>CM057232.1:65184823-66473823 GCA_029891385.1 Erythroxylum novogranatense | reverse complement strand
TAAACATGTTATAAATTCTTCAAGAAGACCACCTAAACTAATTCAAGCTCTAAAGTGGTCCAAAACCTAAGTGAAATTTCTGCCCAATTTTAGGAAAAATTGGACAGCACCTCCCCTATTATATCACTAACCAAACTCTTCAATTCAATTCATCCCGACTCAAGTACCTGCATGAAAACTCAATATCCAATGGCAGCAACACACTCCTAGGCTTCTAAATATTTCTCAAACCATAAGGCAATCTCACTCTTAAGCATCTACTCATTTCCAATCCATAAAGTCACATGATTTCATTCTTTCCTTTTTGGTCATTCTCAACCATACAATAATACATTCTTAAAAACCATACATAAGATACATTTAAACTTCAAAACTCTTACATTTACATGGAAATAAGTAAATACAAAGCCTTAGAGGGCATTTTAGCCTAGATACATCAACATCTCAAGAACAAAATACAAAATACATCATGAGTTCCAAAATGCTATCTAAAGCCTTATTTTCTAACATATGATTTCAAAAACAAAAATGCATCGGAGTATGCCTCAATCCCGATGCGGTGACTCGATTTCTTGTTCGACACCTGTGGAGGGGAAATGGGAGGGTGAGCTCGACGACTCATTGGGTAATAACTTAATAAACGAGAATATAAGCAAAAAATCATTATTCATTCTTTCATTTCCAATACGACATCACATTAAGGAAAACATTGAGAATTTTCAAATCTTTTTGTAGAATTTATCACATCAAACAATTTACAAATATAACATATCACAAAACAATTTAACTTTTCACAAAATCACAAACAAGTTGGTTCGGGTGGATCCGAAACAGAACGTACTACACATTTCCGCGAAGCGGTCATGTGTAGCCATGACGGATAGGAGTCCTTAAGAGGAACTCCACGACCACTAGCGGGCAGGCGGGAGAATCCTATGGGTAGACAGGTGCACCTGACTCAGACTGGACCACCACAAACCCAAAGAAAACATGCATATCACCCAATTCACACAATTTACATACATTAACCACAAATAGCTTTTACTAAATTCACTTTCACTTGATTTTCACAATTTGCCAAAAATCACATATCTGAACCTATTCACTTAATAATTCATTTAACAAAATCTTTCAACATAAACTTACATATAAAAGATACTTTATACAAATTATAATCAACACAAAGGGTAATTCATTTAAAATTCTTAAATCATTGGAAAACATAATTAACTTTTATTATAAAATTTTTATTTAGCCTACAACTCAATTATTAAGCAATCACCCACCTTAATTCCTTTAGCTTTAGGATTGATCAAATGGCCTTGTTTCTTCCCCCACTAGCCTCACTTCACCTTCATTAAACATGATTATCCCATAAGCATAAAAGATAGCAAAATTTAACTTTCTAAGGAATGGGAAAACATGAATTAACAACTACCTAACCTTACCCATACCTTAACTAAGCTATTTAAACCCAAAACCCATCAAGAAACTTCAAATCTTTTGAAATTTTCCTTACCTATATGAAACCCACGAAATTCTCTTTTTGCTTCCAAGGAAAGATTAAACTCTTCCTCTTCCTCTTTCTTCTTAAAGATCACTCTAGTTCCCTTTTCTAAAGCAAAATAAGACAAAGCTCTTACTTCTTTTCTTCTTCTTCTTCTCCTCTTCACATAGCCGAAAGTCTTCTCTTCTCCTTTCTCTTAGGTAGTTTCGTAAGTCTTCTTAAAAGACTTAGATAAGTCTTATTTCTAACTTATAAAACCTAAGCCCCTCCACCAAAACTACGTCATTTCATTAAAGCTCTTCCTTCTCTTATAATTTTCGTCCATTACACTTATTCATTCAAGCCCCTTCATTTAATTTCCTTTATTATTGGTTTAATGGCATTTAAATGGGCTAAAAGCCCATTTTTCTAAACCTTAAGCCTTAAAAACCTAAGCAACTTCCTAAATTAATCCTACACCAACTTATGCCTTTAATTTCTAAGAATTTCTTAAAATTTTAATTTTAACTAAATCCTTTCAATTTATTTATGTTAACTAAACACAAAAATTCTAATTAAAAGGACTTAATCAATATAAACCTCCAAATAAAGAAAACATGCTTAATGCGAATCGGTGCCCAACATACAATGCATTAATCCTAACTCAACATCGTACCCATGAATACTTGCATGCCTTACACATGTCATCACTCTTTCAAGCCTTTTGTCATAACTAATTAACCATTTGTCATTAGTCTATTATTTCCATTTGTCCCAATTATAAAATGCCACGTGTCACACCATAATTGGCCCAAAAATCATGATTTTTCACAAAATTCTCTAAAAATTTCAAAATATCCTAAACATATCAAAATTGCCAAAACACATTTTAATCATATCTAACAACTCAATTGTACCCGAAAATGTCAAAGAATGCATATACAATCATATAAATGTGCATGTCACAATTAATTATGCATGATGTGCATTTTCCTAATTTCTCATAAATTCTCATAATTCACAATTCTAGCGCTAACATGGGTAACGGAATGTTACACATATTGACCCAAAAATGAACTTGGGAGCATAATCAGATGGTTACCTTGATGGAGAACTATGGTCCTATCATCACAAACACAATGCCTTGAAAACTACAAGATCTAGGGAGTTTTACTATTCTATATATTGTTGGTGATTTTGAATTTTCTAAATGTTTATGTGATTTAGGCAAGTATTAGCATGATGCCTTTGTCTATTTTTAGGAAATTAGGGCTAGGAGACATCAAGCCAACATCCACGTTTATCTAACTTGCGGATCAATCCATCAAGAAGTCATTTATGGTAGTAGAAGATGTTCTAGTAAAAGTGAATAAATTTATAATTCTTATTGATTTTGTTATGTTGGGTTTTGAAGAAGATAGAAATTGTTCATTAATTTTAGGTAGGCTCTTTATGAATACTGGTAGGGCATTAGTTGATGTGCATGAAGGAAAACTAGTTTTGAGAATTGGTGATGAGTAGGTTGAATTCAATACAACTAAATATTTGAAGAAGTTAGTGGATGGAAGTGTATGCATGAAGATTGGTGTTGTGGATAATTGTGTGAAGGAAGTTGAAGAGGACGTTGTTAAAGTCCATAGGGATGAGAATGTGAGCGAAGAGGAAATGTGTGAGAAGGGTGAACAAGAGAAGTTAGAGAGAATGGATGCACCCACACCACCCTCCATTGTAAAGCCACCCATTGTAGAATTAAAACCCTTACCTTCCCACATAAGATACCCATTTCTAGGTAAGGATTGTACCCTACCATCATCATTTCAATCCAATTAGATTTTGAGCAAAAAAAGAAAGCGGTAGAGACCCTTAAGAAGAGGATGAGCCCCATGGGGTGGAAAATTTCTCATATTAGGGGGATTAGCCCCAATGTGGTGATATATAGGATTAACCTTGAAGAAGGATGCAAACAGTGTGTGTGTGAGAGAGAGAGGCAAAGAAGGTTAAATCCAAAAATGCAAGAGAATTTAAAAAAGGAAGAGGTGAAGCTTTTAGATGTGGGATTTATATACCTAATTTCAGATAGTGAGTGGGTTAGTTCGATGCAATGTGTGCCTAAGAAGGGAGGACTGACAGTGACGGAGAATAAAAAAGGTGAAAAGATTTCTACTAAGACCATCACAGGTTAGAGAGTATGCATTGACTATAAGAAGCTCAATTTGGTCACAAAAAAGATCATTTCACATTACCTTTTGTGGACCAAATGATTGAGAGGGTGGCTAGCCATTTTTTTATTATTTTCTTGATGGATATGCAGGGTACAATTAGGTGTTCATATACCCACAATACTAAGAGAAGACTCGTTTCACTTGTCCTTATAAGACTTTTGTTTATAGGAGGATGCGTTTTGGTTTATGCAATGCACCAATCACATTATAAAGGTGCATGATGGCCCTCTTTATGGATATGAATGAAGAATTTATGGAGGTATTTATGGATGACTTCTCTATTTTTGGAGACTCTTTTGATAATTGGTTGTTCAATTTGGATAAAGAGTTATAAAGATGCGAGGAGTCTCATTTAGTTTTGAATTGGAAGAAGTGTCATTTCATAGTCTAAGAGGGAGTTGTTTTGGTCCATAAGATCATATAGGGGGATTGAGGTAGATCAAGCTAAGACTAAAGTAATTGAAAAGCTCCGACCTCCTATCAACATCAAGGGCATCCGAGCATTCCTTAGTCATGCAGGATTCTACAAAAGGTTCACCAAGGAATTTTCTCTTATTACTATACCCTTGACTCACTTGTTAGTTAAAGATGTGTCTTTTTTGTTTGATGATGATTATTTAAATGTTTTTAATAAATTAAAGAAGGCATTTACAATAACACCTATTTTGATGTCAGATTAGTCACTTCCCTTCGAGATGATATGTGATGCAAGTGACCATGCCATTGGTTGTGTACTTAAATAGTGGGAGAAGAGGAGGCTACATAAAATTTACTACACCAGCAAGGCCTTAATGGGAGCACAATTGAACTATACCACTATTGGGAAGGAGTTGCTTGCAGTGGTATTTGCACGTGAAAAATTTTGTTCTTATCTTTTGGGCTGACAAACTAGTGTTTTTACAGATTATGCAATGTTGCATTATCTTTTTGCAAAGAGGATGCCAAGGCTAGGCTCATCTAATGGGTGCTTCTGCTCCAAAAATTCAACATTGAGATTAAGGACAAGAAAATAGTAGAAAATGTTAAAACATACCACCTATCGAGACTTAAAAGGATACAAAATGAAGAAAAAAAGGAAATTAAAGACAGTTTTCCTGACGAGTGATAGTATTAGTGTGTGTTTTTCTAAGTATTTGGCATGTGTTTCTTGCATAATAGGTTATTATTATTGTGTTTTATGGCTTGTTTTGTGTGTTTTTGTTTAGTTTAATTTTTATGGTTGTTCTTTTGTGTTTAATGTTAGTTTAGGGTAAGAATTGATCATTTTGGTGTAGGAATATAGGCTGGACATCTTTGTGATTAGGCTAGGGATCAAGAGAAGAGAAGAGAAGAGAAGTGGAGCTGCTAAAGAATAAGAACCCACGACTGTGGGAAAGGGCATGTTTCCAACGATCATGGGAATCTATGGAGAAAGTTTCTGTCACATTAATCCATGATTGTGGGAAGCACAAGGATAATTCCCACAATCGTGGGAGGCTTATAACAAGGAGTCACACGGGTTTCACTTATTTTTTTAGGGTTTTATGATATATATAGAAACAAATCCATAAGGCTGTAGAATGTCTTGGAAACTAGCCATCGGGAGCTAAAAGACAGATTGAGAGTGTAACATTCCGTGATCCCATGTTAAGGGTTAGACCCCTAGATGTAACACCCACATACCCACTTGAAGGATCTGCGAATATTACCTAAGACAGGACTTAAATATATCAAAACATTACAAAGCATTGCCAGAAATTCAAACAACCAATCATTACTTTTCCATACATATTTGACTTTAAATAGAATTTGACCAGCACATTAAATTTATCCGAATACATGCTTCAATTACAACACCATCTTGAATTAAAGTTATTATTTTACAAACCCTTAAATAAAACAATACATATCTTAAGTTCAAATACACTATGTATTACATTATTTAAAAACTTTTAACAAAATAAATGATGTCTCATATCATTACATACAACTCAAACATACATTCCCAAAATAAAACATATTTTTCATTGAATATTGTGGTTGTTATTGTCCCAGTCTTCAAACCCTCCTATCAGAACCTACACAGGGAAAAACCACCATGTTAAGCTTAAAGCTTAGTGGGGAATAAACTAAAAAAGATATAAGTAGGTAACTATTTCAAATAGTCATCTAAACATTCACATATTCAAAATCACATAAGATTATAAGCAGTGTTTACTTATCCATGTTCAAACCGAATTAAAATATTATGATTCTCAGAACAAAATATAACTTATCAGAATAGGTTACACATTTAACTTCAGAAAAAAAACTCACCAATTTCAAAGATGAATATTATAATATCAGAAAAAACTTGTATGTAACAAAATAGAATTTGTTTTTTATATTATCATCTCAATTAAATTGAATACCAATTAAAGTTCATAACACACCTTAAACAAGTCCATTTGAAGTCCTATTATACAAAATAAATTAACTTAACCTTATATATTTCATCAATTGCACAAAATCCCTTTTTTTTCACCTTCCTAATCAGTTCCCACAATTGTGGGATAAGTGACATGAAACCTCCAAACAGCTGGTTTCACAGGATAAGTTTCTGGATCAATTTTGTATGGCCATTCTAACCTAGAAATTGACATTTTAGACAATAAATTCTTTTAGAACATTGTATTAAGTTTCAAACAAAATAAATTTAATGTAATTTGGTTCATTATTCGGAGAGTTTTAACCAAAATACTATGCACTGTTCTCAACCATGGACAATAACCACAACTCAACTTCAAGCCAAATTTGAAAACCTGTAGTGATAGAAATCTAATTTGATTCCTTCAAAAAAGTTGTATATATATGTATCTAGTTTATTATGAGTTTAAAAGCATCCCATTTGGATGTACACAGGTTAGGATATGGTTAAAATATCGATGCCTGTTCAGTAGAGCCACTACTTCTAACAAGTATCCAACATGTATCAAGTTTTTAACCTCAATTCTTCATTATTTCAGTACACATTTTATCCACTTCAAACATCAGACAATAATATTCTAACATGAAATCAAGTTTAGTATTCCCTTACCTTACTAAACTTCAAATTCAACTCCAAGAATCCAACTAAATCAAGCTTCCAAATAACCAACACATACCTAAGTTTAATGTTCAACTTTCAACATCAACAAGGTAGTAATACATATAATCAAAAGACTTACTTCTTAATGGAATAACTTACAAAGCTTCTTAGTGTTAATGATCCAAACTCTAGCAAAAGTCCAGAAATTGAGAGAAGATGTGAGGTTTCAGTGGAGATAAGAAAACAAAATGAAGAAAGAACAAAACAGAAAATGTTTCCAGCAGAAACTTGTTTCATCGCCATCTAGGTGTCACTCCCACCATATGGCATATGACTTCTTTGCATGTGTTACATATGTCCTGCACTTAAGCTACCATTTGTCACACTTCCATTAAACCATTTTTTCACTTAATGAATGCTGCCAAATGCTATAATTTAATTAGGCCACTTGTCACTTTATTAACTATGCCATTTTTCAATGTATCAACTATGCCAAATGTCACTAACTCATAGGCTTAATCATTCCAATTTTCATGTACCAACTTATCTTGCCACTTGAAAATTTTCCTAGTCTAAATATACATTTAAATACCTCAATTCTCTGATGGTATCAATTAATTCCAATTTAATGACTATAGTCCACTTGATCAAAAATTCAAGTCATATGTCTTTCATATTCTAATTATAGCACAATTCTAACTCCTATCACACTTATACTTTCATAAACATGTATTATTTCAACTAGGTTATGTTTTGGGGCCTTACACTAGAAAAGTGTACATAAGACATTATTGAGAAGTTAGAAAGTGCATTTCATGCTTATGCATAATATAACATACACACACATTTGATTATTAATTATTGCAGATGTTAAATGATTGTAAATGCACTCATTGATATTTTTAGGTATAATTGAAATATATATGTGATTATATTGAGAATTTTGGGATTATATGTATTGAAAATTGGTTTGCTGATAATAATTGTTGATCTAGAGTTTTTAGTGAAATCTAGGAAGTTTCCAAAATTATGAGTATTTTTGGAGTAGGAAAAATGATAAGTGGCAAGACAATTGATTTATGGTAGTAGAAATAAGTGTCAAATGATAGTTGGAATAATTGGAAAATGGTATTAGGATTTAATGACAAGTATCATAGAAAATTGGGAGACAATTGGAGTAGAAATTGGAGAAAAATAGACTAGTTATTAATGAGAACCAAGTGAGACCATAGGAAGTGGGCATGTGGCAAGTGACAAGTGTCACTTGCCAAGCCATGCATCCACCCCTACGATACTCTCTCCCAAGTGAAAGAACATCTTCATTTTTATTTGTCTTTCAATGTATTCATTTTTTCTCACCTTTTGTTAATTTCTCTTCATTTCGTTCTTCATCTTCTTCACCTACGAACCTCTCTTTTTTCCCTATTAACATAAGTCTTGCTCTGATCCTTCCTTACTAATATCATTTTGTTGTCTTCTTCATTTGCTACAAGAAGACCTAACCCTACCACCCTTAACTATTGATGATCATGTATCGTAGAAAGCTAGGGTTCAATTGATTTTGAAGAGTTTGGAGTTTTAAACAAGTAACTATCGTATGGTTCTTTATGATTTGTAGAATGAAACATGCATCATGATAGTTAGCATTTAAATGTTTATAAAATGAGGATGTATATTTGCTAAAACCTGAATGAGAAACTTGGGTATGCCCATGTCTTGTTTTTGTACATTTGATGATCAATATTTCATAAGTTATTGTTGAGATGGTTTTTTAAGATAGAGAGATCATCATGATGATGTAAAAAGAGTGCAGAAATTTCATGAAAATGTAACATCCCATTACCGATAGCAAGGGCATTATGGTAATATTGGGTCAGACTGATAGGTTTCATTGCATTCACTGATTGAGCATGTTACTGGCCTCTAATTATAGAGGAACAGGTTTATTGCATATGCAATTATTCATAGGTACATGCATTCATGATTTTTCGGCATTTTATTGTGGGTATGAATTGATTGGATTGTGGACTGACTGAACTGACTGGATTGTGATTGATTGAGAAATTAAGAGTAGTGGGCTTGAATGACTGATTTAGTATAGTTTAAGAGTGATTGGCTATTGATACTGACTTATAGGAAAGTTTCGGAAAATTCGAGAGAAAATGCCCGGATCGAAAATTTTCGAGTGACAGACCGATTGACTGTATAGTACTGAAAGAATTGTTCAATGGCAATGGAAAAATTAGAGTTATACTGTTAGGAAATAAAAATGTTGAGCCATTGAAATTTAGAGACTGAAATTTGAACTGATTTGGAGACCTATGTCTATAAATAGCTTAGGTTGGAATTGAGGATTTTCTTAAGGCAAAAAGCTAGCTTCTTTTCTTCCTCCTCCCACGATGAACGTCGATCCCTTTCGTTGGTAAGAGATCTCGACTATTTCTTGTGGTTTTCCTCTTATTGTGTATGGCTAACTTGATTCTTGTGAAGGATGAAGGTTGAGAAGATTGGAGAGTGGTTAATCGTGGATTTTAAAGGATTTTAGGGTTTACGGCGATTTGTGGTTTTGATCTTCGATTGGTAAGTATTTATGACTTTAATGTTGTTATTAATGGTTTCTGATACATTTATGGCATTATTGTGTTTGAATGGGTAGTTGAGAGTGTTAATGGAGGTTTTAGAGTGAGAAATGGATGGAATATCGATCGGAGAAGACGGAGGCGCGACCGCACGTCGCGACGTCTGGGGCAGCCTCGCCGCGACGTGTATTTACGTGCTCGTGTCCCACGATATCGTTGGTGATATCCGAGTCCGTGTCCCACGAGAGTGGCGTACTACATCAGTCGATTTAAAATTCAGTATACATTTTTTTTCTTTTCTTTTTGCAGCCATTAACTCCACGTTCACACGGCAAACACAGTAAGTAAATAAAATCCGTATTCAATATAAACCCGTTTCAGTTATTACAGTCATCCAGTAATAATTACAATCAGTCAATGCAGTAAAACATTAATACCACAAGGGCTCAGTAAAAATACAATGCCTTGTTATACAGTGATTGCGGAATACAGTTTACTAAGACACTAATGCAGACACGAACTGATCCCGACCTCTAACCTTTACTCGTCTACAGTAGACATACTCCCGTGTCAACCGGGGTATTCTTCAGGACCTGAAAAATAGATGCAAATTTTGGGTGAGTTTTGCGAACTCAGTGAGAAACCATCATCGATGGTTCACTCAAATCATGCATTACGCCCATGGCGCATGATGCGATCGAGAATAATCAATTACCGATGGCGATCAATAACAATGTCCAAGAATGCGAAAACCATTCACGATAATTCATGCCATTACAAAAGCGGTACATGTCACGTAGCGGTCATTTATGCGAATGCAATGCATATGTGACTCTTTCCGATTATTCAAGTGTGCCCAAGTGCTCATCGGTGTTGATGGGGACGCGTCGAGATTTTCTCCCTCGGGCTCGAGGCGGTCGATCTGATGTGAGAGCTCAAGCTCTTATTAGTAATAATAGCAACTTGGGGCACGCCCATTATCCGATCATGCAATTATGCATGCGATGCGATTTAGTAAATATGCGATTTGGCTATAAAGCCCGGTGTATCGATAAATCCACAATATGGCTATAAAGCCCGATGTATCAGTCAATCCACAATATGGCTATAAAGCCCGATGTATCGATCGTTGTTGAGATGATGGCTATAAAGCCCAGTCTATCAGTATCAGTAAAATCATACAATACAGTCTCATACATGCCAGTAGTCATACAGTGCTCATTCAATTCACTTTTGCACGTAATTCACGTTAAGCATGTAAATAACCAGAAATTTGAGAAACCAACTAGGTTACTCACCTATTGCTTCTGAGCTAATGCCGGGAAGTCTCTGTGACGTCGGTCAATCGACGCTCCAATTGGGCCTCTATATGAATCAGAAAAAGTTCGAGTCACTAAATATGAAATTTGTACTCATGTTGCTGAGATATGCATGTTCATGAATTCCCGGTCCTAATTCAATATTTTCCCATAATAAAATTCTATCAAAATTTAGAAATCCATAGGCCGACGGCATGCAATTGGACCTCTATAGGTCCTCAATTAAATAAAACAGTGTTTACATGTTCCGTCAATAGGGGCTACGTCAAATTCCCGTCTAAAAATTCCCGTTTTCTCATAATATGAAATTAAATGTTCAACGAATCCAATGCTTCTGGAATCAAGTCAATCGGACGTCGGACGGGAAAGAAATTGACAAAAGAACAATCGGATCAATTAATACCAAATAAAAATTCAAAAATAAATAAAAAAGAAAACCCATGCGCCTGCCTCACGGGGGCGAGACGCCGCCCTCGCGAGACGGATACACCTCGCTTCGTCGCGAGGGCGAGGCGTCGCCCTCGCGACCAGCCCATTTGATCTCGCCCTCGCGAGGCGAAACGTCGCCCTCGCGAGACGGCCCTTCTCCTTGCCCTCCTTCTTTCCAGATTGAAATTCCAATTTCCAATTACTCTAACTTTTAACACACAAATCAGAAAAATACCCACTATATCTCATTGGAAAGCTTATGAAAAGCTCTACAATTCTCTAGAAGACCATAAAAATCAATTCCAACCCTAAGGGTATCAAATAAGCCATCAAACCTTCTGCCTTCACAATTTCCCTCAACACAGGGCAGTACATTGACAATTTCATAACTCACTGATTCTTCAGTAATAAATTACCAAAAAAATATGGTCAATAAGTTCACAATGTCCTTTACAACTTTCATGAACAACCCAAAATCAAATTCTATTTCTAAACCAGTCAATTAATTCATTCAATGTCACTGTCCCTGAAATCCTTCAATATGGGCAGTAACATTACAACAAGTATAACTCCCTATATACAAGTCAGTAAATTCAGAACTTTATATCCCTGAAAAGACAACATCTCAAAATTCAATTTTCATGAAGCACTCATCATCCAATTCAATCTCTAACAATTTCAAAACTGTTATGGAAGTGTCTGTTATGATCAGCCATTCATAACCTAATGTAGGGTCAGTTTTTGAAAAATCATAACTCCCAATTCTGACTTCTAAAAATTACAAACCATATGTCATTTTCAAGGTAATCTTTTCCTCTACAACTTTTCAGAAGCTCACTCACACCAGTTCAGTCCACTTAAAATGTTAAAATTGCCTCTAATCAGTAAACTCACAAAATCACACTTAAGCTAGGTTTCATCCAAACTGCTCAAAACCAGTCATTAGTAATCAATTCATATCTCCCAATACACAATTCTAAAAATAGCAAGATTGATAGCAATGGAAATATAATCAAATATGCTACAACTTCCATGAAGACCATTCTCCCTAATTCCCTTTCAATTAATTCATAAAAATCAACAAAACTCAGATGTCATGGTTGCGGTTACTGTTCACAGGCAATGGAACAGTAACTTTCCATGCAAAATTTCACCCTTCTATCATTGGAATTCAACAACACCCATTTCACACTAAATTGAAGCCAACATCCCAAAGTTTCATTGGCCACTAACCTTACCTCATTTACATTTCTACACAATAAATTATGAACAAAACAGTAACATCAATTATAATTCCAATTTTCCAGATTCAATGTTAACCTTAGTTCAACCACTTCCAATGCCTTTTTCACATCACTAGACATCAAAATAAATACAAATTAAATATCACTACAATCATACATATGTTAGGGTTAATACTGAAAAATTGGCAGCCTTAAATTCCTCAATTCAAAGACTCAAATAATTATCCCCATTCAATTCAAAATCAAACCATATCATAAATTTTACTGCATCTTCACCTAGCCTCATACCCTTTCTTCAAATCACAATAATCATCACTTTAATGTCTACATGAACCTAATACATGCTTTAAATCCTTTTATTAACTACCCCATACTATCATGACATTTAATTCCATGTAAATACACCATTTAAAGATCAAAACTTAATGAAAACTTACCAAATCAAAACCTCCTTCAAACCTTCAACAATCACTTTCTAACTTTTACACCAAAGTACTAACCTCTTTTCCTTCTCAAACATGTACCAACCTCATCATCATCTAGCTTTGATGGGAGTAAGAGATGGTATCTTGAAGTTGTAAAGAAAGATGAGGAAGGAGAGCCAATTTTCGATGGTTTTAAAGAAGAGTCTTGAGTTTGTGTTTTCGGATGGCTTAACAAAGCCTTAAAAAATTCTCCTTTCCTTCTTTCCTTTACACTCATCCGGAAACAATGAAGAGAAGCATTTAATGCTACTCTTTTCTTGGCAAAATCTCTTTGGTTTATTATAAAGAAAAGTCAAAAATACATTTGTTTAATCCAGTACAAAATTTTACTCCATTTCACTCCAATGGCCCTACTTTCAGTCCCAAAATAAAATACCCAATATTACAGTACCAGTGGGTAGCGATTTTTGCTACCGAGAATCGACCGGTTCGCCAATTGGTGATTTATCCGGTCCGAGAATTTCCCCGAATTATTTTTCTGAGAATTAATGAAATTCCCTAAAATTATAAAACAGTAATGATGCACTCCAAATAATTTTTCAATCACGAAAATCACCTTTTCTACCCCAAAACAAGTTTAGGTTAGTTACCGGCGATTTTGCCGGTCCGGGAATTTTCTCCGGAAAATTCCAGAAAAATTCCTATAAATCCCAAAAAAATGTAAAACCATTTATGGTGCAGTCCAAACAATTTTCCAACCTCAATTATCCCATTAATTCCAATAAAATTGCTTTAGGCCCAATTTCCGGGAATGTCATGAATGCATTTACCGTAATTCCATGTACACGATTGATACAGTGTATCAATCCTATTATGCACGAACAGTAATAATTATTCCTTATCAATCTCATCCTATGCCAATTTTACTATTTTACCCTTCCAGGAGGGGGTGGGATGTTACAATTCTCCCCTCCTTATAAGAATTTCGTCCTCGAAATTCTCAGTCAATGGTTCACTATGACAGTAATCACTTGATTCTACATATCTCATACACTTTTCCACTTAATGATTCACTTTTCGAGTGATCACAGTAACCACTCTCAGTCCGTGGTTCAGTTACTAATTTGGCTAACTCTTTATCACTTAGGACAGTAAACGGATTTGACAATACCATTAGTTGGCGATCTCATTTTCTTAGCTATCTCACTTGCCATTTCTAGAATAGTCACTTCCTTTGGTTACGATATATATAACTCAGTTCAGTATTTTCGAATCTATTCATTGATCACATTTTATCCTTCCAATACCTTTTTCCCCAATGCCATATAGTCCAATTTGTATTCCATTGAGGACATCTCCATTTCTTTGGTACCTCCCTTAATCGCGTCAGGGACGATTTACATTCCCTTGGTACCAATACAGTGACATTTAACTCCACTTCACTATAATCAGTAACAATGTACCTAATGCAATCATTTATTATATGCCATTCACTTTATATTTAAATTCAATTCTCGTAAGACAATTCACTTTTCTATAATGTTCACACACTTTATCCAGATATACAGTTTACTCTGTCTCATTTGTCCGATCCAATTCCACTTTAGCTAACCATGCAGTCTTCCTAAGTCACTTTCCTTTTTCTCACACATTTTAGTCTCAAACCCATTACGGTCTTTAACTCCCAAGAGTAATCTTGCAAAGGTAACAAGATATATTTTCCAGTGAATCAAAGCTCTATAACACGACCATAATCAAACCTTTTTCCTATTGGACATTCAACCTATAAACACTTGAGCCAAGAATCACTTCATTTTATAACTACAATTACTCAATTTCACTTTTCAAATATGCTGACTAGAATGTCTAACTTTGACTTGTTCACTTTTTTTTCTAATACCTTTTTATCGGGTACACTTATTTCTCCTTCGACTTTTGTTCACTATAGTTTTCCAATTCCATTTGTATATTCAAACTCATCATAAAACTTCCTCTTTACTTTCGCACTCTTAACCTTTCTTATCACGATTTTACAACTTCATTTTCCGAACACTTCACAATTACCCCGATATGCTTGACATTAATTGAAAACCCTAATATCTCGTAATGGATCTGTTCATTAAAGCATTATCGTATTTACACGGTCTCTTTCCTCAAATTAACCCAAATGTATCCTTATAGGAATCTACGGTCTCCAAGGCTTTCAATAATGAGAATGGCACTAATACCATTTATCACGATCGATTCAATTTATTTCATACTTGTTCAACATATTGTCGCAGTTCAATACTCACTACCCACTCTTCCAATGTATGTATATCATCAGTATCAGATTCCTCAATTAGTCCTATCGTTCTTTTTACTTTTCACTGTTCCACAATTCCAAACACATTCTATCTCTAATCACAACTACTACCATTTGCTTACTTCGCATAAATCCCTACTAGGGTCTTAGTGACTTTACCATACATCTTTTACCCTTTTCATTGAGTCTACAATGAGTGTATCTACAATTTCTTTATGAAGTTGTCACTACATCACCTCATTGTCAGTTTCCCTTTTTGACCCTCTTGTCTCCATTCAGTTACTCTTTTTCATTTTCTCTTCTCATTTGTTTTCATCTCATTCCTATCAACATATGTTAATACCTTGTCATCTATATTTAAACCTCAAAATTTTCCATTTTATTTTAGTATCTCTCTTCTCGATTCGAACTCTTTTATTTTTCGCTTCAAATCTAGATTCCTCAACAAGTAGGCTTTCAATAATGAGAATGGCACTAATACCATTTATCACAATCGATTCAATTTATTTCATACTTGTTCAACATATTGTCATGATTCAATACTCACTACCCACTCTTCCAATGTATGTATATCATCAGTATCAGATTCCTCAATTAGTCCTATCGTTCTTTTTACTTTTCACTGTTCCACAATTCCAAACACATTCTATCTCTAATCACAACTACTACCATTTGCTTACTTCGCATAAATCCCTACTAGGGTCTTAGTGACTTTACCATACATCTTTTACCCTTTTCATTGAGTCTACAATGAGTGTATCTACAATTTCTTTATGAAGTTGTCACTACATCACCTCATTGTCGGTTTCCTTTTGACCCTCTTGTCTCCATTCGCCATTACTCTTTTCATTTTCTCTTCTCATTTGTTTTCATCTCATTCCTATCAACATATGTTAATACCTTGTCATCTATATTTAAACCTCCAAAATTTTCCATTTTATTTTAGTATCTCTCTTCTCAGTTCGGAACTCTTTTATTTTTCGTTTCAAATCTAGATTCCTCAACAGTAGGCTTTCAATAATGAGAATGGCACTAATACCATTTATCACAGTCAGTTCAATTTATTTCATACTTGTTCAACATATTGTCGCAGTTCAATACTCACTACCCACTCTTCCAATGTATGTATATCATCAGTATCAGATTCCTCAATTAGTCCTATCGTTCTTTTTACTTTTCACTGTTCCACAATTCCAAACACATTCTATCTCTAATCACAACTACTACCATTTGCTTACTTCGCATAAATCCCTACTAGGGTCTTAGTGACTTTACCATACATCTTTTACCCTTTTCATTGAGTCTACAATGAGTGTATCTACAATTTCTTTATGAAGTTGTCACTACATCACCTCATTGTCAGTTTCCCTTTTTGACCCTCTTGTCTCCATTCAGTTACTCTTTTTCATTTTCTCTTCTCATTTGTTTTCATCTCATTCCTATCAACATATGTTAATACCTTGTCATCTATATTTAAACCTCCAAAATTTTCCATTTTATTTTAGTATCTCTCTTCTCAGTTCGGAACTCTTTTATTTTTCGTTTCAAATCTAGATTCCTCAACAGTAGGCTTTCAATAACGAGAATGGCACTAATACCATTTATCACAGTCAGTTCAATTTATTTCATACTTGTTCAACATATTGTCGCAGTTCAATACTCACTACCCACTCTTCCAATGTATGTATATCATCAGTATCAGATTCCTCAATTAGTCCTATCGTTCTTTTTACTTTTCACTGTTCCACAATTCCAAACACATTCTATCTCTAATCACAACTACTACCATTTGCTTACTTCGCATAAATCCTACTAGGTCTTAGTGACTTTACCATACATCTTTTACCCTTTTCATTGAGTCTACAATGAGTGTATCTACAATTTCTTTATGAAGTTGTCACTACATCACCTCATTGTCAGTTTCCCTTTTTGACCCTCTTGTCTCCATTCAGTTACTCTTTTTCATTTTCTCTTCTCATTTGTTTTCATCTCATTCCTATCAACATATGTTAATACCTTGTCATCTATATTTAAACCTCCAAAATTTTCCATTTTATTTTAGTATCTCTCTTCTCAGTTCGGAACTCTTTTATTTTTCGTTTCAAATCTAGATTCCTCAACAGTTTTACATCATAACTGGAGATCGATTCACTTCACATTGCAATAGAATCACCTCAAATTAAAATCTCACTCATATGTAATTCTTTACATTTCTGTACATACAATGCAGATAATCTCAGCAGTATGAGCTAGGACCCAATTTCACTTTTAATTTTATCCACAAAAGTCTCATCAACCAATGATTATTCCTAATTGTGTTTCAATCCTTCTTCACTATACGTACAATCTCAATCAAGACACTCTTATGTCATCATTTAACAGATCAGAACATTCCTTTCGCGAAGGTTCCTTGTGGCAGTCATTTAAATACTTTCTTTCACACTTATTCTGTAATCTATACCAGAATCACTTTTTCGTTCCTCTCATACAGGTACACTCAGTCCACTTTTATCTTACTTAACCTCTTAAGAACTTCACACTTTAATCACTCTAAACATTTACCGCTCATTTCCTCTATGATTTCCATAGATCTGTAACATACATTTCATTAATCACTATCAACCTTACTGTCCAATAGATATCCCCAACAGTAAATCGACTTAAATGCAATAACTCTTTTCATACACCACTATTGTGGTTTCATTCTTGTCAAGATCTTTATTTCATTCTCACCATATCCTCAAATTGTATGTCTCATTCCCCTATCCGTTACGTGCTACTTGACCTTGTAAGGTCATATCAATTTGGCTTATCAGCTTATGATCATTATTCCTATTTTTTTTTATTCTGTTTTCTGCTACTTATCTTCTATTTTCCTCAAGCGATCTATGATCAGTGTTCACGGTCCCAATACCGACATAAAGTCGTTGATACTACTCCATTTTATCTCTATCTATATACCTATCCATTTACCATTTTCGTGTCCATATACACCTAATTCAAGATTTCCGATACACCATCAAGAGAAATCATCTGTCTGTCTTTTTCCTTTACGATTTTATCATACGAATTTCCAACCTCGAAGCACCATAATCACCTAACAATTTCAGTCTCAAACTTATGCGGTCTAGTTCATAACCATTTCCCGAATTCATTTCAGTCTATCTGTACACTTTTACATTCTTTCAGTTCTCAATAAACCATTACAGTACTCTATTGAGCTTCTTTCCATTTCGCTATTATCTTTCGCCTATAATATCTACTGATCTCTAACTCAAATACAGTGAATCAAAATATGCCCGATTGGATCATCTACATTTTACTCAATTCCAATATTTCCCCATTCATGACATATACAGTCAGAACTGTAATTACCTAACCCTCCCGGGCTTTTAATTTCACTTAGATCTACTATAACCAATATGCTTCCCATATCTCTAATGGACCTCTCCAAGTTCTCAACATCTGCATTTTTTTTTGTCACCATAACATTGTCAATTTAATTTGGAAATTCTTAATTAGTCAAGGCCAACACAGTCATTCTGTTATCACATATGAGGGTTTCTAACCCAGTACAACATCAACCTTCTTATCCATTTTTCCTTTATCCTTTCCTAATTGATTATCCCCTTTTAGGGATTTTCACTCTAATCCAGTCTCACTCTTCTCTCACTTAATCACTTGACACTTATGCACCCTTAGGCTTTATCCTCGAGCGACTCTGACTAGGGATCAGTTACCACGGTCTGCAACGACGCGACTCAAATGCATGCAACCTATATTCCAAACTGTGCCCAGATACATTACGTACTACTGGGCTCTGATACCACCTAAATGTAACACCCCACACCCGTAAGACCCGAACCCGATATCGTTGGTGATATCCGAGTCCGTGTCCCACGAGAGTGGCGTACTACATCAGTCGATTTAAAATTCAGTATACATTTTTTTTTCTTTTCTTTTTGCAGCCATTAACTCCACGTTCACACGGCAAACACAGTAAGTAAATAAAATCCGTATTCAATATAAACCCGTTTCAGTTATTACAGTCATCCAGTAATAATTACAATCAGTCAATGCAGTAAAACATTAATACCACAAGAGGCTCAAGAAAATACAATGCCTTGTTATACGATGATTGCGAATACGGTTTACTAAGACACTAATGCGAACCTAACCGATCCCGACCTCTAACCTTTACTCGTCTACAGAGACATACTCCGTGTCAAGCGGGGTATTCTTCAGACCTGAAAAATAGATGCAAATTTTGGGTGAGTTTTGCGAATTGGTGAGAAACCATCATCGATGGTTCACTCAAATCATGCACGCCCACGCCCATGGCGTCTGATGCGAAGAATAATCAATTACGATGAAGATCAATAACAATGTCCGAGAATGTAAAACCATTCACATAATTCATGCCATTACAAAGCAAGACATGTCACGTAGCGGTCATTTATGCGAATGCAATGCATATGTGACTCTTTCCGTTATTCAAGATTGTGCCCAAGTGCTCGATCGGTGTTCGGTGGGACGCGTCGATTTTCTCCCCTCGGGCTCGAGGCGGTCAAGACAAATGTGAGAGCTCGAAGCTCTTATCAGTAATAATAGCAACTTGGGGCACATCCATTATCTGATCATGCAATTATGCATGCAGTGCATTATTTAGTAAATATGCAGTATTTGGCTATAAAGCCCAGTGTATCAGTAAATCCACAATATGGCTATAAAGCCCAGTGTATCAGTCAATCCACAATATGGCTATAAAGCCTAGTGTATCAGTCAGTGTTCAGTATGATGGCTATAAAGCCCAGTCTATCAGTATCAGTAAAATCATACAATACAGTCTCATACATGCCAGTAGTCATACAGTGCTCATTCAATTCACTTTTGCACGTAATTCACGTTAAACATGTAAATAACCAGAAATTTGAGAAACCAACTAGGTTACTCACCTATTGCTTCCGAGCTAATGCCGGGAAGTCTCTGTGACGTCGGTCAATCGACGCTCCAATTGGGCCTCTATATGAATCAGAAAAAGTACGAGTCACTAAATATGAAATTTGTACTCATGTTGCTGAGATATGCATGTTCATGAATTCCCGGTCCTAATTCAATATTTTCCCATAATAAAATTCTATCAAAATTTAGAAATCCATAGGCGCTGACGGTGCGCAATTTGGACCTCTATAGGTCCTCAATTAAATAAAACAGTGTTTACATGTTCCGTCAATAGGGGCTACGTCAAATTCCCGTCTAAAATTTCCCGTTTTCTCATAATATGAAATTAAATGTTCAACGAATCCAATGCTTCTGGAATCAGGTCAATCGGACGTCGGACGGGAAAGAAATTGACAAAAGAACAATCGGATCAATTAATACCAAATAAAAATTCAAAAATAAATAAAAAAGAAAACCCATGCGCCTGCCTCGCGGGGGCGAGACGCCGCCCTCGCGAGGCGGATACACCTCGCTTCGTCGCGAGGGCGAGGCGTCGCCCTCGCGACCAGCCCATTTGATCTCGCCCTCGCGAGGCGAAACGTCGCCCTCGCGAGACGGCCCTTCTCCTTGCCCTCCTTCTTTCCAGATTGAAATTCCAATTTCCAATTACTCTAACTTTTAACACACAAATCAGAAAAATACCCACTATACCTCATTGGAAAGCTTATGAAAAGCTCTACAATTCTCTAGAAGACCATAAAAATCAATTCCAACCCTAAGGGTATCAAATAAGCCATCAAACCTTCTGCCTTCACAATTTCCCTCAACACAGGGCAGTACATTGACAATTTCTTAACTCACTGATTCTTCAGTAATAAATTACCACAAAAATATGGTCAATAAGTTCACAATGTCCTTCACAACTTTCATGAACAATCCAAAATCAAATTCTATTTCTAAACCAGTCAATTAATTCATTCAATGTCACTGTCCCTGAAATCCTTCAATATGGGCAGTAACATTACAACAAGTATAACTCCCTATATACAAGTCAGTAAATTCAGAACTTTATATCCCTGAAAAGACAACATCTCAAACTTCAATTTTCATGAAGCACTCATCATCCAATTCAATCTCTAACAATTTCAAAACTGTTATGGAAGTGTCTGTTATGATCAGCCATTCATAACCTAATGTAGGGTCAGTTTTTGAAAAATCATAACTCCCAATTCTGACTTCTAAAAATTACAAACCATATGTCATTTTCAAGGTAATCTTTTCCTCTACAACTTTTCAGAAGCTCACTCACACCAGTTCAGTCCACTTAAAATGTTAAAATTGCCTCTAATCAGTAAACTCACAAAATCACACTTAAGCTAGGTTTCATCCAAACTGCTCAAAACCAGTCATTAGTAATCAATTCATATCTCCCAATACACAATTCTAAAAATAGCAAGATCGGTAGCAATGGAAAGATAATCAAATATGCTACAACTTCCATGAAGACCATTCTCCCTAATTCCCTTTCAATTAATTCATAAAAATCAACAAAACTCAGATGTCATGGTTGCGGTTACTGTTCACAGGCAATGGAACAGTAACTTTCCATGCAAAATTTCACCCTTCTATCATTGGAATTCAACAACACCCATTTCACACTAAATTGAAGCCAACATCCCAAAGTTTCAGTGGCCACTAACCGTACCTCATTTACATTTCTACACAATAAATTATGAACAAAACAGTAACATCAATTATAATTCCAATTTTCCAGATTCAATGTTAACCTTAGTTCAACCACTTCCAATGCCTTTTCACATCACTAGACATCAAAATAAATACAAATTAAATATCACTACAATCATACATATGTTAGGGTTAATACTGAAAAATTGGCAGCCTTAAATTCCTCAATTCAAAGACTCAAATAATTATCCCCATTCAATTCAAAATCAAACCATATCATAAATTTTACTGCATCTTCACCTAGCCTCATACCCCTTTCTTCAAATCACAATAATCATCACTTTAATGTCTACATGAACCTAATACATGCTTTAAATCCTTTTATTAACTACCCCATACTATCATGACATTTAATTCCATGTAAATACACCATTTAAAGATCAAAACTTAATGAAAACTTACCAAATCAAAACCTCCTTCAAACCTTCAACAATCACTTTCTAACTTTTACACCAAAGTACTAACCTCTTTTCCTTCTCAAACATGTACCAACCTCATCATCATCTAGCTTTGATGGGAGTAAGAGATGGTATCTTGAAGTTGTAAAGAAAGATGAGGAAGGAGAGCCAATTTTCGATGGTTTTAAAGAAGAGTCTTGAGTTTGTGTTTTCGGATGGCTTAACAAAGCCTTAAAAAATTCTCCTTTCCTTCTTTCCTTTACACTCATCCGGAAACAATGAAGAGAAGCATTTAATGCTACTCTTTTCTTGGCAAAATCTCTTTGGTTTATTATAAAGAAAAGTCAAAAATACATTTGTTTAATCCAGTACAAAATTTTACTCCATTTCACTCCAATGACCCTACTTTCAAATTCCAAAATAAAATACCCAATATTACAATACCATTGGGTAGCGATTTTTGCTACTGAGAATCGAACAGGTTCGCCAATTGGTGATTTATCCCATCGAGAATTTCTCCAATTATTTTTTCGAGAATTAATGAAATTCCTAAAATTATAAAACAGTGTAAATGCACTCCAAATAATTTTTCAATCACGAAAATCACCTTTTTTACCCCAAAACAAGTTTAGGCCAGTTACCGGCGATTTTGCCGGTCTGGGAATTTTCTCCAAAAAATTCCAGAAAAATTCCTATAAATCCCAAAAAAATGTAAAACCATTTATGGTGCAGTCCAAACAATTTTCCAACCTCAATTATCCCATTAATTCTAATAAAATTGCTTTAGGCCCAATTTCCGGGAATGTCATGAATGCATTTACCGTAATTCCATGTACACGATTGATACTGTGTATCAATCCTATTATACACGAACAGTAATAATTATTCCTTATCAATCTCATCCTATGCCAATTTTACTATTTTACCCTTCCAGGAGGGGGTGGGATGTTACAATTCTCCCCTCCTTATAAGAATTTCGTCCTCGAAATTCTCAGTCAATGGTTCACTATGACAGTAATCACTTGATTCTACATATCTCATACACTTTTCCACTTAATGATTCACTTTTCGAGTGATCACAAGAACCACTCTCATCAGTGGTTGATTACTAATTTGGCTAACTCTTTATCACTTAGGACAGTAAACGGATTTGACAATACCATTAGTTGGCGATCTCATTTTCTTAGCTATCTCACTTGCCATTTCTAGAATAGTCACTTCCTTTGGTTCCGATATATATAACTCAGTTCAGTATTTTCGAATCTATTCATTGATCACATTTTATCCTTCCAATACCTTTTTCCCCAATGCCATATAGTCCAATTTGTATTCCATTGAGGACATCTCCATTTCTTTGGTACCTCCCTTAATCGCGTCAGGGACGATTTACATTCCCTTGGTACCAATACAGTGACATTTAACTCCACTTCACTATAATCAGTAACAATGTACCTAATGCAATCATTTATTATATGCCATTCACTTTATATTTAAATTCAATTCTCGTAAGACAATTCACTTTTCTATAATGTTCACACACTTTATCCAGATATACTGATTTACTCTGCCTCATTTGTCCGATCCAATTCCACTTTAGCTAACCATGCAGTCTTCCTAAGTCACTTTCCTTTTTCTCACACATTTTAGTCTCAAACCCATTACGGTCTTTAACTCCCAAAGAGGCAGCAAAGGTAACAAGATATATTTTCCAAAGGAATCAAAGCTCTATAACACGACCATAATCAAACCTTTTTCCTATTGGACATTCAACCTATAAACACTTGAGCCAAGAATCACTTCATTTTATAACTACAATTACTCAATTTCACTTTTCAAATATGCTGACTAGAATGTCTAACTTTGACTGTTCACTTTCTTGTTCTAATACCTTTTTATCGGGTACACTTATTTCTCCTTCGACTTTTGTTCACTATAGTTTTCCAATTCCATTTGTATATTCAAACTCATCATAAAAACTTCCCTCTTTACTTTCTGCACTCTTAACCTTTCTTATCACGATTTTTACAACTTCATTTTTCCAGAACACTTCACAATTACCCCTGATATGCTTGACATTAATTGAAAACCCTAATATCTGTAATGGATCTGTTCATTAAAGCATTATCGTATTTACACCGGTCTCTTTCCTCAAATTAACCCAGTGTATCCTTATAGGAATCTACAGTCTCCAAGGCTTTCAATAATGAGAATGACACTAATACCATTTATCACAGTCAGTTCAATTTATTTCATACTTGTTCAACATATTGTCGCAGTTCAATACTCACTACCCACTCTTCCAATGTATGTATATCATCAGTATCAGATTCCTCAATTAGTCCTATCGTTCTTTTTACTTTTCACTGTTCCACAATTCCAAACACATTCTATCTCTAATCACAACTACTACCATTTGCTTACTTCGCATAAATCCCTACTAGGTCTTAGTGACTTTACCATACATCTTTTACCCTTTTCATTGAGTCTACAATGAGTGTATCTACAATTTCTTTATGAAGTTGTCACTACATCACCTCATTGTCAGTTTCCCTTTTTGACCCTCTTGTCTCCATTCAGTTACTCTTTTTCATTTTCTCTTCTCATTTGTTTTCATCTCATTCCTATCAACATATGTTAATACCTTGTCATCTATATTTAAACCTCCAAAATTTTCCATTTTATTTTAGTATCTCTCTCTCGCCGGAACTCTTTTATTTTTCGTTTCAAATCTAGATTCCTCAACAGTAGGCTTTCAATAATGAGAATGGCACTAATACCATTTATCACAGTCAGTTCAATTTATTTCATACTTGTTCAACATATTGTCGCAGTTCAATACTCACTACCCACTCTTCCAATGTATGTATATCATCGATGTCGATTCCTCAATTAGTCCTATCGCTCTTTTTACTTTTCATGCTCCACAATTCCAAACACATTCTATCTCTAATCACAACTACTACCATTTGCTTACTTCGATAAATCCCTACTAGGGTCTTAGTGACTTTACCATACATCTTTTACCCTTTTCATTGAGTCTACAATGAGTGTATCTACAATTTCTTTATGAAGTTGTCACTACATCACCTCATTGTCGGTTTCCTTTTGACCCTCTTGTCTCCATTCAGTTACTCTTTTCATTTCTCTTCTCATTTGTTTTCATCTCATTCCTATCAACATATGTTAATACCTTGTCATCTATATTTAAACCTCCAAAATTTTCCATTTTATTTTAGTATCTCTTCTCGATTCGAACTCTTTTATTTTTCGTTTCAAATCTAGATTCCTCAACAGCTTTACATCATAACGGAGATCGATTCACTTCACATTGCAATAGAATCACCTCAAATTAAAATCTCACCATATGTAATTCTTTACATTTCTGTACATACAATGCGATAATCTCAAAGTATGAGCTAGGACCCAATTTCACTTTTAATTTTATCCACAAAAGTCTCATCAACCAATGATTATTCCTAATTGTGTTTCAATCCTTCTTCACTATACGTACAATCTCAATCAAGACACTCTTATGTCATCATTTAATGATCGTAACATTCCTTTCGCGAAGGTTCCTTGTGGCAGTCATTTAAATACTTTCTTTCACACTTATTCTGTAATCTATACCAGAATCACTTTTTCGTTCCTCTCATACAGGTACACTCAGTCCACTTTTATCTTACTTAACCTCTTAAGAACTTCACACTTTAATCACTCTAAACATTTACCGCTCATTTCCTCTATGATTTCCATAGATCAGAACATACATTTCATTAATCACTATCAACCCATCGTGTCAATAGATATCCCCAACAGTAAATCGACTTAAATGCAATAACTCTTTTCATACACCACTATTGTGGTTTCATTCTTGTCAAGATCTTTATTTCATTCTCACCATATCCTCAAACTGTATCTCTCATTCCCCTATCCGTTACGTGCTACTTGACCTTGTAAGGTCATATCAATTTGGCTTATCAGCTTATGATCATTATTCCTATTTTTTTTATTCTGTTTTCTGCTACTTATCTTCTATTTTCCTCAAACTGTCTATGATCAGGTGTTCATAGTCCCCAATACCGACAAAGTCGTTGATACTACTCCATTTTATCTCTATCTATATACCTATCCATTTACCATTTTCGTGTCCATATACACCTAATTCAGTATTTCCCGATACACCATCAGTAGAAATCATCTGTCTGTCTTTTTCCTTTACGATTTTATCATACGAATTTCCAACCTCGAAGCACCATAATCACCTAACAATTTCAGTCTCAAACTTTTGCGGTCTAGTTCATAACCATTTCTCGAATTCATTTCAGTCTATCTGTACACTTTTACATTCTTTCAGTTCTCAATAAACCATTACAGTACTCTATTGAGCTTCTTTCCATTTCGCTATTATCTTTCGCCTATAATATCTACTGATCTCTAACTCAAATACAGTGAATCAAAATATGCCCGATTGGATCATCTACATTTTACTCAATTCCAATATTTCCCCATTCATGACATATACAGTCAGAACTGTAATTACCTAACCCTCCCGGGCTTTTAATTTCACTTAGATCTACTATAACCAATATGCTTCCCATATCTCTAATGGACCTCTCCAAGTTCTCAACATCTGCATTTTTTTTTGTCACCATAACATTGTCAATTTAATTTGGAAATTCTTAATTAGTCAAGGCCAACACGGTCATTCTCATTATCACATATGAGGGTTTCTAACCCAAAGTACAACATCAACCTTCTTATCCATTTTTCCTTTATCCTTTCCTAATTGATTATCCCCTTTTAGGGATTTTCACTCTAATCCAGTCTCACTCTTCTCTCACTTAATCACTTGACACTTATGCACCCTTAGGCTTTATCCTCGTGCGACTCTGACTAGGGATCGCTACCACGATGCCTGCAACGACGCGACTCAAATGCATGCAACCTATATTCCAAATCGTGCCCGGATACATTACGTATCATCGGGCTCGATACCACCTAAATGTAACACCCCACACCCGTAAGACCCGAACCCGATATCGTTGGTGATATCCGAGTCCGTGTCCCACGAGAGTGGCGTACTACATCAGTCGATTTAAAATTCAGTATATATTTTTTTCTTTTCTTTTTGCAGCCATTAACTCCACGTTCACACGGCAAACACAGTAAGTAAATAAAATCCGTATTCAATATAAACCCGTTTCAGTTATTACAGTCATCCGGTAATAATTACAATCAGTCAATGCAGTAAAACATTAATACCACAAGGGCTCAAGAAAATACAATGCCTTGTTATACGGTGATTCATGAATACGGTTTACTAAGACACTAATGCGGAACCTAACCGATCCCGACCTCTAACCTTTACTCGTCTCAAGAGACATACTCCGTGTCAACCGGGTATTCTTCAGACCTGAAAATAGATGCAAATTTTGGGTGAGTTTTATGAATTGGTGAGAAACCATCATCGATGGTTCACTCAAATCATGCATTACGCCCATGGCGTAAAGATGCGATCCAAGAATAATCAATTACCGATGGCGATCAATAACAATGTCCAAGAATGAAAACCATTCACGATAATTCATGCCATTACAAAAGCAAGACATGTCACGTAGCGGTCATTTATGCGAATGCAATGCATATGTGACTCTTTCCGATTATTCAAGATTGTGCCCAAGTGCTCGATCGGTGTTGATGGGGACGGCTGTGATTTCTCCCTTGGGCTCGAGGCGGTCAAGATAAAGCGTGAGAGCTCAAGCTCTTATCGATAATAATAGCAACTTGGGGCACGCCCATTATCCGATCATGCAATTATGCATGCATGCAAGATTTAGTAAATATGCGATTTGGCTATAAAGCCCGGTGTATCAAGAATCCACAATATGGCTATAAAGCCCGGTGTATCATCAATCCACAATATGGCTATAAAGCCCAAATGTATCGATCAATGTTCAAGATGATGGCTATAAAGCCCAGTCTATCAGTATCAGTAAAATCATACAATACAGTCTCATACATGCCAGTAGTCATACAGTGCTCATTCAATTCACTTTTGCACGTAATTCACGTTAAGCATGTAAATAACCAGAAATTTGAGAAACCAACTAGGTTACTCACCTATTGCTTCTGAGCTAATGCTGGGAAGTCTCTGTGACGTCGGTCAATCGACGCTCCAATTGGGCCTCTATATGAATCAGAAAAAGTACGAGTCACTAAATATGAAATTTGTACTCATGTTGCTGAGATATGCATGTTCATGAATTCCCGGTCCTAATTCAATATTTTCCTATAATAAAATTCTATCAAAATTTAGAAATCCATAGGCGCTGACGGTGCGCAATTCGGACCTCTATAGGTCCTCAATTAAATAAAACAGTGTTTACATGTTCCGTCAATAGGGGCTATGTCAAATTCCCGTCTAAAAATTTCCATTTTCTCATAATATGAAATTAAATGTTCAACGAATCCGATGCCTCTGGAATCAGGTCAATCGGACGTCGGACGGGAAAGAAATTGACAAAAGAACAATCGGATCAATTAATACCAAATAAAATTCAAAATAAATAAAAAGAAAACCCATGCTACCTTTTCATGGGCGAGGCGCCCGCCCTCATGAGGCGGATACACTCGCTTCGTCATGAGGCGAGGCGCCGCCTCGCGACCAGCCCATTTGATCTCGCCCTCGCGAGGCGAAACGTCGCCCTCGCGAGACGGCCCTTCTCCTTGCCCTCCTTCTTTCCAGATTGAAATTCCAATTTCCAATTACTCTAACTTTTAACACACAAATCAGAAAAATACCTACTATACCTCATTGGAAAGCTTATGAAAAGCTCTACAATTCTCTAGAAGACCATAAAAATCAATTCCAACCCTAAGGGTATCAAATAAGCCATCAAACCTTCTGCCTTCACAATTTCCCTCAACACAGCGCAGTACATTGACAATTTCATAACTCACTGATTCTTCAGTAATAAATTACCACAAAAATATGGTCAATAAGTTCACAATGTCCTTTACAACTTTCATGAACAACCCAAAATCAAATTCTATTTCTAAACCAGTCAATTAATTCATTCAATGTCACTGTCCCTGAAATCCTTCAATATGGGCAGTAACATTACAACAAGCATAACTCCCTATATACAAGTCAGTAAATTCAGAACTTTATATCCCTGAAAAGATAACATCTCAAACATCAATTTTCATGCAGCACTCATCATCCAATTCAATCTCTAACAATTTCAAAACTATTATGGAAGTGTCTGTTATGATCAGCCATTCATAACCTAATGTAGGGTCAGTTTTTGAAAAATCATAACTCCCAATTCTGACTTCTAAAAATTACAAACCATATGTCATTTTCAAGTTAATCTTTTCCTCTAAAACTTTTCAGAAGCTCACTCACACCATTTCAGTCCAGTTAAAATGTTAAAATTGCCTCTAATCAGTAAACTCACAAAATCACACTTAAGCTAGGTTTCATCCAAACTGCTCAAAACCAGTCATTAGTAATCAATTCATATCTCCCAATACACAATTCTAAAAATAGCAAGATCGGTAGCAATGGAAAGATAATCAAATATGCGACAACTTCCATGAAGACCATTCTCCCTAATTCCCTTTCAATTAATTCATAAAAATCAACAAAACTCAGATGTCATGGTTGCGGTTACTGTTCACAGGCAATGGAACAGTAACTTTCCATGCAAAATTTCACCCTTCTATCATTGGAATTCAACAACACCCATTTCACACTAAATTGAAGCCAACATCCCAAAGTTTCAGTGGCCACTAACCTTACCTCATTTGCATTTCTACACAATAAATTATGAACAAAACAGTAACATCAATTATAATTCCAATTTTCCAGATTCAATGTTAACTTTATTTCAACCACTTCCAATGCCTTTTTCACATCACTAGACATCAAAATAAATACAAATTAAATATCACTACAATCATACATATGTTAGGGTTAATACTGAAAATTGGCAGCCTTAAATTCCTCAATTCAAAGACTCAAATAATTATCCCCATTCAATTCAAAATCAAACCATATCATAAATTTTACTGCATCTTCACCTAGCCTCATACCCCTTTCTTCAAATCACAATAATCATCACTTTAATGTCTACATGAACCTAATACATGCTTTAAATCCTTTTATTAACTACCCCATACTATCATGACATTTAATTCCATGTAAATACACCATTTAAAGATCAAAACTTAATGAAAACTTACCAAATCAAAACCTCCTTCAAACCTTCAACAATCACTTTCTAACTTTTACACCAAAGTACTAACCTCTTTTCCTTCTCAAACATGTACCAACCTCATCATCATCTAGCTTTGATGGGAGTAAGAGATGGTATCTTGAAGTTGTAAAGAAAGATGAGGAAGGAGAGCCAATTTTCGATGGTTTTAAAGAAGAGTCTTGAGTTTGTGTTTTCGGATGGCTTAACAAAGCCTTAAAAAATTCTCCTTTCCTTCTTTCCTTTACACTCATCCGGAAACAATGAAGAGAAGCATTTAATGCTACTCTTTTCTTGGCAAAATCTCTTTGGTTTATTATAAAGAAAAGTCAAAAATACATTTGTTTAATCCAGTACAAAATTTTACTCCATTTCACTCCAATGGCCCTACTTTCAGTCCCAAAATAAAATACCCAATATTACAGTACCAGTGGGTAGCGATTTTTGCTACCGAGAATCTAATTAGGTTCGCAATTGGTGATTTATCCGGTCCGAGAATTTCCCAATTATTTTTCTGAGAATTAATGAAATTCTCTAAAATTATAAAACAGGTAACAGTGCACTCCAAATAATTTTTCAATCACAAAAATCACCTTTTCTACCCCAAAACAAGTTTAGGCCAGTTACCGGCGATTTTGCCGGTCCGGGAATTTTCTCCGGAAAATTCCAGAAAAATTCCTATAAATCCCAAAAAAATGTAAAACCATTTATGGTGTAGTCCAAACAATTTTCCAACCTCAATTATCCCATTAATTCTAATAAAATTGCTTTAGGCCCAATTTCCGGGAATGTCATGAATGCATTTACCGTAATTCCATGTACACGATTGATACTGTGTATCAATCCTATTATGCACGAACAGTAATAATTATTCCTTATCAATCTCATCCTATGCCAATTTTACTATTTTACCCTTCCAGGAGGGGGTGGGATGTTACATTTGACGTCACGGCGAATGGACTTTTTCACGTCGCGGCGAAGGGGGGCTTTTCTGAATGGATGAGTGTTTGTTTATTTGGCATAATTGATGGTATAAACCTCCGATTGAGGTGATTCCTGATTCGTTATGAACTAGGGATAGAGGTCTACTATTGAGGATGGTTATGGAAGTTAGAATTTAATTTAAGTGGTATTGATTCATAGAGAATAAGGTCAATTATGGTTCATAATGTGACCTAAGTATTGAAGTGTGACAATTGGAGTTTTAATTGGGATTTTCCATAGGGGTTTTGAACCTAAGGATAGGGAATTGCTATAGGGAGTACGAATTGAGGAAATTGACTGAATTTTAGGAATGGATCAATTATTATCGATCAATTGAGCAAAGAGATAGGATTGAGTATAAGAGTTCAAATTTGGATGTTAGTGTCGGAAATCGTGAACATGCATTGTACATAATTTCATCGAGACATATGCGTCACTTAGTTGTTTAATTGAGCATCTAGTAATGGGATTGTATTTTACTGCTATAGAGGCGCCATTGGATCGTCATTCCACGGACATTGCTGGAACTTCCAGGCAGTAGCTCGAAAGTTACAAGTAAGTAACCTAGTTGGTTTCTCAATTTCCTGATTGTCTAAATGCTCAATGTTATTTGCTTGTCAATGTGAAATTGCATGATTACTGAAATGTACATGATTGAATGGCATGCTTTTACTGTATTGGATTGGGCTACTGCATGACACTGAGAAATGCAATACTGGGCTTTTATAGCCATACACTGAATTACTGAACACTGCATTAGATGCATAAATGCATGATCAGATAATGGACATGTGACCCAAGTTGCTATTATCACTGAAAAGAGCCTCGAGCTCGAACCTTTGTCATCGACCAAGCCTCAAGTTCGAGGGGAGAAATCGACGCGTCCCCCATCGAATCTTGGTGAGCACTTGGGCACAATCTTGAATAATCGAAAAGAGTCTCATATGCATTGTATACACATGGTGATTGAATTGCGACACTTACTGAATTATGTGATGACATGAGAGATTGCAAATTGTTACATGCTACTGTAAACTGTTGCATAATACTGTAAATTGCAATATGACACTGTAAATTGTTATATGCTATTGTAAATTGTTAATTGGCACTGCAAACTGCTATAGGTTACTGTAAGTTGTTATACACTAATTGTATCTTATCGTGTCTGCGTCTTTGTCACGTAATCTGTAATGCATGATTTGAGTGAACCATCGATGATGGCTTCTCACCGAGTTCACAAACTCACCCAAAATTGCAACCTATTTTTCAGGATCGATAGAGTAGACTCCTAGCTCCGGAGATAGTCTTTTCCTGCCGTGCGAGCGTGCTGACAAGAGAAGCGATGGCACATAGATCGGTCAGCTGGGTTGGACTTTTGAGGATGACTTAGGATAGATGATTATATCGGTTTCCTTTTTGGTGTGTTTAGGGGACTGATAGACTTGTCTATTCTGATATTGGATGACTGTATCAAGATTATTTTGGATTTTAAAATTTATTGATTTTTTATATATTATGGTTTTAATTATTGCGATGCCATGTGGATTATTAGCGGAATTTTCTGGTAGTGCACTTTTATCGTGGGATACGTGTCGGAGCGACCTTCGGGCGTCCTGATGTGTACCCTACGGTGAGGGGGTGCTACAGAAAAGATGATATGCTTATGTTCTATTTTTCACTATTTTTTTACATGAATCTCTTTGAGTGTTATAGAGATGAATTAAAGTGAGTTAGAGTTAAAGAAAAGGCTAATATATTGTCTAGAAATGGGAAAAATTGAAATGATAAGTTAGAGATGAAATGAAGGTGTTAATGAAGATGAACATGTGCAGAAAATATGATGAATGTGTGTATATGATAATCTCTGTTTTAATAGACATATTGTTGAGAAGATAGAACTGTAAATAATCTATTTCTTTTGTTAACTTTTGTAAATTTTGGTAATAATTGGTATTATGCCAATTTAAAAAATATTATTATAAACTATCTCAAGCTGAAAAAGAAATGTATACACAAATATTTATTCAAAAACTTCCTTATCCTGTTGACAAAACAGTAGAAGACATATTTTTAATCAATCAAAGTCAAAAGCTAGTTGCTTATAATTTAGGAGGAGCTATTTCAATCACTAAAGCCATATTAGCCTTATCTACCCAAAACTCAAGTTAAAGGTAAGGTGGAACCAAATTACTTAAGTCCACCACACATCTGCTTGTTGCAGTGTTCCTCCGTATTGTGATAATGGACTCACCATGTGTAACATCCCATCATCGATGGGAAGGTCATAATGGTCAATTGGGATAGGCTAGTAATTTGTATTGCATATTATGATCGAGCATTTATTTGGCCTCTAATTTTAGAGGAATGAGTCAATTGGCACATGCATTTATGTGTACATGCATTTCTGACATTCCTGACATTTAATTGCGAAAATGATATGATTTATGATTTATTGGGAATTATGGAATATTTGGGTTTGAATGATTGAATTGAGATTGTATTAGAGTGATTGCCAATTGATAGTGACCCTTAGGGAATTTTCTGGAAATTCGGGAGAAAAGTCCGGACCAAAAATTTTCCGAGTGACGGTGTTGGACCCCACACCTGGGATAGCATTTCCCACGCAGCGTGTGTTTGCGTGTTATACCGCGGCATCCAACACAATACTGATTTGTGTTAGATGCCGTGGTATAACCTGCGAATACACGCTTGGTGGGAAATGTTAGCCCAGGTGTGGGGTCCAACAGACGGTCTGATCGATTTTATAGGACTGAAATGACTGTCCAATAGCTATGGAAAATTTGGAATATGATTTTAGAAATTAATATGTCGAGTCATTGAAATTTGGAGACGAATTGGACTGGAAATGATTATGAAAAGAGAAAGAGATTTAAACGTATTGAGAGGAAGAAGACAAGAGGCTTAATTGTTTAACCTTTAAATGCCTTAGGTTTTCAAAAGTTTGAAGAAAGAAATCTTCTCTCCTAGGGCACGATCGCTTCTTCTTCCTTGGTGATTTTCGATTCTTCCTTTGAGATTTTGCTTGCTTGTTCCTCCTTGTGCAAAGCCTTGCTTGATGCTTAAGGAAAATGATGTTTTGTGTGATTATGGGAGCTAACCGTGGATGCTAGAGAAAAGGGGAAAAAGTTAGAGAAATTTCAGAGATTTGAGGATTTGAGGCTCTATTGGAAAGTATATGGTTTTAATGTTGTTATTTGATGTTGTTTGATGCATTTATGGCATTTATTGTGTGATTGGGTAGCTGAGAGTGAGTGAGGACTGGTTTTAGTGAGGGAAATGGGAAAAAATTCGTTGGAGAAGACGATCGGAGCTTCGCACGTCGCGACGTGCGCTGAGGGGCTCGGCTGGACGTCGCGGTGATCGTGTAATTCTACACCGCGACGAGCTTTTTCCCTTCTGTCCCGGCGAGCCTAAGGAACTTGTTCGCTGCGGCGAGCGACCCTTTGTACACCGCGGCGAAGGTTTTGAGGTCGCTGCGAGGACCAATTTTCTGAATGAATGTGTTTTAGTTTTTGGGGCATAACTAATGGTTTAGACCTCCAATTGAGGTGATTCTTGATTCGTTATGATCCAGAGAAAGAGGTCTACAATTGATGTAAAGAAAGAAAGTATAGAATGAAAATTGAGAATAGGTGCTATTGCAATCTAAGGGTTGTTTCATGATAATTCGGGTATAATTGTGAGATTTCTGAATTTAAGAGATGCTATTGGGGTTTTAGAAACTGAGCTTAAAGGGTGAATTTGGATCTAGAGAATAGTGACATTGATTTTGGGGTCTTTCTTGAGAATATCCTAGTGGGTAGGACTTGGTAAATTGACTGAATGTTATAATTGAAATTGGGAGACTTCCGTAATATGCCATTGAATTGAAATGAGTCTTTATTGAGCAATTGAATGAAAAGTTAGATTTGGACAAAAGAAAGTGGAAATTGGGAAATAGCGCTGGGAAGGTCATGAATAGGCATCGTGCATCTTTTATTTAAGACATGTGCATTATTGAATCTTTTTTATTGTGCTTTTTGTAATGAAAATTATTTGGTATTATAGAGGCAGATTAGATCGAAATTCTACAGATATTCTTTGGGACTTCAGCAAAGAGCTTCGAAGTGCGGTGAGTAACCTAGTTGGTTTCTCAACCTCTATGTGTTTAATATTATGAACTTATGCCATGCGAAGATGAATGGATGGATTATATGTTTGATTTTGATTGATTTCGGACCATAGGTGTCTGAAATATTTAGAATGTGATATCGAAGTGTTATTGATGTGTAATTGGGAAATTGGGAAATTTCATATTGACATGGTAAATCAAAACATATGCATTCATGCATAAATGCATGATCAGATAATGACAGTTGTGACCAGTGCAGCCAACATTTTTCAAAGCTTAAAGCTCAACGCAACAGGGCCTCAGCCCCAACATATTTTCAGAGCCGCAGGCTCACCGTATCAGGGCATTCAAGCTCAACGTATTTCAGAGTCATAGGCTCACCGTTAATGTGCCCGTCACTGGGACAGTTCAGGCGCACGGTCACAACAACGAAATAAAATGGAAAGTGTCACATGTGCATCACATATATGAATTATTAAATGTGAATTGTGTGAAAGGCGAAACGCCTTAAGAGTGTGAAATGATAACGCATATGATATTATGTGAATTGTGTGTATATGCATGAGTTGAGTGAACCATCGATGATGGTTTTTCACTGAGTTCGCAAACTCACCCAACATTGCAATTATTTTTCAGGGTTTGAAGAGTACCCCGTTAGACAAACGGGAGTATGTCTACTACGAGAAAGTCAGAGTTAAGGGTCGGGATCAGTACACGTCTGTATTAGTGTTATTTTTGTATAAGATTTGTATTTCTGCAATTTCTGCAGAATAGTATTGTTATTGTAGAGGGCCCAATTGATAAATGTTGTATTGTAATGTGATTACTGAAAATGTTCAGAAATGACATTGGGCCTAATTGGGCTATGGATTGTTATGCATAAAGTGATTAAATGCTGTTGAGAGTTTTTATGACTGAGATTATGTTTTGATTGAAATGTTTCCGTATTAAAATGGCCTCGAATTGGTTGCGGATTTCCGCACACGCGATTGTTTTAAAAAGAAAAATGTCTTACTGGGTTTTTGAACTGTTTTGACTGTTCTAGCATACCACCCTCGTGAGGCACGGGCTCGGATATCACCATCAATATCAGGTTCGGGTCTTGCAGGAGTGGGATGCTACATTTGTGGTATCAGAGCCCAGAAGTACAATCTTATATGGGCATTCTGAAATAAGTGTCAAGTTGCATGCATTTAAGTCATGTCACGACAGACAGTCATATGCATGAGCCTGTATCAATGGTTTAAACGATTAGAATTAGTGAGGGAAAGGATGATATGTTAGAATGTGATCACTGGAAATTGTGGATATCATTAAATAAGAAAAAGTGTATGGTTCGATTTGAAAAATGAAGATTAAGTGTAGTGGTATTGGTGGATATATTATGAAGTACAATATCAGAGTTATACGGAGTATATCCTTGAATGGGGGATAGATATGAATATATATACTTGTGGAGTGATAGAGGAAATATAGAGATATGTTAGAAATGACAAGATTGAAAGTGTATAAACAAAGTGGATGAAAATAAGATGTTTTATGATTTAGAGAGGCTACAATTGGATTTGATTACCGTGATGGGAGTTTATGAATAAGGGTTTATGACTTAGAGTCAGCATATGCCAGCGGGAAAGCGAGAATGGTTGTACGTCTATAATATTGATTTGAGTGTGAGCATACATGGAAATGATGGAATAACGAAAGGATTGAAACGTGAGACAATGAAATTGGTAGATGAAAAAGTTGTTAAGGTTCAGTTGGTTGCCTATGAGAATGCACACCTGATAATGGGAGTACACCATAGTAAGTCAAAATATGAAGCTTATATGTATCATATGAATGGAGATGATATCGGAATCAATCGGTGACTTGGCGGATAACCGCCATTCATAGTTCTTAAAGTTTAAAGTCCAATATGAGTTATAATAAGAAATGAAAGTGCTTATAGTGATCAATTGGGAATAAATTGAAATTGTTATATGTTAAGGACATGATCATGGCATTTTCCTCACGAGCGAGGACAGGCACAAAATGGGAGAGTGATGTCAAAATCAAATGAGATCAAGGTATCTTTAATGTAAATGATTAATTGGTGAGTTGTCCCACATCTGTCTCTCGATATGATGTAATAAGTTCGATGGTATATACTTCACCGAATATGATTAAAAAGGATGTCCTGATTATATGAATTGTGGTATAATTGATCTTCATGGGATATGATGAATAGCTAAAAATTTATTTCCTAAGACATTGAGACTGACTAACAAGAAATGTGACGACTGTTGATGATTTGAAATTTCATGAGCTGCATCGATGAAAGTATTGAGAAATCTTCTTTCAAAAGAAGAGTTTCCTTGAATTGGATTAAGTCGATCAGATGATTACAATTGAAAAATTTAACAATGAAAGGACAAATTGGAGATAAATTTGAAATGAACGAAAAGTCATTATTGGGAGTCCTGATCCTAGTGGAGACTCAAGCGTAAAAGATAGAATCTACTACTGAGAAGGTATGTACTATGCTAATGTATAGAATCTGATTATGTAATAGGATTATTGAACAGTAAAGAGACATTAGTCGTGATTATGAGGAGAATATTGATTCATGAATATTTTGTGTAAAAATGACCGGGAAGTACAAGTGGATTTGATGAATGTGTTATCAACTCAGTTTGTAATGATAGCAATAAATTGAAATATGTGGAGAAACTAGTGTAAAGGAACATGTATCAGAATATGTTATTATGAATCTGAGAAAATATAAGAGAATTGTTCCTCATTGGAGAAATTCGATTTTTAAAGAGTTGGGAAAGTCAATCAAGGGTATAAGGAGTTTGTTATGCTATTGAAGAGTAAAGTGTTTCAACTGTATTTAGATTAGAAAGTGACTGATCATTAATGATATATCAAACGTATTTGAAAAGTGAAGAAGGATAGTTGGCATATTCGAGGAAAGTTCATCTCATGAAATTTTCATAAAAGTGAATCTTAGTTGATCAAATAAATAGTGGATGAATTAGTATTCGGATATGGCATATTGGGAGACTTAATGATAATAGAGGTGTTAATAGAATGCGAAATTACAAGGGAAATATGTATACAGGATTTGGAGTTATTTAGAAGCTATCTGACAAAAAAATGTTTGAGGAAAAACGTGTGAATCGTATGACTGATGAATATATAAAAAGGGACAATTGAAAAAATTTACAACTCGAGTATGGATTGTATTACCTTAATTTGGAGATTCTATTTGTACAGAAATGTTTTGGATGTATCCATGACTATGCAAAGCATAACGATTGAGGTATTTCATGAGTTGAAAGAATTGAAAAGGATTGTGTTTGAGTGTGTAACACCCCACTCCCGAGTGACCCGAACCCGATATCGTTGGTGACAACCGAGTCCGTGCCCCGCGAGGGTGGCGTACTACATCAGTCGATTAAAACTCAGTAACATTTTCACCTCTCTTTCTTTTTTTTTTTGAACCACTCATTAACGCGGCATAAACAGTAAGAAACTTGAGCCCATGTTCACAATTAAACATTTTCAGTTATTACAGTCTTCCAATAATAATTTTACAATCAGTCAATGTAAAACAATAAAACCACAATGGCTCGTTATAAATACAAAGCATTAATGCACAATGATTGCGGAATACAATTCGATAAGACACTAATGCAGACACGAACTGATCCTGACCTCTATCCTTCACTTGCCTACAGTGGACATACTCCCGTGTCAAACGGGGTATTCTTCAAGACCTGAAAAATAGATGCAAATTTTGGGTGAGTTTTGCGAACTCAGTGAGTGACCACCATCGATGGTCCACCCAATCCCATAACATATAACACATACTTTCATTTCCATTAAGTCACATTTCATATTTCCTTTCACTCCTCACATTCACATACAGTTTCATATTTTCATTATGTCGTTACAATGTCATATTCAATATAATCAAATCAATCATTCAGTCAAATTTATCATTCCCATTCAACACAATGTCACATTCCCATTCAATACAGTGTTGTAGTCTCATTCAATACGAGTAATTCAACCATTCCCATTTCGTACAATCAAATCAATTATATTATGCATATGTGCATGAGACCCACTTTCCATTTAACTACTTTGTTGTGATCGAGTGTTTAAACTGTCCCGTACCCAATATCAGGCTCATTGAAACTGTCCCATATAGGGCTCAATGTAAACTGTCCCATAAAGGGCTCATTGTAAACTGTCCCATAAAGGGCTCATTGTCGTTGAGCCTGAGGCTCTGAGTCAGTATCTGAGCACGAAGCTCTTTTCACTCATTGTTGACTACTTTGGTCACAACTCTCATTAACTTTCATATATCCATGCAGTGGAATGTCTTCTGCATATTTGCATACGCTCAATCAATCTCGGACCGTAGTCTGGCATTCGACATCAATTAAGAAGTCACATTTCATTTATGTGCAATTATGCATGCAAGAAATTTTAACAATCTCAATATATACACTTAGGTCATCTCATTCACATCCAAGGAACACTTTAATAACGCAGTTTCCAATACATAATCAATCACCGGACCTCCTGTTCGGAACCCATATTTAATCACAATTAATAAAATAAACCAATACACATTCAATATATAACAAAAGCAAATAATCAATAAATAAGACCATCTAGGTCTACTCACAGTACGCTCCAGATTTGCATTAGTTTCCAATTTCTGAGAACGCTCGATCTCAAGACTACCAATTTATGCCATATGCACATTAATCACTTTGCATAAAAATTCCCATTTATGCACAAATATAGAATAAGGACAATGCATGTTCATGATATTCCTGGCCCTAATCCCATTTTGTTCCATCAGAAAAATCCGTCTAAAAAAATTAGAAATCTACTGACGGTGACGGTGCGCAATTCGGACCTCTATAGGTCCCCAATTAAATAAAATAGTGACCCGAAAACAATAAACCGGATCCACGTAAATTTTCCATCCCAAAAATTTCCAATTTCCCATGAAATGAAATTCAATGTTTCACGAAGCCGATGCCTCAAGAATCAGGTCAATCGGATGTCGGACGGAAAAGTTATGAGCAAAAGAATCACCAAATACCAAATAATCAAATAATAATACATATTACACCGCCTCATGAGGCGTAGATGTCGCCCTCATGAGGTCGACTCATTTTGCCCGTTGCGAGGCGAGGCTTAGCCCTCTCGAGGTCGACTCATTTTGCCTCGTCGTGAGGGCGAGGCGCCCTCATGACTGGTGACTTACCTCGCCTCATGAGGTTCCTCTATTTCTTGCCCTTTTTCCTGTTTTCAATCCAAATTTCCAACAACCATAATTCTTAGAACACAATTCAGAAAAATGCAAACCATAGCTTGTTGGAAAGATCATGAAACCCTATACAATTCTCAAGAATACCATAAAAATCAATTTCACCCCTAAGGGTGTCAAAAATCCAATCAAACCTACTACCTATGCAAAACCTATTAAAACAGGGCAGTACATTGCAAATTCAATAACTCTCTGATTCTTCAGTCAACAATTACACAATAAATAAGGAAGTAAGATCACAATGTTATCTACAACTTTCATGAACAGCCCAAAAGCAATTTCACTTACTAACTAGGCTAAACAATTCCACAAAGAATCTGTCCATTGAAATCAACCAATCTAGACCGAAATTTTCCAAACAACATATCGCTTAGCACAAATGTCACAAAATTCACAACCTTATATCCCTGAAAAGATAAGATCTCAAACTTCAATTTTCATGAAGAACTCAAAATCCAATTCAATTTCTAACAATTTCAAAACTATTATGTAATTTACTGCCATGATCAGCAATTCATAACCTAATGCAGGTTCAATGTTTGTAAAATCATAACTCCCAAATCTGACCTCTAAAAATTACATGCCATTTATCATCTTCAAGATAATTTCTTCCTCTACAGATTTTCAGAAGATTACTCACACCAATTCAGTTCACATAAATTGCTAAAATTGCTTCCAATCCGCAAGCTCACAAACTCAACACTTAGGCTAGGTTTCATCAAAATGCTCAAAACCAGTCGATAGTAATCAGTTCATATCTCCAAATATACATCTCGAAAAATAGAAAAATCAGTGGGAATGGAAAGCTAACTTAATATGATTCAACTTTATTTTAGACCATTTTCCTTAATTCCATATCAATTAATTTAGAAAAATTAGCAAAACTCTAGGTTATGGTTTCGGGTACTATTCATTCCAGTCAATAGCAGTAACTTTCCAAGCCAAATTGCAACCTCTTAAAGCTACAATTAGACAACACCTATTTCACACAAAAATGTAGCCAACAAACCAAAGTTTCAGTGGGCACAAACCTTGCCTCAATTGCATAACCACACAATTTTTTATGATCAAAACATTGCAATAGGTTCAATATTCATTTTCCAGCTTTCATCTTCAACTTAACTCCTATCACTTCTAATACCAATAACACATCAGTAAGCATTCATTTACACCTCTAATTCAACCAAAAAATCATCAAAACATGAACTTATATATTTGGCAGCACTTACACAATTTACTTTCCTTACTTCCATTCATCTAGCCTTGCAAAACTCAATCCAAAACTAAGCCAAAATCAGTGGAACCCTATTCATTCTCTCATCCATACACAAGCATACATTTAAACCCATTCAAACCTACCACTATGATGATCAAGTAAATGCATAAATGATCTCCATGAATGCTTCTATCTATCAAAAGAAGAAATATAAACATCAATTCTCACCTTAAACAAGTTTCAAGCTTTCAAATCTCCAAGTCTATAAACCTCTCCACACTTCCTACCTTAATACCTTATCCACAGTTTCCATAAGCATAACAAGGACCATCATGAACTCATAGTATGAGCTAGCTTTACATGAGAAGGAGGAAGAAGCAAGCAATTAACAAGTGGAACTTATATGGGGGAAAAAAAAGAAATAGTCGAAGGAGAAGAAATGGCAAGTTTCGGATGAGAGGATGAGAGGAGGAATAAACCACTTTCACTTTTGTTTTGTTTTAAAGGAAGAGCCGTAAATGACAAGATAACTCAAGCATAATTGATCTTTTAAAAGCAATTTGTTGACTTCAAACATGAAGAGTGTCGTAGGTGATGAATATAAGGAGACAAAGTTAATAAGTGATAAGGGACACTTGGCTTTTTAAAATGAGAAAAGACAAAAATCAAGTAAGCCTAGTTAATTAAGTATTAATCCCAATTAATCTCTAATCATGGCTTTAGAATATTTCCCTAACATCATTTATCCACTAATCTCATGCCATTTGGCAATCCTTTTCAGTATAGAAAAACCCACTCAGTCAGCCCGTTGGAAATTTTTCGGTCCGGGCAACTAACCCGAAAAATTCCAGAAAAAATCCCATAAATCCCTAAAAATAGAAAACAATTTATGGCGCATTCAGAATAATTTTCCAAATCCACTAACCACGTTAATCACAGTAGAATTGTCTTAGGCACGTAAACCGGAAATGTCATGTATGCATGTACAGTAATTTCCTGTGCATAATTGCTACTGTGTATCAATCCTATTATGCATGGACAATATGAATAAATCCCTATCAATATCATCCTATGCTAATTTACTATTTTACCCTTCCAGTCAGGGGTGGGATGTTACAACTCCTCCCTCCTTATAAAAATTTCGTCCTCGAAATTCTCAGTCAACGGTTTACTGTGACCCTTATCAATTGACCCTACATGTCTCATACACTTTCCCACTCAATGATTCATTTTTCGAAAGGTCACAGTAACCACACTTAGTCAGTTAATCAATCACTTATTTGGCTAACTTATTAACACTCATCACGTTTTATCCATCAAATCCCTTTTTCTCCAGTACCATGCAATCTTATTCGTATTCCATTGAGTACATCTTTTCATGGTGATGGTTACCATAACCACCTTTATCTCGTCCCTGACGTTTCACTTTCCTTTGGTACCAATACAGTGACATTTAGATCCATATTTCCATAACTAGTGATAATTTACCTAATGCAGTCATTCTTTATATTCCGTTGGCTCTGTATTCAAATTCAACTCCCTTAGACAATTCACTGTTCTAAAGTGTTAACGCACTTTATTCAGATATGTACTTAACCCATTCAGCTTTCCTGAGTCACTTTCCTTTGTTTCACTCATCACAGTCTCAAATCCATTTTGGTCTTTGACTCTCGTTAGGCATTGTGCAGTGTAGCAGTATATCCCTATAGTAAATCAGAAATCTGTCACACAATCATAATCAAGTATTTTTCCTGTTGAACATTTAAACCTATAAGCACTTAAATCAATAATCACTTCATTCTATACCCACAGTTATTCAATTTCACTTCTCGTATATGCTTACTAGAATGTCTAGCTTTAACTATTCACTTTCTTGTTCTAGCACTTTTTATCGGGTACCCATACTTTTTCTTTGAATCATTCAATATTGTTTTTCCAATTTCAATCATACATTCAGATTCATCATAGGACTCACTACTTTAACTCCTGCACTCTTAACCTTTCTTACCTTCATCCAGTATCACTAGATCTACCACTTCACTTTTCCAGTAACACTTCACAATCACCCATAATCTACTTAACATTCTTTAGGAATCCCAATATCTGTAATTGGTCTATTCCTTGCAACATTGTCTGTTCACTATTTAAATTTAGTAGGCAGAATTGTCTGTTCATTTCAGCATTGTCGGTATAGTAGTCATTTATGCCCGTCTTTTTTTCCCTCGAATTAACACAATGTATTATTATAGGAATCTAAAGTCTCCAATACCATTTATCAAAGTCAGTTCCATTTATCTTATACCGGTTTAACATATTATCTCAGTTCATCATACACTGCCCACTCTCCAACGGTATGCTTATCCTCAGTATCAAATTCTTCACTTATTCATATACTTCTTTTTACTTTTCACTGTTCAACATTTTCAATCACATTCCGGCTATAAACATAGTCACTACCATTTTCTTACCTCACATAATTCCCTATTAGGGTCTCATTGACTTTACCATACATCTTTTAACCTTTTCATTGAGTCCACAATTAGGGTATTTGCAATCCCTTTATGAAGGTATCACTACATCACGTCATTGTCAGCTTTCCTTTAGGACTTCTTGTCTCTACTCATTTTCTCTTTTCAATTGATTTCCTGTCATTCACATCAACATATGCCAATACCTAGTCATCCGTACTTGGACTTCCATAAATTTCACTTCATTTAAGTATTTCAGTTCACAGTTCAAAGGAGATCTATTCACTTTTCATTGCAATAGGATCACCTCAAATTAACATTCCATTTATGTCGTTGGATACTTTACATTCCCGTACACACACAATACATATAACCTCAATCGTATATTTCACTTATTATGTCTACATCTCCTCTTGAGATATGACTCAATTTCACTTTTGATTTAAATACGTACTTTTTTCTTGCTACCGTCATTATACTGTTCACGAAAGTCTCATCAGCCAATTAGTGTCCCTAATTGCTTTTCAATCATTCACAACTATACGTACTATCTTAATCAGAACAATATGCGATACACTTTCTTTAACCCTTATATTTTACTATACACATTACCCGAAATCACTTCATCTTATCCGGAAACCAATTATTATCCTATACGATTCAGAATTCCACAAACTCATTTCCTCTCATAAAGGTACATTCAGTCATCTTATGTCTTACTTTAACCCATTAGGAACTTTACACTTATAGCCACTCTAATCATTCACTGATCATCTCTTCTATGATTTTCGTGTATCTTTCACATACGTTTCATTAATCATGATCAACTTTATTGTCCAATAGATACTCCCAACGGTAAATCGATTTAAATGTGACAACTTTTTCATATATCACTATCATTGTTTCATTTTTTTTTCTAGTTTCATTCTCATATCATTCATGTATCAGCTTGACCTTTTAAGGTCATATCCACTTGGCTTATACAATGTCATCGCATTATTGCTACGTCTCTCTTTATTTTCCTCAAACAATCCACGATAGGGTATTCACATTGATAGTACCTTCGGGGATATGTCCCCAACCACAACAAGATCATAGATACTCCACTGTATCTCTATCTATTTACCCATCCATTTACCATTCCTGTGTCCATATACATCTTTTCAACCAAATCCAGAATTTCCCAATACACAATTAGTAAAAATCATCAGTCTGTCTTTTTCCCTTACGATTTTATCATACTGTTTTCCAAACTCTTAGCACAATAGTCACATAACCATTTCAGTCTCAAGCTTATGCGCCCATAATCATAACCGTTTAACGAGTTCATTTCAGTTTTATCTGTATACTTTTATCTCACCATTTCTACTTACCCTACTAGGCACTAAGCACTAGGCACCTTACTCATTCAGTCCTTTCAGTTCTTTCAGTTCTAAGTAGATCGTTACGGCACACTATTGATCTTATCACAATCCCGCTATCCTCATCTACCTATGATATCTACTGACATTGAACACAAATGCAGTGAATCCATATCTGCCTGATCGGACCATCTACACTTTACTCCGGTCCAATATTTCCCATTTCATGACATATCTGATGAATCGTAATTACCTAATCATCCCGGACTCTTAATCTCACTTAGGCCTACTACAACCAGTATGCTTCCCATAGCTCTAGTAGACCTTTCCCAGTTCTAGACATATTCATTTTTCTATCACCACAATATTACCATTTTAATCCGGGAATTCATTGATATCGATTCTTTCCTTAATCCGTCTAGGCCAACACAGTCATTCTAACCACAGTACAATATTAATCTCCCTATCCATTTTTCCTTTTTCCTTTCCTAATTGTTTATACACTTTTAGGGGTTCACCCTCTAACACAATCTCACTTTTCTCTCACTTAGTCACTTGACACGTATGCACACGTAGGATTTATACCCGTACAACTCAAACTAGGGATCAGTTGCTATTAGCCCTGGAATTTTTTTTTTTTTAATTATTTTATTTTTTTATTATTATTTTTTTTATGGTTATGACATATTAAGCATGATTAAGTTAATTAAGTTAATGTATTAATTACAATTAACACTCAAGTATGTTAGCATTAAATATGATATGAATTAGAGTGACATTAATATGTTAGTTGGATTAAATGGGTTAGATTTGAATTTAATAAGTTAGTTAGGGCTTGGATAGAATAAATGGGCTTGATAGGATGATATGGGCTTAAGTGTAGGAGAAATGAGGAGAAGGAGAAGGAATTAAGTGAAAATGGGCTTGGACTTGGAAAATGGGCTTAAGTAAGTGGATGGGAGTATAAAAGAGAAGAAGGAAAAGATGAGTAGTAGAGAAATGAAGAGGAATTTCGAAAATTGAGAGTGAGAGGAGAGAGGTGTGTCGTCCATGGAGAAAAGAGAGAAGGAAGAGCTTGAGTTAGGATTTTGAGATTTCCATGAGATTTAAGGCTTGTTGGAGGAAAGTGCAAGTATAAAAGGGTGGAAAACATCAAGAGCTTCATTTTGAGCTAGGCATCTCATTGTGTTGTTGAGTTTCAAGGTAAGTCACGTTTTCCACTAGCTTGTTTTAGTTGGATTTTTAGTTCAAAGACTTAGTTGTGGAATGGGTATTGTGAATATCAAGTTAATTCCTTGAAAGATGTTGTATGGGTTTGTTATTGAAGTTGAGTTAACTTTGGAATTTATATTTCCATGAAGTTGACCAAGGAGGAAGGATTGATCAGGCGGAAGAGCCCAATATAGCAAGGATTTAGCGATTTTAAGGTAGGTTCTTGTTTATCTTTAAGTTAGTAAGATTTGAATACTATGAATTAGTGAAATTAATGATTAATAGCTAACATAAATGAGCATCAATTGTGTGAGAATGCTAGTAATGTACATTTATGATTGCCATCTATGATTGTCATTTATGATTGCCTATAAGTAAAAATTATAGCAAATGGATGCCACTTACATGATTTGATATGATGATTGAGTTGTCTTGAGCAAATTAAATTGAATGCCTTGAATGCTATAGATTGCGTCAAAAGCCAGCTTTTATAATGCATAAAATTCAGTTTTCAGAAATTAAATGAATGGATGCATGAATGTCCATTTCAGAAGTCGGTCAGCTAGATGAGATCAGTCTAGTCTAATGCATGAATCTATGTTATGTGGGTAAGGTAGTCCATCAGCATAGTCACGTCGACGTTGACCCAGTATAGCCTTCTCCCGGCTGCCCGATTGTGGCATAGGATGTTCCTTTTTAGGACTCCTCAGCATATGACTACACTTGTGTAGCTCATCAGATTTATGGACTTACCGAACCATCAACTATGCATTACATGTCAGTTATGTGTTATCAGCATATTCAGCATTGAGGGCTGTGAAATTCATGTGAATTGTGATTGTGGAAAGTGATAAATTGTATAGAATTCATAATTGTGAAATTTGTAGTAGAAATTGCTAAAAGTATGCTTAATGAGATAGAATTCAGTTTATTAGCATAAATATAAACTTGCTACCTACTGAGCAATAGCTCACCCCTCGATCCCTCCCCATTCAGGTGAAGAGCGAGCACGAGGATGAGCATTAAAGGGCAATACTCCAAGAATTGTGTTTTGTCACATTTAAAGTGGAATTTTTGTAACAATGCTTTAGTTGCATTTTTAGCAAAACAATGTATTTGATCATTTTGTAATTGGGCTTTAAATGCCCTCTAAAGCATTGTAAAATAGTATATTCGATTTTCAATGGAAATGTATGAATGATGATGTTTTCAAATTGAGATATCCATAAATGCATGATAGGTTGGGTTAATGAATGAGAAGTGATAAATGATGCAATAGCTTGATGAATGCATTGATTAGCTTTGAGTTTGCGATAGTTGTATAAGATCTATGTTTGTGTTGGATTGAGTTGATAGGTGATTAAGAATGTGATTGTGTTAGCTGGTTATGGGTTGAGAATGTCTAGAAAACTAAGAGTGTGTTGCTGCCTCCGAATGTAGAATTGTTGTGCAGGTTATGGTCTGAATTGAAGAATTGGGTTAGGAATAAAATAGGGGAGGTGCTGTCAAATTTTCCTAAAAATTTGGCAGTACTTCACCTCAATATTAGACCCTCTTCGGGTTGGAATTAGATTAATAAGTCTTCATGAGGAATGAAGAAGAAGATTAGAGCTTTCCAAGGGTGTATGGTATGTCTCAATTGGATGTAGGGTTAAAGAGTTATGAGAGTTGGAAGGTGCTAGGGTCAAGTGGATTGAGATTTGGGGAAAAATTTAAGGGTTCTGGTTGTTCCTTCTTCGCGGGTACGACCCTTTTAGGGTCTGAATTTCAATTTATGGTCTTCATGAAAGTTGCAGCCCTAGGTGTCTAGTTTCTAACCGTCCAAGAATGAAGTCATTCCGACATCTATAGTGAAAGTTATGGCATTTGCGCCAAAACATGTTCGATTGAGATTAGCATCCGAACGCGTTGAGTTTGTCAGGTCATAACTCCTTCGTCCGACCTCCAAATGGGGTGAGGTTTGGACCATTAGCTTCATAAGTCATGTATCTATCTCCTACAAAATTAGTAACAATTGAATTTAAATTGAGGAGTTTGCATTAAGCGAAGCAGAGTGACGACTTAGGGTTTCGCAAGATTATGAGTACAAGGCTTCAGATTACGATAATTAAGTGGTTGGGTCACGAGATCTGACATCTATGGTGTCCAAGCAAGTGTAATAAGTATGAGTCCCATGTAGTCGGGTCTCGGATCCAACAGTTGGGGTCCGGTCTCCGGGTCGGGTCCCAACATTTGTGGTATCAGAGCGATCCTAGGTTTATGATTTCCTAGGAACCCTAGTGGGTAGCCAAGGGTAGAGTCAGCATGCAGCATGGCATATCAACTCATTGCAGTGTTTTAAATAAATCAGATGCATTGTTTTAAATGAACCGGTGAATTGTTTTAAAAGTACTCAGCATGATTTACATGATTAAGCATGAACTAAAGTTCTAAATGATTTTTACATGAAGGAGTATGTCGCCTCGAAGAAGAACTCGAGGAGCTCAAGCTCAAGCTCGATCAGCTCACAGAGGGGAATGCAGATGAATCCAGATTCCTCGGGATGCGTGGACTATCCTCAGATCAGATTCGAGGCACCCAGTGTGCAACACGAAGTGCCTCAAGAGCCTCCTCCCATTCCTCGTGTGAATCCTATGGATCCACAATTTTTCCAGCCTTCGCCAAAGCTTTCACCTATCTTTATGGGCGAGGCAGGCAAGCTCAGATGCCGGCTCAGCAGAGAGGCGGGCAAGATGACAAGCTCCGGAAGTATGGAGCCGCCGACTTCACGGGACAACTAATCCCGAGGAAGCGAAGCATGGCTCGGGAGGACCGAGAGGTCTGAAGCAGATGAAGTGTTTAGAGGAAGAGAAGCTGGATTATCAGTGAGCTTCTTTGCAGGAGATGCACTGCATCTTGTGGGAGTCGGTGCCTCATGATCAGCGATACCATCGAGTTGACTGGAATGAGTTCTTGGAAGCCTTGAAGTACTTCTCGAAGTTTATGTTCAAGAGAAGGTTAGAGAATTTGAGTCTCACACAGAGGAGCCGACAAGTGAGTGAGTATGAGTGAGGTTCACTAAGCTGTCGGTATCTGAGAAACATTGTAGCTACTGAAGTTGCCAAGTGCCGCAAGTTTGAAGCGAGGCTGCATTTGGGGATTAGAGAGAAGGTGGTGATCCATTGTTTGAGGATTACCAACGGTTGGTGAATCTGACTCAGTGAAAAACTGGAAAATATCAAGGCGGAGGTGAACAGAAGAGAAAGAGCAGAGCGAGACCTCCAGAAAGGGAGGAGTGCTCGAGCATCTGAAGAGTGCGAACTCAAGCATACTCAGTGGCATGGCAGTAGTGGCCTGCCAGAGTCAGCAGACTGCAGCGGTTTCGAGCGTGTCTCGGTGTAGGAGGCCCGGGAAGGCCATGGAAGGGCAGTACCCTCGGTGTGGTCAAGGGAAGTTTCATCCGGAAAGTGTCTCAAGGGTTTGGTGGCTGTTTCATATGTGGAGAAAAGGGTCATATGATGAAGGATTGTCCTCAGAGGCAGAGGCAGGAGGGATCCCAGTCTCAAGTTCAGAGGCCAGCAGAGACAGTGGCAACCTGCACGATGGCCGAGGTAGCGATTCAGGTGGCGGGAGGGCCAATCTCATTTGGGTGCCAAGGGCTCGAGGTCAAGTAATGCTAGAGTGTTTGCTATGACCAGAGAGGAAGCAGCAATGCTCTGAAGTTGTGGATCTGGTATGGCACAGCTTATATGATTTCGATTTATGTTTTGATAGACACCTTTGGTTCAACTCATTCCTTTGTTGCTTCAAGTATGAATATGCATGCCATGAATTCTGAGATTTTAGACAATTTTCTGGTTGTTAGTACTCCTTTAGGGAGTAAGATGGTAATCAGTTCAGTATATAAAGATTGTGAGATCAGTATTGGTGGTGCTAGATTGGTAGTTGATTTACTACCTCTAGACCTTGAGGGTTAAGCGTCATCCTAGGCATGGATACTATGGAGAAGTATAGAGTGAAGCTTGATTGTAGCTGAAAGAAGCGAGTTTGATCTGGGTGATGGTGGAAGGTGATTTTCGAGAGGGATAGAAAGTTGCGATGCCAAAGATGATTTCACTTTATTAGCGGATAGCATGATGAGTCGGTGTGAGGCTTACTTGGCTCATGTGGTAGATTCAGCGAAAATGTGGGAAGATTGGAGGATTTCATTGTAGTAAGGGAATTTCTGAAGTATTTCGGAGGAGTTGCTTGGGGTTGCCGCGGTGAGGGAAATTGAGTTCAGTTGACTTGATTCCCGAATCCGCGCCAATCTCGATACCTCCGCATGAATGGCTCCATTGAGTTGAGGGAGTGAAAGAGCGATTCATGGAGTTGCTTGAGAAGCAATTCATCGGCCGAGTTCCTCACCCTAGGAGCTCGGTTTTATTTGTTAAGAAGAAAGATGGCACATGGAGGATGTGCATCGACTACGTAAAGCTCAATAAGGTGTGATCGAGAATAAGTATCCGTTGCCACGGATAGATGATCTGCTTGATCATTTGCAGGGCGCGAGGTCTTCTAAGATAGATCTCGTGTCGTTATCATCAACTCCGGATCGTGGAGTGCGATATTAACAAGACCGCATTCAGACCCGTTATGGGCATTATGAGTTCGTGGTCATGCCCTTGGTGACCAATGCTCCAAAGACCTTTATGGACTGATGAGCAGGGTATTGGGGAGTTCTTAGATCAGTTTGTCATTGTCTTCATAGATGACATTCTGGTCTATTCTAGAGATGAAGCAGAGCATGAGCAGCACCTCAGAATAGTGTTGCAGAGATTGAGAGAGCAGAAGTTGTATGCCAAATTCAGTAAGTGTGAATTTTGGCTGCATGAAGTGGTGTTTTTAGGTCATGTGATTTCCAGCAGAGGAATTCATGTTGATCCAAGGAAAGTAGAGGCAGTAGTGAATTGGCAGGAGCCAAAGACAGTAAAAGAAGTCAGAAGTTTTCTGGGTTTAGCAGGATACTACAGAAGATTTGTAGAAGGATTCTCCTTAATAGCAGCTCCGATGACCAAGCTGTTAAGGAAGAATCAGCAGTTCATATGGAGTGATGAGTGTCAGAATAGTTTTGAGGAGCTTAAGCAGAGGTTAACCAGTGCTCCAATCTTAGTACTGCCCAGTGGAGATCAGGGTTATGCAGTTTACAGTGATGCATCGAGGAAGGGTCTAGGCTGTGTATTGATGCAGAATGGCAAAGTAATAGCTTATGCATCTCGGCAGTTGAAGCCTTATGAAATAAATTACCCTACTCATGACTTGGAGTTAGCAGCAGTAGTATTTGCCTTGAAAATATGGAGGCATTACTTGTATGGGGTTCAAACCGAGTTTTCTGGACCACAAAGCCTCAAGTACATTATGAGTCAGAAGGAGTTGAATCTGAGGCAGAGAAGGTGGTTAGAGCTAATTAAGGATTATGATCTGATGATAGAGTATCATCCAGGCAGGGCCAATGTAGTGGCAGATGCCTTAAGCAGAAAATCATCTATAGCGCATGTGCAATCAGTTTACTTGCCTCTGTTGGAGCAGATGGCAAAGCTTAAGATCAGTGTGAAGCAGGATCAGCCAGATTGCATTCTTGCTCAGTTCAGGGTGAGACCTATCCTTAGGGAGAAGGTCAAGGAGTTGCAGGAGCAGGATGCAGAATTAAATAAGCTCAGAGCAGATATTCAGAATGGCAAGCAGTCAGGAATAGCTGTGAGAGATGATGGGCTGATGGTAGTCGGAAGCAGATTGTGCATTCCGAATGTTAAAGCAGTTAAGGAGGAGATCATGGATGAGGCACACAATGCGCCTTATTCCATGCATCCAGGCAGCACCAGAATGTACAGAGACTTGAGAGAGCATTTCTGGTGGAAGGGCATGAAGAAAGATGTAGCAGAATTTGTGAGCAGGTGTTTAGTGTGTCAGCAAGTCAAGTCTGAACACAAGCGCCTTCAGGCATGTTACAGCCATTGTCCATTCCAGAATGGAAATGGCAGAGGATCACAATGGATTTCCTGATGGGTTTGCCCAGGACAGTTAAGAAGCATGATGCCATATGGATCATCGTTGATCGATTGACTAAGTCGGCAGACTTTTAGCGATCAGCGCACAGATTATTTGAATGTGCTAGCCAAGAAGTATGTGGATGAAGTAGTCAGGTTGCATGGAGTGCCGACTCCATAGTATCCGATAGAGATCCCGATTCACGCCCGATTTCGGGGTAGTTTGCAGGAGGCTCTAGGAACCAGTCGAGCTTGAGATGACTTTCCATCCTCGAACGGATGGTCGATGCGAGAGGACTATTCAGACATTAGAAGGGATGCTCAGGGCTTGTGCAATGGACTTCAAGGGAGCATGGGACGAGCATTTGCCGTTGGTCGAATTTGCTTACAACAATTCGTACCATTCGAGCATTCAGATGGCTCCTTATGAAGCATTATATGGCAGAAAATGCAGAACTCCCATATGTTGGGATGAGGAAGGTGAGAGGCAGATAGCAGGACCAGAGTTGGTCCAGATGACAGTGGATAAGGTTAGTCTGATCAAGCAGAGGCTGAAGGCAGCTCAGGACAGGATGAAGAGCTATGCAGATGCTGGTAGGAAAGAAATGGAATATGCAGTAGGGGATAAAGTGTTCCTCAAGACCTCTCCATGGAAAGGGGTTATGAGATTTGGTAGGAAAGGGAAGCTCAGTCCACGGTATATAGGTCCATATGAGATTATAGAAAGGATTGGACCGTTAGCTTACAAATTGGCATTGCCTCCAGAGCTAGCTCAGATTCATGATGTTTTTCATGTATCGATGCTGAGAAGGTACAGATCAGATCCTTCTCACATCATTCAGACCTCAGAGGTCCAGCTAGATGATGATCTCAGCTATGAGGAAATGCCAGTCCAGATCCTAGATAGTAAGGAGAAAGTCCTCAGAAACAAGACAGTTCAGCTAGTAAAGGTCCTGTGGAGGAACCATGCGGTTGAAGAGGCAACGTGGGAACCATTGGATGCTATGAAGCAGAAGTATCCATACCTCTTCAATAAGTCAGGTACGAATTTCGAGGACGAAATTTCTTAAGGGGGGGAGAAATATTAGCCCTGGAAATTTTTTTTTTTAATTTTTTTTTTAATTTTTTTTTTAATTTTTTTTATGGTTATGACATATTAAGCATGATTAAGTTAATTAAGTTAATGTATTAATTACAATTAACACTCAAGTATGTTAGCATTAAATATGATATGAATTAGAGTGACATTAATATGTTAGTTGGATTAAATGGGTTAGATTTGAATTTAATAAGTTAGTTAGGGCTTGGATAGAATAAATGGGCGATAGGATGATATGGGCTTAAGTGTAGGAGAAATGAGGAGAAGGAGAAGGAATTAAGTGAAAATGGGCTTGGACTTGGAAAATGGGCTTAAGTAAGTGGATGGGAGTATAAAGAGAAGAAGGAAAAGATGAGTAGTAGAGAAATGAAGAGGAATTTGAAAATTGAGAGTGAGAGGAGAGAGGGTGTGCCGTCCATGGAGAAAAGAGAGAAGGGAAGAGCTTGAGTTAGGATTTTGAGATTTCCATGAGATTTAAGGCTTGTTGGAGGAAAGTGCAAGTATAAAAGGGTGGAAAACATCAAGAGCTTCATTTGAGCTAGGCATCTCATTGTGTTGTTGAGTTTCAAGGTAAGTCACGTTTTCCACTAGCTTGTTTTAGTTGGATTTTAGTTCAAAGACTTAGTTGTGGAATGGGTATTGTGAATATCAAGTTAATTCCTTGAAAGATGTTGTATGGGTTTGTTATTGAAGTTGAGTTAACTTTGGAATTTATATTTCCATGAAGTTGACCAAGGAGGAAGGATTGATCAGACGGAAGAGCCCAATATAGCAAGGATTTAGCGATTTTAAGGTAGGTTCTTGTTTATCTTTAAGTTAGTAAGATTTGAATACTATGAATTAGTGAAATTAATGATTAATAGCTAACATAAATGAGCATCAATTGTGTGAGAATGCTAGTAATGTACATTTATGATTGCCATCTATGATTGTCATTTATGATTGCTATAAGTAAAAATTATAGCAAATGGATGCCACTTACATGATTTGATATGATGATTGAGTTGTCTTGAGCAAATTAAATTGAATGCCTTGAATGCTATAGATTGCATCAAAAGCCAGCTTTTATAATGCATAAAATTCAGATTTCAGAAATTAAATGAAGGGATGCATGAATGTCCATTTCAGAAGTCGGTCAGCTAGATGAGATCAGTCTAGTCTAATGCATGAATCTATGTTATGTGGGTAAGGTAGTCCATCGGCATAGTCACGTCGGCGTTGACCCGATATAGCCTTCTCCGGCTGCCGATTGTGGCATAGGATGTTCCTTTTAGGACTCTCAAAGATATGACTACACTTGTGTAGCTCATCAGATTTATGGACTTACCGAACCATCAACTATGCATTACATGTCAGTTATGTGTTATCAGCATATTCAGCATTGAGGGCTGTGAAATTCATGTGAATTGTGATTGTGGAAAGTGATAAATTGTATAGAATTCATAATTGTGAAATTTGTAGTAGAAATTGCTAAAAGTATGCTTAATGAGATAGAATTCGGTTTATTAGCATAAATATAAACTTGCTACCTACTGAGCAATAGCTCACCCCTCCGATCCCTCCCATTCAGGTGAAGAGCGCGAGCACGAGGATGAGCATTAAAGGCAATACTCTAAGAATTGTGTTTTGTCACATTTAAAGTGGAATTTTGTAACAATGCTTTAGTTGCATTTTTAGCAAAACAATGTATTTGATCATTTTGTAATTGGGCTTTAAATGCCCTCTAAAGCATTGTAAAATAGTATATTCGATTTTCAATGGAAATGTATGAATGATGATGTTTTCAAATTGAGATATCCATAAATGCATGATAGGTTGGGTTAATGAATGAGAAGTGATAAATGATGCAATAGCTTGATGAATGCATTGATTAGCTTTGAGTTTGCGATAGTTGTATAAGATCTATGTTTATGTTGGATTGAGTTGATAGGTGATTAAGAATGTGATTATGTTAGCTGGTTATGGGTTGAGAATGTCTAGAAAACTAAGAGTGTGTTGCTGCCTCGAATGTAGAATTGTTGTGCAAAGGTTATAGTGCGAATTGAAGAATTGGGTTAGGAATAAAATAGGGGAGGTGCTGTCAAATTTTCCTAAAAATTTGGCAGTACTTCACCTCAATATTAGACCCTCTTCGGGTTGGAATTAGATTAATAAGTCTTCATGAGGAATGAAGAAGAAGATTAGAGCTTTCCAAGGGTGTATGGTATGTCTCAATTGGATGTAGGGTTAAAGAGTTATGAGAGTTGGAAGGTGCTAGGGTCAAGTGGATTGAGATTTGGGGAAAAATTTAAGGGTTCTGGTTGTTCCTTCTTCGCGGGTACGACCCTTTTAGGGTCTGAATTTCAATTTATGGTCTTCATGAAAGTTGCAGCCCTAGGTGTATAGTTTCTAACCGTCCAAGAATGAAGTCATTCCGACATCTATAGTGAAAGTTATGGCATTTGCGCCAAAACATGTTCGATTGAGATTAGCATCCGAACGCGTTGAGTTTGTCAGGTCATAACTCCTTCGTCCGACCTCCAAATGGGGTGAGGTTTGGACCACTAGCTTCATAAGTCATGTATCTATCTCCCTAAAAAATTAGTAACAATTGAATTTAAATTGAGGGAGTTTGCATTAAACGGAAGCAGAGTGACAGCTTAGGGTTTCGCAAGATTATGAGTACAAGGCTTCAGGATTACGATAATTAAGTGGTTGGGTCACGAGATCTGACATCTATGGTGTCCAAGCAAGTGTAATAAGTATGAGTCCCATGTAGTCGGGTCTCGGATCCAACAGTTGGGGTCCGGTCTCCGGGTCGGGTCCCAACAGTTGCCACGGTCTGCAATGACACGACTCAAATGCCTGCACCCTATGTTTCAGACTGTGCCCAGATACATTACGTACTACTGGGCTCTGATACCACCTAAATGTAACACCCCACTCCCGAGTGACCCGAACCCGATATCGTTGGTGACAACCGAGTCCGTGCCCCGCGAGGGTGGCGTAGTACATCAATCGATTAAAACTCAGTAACATTTTCACCTCTCTTTCTTTTTTTTTGAACCACTCATTAATGCGGCATAAACAATATGAAACTTGAGCCTATATTCACAATTAAACATTTTTAGTTATTACAGTCATCCAATAATAATTTTACAATCAGTCAATGTAAAACAATAAAACCACAATGGCTCATTATAAATACAAAGCATTAATGCACAATGATTGCGGAATATAATTCGATAAGACACTAATGCAGACACGAACTGATCCCGACCTCTATCCTTCACTTGCCTACAGTGGACATACTCCCGTGTCAAACGGGGTATTCTTCAAGACCTGAAAAATAGATGCAAATTTTGGGTGAGTTTTGCGAACTCAGTGAGTGACCACCATCGATGGTCCACCCAATCCCATAACATATAACACATACTTTCATTTCCATTAAGTCACATTTCATATTTCCTTTCACTTCTCACATTCACATACAGTTTCATATTTTCATTATGTCGTTACAATGTCATATTCAATATAATCAAATCGATCATTCAATCAAATTTATCATTCCCATTCAACACAATGTCACATTCCCATTCAATACAGTGTTGTAGTCTCATTCAATACGAGTAATTCAACCATTCCCATTCCGTACAATCAAATCAATCATATTATGCATATGTGCATGAGACCCACTTTTCATTTAACTACTTTGTTATGACCGAGTGTCTAAACTGTCCCGTACCCATGGATATCGGGCTCATTGAAACTGTCCCATATAGGGCTCATTGTAAACTGTCCCATAAAGGGCTCATTGTCGTTGAGCCTGAGGCTCTAAGTCAGTATCTGAGCATGAAGCTCTTTTCACTCATTGTTGACTACTCTGGTCACAACTCTCATTAACTTTCATATATCCATGCAGTGGAATGTCTTATGTATATTTGCATATGCTCAATCAATCTCGGACCGTAGTCCGGCATTCGACATCAATTAAGAAGTCACATTTCATTTATGTGCAATTATGCATGCAAGAAATTTTAACAATCTCAATATATACACTTAGGTCATCTCATTCACATCCAAGGAACACTTCAATAACGCAGTTTCCAATACATAATCAATCACCAGACCTCCTGTCCGGAACCCATATTTAATCACAATCAATAAAATAAACCAATACACATTCAACATATAACAAAAGCAAATAACCAATAAATAAGACCATCTAGGTCTACTCACAGTACGCTCCAGATTTGCATTGGTTTCCAATTTCGAGAACGCTTTGATCCTGACTACCAATTTATGCCATATGCACATTAATCACTTTGTATAAAAATTCCCATTTATGCACAAATATAGAATAAGGACAATGCATGTTCATGATATTCCCGGCCCTAATCCCATTTTGTTCCATCAGAAAAATCCGTCTAAAAAAATTAGAAATCTATTGACGCTGACGGTGCGCAATTCGGACCTCTATAGGTCCCCAATTAAATAAAACAGTGACCAGAAAACAATAAACCGGATCCACGTAAATTTCCCGTCCCAAAAATTCTCAATTTCCCATGAAATGAAATTCAATGTTTCACGAATCCGATGCCTCAAGAATCAGGTCAATCGGATGTCGGACGGAAAAGTTATGAGCAAAAGAATCACCAAATACCAAATAATCAAATAATAATACATATTGCACCTGCCTAGCGGGGGCGAGACGTCGCCCTCGTGAGGCCTACTCATTTTGCCTCGTCGTGAGGGCGAGGCATCGCCCTCGCGACCGGGCTGACTTACCTCGTCTCGCGAGGTTCCTCTACTTCCTTGCCCTTTTTCCTGTTTTCAATCCAAATTTCCAACAACCATAATTCTTTGAACACAATTCAGAAAAATGCAAACTATAGCTTGTTGGAAAGATCATGAAACCCTCTACAATTCTCAAGAAGACCATAAAAATCAATTTCACCCTAAGGGTGTCAAAAATCCAATCAAACCTACTGCCTACGCAAAACCTATTAAAACAGGGCAGTACATTGCAAATTCAATAACTCTCTGATTCTTCAGTCAACAATTACACAATAAATAAGGTAGTAAGATCACAACGTTATATACAACTTTCATGAACAACCCAAAAGCAAATTCACATTCTAACTAGGTCAAACAATTCCACAAAGAATCTGTCCACTGAAATCAACCAACCTAGACAAAAATTTTCCAAACAGTATATCGCGGAGCAAAAATGTCACAAAATTCACTACCTTATATCCCTGAAAAGATAAGATCTCAAACTTCAATTTTCATGAAGAACTCAAAATCCAATTCAATTTCTAACAATTTCAAAACTGTTATGCAATTTACTGCCATGATCAGCAACTCATAACCTAATGCAGGTTCAATGTTTGCAAAATCATAACTCCCAAATCTGACCTCTAAAAATTACATGCCATTTATCATCTTCAAGATAATTTCTTCCTCTACAGATTTACAGAAGATCACTCACACCAATTCAGTTCACATAAATTGCTAAAATTGCTTCCAATCCGCAAGCTCACAAACTCAACACTTAGGCTAGGTTTCATCAAAATGCTCAAAACCAGTCGATAGTAATCAGTTCATATCTCCCAATATACATCTCGAAAAATAGAAAAATAAGTGGGAAATGAAAGCTAACTTAATATGCTTCAACTTTCTTTTAGACCATTTTCCTTAATTCCATATGAATTAATTTAGAAAAATTAGCAAAACTCTAGGTTATGGTTTCGGGTACTATTCATTCCAATCAATAGCAGTAACTTTCCAAGCCAAATTGCAACCTCTTAAAGCTACAATTGGACAACACCTATTTCACACAAAAATGTTGCCAACAAACCAAAGTTTCAGTGGGCACAAACCTTGCCTCAATTGCATGACCACACAATTTTTTATAATCAAGACATTGCAATAGGTTCAATATTCATTTTCCAGCTTTCATCTTCAACTTAACTCCTATCACTTCTAATACCAATAACACATCACTAAGCATTCATTTACACCTCTAATTCATCCACAAAATCATCACAACATGAAATTATATAGTTGGCAGCACTTACACAATTTACTTTCCTTAATTCCATTCATCTAGCCTTGCAAAACTCAATCCAAAACTAAGCCAAAATCAATGGAAACCCTATTCATTCTCTCATCCATACACAAGCATACATTTAAAACCATTCAAACCTACCACTATGATGATCAAGTAAATGCATAAATGATCTCCATGAATGCTTCTATCTATCGAAAGAAGAAATATAAACATCAATTCTCACCTTAAACAAGTTTCAAGCTTTCAAATCTCCAAGTCTATAAACCTCTCCACACTTCCTACCTTAATACCTTATCCACAGTTTCCATAAGCATAACAAAGACCATCATCAACTCAAGGTGTGAGCTAGCTTTACATGAGAAGGAGGAAGAAGCAAGCAATTAACAAGTGGAACTTATATGGGAGAAAAAAAAGAAATAGTCGAAGGAGAAGAAATGGCAAGTTTCGGATGAGAGGATGAGAGGAGGAATAAACCACTTTCACTTTTGTTTTGTTTTAAAGGAAGAGCCGTAAATGACAAGATAACTCAAGCATAATTGATCTTTTAAAAGCAATTTGTTGACTTCAAACAAGAAGAGTGTCGTAGGTGATGAATATAAGGAGACAAAGTTAATAAATGATAAGGGACACTTGGCTTTTTAAAATGAGAAAAGACAAAAATCAAGTAAGCCTAGTTAATTAAGTATTAATCCCAATTAATCTCTAATCATGGCTTTAGAATATTTCCCTAACATCATTTATCCACTAATCTCATGCCATTTGGCAGTCCTTTTCAGTATAGAAAAACCCACTCAGTCAGCCCGTTGGAAATTTTCCGATCCGGGCAACTAACCCGAAAAATTCCAGAAAAATTCTCATAAATCCCTAAAAATAGAAAAAAATTTATGGTGCATTCAGAATAATTTTTCAAATCCACTAACCACGTTAATCACAGTAGAATTGTCTTAGGCACGCAAATCGAGAATGTCATGTATGCATGTACAGTAATTTTCTGTGCATAATTGCTACTGTGTATCAATCCTATTATGCATGGACAATATGAATAAATCCCTATCAATCTCATCCTATGCTAATTTACTATTTTACCCTTCCAGTCGGGGGTGGGATGTTACAGAGTGTTTCAGAATTTAGCTAGTGATGCAATTTAAAGTATTGAATAGATGATTGAACTCAAGTTTATCATATAAATTGGCTACACTTTTATGGCTTTTAATGTACTTTTTGACTCTTGATTCATGATTTTGTGCTTAAATTAGTCCCTTGCGGTGAGCTTATGCTTTATGCAATTTGTTAGTAAAATTGTGCAAATTGACATTGATTGCATTATAATTTTTCTAAGGACAATTGAAACTGCAAATTGTTATTTTATATTGCAGGAGAAAAAGGGTCAAAAGGATGAGAAAGTCAATGATGCATGGCGAATCACTCGCATCGGAAGAACGCTCGTCATGACGAACAATTCTAGGCATTGGGCTGAACTAGACCCTCCATTCGCCGTAGCGAATTAATGGTATTTAATTTATTAAATCATGACAGTGACCAAATTCATTCGCCATGCGAACTACATACTATTCGCCATTGGCGAATGTCGGATAACCCGACCCAAAATAGAAATTTTGTCTCACCGCATGCGACCCGACCCCGACCCATCCTTTCAATATTGCCAAATTAGGTTATCGAGGGGCTTCGACTTCGCGAGAGAAAAACACGAGAGAGACCGACGAGAGAAGAGAGGAGAGAGGGACGAGCGAGAGAAAAGAGAGGAGGCGGTGGTCGTCGCCGCCCGAGGTTCCTCGGGGTTCCACAGGAAGTCATTTTAGTTGTTTTCTTTTGGTTGTTTTCGCAGTGTCTTCCGCCGTGAGCGCTATGGTTCGCCGCGAGTTGCGGTGTTCCCGATTGTGATGTGTGGTTAGGCATTCTTCTCCTCTTGACGATGCAAATGATGGTTGGAGTTTACCGAGCACTAAAGGAGTAGCAATCTATAGTTTGCTATGATTTATGAATATGCCTTGGTCGAGGGTTTATAGATTGTAGTGATACTATTGATTAAAGCTCAATTAAATGTTTGGACGTTTGTTGTGTTGTTTGGATTACTAGTTTACATTGTCACGCTTTTTAACTACATTGTTGTGAGCAGTAGAGTTGGGGTTTATTGCTTTGTAGTTAGATTTTGCTTGATTATAGTTTAATTAAGCGGTGAACAGTGTAATATGTTATGGATTTGTTTATGTAGAACTTCATGCTTAAATATATGAAGTCTCATATATATTCACTTGTGATTTTGTTAATTCTCTTTTATCTGCCTAGTTGTGTTAGATATTGAGTTGATGCTAGATTGCATTTGACCACTTGCATTAACATGTCCATTGCATACACTAAGGTTTTTAACAAGTTTTAATTAATCGAGTTGATTAATTAATTCATTGGACTTAACGAGTTGTTAAGGTTGAGCTTTCGGAAACTTAGTGATTTCTAGTCCACGCCCACACTAAGATGTTTTTAACAAGGTTTTAAGCAATGGAGTTCATTGATTAAAACCTTGGACTTTCAGGTTCCTTTAAGGTTTTAGGTGTTTTTTTTATTAATGGAGTCGAGAGTGACAGGAGTCCATTAATCAAGACCCTGGACTTAAAGTGAGTCCTTTAAGATTTTCCATTCAAACTTAGTGATTTCTAATCCTGTCCGACTAAGATGCACTTAACGGGATCTCGAGCAACGGAGTTCATTGATCAAGATCTCGGACTTAAAGAGTCCTCTAATGTTCTGAGGCTCAAGAGCACTCAATGGGGTCTAGAGAGATGGAGTCGCGAGTGACAGGATTCCATTAATCGAAACCCTGAACTTAGAGATAGCCCTTTAAGGTTTACTATTCACACTTAGTTTTGAACTGTGATAGTCAAAATTCATTTTCAAGAGGATTCTATCTTTTGTTTTACTCTTTTATTTTCTATTTCCAAAACCCAAAAATACTTTTTGCATACATTTTAGTTTATTAATGTTTTTAAAATCAAAACCCCATTTTTCCTTGCTAATTTCACTTGCATTGAATGACATATAGGCTAGCTTAGGTCCATTTCATTAGGTTCCTTTGAGAGACGACCCGAGGTTACATCCTATGCTGCAATCCTTGGTATAAATTATTTTATTTGACCGGTTTCTAAGGATCGATTCTAGGATCGAACGACGAGCCGCTGATCAAATTGGCGCCGTTGCCAGGGAACCAAGAAGTGGTTCTTTAAGTTTGCTTTTGTTCATTTGTTGCTACGTGAAGTTAGGTGTCTTTTCTTTTAGGTTGCATTCTAAATAGTTTAGTTGCATTTGCATCGTTAGTTAGTATTTTGCATATTACACCTTTTATGGAAGTTCACTGAGGCTAACTCTTATTTTTCTGTGACCAACATTTCAGGTGAATCTGGCTTAGCGGAGGCCGACATGGACGTGGGACTGGATGAAGTTATTTCGCCACACCATGGCCATTGTCGAAGGTTAACCGGGCAAATCCAAGACCTCCATAACTCCCAGGTTATTTCTTTCCTTCACTTGTTTACTCACTTATGCCTTATGATTGCTTGTGACTTATATTGGTGCATTAGTTTGTTAAGTAAGTGTCGGGAGGAGCAACCTCGATGAAAATAGCTTAGCTTTTAGTTTAATTAGTATCTTTTCAATTCAATAAAGTCCCTTTGAGTTCGCCTCCTGCCTTCCTTACATTGTGTTGAATTGCCCCTTGTGCTCTATTTCTTCTTGCTTAACATTGAGGACAATGTGTTGATTAAGTGTGGGGGAGTTATTTCCCTATTATTTTTTTTGACATTGCATGACTATTGCTATTGTGTTTCATTGAGGACATATGAATTGTTGGCTGATTTGTGCGTTCTGCCGCTAACTTGGGTTGGTTTACATTCTTTGTCATTCGCATTTCTTCGCCATGACAGTGATCACACGTCGCGACGCTGATCTTCAGATTTCAGATATCGTCATGGCGTGTTCCATGTTATGTCGCGACGTCCATACAATGCATGAATGATTACGTGCTTAATTTTTTTCACTCAATTCAAATTTGTTTTACCTTTGGACTTTTGTGGCTTTTGTTTTCAAAGTCTTTCTTGGTTTCAAAACGATGCTTGAGTTATTGAAAACATCTTCCATCCTTTTCATGATAATTTGACTTGACAAAACCTTACTTTCAATGTTTTCAATACAAAGTGGATGGAAGCATGCTAATAAAGTGGCATTTTAAGTTTTAAGACTTGAGATTGTTCATAGAGATCATACCCTTGTGAAAGGATATTTGAGCCAAACATTTTCTTCTATCTTTGTGTGCATCTTCTTATTTCATTCTTCTCGAACTTGTTTTAATTCTTACTTGAAGCTTAATGAACTGAATTTTTGCTGATATGATAGGCGTTCCTTCTTAAACCCATTTGCCTAAACCTTGCCCCTCACACATTCATCCATTGCTAGCCCTTTGAGCTTTCTTGTTATGAGCATTTGCATTTATATTCTTAGATGATGTCGATGAGTACGTGTTTAGTTATTAGCGATAGTCTATGTTTTGTTATTAGTTCTCGAAAAAAATTTTGAAAATGAAAAATGTTAGTCTTGTGTATCCCGAAAAGGGATAATAATGTGTTGTATCCCAAAAAGGGATTAGCATCTCAAAATGAGATGGAAAAAAAAAACAAATTATTCAGTATGCAATTGTTAGTTTGAATTCTACTGATGACATCAGTTCACATTTAGTGCATATGCTCATATTTTCTTTCTTATACTTCATCCATTCATTTAGCCTTCCATACATTACAACCCTCAAAGTCCTCTTGATCTTCAAAATGATAGTTTTTGTTGTGGAAAAATAGAATTGACACAAGCCTATGGTAGGAGGTGACTTAAGTAGATTGAGAGAAAAATACCCTAGACACAAGTGAGCTGAGCGTAAACACTATATCTTGAGAGTTTCTCTTTTGTTCAATCTCTTGTGCTTGAATTCTTTTAGTGTTTATTCATTAGCTTTCTTCTTATTTGCTGTGGTTGAATTCTGAGAAAGTAACTCGAGTCAAGTTCATTTTATTGTTTTGAGTATGGGTGTTATTTTCTTTTCCTCTTGTATTCTTTTTGACTCTGGTAAACTTTGTCCAGGAGTACAAAGGTCTAAGTGTGGGGGAATTGATTGAACTCAAGTTTATCATATAAATTGGCTACACTTTTATGTCTTTTAATGTACTTTTTGACTCTTGATTCATGATTTTGTGCTTAAATTAGTCCCTGCGGTGAGCTTATGCTTTATGCAATTTGTTAGTAAATTGTGCAAATTGACATTGATTGCATTATAATTTTCTAAGGACAATTGATCTGCAAATTGTTATTTTATATTGCGGGGAGAAAAGGGGTCAAAAGGATGAGAAAGTCAATGATGCCATGGCGAATCACTCAAGATCGAGAAGAACGCTCGTCATGACGAACAATTCTAGACATTTGGGTGAACAGACCCTCCATTCGCCGCAATAATTAATGGTATTTAATTTATTCGCGCATGACGAGTGACCAAATTCATTCGCCGCAATGAACTACTGACTATTCGCGCGGCGAATGTCGGGTAACCGACCCAAAAATAGAAATTTTGTCTCCATGCGACCCGCCCACGACCCATCCTTTAAATATTGCGAATTAGGTTATCGAGGGGGCTTCGACTTCGCATGAGAGAAAAACAGAGAGAGACCGACGAGAGAAGAGAGGAGAGGGACGAGCGTAGAGAGAAAAGAGAGGCGGTGGGTCGTCGCCGCCTGTGGTTCCTTCGGGGTTCCACAGGAGGTCATTTTAGTTGTTTTCTTTTGGTTGTTTTCGCAGTGTCTTCCGCCGTGAGCAGCTATGGTTCGCATGAGTTGCGGTGTTCCCGATTGTGATGTGTGGTTAGGCATTCTTCTCCTCTTGACGATGCAAGATGATGGTTGGAGTTTACCGAGCACTAAAGGGAGTAGCAATCTATAGTTTGCTATGATTTATGAATATGCCTTGGTCGAGGGTTTATAGATTGTAGTGATACTATTGATTAAAGCTCAATTAAATGTTTGGGCGTTTGTTGTGTTGTTTGGATTACTAGTTTACATTGTCACGTTTTAACTACATTGTTGTGAGCAGTAGAGTTGGGGTTTATTGCTTTGTAGTTAGATTTTGTGATTATAGTTTAATTAAGCGGTGAGCGATGTAATATGTCATGGATTTGTTTATGTAGAACTTTGTGCTTAAATATATGAAGTCTCATATATGTTCACTTGTGATTTTGTTAATTCTCTTTTATCTGCCTAGTTGTGTTAGATATTGAGTTGATGCTAGATCGCATTTGACCACTTGCATTAACATGTCCATTGCATACACTAAGGTTTTTAACAAGTTTTAATTAATCGAGTTGATTAATTAATTCATTGGACTTAACGAGTTGTTAAGGTTGAGCTTTCGGAAACTTAGTGATTTCTAGTCCACGCCCACACTAAGATGTTTTTAACAAGGTTTTAAGCAATGGAGTTCATTGATTAAAACCTTGGACTTTCAGGTTCCTTTAAGGTTTTATGTGTTTTTTTTATTAATGGAGTCGAGAGTGACAGGAGTCCATTAATCAAGACCCTGGACTTAAAGTGAGTCCTTTAAGGTTTTCCATTCAAACTTAGTGATTTCTAATCCTGTCCGACTAAGATGCACTTAACGGGATCTCGAGCAATGGAGTTCATTGATCAAGATCTCGGAATTAAATAGTCCTCTATTGTTTTAAGGCTCAAGAGCACTCAATGGGGTCTAGAGAGATGGAGTCGCGAGTGACAGGATTCCATTAATCGAAACCCTGAACTTAGAGATAGCCCTTTAAGGTTTACTATTCACACTTAGTTTTGAACTGTGATAGCCAAAATTCATTTTCAAGAGGATTCTATCTTTTGTTTTACTCTTTTTATTTTCTATTTCCAAAAACCCAAAAATACTTTTTGCATACATTTTAGTTTATTAATGTTTTTAAAATCAAAACCCCATTTTTCCTTGCTAATTTCACTTGCATTGAATGACATATAGGCTAGCTTAGGTCCATTTCATTAGGTTCCTTTGAGAGACGACCCGAGGTTGCATCCTATGCTGCAATCCTTGGTATAAATTATTTTATTTGACCGGTTTCCAAGAATCGATTCTAGGATCAAACGACGAGCCGCCGATCAATAGAAAAGTTAGGACAGAAGATCAAATTTGGGCAATAAGGTTATTAAATCTAGTGTAATACTGAGTGCGACTGTCGGGCTAGCATAAGGGGAAAAAGAAAGTATTATCAACAAGTGGAATTCTAAATCAGGTGTGTATAAAAAGGAATGGCAAACCCCAATCGTGGATTTAGAATTTGCGGACCTTATCGAGGAATTAAAAATGGATTCAACTTTTGAGAAAATGATATTTGTGACTGAACTATGTAGTATGGGTAATACCACCAAAGGAACTGTTAGTGAAAATGCAAGGAACAATCTAAGCTTTAAGTTCTAGTAAGAGTGCTTTGATAGAATAATTGAAGGGTTAGAATGTGAAATCAAATGAGTATATGTGTGATTGACCAACAGACTTGACTGCTAGAGATAAATGAAAAATTGATATTTTGGGAGTTCATTGGAATATGAGATTGATGTATAGTCCAGACTAATTGTGGGTATACCAATTGTTTTATTGGTGATACCATTTGAATAGTGTATAAGGGGTCATACAACCAAAAAAGAGTCGTTTACCCCTATATTAAAGCGAACAGGGCTAAAAAATAGTCGAAGGCCATGATTGATTTGTGTCAATGTTGATGAAATGAATCTGTAATAGGGGTTAAATAATTCAAGTTCATGACAATGAGTCGAGTTGATTATTATCGAGGTTATTAGAATCTTATGGAATGAGTGTTTTAACACTAAGGAAATGTAATCTGATGAGCGATAAAGGAAATGCTTCGAGGTGTATCACTTCGGCCTAGATGCACCGACATGAAGATAAGTGTGTAAATCGGAGAACTAAATTCGTTATAAGTGGTCTCTATGTGACTGTGGTGTGAATAGAACTAAGGATTTGAAATTCAGTGAAAAACCTAAAAGATGATTTGGATTCACAGAGTGTTACATGAACAGAATTAGGAAATATTGTTATGACTTGATATACGTGTTATTGATACCGAAAGTGAAGAATTGCGAGAAATCATGAGGAAACAGTTAAGACAGTGTAGAGTTAGAGGAAGGAAAAAGAGTAATTGATTGTATTGATTCCAGTTAATTGGCAGAACTTTGACTTGTAGTGGAATAGGTGGGAAATAGTAGATAAGAGAATGAAACAATTTTTCCCCTGCCTTTCTAATCAATCATGTATGAAATTTCGAGGACGAAATTTTTATTAGGAGGGGAGAATTGTAACATCCCATCACCGATGGGAAGGTCATAATGGTCAATTGGGACAGGCTAGTAATTTGTATTGCATATTATGATCGATCATTTATTTGGCCTCTAATTTTAGAGGAATGAGTCAATTGGCACATGCATTTCTGACATTCCCAGCATTTAATTGCGAAAATGATATGATTTATGATTTATTGGGAATTATGGAATATTTGGGTTTGAATGATTGAATTAGGACTGTATTAGAGTGATTGCCAGTTGATAATGACCCTTAGGGAATTTTCTGGAAATTCGGGAGAAAATTCCAGACCGAAAATTTTCCGAGTGACGGACTGATCGATTTTATAGGGCTGAAATGACTGTCCAATGGCTATGGAAAATTTGGAATATAATTTTAGAAATTAATATGTCGAGCCATTGAAATTTGGAGACGAATTGGACTGGAAATGATTATGAAAAGAGAAAGAGATTTAAAAATATTGAGAGGAAGAAGACAAGAGGCTTAATTGTTTAACCTTTAAATGCCTTAGGTTTTCAAAAGTTTGAAGAAAGAAATCTTCTCTCCTAGGGCACGATCGCTTCTTCTTCCTTAGTGATTTTCGATTCTTCCTTTGAGATTTTGCTTGCTTATTCCTCCTTGTGCAAAGCCTTGCTTGATGCTTAAGGAAAATGATGTTTTGTGTGATTATGGGAGCTAACCGTGGATGTTAGAGAAAAGGGGAAAAAGTTAGAGAAATTTTAGAGATTTGAGGATTTGAGGCTCGATTGGTAAGTATATGGTTTTAATGTAGTTATTTGATGTTGTTTGATGCATTTATGGCATTTATTGTGTGATTGGGTAGCTGAGAGTGAGTGAGGACTGGTTTTAGTGAGAGAAATGGGAAAAAATTTGTCAGAGAAGACGATCGGAGCTTCGCATGTCGCGACGTGTGTTGAGGGCCTCGTCGCGACGAGTAAATAATTACTCCTCGAGGCGAGCTCGGTTAGACGTCACGGCGAGCGTGTAATTCTACGCCGCGACAAGCCTTTTCCCTTACGTGGCGGCGAGCCTAAGGAACTTGTTTGCCGCGACGAGCGATCCTTTGTACTACGCGGCGAAGGTTTTGAGGTCGCGGCGAGGACCAATTTTCTGAATGAATGTGTTTTAGTTTTTGGGGCATAACTAATGGTGTAGACCTCCAATTGAGGTTATTCTTAATTCGTTATGATCTAGAGAAAGAGGTTTACAATTGCTGTAAAGAAAGAAAGTATAGAATGAAAATTGAGAATAGCTGCTATTGCAATCTAAGGGTTGTTTCATGATAATTGGGGTATAATTGTGAGATTTATGAATTTAAGAAATGCTATTGGGGTTTTAGAAACTGAGCTTAATGGGTGAATTTGGATCTAGAGAATAGTGACATTGATTTTGGGGTCTTTCTTGAGAATATCCTAGTGGGTAGGACTTGGTAAATTGACTGAATTTTAGAATTGAAATTGGGAGAGTTCTGTAATATGCCATTGAATTGAAATGAGTCTTTATTGAGCAATTGAATGAAAAGTTAGATTTAGACAAAAGAAAGTGGAAATTGGGAAATGGCATCGGGAAGGTCATGAATAGGCATCGTGCATCTTTTATTTAAGACATGTGCATTATTGAATCTTTTTTATTGTGCTTTTTGTAATGAAAATTATTTGACTGTTATAGAGGCACCGTTGGATCGAAATTCCACGGATATTGCTGGGACTTCTAGGCAGTAGATCAGAAGTGCAGGTGAGTAACCTAGTTGGTTTCTCAACCTCTATGTGTTTAATATTATGCACTTATGCCATGCGAAGATGAATGGATGGATTATATGTTTGATTTTGATTGATTTCGGACCATAGGTGTCTGAAATATTTGGAATGCGATATTGAAATGTTATTGATGTGTAACTGTGAAATTGGGAAATTTTTTATTGACATGGTAAATCGAAACATATGCATTCATGTATAAATGCATGATCAGATAATGACAGTTGTGATCGGTGCAGCCAACGTATTTCAGAGCTTAAAGCTCAGCGCAACAGGGCCTCAAGCCCAACGTATTTTCAGAGCCGCAGGCTCACCGTATCAGGGCATTCAAGCCCAACGTATTTCAGAGCTATAGGCTCACCGTTAATGTTCCCGTCACTGGGACAGTTCAGGCGCACGGTCACAACAACGAAATAAAATGGAAAGTGTCACATGTGCATCACATATATGAATGATTAAATGTGAATTGTGTGAAAGGCGAAACGCCTTAAGAGTGTGAAATGATAACGCATATGATATTTTGTGAATTGTGTGTATATGCATGAGTTGAGTGAACCATCGATGATGGTTTCTCATTGAGTTTGCAAACTCACCCAACGTTGCAATTATTTTTCAGGATTTAAAGAGTACCCTGTTAGACAAACGGGAGTATGTCTACTGCGAGAAAGTCAGAGTTAAGGGTCGGGATCAGTACACATCTGCATTAGTGTTATTTTTGTCTAAGATTTGTATTTCTGCAATTTCTGCAGAATAGTATTGTTATTGTAGAGGGCCCAATTGATAAATGTTGTATTGTAATGTGATTACTGAAAATGTTCAGAAATGACATTAGGCCTAATTGGGCTATGGACTGTTATGCATAAAGTGATTAAATGATGTTGAGAGTTTTTATGAATGAGATTATGTTTTGATTGAAATGTTTCCGTATTAAAGTGGGCTCGAATTGGTTGCGGATTTTTGCACACTCGATTGTTTAAAAAAAAATGTCTTACTGGGTTTTTGAACTGTTTTGACTGTTCTAGCATACCACCCTCGTGAGACACGGGCTCAGATATCACCATCGATATCGGTTTTGGGTCTTGTGGGAGTGGGATGCTACACCATGGTTCCATTCCCAATTTGTTGCTCTAGGATTCGAACTCATGATGTGGGGCTAAGAATCAGGCCGATACCTAAGCTCTAATACCACTAATCTACCTAAAACTCAAGTTGAAGATAGGGCGGATGATTCGAACCTTAGTTCATATCCTTTGAGGTCAAATAAAAAATATAATCCAAGGATTGCAATATAGGATTCAACCTCGGGTCAACTCACTTAATCGGAACCTAAATGGATGGACTTTAGCTAACCTATATGTCATTAAATGCAAGCTAATTTGGTAAGGAGGGGGTTTTTGATCTTTGAAAACATTACTATACTAAATTGAATTGTAAGAAAAATATGTAAAATATATTTTTGGATTTTTGGGAATGGAAAAGGGAAAGATAATGGCAAATGATCAAATAGGGATAGTATCCTCTTGAAAATGAGCTTTGACTATTATAGTTTGAAATTATTTTTTTTATGGGAGTGGAAATCACTAAGTTTCAAATGGGTAAACCTTAAAGAACTCTTTAAGTCCAAGATCTTAATCAATGAGACTTCATTTCTTAATACCTTGTTAAATGCTCTTAATGTGTGTAGTGGGTAACTCAATGCAACAAGTCATTTTGGGATCTAGAATCAACTCAATATCAAACACAACTATGCAAGATGAAAGAGGTTCAACAAGACCAAAATGGACATAGATGAGACTTCATATATTTAAGCTCAAAGTTCTACATCAACAAATACAAACTACACATTGAATATCCAACACTTGATTAAACTCTAATTAAGAATATTCAACTACAAATTACAAATATTAAACCTAGGAGTTAATAAATCATAGCTAAACATAGATTAAACTACTCCCCTTTTAAGCTCATTGAACTCCAGCCATTGCTACATCTTCAAGACGAGAGAGGTGCCTAGCCATGCATAGCTTCAAGAGACTTCACAACTGAGAAGCAACTACCGACACTCATGGTAGCAGTCGACTGTGGAAAATGGAAAAAATTGGTATCGATGAGAGAAGACGATGGTCTAATGCATGAAGATGGAATGTGCATGAGTGATGTTGGCTCCCCTCCTTTCGTAAGCTATCTTAAAATAGGTTTTTCTCCAAAAAGGGGTTTGATCGCGGTTCTGTCGATTCGACCTTACGTTCGATCCTTGGAAACCGATCAAAAAATAATAATTTCCAAGATTGCGGTATAGGTTGCAACCTCGGGTCGTCTCACTTAATTGAAACCAAATGAAAAAGGTCTAAGCTAGCCAAAATGTCAAAAATTGCTATTAAAGTTGATAAAATGGGTTTGGTCATTAAAAGGACTAGTAACAGTAATTAAAATTGGAGAAAAAGTATAAAAGAATGTTTTTGTGTTTTTAATAAAATAAATGAACTTGAAAATTTGGGTAATGATCAAATGATAATAAATCATCTTGAAAATGGGCACAGGCTATCACAGTTCAAAAATGAATTTTCAGGGATAGAATCCACTGAGTTTCGAAAGATCAACCCTAAAGGACTCTTTAGGTCCAAAGATTTAATTAATGAACTCCATTATTTAAATCTTTGTTAAAAACCTTACTGTGAAAATTGGACAAGTAAATGCAATTGGTCAATTGGATAAAAACACAACCATCTAAATCAAACACAACTAGGCAGATTAAGAGAGTAAATGCAATATCTGAATGACATATATGAGACTTCATATATTAAGCATCAAAAGTTTTACAAATCACTTTTTCCAAATTGCAACATAGTGTTCAGCACATGGTTAAATTGTTAACCATGCTAATCTAGCCATACAGATGCAATCTCTAATCCAGAGTTTACACAAATACAACTAAACTTTAGACACTATATGATTACTCCCCTTTGAAGCTTCCGGTAAACTCAAGCCATTGCTACATCTTCAAGAAGAAATGTGACTTAGCTACGCATAGCTCCGAACTGTCCCTCGACTGCTGAAGATTGAGTGATACTCATACTAGCAGAAGATACTGACGGTGGCAATGATGATGGCGATGGTTGACGATGATGAAAACAGAAATGATGGTGGAATAGAGTGTAGTCTCTCTGCTGCCTCAGACGTCTCTGAGTATATGCGTATTCAAGTCTCCAAAAATCCAAGTCTGCTCTGACCTAAAAATAGCAAAGTTTTTATATGGTGGGTGCGGGTTGGGTCAGAGCAGTGAGAAAAACTTTCCATTTAAGGTCGGATATCTGCTCGTACGTTGCGATGTGTAAATAAAAATTCGTCGTGACGTGTAGAGTTGCCTGCTCGTCGCGTCGTGCGAATTAACATACGTCGCGACGTGTGGAAATGATTCGCTCGTCGCGACGTGTGGATAGACCTCATGACTGTTGACTTCCTGATGTGTTGACTCCTTTGCTCCTACAATAAAAATAACAATTTGTAGTATCAATTGTCCTCATGAAAATTATAGAGAAAGTAATATCAAATCATGACAATTTACTAACAAATTGTGAGTTAAAAGAGATCGGTATGAGGAATCAATTTAAGCACAAAAATCATCATTTAGGAGTCAACGAATACATAAGCAGCTATGAAAATGCAGCCAATTTATAATGTAAACTTCGCTCAATCAAATTCCCCCACACTTAGACCTTTGTACTCCTGGACAAAGTTTACAAGAGTCAAAAAGAATACAAGAGGGAAATAAAGTATCTGCCATGCTCAAAACAATAAAAGGAAATTGACGCAGTTCACTTCCTCAGAAATAAACCACAATAAAGTGAAAGAGTGCTAATAAAACAAACATTGAAAGAATCCAAGTACAAGAGGTTGAACTAAAGAGAATCACTCAAGATATAGTGTTTGCGCTCATCTCACTTATGTCTAGGGATATATTTTCTCTCAGTCTGCTTAATCCATCTCCTACCATAGGCTTGTGTCAAATCTATTTCTCCACTACAAGAACTATCATTTCAAAGATCAAGAGGACTTTTAGGGTTGTAATGTACGGTAGGCTAAATGAATGGATGAAGTGAAAGAAAGAAAGAATAGTATGAGCACATGCATTAACAAGGAATTGATGTCAATAGTTTTCTGAAACTAAACGTATGCATAAAAAAAATGCATTTTTTTTAAATTTTTTTCATGCAATATATTCTTCATAAATTGTTATTGATCTTGCTTTTCTTCTTTCTTTTCTCTCTTTTTTTTTCTTTCATTTTTTTAAATTGAAAAACACTTTCTGTCCCTTTTTGGAACACTTTTTTTTTAACAGAAACAAAATAACTAATGACACCATAAAAATATGAATGCAAATGCTCATAATAAGAGGGCTCAAAGGGCTAGCAAGGGATAGATATGTAAGGGACTGTGTTTAGGAAAATGGGTTGAGGAAGGAACGCCTCTATCACATCAACAAAAATCCAGTCCATTAAGCTTCAAGTAAGAATTAAAACAAGTTCTAGAAAAGAATGAAATAAGCAGACGCACACAAAGATAAAAGGAAATTTTGGCTCAAATATCCTTCCAACAAGGGTATTATCTCTATGAACAATCTTAAGTCTCAAAAACTGAAAATGCTACTTTGTTAGCATGCTCCCATTTACTGTGTTTTGAAAACATGAAAAGAAAAATTTTGCCAATTCCAACTATCATTAAAAGAATGGGAGGTGTTTTCAAAAACTCAAGCATCAGTTTGAAACTAGTAAAAGCTTTGAAAACAACAGCAACAAAAATCCAGTGCAGAAAATGTTTGACTGAATGGAAGATTAGGCAAAGGTCATTCATGCATACATGTGACGTCGCGGCGTGCAGAAACAGATGTCGAGACGTGCGGACGTCGCGGCGTAAGACATGGGCGACGTCGCGATGTATACGCACTCGGAAGAATAGCTTCGCCGCGACATGTGATCACTTGTCGCGGCGAAGAGTTGCAGAATGACATAAAAAATTTTAAGTCACCAAGTTTATCAACAGGATGCACCATTGGCCAACAATTCATAAACATAATGTCAACAGTTATGCAATATGAAAGATAAATGGGGAAACAGCTCCCCCACACTTAAAGCACACATTGTCCTCAATGAAAATGTAGATGAAGGAAAAGATAAGAAGAATAAGGCACAAAAATGAAAGATTGATCATTAAATGGAATACGTTAAGTACAAAAAGGACAAAAGAAGTAATGAACGAAATACAGAAATAAAAGACAACAAAAGAAAAGAAATACAAGAAAAGAAAAGAACTAAAAGACAAAATTATGCCGAAGGATCATCAACCGTCGGGTCCGAAGGGGCAGCCGGAGAAGTGTTAGGGCCAGCTGAAAAATCTTGGGGTGCAGGAGGGATGGGCAACTGCAGGCGATCCGCAATCAGGGTGAACATAGAATGGTAAAACTGATGGTCAGCTGCCATCTATGCCTCGATGCGTCGTAAGTCGTCGCGAAGAAGGGCGACCGGATCAGGAAGAGTAGAAGGTGAAGGTGGTGGACGGATAGGGGCACGAGGCTGAGCCTCGGATGGAGGGGAAACAACAGAGGGAGCAGGAGTGGGGGGAAGAGGGGCAGAAGGAACAGGGGTAGGAGAGGGAGAAGAAGGAGGGCAAGGGTCAGGTGGGGTGTGTAGGCGACGAGGTTGGCGGAGATGAATGTATTTAAAAGCAGGAGCAGGCTCAAAAGTGAGATCGGTCGGATGTTCTGGAACCCGATAGGCCCGGAACATGTGGGTGATAAGGTGGGGAAAGATGAGGGAATGGTTGATGTTGGAGGAAAGGATGCATTGGCGGAGGGCGGAGGTGATGGCTAGAGCAAGGTCGACGGGCCGGCCGACCATCAACAGGTAGATGTAAAGAGCCTGCTCCTTGGGAGCCATGACAAGGTGAGAGGTAGGGAGGATGTTGTTGCAGATGAAATGAAGCCACGGACGTGCTTCGAAACGAAGCTTAAAACGGCGGATATAACGCTGAGCCCCCTAGGTTGATACCAGTCGGTACCCTTAGGGCAGAGGGTACGAAGGACATCAGCCCAAGGGTACTCATGGATGAGCTTCGAGTAGTGGCAACGGGGGGTAGGGGGAAGTTGATAATGCTCCCTAATGGAGACTGCAGTGAAAGCACGGGAAATGGTAATACCACGGAACTCGATGCCATAGGTGTTAAGCACGGGGAATGGTAATACCACGGAACTCGATGTCGTAGGTGCCTGAGTAACGAGATTGCGTATAGTAGTGGCGGATGAAAGTGAGGTTCCCATAGGTACGGGGATGGCCTAGGTTTGAGGGGTTGAGTTGAAACAGTTGGCGGACGAAGGGGTTGGTGTGGGGGGTTAAAGGAAAGGGTTTTTCCTTGAGAATGGCTCTAGCGTCAGTTTTGGCGACTAGTGCAACATACTCTGGATCAACTGAAAGGGAAGAGGAATAGGTAGGAGAAGGGTGGTGGTGTGAGGAATGTGAAGGGTGAGGAGAGGGACAATGAGCGGAAAAAACTCCCAAAGAAGATGGAGAAGCAACGGGGTGAGGGGAAACGGAAGGGTCAGAGTAAAACTCGTCGAGCGAGTTAAAGGAAGAGGGGAGGACATGCGAAGGAGATAGAGGACGGTCGGACCTGCTAACATTCTTTGTTCGAGGCATTTTCCTGCACACAAAAAGAAACAGAACAGGAAAATTAATAAAGAGTTAAGCAAAAATTAGCCACCTCGTCGTGATCCGAGGGTAGACGCCGCGACGAGGCAAAGTCCTCGACCAGACGTAGCGACGTGCGAAAGCAAACATCGCGACGAGATAAGGTACATGGTACTTCGTACGTCGCAACGAGGCAAGGCGATCAGCACGACGTATGGCGATTTTTCAGAGGCATCGCGATGAGCAACGCTCGTCGCGAAAAACCTAACTCAAAACTACTAACAAAGAAGATGAAAAACAGGAAAACGAGAAGCAATGGAACACTTACTGTAACACCCCACTCCCGAGTGACCCGAACCCAATATCATTAGTGATATCTGAGTTCGTGCCCCGCGAGGGTGGCGTACTACATCAGTCGGTGAAAACTCAGTATATCATTTTCTTCTTTCTTGTTTTTTTTTGAACCGTACATTAGCGGCAAAAGCAAATGAGCGATGAAAACATTTGCAGTTATTGCAATCATTTAACAATATTTTACAATAACCATAAAGTTCACATAATAATCAGTTTACAAAGGTTGCGGAATACAATCTTGAGTCCATGTTCACAATTAACCATTTCCAGTCCAGTAATGATGCAATGCACATGTGACTCTTTTTCCAGTTTAATTACAGTGTTGTGACCGAGCGCATAAACAGTATTCAGTGATCAATAGACGCGTCTGGGGAGAATTATCTCCCTTCGAGCTATAGGCTCATTTTCAGTATCAGTAGGGACTCGGTTCATAATTTTCCTTTATCAATTTATGCATCTATGTATGAATGCACATGCCCAGTTACAACATCCCCATAAACAGTTAATCATTCATAGTTAAGCACAGTCAATTAACAGTCAGTATGCACAAATAATAGTCCATAATTCACAACAATGAACAGTTCATAAATGACAATCAATCACAGTCAATCACAGTAATGGCAGAGAAGTCACACAATGTACACATTCCTAGTCCCGCCATTATCCCCATATTTGACAAGTAATAATTGAGAAATCAATCTAGGTTACTCACCTATCACTTCCGAGCTAATGCCGGGAAGTCTCTGCCACGTAGGTCAAACGATGCTCCAATTGGGCCTCTATCAGAATCAAAGAAGAAAATGATCACTAATATCCAATCCGGATTCGTTAATGATGCACATATAGGTGTATAATGCATGTTCATGAATTCCCGGCCCTAATCTCATTTTTTCCAATCACCAAAAATTTGTCTAAAAATTAGAAATGTAACGGCACTGACAGTACTCAATTCGGACCTCTATACGTCCAAAAACAAATAAAACAGTGACCAAAGAATCATTGCCCGGACCCACGTCAATTTTCCGTCCAAAATTCTCAATTTCTCATGTAATGAAATTCAATGTTTCACGAATTTGATGCCTCAAGAATCAGGTCAATCGGATGTCGGACGGAAAAGTTATAAGCAAAAGAAGGAAAATATATGATCCTAGTCGACTTGCTTGAGATGCAAGTCGACTTATGCTACTGTGTATGTACTAGTCGACTTATATGGGGTGCAAGTCGATTTATGCTATACAATAGCAGATCTGGAACAACGTCCTCCGACATCCCAACTTACACAGAGCATAACTCCCTACTCCAGACTCCAAATTGGACAAACTTGATGTCTATTTTATAGAGACAAGAGAGCTCTACAAGTTTCATGAAGGAAACAAAAGCCAATTTCACCTCTAAGGGTGTCAAAAATGCAATCAAAGTTACTTCCCTCACAATGCCTCTCAAAACAGTGCAACATTTGTCAAAACAGTACAACAGTTTATAAAATCCGTAACTTTCCAGTTCCTCAGTCAAAAATTACACAACAAATATGCTTCGAAAGATCCTAATGTTATCTACAACTTTCATGAACAATCTAAATCAAATTCATTTGATAACTAGGCCAAACAATTCATCAAATCATCTGCCCACTGAAATTTCCCAATTTGAATAGTACATTTTAAAATAGCATATCTCCTAGCACAAATGTCAAAACAATCACTACCTTATATCACTAGAAAGATAAGATCTCATACGTCAATTTACATGAAGGATTAAAAATCCAATTCTATCCCTAACAAGTTCAAAACTGCCAAACAATTGAGTGATAAGGGCCGCAGTTAATAACCTAACTTAGGTTCAGTATTTGCAAATTCATTACTCCCAAATCTGATATCCAAAAATAGCATGCCATATACTATTTTCAAGATAATTGCTTCCTTTACAAATCTTCAGAAGATCACTCAAGCCAATTCAATTCACAGAAATTGCTAAAATTGCTTCAAATTAGAATGCTCACAAATCTGACACTTAGGCTAGGTTTCACCACAATGTACAAAATCAGTCAATAGTTAACAGTGGATATCTCCCAATATACATATCGAAAAATTGAAAAATCAGTGGAAATGGAAAGCTAACAATATAGGCTTCAACTCTCATGAAGACCATTTTCACCAATTCCTTCTAAATTAATGTAGAAAAATCATCAAGACTAGTAAGTCATTTATCCGGATACTGTACACATCAGTCATCAACAGTGACTTTCCAAGCTAAAATTCACCCTCTTAAGGCTAAAAGTGGACAACACCTATTTCACACAAAATTGTATTCAATCAACTAAAGTTTCATTTGGAATAAACCACACCTCATTTGCATAACCACACCATTAGTTATGATCAAAATATTGCAATAGGTTCAAAAAATCAATTTCCCAGCTTTGTTACTAAACTTAGATCCTATCACTTCCAATGCCAATAACACATCAATAGGCATCAACTTGAGCCATAAAATCAGCCCTAAGTTCACCTAAACATTCACTTGAACATAAATCTCCAAAATTCCATGACATTAAAGCACATAAAAATCACAATAAATGCTTCTAATAACCATATGAAATAACATAATGAAAGCTTAGCATAAACCTTACCTAATCAAGCTTTTTTTTCAATGCTCCAATTCTTCTCCTAATACCCCAATCCTCTACTTTTCCACACCATACATAAACATCATCATGCCAAAAGAGAAAGGAGTGTATGCTTGGCCCTTTTTAGAAAGAACAAAGTGGAAGGAAGAGCTAAACACTAGGAAACTTAAAGAACATCAAATGGAGAATAAGGAAGAGTGGAGTTTCGGATGAAGGAGGATATAAGCAATAACAAATGATTTTTCCCTTCTTTAAAGGTGGAGTTGCCGAATTCACTAGGTGGGCATAAGACAAAACCATTTAATGGTGTAGGACACGTGGCATTTTTCTAAAAAAACAACAAAATAAGGAAAAGACAAAACATGTAATAGGATTTTTAAGAACCCTAATGAAATTTGACCCATTCAAGTCCAATGGCCCTCATTTCAATCCTAAAATAATATACCCAATATTGTAGTGCCATTGGATAGAAACTTTCGATACCGAAAATCAACTGGTTTGCCACTTAGCTGTTTTTCCGGTCCGGAAAATTTCCCCGAAAAATTCTAGAAAATTTTCTAAAAATCCCTTAAAATATAAAAAACTCAATGGCGCACTCCGAATAAATTTTCAAACCCAATAACGACGTTAATCACAATAAAATTGCAGTAGGCACATCTACCGGGAATGTCATGTATGCATGTACCGAAATTTGCATGTGCACAATTTCACTGTTTACTAATACTAGTATGCATGAACAATACTAATTAATCCCTATCAATCTCATCCTATGTTAATTTACTATTTTACCCTTCCTGACAGGGGTGGGATGTTACAACTCCCCCCTCCTTGAAAAAATTTCGTCCTCGAAATTATTAGTCAACGGTTCACTATGACAGTTATCAAATGACCTTACATGTCCCATACACTTTTCTACTCAATGATTCATTTTCCGAAAGGTCACAGTAACCACACTCAGTCAATTGTTCAGTCACTTATTTGGCTAAATCATTATCACTCATCACAGTAGACGGACTCAACAAGGCTGTCAGTTGGCGATCTCACTCTCTTAACTATCTCACTTTCCATTTCCAGAGTAGCCACTACTTTTAGTTCTAATGCTATGACTTAAATAACTATTTCCAAACCTGCTCACTCATCACGTTTTATCCATCCAATACCTTTTTCTCACTATACCATCCAATACCTTTTTCTCAATATATAGACTTATTCCAATAACTTCATTAATACCCTTTTTGCCAATTCTGCGTACACTTTGTCACTATGATACTTCCAATAAAATAGTTTCTCTAAATGCATGACACTTCCCTTTCCTTTAGTCTGCAAACACGGTGACACTTATCTCTATTTTCACTATAACGGTGGTAATCCACTTAACATTTACCCTCATATTACATTGACTCTTAGTCCGATTTAGTGTTCTTTTGACATGTCCTTTATTCTATATGTATTTAATTCTTTTCATTAGTCCGATCTGATCCACTCCAGCTATCCCATGCAGTTTTCCTAAGCCCTTTCCTTTGTTTCACTCATCACAAGCATCTCGACTCACTGTTGGTCTTTGCCTCTTGTTAGGCATTTTTTTTCTGTGTAATACAAGAGTGTGCAATTCCATCTTGGGCTCACCATTAGTTCTATAATCATTCAGTGAAAATTATATCATGAGGTTATAATCCTCTATAGTCCAAATACTTAAGCACTTTTCCTATTGAACATTCAAACCTCTACGCACTTGAATCTATAACCACTTCGTTCTATACTCATAGTTATTCAATTTCACTTTCGCATATACTTACTAGAATGTCTAGCTTCAACTGTTCACTTTTTTGTTCTAGCACTTTTTGTCGGGTACACATACTTCTTCTTTGAAGCATGCAATATTGTTTTTCCGATTTCACTCGCATATTCAGACTCATCATAGGACTCACTACTTTAACTTCTGCAGGCTTAACCTTTCTTACTTCTATCCAGTATCACTAGATCTACAACTTCAATTTTCCAGTAACACTTCATAATTACCCATAGTCTACTTGACATTCTTTGAAAATCCTAATATCAGTAATTGGTCTATTTATTGCATCATTATCTGTTCACTATTTGAGTTTAGTAAGCGAAATTATGCATTCATTTCGAATTATCGGTATAGTAGTCATTTATGCGTCTTTTCCTCGAATTAACACAATGTATCCTTATAGGAATCTAAAGTCTCCAATACCATTTATCAAAGTCAGTTCAATTTATCTTATACCATTATAACATATTGTCTCAGTTCATTGCACACTGCCCACTCTCCAAGGGTATGCTTATCCTCAGTATCAAATTCCTCGATTATTCATATAGTTCTTTTTACTTTTCACTGTTCAACACTTTCAAACACATTCCGTCTATAAACATAGTTACTACCATTTGCTTACCTCACATAATTCCCTATTAGGGTCTTGTTGACTTTACCATACATCATTCAATTTTTTCATTGAGTCCACAAGTAGTGTATTTGCAATCCCTTTATGAAGGTAACACTACATCACGTCATTGTCAGTTTCCATTTAGGACTTCTTATCTCTACTCATTTTCTCTTTTCAATTGATTTTCTTTCATTCACATCAACATATGCCAATACCTAGTCATCCGTACTTGGACTTCCATAAATTCCACTTTATTTGAGTATTTCACTTCGCAGTTCGGGACTATTTTCTTCTTAGTTTCAAATCAAGATTTCTCAAAAGTTTTGCATCATATATGAAGATCTATTCACTTCACATTGCAATAGAATCACCTCAAATTAAAATTCCACTTATGTAGTTGGATACTTTACATTTCTGTACAAACAATACAGATAACCTTAGTCGTATATTTCACTTGTTATGTCTAACTCTCCTCTTGAGATATGACTCAATCTCACTTTTGATTTCGTCCGTACTTCATTTCTTTTGACCATTAGTCTTGCTACCGTGATTATACTATTCACGAAAGTCTCATCAACCAATTAGTGTACCTAGTTACTTTTCAATCATTCTCAAATATATGCACTATCTCAATCAGAACAATTTTATGCCATAATTTAAAGATCAGAATAGTCCTTGCACTAAGGTTCCATGTGACAGTCACATAAACACCTTCTTTAACACTTATTCCGTAATCTACACCTCACCAGAACTTATTTCATCTTATCCGGAAGCCAATTAGTAACCTATACAATTCAGACTTCCATAAAACTCCTTTCCGTTTATGCTAATCGTCAAATAGAGGATTGATGCCATATTTTTTTTTTTTTCATTTCCTCTCATAAAGGTACATTCAGTCCTTTTATGTCTTACTTTAACCCATTATGAACTTTACACTTATAGCCACTCTAATCATTCACCTATCATCTCCTCTATGATTTCCATGTATCTTTCACATACATTTCATTAATCATGATCAACTTTACTGTCTAATAGATATTCCCAACGATAAATTGACATAAATGCGACAACTCTTTTCATATATCACTATCATTGTTTCATTCATTTTTTTTTCATTTCCCTAGTTTCATTCCCATATCATTCATGTGTCAGCTTGACCTCTTATGGTCATATCTACTTGGCTTATACAATGTCATCTCCTTATTGCTACATATCTCTTTATCTTCCTCAAACAATAATAGGGTATTCACAGTCCCCAAAACACGACAAAATCGGTGATACAACTCTACTGTATCTCTATCTATTTACCCATCCATTTACCATTTCTGTGTCCATATACATCTTTTCAACCAATCCAGAAGTTCCCGATATACAATCAGTAGAAATTGTCAGTCTGTCTTTTTCCCTTACGATCTTATTATACTGATTTTCAAACTCTTAGCACCATATTCGCATAACCATTTCAGTCTCAAGCTTATGCGCTCATAATCACATCCGTTTCACGAGTTCATTTTAGTTTATCTGTACACTTTTATCTCACCATTTCTACTTTTTTTAAAACCCTACTAGGCACTTTGCTCTTTCAGTTCTTTCAGTTCTAGGTAGATCGTTACGGTACAATATTGACCTTATTATAATCTCGCTATCATCATCTACCTATGATATCTACTGATATCGAACACAAATGCAATGAATCAATATCTGCCTGATCGGACCATTTACGTTTTACTCAGTTCCAATGTTTCCCATTTCATCGCATCTACAGTCAGAACTCTAATTCCCTAATCATCCCGGACTTTTCATCTCACTTAGTCCTACTATAACCAGTATGCTTCTCATATCTCCAGTGGACCTCTCTAAGTTCTAGACATATTCATTTTTTGTCGCCGTAATATTACATTAATCAGGGAACTCAGTTTGATATCAATTCTTTCCTTAATCAGTCTAGGCCAACATAGTCATTCTAACCACAGTACATTATAATTCTCATTATCGATGTTTCCTTTTTCCCATTCCTCATTGCCCATACACATTCATGGGCTCACATTCTAATACGGTCTCACTTTTCTCTCACTTAGTCACTTAACACGTATGCATACGTAGGATTCATCGTCGTGCGACTCAGACTAGGGATCAGTTACCACGGTCTGTAACGACACGACTCAAATGCATGCAACTTGACCTATGTTTCAGACTGTGCCCAGATACATTCGTATTGCTGGGCTCTGATACCACCTAAATGTAACACCCCACTCCCGAGTGACCCGAACCCGATATCATTAGTGATATCCGAGTCCGTGCCCCGCGAGGGTGGCGTACTACATCAGTCGGTGAAAACTCAGTATATCATTTTCTTCTTTCTTGTTTTTTTTTGAACCGTACATTAGCGCAGCAAAAACAGTAGATAGTAGAAAACATTTGCAGTTATTACAATCATTTAACAATATTTTACAGTAACCATAAAGTTCACATCACTTTACAAAGGTTGCGGAATACAATCTTGAGTCCATGTTCACAATTAACCATTTTCAGTTACTACAGTCATCGAATAATAATTTACAATCAGTCAATGTATAAAAACAATAAAACCACAATGGGCTCATTATAAATATTAAGCATTGTTGTACAATGATTGCGGAAACTAATTCGATAAGACACTAATGCAGACGAGAACTGATCCCGACCTCTATCCTTCACTTGCCTACGAGAGACCTACTCCGTGTCAAGCGGGTACTCTTCAAGTCTGAAAATAGATTGCAATTTTGGATGAGTTTGCGAACTCAATGAGGAACCATCATCGATGGTTCTCCCAATTCATGCATCACATAATCAATTCACAGTAATAAGGCAATTGCAGTGATATTACGGTCTCTGATCCACGATAATAGAGCAGTCTGTCTGATAAAACCCATTTGGTATTCGGTCGATAATGATGCAATGCACGTGTGACTCTTTTCGGTTTAATTACGATATTGTGACCGAAGAGCGTAAATAGTATTCGGTGATCGATGAGGCGCTTACGGGAGAATTATCTCCCTTCAAGCTCTAGGCCCGTTTTCAGTATCAGTAGCAACTCGGTTCACAATTTTCCTTTATCAGTTTATGCATCTATGTATGAATGCACATGCCCAGTTACAACATCCCCATAAACAGTTAATCATTCATAGTCAAGCATAGTCAATTAACAGTCAGTATGCACAAGTAACAGTCCATAATTCACAACAATGAACAGTTCATAATTGACAATCAATCAAAGTAATGGTAGAGAAGTCACACATTGTACACATTCCTGGTCCCGCCATTATCCCCATATTTGACAAGTAATAATTGAGAAATTCATCTAGGTTACTCACCTATCACTTCCGAGCTAATGCCGGGAAGTCTCTGCCACGTCGGTTGAACGACGTTCCAATTGGGCCTCTATCAGAATCAGAGAAGAAAACGATCACTAATATCCAATCCGGATTCGTTAATGATGTACATGTAGGTGTATAATGCATGTTCATGAATTCCCGGCCCTAATCCCATTTTTTCCAATCACCAAAAATCTGTCTAAAAATTAGAAATGTAACGGCACTGACAGTACTCAATTCGGACCTCTATAGGTCCAAAAACAAATAAAACAGTGACCAAAGAATCATTGCCCGGACCCACATTAATTTTCCGTCCAAAATTCCCAATTTCTCATGCAATGAAATTCAATGTTTCACGAATCCGATGCCTCAAGAATCAGGTCAATCGGATGTCGAACGGAAAAGTTATAAGCAAAAGAAGGAAAATATATGATCCTAGTCGACTTGCTTGAGATGCAAGTCGACTTATGCTACTGTGTATGTACTAGTCGACTTATATGGGGTGCAAGTCGACTTATGCTATAGAATAGCAGTTTTGGAACAACGTCCTCCGACATCACAACTTACACAGGGCATAACTTCCTACTTCGGACTCCAAATTGGACAAACTTGGTGTCTACTTTATAGAGAAAAGAGAGCTCTACAAGTTTCATGAAGGACACAAAAGCCAATTTCACCTCTAAGGGTGTCAAAAATGTAATCAAAGTTACTTCCCTCACAATGCCTCTCAAAACAGTGCAACATTTGTCAAAACAGTGCAACAGTTTATAAAATCCGTAACTTTCCAATTCCTTTGTCCAAAATTACACATTAAATATGCTCCGAAATATCCCAATGTTATCTACAACTTTTATGAACAACCTGAAATCAAATTCATTTGCTAACTAGGCCAAACAATTCACCAAATCATCTGCCCACTGAAATTTCCCAATCTGAATAGTACATTTTAAAGTAGCATATCTCCTAGCAAAAATGTCAAAACAATCACTACCTTATATAACTGGAAAGATAAGATCTCATACTTCAATTTTCATGAAGGATTAAAAATCCAATTCTATCCCTAACAAGTTCAAAACTGCCAAACAATTGAGTGATCAGGGCAGCAGTTAATAACCTAACTTAGGTTTAGTATTTGCAAATTCATTACTCCCAAATCTGATATCCAAAAATAGCATGCCATATACTATTTTAAAGATAATTGCTTCCTTTACAAATCTTCAGAAGATCACTCAAGCCAATTCAATTCACATAAATTGCTAAAATTGCTTCCAATCAGAATGCTCACAAATCTGACACTTAGGCTAGGTTTCACCACAATGTACAAAATCAGTCAATAGTTAACAGTGGATATCTCCCAATATACATATCGAAAAATTGCAAAATCAGTGGAAATGGAAATCTAACAATATAGGCTTCAACTCTCATGAAGACCATTTTCACCAATTCCTTCTAAATTAATGTAGAAAAATCATCAAAACTAGTAAGTCATTGATCTCGATACTGTACACACCAGTCATCAACAGTGACTTTCCAAGCTAAAATTCACCCTCTTAAGGCTAAAAGTGGACAACACTTATTTCACACAAAATTGTAGCCAATCAACTAAAGTTTCATTTGGCACAAACCGCACCTCACTTGCACAACCACACCATTCGTTATGATCAAAAAATTGTAATAGGTTAAAAAAATCAATTTTCCAGCTTTGTTACTGAACTTAGATCCTATCACTTCCAATGCCAATAACACATCAATAAGCATCAACTTGAGCCATAAAATCAGCCCTAAGTTCACCTAAACATTCACTTGAACATAAATCTCCAAAATTTCGTGACATTAAAGCACATAAAAATCACAATAAATGCTTCTAATAACCATATGAAATAACATAATGAAAGCTTAGCATAAACCTTACCTAATCAAGCTTTTTTTCAATGCTCCAATTCTTCTCCTAATACCCCAATCCTCTACTTTTCCGCACCATACATAAACATCATCATGCCAAAAGAGAAAGGAGTGTATGCTTGGCCCTTTTTAGAAAGAAAAAAGTGGAAGGAAGAGCTAAACACTAGGAAACTTAAAGAACATCAAATGGAGAAGAAGGAAGAGTGGAGTTTCGGATGAAAGAGGAGATAAGCAATAACAAATGATTTTTCCCTTCTTTAAAGGTGAAGTTGCCGAATTCACTAGGTGGGCATAAGACAAAACCATTTAATGGTGTAGGACACATGGCATTTTTCTAGAAAAACAACAAAATAAGGAAAAGACAAAACATGTAATAGGATTTTTAAGAACCCTAATGAAATTTGACCCATTCAAGTCCAATGGCCCTCATTTCAATCCCAAAATAATATAGCCAATATTGTAGTGCCATTGGATAGAAATTTTCGATACCGAAAGTCAACCGGTTCGCTATTTAGCGATTTTTCCGGTTCGGAAATTTTCCCCGAAAAATTCTAGAAAATTTCCTAAAAATCCCTTAAAATATAAAACACTCAATGGCGCACTCAGAATAATTTTTCAAACCCAATAACTACATTAATCACAATAAAGTTGCAGTAGGCACATCTACCTAGAATGTCATGTATGCATGTACCGAAATTTGCATGTGCACAATTTCACAGTTTACTAATACTAGTATGCATGAACAATACTAATTAATCCCTATCAATCTCATCCTATGACAATTTACTATTTTACCCTTCCTGACAGGGGTGGGATGTTACACTTACAGAAGTAGAAAACGTAAGAATGGAGGCGGCGGAGACTGCGGGCACAATTGAACAACGGAGAAAATCGAGAGAAAGTGAGAGTGATGACGACAGGAATAGAGTGTCAGATAAGAAAACATGAAGGGGAAGAGAAGAACAAGAAACGGCGAATGGAGGCAGAAGGTCACGAGGGGAAAAGACAAAAAGGGCACCGGACAAATGAAAAGACCAAAGGACAGAATAGGCAAAAAAGGTGTTTCATAAGTTGGCACGTCGCTGCGTAAGAATGTGCCCCTTCGCGACGTTAGTATCAAAAGGAAGGAGAGACGTCGCGACTTATAAATGAAAATACTTCGCGACGTAGGCGTTAAAGAGAAACTAGGCACGTCGCGACGTATAAATTAAAATACGTCGTGACGCCTCTACCCGGACAGAAAACACAAACCTGACTTAATCCAGAAACAATCAATCTCACAGAAATCAACCCTTCCACCAATGTCATGCTTCTTCAGAAAGATTTAAAGCTCACAAAGTGAAAGTAATTTATTAGTACAATGAACAGAAATCCTACCTAACTACAGCTAAGCTACTGTTGGGTCTCTCCCCCACACTTAATCAAGATACTCATGCAACACAAAAATTCACATCACTTCCAAGCAGGGTGTATGAATATATTGAGAATGTAGGTGGAGAAACAACCTGGTCTCACGGTAGGTCCTGAAGCTTGGGATGGTCATCCGGCTGATATCCAAGCTTCATCCCAGCAGCTTGGCTCATGTGCAGCTCTATGTCTAACCCCCTACTTGAAGGTTCTCCTACAAAATCAGCAGCAGGAAAATTCTCTCCAAGGAGATTGTCAGTAGACGATGTGAAGGTTTGTGCAAAGTCACTACATGCGTCGTCAATAACCATATCAAGCATGTTCACTCCAAGCAGAGAATAATCCTCATGGGGGTGCTTCATTGCCTCATACATATTAAAGCTGACCTGTTGATCACCTACCTCCATGGTGATTTTACCTTCCTTTATGCTTATCATTGCTCCTGCTGTCCGCAAAAAGGGTCGCCCAAGAATTAAGGAAGTATCCTGCGCAACTTCAGAAGACATATCAAGCACATAAAAATCAACAGGAAATACTAAACCCTTAACCTAGACCAAGATGTCCTCAATGATACCCACTGGATGCCTAAATGATCTATCAGCTAACTGGAGGACAACAGATGTAGGCTTTATACTCTTCACTCCTAAAGCCTCATAAACTGACTTAGGCATCACATTTATCGCTGCCCCTAGATCTAACAAAGCTATTCCTATAGTCACTTTCCCTAAGATGCAAGGGATGGTGAAAGATCCAGGGTCTTGATACTTGACAGGTATCTACGGTTTGAACAAAGTTGACACATTGGAGCTCACTTACACTCTCTTATTTGGCCTAAACTTTCTCTTGTTAGTGCACAAATCCTTCAAATATTTCGCATAGGCCGGAACTCTCTTCACCAAATCAAACAAAGGCACATTTACCTCAACTTTCCCAAACAAGTCAATGATTTCCTTTTCATGTTTAATCTCGTTCATGCGCTTACTCATCAAATTTGAGTTTGGAAAAGAAAGGTCTTGAATACTTACCTCCTTACCTGTGCTGGCTTGCTTTCTTAATTCTCCATTTTCAGCTTGATCCTTGGAACTCTCTGAAGTAGTTCCCTTGTTTCTTGAAGCATGCTTTTTCTCTTTCAATAGCTCTTCTTCTCTCACACTTTCTGATTTCTTAATCTTTTCCTTGGGTGGAGGTACTTCTGCACTCTCAACATCCTCATCACATGCCTCTTCATCTACTTGAGGATTAAACCTCACTTGCTTCCCACTCCGGAGGGCAATTGCATTCAGACTCTTCGGATTCATCACAGTATTAGAAGGAATATTTCCGCTACTTTTTGCCTGTACCCAAGTACCACCCTATGAGCGACCTCTGTAAGGCAACAAGGAATGGAGTCAAAGCACAGAATCAGTATCCAAGATATCCTTGAGCACCTTAAGTCTAAGGATACTTGCACCATTGCTATGATGAGATTATCACTGACATTAGAATAGGACATCCATATGATGATCTCATAGCGGGTCATCCAATGTACTTACTACCTCTAGTAAGCATCCACATCTCAACCTAAATATCTCATATTTACAGTTTACGAGATCCTTTGCTTGACCAAATCAAGGAGTTTGAGATGTCTAGTCTTTCCGGATTAGATGTCGATCTCGATAATCCTATGACTAGGGATAATTTGAATCTTGACATAATTGCACATGATAGGAATCTCAGTAGTATGATCACATCACAATTTCCTTCATGCTATGTCATATATCATGGACTTCATTAATTTGCTTATTGATCAATATCAGTTCATAAATAATGAACAGCAACGTAATGAAATATGCCTTTCTTTATTTATTCATAAAGACTGTACACAAATTTGTACAAAATGCGTTAAAAGCGATTGCCTTCAGGGCACTACTCTAACAGAGGAAACCCTAGGGGAGTTGCACGATCATGCACAAGCATGATTGTGACAGAAGGGGGAAATTAGAGAATGCACGATCATGACAGAAGGGAGAAATCAAGCAATGCACGATCATGCTTATAGGGAGACGTCAAGCAATGCACGATCGTGCTTGTACATAAGGGAGAAATCGTGAATAAGCATGATCGTGATAGAGAGGATTCAGCAGGTAGTGCACGATTGTGCATAAGTACGATCATGATAGTGAAGGTGTTATGCTTTTAGACAATTTTCGACACCCTTCACTCTTTTGATCATAACTTCTTCTTTAGACCTCCAATTGACTTGAATTTAAACCAAAAAATCCTCACACATTGTTCTTCCTCTCCACCAAATTTCATGGCCGCTTGAATCCATTAGGAAAGGATTGATAATTATTGGTTGATGAGTTTAGAATGAAAATGCCGAAGTGTGCTAGAATTTGTTACATAGAGTGTTTTCACTAAATAGGCATATGTATTTTGGCCACATCTTCATTTTTAGATATCCAAATGGAATTATTTTAAGTTTATATTAAACTAGAGACATATGGACACAAATTTTATGAAGGAACATAATTTTAATTTAGTCTCTAAGAGTTTCAAATTCTGGCTTGAAGTTGAGTATTGTGTATTGTCATGGTGTGAGAAGAGTCTGAAGTATTTTGTGTATAAATTGTAAAATAATGAACCGAATTGAATGAACTTTAGTTAATTAGAAACTTAACATATAGCGGAACATTTTTTTAGAAGAAGGTTTTGCCTAAAAACTTCATTTTCCTTATCCTAATGACCATGCAAAATTGACTCGAAAATCCATTTTGAGAAAAGTTGGAATGATTGATTGATGATGTTATAAATTAGTGAATGAATTGTTGATATCAAGGTACCAAAGGAATAAGTATAATGGGAATGAATATGTTCATATGATTGTAGTTGTGATCCGAAAGAGTTAAGTAATATGTACTAAGTTAAGATGAATGAGAATTGGGTATTATGAGAGCATATACTGCTAGAAAAGAAATGACGAGTAATTAAATTATGATATTAGATTAACCAAGTGTTCTTAAGGTGTAAACTTAAGAATAAGCTAGAAACATACAGATGATAAAATTTGAATGATCATGTGATGAGCATAAAGGAAATATACTTGGGATTGTCATTGAGCATGCATTTTACATAATCCATATAAACATTTGTGCATAAATGAGTACTTATATAATTATGCAAAGTTGTGGTATGTGTAAATGTGTGTTGCATGATATAGAAGAGAATTTAGAGCATCAACATCTAGACATTGCCAGGACTTCGAGGCAATAGCTATCTGGAGCAAACTATGAGTAACCTAACTGGTCTCACTCCATTAATTGTTTGTTTTAAATTCAGTATTGAATGATTATATGAATGTGATTGTGTTGATTCTAGAGATTTAATGTTTGAGGCATTTGATGCATGAACAATATATTAGAAGTGCTCCTTATATGTGAATTTTACAAAATAAGTGATACTCAACATTATTGTTGAATGTAGGACTAAGGTCCAATGAGAAATGTGTATGTGAATGCATAAATGAAATCAAGTGACTGATTGAAAATATGTGAATGTGATGCATTTCATTACATGAATGCATGACAACAAAAAGACTGTTACGACTATAGTAGCTAATGAAAAGGAGATTAAAGCTTAGGATATGATAGGAGCCTCTGGCTCAGTTGTTAATGTACCTGATATCTACTAAGGGATATAGGACAATATCTGAAACAAGCCTAATATCCACAAGGGATGTGGTCTAGTAAAAAGGCACTCGACCACAACAATAACAATCGGAAGTGAGTCTCATGTGCATTGCATTTATAACTAATATGTTTGTTTTAAATGATGAAAGTGAATTGTATGACTTCTTTGAACGTGAAATGTGAATTAAGTGATCTAAGTGATATATGATGCTATATGATTATTAGTAAAATGATGTGAATTACGTTATTATATGAACTGTATGTGTTATGTGTTATAAGTGAGCCATCGATAATGGGTAGCTTACTTAGTTCACAAAACTCATCAAAATTGCAATGTTGATTTTTCAGGTTTGAGAGAGGATACTAGTGATAGAGAAACTCTAGAAGTAGCATAATTCTAGTATTTTTAGGCAGAAGAAATGGCTCAAAGGTAGGTTAGCTGAGATTGAAGGATTTAGATAAAATATTTGTATAATTCTTCATGTATTTAGCACGTTTTATATATAGAGATGTAAACTTTAATTAGTTTTTGTTATTGTACGTATATGGGTGTTGTTGTAAAACTACAATGTACATATTTTTTAAGAAATGAAATGAGAAGTTTTGGTATGATATTTATGTATAAATGATGATTCCATGATTAAGTTAGTTTCGTGAATATTCTAGCAAGCCACCCTTGTGGGGTACGTACTCAAATATTCCTCCAGAATGTCAGGTGTATGTCCTATGAGAGTAGTGTGCTAGAAAGAGCTAAAAGATAGGTGGAGAATCAAGGTTTTCATTCCCAATTGAGCAAAGAGCATTCTATCATCTAATTTTCTAGATTCGGGTAAAGAAGAGGAGGAGCTCACCCCATCTAGTTCTTATTTTGATTTTTTTCTCTTCTAGCATGTTTATCATGGATTGTTTGGTTGTTGGGGATGCTAATGACAATATGATTGGATAAAATATTTTTCAAGGTTTGTTGTTTTAACTGTTAGATCTACAAATTTCATGAAGACCATAAAGTCAGATTCTGCCTCTAAATGGGTCAAAAATTGCAATTTACTGAAGCTGACCCGTCAATGCTAGGGGTCCTTTTTGACCAGTAAAGGTCCGTTTAAGTCTGTTAAATGGACGTGGGGGTTCCCAAAACCCCTCCAAACCCTCTCCAATGTTTCCCACATCCAATCTAACATCATGTTCAATCAATATCTTCTTAAATTCAACTCTTTTAGTGCAAACTCACTTCGTAACAACTCAAACACCAAAATTATCTCATAAACTCTTAAATGTCAATTCATTTGGTTCATCAAAACCACCATTTCCTATCATTTACCATAGCCGTCATCATACACAATTCCTATGCAACATCATAACTTGTAACAATCATATCTTTTCATTCCGATGTCCAAAAATTACAAACTTTATAGCGTTGGAAAACTATAAAGACGAACTACAACTTTCATGAAAGCAATTTTGGATAATCCTACCTAGGTCAATACAGTTTTCCCTTGGAAATCAGCATACACATTTTACCTCATGCAAAACTTGGAATTTATCACAACTTTACTTCCTCTATACAACATCATTCAAAATAATTCAACTTCTAATTGGAATTCATCCAACACTCAACCTCAATTCGTATGATTCTTTATATTCAACAACATCTCTATATTCATAACATCTCACTGATGTAAATACATATGTATATATATACCTACCATTCATACTCAACATTCATCGTAGTCATCCATATATAAATTAACATTTCATGTCCATACACAAGTCCATTTTTCATTAACCTTATAAAATAAGAGTTTTTACAAACTTTAATAACATTTCAAGCCATATTTCATTAATATTACAAAATATCCAAATTACACAAGACACTTGAATAATCGTTGCTTAAAATGCAATTACAGCTTTGTTTTACATCAATTACTCCAAAACAAAACAAAACAAAACATGCAAATTCGAATTCATGCCTTGATTCACTTTCACTTGATTCCTTGCTCATCACCTGAATAAGAAAAGAGAGAGGGTGAGCTCGAAAGCTCGTGGATAACATGCTTATAATAGAAAAATAAGCAAAACTACTCAAAAGTTCATTATCATAGAAAATCTTTTTAAAATTCATAAAACACTTGTTTTTCAAATTCTCATCATGTAGTGACATTTACAAATCACAAAACATGTATGCATCAATGTGTTCACATGTCATAAGCACATAACACATCAAAATAGTTTGGGTAGATCCATATTTATGACGCAATACACATTCCCATATAATGGTCCTGTGTAGCTGTAAACTTGAGGGAGTCCTCGAAGGAGCTCCGTGCCATTAGCGGGCAGGCAGGAGAAGCCTATTCTTGGGTCAACGTGTATGTGACAGTTCTTGGGTGGACTACCAAAACCCACATATCATGTATTTCAAAACTTGTTTCCCAAAATGGCACTTTTCGAAAAACTTGATTTCATATACTTGATATATTTCGAAAACCATTTCTGAAAACATAATTTCATAAACTTGCAATCTTTTCAAAAGGAATCATTTTCATAAATCGTCACACAATTCACATATCAACATGTAGCAATTTATCAATTCATTCAAGGCACCATTTATGCAACAATTATGATGCAATTTAAATCATTAAATTTCCTTGATTTAAAGAAAACAAAAGTGGCTTATTTACTCTATTATAAACATGTACCCACCTTAATTCCTTGCTTGAAACTTGACTCAAATTGCCTCCCCTTGATCTTGATTCCTCTTGCCTCTCTTAATCTCCTTCATCCTTGGCAAAATCCCCAAATCAAAAGAAGTTCAAATTGAGAAACCCATAAGACATTTTCATAAAATTGATCATAGAATCCTTACACCCATACATTTCATAAGCTATAAAGACCAAAACCATCTAAAAAATCCAAAGATCAAAATCCATTCTTACCTTGAATCTTCTCCAAATGAAGAGTTTTATGGCTTGAATGAGAGATCTCTTCCTCTTCTTCCTTTTTCTCTTCTTGAGTAATCACCAATTCCTTCTTGAAAGCCAAGCAAAGTTGAACCCTAGTTTCTCTTTCTTCTTTTCCTCCTCTTCTCCACGATCTCTCTCTCATTTCTCTCTTTTCTTATGTTCTTTCCTCCCATTTTTGTTCATGCCTCTTCCTTAAAAGCCAACCTACACTTCTATTTACAATAATGCCATTAATGAACGAGCAATGACCACTTTTCCCTTACATATAAGCCTTGCAACTTAAATGACTTAAGTGGTCTTCCAATTTTGCCCCTCATGCAAACTTACCACCTTAATATCATAATTCAATAAACTTATGTCATATGATCTTACTCAAACTAACATACTAATTAACTCCCATTAACATGCTAATTAATTCCACAAAAATATTCTATTAAGACCTCAAAATTCATTTAAATCATGCTTAACTCCTTCCGAAAATCAACAACTTTTCTATTCATGCAATTGAAGGAATTTGATTGCACTTCCTTTTATAGAAATGTTCCTCATTGTCTTAATTTTCTAATGACATCCAAATCATTCAATTTGGTTTAGAAATCTGAAAGTTATAGCCTAGACATTTCCAAACTGTTCTTATGCTGAAACAATATGTTATGCTCAAATTCCACCCGAAAATTGACTTTCTTAGGGACTGAATTAGAACTCAATTTGATCAGAAAATTTGTAACCCTATTTCTGTAGTTTAATCCAAATAAAGAATCATCTGATTCAGATAACTAGAGCAAAAGTTATGGCTAAAACACTGAAGCATATTCAATGAACATATACATTTTCCAACTTTTAACTTCCAACATAACACATATAACCCATCTTGTGTCTAAACCATCTTTTCTATTTCATTTCAAGTTCAAGAGTTACCCTTTTTCTACACATGAATAATCACCAACAATTTCTCATTTAATAAAAAGATTCGGGGTCCAACAGTGCAGCTTCACATTTGACATTAAAATTCTAAATAAAGATGGTCTTTATTATAGTTTATCATCATTAAATGGAGTTATGAACTTACCATTAAATGGTTTAATGGTTATCTTTTAATTGTAGCATATAACCTATTAGCATTGATTGGATTAAAGAAGAAAGATATACATTGGATGGACCATCTTCCTTCTTACATCATCAAAAACTGAAATTAACATGATAATATTAGGTGATTGGACTTTTGATATAGCCATCTTAAAACAAATGAGAAGAGTCTCATTTAATAGCTTCTTTATGTTTGATTAAAGAAAGGTGTGATGCATTGAATGTTTCTCTTCTTCTTTCTTATCATGCATAACCAAAATTAGGAGTGTAAGAAAACTGTTCTTGCATTGTTTTGACCAACTCTCTCCTCTCACCTAAGCATGGTCGAAACTTAGTATGAGAAATGTCTCATTGTTTCCTTCTTTCTTCTAAGAAAATACTCCTCCAAAGTTTTCTTTTCCTTTCCCGCCAAAGGATTTTGTTAACCAAGTTGTCCTAGGAGAACAAGAGGTAAATCAAATTGGTTGAGGATAAAACAAGGAGAAGATAGATTGACAAAGCAAAGGCTTTGGATATAAGAAAAAGGAGAGGATAGCGCAACAAGGAATTAAAGCTATAGCGAAGGAGTCGGTAATACTCTTCATCTTTTTTATGTCTATTATTATCCTTATACCATATCATGTATAGATTAGCATGATGCTTTGGATATATTGCTTCCATTGCAAATAATATTTCTAAAAAGTTTTGAAATCTACCGATTCTCCAAATATGGCATGCTTTCTTTTTCCGATCTAACATTTTTGTCAATGTTAAGAAAATCAACAGAGGCAAGAGGAGCATGAGGAGAGGCATTTTTGACCAATCTTTAAGCAAGGAATTCAAGGTGGGTTATATGTTTATGATCGAGTTAATGAGTTATGACTATGTTTTCAAAAATAAGAGAATTAAATGATTTCAATTGTTTTATAAATGTTGTATGATTACTATTTGAATGATTTGAGAAATCTTTGAGAAATCTTTATATGTTTGGTATATGAATTTTGTTGATGAATTGTGAAATGAGAATGGAAATGCATTGAAATGTTTTATGTTATGCTTTGAAAAATGTCATGGCATTTTGTATAAATGAAAAGAACATGAAAGTATGAACATATGATGAAATGATTTGAGTATGAATATGTTCTTTTGTTTGGGCAAGAGTGGAACTATTTCGTTTGTCACATGCATGTTGTCAAGAGTCGTCTCCTGGCTGCCCGCTTATGGCTTATAAGCTCCAAAAAATGGACTCATTTCATTCATAATATAAACTTCAGTTTCTTCATTTCATTCTATGGAACCCTCGAGCCATTTGTTGTGCATTGCTTGTTTGAATTGTCAAGAATGGTGCATCATTAAGTGTTATGCTTTGATGGTTAGATGTATATGCTATGTTTATGTGATGATGTTTTAAATATGAGTTTTGAGCTTGACTTGCAAATTTGGTTGAGAATTTGAGAGCTATGCATTTCACGAATTCAATATGAATTTTCTATGACAAATGAACATTTTAGTGATTTTGTTTATTCTCTGTTATAAACTGTTATACATGAGTTTTTAAGCTCAAACCCATTCTTCCTCATCTCGAAATGATGAGCAAGAGATTGAGTGATCAAGAGTCAAGGCATCGCTCCAAACTTGCATATTTTTGTATTTTAAGTTGTTTATGAAGAATACAAGGTTTTAGCCATTTTTTTATTATTACTCGTTCATATAAAGTTTGTATATTTGTGGGTTATGATGTAGTATGGCTTGGAATGCCTGTTAAAGCTTTGTAAAACTCTTTTCTATTGAGGTTAATGAAACATTAGTTTATGTATGGATGAGGATGAGTTGAAATTAGGGATACTTAAGGAAGTTATCGATTTGAGATGAGAAATTTCTGAATATGAATTGTTGTTATATATAACTGGGATGTATTTGTTGGAGTTATGTAAATATAGTGCCCTGGAAAGCAAGTGTATTTACATGTAACTTTATCTTCTTTAGTTACAGTTTTTTAATGAAAATATTTATTATTAATAAAACAAAAGAGTTTGGTTTTATCTGTATGAGCATTATGTATCTGGTCATAAGGTACCAAGATTCTTTTGTAAGTAATATACATATACATAGAGATGTATGTGAAACATGTATATTATTAGAATCTGAATTAATTGATTCATAGTTGAATAATCAAGTTGGTCGCTTGATTATGGTTTAGACTGTAGTGTTGCGATTTATGTCCATATAAGTAAAGGAGTTTACTTCAAGGGAATGATGAGTTTCATATCATGATAGTAGTTGAATATCGATAATGGCACTATTAAATGAATCTAGAATCAAGTATGTTTTCAAGAATAAAGTGGCTCATTACTTTAATCTTAAAACATACAACTTAAGCATTCGCTTATTATGACCCATAATCTTGATGAGTGGTGAACTCATATATGTTTCATTATAATTCTTGATATGATCGAAATGGATTTTAATAGAGTATTAATCCAGTGTCTGCATGTTGGAATTATTAATTGAAACATGTATCAGGGAACATTCACTCAAATAATGAGTTTATAGTGTTATCATCTCTTCTAGATGTTTTAAGGAGATTTGATGATTAAATTGGCGCTAGTAGTTTGATGGACTAGCTACCCATCAAGTCTTAACACTGAGATGAGATTTCATGTGTTAATCACCATATAAAGTAAAATGAGAGATGTAGAAGGAAAAGCCAACATAAGGGAAAAACGGTAATTTTATCCTTTATTGTGCAGATGACTATAATAAGGTTCTAAATAAGGTTTGTAATTGGACATATTCTCATAATATTTAATAATTCAAGAGTTTAACTAATTGTCTTTAGTGGAATGACATTTAGTTAATAAGTTAGAATTAATTTCAATGAGATTGAATTAATTCTAGGCTTATTGGAGCTTGAATTATCAAAGTCCAATAAGATTCCCCACTTGGCTTTAAGGAAGGTTATCAAACTAAGTAAGAAATATAAATGGAGGTTAATTAGAAGCCCATAATTGAATCTTGGGCTTGGTCTAACTAAAGAAGCCCAAATGTACATTTAGTAACAGGCTTGGTTTTTGGTTTAATGTAATTAATTAGACTAATTATATTAAAACATTTTTTTAAGAAGAAGATAGCAATTTTGGTTATTCTTAGGTAAATGTGTAACTACACATTTGAAATTAAAATGCTAAATAAATATGGTCTTTATTATGGTTAATCATCATTAAATGGAGTTATGAACTTACCATTAAATGGTTTAATGGTTGTCTTTTAATGTTGGCTTGTAACCTATTTGCATTCATTAGATTAAAGATGAAAGATGTACATTAGATGGACCATCTTCCTTCTTTCTTCTTGGAAAAACCGAAATTGGGTATTGAATTTTAGGTTATGGTCTTTTCAAATAGCCATCATAAAGATAAATGAAGATAATCTCATTTATTGGCTATTTTATGAGTGATTAATGAAAGAAGTGATGCATTTGATGCCTCTCTCTCCTTCCATCCATGCATATACGAAATTGGTAGGAAAGAAAGAGTTCTTGCATGTTCTTTACACCTTTTCTCCTTTCATGAAAGAGAGAATTGAAAATACCAATTGAAAGAGTTTCAATTTTGCTTCTTCATCTTCTAAGAAAATCTTCTCCAAACATTTCTTCTCCTTTCCCACCAAAGGATTTTGTTAACCTAATTTTCCTTGAAGAACTGGTGGTAAATCTAATTGGTTGAGGATACTACAACAAGGAGAAAGTAGTTTGCTAAAGAAAAAGAGTCTAAGGAAAAGGATTTGGATATATGAAGAAGGAGAGGATAGCGCAGCGAGGATTTAAAGTTGTAGCGAAGGAGTCGGTAATACTCCTAATCTTGTTTATATTTTATTATCCTTATACCATATCATGTATGGATTGGCATGTTGATTTGGATTTGTTGTTTCCGTTGCAAGTAATGATTTTTTAAAAGTTTTAAAATCTACTGTTTTTCCAAACAAAGCATGTTTTCTTTTTCCGAAAGGCCAAATCCATAGAAAAGAAGGCCAAAGAGAACATCAAAGGAAAGTGTTTCCACTGTGTTGAGATGGGCTACTGGAAAAGAAACTGTCTAGTCTACCTAGAGTCCCTAAAAAACAAACAAGGTATGGGCTTCCTAAGTTTCTTAGGAACTAGAAATGTGGCAGATTTATCTACTTCTTGGATATTAGATTCAAGAGCCACTAACGGTGTTTGTAATTCTTTGCAGGGGTTCCAGCAAAGGAAAAGACTACCTAAAGGCCAGTTTCAAGTCAAGATAGCAGATGGTTCCTATGTTTCAGCAGAATCAGTGGGAGTAGTTATCTTAGACTTTCCTAGTGGTCATAGGTTATATTTGGAGGATGTTTATTACATGCCAATGATTGTAAGGAACATGATTTCTATTTTTTGTCTAATAAAATCTGGTTATTCCTTATATTTTGAAAAGGTTGTTTCAATATATGAGAATAAGGATTTTATTTGTGATGAGATAACTAAACAGGGATTGTTTTTTATAGAATGTATGAAAGGCTCACTAAACACCACAGAATTGATAAAACCAAGACAATCCAAAATCTCTAGCATTAATTCAAAGTATCTGTGGCACTTAAGAATGGGTCATATCAATCGAAAAGACTTGTGAGGCTAGTAAAGGATGGGATCCTTATGGGCTTGGATAGTGATCCATTACCCACCTGTGAATCTTGTATTGAAGGAAAAATGACCAAAGCCTCATTTCCTTCTAAAGGAAACAGATCTGAATCCACATTGGACCTGGTACATACTGATGTGTGTGGGCCCATGAATGTACAAGCTAGAGGAGGTTATGAATATTTCATAATTTTTATAGATGATTACTCAAGACATGGCTATTTGCATTTGACGCATAAAAAGAGTGAAGCTTTTGAAAAGTTCAAAGAATTCAAAGCTGAAGCTGAGAAGCAACTTGGCAAGCCATTAAAACAGCTTTGATCAAATTATGGTGGTGAGTATTTATCTGAAGAGTTCCAGCAATATTTAATTGACAATGGAATTGTTTCCAATTTGTCAGCTCCTCATACACCTCAACAGAATGGTGTAGCAGAGAGGAGAAACAGAACTCTATTGGAAATGGTAAGATCAATGATGTCCTACACTAGCCTTCCAGAATCGTTATGGGGATATGTCATAGAAACGAAAACATATCTTCTTAACTTTGCTCCGTCCAAATCAGTGCCTAAAACACCTAGGGAGTTGTGGACTGGCCGAGTGCCTTCATTGAGGCATTTGAGGACTGGGGGCTACCCAGCTTATGTTCTAAAGCCTGAATCCACAAAGATGGAACCAAGGTCAGAAGTATGTTTGTTTGTAGGATATCCTACGGGAACTCGAGGGTACTATTTTTACAGTCCTTATGATAAGAAGGTATTTGTGTCGACAAATGCAACCTTCTTAGAGGAAGAGTTTGTGAAAAATCACAAAGGAAGATGTGAAGTAGTGTTAAAGGAGTTAGCTATTTCATCCAAACCAAGAGTTGTTTTGGATATGACAGAACAAGATGTCGAAATGGATTCAAGAGTTGAATCAGAAGCGCAACCTGAATATCATGGTGTGCCTAGACGTAGTGAGAGGGGAGACGGCCAAATAGGTATCTGGGTTTAGGAGAAGGCTTAATTGCCATCTCGAACTAAGAAGAAATAGATCCTATTACGTATACACAGGCTATTAATGATGTTGATGCAGGAAAATGGGTCAAGGCAATGGAATCAGAAATAGATTCTATGTATACTAATGAAGTCTGGGTCCTTGTAGATTTACCACTAGGTCTAAAAGCCATAGGGTGTAAATGGATCTACAAAAGGAAAAAGGGATCGGATGGAAAGGTAGAGACCTTTAAAACTAGATTTGTTGGGCCCAAATTTTTTTTTAATTGATGTCATTAAGCATGAACTGTGTTGATTGTGTGATTAAGACTTAGTTTGATTAAATTGAAGGTATTTATGGATAATTGAGGTTTATTTGAGCTTAGTATGATTTAAATGAGCATGAAAGGGGTAAAAATGAAAGGGTTAACTGATGTCAAGAATAAAGTGGGCCATTACATTAATCTTAAAACATACAACTTAAGCATTCGCTTATTATGAACCATAATCTTGATGAGTGGTGAACTCATATATGTTTCATTATAATTCTTGATATGATCAGAATGGATTTTTACAGAGTATTAATCCGATTATGCATCTTGGAATTATTAATTGAAACAAGTATTAGGAATATTCACTCGAATAAAGAGTTTATAGTGTTATCATCTCTTCAGATGTTTTAAGGAGATTTGGTGATTAAAGCTGGCGCTTGATGGTTTGATGGACTAGCTACCCATCAAGTCTTAACACTGTGATGAGATATTATGTGTTAATCACAATATAAAGTAAAATGAGAGATCTAGAAGGAAAAACCAACATAAGGGCAAAACGGTAATTTTACCCTTTGTTATGCAGATGGCTATAATAAGGCTCTAAATAGGGTTTGCAATTGGACATATTCTTATAATATTTAATAATTCAAGAGTTCAACTAATTGTCTTTAGTGGAATGACATTTAGTTACTAAGCTAGAATTAATTCCAATGAGATTGAATCAATTCTGGGATTATTGGAACTTGAATTATCAAAGTCCAATAAGATTCTCCACTTGGCTTTAAGGAACGTTATCAAACTAAGGAAGAAATATAAATGGAGTTTAATTAGAAGCCCATAATTGAATCTTGGGCTTGGTCTAATTAAAGAAGACTAAATGCACATTTAGTAATGGGCTTGGTTTTTGGTTTAATGTAATTAATTAGATTAATTATATTAAAACAATTTTTTAAGAAGATGATAGCAATTTCGATTATTCCTAGGTTAAATGTGTAACCACACATTTGCCATTAAAATGCTAAATAAAGACGGTCTTTATTATGGTTAATCATCATTAAATGGAGTTATGAACTTACCATTAAATGGTTTAATGATTGTCTTTTAATGTTGGCTTGTAACCTATTTGCATTCGTTAGATTAAAGATGAAAGATGTACATTAGATGGATCATCTTCCTTTTTTCTTCTTGGCAAAAACGAAATTGGGTATTGAATTTTAGGTTATGGTCTTTTCAAATAGCCATCATAAAGATAAATGAAGATAATCTCATTTATTGGCTATTTTATGAGTGATTAATGAAAGAAGTGATGCATTTGATGCCTCTCTCTCCTTCCATCCATGCAACTACGAAATTGGTAGGCAAGAAAGAGTTCTTGCATGTTCTTTACACCTTTTCCCCTTTCATGAAAGAGAGAGTTAAAAATACCAATTGAAAGAGTTTCAATTTTGCTTCTTCTTCTTCTAAGAAAATCTCCTCCAAACATTTCTTCTCCTTTCCCACCAAAGGATTTTGTTAACCTAATTGTCCTTGAAGAACAGGTGGTAAATCTAATTGGTTGAGGATACTACAACAATTAGAAAGTAGTTTGTTAAAGAAAAAGAGTCTAAGGAAAAGGATTTGGATACACGAAGAAGGAGAGGATAGCGCAGCGAGGATTTAAAGCTGTAGCGAAGGAGTCGGTAATAGTCCTGATCTTGTTTATATTTTATTATCCTTATACCATATCATGTATGGATTGGCATGTTGATTTGGATTTGTTGCTTCTGCTGCAAGTAATGATTTCTTAAAAGTTTTGAAATCTACCGTTTTTCCAAACAAAGCATGTTTTCTTTTTTCAATCCAACAGTATTATGGAAAAAGAAAGATAGGAAATTGTGAAGAATGAGAATTAGTTGTAAGTAATGAATTAAATGAGTTGAGATTAGAGAGTATTAGGAAATAATAATGGGAGTTTAATTGTTATGGAATGATGTTACATTAGAGGGAGTGAATTTGTATTGCATTTTCAAGTTCTTCATAAGGGTAAAATTTGTGTTCTGAATCTAGGAGAAAAAAAGTATTGATCTAGTCTGAATTAGACAAAGTTATATCCTTCAAAGTTGTAGTTTATCCTTCTAGCTTTGCAATGATATAAGTTATAAAATTTTTGGACATCGAAGTAGAGAGACATGATCGTTATAAGTAAAGGATGCTGCATACGATGGACAAAGGAAGCAGGGTGCGATCTCACACCTTGGGAGTAGCTCGGGTGTGATCGTGATAAGGAAAGGTGCGACCATTGATTGAACCTAAGTTTTCTATATTATTTTATGACAATTTCATGGTTTTTGTTATACTTTTTTGCTTTTATTATTGGATATTTTTCTTAATTTAGCTTATGAGTGCTTGTTTTGAATTAATGTAGTTTGAAGGTAAAATTGTCACAAATAGTTAGTAATTGCACTTAATAGATTTTTAGGACTATTGATACTATAAGCTATTACTTAGCATGGTGAAGTCACAAAAACTCTAGCAAAACCTTTCGGGAAAAGTTTGTTGCGGCGAACTCATTCTTTCACTGCAGCAAAAGCCGCAATTGGACCCGAGCTATTTTTGGAAATTCACTTACCCATTAAAAAAAAATATCCTGGATACCTACTTGGAAACCCTATTTTTTTGAGAAGAAATAGGGGAGGATAGAAGACATCACATACTTAGCCTCTAAAATCATCGTCCATCATCTTTCTCTCATCCAATCCTAATTTTCTTCTTCTATTTTTCACTGTCAATCTTCCACCATGGGTACCTCTGATTCCTTCTCAGTTGTGAAGCTTTTGAGAGCTATACGTGGCTAGGCATTTCGTGTCCTTTTGAAGATGTAGCGATTTATAGAGTTCCATGAGCTTAAAAGGGGAGTAGTTCAATCTATAGTTCATCTCATACCTTATAAATTCCTAGGTTTAGGTTTTTTAATGTATAGTTGGGCTACTTGATTATAGTTGTAATGAAGGGATGTTTTGAAAATTGCTCTTGTTTGCCTTTTGATATATGCATACATACTGCACACCTATATACTTACAATCTTCACATTTCATCTTTTTGTTTGACCTTGTGTACTTGCAAATCGATTATGCTCACTTTTATTCTCTTTTGAATTTTGTTTTCCTTTGCATGCCTAGGAAAACCAAACTCTCACCCTTTAACCTTAAAATTGAGAGAAGTCTGCGTAAAATTAGAAAAGGGAAGAGAGTAGAAGGGACACGCAAGGTAGCTTTCGTGTAACATCCCATTACTGATGTGATGGGTAAATTGGTAAATTAGAACGGGTTAGGATTTTTACTGCGCATTATCGACTGAGAATTTGTTCGACCTCTAACTGTAGAGGAATGAGTCTTTTGTACCTGCATATGAAGTACATGCATTCATGACTTTTACCCAGCTTTTAATTGTGATATCGATATGAAGTGTGAAATTATGAGATATTAGATTTGATTGTGATTTATTGAGAAATTTGGACTAATTGAGTTTGCATATTGAGTGGGAACTGTATTAGAGTGATCGCCAGTTGGCAATGAACTTTAGGAAATTTTTCTGAAAATTTGGGAGGAAATGTCCGGACCAAAAATCTTTAGAGTGACAAACTGATTGAATAAATTGGACCGAAATAATTGTCCATTGGCAATGGAAATCTAGAATTATGATTTTTTTGAAAATATTATATAGAGTCATTGAGATTTGGAGATGAATTGGACTGGAAATAAAACTGATTAGAGATAGAGATTTAAATGTTTGGGAGAAAAAAATGAAAAGAGGCTTCTTTGTTATATATATATATGTGTTCTACATTTGAAAAAGGAAAGAAATCCTTTTCTTCTCCTAGGGCACGATTCTCCTCCATCGATCGATCCCCCGTTCTTCCTCCTTGCGCGAGTGATCGTTGGCTTGTTGTTTGTTTCTTCTTCCTTGTGCAAATCCCATCCTAAACCCTAAGGAAGATGATGTTTGGTATGGCTTTGGGAGCTAAACCGTTGGTGTTAAAGGTTTAGGGATTTTCTGAGATTCGAAGGTTTTGAGTTTGATTTGGTAAGTATATGATTTAATGCTGTTATTTATTGTGTTAGATGCATTCATGGGGTTAAATATGAAAGATTGTGTAGTTTAGAGTAATTAATACTAGTTTTTTAGAGAGAGAAAGCTCGAAAAATCGATCGGAGAAGACGATGTGGGCCGCACGTCGCGACGTCTGGAAAAGGCCTCACCACGGTGAGAAAATGCGTGCTCGCCGCGGCGATCGAATGAATTCACGCCGCGGCAAACCTTTTTCCTCTACGTCGCGGCGAGTCCAGTGAAGGTGTTCGCCGTGGTGAGCGACCCTTTACACGCCGCGGCGAGAGATGATAGGCCGGGGCGAGGGACGAAATTTCTGAAAGTTGTGTTTTAATTTATGGGGCATAACTAATGGTGTAGGCCTCCAATTGAGGTGATGTTTGATTCGTTATGATCTAGAAAAAGAGGTCTACAATTGGGGAAAGGAATGAAAGTTCGAATTTAAATTAGTAGGATTGCAATTAGTGAAAGTCATGCAACCTAAGGATTGTTCATGATATTTGGGGAGTTTTCTAACATGTTATTGCATTGGAAGTGAGTTATTATTATGCAATTGAGTGAAAAGGTAAAAATTTACGAAAGAAAGTGAAATTGGAAAATAGCGTCGGGAAAATCATGAATAGTCATAGTACATCTTTTATTCAAGGCATATGCATCATTAATTATTTTGACTGTGCATTTTGTAATGAATGGAATTATTTGATTGATTATAGAGCCGATGGATCGATAATCCACGGACAGTGCTGGAGCTTCCAGGCAACAGCTAGGAAGTTCAGGTGAGTAACCTAGTTGGTTCCTCAGCCTTTATGTGTTTAATATTTTGCAATGATACCATATGGAGCTAATGGATGGATATGTGTACGCCTGATTTGATTGATTTTAGACCATGGGTGTCTGAAATATTGGATATGTGATATTGAAGTGCTATTGTGTGAGTAAATGACCATGAATGCATCAATGAGATAATCATAAATGTCAATGACTGAAATACCGGACCGAAGGTCCGAAGAAATGGGTATTGGTCTTTGAAATATGCAATGATTGTGAATGTGATTTGATACATGTGCATTATATTGTGATAAACGAATTCCATTATCGGTTAATAATAATGGTTGTGATTGGAGCTGCCACTGAGAGGGTTAGTCCATACCCAGAAGGCTCTCCTATCCCTAATGTGAGCGGGCAGTAGTGCATACCCTAAGGGCTCTCCTACTCGCCTAAAATGTGATTACTGTTACTGAACCGAGCCTTGAACTCGAGGGGAGTCAGTGCATACCCAGATGGCTATCCTACTCCCTAAATGTGTCTGAATTCTGCTACTGTTAGGTGCTCAGTCACACCTTAGAAAAGAATGGATAATAATGAGGAAAGTTCATGAGTGTAACTTTGATGTGTGAATATGGGAAAAAGGTGTTAATGCTGTATATTCGTCTGATAAGTGTTATATGGTGATATTGAATATGTAAAAGTGACAATGCGTGAGATAATTTGGATTGTGATAATATCAGATAATTTGAATTGTGAATGCATGAGTTGGGTGAACCATCGATGATGGTTTCTCACTGAGTTTGCAAACTCACCCAACATTGCAATTATTTTTCAGGATTTGGCGAGTACCCCGTTAGACAAACGGGAGTATGCATACAGCAAGCAAGTCTGAGTTCAGGTCGGGATCAGTTTCATGTCTGCATTGAGTCTTTCTGATTGATGTGTAAATTTGTGTTTCCACAAAATTGTACTGTTATTATAGAGGGCCCCAACTGACTAATAGGGTATCATGAATTGATTATTGAAATAGTATTTTGATTGAAAATGTTTCCGCATTGCGGGCCCAAATGGTTTATTGATTTCTGCGCACTCAAATGTTTTCAAAAGAAAAATGTTTTACCGGATAATTGACTGCTTCGACTACTCTAGCATACCACCCTCGCGGGTCACGGGCTCGGATATCACTGCAGATGTCGAGTTTCGGTCTCGCAGGAGTGGGGTGTTACATTTGTGATATTAGAGCCCAGAAGTACAATCTTACATGGGCATTCTGAGAAAAATGTGTCACGTTACATGCATTTAAGTCATGTCACGGCAAACAGTGACAACTGATCCCCAGTCTAGTATATGAGTCATATGCATGAGTATACCTCAGTCGTTTAAGCGGTTAGAAATGGTGAGGAAATGAGAATGTGATACAGGAAAATTGTGGATATCGAGGAATCGAAAAAAAAAAGTGTATGATTCGATTTGACTGTTGAAGATTTAGTGTACTAGTATTGGTGGTTATATTATGAAATACAATATTAGAGTTATATTAGGTATATCCTTGAATGTGAGTTAGAAATAAAGTTATCGCTGTGGATTGCTAGAGGAAAATGAAAATAGAGATATGATATAAATGGCAAGATTGAAAGCGTATAAAGTGGATGAAAATAAAGTGTCCTATGATTTTGAGAAGCTACAATTGGGTTTGATTTCTGTGATGAGAGATATGAATAATGATGTACGAATTTGAGTCAAATTATGTTAGTGGTGAAAAATCAAGAATAATTATAGATCTATGATATTGATTTGAGTGTGAACGTACATGTGTATAATGGAATAATGAAACGATTGAAAGGTAAGACAATGAATATGGCAGATGAAAAAGTTGTTAAGGTTCAGATAATTTGCCTATGTGAATGCACACCTGATTATGCACACCTGATTATGGTAGCCCCATGGCAAGTGAAGATATTAAGTTGCAATTGATGAGTAACGGATAATCGCTAATCAGAATTTTTGTAGTTTCAAATCATATATGGTTTAGAATAAGACATGAAAGTACTTATACTGATCAATTGGGAATGAATAGAGATTGTTTACAATCCTCACGGCGAGACAGTGCGAGAAAGGAAAATTGTTGAGTTCAGATTATACTGTCACTGTAAGTGTACATCCGATAGTGGGATTACCAGCATAAGTGAAATTATTATGTATAAGTGACTAATTACGTGAATATGATATAAGAGGTAATTTGTAGCCCCAAGTTCAAGATGAGATAGAGTAAGGCATGAGAATGCTTGTAACGATTAAAGTTCCCATGATCGAGAACTGGTATCAGAAAGTGAAAGGTGATCGAAAATTAAATAAGATTAAAGTGTTCTTAGTAATATAAGCTATTAATGGATAAATTGACGTGAATATATTGTCAGATAGGATGCGAAGATTATGGTAATGTATGTCAAGATGTTAGAGGAAATGAAATTGTTTAAATGCCCTTGATTGATCTTAAGTGAAGTACCAAGAGTAAGCGATAGTTGATTGATAAAGTTTTATGAACAGTATTAATGATTGATAGGTTTAGCTGATTTGATAATTTGATTTGAGAGTAATCATTGAAGAGATAAATTTGAAATGAAGTACAAGTAAATTTAGGAGTCCGAAGTCTAGCAGAGACTTAAGCGTAAGAGATAGAATATGTTACTAAAAAAGTGTGTATTACGTTGATGAGATGACTCCGATTGTGTAAAAGAATTACTGAACATCAAGGAAATATTAATTAGGGATATGAGGAGAATAAAGGTTCATGTATATTTTGTGTAATTATGTTCTGAAAGTACGAGATCGAGATAATGAATGTTTATTCAAACCAGAGAGTGATTCTTCGTAAATAAATTGGGTTATGTGGAGAAATTAGGGTAAGGAACAGGTGTCAAAATATGATATGATCAAACGGAGAAAATGATAAGAAAATTGCTCCTCATTAGAGATGATCGATATTCGACGAGTTATATGAATCAATTATGTACATGAGGAGTTTAGTGTCTCAATTGTATTTAAAATGGATAGTGACTATGATCGATTAAATGCATCTAAAAAAAAAGTGAAGAAGATAAATTGGTACAGTTGAGGAAATTTTATACCCTGTAAGTTTCATAAGAGTGAATCCTAGCTGGATTAAAATAATTTGTGGATAAATTATTGTTCGAACACGACATATTGGGAGATAAAATGAAAATAGAGGTCTTGGTAAAATGCAAAATTGTAAGGAATATATATATATATATATATGGAAATGGGAGTTAATTGGGATCGGATATAGGCTGGATACGTCCAGAAGTTGCGAAAGCTCAAAATGTTTAAGGAAAAACGTGTGAATTGTATGATTGATGACTATGAAAAGAGACATTTCGAGAGACTTTGCAAATTGAGTATTGATCGTATCGTTTCATTTTGGAGATTTGGCAATTTGTATAGGACTGTCCCAGTAAAGGTTATGATACAATTTGATGACATTGTGTGAAGTGATTTTTGTCCTTAAGGACAAGTATAATCTTATGGGTTGTATTATGATTGATGATTTGAAATTGGTTATACTGAGTGTCGCTTTAAAAGCTTGGAGACATTAATCGTACAGAAATATTTTGAGGACATCCATGGATAAGTAAATCGATAACGATTGAGATATGTATAGTCGATTAAGAGATGGGTGTGGTATCCACTACAGAACTTGTCAGAGAAAAAAAAATTGAGAACCAATCAAAGTTTTATGCTATAGTAAGAGTACATTGAAAGAGGAATTGGTAGTTTAGAGAGAAAATACGAAAGATTGTATATGTGAATGATTACATGTGTGAATAAACAACGGACTTGACTGGTGGAAGCATAAGTCAAACTGGTATTGTGAGGTTTTTGGGGACATGAAATTGACGTATAGTTCAGACTGGTTGAGAACATAACATTGTTGTATAGGTGATACCATTTGAACAATGTATTATATTGATGAGTAAAATAAATTTGTAATGGGGATTAAGAAATCCAAGTAAAAGGGTAATGATTTGAGTGGATCGAGGCTATTAGAATCTTATGAGATTAGTGTTTTAACTCTAAGGAGATGTAATTTGATAAGTGACAAATGAAATGCTCCGAAGTGTATTGCCTCAGCCAAAAAGGAGACAAAGGTCAATAAGGAATCTAAATTCGTGATTAAATGACCTCTATGTGATTGTGGTGTGATTAGATTGGTAAGACAGTGGAAAACCTAAAAGATGATTCGGACCCAAAATGTTACGTAGACAGGATTAGGAAATATTGTTAGGATCCGATATAAGTGTTATTGATATTGAAAGTGATAAATTGAGAATATTATGAGAAATTGGTAAGGCGAAAAGTGAGTAGTTCATTGATTGTTATAATTACAGAAATTATTCGTTTATCGAAATAAGTGAAAATCGGAGAGGCAATGATCGAAAAGACTCCCCTGTCTTCTTGATTTAGTCGTATATGAAATTTTGAGGACGAAATTTTTATTTAGGAGGGGAGAATTGTAACATCCCGTTACCGATGTGATGGGTAAATTGGTAAATTAGAACGGGTTAGGATTTTTACCGCGCATTATCGACTGAGAATTTGTTCGGCCTCTAACTGTAGAGGAATGAGTCCTTTGTACCTGCATATGTTAGTACATGCATTCATAACTTTTACCCGGCTTTTAATTGTGATACCGATATGAAGTGTGAAATTATGAGATATTAGATTTGATTGTGATTTATTGAGAAATTTGGACTAATTGAGTTTGCATATTGAGTGGGAACTGTATTAGAGTGATCGCATGGTTAGCGGTGAACTTTAGGAAATTTTCTAAAATTTGGGAGGAAATGTCGGACCGAAAATCTTCCGAGTGGCGGACTGATTGAATAAATTGGACCGAAATAATTGTCCATTGGCAATGGAAATCTAGAATTATGATTTTTTGAAATTATTATATGGAGTCATTGAGATATGGAGATGAATTGGACTGGAAATAAAACTGATTAGAGATAGAGATTTAAATGTTTGGGAGAAAAAAAATGAAAAGAGGCTTCTTTGTTATATATATATATATATGTTCTACGTTTGAAAAAGGAAAGAAATCCTTTTCTTCTCCTAGGGCACAATTCTCCTCCATCAATCGATCCCCCGCTCTTCCTCCTTGCGCGAGTGATCGTTGGCTTGTTGTTTGTTTCTTCTTCCTTGTGCAAATCCCAGCCTAAACCCTAAGGAAGATGATGTTTGGTATGGCTTTGGGAGCTAAACCGTTGGTGTAAAAGGTTTAGGGATTTTCTGAGATTCGAAGGTTTTGAGTTTGATTTGGTAAGTATATGATTTAATGTTGTTATTTATTGTGTTGGATGCATTCATGGGGTTAAATATAAAAGATTATGTAGTTTAGAGTAATTAATACTGGTTTTTTAGAGAGAGAAAGCTCGAAAAATCGATCGGAGAAGACGATGTGGGCCACACGTCACGACATCTGGAAAAGGCCTCACCACGGCGAGAAAATGCGTGCTCGCCGCGGTGAGCAAGGCAGGACGCCGCGACAATCGAATGAATTCACGTCGCGGCGAACCTGTTTCCTCTACGTCGCGACGAGTCCAATTTCTGAAAGTTGTGTTTTAATTTATGGGGCATAACTAATGGCGTAGGCCTCTAATTGAGGTGATGTTTGATTCGTTATGATCTCGAGAAAGAGGTCTACAATTGAGGAAAGGATTGAAAGTTCGAATTTAAATTAGTAGGATTGCAATTAGTGAAAGTCATGCAACCTAAGGATTGTTCATGATATTTGGGGAGTTTTGTAACATGTTATTGCATTGGAAGTGAGTTATTATTGTGCAATTGAGTGAAAAGGTAAAAATTTACGAAAGAAAGTGAAATTGGAAAATAGCGTCGGGAAAATCATGAATAGGCATAGTACATCTTTTATTCAAGGCATATGCATCATTAATTATTTTGACTGTGCATTTTGTAATGAATGGAATTATTTGATTGATTATAGAGCCGATGGATCGATAATCCACGGATAGTGCTGGAACTTCTAGGCAACAGCTAGGAAGTTCAGGTGAGTAACCTAGTTGGTTCCTCAGCCTTTATGTGTTTAATATTTTGCAATGATACCATGTGGAGCTAATGGATGGATATGTGTATGCCTGATTTGATTGATTTCGGACCATGGGTTTCTGAAATATTGGATATGTGATATTGAAGTGCGATTGTGTGAGTAAATGACCATGAATGCATCAATGAGATAATCATAAATGTCAATGACTCAAATACCGGACCGAAGGTCCGAAGAAATGGGTATTGATCTTTGAAATGTGCAATGATTGTGAATGTGATTTGATACATGTGCATTATATTATGATAAACGAATTCCATAATCGGTTAATAATAATGGTTGTGACTAGAGCTGCCACTGAGAGGGATTAGTGCATACCTAGAGGGCTCTCCTATCCCTAATGTGAGCGGCCAGTAGTGCATACCCTGAGTGCTCTCCTACTCACCTAAAATGTGATTATTCTTGAGCAGGCCTTGAGCTCGAGGGAGTCAATGCATACCAGAGGGCTCTCCTACTCCCTAAATGTGTGCAGATTACGCTCTTTGTTAGGTGCTCAGTCACAACTCAGAAAAGAATGGATAATAATGGGGAAAGTTCATGAGTGTAACTTTGATGTGTGAATATGGGAAAAAGGTGTTAATCTTTGTATATTAAATGCGATAAGTGTTCTATGGTGATATTGAATGTGTAAAAGTGACAATGCGTGAGATAATTTGGATTGTGATAATATGAGATAATTTGAATTGTGAATGCATGAGTTGGGTGAACCATCGATGATGGTTTCTCTTGAGTTCATAAACTCACCCAACATTGCAATTATTTTTCGAGATTTGGCGAGTACCCCGTTAGACAAACGGGAGTATGCATACAGCAAGCAAGTCTGAGTTCAGGTCGGGATCAGTTTCATGTCTGCATTGAGTCTTTTTGGTTGATGTATAAATTTGAGTTTCTGCAAAATTGTACTGTTATTATAGAGGGCCCCAACTGACTAATAGGGTATCATGCATTGATTATTGAAATAGTGTTTTGATTGAAAATGTTTCCGCATCGCGGGCCCAAATGGTTTATTGATTTTTGCGCACTCAAATGTTTTCAAAAGAAAAATGTTTTACCGGATAATTGACTGCTTTGACTGCTCTAGCATACCACCCTCGCGGGTCACGGGCTCGGATATCACTGCAGATGTCGGGTTCTGGTCTCGCGGGAGTGGGGTGTTACATGTCGAGAGGAGAATACTAAAGTAAAGTGTATCCTACAAAATGGTGAGAGAGAATCATTAGAAAGTAAGAGAATGGTTAAAAACCTAGAAAATATGCAAAACCTTGACCTTATTGCTAACCAACCAAGGAATGGTGTTAATGGGGAGCATGAGCGAGTTGGTGAGAACAATGGAAACCTTAAAAGGAGGACAATTAGGGAAGCTACTACTTTTACTGCTACTTACCCCAGTTTTGATGTTAATTTTGAGATTAAAGGATTGTTTATTAACTTTCTTCCTAAATTTCATGGTTTGAAAGGAGAAGATCCCTACATTCATCTTCAATCACTGTCGATGATTTGCTAAAGCATGAAACTGGTGGGTGCTTCTCTAGATCAAGTACTATAGAAAGTCTTTCACCTATCCTTGGAGGATAAAGCTAGAGAGTGGTATATAAGCCTTCTGAGACATGTGGTGAATGCCTACCACAGTTGGGGAAATTTGAGAAAGACGTTCTTGGAGAAGTACTTTCCTGCCTCCAGAACCTCATTAACGAGGAAGGAGATTTATTCTACACGGCAAGACTTTGATGAGTCCCTCTATGATTATTGGAACCATTTTTAAGACCTATTGTCAGGATGCCCTCACCATCAAATTCCAGACGAGTAGTTGGTGCAATACCTTTATGATGGGATGAAGAGTCAAGATAAGAGTATGTTGGATGCAGCCTCAGTACGTTCTTTGATTGACCTCACTAATGAAGAGGTTTGGGAACTAATTAAGAAAATGGCTCTGAATCACCAGTAGTACAGTGCTAGGGATAAAAAGGGAATACATGAAGTGGGAACTTCATTAGTTCAATCTAGAAGAATGGAAAGTCTTGAGTCTAATATTGACTCTTTGAAGAATAAAATGAATTCTCAACTCGCCCTCATTACTGCAGAGTTGAAAAATATGAGTGTTCATTGATCACCAAATCTTATGGATCTTACACCTAGATGTGAAACTTATGGTTCTGTGATGCATATTTCTAGTGTCTGTCCCAGTTGTTACGAATAAGTACATGCTATCTATCAAGGTAGGCCTAATAAAAATTGGGATCCCTATTTCAATACATATAACGAGAGATGGAAATCAAATCCTAGACTCAGTTGGAGAAATGAAGAAAATAGACCTCTAAACAGATTTCAAAGAGGAGGAGGGGCTAGTCCATCTACTAACTAGTTCCAAAACCAACAACAAGCTTGACCGTTCCATAAAAGGAAGAAACAAATCAAATCTTGCATAATATGTTGGCATTGATGAAGAAGGAGAGAACTTTTACCGACAACCAGCTCAATTCGCTAGTTTCTCTCATTCAACAAGATTCTTCTAAGAATGCTGCCAGATTCAATGCCCTAGAGAAAAGAATGGAATAATGGGAGACAAAACTGACAACATCAACTCCTATGTCACTCAGTTGTCTAATAAAATGAGTGAGTAACAAGCTAAGAGTAGTGACATTATTCCCTTAAGCACTGTTATAAACACTAAGGGTTTAAATGCCATGAATCTTTTTAGTGGGAAGCAAATGAGGTTCCATGACAAGGATGAGGAAGTAGTTAATGAGGAGATTGAAGGAAATGAGTTGTCTTCCACATCTGTTAGGGTAAGGAAATCTGAGAGCTCTAAGGAGAGAGCATTGTTGGCTGAAAAGGAATGCACTTTCAAAGGGACATGTTAAGTCAAGAAAAAAAGGAGAAAATAAAACCACTAGCAAGGAGGTAAATTTTAAAGACCTTCCTTTTTCTAATTCATATTTGATAAGTAAAAGAATGACTGAAACTAAGTATGATAAAGTTATCACTGGTTTGTTTAGTAAAGTGGAAGTCAATATTCCATTGCTTGATCTTGTGAAATGGGTTCCTGCTTATGTCAAATACCTTAAAGACCTGTGTACCCATAAGAGAAAGTTTACACTTGTTGGATCCCGATTTCAGAGCCCAACATTGGAGTCGTAAGATGTGAGTCTAATACCCTGTAATTTTCAGAGCTCAACAATCTAAAATCATAAAGCGTGAGCCGGCTTCCTTGTAGGGTTATTTCAATGACTCCTCATTAGCCATCGTCCCATAAGGGTGATATGCTCACACCATCTAAACACCAAATTACAATTTGAATTCTTCAAAACAATTGTAGCTCTCTGCCTCTTGTTTATTTTGAAATAAGAATCACCTCATTCAGAGCTTTATAGCTCAAGATATGCCTAAAAATCCAAGTACGTTCATAACCTAGTCATGCTCTTCCAACAAATCCCTCATATTCTTTACATCAATAATTTTCAAATCTACATCAAAAGTTACCAATTTTTACAGAGAGGTGGAAAAAACTATTAGGAATCTATTCCTTTAAGAATCACTTCATTTGGACGTCCAGTGATGAAGTTATGGCCAAAAGAATCAAGTATGTTTATGTCCTCAATCATATTGTACCTCTCTTTGGAGAATTGATATAACTTTCTTTACAAACATCATATTGGGGTCATTATTAGACGGTTTGAAAGAGAACTTCTAGATCTACAATTTGTATGAAGACTCCAAAGTGTAATTCAATCGTCTATAGGGTAAAAATGTGACCAGACGATAGGATCAAATGAATAGTGCAGCATACGATATGACGTCATCACCAGATGATATGACATCACTAGATGAAGCGTACTCACTAGATGAAGCATCCTCATCGGACGATATGTGCTCACCAGATGAAGTGTCCTCACCAGATGAGACATCATCACTGGATGACACGTCATCACCAGGTGATATGTCCTCACTAGATGATGCTGAAGTGAATCACACGTTAATACAAAACTTATTATACGATGTATAAATGCACAAGAAGGGGGGTTGAATTGTGTATTTCCCCTTATTTTAAAAAAATCCTTTCAAAAACTTTTTGTTAAAAGAAACTTGTTCTTTTCACAAGAACAACTGTAAACCAAAGTTATAAATGTTTTTTGAAAACTTGTTGAAAAACTAGTTAGATTGAAACTTTGAAAGATAAGAGAGATAAGGATAGAGAGTTGTAGGCACAACAATTTTTATACTTATTCACCCCAAACCGTGGGCTACGTCCAGTCCTCAGATATCTTTTTGAGATTTCACTATCTCTCAACAACTTTACAAGTATCCTTTTTCTCTGAGCCTCTTCAGGTCTCTTTATAGTCAGTATTCTTTTACTCTTAACCTCTACAGGCTATCTGTACAAGTTTCAACTGAAAGATATTTCGAGCTTTGTTACAGTAAAATAGATCTAGACAAATCGCACAATAATTTCTCTCAAGTATTGACAGCTTTTGTAACATTTAAGTGTGTAACTATGCAATCTTCGACTTCGAATTATATTTATAGTCTTCGTCTGCAACTGCTTCTTAATTCTTGCTTCTTTAATCTTGTTTCTTGAAAGAAGCGGTTATTCAGTTGAGTTCTGTAACTAACTCAAACTGATTCTTGAATCTCATGATTAACAAATACGCTTTTATAAATGCCTTTTGCTTTAAATACCTTTTCTCCTTTAAATGCGCTTTTCAACTTACATGCCTTTTGTTTCCGTCTACTTTTGGCTTCCGTCTATTTTTCATTCTTTGATGCCTTTTCAGCTTTAAATGCCTTTTGTTTACATGCTTTTGACTTAGTTTGTTTTCATAAATGCATTTTTGCTTAAATGCCTTTTCTCCTTTAAATGCATTTTTCAGCTTAGTCTACTTTTCATTCTTTTGTTATTTGTACTTCATCAAAATCATTTATGTAAAGTCATTTTGACTTAACAATCTCCCACTTTTTGATGATAACAAATAATCATACAAGTAAGATGAAAAACTATAAGAAGATATACAGATAAGAAAAAACATGGCTTCACTCTCTATCTTCTTCTGACTTCTTCATTTTCTGCTTACTATTTCTCCCCCTATCTTTTTATTTCTTCTTCAAAAGTTCATCTCCTTCGTTCGCCCCCTTTGATTTCTGCTTTCCATTCTCCCCCTACTTGTTATTAATAAAAAATGATTAGGACCGATGATGCTTCAACAATTCAACAATGCTTCAACAATTCTCTACGTAGGTGCATTACCTCTTCTTGCAAGTCAAAAGATAAGGTGGGTTGGTCATCATCCTCCAGGTTTTCTTCTTCAAAAGAAATTGTAGTAGTGTATGCATATGAAGATGGAACATATTCTTCAAAAATCTCAAAAGTAGGAGGTTGAACCAATAGGTTGGGCTCAGGAAGGTCTAAGTCATAAGGAGTCGGTAGCCTTAACACTTGTCTTCCACAAGGGGAGGGATTCTTCTTCAATCGAAGTTGTATTAGATAGTGGCCTAATATGCACTATTTTCTGCACAAGGTATTCGGTCAATGTCCCTTTAGTAAGCTTTCCCCCACTGGACAGTGTTCATCCTTCGCTGTAGAACTGCTACTAGCTCTTGAAATATGATGAGAAATGAAGGTTCCCATCATTGTCTTTTCTACAGAACATGCTTCATTAATGCTTCACACCTGTTCTGTAATTTGATCTACTGACAGATCATCTATCACCGCTTCTGGGTATAATTTCTTCTTCCCCTTATTATCATCCATGGGTTTCCTTGGTTGAAGGTCTAGTACAACCTTTATCACCATTTCCTCTATAACTGGGTAAATAGTGTATGGTTGATTGGTCATCTTTGTAGGATATGTGTTAGAGTAGTGCCCTAAAGGTAATCCCCTTTAGCGCATTTTGTTCATAGTCATGTACAGACTTTATGAATAAATAAAGCAAGGCATATTTCATTTATTTGATGTTCATTTTATTATGAATTGATAGTGATCTTTAATCAAATTAATGAAGTCACGATACTGACATAGCATGAAGGAAATTATGATGCGATCATACTCTTGAGATTCTATCATGTGCAATTATGTCGATATCTAAATTATCCTAGTCATAGGAATAACGAGGCTGGACATCGTTAATCCGGATAGACTAGCACATGTCAAACTCCTTGATTTGATCAGCGGTGGATCTCGAGCTGTAAATATTGAGATATTTAGATTTGACATGTGGATGCTTACTAGTGGTAGTAAGTACATTGGATGACCTTCTATGAGATCATCACATGGATGTCTATACAAATGTCGGTGATAATCTCATCATAGCAATGGTGCAAGTATCCTTAGACTTAAGGTACTCGAGGATATCTTGAGTCTGATTACGTACTTTGACTCCATTCCTTGTTGCCTTTCGAGAGGTCGCTCATAGGGTGGTGATTGGAGTGCGACTTGAGGTATTGAAGGTAATTGAGTAGCCAATAGAGGATTCACCATACATTATAGCGGAAGAGATACCCGTGGCTTTATTATCGGGATCATTACTTTGAAGTCTCTGGCGTCGGAACATACATATGTCATGAAGATGGTCTTCATGGACATATAAAGTAATGAGTCTAGGGCGAGAACTAATTACACTTGGACTAGATTTGATCTGATCGGTCTAGTAAGAGTTGACACATTGCCCATACTCAAACCAAGTGGGGTATAGCATGGTGAAAGGGCCGAATTGCGGTGAATTGTCTATGGAAGGGTTAGTGATATGGTTTCATTAGTCGAACCAATTACTTTCCGGTCGATTGGGGGTCGTGATGTGTTGCTAGATACGCTCATGACTTGCTTAGATTAAGTGTTAATCTAAGTGGCCAACATAACAGGGAACCTAATGGGTCTGCGCATAAGAGTGACTCGGAGAATCTGTAAAATAGTTTGGACGGAGATCCGATATCTGGAAAGCAATAGGATTAAATGGATCCCGATGAGTTGGGATATGTCGATGAGATCGCGACATCGACATTCTTGAAAACCGTTTTAAGCAATTTTTAAATCGGTGGGGCCGGTGGCGGTAGGGACCGACCAGGTTGATTGGACCTCTTCAGCAAATATATATATATATTAATTAATTAATAATTAATTAATTATATATATAAATGGTGATTTCGTGGAAGCCAAAATGGAAGTATTAAAGTTAGTTTGAAAAGTCAAATGTAATGATTATTTATCATTTTAAGGCATTTTATGCCTTATACGTGGAAACCTTCCACCAAGCTTTAGAGAGTGTGTTTTTAAGTGTTAAAAATACAAGAAGAAGAGATTGGGAAGGAGCTTGCACGGTTTTGGTAGAGGGAAGAACCGAAAGCTTAAGAGTTAAGCTTTGAAAATTTGATTTTCCATCTTCTTCACTTCATCCTCTCCATTGGCTTCTACTTCTCAAGGCTCCACCAAGATCATTTCATTTTCTCTCAAGGCTAAGGTAGAGCTAGCACTCTTTTCTTTAGTCTAGCTATTCCCGGGTCAAAGAGTTTGTCGGTTGGGTTATCCGACCTCTGCGTGGATCTGTTAGAGGCGGTCTCCTTTGGTCGTTATGGTTTGATTGTTTATACATACACATGGATCCTGGCCTTCGGGAATGTCCCGGGACTCAAAATTTTAAATTCCGCACCGTGGGCATGTGATGCCTACCCTGGGATTTTCCTACAGTGGTATCAGAGCCACTTGTCTTGTATAAACAGTCGAAATGATAACTAGGTCGGAGTTCCTTTGTGAATTGAGCTGCTGATGCATGTTATTTGTGTGAATTTCGAATCAGTATAGAGATGCATGTTTTCGAAATTTCTTGCTCATAATTGTTCATAACATGTTATAGAATATGTTTGTGAAAGATGAGAATTTATCAATTTGATTTGATATGGTTTTGCTAATTTTATTCCCTAAGTTTCGGATGCTGTCTTGTTGAACATTTCTGAAACAGGCATGCTTGTAAATTCGAGAATAAATTCTAGAAAAATTGTTTTTCGGATTGGTTTTCACCGACATGTCCCTAAGATGTTTGTGAATGTCTCTGTGGATGGAAAAATGTTTTCAAGGTTATTTACCATTTATTTCCGAATTTCTTGTGTGCTGATGGGAATGTTTGTGTTGGAGAACACAGATTCTGTTTCGACTAGATTGCTGAGGTTCAATGAGTTTTTGTGGGAAATAAATCCTGAAAACATTCATGGAGCATTTTGGGAACATGTTTTAACTTCTGTAATTTTCTCAGTATTTATTGAAAGTGTTTCAATGGTCATTTTGAGCAAAATGTTGAGCTTAGCAGTTTTGAGAAACTTGCTGGGGCTGTTTTGTTTCGAATGATTGATTGTGTTATTTTCTGTTCCAATGCCATGAATCATTTTTATAGTGATTAAAAATGTGTTATATTGATGTGGTATGCATGCCGAGATGAGATTCTTGAATTTAGGTTTCCAATATTTTTTGGATGTCGAATAGGTCACTTTAGCGTCTTGTTAGATTATTCCGTTATCTTGGTTATTTTGGCCGTCGCAATCTTTGTGACAAGTGCCGGAGTAATCTTGATAACGTGTAGCCTATCTAGAGATACTTAGCATGATAATTTGATATTCTTAAAATTATGTGGAAATCTAGTGATTAATGGTGGATTAATCGGTTTCAAGTTTTTCCTATATAGTTAGACTATATGGCATGCATGTATTGATGAAAATGTTTCATTAGCACATTAATATAAAGGATAATATACTTGTTATATTGGTGTTGTGAATTGGGAATGCTTGGATTGAGAATTAGCTGATTAAATAGCAATTCCATATGGACAATGAATAAGTCGACTTATATGTTCATAAGTCGACTTATTTGATGTCTTGTGAGCGAATAAGTCGACTTGCCTGATGGTACAAGTCGACTTGTTCATCTATGATTACACAAGTCGACTTACACATGCATAAGTGGAAACTTATACGAGAACCATAAGTAAACTTATACATATACAAGTTGACTTATAACATGCAAAGATGGGATGATGGGTGATTTTGGTATAAATTCAATGTGATTGATGCGATGCCTAAATCGAGACCATATAGTCTTAGTGACTATGATCCTTGGATGAGATTAATTTGATGAGACCTAAAATCCCTCACTTAAAATATGAAAACTAACGCCTTCCATTAATATGGCAAGAACCGAGTTCTTATAGGGTTGGGTTGTTGAGCTAACCTCGAAGCTCACTCTATCTGAATATGTTGAACCATGAAAATATGATTTTCGGATTAATGGGTGGTTTTCCTAGAAGCGTTGATTTGTTGAGCTAACCTCAAGGTCAGCGTGGGCGGAGGCGAAAGTGGGTAGTGTACATCGGATGTACGCATCAGTGTTGATAACCCGATGTATGTGCATACATCATTTGTTGATAACTGGGCGATAGTTGCATTAAAGATGCAATTGGTATGACCGATACCTACCGATTGACCTAAGGTGACTTGTTGAACTAACCTCGAGGTCATTCTTAGCAATGTCGGATATCGACCCACTGGGTCATTGTGCCATTTGTTTCTTGGATTCATGATGAGGGTTATGGATTCTATTGAAACTAGTGGGAGCCATATGTATGTCATTTAAGTCCTTATGAGCATACATTTAATTCTATTCTAACTTTCTCTCTCTACATGTTTAGGTTGATTGAAGATGTCGACTAGTGTGAATCTTGGCTCTCAATGGATCTGAAACAAATTAAGCTGGACGAATTTTCTTGATTGGCTGCGAAATCGAGAATTGTTCTCGAGATCGAGGATCTAGGATACATCCTTGATTTTTAGCTTAGGATCCACTTCTGAAGGAGCTTTGATGATGATCGGAAGGCATATAATAAGCATCTAAAAGGCGGTGACATAGCCACTGCATTATGCTTGCATCGATGTCACTGAGCTGCCAAAAGCGACCGCGAGTCTATGGATGCTCATCGATTGTGTTTCATCTTAGAGAGTTGTTTGATGAGCAAGCTCGGTCGAGCAGTTCGAGACCTCGAGGTTGCTCTTTACGAAGATGACTCTGGTTCATCTGCGATGCAATATGCATTGAAGATGAATCGCTATATTGAGAGGTTGGTCGTCTTAGGTTTTGTGATAGATTACGAGTTAAGTATAGACTTAATTCTTGTTGGTTTGTCAGATAGTTATTCACGGTTTGTGTTGAACTATCGAATGAACAAATATCCACCACAATTCGGTGATCAATCGCTCGAGCGATGAACAATTTGTCAAGCAAGATAGCAAGCGTTCTATTGGTGGATTCTTCTTCCTCTGCTTCCAGAAGGAAAGCAGAAGAAGAAAAAGGCTCGAAGCGAAAGGAAGTGCAGTGAAAGGCGAAGAAGGCCAAGCATTTGCACCAAAAGGTACTGCTTCCATTCGGTAAGGCTGGTCATTGGGCGTAACTACAAAGTCTATCTGGAAGGCGAAGCGAAGAAGGCATCAGTGCCTCGACTTCTTGGTATGTTTGTCATTGAGGTTATCTTGTTTACGATCATAACATTTGGGTATTAGATCTTTGGTTGTGGCTCACACATATGATGATATCACGGGGCCTCGGGGACGATGGGCGACTCATAAAGGAGAAGTGGACTGCGTGTTGGCAATGGAGCAAGGGTTCTTTGCATTAGCCGTAGGAACTTATGTTTGACACTCCCGTGGGCTTGTACTTAACTTGGATGATTGTTATTTTGTGCCGTGTTAACAAAGAACATATTATACATTTCTTGTTTAAATAGATTTGGTTTCCATTTGTCTTTTGGTAACAATGGTTTGTTCTATTAGCTCGAATGGAATGCTTTATAGTCTTGGTACATTATGCAATGGAATATACATATTAGATATGTCACATCCGGTTATGAATGTCAATGGCTAAAAGACATAAAGAGATAATTTAAAATCAACTTACTTATGGCATTATGCGCTTGGCCATATAAATGAGAGGCATCGCTAAGCTCCACAAGAGTGGAAGTTTAGGGTCATTTGATTATGAATCATATGACACATGTGAATCTTATTTATTAGGCAAGATGACTAAGTTACCTTTAAGGGAAAGGGTGAGCGGCATTTGGTTATTAGACCTAATACATTCGGATGTATGTGGTCGATGTCCATCCATGCGAAGTGGTTGTCGTTACTTCATTACCTTTATCGATGATTATTCTCGATATGGGTACTGTATCGATGAGATACAAATCTGAAGCGTTTGAAAAGTTCAAACAATTGAAATGAAGTAGAAAAACAACTTGGTAAAAGTATCAAAACATTACGATCCGATCGTGGTGGTGAATACTTAGACCGAAGTTTTGGATTATCTCGAGAGATAATGGGATTTTATCTCGGTGGACCCTCCTTACACACCACAACACAATGGTGTGGCGAAAGGAGAAATCGAACCTTGTTGGACATGGTTCGATCTATGATGAGCTTTACCGATTACCAAAATCCTTTTGGGATATGCCTTGAGGCATTTGTTTACTTGTTAAGCGAGTTCCATCGAGCAGATTGATGTTACTCCGTATGAGATGTGGACTAACAAGAAACCTTATCTTTCTTATTTGAAAGTATGGGGTTGTCTGCTTATGTGAAGCGGATCTGATCGGATAAGCTTGAAGCAAAATCGACAAATTTTTGTTCGTAGGATATCTAAAGAAACTAGAGGATATCAATTCTACTTTCTTTGAGGAACAAAGGTGTTTGTTTCCATGCATCTGTCTTTTAGAAGAGTTTTTTAAAGAGGACGGTGGGAGCAAAGTGGAACTTGAAGAAGTTCAAGATGCTTTCGAGACGAGGCCTTGAGATCATTGCTGAACTTTGAAGCTGTAACTCATCACAGATGAGGTAGCAGATTCAACCTTCTACTTCACGAAATTACGTAGGTCAAGTAGGATCGCTCTGTTCGAGAGATATGGATTTCGTGAGTGAGCAGAATGACGTATTGCTCATGAGGATGATGAGCCTACCACCTATGAAGAGGTTACGAAGAGTTGATGCGAAAAATGGCCGTGCCATGAAATGCGAAATGGATTCCATGTATGAAAACCAGTATGGACTTTGGTTGATGCACTGAAGGATAAAACCTATAGGGTGCAAATGGGTTTCAAGAAAACCGACATGGATGGTAATGTGATTACCTATAAGCGAGGCTTGTGGCTAAAGGCTTTCGTCAAAGACAAGGAGTTGACTATGGCGAGACCTTGATCGATAGCAATGCTTAAATCCATTAGGATACTCTAGCCATTGCGCTCATTATGATTATGAGATATGGCAAATGGATGTGAAGGCGACTTTCACGAATGGAAATCTGGTGAGGATGTGTACGTGACACAACTTTGAGGGCTTCATTTCCATTGATGGCAAAAGGTATGCAAGCTTGAAATCCATTTATGGATTGAAGCAAGCATCCGAGGAGTTGGAATATCCGTTTTGATGAGACAATCAAAGAGTTTGGTTTCTCACAAAATCCGGATGAACAACGTGTGTACAAGAAGGTGAATGGAGCTGCGATCGTATTCCTTGTGTTATATGTAGATGACATATTGTTACTAGGAAGCGATGTCTCTATCTTGCAATCGGTAAAATTTGGTTGTCGAACAATTTTCCATGAAAGACCTTGGAGAAGCAACTTATATCCTTGGGATAAAGATCTATAGAGATAGATCAAAGAGGTTGTGGTCTTTCACGGTCAGCGTACATAGACAAGGTGCTAAAGAGGTTTAGCATGGAGCAATCAAGAGAGGTTTCTTCCCATTACTCATGGGATAACACTCTCGAAGTCTATGTCCTCGGACCGGGGCGAGAAGGATGCGTATGAATATGATCCGTATCGTCTGCGGTAGGATCTATCATGTCTGTAATGCTATGTACGAGACCCGATGTATCATATGCTCTAAGTGTTCTGGCGGAATACCAATCGGATCTGGTGAGGTCCTTTGGGTGGCTGTCGAGAATATCCTAAAGTACTTGCGAAGAACTAAGGATGTTTTCTTGATATATGGAGATGGAAATCTCAGTGGCGAACATCTGATGCCGACTTTCAATCTGATAAGGGCGACTCGAGGTCCCAATCAGGTTATGTTTTCACACTAAATGGCGGAGCGATCGGTTGGAAGAGTTCCAAATAGGAGGCGGCTGCTGATTCAAAGAAAGAAGCGAGTACATTGCGGCATCGGATGCGTGAAAGAAGCGATTTGGATCGAAGTTCATTTACGAACTTGGTGTGGTTCCTAGTTGTGATGGACCCATCTGATTGTATTGTGACAACAATGGAGCTATTCTTGACGAAAGAACCAAGGTCTCATCAGTGATCAAACCGTACTCATGATACCATTTGATTCGGAGATCATTGCTCGGTGATGTCTGATAGAGAATTCCTGAGCGAGAACATTGCTGATCCGTTGACAAAGCCGTTGCCACGGAAGAATTTTGATTCTCATGTACTCGACATGGTATTAGATACCAAAGGCGATTGGCTTTAGGTCAGTGGGAGATTGTTGAAGTAGTGCCTAAAAGGTAATCCCCTTTAGCGCATTTTGTTCATAGTCGTGTACAGACTTTATGAATAAATAAAGCAAGGCATATTTCATTTATTTGATGTTCATTTATTATGAATTGATAGTGATCTTTAATCAAATTAATGAAGTCCACGATACGACATAGCATGAAGGAAATTATGATGCGATCATACTACTGAGATTCTATCATATGCAATTATGTGATTATCTAAATTATCCTAGTCATAGGATTAGCGAGGCTGGACATCGTTAATCGGATAGACTAACACATGTCAAACTCCTTGATTTGATCAGCGGTGGATCTCGAAGCGTAAATATTGAGATATTTAGATTTGACATGTGGATGCTTACTAGTGGTAGTAAGTACATTGGATGACTCTATGAGATCATCACATGGATGTCTATACAAATGTCGGTGATAATCTCATCATGCAATGGTGCAAGTATCCTTAGACTTGAGGTACTCGAGGATATCTTAGATCTTGATTACGTGCTTTGACTCCATTCCTTGTTGCCTTTCGAGAGGTCGCTCATAGGGTGGTGATTGGAGTGCGACTTGAGGTATTGAAGGTAATTGAGTAGCCAATAGAGGATTCACCATACATTATAGCGAAGAGATACCCGTAGCCTCTTATCGGGATCATTACTTTGAAGTCTCTGGCGGAGACATACATATGTCATGAAGATGGTCTTCATGGACATATAAAGTAATGAGTCTAGGGCGAGAACTAATTACACTTGGACTAGATTTGATCGATCGGTCTAGTAAGAGTTGACACATTGCCCATACTCAAACCAAGTGGGGTATAGTATGGTGAAAGGATGAATTGCCGATAATTGTCTATGGAAGGGTTAGTGATATGGTTTCATTAGTCAAACCAATTACTTTCCGGTCAATTGGAGGTCATGATGTGTTGCTAGATACCGCTATGACTTGCTTAGATTAAGTGTTAATCTAAGTGGCCAACATGTAGGGAACCTAATGGGTCACACGCATAAGAGTGACTCGGAGAATCTGTAAAATAGTTTCGGACATGTAGGAAAATCCCGGGGTGGGCATCACATGCCCAGTGCGGAATTAAAATTTTAAGTCGGGACATTCCAAAGCCAGGATCCATGTGTATGTATACACAATCAAACCATAACGACAAAGGAGACCGTCTCTAACGGTATCCACGCAGAGGTCGGAAAACCTAACCGGACAAACTCTTTTGACCGGGAATAGCTAGACTAAAGAAAAGAGTGCTAGCTCTTACCTTAGCCTTGGAGAGCAAGTGGAGATGACCAATTGAAGCCTTGGAGAAGAAGAATCCAACTTGAATGGAAGAGAGGAAGAAGATGGAAAACCAAGTTTTAAGGCTTAACACTTAAGCCATCGATTTTCTCCATCAACCAACCGTGCAAGCCATCTTCATTCACCTTCTTATATATGTTTTAACACTTAAAACACAATATGAAAGGCTTGGTGTAGAGTGATCCACGTAGAAGGCTTAAATATGCCTTGAAATGTCAAATAATCATTATATTTGACTTTTCAACCATCTTCTTCTCCATTTAAAATGGTTCCACGAAAATCATCTTATATATATATAATTAATTAATTATTTACTTAATTAATTAATATATATAATTGCTGAAGTGGTCCATCAAGCTGGAATTGATCCTACTAAACTCTAGGGCCCTCGGCCGTGAAAAATCGCGGAGACCCTTTTCAAGCAATGTCGATGTCGCGATCACATCGGGACATATCCCAATCTCATCGGGATCCATTTAATCCTATTGCTCTCCGGATATCGGATCTCCGTCCAAACTATTTCTGATTGTCCGAGTCACTCTTATGCGTGTGACCCATTAGGTTCCGGTTATGTTGGCCCTTAGATTAACACTTAATCTAAGCAAGTCATGAGCGGTATCTAGCAACACATCATGACCCCAATTGACCGGAAAGTAATTGGTTTGACTAATGAAACCATATCACGAACCCTTCCATAGACAATTCTGCGTGCAATTCGTCCTTTCACCATGCTATACCCCACTTGGTTTGAGTATGGGCAATGTGTCAACTCTTACTAGGCGATTAAATCAAATCTAGTCCAAGTGTAATCAGATCTCGCCCTAGACTCATTACTTTATATGTCCATGAAGACCATCTTCATGACATATGTATGTCTCGGCGCCAGAGACTTCAAAGTAATGATCCCGATAAGAGGCTATGGGTATCTCTTCCGCTATCACGTATGGTGAATCCTCTATTGGCTACTCAATTACCTTCAATACCTCAAGCTGCACTCCAATCACCACCCTATGAGCGACCTCGAAAGGCAACAAGGAATGGAGTCAAAATGTAATCAAGATTCAAGATATCCTCGAGTACCTCAAGTCTAAGGATACTGCACCATTGCTATGATGAGATTATCACCGACATTTGAATAGTACATCCATGTGATGATCTCATGGCAGGTCATCCAATGTACTTACTACTAGTAAGCATCCACATGTCAAATCTAAATATCTCAATATTTACAATTGTCCGAGATCCACCGCTGATCCAATCAAGATATTTGACATGTGCTAGTCTATCCGGATTAACGATGTCCAGCCTCATTAATCCTATGACTAGGATAATTTAGATCGACATAATTGCACATGATAGGAATCTCAGAGTATGATCACATCATAATTTCCTTCATGCTATGTCATATATCATGGACTTCATAAATTTGATTAAAGATCACTATCAATTCATAATAAAATGAATATCAAATAAATGAAAATGCCTTTGCTTTATTTATTCATAACGCCTCATACATGACTATGAACAAAATGCGCTAAAGGGATTGCCTTTAGGCACTACTCTAACAACCTCCCACTGACCTAAAGCCAATCGCCTTGGTATCTAATACCATAAGCGAAAGTACATGAGAATCAAAACTCTTCCGTGACAATGGCTTTGTCAACGGATCGGCAATATTCTCGCCTGTGGAATTCTCTATCGTGACATCACCGAGCAATGATCTCCGAATCAAATGGTATCGGCGAGTACGTGTTTGGATCGCCGATGAGACCTTGGTTCTTTCGTCACAAGAATAGCTCCATTGTTGTCACAATACAACCGAATGGGTCCATCATGCCTAGAACCACACCAAGTTCAAGAATGAACTTCGATCCAAACGGCTTCCTTTGCTGCATCCGATGCCGCAATGTACTCGCTTGGCCGTTGAATCGCAGCCGCCTCGCTTTGGAACTCTTCCAACCGACCGCTCCGCCATTTAGTGTGAAAACGTAACCTGATTGGGACTCGAGTCGCCCTTATCGATTGAAAATCGCATCAGATGTTCGCCACTGAGATTTCCATCTCCATATATCAAGAAAACATCCTTAGTTCTTCGCAAGTACTTAAGGATATTCTCGACAACCACCCAAAGGACCTCACCAGATCCGATTGGTATCCGTCAGAATACTTAGAGCATATGATACATCGGGTCTCGTATATAGCATATGCGATATAATAGATCCTACGCAGACGATACGGATCATATTCATACGCATCCTCTCGCCCCGTGTCCGAGGACACATAGACTTCGAGAGTGTTATCCCATGAGTAATGGGAAGAAACCTCTTGGATTGCTCCATGCTAAACCTCTTTAGCACCTTGTCTATGACGCTGACCGTGAAAGACCAAGCAACCTCTTAGATCTATCTCTATAAATCTTTATCCCAAGGATATAAGTTGCTTCTCCAAGGTCTTTCATGGCAAAGTGTTTGGACAACCAAACTTTTACCGATTGCAACATTGAGACATCGCTTCCTAGCAACAATATGTCATCTACATATAACACAAGGAATACGATTGCAGCCCATTAACCTTCTTGTACATTACGTTGTTCATCCGGATTTTGTGAGAAACCAAACTCTTTGATCGCCTCATCAAAACGGATATTCCAACTCTGGATGCTTGCTTCAATCCATAAATGGATTTCAAGCTTGCATACCTTTTCGCCATCGAAATGAAGCCCTCGTGTTGTGTCACGTACACATCCTCACCTGATTTCCATTCAGAAAGTCGTCTTCACATCCATTTGCCATATCTCATAATCATAATGAGCGGCAATGGCTAGGAGTATCCTAATGGATTTAAGCATTGCCACTGGACTGAAGGTCTCGTCATAGTCAACTCCTTGTCTTTGACGAAAGCCTTTGGCCACAAGCCTTGCTTTATAGGTAATTACATTACCATCCATGTCGGTTTTCTTCTTGAAACCCATTTGCACCCTATAGGTTTTATCCCTTCAGGTGCATCAACCAAAGTCCATACTTGGTTTTCATACATGGAATCCATTTCAGATTTCATGGCACGAAGCCATTTTTCAGATTCTGAACTCTTCAGAACCTCTTCATAGGTGGTAGGCTCATCATCCTCTATGAGCAACACGTCATTCTGCTCACTCACGAAATCCATATCTCTGGAACAGAGCGATCCTACTTGACCCACGAAGTTTCGTGGTGAAGTAGAAGGTCGAACTGTTACCTCATCTGCATGAGTCACAGTTTCAGTTCAGAATGATTCAAGGCTCGTCGTCGAGCATCTTGAACTTCTTCAAGCTCAATTCGCTCCCACCGCCTTCTTGTAAAAGAAACTCTTCTCTAAAGACAGCATGCATCAAACAAACACCTTTTGTTCCTCAAGATTGTAGAATTGATATCCTCTTGTTTCTTTAGGATATCCTACGAACAAACACTTGTCGATTTTGCTTCAAGCTTATCTCGACTTTGTCCGCTTCACATAAGGTGACAACCCCATACTTTCAAATAAGAAAGATAAGGTTTCTTGTTAGTCCACATCTCATATGGAGTAACATCAATCGCTTTGATGGAACTCGCTTAACAAGTAAACAAATGCCTCAAGTGCATATCCCCAAAGGATTTTCGTAATCGTAAAGCCCATCATAGATCGTACTCATGTCCAACAAGGTTCGATTTCTCCTTTCGCCACACCATTATCTTTGTGGGTGTAAGGAGGAGTCCATCGAGATAAAATCCCATTATCTCCGAGATAATCCAAAACTCTTGGTCTAAGTATTCACCACCACGATCGGATCGTAATGTTTTGATACTTTTACCAAGTTGTTTTTCTACTTCATTTCAATTGTTTGAACTTTTCAAACGCTTCAGATTTGTATCTCATCGATACATGTACCCATATCGAGAATAATCATCGTTAAAGGTAATGAAGTAATGACAACCACTTCGCATGGATGGACATCGACCACATACATCCGAATGTATTAGGTCTAATAATCCAATCGCCGCTCACCCTTTCCCTTAAAGGTAACTTAGTCATCTTGCCTAACAAACAAGATTCACATATGTCATATGATTCATAATCAAATGACCCTAAACTTCCACTCTCAGGAGCTTAGCGATGCGCCTCTCATTTATATGGCCAAGCGCATAATGCCATAAGTAAGTTGATTTTAAATTATCTCTTTATGTCTTTTAGCGCCATTGACATTCATAATCGGATGTGACATATCTAATATGTATATACCATTGCATAATGTACCAAGACTATAAAGCATTCCATTTGAACTAATAGAACAAACCATTGTTACCAAAAAGACAAATGGAAACCAAATCTATTTAAACAAGAAATGTATAATATGTTCTTTGTTAACACGGGTACAAAATAACAATCATCCAAGTTAAGTACAAGCCCACTCAGGAGTGTCAAAACATAAGTTCCTACGCTTAATGCAAAGAACTCTTGCTCCATTGCCAACACGCAGTCCATTTCTCCCTTTATGAGTCGCCATCGTCCCTCGAGGCCCGTGATATCATTGCATATGTGTGAGCCACAACCGTATCTAATACCCATATGTTATGATCGAAACAAGATAACCTCAATGACAAACATACCAAGAAGTCGAGGCAACCGATGCCTTCTTCGCTTCGCTTCTTCCAGATAGACTTTGCAGCTACGCCCCAATGACCGCCTTACCGCGAATGGAAGCGTGTACCTTTTGGTGCAGTATCTTTGGTCTTCTTCTTGCCTTTCGCTGCACTTCCTTTCGCTTCGAGCCTTTTTCTTCTTCGCTTCCTTTTCGAAGCGAGGAAGAAGAATCCACCAATAGCAACGCCTTGCTATCTTGCTTGACAAATTGTTCATTGCCTTGAGTATGTTGATCACTCGAATTGTGGAGGATATTTGTTCATCCGATAGTTCAACACAAACCGTGAATAACTATCCGATAAGCCAACAAGAATCAAGTCTATACTTAACTCAATCCATCACAAAACCTAAGACCGCCAACCTCTCAATATAGCCATTCATCTTCAATGCATATTGCACCGCAGATGAACCAGAGTCATCTTCGTTGTAAAGAGCAATCTTGAGGTCTCGAACTGCTCGGACCGAGCTTGCTCATCAAACAACTCGTAGATGAAACATCATCGTATGAGCATCCATAGACTCGCGTCGCTTTTGCAGCTCAGTGACATCGATGCAAGCATAATGCATGTAGCTATGTCACCGCCTTTGAGATGCTTTACGATATGCCTCTCGATCATCATCAAGCTCCTTCGTAGTGGATCGTAGCGGAAAATCAAGGATGTATCCAAGATCTTCGGATCCGAGAACAATTCTCGATTTCGCAGCTACCAAGAAAATTCGTCCAGTTAATTTGTTTGTATCCATAAGTGAGCGTAGGTTCACACTAGTCGACATCTTCAATCAACCTAAACGTAGAGAGAGAAAGAAAGTTAGAATAGATTTAAATGTATGCTCATAAGGACTTAAATGACATACATATGGCTCCCCACTAGTTTCAATGTAATCCATAACCCTCATCATGAATCCAAGAAACAAAATGGCACAATGACCTAGTGGGTCGATATCCGACATTGCTAAGAATGACCTCGAGGTTAGCTCAACAAGTCACCTTAGATCAATCGGTAGGTATCGGTCATACCAATTGCATCTCTGATGCAACTATCGCCCAGTGCTATCAACAGTTGATGTATGCACATACATTGGGTTATCAACACTTGATGCGTGTACATCTGATGTACACTACCCAATTTCGCCTCGCCCACGCTGACCTCGAGGTTAGCTCAACAAATCAACGCTCTAGAAAACCACCCATTAATCCGAAAATCATATTTTCATGGTTTCAACATATTCAGATAGAGTGAGCTTGAGGTTAGCTCAACAACCCAACCCTATAAGAACTCGTTCTTGCCATATTAATGGAAGGCGTTAGTTTTCATATTTTAAATTGAGGGATTTTAGGTCTCATCAAATTAATCTCATCCAAGGATCATAGTCACAATGACTATATGGACCGATTTAGGCATCGATCAATCACATTGAATTTATACCGAAAATCACCCATCATCCCACTATAGATGTAATAAGTCGACTTGTTTATGTATAAGTCGACTTATGGTTCTCAATAAGTCGACTTATGCATGTGTAAGTCGACTTCAGCAATCGTAGACTAACAAGTCGATTTGTACCATCAGGCAAGTCGATTTATTTGTTCATAAAGGCACCAAACAAGTCGAAGTTATGAATGATAAGTCGACTTGTTTGTGGTGCATTAGGAATTGCTATCTAATCGGCTAATTTTCAATCCATGCATTTCCAATTCACAATACCAAGTATATTATCTTTTATATTAATGTGCTAATGAAACATTTTCATTGAAACATGCATGCCATATAGTCAAACTATACGAGAAAACTTGAAACCCATTAATCCATTATTAATCACTAGATTTCCACATAATTTTAAGAATATCAAATAATCATGCTAAGTATCTCTAGGTAGGCTATACGCTATCAAGATTACTCGCACTTGTCACAAAAATTGCGACGGCCAAAATAACCAAGATAACTAATAAGCTAACGAGACGCTAAAGTGACCTATCCGACATCCAAAAATTATTGGAAACCTAAATTCAAGAATCTCATCTTGGCATGCATGCCACATCAACATAACACATTTTAATCACTATAAAATGATTCAAGGCATTGAAATCAGAAATACATAACCAATCATTCCAAACAAAACAGCCCCAGCATGTTTCTCAAAACTGCCAAGCTCTGCCTTTTGCTCAAAATGATCATTGAAACAATTTCAATAAATGCTGAGAAAATTACTGAGATTAAAACATGTTCCTAACATGATCCATGAATTTGTTTAGGATTTATTGCCCACAAAAACTCATTGAACCTCAGCAATCTAGCCGATCCAGAATCTGTGTTTTTCAACACAGACATTCCCAGCAGCATACAAGAAATTCGGAAATAAATAGTAAATCACCTTGAAAACATTTTTCCTTCCACAGAGACATTCACAAACATCTTAGGGAAATGTCGGTGAAAACCAATCTGAAAAACAATTTTTCTAGAATTTAATCTCGAATTTACAAGCATGCCTGTTTCAGAAACGTTCAACAAGACAGCATCCGAAACTTAGGGAATAAAATTAGCAAAACCATAGCAAATGAAATTAATAAATTTCGAGCTTCCACAGACATAAACTACAACACCTTGTGAACATATCTGGGCAAGAAAATTTCGAAAACACTATCTCTATACTGATTCGAAATTCAACAGAAGCAACATGCTACACAGCTCAATTCACAAAGGAACTCCGACCTAGTTATCATTTAGACTGTTTATACAACACAAGTGGCTCTGATACCACTGTAGGAAAATCCCGGGGTGGGCATCACATGCCCAGGGTGCGGAATTAAAATTTTTAAGTCCCGGGACATTCCCGAAAGCCAGGATCCATGTGTATGTATACACAATCAAACCATAACGACTAAAGGAGACCGCCTCTAATTCAGATCCACGCAGAGGTCGGAAAACCTAACCGACAAACTCTTTGACCGGGAATAGCTAGACTAAAGAAAAGAGTGCTAGCTCTTACCTTAGCCTTGGAGAGCAAGTGGAGATGACCAATTGAAGCCTTGGAGAAGAAGAATCCAACTTGAATGGAAGAGAGGAAGAAGATGGAAAACCAAGTTTTAAGGCTTAACACTTAAGCCATCGATTTTCTCCATCAACCAACCGTGCAAGCCATCTTCATTCACCTTCTTATATATGTTTTAACACTTAAAACACAATATGAAAGGCTTGGTGTAGAGTGATCCACGTAGAAGGCTTAAATATGCCTTGAAATGTCAAATAATCATTATATTTGACTTTTCAACCATCTTCTTCTCCATTTAAAATGGTTCCACTGAAAATCATCTTATATATATATAATTAATTAATTATTTACTTAATTAATTAATATATATAATTGCTGAAGTGGTCCAATAAAGCGGGGTCGGTCCTACCGCCTATCAGCTCCAAGACATGAAAAATCGCCGGAGACCCTTTTCAAAGAATGTCGATGTCGCGATCACATCGACATATCCCAATCTCATCGGGATCCATTTAATCCTATTGCTTCCAGATATCGGATCTCCGTCCAAACTATTTTACAGATTGTCCGAGTCACTCTTATGCGTGTGACCCATTAGGTTCCGGTTATGTTGGCCACTTAGATTAACACTTAATCTAAGCAAGTCATGAGATGTATCTAGCAACACATCATGACCCTAATCGACCGGAAAGTAATTGGTTTGACTAATGAAACCATATCACTAACCCTTCCATAGACAATTCGTGCAATTCGTCCTTTCACCATGCTATACCCCACTTGGTTTGAGTATGGGCAATGTGTCAACTCTTACTAGACCGATTAAATCAAATCTAGTCCAAGTGTAATCAGATCTCGCCCCAGACTCATTACTTTATACGTCCATGAAGACCATCTTCATGACATATGTATCTCTCCGCCAGAGACTTCAAAGTAATGATCCCGATAAGAGGCTATGGGTATCTCTTCCGCTATCACGTAAGTGGTGAATCCTCTATTGGCTACTCAATTACCTTCGAATACCTCAAGTCGCACTCCAATCACCACCCTACGAGCGACCTCTCAAAGGCAACAAGGAATGGAGTCAAAGATGTAATCAAGATTCAAGATATCCTCGAGTACCTCAAGTCTAAGGATACTTGCACCATTGCTATGATGAGATTATCACCGACATTTGAATAGTACATCCATGTGATGATCTCATGGCAGTCATCCAATGTACTTACTACCACTAGTAAGCATCCACATGTCAAATCTAAATATCTCAATATTTACAATTGTCTGAGATCCACTGCTTGATCCAATCAAGATATTTGACATGTGCTAGTCTATCCGGATTAACGATGTCCAGCCTCATTAATCCTATGACTAGGATAATTTAGATCTTGACATAATTGCACATGATAGGAATCTCAGAGTATGATCACATCATAATTTCCTTCATGCTATGTCATATATCATGGACTTCATAAATTTGATTAAAGATCACTATCAATTCATAATAAAATGAATATCAAATAAATGAAAATGCCTTTGCTTTATTTATTCATAACGTCATACATGACTATGAACAAAATGCGCTAAAGGGATTGCCTTTGGCACTACTCTAACAGACGTAGATCCGATATCCGGAGAGCAATAGGATTAAATGGATCCCGATGAGATTGGGATATGTCCGATGAGATCGCGACATCGACATTCTTGAAACCGCTTCCGCGATTTTTCACGGGGACCTTTAGGTCGGTAGGACCAACCCAGCTTGATCGACCTCTTCAGCAAATATATATATATATATATTAATTAAGAATTAATTAATTATATATATAAATGGTGATTTCGTGGAAGCCAAAAATGGAGAGTATTAAAGTTAGTTTGAAAAGTCAAATGTAATGATTATTTATCATTTTAAGGCATTTTATGCCTTATACGTGGAAGCCTTCCACCAAGCTTTAGAGAGTGTGTTTTTAAGTGTTAAAAATACAAGAATAAGAGATTGGGACGGAGCTTGCACGGTTTTGGTAGAGGGAAGAACCGAAAGCTTAAGAGTTAAGCTTTGAAAATTTGATTTTCCATCTTCTTCACTTCATCCTCTCCATTGGCTTCTACTTCTCCAAGGCTCCACCAAGATCATTTCATTTGCTCTCCAAGGCTAAGGTAAGAGCTAGCACTCTTTTCTTTAGTCTAGCTATTCCCGGGTCAAAAGAGTTTGTCCCGGTTAGGTTATCCGACCTCTGCGTGGATACCGTTAGAGACGGTCTCCTTTGGTCGTTATGGTTTGATTATTTGTACATACACATGGATCCTAGCTTTCGGGAATGTCCCGGGACTCAAAATTTTAAATTCCGCACCGTGGGCATGTGATACCTTCCCCGGGATTTTCCTACAATATGGTTTTGTAAAAGCATACCTCAAGGCCTCATAAAAATTCCTTTCATCTTCATTCAACAGATGCCATGTCCCACTATTTATAGGAATAGGTTGTAAGTATGCCTTCATTAACCTCCTCGATGTATCCCTGATGATTATTGAAATACTCCCTTTAGTTACAGGTTGAACTTCTTCAATCAATCTGATTCCCAATTCTTCTTTCCTCAAGGGTTGAGAATAGTTGTACGGAACCAGACTGAGTTCTTCCGATTCTTCTTGTTGAACCTGTACTAAACTAAGTTCTGTTGATTCCTGTTGATCATTCGTAGGAGTAGTCTATACCAGACTAAACTTTGCTGGTTTCTCCTTTTGAACGACAATGGGAATATTCTTCTTCTGACTAACTTCTGCTAATTTCTTTGGTGGAACAATAGTAGGAGTAGTCTTCTCCTGACTTGGTTTCTCAACAATTGAAGTAGTCGTTTTCTGACTAACTTCCTGAGTAGTAGGAACACTCTTCTTCTGACTAACTTCCTTAGTCTTCTTTATTGCCTTAGTCAGTCTCAGACTTTAATTTTCTTTTCCTCTCAATCTCCTTAGCCTGTTTAGCTGAGTCTTCATTTAGAATAGAGACTAGAGACTTTGTAGCCTTTAGTGCGTCTGTCTCAGAGACTTCTACATGACTTCATTCTCTAGACCTCTTTTCTTCCTATTATCTTAAGGTTTGAATCCTGGGTGATCTTTTTGCCTTCTTTAGAATTTCACTCAGAAGCTTCTCCCCTTTTCTCTTCAAAGAACCTTCGTCTGTCATCTGAATTTGGCTACATTCTTTCTGAAAAATCATCTTTTCCTTCAAAACTTCTTCAGATGATTTCTTCATTCAATAATGGGAATTCTTGTACTAACTTGAGATTTAGAACTCTTTATAGGAGATTTCTTCTTTGTCCGCTCCCCCTCAGTTCTTGCTTTAATCTCAGAATCTGCTTCTACTTTCTCCAGATTCTTTAAGCCCATTTTCGCTACAGTACCTGAGTTGATATTACTCTTGATAGTTATCTTCATTCTGTTTCCTCTGTAAAGAAGGACTCTAAATTCCTTGAATATCCTTGTTATCAACATTCCATAAGGATAGCTGTTAGTATCCTTCATCCCCTTAACCATATACTGAAAAATCAGAAATGGTAAGTCTATGGTTTGGCGATTCAACAAGCAAAATAGGCATTGTTCATCCAAAGTAGTCACCAAATGCCTTGAACCTGCGTTTGGTAAGATGCAGTTGAACAGAGTCGCATGTAAGACCCTGCCCTTCGGCACCAGACTCAAGCTCTTCCTCTCCGTTGGGTCAATGTCTCCATATAACTGTCGACTAACTTTGTCTTCCTTCATGCTAACTTTCGTCATCCATTTGGCTTTGCTTGTAAGCTTCTCTCCAACAGATGGACATTCAGTCACCTTCTCAATCAACTCCCTTGCACCACAGTAGAAAATCTATCTACTGAGGAAACAATAATACTGTCTACTAGCTGCACATTTTTCCAGAACTCAGACACTTCATTTTGATATACATATTCCCGCACTTGGAAGAACTTCCTCCATCCTGCTTCTATTATCTCTGGTTCGATATCCATGTCGTCTTTCTTCAAGGATTCAAAATCCACATGCCTTCTGTAGATCATTGCTTGCTCCATTGATTCTTTGATGAGTAGAAACTGAGTTAACTGAGTTGTTCTTCAAAGGGTAGGGTTGGTTATAGAGATTTTGAGAGAGATGAGAGCTGAAAGGTTTCTGAGTTGAGACTTCTCGAATGGTCTTTTCAGGCGTGTTCTAGAATAGGTGAGGTTCTCAAGGCTATGTAACTTTCCCTCCAAGAGTTCCTTCTGCGAGAAGTTACTAGCTGTAACTCACTGTTATTAACGTCGTTAACCTTGACAACCTTTTAACTTTCCTGTGACGTGTTAGAAAGTTGGTCACTTAACATCACAATGTTGATATTCCGTCTGATTTCCTTGAATCGCTCTTCACTCAGTGGTTTAGTGAAGATGTCCGCCCACTGAAACTCTGTCTCAATAAACTGTAGACTCACAACCTTTTTCTGAGCGTAGTCTCTCAAGAAATGACATTTGACTTCAATATGCTTCACTCTTGAATGTTGTATAGGATTCTTCGATAAGTAGATGGCACTGGTGTTGTCACAGAAAATTAGGATCTCCTCTTCTTGAACTAAATAATCTTCTAGTTGATATTTGATCCATAATGTTTGCGAACAACAGCTTGCGGCAGATATGTACTCGGCTTCAGCAGTTGATAAGACGACAGAACTTTGTCTATTGCTTGATTAGGAAACTATGTTTGAGCCAAGAAAGTGACAGCCTCTACTTGTACTCTTCCTTTCAATTCTATCTCCGACATTGTCCACATCGCAGTATCCAATCAACTTGAAATCTTTACCTTTCTCAAACATTAAACAAACATCAGTAGTACCTGCGAGATATCTCATAATTCTTTTAACAGCTATGTAATGAGACTCTCTAGGATCGGCCTAAAACTTTGCACACAACCATACATTGAACAATATGTCAGGTCTGCTTGCTGTAAGATAAAGCAAAGAACCAATCATCCCTCTATATAGGGTTTGATCCACCTTCTTACCAACTTCGTGTTTTGACAAAAGGTTCGAAGGATGCATCGGAGTTGCCATAGGCTTCACTTTATTCATATCAAATTTAGACAACAATTCTTTCACATATTTTTGTTGATGGATAAAGATCTTCCCTTCGGTTTGCTTAACTTGCAACACAAGAAAGAACTTTAACTCTCCCATCATACTCATTTCAAAATCATTTTTCATTAAACTCTCAAAACTCATACATAAATTTTTTGAAGTAGCACAAAAAATGATATCATCAACATAAATTTTCACTATAATAAAATCATTCTCATAATTGTTCCTAAAGATTATCTTATCTACCTGACCTCTACTAAAACCACTCTTAATAAGAAAGGTACTTAGACGATCATACCAAGCTTTAGGAGCTTGCTTCAAGTCGTATAAAGCCTTATGAAGTCTATAGTCATGATCTGGATACTTAACATCCCCGAAACCAGGAGGTTGCTTAACATACACCTCTTCGTCTATAAAACCATTCAGAAACGTGCTCTTCACATCCATCTAAAAAAGCTTTATATCATGATAAACAACATATGCCAGCAGTATCCTAATAGCTTCAAGTCTTGCTACTGGAGCACACGTCTCAATGTAGTCTATTCCTTCTTGCTGATTATAGCCTTGTGATACTAATCTGGCTTTATTCCGACTTACTCTCCCTGATTCATCTAACTTATTCTTAAAAACCCATCTAGTTCCTATAATGGATTTCTTCGAGGGTTTAGGAATCAAGGACCAAACTTTATTTTTAGTAAATTGGTTCAGCTCCTCTTGCATTGCTAAAATCCATGCTTCATCTTGAAGAGCTTCCTCAATCTTCTTAGGCTCTATTTCAGAGACAAGAGCTACATTAGCTTCTCTTCTGAATTTGGACCTTGTTCGGACTCCTTCTGAGGTCTCTCCAATAATTAACTCTTCTGGATGAGAACTCTTATATCTCCAATCTCTTTTTAAACCAAGAGTCTCTGGAATATCCTCAACCTTGTCTAACTGAGTTCATGATGATGAAGCTTCTATAGTATCACCTAAGGGCATTGAAGGGACTTCACTATCCATGTCATCTTCTTTACTTGGTTGGGAACTATCATCAAACTTGACATGAATAGTCTCCTCAACAGTCTTCGAGGTAAGATTGTAAACCCTAAAAGCCTTTGATGATAAAGAGTAGCTTAGAAAGATACCTGGAAAGGTCTTTGAATCAAATTTATCCAACAACTCCTTTGTATTCAGTATAGAGCACTTGCAACCAAATGGATGAAAGTAAGATATATTCGGTCTCCTTCCATTCCACAACTCATAAGGAGTTTTCTTCAATAAAGGTCGCAACAATATTCTATTCTGAATATAACATGTTGTATTCACAGCTTCTGCCCAGAAGTACTTAGGAAGATTCATCTCACACAGCATAGTCCTTACCATCTCTTGAATCGTCCTGTTCTTCCTTTCAGCAACTTCATTCTGCTATAGAGTCCTAGGAGCAGAGAAATTGTTGAAAATTCCATTCTTCTCACAGAATATTCTAAACTTCTCATTCTCAAATTCTCCACCATGATCACTTGTTGGGACCCGATCCGGGAACCGGATCCCAACCGGAAAACGAAGAACGAAGGAAACGAAGGCGAATGGAAACGGAAATTTCGTATCGAAAATAAAATGCGGAAGCCAATAGCAAAGACAAAATTCAATAGCGACAAACGAAGTGAAAGCGGAAGTAAATCTTAACATACGGAAACAGAATAAAACGAAAGCGGAAGCAATATCGAATCGAACCAAACGAACGGATTTCGAAGCGAAATGAAATACAAAAGTGCCGAAGCAAAACGAAGCGAAGCGGAATCGATACTTAACAAATGTCCGACATCCGTGAAAAAATCATCTTAAAGAAGTGTCGCATTGGAAACCTAAAACTAATCCAATACGAAAATCCGGTAGTTTTTTTTCTTCTTTCTTTCTTTTTCTCATCTCATAATTGCATGTACAAAATCAAATCGCCATTATGAACTTCAAATCTCAAGTTCATTAACACACACCTAAAATCAATCAAATTTCTTAACCTCAATCAAACAGTCACTAAATTCAATCTCGATAATCATATTGCCCAAGTATGATCATAATACTGAGCTCTGATACCATAAATGTTGGGACCCGATCCGGGAACCAGATCCCAACCAGAAAAATAGGAACGGATACGAAGAACGAGGCGAATTCAAATTGGATAAATTGAATTTGATAACAACAACCAAAACGAAAGCGGAAGCACAGCAAAAGCAAAGCGAATGCGGAAGCGAAAGAAATACTTATCGATATCAAAAACGAATCGAAGCGAATAATCGAAACGAAACAAAAACTTAACAAAGTGGATCCGACATCCAAAAACAAAGAACGGAGAAACACAATCGCGTTGGAAACCTAAAACTAATCCAATACGAAAATCTGATAAATTTTTTTTCTTTTTCTTATACTCATATATATTCAAACTTATGCAAAATCCCTACAATTTCCCTTGTCTTGGAAATTATCCTTAAACAAATTCTCAATTCATACACACTTTCTTAAAAATTAATATAAAAGAATGAGTTTTGGGATTTATATGAATGTATAAGAAAGTGTGTATGAATTGAGAATTTGTTTAAGGATAATTTCAAAGACAAGGGAAATTGTAGGGATTTTGCATAAGTTTGAATATATATGAGTATAAGAACAAGAAAAAAAAATTTATACCAGATTTTCGTATTGGATTAGTTTTAGGTTTCCAACGCGATTGTGTTTCTCCGTTCTTTGTTTTTGGATGTCGGATCCACTTTGTTAAGTTTTAGTTCCGTTTCGATTATTCGCTTCGATTCACTTTTGATATCGATAAGTGTTTCTTTCGCTTCCGCATTCACTTTGCTTCTGCTTTGCTTCCGCTTTCGCTTTGGTTGTTGTTATCGAATTCAATTTATCCAATTTGAATTCGCCTCGTTCTTCGTATCCGTTCCTATTTTTTCGGTTGGGATTCGATTTTCGGATCGAGTCCCAACATTACTCCTAATGCTAGCTATAGACATTCCTTTTTCATTTTGTAACTTTCTGGAGAGGGTCCTAAAACACTTAAAAGACTCATCTTTGTGTGACAAAAATAATATCCAACAAAATATAGTAAAGTCATCAACAATAACAAGTCCATATTTCTTTCGATCAAGACTTATCGTCCTAGTTGGACCAAATAAATCCATATGTAACAACTCTAGAGGTCTAGAAGATGCTATAGTTTTTTTAGAAGAAAACGATTTTTTGACTTGTTTTCCTTTAAGACAACTTTCACAAAAAAAATCCTTGTCAAAACTTATTTTTGGTAAATCTCTTACCAAATCATGCTTTAACAATTTTGAAATATGTTTGAAATTAACATGACCTAGCTTTTTATGCCAGATTAGTCTTTCTTCTTCAGTTGATAAAAAACATGAAACATTTTGATTTTGAAAATCTTCTAAATCAATTTTGTAAAGATTATTTCTTCTCTTGGCAGAAAAGAATATAGACCCATCTTTGTTTCTGACTTCACAAAGACTTTGATTGAACATAACTTTAAAACCAGAGTCACACAATTGACTGACACTAATCAAGTTGTGTTTCAGACCATCAATAAGCAACACATTATTAATGCATGCAAAGGAATCTTTACCTATTTTGCCGATTCCAATTATCTTGCCCTGCTGGTTGTCTCTGAAAGTTACTGATCCTCCCTTCTATTACTGAAGATCTAGGAACATAGACCTTTTTCCCATCATGTGTCGCGAGCATCCACTGTCCAAATACCAATGGTGCTTGCTGCCTCTTCCAAGGAAGGATATCTGTAGGAGATACTATTTTATTCTTTGGTACCCAAATTTTCTTGGGTCCTTTTGAGTTAGTAAAATACACATAATGATGCATTTTATAAGGTTGTTGATGAAAACATGATTTTTGAAACTTCTTTTTCTGAGGGAAAAACTTTCTTTCATGTTGAGGCTTATTTCTTGTAAACCCTAATCTGGTTTTATCACTCAGATGTCTGACTTTACCTAACTTCTCGTTCAATTTCTTCATACTTTAGTGAAACTCGCTAAATCAGCTAAAAGATTCTTAATCATGAGCTTCAGCTGATTGATCTCTTCAGATTTATCCACAACTTTCTCTTTCTTATTTTCTCTCTCTATTTCTTATGTATGTTTGAGGTTTTCTACATACTTTTCCTTTAATAGTCTGTACTATTTCAGAATAGCATGAGAATCTTCTAGTAGCTCCGAATACGCATTATGCAAGTCATCATATTTAGAAGTTACCTCCTCATCATTTTCCTCTTCGGCTACTAGGTAAACATTTGCATGTTCTGATGTTTCGGAGCTTGTATCTGATTCAGATGAATCTAGATCCTTCCAAGTTGTCGTCATGCTTTTCTTGCCTTCTCTACTCTTCTTTGGTTTCTTCTTTAGAGTTAGACAGTCGAACTTGTAATGTACTGGTTTGTTACACTCGTAGCATATGATGGATGTTTTTTCTACTTTTCCATCATCTTTGCCGTTCTTCTTCAAGAATTGACTTCCTTTGGACTTCTTTTTCCACATCCATCTGATCTTCTTTGAAATGAAAGATAGCCCGTCATCTTCATCGCTGGACTCTTGTACTGACTCACTGGAATCATCATTTTTTAATTCTTCAATCTTCAACACTTTTGATGGATTCCTCTTTCTTTGAGTTGTACGATTCTTTTGTCCAGCCTTTATTTCTATCGACTTGTCCTGTTTGGGCTTGTCTTTAGCACCGAGCTCAACTTCATGTATTTTCAACGATCCAAGAAGTTCGTCAAGCTTTAATATGCTTAAGTCCTTAGCTTCTTGTACAGCAGTAACTTTTCGTCTCCACCTCTTTGGTAGACTCCTCAGGATCTTATGCACGTGATCTTGGTTGTCGTAAGTTCTTTCGAGAGCTTTTAATCCATTGATAATGGATTGAAATCTTCCAAACATTTGATTAATCGATTCTTTATCTTTCATCTTGAAGAGCTCGCACTGGTGCATAAGAATGCTTATCTTGGATTCTTTGACTTATTTTGTACCCTCATGTGCGATAGATAATGTATCCCACATCTCCTTTGCAGTGTCGCATCCGTGGACTTTGTCTTACTCACTTCTTCTTAGGGCATAACTCAAGAAAAACTTCACTTTAGAATCCAGTTGAAATCTTGCCTTTTGATCAGGCGTCCATCTGATTCGTGGAATAAGATTTCCTTCATCATCAGTTGGTGTGTATGGTCCATTCTCTATTGTTTCCCAAAGGTCAATATGAGTAGATTTGATAAACAACCGCATTCTATCTTTCCAGTAGTGGTAGTCTTCTTCGTTGAACGCCGTAGGTTTAGTGACTGAGGCACCTTCCGCAATGTATGTATGTATGTGATTCCGCCATAATCTTTAATCCACAAGTTGTTAATGTGATCCTTGGACTCCAAGCTCTGATACCAATTGAAGTGAATCACAAGTTAATACAAGACTTATTATACGATGTATAAATGCATAAGAAGGGGAGTTGGATTGTGTGTTTCCCCTTATTTAAAAAAAATCCTTTCAAAAACTTTTTGTTAAAAGAAAATTGTTCTTTTCACAAGAACTAATGTAAACCAAAGTTATAAATGTTTTTCAAAAACATGTTGAAAAACTAGTTAGACTGAAACTTTGAAATATAAGAGAGATAAGGATAGAGAGTTGTAGGCACAACAATTTTTATACTGGTTCACCCCAAACTGTGGGCTACGTCCAATCCTCAGATATCTTTATGAGATTTCACTATCTCTTAACAACTTTACAAGTATTCTTTTTCTCTGAGCCTCTTCAGGTCTCTTTACAGTCAGTATTCTTTTACTCTTAGCCTGTGTAGGCTATTTGTACAACTTTCAACTGAAAGATATTTCAAGCTTTGTTACAGTAAAATAGCTCTAGACAAATCGCAAAAAAATTTCTCTCAAGTATTGACATCTTTTGTAACGTTCAAGTGTGTAACTATGCAATCTTCGACTTTGACTTATATTTATAGTCTTCGTCTACAACTACTTCTTGATTCTTTCTTCTTGCTTCTTTAATCTTGTTTCTTGAAAGAAGCGGTTATTTAGCTGAGTTCTGTAACTAAATCAATCTGATTCTTGAATCTGACGCAATTCGCTTCCGTCTACTTTTGCTTCCGTCTGCTTTTCTCCTTTTGTCTGCTTTTTAGCTTCCGTTTGCTTTTGTTTCCGTCTGCTTTTGGCTTCCGTCTGTTTTTCATTCTTTCATCTGCTTTTTAGATTCCGTCTGTTTTTACTTTCGTCTACTTTTCTCCTTACGTTTGCTTTTCAGCTTCCGTTTGCTTTTCATTCTTTCGTTATTTGTACTTCATCAAAATCATTTATGTAAAGTCATTTTGACTTAACAGATGCGTCCTCACTAAACGACACGTCATCATTAGACGATACATCCTATACTCCTGAGCATCTCCACTTATAAGGACCATAATTTTTAACCTCGACATCCAAAAATTTCATACTTTACAACGTTGGAAAGCTAGAAAGACAAGTTACAACTTTCATAAGATAACTTGTAGAATTCTTCCTAGATCAATCCAAATTTTTCCCTAAAGTGAGAACACGATTTTTTCCCTTATGGAAGACTTGAAATTTTGCACTATGCAAACTTGGAATGTTCTCTCATAACCATTCAATTACCAAAATGATTTCATCAAACTCTCAAATTTCAACTCATTTGTCTCATCACCTTCAACTACATCTGATCAGTTATAATTCCTATATTCCTTTCCATAATATCTCACTTATGCATCCATATATATATATATATATGTATGTATGTATGTATATATATATATCAACGATTTATGTTCCAAAATCATCAACTCAAGTTGATTGCTTTTTCACATATATATAATTTCAACTCACATCATCCATGCACCATTCACACTTCATTAACATAAAAAGAATAAAGTTTTTAAAACACTTTAGTGGGCATTTCGAGCTACCTTACATCATAGTCCAAAACTACCAGCTTTACAAGAACAATAATTTCTCAAAATGCAACTAAAACCTTGGTTTACATGATCTAACTTCAAAGAACAAAATATGCAAATCAGAGTGATGCCTTAACTCTCAACTCGATCACTTAATATCTTGTTCATTGCCTGTAGATGGGGAGGAATGGGGGTGAGCCTTAAGGCTTGTGGGTAACAGTTTTATAATCGGTAACAAGCAAAAACCCTTGAAAACGCTCATGATCATAACAAAATTTCATGAACATCCATACAACATAAATTTCTCAACTTGCATAAGTCATAAAAATCATCAAACTTGTCAACACATATAAACACATAAGCACATCATAATGGTTTGGGTGGATCCAAAACATAACATACTACACAATTCCCATAAGGGTCTTGTGTAGCCGTGAACTTAGGGGAGTCTATGAAGGAGCTCCATTCTACTAGTGGGTAGGCGGGAGAAGCCTTTGGTCAAAGTGCACTTGACATACTTAGGGTATCACCACAAACCCACATAATCATGCATCTCACATATTGGAAACTTGTCGCCCAAATGGCACATTTTCGAAACATAACTTCATAAACTTGATATCCTTTCAAAATCATTTCCATTTTTGTTTCATAGTTCATCCAAAAACTTCATACACACACATATAGTACCCTCTCAAACCATTTAAAGAACAATGAATTCATAGTTTAAAAGTAGTTGAAAACATTTATTTCTCTTTTCTTGAAAGAAACATTAATGACTTATTATTCAATTATAAAAATGTAACCCACCTTAATCTCCTTGTTTGAAAACTTGCTTAAGTCTCTCCACTTTCTCTTCTTGCCTCTCTTCCCTCCCTTCAACATTAGCAAGAATCTCCATTCAAAAATGGACTCCAATTGGAAAACCCAAAGAAACCTATACATGAAATTGATCCTAGAATACTTATAACCATGCATTTTCTAAGCTCTTTGAACCAAATCCCTTCTACAAATCCAAATATTAAAACACCAACTTACCTTGAATCTTCACCAAACAATGAGTTTCTTGGCTCTAATTGAAGCTTTAACCTTCCTCTTCCTCTTTCCTGCTTGCTTAACCCCAAAATCCCTCTTGAAGACTAAGAAAAATTGAAACCTAGATGACCTCCCTTCTTTTCTCTTCTTTCTCTCTTTTTTTGTGTTTCTTTCTCTTCTCTCTTTTCTCATTCACGTTTCTGGCTTTTTCCAAATGCCAGAAAACAAATTTTTTTCTCCCCTTTTATACCCTTCCTTCAATGCCTTAAGACTTTACAACTTAAGTGATGTTCCAACAATGCCTCTTATGCAATCTTACCACCCTAACACTTTAATTCATTTAACCAATGTTACATAATCTCACTCATATTAACATGCTAATTAATTCCAACACAAATTAATCTAGCAAGACCCTAAAATTAATCTAATCATGCTTATTCATCAAGAAAAAAAATCGGGTGCCAACATTTCTCCCTCTCTTAAAAGAATTTCATCCTCAAAATTATTACCTCAATCGTTAAAGAGGTGTGGGTACTTCTCCTTCATGGCTTCTAAAGTTTCTCACGTGGCCTCTTTCATAGAATGGTTTCTCCACAGGACTTTGACTAGCTGAACTGTCTTATTACTAAGGACCTTCTCCATAGTGTCCAAGATCTCCACCGAAGTTTCCTCATAGGTCAGATCATCTCTCAATTGAACGTCAGTGGTCTGAATGATGTGAGAGGGATCTGATCTATATCTCCTCAACATGGAAACATGAAAGACGTCATGAATATGTGATAATTCTGGTGACAACGCCAATCTATAGGCCAATGGTCCAATCCTCTCAAGAATCATATAAAAACCCACATATCTTAGACGTAGCTTGCCCTTTTTACCAAATCTCATAATTCCTTTCCAATGAGATGTCTTAAGGAAGACTTTCCGTTAGCCCCTGAAATTTTTTTCATGATAAATAAGCATGATTAGATTATTTTAGGGTCTTGCTATATTATTTTATGTTGGAATTAATTAGCATATTAATGTGAGTAAGATAATATGACATAGGTTAAGGGAATTGAAGTATTAAAGTAGTAAGAGTGTGTAAGGGAAAATTTGGTAAGTCTCATAAGTTTAGAAACCATAAGGCTTTTGAATAAAGGGCAAAATGGACACTGTGAAATCATTAAGGGTATAAAAGGAGAAGATAAAGATTGGGCTTTAGTTAGAAGAAGGAAAAAACATGATTAAAGAGAGAGAGAAGAGAGATTTCGATGATTGAGAGGAAAGAAGAGAGTTGAGCTAAGGTTTCATCTTTTCTAACCCTCCTATAGAGATTTTGAGGTTGTTCAAGAAGGAAAAAAGGTAGAGGAAGATAAGAGCTTTCTTTTGAACCAAACATCCCTTCATTTGGGTAAGATTTAAGGTAAGAAAATTTTTAATGTCTTGGATTTTTGGAAGAGTATTGGTTCATGAAGCTTAGGAAAAGCATGGGTTTAGGCACTCTAGGACCAATTTTAGTAAATGCATTGTGTGGGTCTTCAATTTTGCAACCCTTTTGAACTCGTGATTTTTTCCTATGAAAGGGAATCAAGAAAGACAAGAGGAGCAAGAGGAGAGGCACATATGAATGAGTTATTAGCCAAAGATTTCAAGGTGGGTTACTTTTTTATAATTAAGTAATGAGCCATAAATGTCTCTTTCAAGAAATGGAAATAAATGATTTTCAACAACTTCAAAAATGTGCATTTATTACTCTTTGAATGTTTTGAAAATGTGTGGCATATTTTGCATATGAATTCTGTTTGATACTTGAACATGATTTTTGAAAGGATATCAAGCTTAAGAAATTAAGTTTCCAAAATATGCCTTTTGGGCAATATGTTTTACAAGTTTTGAAATACATGTTATGTGAGTTTGTGGTGATCCCCTAAGTTAAGTCAAGTGTACTTTGACAAAAAGGCTTCTCCCATCTGCCCGCTAGTGGCATGGAGCTCCTTCATGGACTCCCATAAGTTCACGACTACGCAAGACCACTATGTGAAAATGCGTAGTACATTCTATTTTGGATCCACCTGAACCATATTGATATGCTTGCGTGCTTATGATAAATTGACAAAAGTGATGCATACATAATTTGCAATAACGTGAATTTGTGCATTATAAATGACTTCCTAAATGGTTTTGTTTGTTACCAATTATAAATTGTTACCCATGGGCTTAAGCTCACCCCCATTCTTTTCCCATATTCAGGTGATGAGCAAGATATCGAGTAGTCAAGGGTCAAGGCATCACTTCGATTTTGGTTTACCTTGTATTTGAAGCAAATTTTGTAAAGCAAGTCTTTAGTTGCATTTTGAGCAAATCTTGGTTCATGTATCTTCTGTATTTTGGAACTTTAAAATATTAATGTATTTATGGCTTGAAATGCCAATTAAAGCCTTGTAAAACTCTCATCTTTTGATGTAAATGGAATATAATTGCAATGTGATCAAGACTCTCTCTTAAGTTTGTACATTGCATTTTTAAATTTTCATAAGGGAAAAGTTTGTGTTAGGACTTCAAGGTAAGGTATGGATTAATCTAGGTTGCTTTAGGCAAATGTATCTTCTAGAAAGTTGTAGATCTTTCCTTTAGTTTTCCAATGATATATAGTATAGTATTTTGCGACATCTGGGTTGAAAGTTATGATCCTTAGAACAGGAGATGCTTAGGAGTATAGAGAAGTATTGTCTGTGATGATGTCACATTATCTGTGATGACGTCATTGTGACATCATTACGTTTGTAAAGATATATCATTTGTGATGATGTCGCATCGTTTCTGATGATGTCATTACGTCTATAAGGATGTATCATCTGTAAAGATGCATCGCCTGTAAAGATGTATCGTCTGTAAAGACGTATTCGTCTTAAGAATTGCATTGTCTTAAGTTGACTTTGCTTTGTCTTAAGTTGACTCCACTTTGTCTTAAGAGCTGCATCGTCTTAAGTTGATTTTGCTTCGTTTTAAGTTGACTCCACTTCATATTAAGAGTTGCATTGTCTTAATTTGATTTTGTTTCGTCTTAAGTTGACTCCGCTTCATTTTAAGAGTTGCATCGTCTTAAGTTGACTTTGCTTCGTCTTAAGTTGACTGCGCTTCGTCTTAAGAGTTGCATCATCTTAAGTTGACTTTTTTGTCTTAAGTTGACTCCTCTTCATCTGCCTCTCTACTTCATCTGTTTTTCTGCTTTGTTTGTCATTTTGGTTTCTTCTACTTTATGCCTATGCGATCGAAACTCCTCCTTTTGTACACTATTCATCTACTGCTATTGTTTGCTCCATTTTTGACCCTTCAGACGATAGAATCCGCCTTTGACGTCTTCATGGAATTTGTAGATCTCGAATTGTTCTTTCAAAAAATCCTAAGATGGTATTAATCTGATATCCCAAATTATAGTTATGCTAATTGCCCCAAGAAAGGTGCAATATGATTTAGGTTAAAACCTTGTTTGATTCTTTCAGCCATAACTTTGTTATAGGATCTCCAAATGAGATGACTTTTGTCTCTAAATAAACAAGAGACATAAAGCTCCAAATTTTTTTGAACAAGTTAGATTTGAAAATCCAAAATGAGTTTTCCCAAAAGTTTTTCCTGAAATAGGAGAAGAGAGTTGTTTATATGTTTGTCCTGGTATGGGCTAGCCACTCATGTGGGATGGTGACTAAAGAGGGTTCCTTGAAATAACCCTATAGGATAATATGCTCACGCTTTATAACTCCAAATGTTAGGCTTCGAAATTGGGGCCCAATATTTTATGGTATCATAGAGACTATGTTTAGGTCTAGGTGTAAGACTAGGTTTAGGAGTATCCTAGACATGAAGTGGGTAGTCTAAGATATGATATGAACATGCATTGTTTTAAAGTGAATAACTTTCATTGTTTTACAAGATTTGAAATTGTTTTATGTGATTTAAATTGTTTTACATGATTTGAAGTTATTTTACATGAAACATAAACTAAAGGTTTTAAATTTTTTAAATTGAAGGAGTGAAAATGCTACCTCGAAGGAAAACTCGAGGAGCTATGAGTCGATCTCGCTCTTGACAAGGGAGCACGAATGAATCCTATGTCCCGCAAGATGCGGAGACACATTTTGCTCCAAATCATGAGGGACCTAGTATGCAACAGGAAATGCTTCCACCGCCTCCACCGATGCCTCAAGCAAACCTTTGGATCTGCAGTTCTTCCATGCTTTTGTTCAGGCTTTCGCTTATGTCATGAGCCAGGGGTCACAAGGACCGACGACAACTTCAGTAGATAGAAGTGGATAGTATGATAAGCTCCCCAAGTATGGAGCTGTAGATTTTAACGAGACTACCAAACCTAAAGAGGCAGAAGTATGGCTTAAGAGGATCGAGAGAGTCTTAAAACATATGAAGTGCTCTAACGAAGAGAAGTTAGACAATGAAGTCAACTTGCTACAGGGGGATGCTCCATTGGTGGGAGTCAGGGCCCCTCAGTCAGGACATACCGTCAGTACTAACATGGAGGGAATTTTTAGAAGCTTTCAGGAGGAAGTACTTCTCGAGGATCTATATCTAAGAGAAGGCTAGAAATTTTTTGAATCTCACACAGAGGGATATGAGTGTGAGTGAGTATGAGCTTAAGTTTACCCAACTGTCACCGTATGCGGCCAACATTGTTGCCAATGAGGAAGATAAGAGCCACAAGTTTGAGGTGAGACTTCATCTAGGGATCAAAGAGAAGGTGCTGATCAATAATTTCAGTGACTATCAATTATTGGTAGACGCGGCCCTCCAGGCGGAAAAATTGGAGAATATCAAATATGTGGTAAATAAGAAGAGAAAGATTCGAGAACAGTCTGGTAAGAAGGGAATGACTACTCCAATGCTAGAGAGGAGTGAGAGGAGCTTCCACTCCCAGAGTGAAGTGGGAAGTAGTGACTCTGCCAAGACTAAAGCAAGTGAAGGCAGTTTCAGTGCAAGCCTCAGTCGTGGGAGGCAACAGAAGGATGGAGAGGAGTAGTCACACGAATACAAACCCACAAAGTAAGCATTGTGGGAAATTTTATAGGGGAGAGTGCTTTAAGTTACTTGGAGCATGCTTCCGATGAGGAAAGAAGGGACACCTAATCAAGTACTGTCCACAAGTAATAAGGCAAGAGGGGTCACAGTTGCAAGCCCCAAGGATAGCAAAAATAGTAGGAACCAGACTAGTCACAGAGGTGGGCAGTTTTGGAGCTACAAAAAAGGCTATTCCTTTAGGAGGGCCTAGGGGACAGGCTTAAGCAAGGGTGTTCACCATAATTGGAGAAGAAGCTATAGTCGCACCTGAAGTTGTTACTGGTGTGGCTCATTTATTTAGTTATGAATTATTTGTTTTGATTGATTCTGGCTCCACGCACTCATTTGTTTCTACAAGCATGTCATTACATGGTGTGAATTCAGTGCCTTTGGATAGTCCGTTAATTGTTAGTACTTCTTTAGGGAGGAAGGTGATAATAAGTCAAATATATAGAGATTGTCAACTGGTTATTGAGGGTGCTAGATTAGTAGTAGACTTATTGCCTCTAGAGCTGAAGGGTTTAGATGTGATAGTAGGTATGGATGCTATGGAAAAATATTATGCGAAGTTAGATTGTATCAACAAGGAGGTAGAGTTTGCCTTTGACAATGGTGAGAAGGTGATTTTCAAAGGAGATAGAAGAACGCCATCACCCATAATTATTTCGGCTTTGCTCGCCGAACAGATGATGAGAAAGGGGTTTTAAGCCTTCTTGGCACACGTTGTGGACACTGCTGTAAATGAAGGGAAGTTAAGAAGATTTTTTGATTGTGAGGGAATTTCCTGATGTGTTCTTAGAAGATTTACCTAGTTTGCCACCGGTAAGGAAAATCGAGTTTGCCATCGACTTGATTCCCAGGATCGAACCAATTTCTATACTACCTTATAGAATGGCTTCAGCTGAGTTAAGGTAACTTAAGGAACAGTTGGAGGAATTGTTAGAGAAGGGGTTTAGATGATCTAGTTCGTCACTTTGGAGAGCACCTGTTCTGTTTGTTAAGAAGAATGATAGAACTTGGCGGATGTGTATTGATTATCGGAGATTCAACAAGGTGACCATTAAGAACAAGTACCCTCTATCATGAATCGACGATCTATTTGATCAGCTGTAGGAAGCAAGGGTCTTTTTCAAGATTGATCTCAGGTTGGGCTATCATCAGCTCAGAATCAAGAAGTTTAATGTACGCAAAACAACCTTTAGGACTCGTTATGGGCATTACGAGTCCCTAGTCACGCCATTTGGTTTGTCCAATGCTCCAGCTGCTTTTATGGATCTTATGAATAGGGTCTTCAGGGAGTATTTGGATTAGTTTGTCATAATGTTTATCGATGACATTCTGGTTTATTCCAAGAGTGAAGAGGAACATGAGGAACATCTCAAAATAGTATTGTAAACACTTAGGAAGGAGGAACTTTATGCCAAATTCAAAAAATGTGAATTCTGGCTTCATGAAGTGATTTTTCTTGGACATATGATATCGAAAGATGGGGTACATATTGATCCGAGGAAAATTGAAGTTGTTGGACCCCAAACTTTTGATGAAAATTAGAAATATTAAAATGAATATTAATGAGAAAGAAATTGCTGAGACAATTTATGAAATTAAGAAAAATTTATGAGAAAAGAATTGTTTAGTTTTGAGGACTTTGATATTTGAATGAATTTATATGGAATATGAGAGAATTTGAAAAAAATTAAGAGAGTGGACTTGTTGTTTGAGGCAAAATTTGAGAAAATTGTCTTCCGAAAACTTGTAGTTTATATCAAGAGCTTTCTGTAGCCATAAAGTTTGATATTTTTCGATATCGGAAGTGAGAGTTATGATCAGTCAAAGTTCGCTTGGAATTTGACTTTTTGATTTAGGCAAAATTCGAGAAAATGATCAACATGAAAATTGTAGCCTCTGTCGAGAGCTTTTTGTGGACATAAAGTTTGCTATTTTTCGATATCGAGATTGAGAGATATGATTATCTGCAGATATGCTTTGTTTTGAAAATGCTATTAAGTATAGATTTGTATGTTCTATGTTTCGAGGCCACTCGTCGTATGGATTTAGTTTGAATTAAAGTAAGTGGTCTTCATGAAAGTTTTAGATGATATTTTTATCTTTCCATTTATATAAAGTTTGCAATTTTTCGATATCGGGGCTAGGATCTATGAGCGATTAAAAATTGGAAGTCGTTTAGGAAAAGCTATTTTGAACGGAATCTTTGATTGAGTTTTTGACCTCTTTCGAGACCTAATTTGATTTTGAGTACTTCAGGGAAGTTGTAGAGCTTCCTTTGATCTTTTTATTGACAACAAATTTGTCAAATTCTGAGTTCGGGATCGAGAGATATGGTTTTTGAAAAGTTCGGTTTTGAAGTTCCGTTACTTTGTTTTTTTATCCGATCTCTTTTGTAATCTTTTGCTTATAATTCCTTCGTCCGACATCCGATTGATTTGATTCTCAAAGTGTTGGATTCCTGAGACAATTAATTTCATTTTCTTAAAGAATTATGATTTTTAGGAGATTAAATGGAAAGAGATTGAGTGAACCAAAGTAGGGATTTGGTTATAGGTTATAAGTTGGATAATTTTCTGAACATGGTTCGGTATTTTACGAAATTCGGGAGCTGTACAACTCCGATTGAGTTGATTCTTAAGGCCAAATAAAATTTAGATATTGGGCTAAAAATCATGTGAAGGGATCGAAATTTAATTTCATCCTTAAGATTGTTAATTTCTGGACTGAAGTTATGTTAATGTTCAGTCACGGATTTTGTGAAGGTCCGATAATATTTTGGCTATAAATTCTTCATTTTTGATCCAAATTGAGCGCGGTTGGTGGTGTTGGATTCGTATGATCTAGAGGAACAATTTTCAAGAAGAAAGTTTGTCCAATTTATTTCGTTAGAGGCTTGAAAACAAGACGCAAGCAATCAGATTTTAAAAATCCTGTGCAGGGGTATTTTGGGATTTCACTTAAAAGAAAGGGTAATTTGGTCTTTTAAGCCATCATTTTAAATGATGTGGCACTACACATATAGGGATTGTCGTTTTTGAAGAGGAAGAAGCTCGATTATTCAAGAAGAAAAGAAAGAATAAGAAGAGAATGGAGAGAAGAAGTTTTCGTATGGAGAAAGAAGAAAAAGAAAGTGAGATTTCGAAAATTTTTAGGTCTTTGAGTTTGAATTTTGCTTGGTTTCAAAGGAAAAAGATGGAAAATGAAGGAAGCTTGCTTTGGGAACCAAGAAATCCGAAATTTGAAGGAGAAAGAGGTAAGGGAAAATTTTGAGCTTTGAGATTTTGTTGAGTTTTTGATTGAGAAACATGGAAAATGATATGGGTAGGTGATATATAAAGTCAATTTTGATGATTGTTAAGGATTAAGGGTTTAATTTTAGTTGGAAATTAATTTGGGGTTTATGCCTAATTTTGTGATTTGAGATTTTTGGAAATTAATAGCTTAGAAATATAGGAACTATGATGGGTTTGTGAATTATGAAAGTAATTTTGAAGAATTTGTGAATTATGATATTGAATTTAAATAAATTGGTTTAGGCCAATTTTGAGATTTGGGGATTTTTGAAATTGGTGGTTTAGATATCTTGAAATTAGTATGAATTGATGATTTATGACATCAATTTTGAAAATTAAGTTATTAATGAGATTGAATTTGAGTGAATTGGTTTAGGTAAAATTTTAAATTTGGGGATTTTAGAAATTCTTGTTTTTGAAAGCTTGGAAAAGTGATGAATTTGGGTTCCCTATAGTTAATTTTGAGAATTATGCAAATTATGATGTGGAATTTGGATTATTATAGCTTAGGTCAATGTTAATTGAAAGAAGGAAAAAAACAAGGATCAATTGGAGCTTGAAATCAAGTTTCGGGCATTAATTCGAGGTGGGTAGCATATTTATATTTTGATTTGTAAGCTATACATGAAAGTTTGAAAATTTTGAAGAAAAGCAAGTTTTCGAAAAGTGCCTTCGGGCATAAAACCTTTCATTTTCGATATGTGTTATGTGGGTTTGGTAGGTCCCTTGTGAGTCAGTGCACTGTCTCTATTCGTTTATAGCCTTGTTCAGCGCTGCGCTAATGACACGGACTCGATTCGGACTCCTTCACGGCTAATTGGATCGATGCACGCGGAAAGTATAATACGTTACATTCACGGTACCGCATATGACCGCTATATTGAGAATGTACAAGACGCTCGCTACGGACCGAACTGGACCATTATGATATATTACGTGTTTTGATTTGTTTCGTGTCTTTGCATTCATGTTTTTAAAAAAATTTGAGAAAGGAAAAAAGGTGACTTTTGTTATGAAAAGTTTGAAAAATTGAAAGGTTTGAGGAAACCGTTTTGAAAAGTTACAAAGTTTGAAAAATTAGCCCTTTTGGAAAAAAGCTTATGAAAAATTGATTTCTGCTTATTTGTCAATTTATAAATGTGTTATCTACGAGCTTTCTAGCTCACCCCCCTTTCATCCCCATCTTTAGGTATTCGAGCAGGAGATCAGATGAAAGATGGTCAAGACGTCAATTTTGATATTTGTATAAGTTTGGATTTTAGTATGGATATGTATATGGCTTAAGATAAGTTTGGGAAAGTGTACTTGCATATAAAGTTGAGTATTGTGAATGGTCTTGAATTTGTATATGAAATTGTGTATGATAATGATTTTGATTTAGGAATTTGTGTATGGAATTTAAGATTGAAATGTGTATTGGAATTGGACATGATTAATGTTTTGAAGTGGTTTAGATATAGGAGTGTGTTTATTTGTTGAGATCCCGGACGGAGGGTCCGGTAGATTTTGATTGATTGTGTGATTAGTTGGGAATTTAGAAGTGTGTTTTTCGATACTTTGCAGGTTTGGGTTAGAATAAATGCAGCCGTTATGCTTCCGAATTTTTGATAAAATTTGGGATAAAAATGCAATTTTGAGATTTGTATGGATATATATAAGATTATGTATGAATGTTGAGTTTTGGGTATAAGAATGAATTTCCCATGGGAAATGATATGGATGTGATTGGTGTAAGAAATGAGTAAAAAAAAATACCGTATTTGGAATGTTTTAGTGTTTCCAACGCGATTGTTTTTCTCCGTTCTTTGTTCTCGGATATCGGGTCCGCTTTGTTAAGTTTTTGTTCGATTTTCGTTCCGCCGTCAATCTGTATTCGATTTGCAATCGCTTTGCTTCCGTTTGGTTTCCGCTTTCGCTTTGTTTGTCATTATCGAATTCAAATTGATGTAATATGATTTCCATTCGTTCGATGTTTTGCTCCGCTTTGTTTTGCTATATGATTCGTTTCGTATTCGTTTTCAATTCGTATCCGATTCGCTTACCGTTTCCATTCGTTTTCCTGTCATTCGTTCTTCGTTTTTCGGTTGTGATCCGGTTCCTGGATCGGGTCCCAACATAGATGGTATCAGAGCCTAGTATTATGATTATACTTGGGCAATATGGTTATGAAGAATGAATTTAGTGATTGTTTGAGTAAGGTTAAGAACTTTGATTGATTTTAGGTGTGTGTTAATGAACTTGAGATTTGAAGTTCATGATGGCGATTTGATTTTGTACATGCAATTATGAGATGAGATTAAGGAAAGAAATATGTATGAAAGATCCATTAGTTAAATTGAAATGATTATTGGTCCTTATTGGGTTTCTTAAACAATGGGACCATAAGACTTGTGAAAATGTGTTAAGAAATGTTTGATTTGAGGAGATAGGCAATTGAGACAAGAAGTGAATTAGTGCAAATAAGTTGAGAAATATGGGTGATCAAGGAAAAGTTATTGATTATAAGTTCTTGGAAAGCAATTAGATCAAAGAATGTGTTACTTGATGATTTACTACGTATGAATTTCGAGGAAGAAATTCTTTTAAGAGGGGGAGAAATGTTGGACCCCGAACTTTTGATGAAAATTAGAAATATTAAAATGAATATTAATGAGAAAGAAATTGGTGAGACAATTTATGAAATTAAGAAAAATTTATGAGAAAAGAATTGTTTAGTCTTGAGGACTTTGATATTTGAATGAATTTATATGGAATATAAGAAAATTTGAAAAAAATTAAGAGAGTTGACTTTTTGTTTGAGGCAAAATTTGAGAAAATTATCTTCTGGAAACTTGTAGTTTATGTGAAGAGCTTTGTGTAGCCATAAAGTTTGATATTTTTTGATATCGGAAGTGAGAGTTATGATCAGTCAAAGTTCGTTTGGAGTTTGACTTTTTGAAGAAAAAGTTGACTTTTTGATTTAGGCAAAATTCGAGAAAATGATCAACATGAAAATTGTAGCCTCTATCGAGAGCTTTTTGTGTGTTGGAGTTATGTAAATATAGTGCCCTGGAAAGCAAGTGTATTTACATGTAACTTTATCTTCTTCGATTCATGAGCTTTGTAATGAAAATATTTATTATTAATAAAACAAAAGAGTTTGGTTTTATCTGTATGAGCATTATATATCTGGTCATAAGGTACCAAGATTCATTTGTAAGTAATATACATATACATAGAGATGTATGGGAAACATGTATATTATTAGAATCAATTAATTGATTCACAGTTGAATAATCAAGTTGGTCGTTTGATTATGGTTTAGGCGTAGTGTTGCGATTTATCTCCATATAAGTAAAGGAGTTTACTTAAAGAGAATGATGAGTTTCATATCATGATAGTAGTAGACTATCGATAATGGCACTATTAAATGAATCGGAATCAAGTATGTTTTCATGAATAAAGTGGGCGTTACTTTAATCTTAAAATATACAACTTAAGCATTCGCTATTATGAACCACAATCTTGATGAGTGGTGAACTCATATGTGTTTCATTATAATTCTTGATATGATCGGAATGGATTTTTACAGGTATTAATCCAAAGGTATCCGCATGTTGGAATTATTAATTGAAACATGTATCGTGGAACATTCACTCAAATAAAGAGTTTATAGTGTTATCATCTCTTCAGATGTTTTAAGGAGATTTGGTGATTAAATGGCGCGAGAGTTTGATGGACTAGCTACCCATCAAGTCTTAACACTAAGATGAGATCTTATGTGTTAATCACCATATAAAGTAAAATGAGAGATCTAGAAGGAAAAACCAACATAAGGGCAAAACGGTAATTTTACCCTTTATTGTGCGGATGACTATAATAAGGTTCTAAATAGGGTTTACAATTGGACATATTCTCATAATATTTAATAATTCAAGAGTTCAACTAATTGTCTTTAGTGGAATGACATTTAGTTAATAACCTAGAATTAATTCCAATGAGATTGAATTATTTCTGGGCTTATTGGAGCTTGAATTATCAAAGTCCAATAAGATTCCCCATTTGGCTTTAAGGAAGGTTATCAAGCTAAGTAAGAAGTAGTTTGGAGGTTTTAGAATTCCATAATTGAATGATGGGCTTATACTAATTAATGGTTAATTGGAAGCCCATATGTTCATTTAGAAATGGGCTTATTTTGGTTTAATGTAATTGATTAGATTATCCTTATACCATATCATGTATGGATTAGCATTTTGAATTGGATATATTGCTTCCGCTGCAAGATGATTTCTTAAAAAGTTTTGAAATCTATCGTTTCTCCAAACTAAGCATGCTTTCTTTTTCCGATCCAATAATTGGTATCAGAGCCGATTTTTCATGCATGATTTCGTTTCCTATATGGTGGATGCATGGGCTGGCAATCTTTTTATGTATACTGCATATTTTTATGTGATAGAAATATATATGGTGTATGTTGCTCTTTTGGTTTTCCATAGAAGTTCAATTTTATCTTGTAAGATTTCTTCATTTGGTTGTAACAAGGAGGGTGGTCTATCATCACCATGTTTCCTCCTTGGTTTCTTTTTTCTATTTTATTTGATTTTGTAATGTACAAATTGATGTAATGATGAAGAAGGAGTAGCCATGGATTGAAGAAATGGAAAGGTAAAATTTTCGGTGTATCCTTTTGTGTTTTGGCATAAGTTTTGTGAAAACTAAGTTGCTGGAATTTTTGTTTCAATGAATCATATTTCAGTTATGATTGGAAAACAAGTGCTGGTTTTTTGTTTCAAAGAATCCAATTTTGGTTTTGCTAAAATACTAAGTGCTGTTTTAATTTTCATGAAATGAGTTTCGGTTTAATAAAACAAGTGCTGGAATTTTTGTCAAAACAAAGATTTGGTTTCAAAAATCTAGTGTTGAATTTTATTTTCAAAATGACAAAATTATATTTTCATAAATGCCATTACATTTTGTTTACCGAATGGGCCGGATCATGTTAGCGAAGAGTTCGAAGCGGAAGATCCAAGATAAAGAAGCATATTTTGGGCCTAAAAGGCTTGTAATTATTTTATGTTTCTAGGATGGACAATCAAAAGTGGCTTTATTAGTTCATGTGATGAATGGAGAAATGAATGCTTGTAATATGTGATATTATGTGATTGCATGTCATTTAGAAAATTGCCAACCCTAGGCCTTGCCATGCATTCATTATGTATGAGATATATAATGAAACAATATAGGATGGATAATAAATTGCATCTAGACAAGATGGTATTTAAAACTTAAAGCCCTAAAAGATTGAGTGGGAGAGGATGCTCCTGTGAGAGTCCACGGTCTCCAAATGATGGCCCGTTTGAATGTGGTGAAGTGTTACTCCCCATCGGAGGGCATGGATCCTAGATCTTGCATGGTTTGGGTCTCCTTAAGGATAAGTCCACTTAATGATAGCAAATGTGACCTCCCACCGAGGCATGATTTGTAGGTATCTTTAGTGAATGAATCAAATGGTTATACACTCAACATTTTTTATCAATAAACTACCCACCGTAGCTCTGTTGGTAAAAGTATGGACCAAATTAAGACGCTTCTTAAAAAATTGAGAATGAGATGCTTGGTAGTTTTTTGAGTGGGAGGGTCCAGTTTTCTTTTAATAGATAAGATGGCCCACCGTCACTTAGTCTGTTATAGATAAGAAAAATAACCGTCGTATAATGTTTTAATTTTTTAAGTTTTGTTAAATCTATCATCATGCATACATGCATCATGATTTTATACAAAGTTCCATAAATTGTTGACTAGTATGCTCATGTTTTAATAATTTATATTTTCAGACATAATCAACCACAAATGAATCCACTCACCCCGCTTCTTGACTAATAACAAATTGGAAAATGGAGACAAGTTTAATGAATGGAGACGTAACCTTGACATTGTTCTTCAATATGAGCGTATTTCATGGGTGTTAACTGAAAATGAGCCTACACCTCTAAGTGGAGATGCAACTCCTGAGCAAGTCCAACAATATGAGCGTTGGCAGAATGCTAACAAAACTACTAAGTGTTATATTCAAGCTTCTATCAGCGGCATGTTGCAAAAGCAAATTGCTTGTATGAAAACTACTAGTGCAATGGTCCATCACCTACATGAGATGTTTGGTGTGAGGACTAGGTCTGCAAGAGTGAAAGCTATCCAAACCTTTCATAATCTCGAGATAGAAACACGGTGAACCAGGTGCGGGATTACATGATGAAGGTAATCTCTGCGGTCCGAGGCTGAGATGCTTAGGCGGATATGGATACGGACACGCAGATGATTATGATCATCAATAGCTTAAACTCTTCTTTTCAGCAGTTTAAGTTGGACTATGAGCTCAACAGCAAGGATTACACCTTGAGTGAGTTGATGAATACCCTCTAGAGCACGAAGGAAATATTGAATATTAAGGCTCATGGGCCAGAAGCTAATGTAGCTTCTTCTTCTAAGCCCAAGGTAAGGCAAGGAAAGAAGAAGGTCCAATGAAAAAGAAGGCCCAAATAGGGTCAAGGCCAAACCCATGAAAAAGAAGGCCAAAGAGAACATCAAAGGAAAGTGTTTCCACTATGATGAGATGGGCCACTGGAAAAGAAACTGTCTAGTCTACCTAGAGTCCCTCAAAAGCAAACAAGGTATGGGCTTCCTAAGTTTGTTAGGAACTAGAAATGTGGCAGATTTATCTACTTCTTGGATATTAGATTCAGGAGCCACTAACCATGTTTGTAATTCTTTGCAAGGGGTTCAGCAAAGGAAAAGACTTCCTAAAGGCCAGTTTCAAGTTAAGATAGCAGATGGTTCCTATGTTTCAGCAGAATCAGTGGGAGTAGTTATCTTGGACTTTCCTAGTGGTCATAGGTTATATTTGGAAGATGTTTACTACATGCCAATGATTGTAAGGAACATGATTTCTATTTTTTGTCTAATAAAATCTGGCTATTCCTTATATTTTGAAAAGGTTGTTTCAATATATGAGAATAAGGATTTTATTTGTGAAGCGATAATTAAACAGGATTGTTTTTATAGAACCTATGAAAGGCACACTAAACACCACGAATTGATAAAACCAAGACAATCCAATATCTCAGCATTAATTCAAAGTATCTCGTGGCATCTAAGGATGGGTCATATCAATCGAAAAAGACTTGACAAAGCTAGTAAAGGATGGGATCCTTATGGGCTTGGATAGTGATCCATTACCCACTGTGAATCTTGTATTGAAGGAAAATGACAAAAGCCTCATTTCCTTCTAAAGGAAACAGATTTGAATCCACATTAGACATGGTACATCTTGATGTGTGGGCCCATGAATGTACAAGCTAGAGGAGGTTATGAATATTTCGTAACTTTTATAGATGATTACTCAAGACATGGCTATTTGTATTTGATGCATAAAAGAGTGAATCTTTTGAAAAGTTCAAAGAATTAAAAGTGAAGTCGAGAAGCAACTTGGCAAGCCATTAAAGCGACTTCGATCGGATCAAGGTGGCGGTATTTATCCGAGAGTTCCAGCAATATTTAATTGACAATGGAATTGTTTCCAATTTGTCGACTCCTCGTACACCTCAATGAATGGTGTAGCGAGAGGAGAAATAGAACTCTATTGGAAATGGTAAGATCAATGATGTCTGTGCTAGCCTTCGAGAATCGTTACGGGATATGCCATACAAACGACAACATATCTTCTTAACTTTGCTCCATTCAAATCGGTGCCTAAAACACCTAGGGAGTTGTGGACTGGCTGAGTGCCTTCATTGAGGCACTTGAGGACTTGGGGCTGTCCAACTCATGTTCTAAAGCCTGAATCCACAAAGATGGAACCAAGGTCAGAAGTATGTTTGTTTGTAGGATATCCTATGGGAACTCGATGGTACTATTTTTACAGTCCTCATGATAGGAAGGTATTTGTGTCGACAAATGCAAACTTCTTAGAGGAAGAGTTTGTGAGAAATCACAAAGGAAGAAGTGAAGTAGTACTAAAGGAGTTAGCAATTTCATCCAAACCAAGAGTTGTTTTGGATATGATGTAACAAGATGTCGAAATGGATTCAAGAGTTGAATCGAAGTGCAACCTGAACATCAAGATGTGCCTAGACGTAGTGGGAGGGTTATGAGACAACCAGATAGGTATCGGGTTTAGGAGAAGGCTTAATTGCCATCTCGCACCAAGAAGAAACAGATCCGTGCACGTATACACAAGGTTATTAATGATGTTGATGCAGAAAATGGCTCAAGGCAATGGAATGGAAATAGATTCTATGTATACTAATGAAGTGCAGGTCCTTGTAGATCTACCACCGTGTCTAAAACCATAGGGTGTAAATGCATCTACAAAAGGAAAAGGGGATCGGATGGAAAGCTAGAGACCTTTAAAGCTAGATTGGTAGATAAAGGCTATACTCAAAAGGAGGGTATAGACTACGAGGAGACTTTTTTTTCGGTTGCCATGCTTAAGTCCATCAGGATTCTTTTTGGCCATAGCAGCCTATTTCGATTATGAAATATGGCAAATGGATGTCAAGATCACATTTCTGAATGGAGATCTTGAGGAGACCATTTATATGGCCCAACCAGAAGGATTCATTGAGCTAGGTAATGAGCATAAGGTTTGCAAGTTGCAAAGGTCCATTTATGGACTTAAGCAAGCATCTAGGTCTTGGAACATTAGGTTTGATAAGGCTATCAAAACCTATGGGTTCATACAAAACCTAGATGAGCCTTGTGTTTACAAAAGAATACAAGAAGGTAAGGTTACTTTCCTAATCCTGTATGTTGATGATATTCTGCTCATTGGGAATGATGTGGGAATGTTATCTGCGGTTAAGGGATGGCTGAATGAACAGTTTTCAATGAAGGATTTGGGAGAGGCTACCTATGCTCTAGGGATCAAACTTATAAGGGATCATAAGAACAAGAAGATAGTTTTGTCTCAACTAACCTACATTGAGAATATGCTCAATAAGTTCGCCATGCAAGATTCCAAGAGGGGTTTCACTCCTACTAGACATGGAATCAAACTTTCAAAGGAACAAGCACCTAAAACCCAAGAGGAGGTTGAACGCATACGTAACATTCCATATGCTTCGGCAGTTGGTAGTTTGATGTATGCAATGCTGTGCACTAGACCGGATATCTGTTACGCAGTGGGACTAGTAAGTAGATTTCAGTCCAATCCAGGAATGGAACATTGGACTGCGGTTAAGTGTATACTTAAGTATCTTCGTAGGACGAAGAACTTAATGCTTGTTTACTCGAAGTAATCTTATTCCAACAGGATATACGGATTTCGATTTCCAATCGATGTTGATTCAAGGAAATCAACTTCTGGTTCTATATTTACTTTAGGAGGTGGAGCCATAGTTTGGAGGAGTGTCAAGCAATCTTCTATTGCTGATTCGACTATGGAGGTTGAGTATGTTGCTGCTTGTGAAGCAAAAAGGAAGCGATCTGGCTGGAAGTTCCTAAATGATTTGGAGGTAGTTCGAGCGAAAAAGCCATTACACTTTATTGTGATAATAGTGGCGCGATGGCTAATTCTAAAGAACCTCGGAACCACAAAGCTGCCAAACACATTGAGCGAAAGTATCATCTCATAAGGGAGATAATACAATGTGGAGAAGTGGATGTGGTAAATGTAGGAAAATCCCGGGAGGTACATCACATGTACTGGCAGCAGAAAACAAAATTTTTGTTCCCGGGACTTTCCCGAACCCAGGATCCAGGTATCCGTATGAAGACATAAACCTAAATAGCCAAAAGAGACTATCTCTAAAGGTATCCACGCAGAGATCGAAAAACTAACCGGATCAAACCCTTTGACCCGGGAATAGTTAGAACGAATAAAGCTCGCTAGAGCCTACCCCGTCTGGAGAGCTTGAGATCGACGTTGAAACCTTATGCTTTGAGAAGAGAAAACGATGATGCATGAGGAAGAAGATTTGAAAACCAATTTTCCAAAGGAAACTTAACTCTTAAGTTTCCAACTTCTCCTCCCTACAAGCCAAAATCGTCGACCCTTCCACCTTAAGCAAGCCATCTTATATGTCTTTATAACCATTAAAAGACTTGAATAAGATGAAGCCATGTGGAAGTTTAATGGCCATTCATTTTCTTTAATGAATTAAGAAATAAAGCTTTGAAAAGTCAAAGCTCTCATCCTCTCCTCTTTCCAACGCACTAACCTATATATATATATATATTAATTAATTATTTACTTAATTAATTAATATATATAATTGCTAAAGATCCGGTCAAGCTAAATTGGTCTACCCACTACCATGGGCCCCGATGTCAAACGACTCCTAAACCTTTCTTAGCAATATTGATGTCGCGATCTCATCGGGACATATCCCAATCCCATTGGGATCCATTTAATCTAATGCTCTCCATAATTGGAACTCGTCCAATTACTATTTTCTGATTCTCTGAAACACTCTTAAGCTTGTGACCCTTTAGGTTCCCGGTTATGTTGGCCACTTAGATTAACAATTAATCTGAGCAAGTCATGAGCGGTATCTAGCAACACATCATGACCCCCAATTAACCGGAAAGTAATCGGTTTGATGTATTCATCACGAACCGGATCACAAACCCTTCCATGACAATTACAGTGCAATTAGTCCTTTCACCATCCTATACCCCACTTGGTTATGAGTATGGTCAAAGTGTCAACTCTTACTAGACCGAGTCTAGCCCAGTGATAACAGATCTCGCCCTAGGACTCATTACTCTATATGTCCATGAAGACACTCTCCATGACATATTCACTCGCCGAGATTTCCAAGTAATGACCCGACAAGAGGCCATGGGTATCTCCTCTGCTAATCCGAAGTGGTGAATCCTTTATTGGCTACTCAATTACCTTGAATACCTCAAGGCGTACCCAAACACCACCCTATGAGTTACCTCGGAAGGCAACAAGAAATGGAGTCAAAGCACGTAATCAAGATATCAAGATATCCTTGAGTACCTCAAGTCTAAGGATACTTGCACCATTGCTATGATGAGATTATCAACGACACTAGATAAGATATCCATGTGATGATCTCATGGCGGGTCATCCAATGAACCTACTACCGCTAGTAAGCATCCACATGTCAACTCTAAATATCTCATATTTACGGTTTCGAGATCCACCGCTTGATCCAATCAAGGAATATGACATGTGCTAGTCTATCCGGATTAATGATGTCGATCTCATTAATCCTTTGACTAGGAGAATTTAGATATTGACATAATTGCACATGATAGGAATCTCGGGAGTATGATCACATCATAATTTCCTTCATGCTATGTCATATATCATGGACTTCATTAATCGATTAAAGATCCAATCAATTCATAAACAATGTTCATGAACATCAAATTAATGAATTATGCCTTTTCTTTATTTATTCATTCAGATGCGCACGATTTGTGAATAAAAAGCGCTAAAGGGATTGCCTTTAGGGCACAAATAAACGAAGATCCTTAAATAAGTCGACTTATCCAATGTACAAGTCGACTTATCGTACTTTTCAAGAACAAGTCTACTTATCAGTAGTACAAGTCGACTTGTACTTACAAATCTCCCACTTGACCTAAAGCCAATCGCCTTAGTATCTAATACCATAAGCGAGTCCATGAGAAACACAATTCTCTTGTGAGAATGGCTTTGTCAACGGAACAGCAACACTTTGCTCTGTGGGAATTCTCTCTATCAGGATATCATCTCGACTAATGATCTCCCGAATCGGCGGAGTACGAGTTCGGATCGTCGATGAGACCTTGGTTCCTTTGCCTGCGCACTAGCCCCATTATATCACAATACAATCCTATGGGCCCACCACAGCTAGGGACCAGATCAAGTTCAGTAATGAAGTTCTTGATCTAAACCGCTTCCTTTGCTGCATCCGATGCTGCAATGTACTCTGCCTCGGTTGATGAATCAGCAGTCCTCTCTTGTTTGGAATTCTTTCCAACTAACCGCCACGCTATTCAGTGTGAATGTATATAACCTGATCATGATTCAGAATCATCCTTATCAGATTAGATACTGGCATCTGAATGGCTGCTCATATGGAGATTTCCATCTCCAAACATCAAGAAAACATCCTTAGTGCTTCACAAGTACTTGAGGATATTCTTCACCGCCACCCAGTGACCCTCACTAGGAACCGATTGATATCTGCTCGTAACACTTAGAGCATACGATAAATCGGGCCTCGTACATAGCATCGTTCCATGCTAAACCTCTTTAGCATCTCATCTATGTACGATGCTTGTGAAAGACCAAGCAACCTTTTAATTTATCTCTATAAATCTATATCCCACGGATATAAGTTGCTTTACCAAGGTCTTTCATCGCAAATTGTTTGGACAACCAAATTTTAACTGATTGCAGCATAGAGACATCGTTTCCCAGTAACAGTATGTCATCTATATACAACACAAGGAATACGATTGCAGTCCCACTAACCTTCTTATACACACAATGATCATCCGGATTTTGTGAGAAATCAAACTCTTTGATTAACTCATCAAAACGGATAATCCAACTCCTGGAAGCTTGCTTCAATCCAAACATGGATTTCTGAAGCTTGCATACGTTTTCGCCATCGATGGAAGTGAAGCCCTCAGGTTGTGTCATACATATCCTCGGGTAGATTTCCTCTCAAGAAAGCTATCTTCACATCCATTTGCCATATCTCATAATCATAATGAGTGGCAATGGCTAGGAGTATCCTAATGGATTTAAGCATTGCTACGGGGCTGAAGGTCTCGTCATAGTCAACTCTTTGTCTGTGACGAAATCCTTTAACCAGAAGCATTGCTTTATAGGTAATCAAATTACCATCCATGTTGGTTTTCTTCTAAAACCTCTTTGCACCCTGTGGGTTTTATCCCTTCAGGTGTAACAACCAAAGTCCATACTTGGTTTATGTACATGGAATCCATTGCGGATTTCATGGCATAAAGCCATTTCTCAGACTCTGAACTTTTCAGAACCTCTTCATAGGTAGTAGGCTCATCATCACATATGAGCAATACGTCATTCTGTTCCCCACGAGAAATCCATATTTCTCAGGAACAGAGCGTATCCTACGTGACCTATGAAATTCGTGTGTAGTAGAAGGTTGAACTGTTACCTCATCTATATGAGTTACAGTTTCAAGTTCAGGCAGTTGATCTATGTTTGTTCGAGCATCTTGAACTTCTCCAAGTTCAACTTTGCTCCCACTGTCCTCTTGTAAAAGAAACTATTTCTTTAAGAAAACAGCATGCTTGGAAACAAACAACTTTTGTTCCTAAGCAAGGTAGAATTGATATTCCACGAACAAACACTTGTCAGCTTTGCATCAAGCTAATCTGACTGTGTCCGCTTCACGTAAGCAGGACAATCCCAAACTTTCAGCTAAGAAAGATAGGGTTTTCAGTTAGTCCATATCTCCATATGGAGTAACCACAACTATCTTTGATGGAACTCTGTTTAACAAGTAAACAGCTGTCTCAAGCGCATATTCCCAAAACTGTGCAAAACCTATCATCAATCGCACCATGTCTAACAAGGTTCGATTTCTCCTTTCAGCCACACCTTGTGCTGCGGCGTGTAAGGTGGAGTGTACTGAGATAAAATCTCATGATCTCTGAGATAATCCAAAACTGTTGGTCTAAGTATTTTCCACCACGATCAGATCGTAATGTATTCATACTTTTACCAAGTTAGTTTTCTACTTCATTTCTGAATTATTTGAACTTTTTCAATCGCTTCAGATTTGTATCTCATCAGATACATGTACCCATATCGTGAATAATCACCGATAAAAGTAATGAAGTAAAAACAACCACTTCTGGCATAGATGGACATCGGACCACATACATCCGAATGTATTAGGTCTAATATTCCATTCACTTGTTCACCCTTTCCTTTAAAGGATAACTTAGTCATCTTGCCTAATAAACAAGATTCGCATGTGTCATATGATTCATAATCAAATGACCCTAAACATCCACTCTTATGGAGCTTAGCGATGCGTGTCTCATTTATATGGCCAAGCCGACAATGCCATAAGTAAGTTGATTTTAAATTATCTCATTTATGTCTTTCCGCGTCATTGATATTCATAATTGGATATGACATATCTAATATGTCAATTCCATTACATAATGTACCAGTACCATAGAGCTTTCCATTGCAACTAATATAGCAACCATTGCTACTAAAAGTCCAATGGAAACCAGCTCTAATTAAACATAAAACATACAATATGTTCTTTGTTTAAAACAGGTACAAAATGACAATCATCCAATTTGAATACAAGCTCACGAGGAGTGACAAGACATAAGTGCATACGGCTAATGTAGCAACCTTGCTTCATTACACCGCGAAAGTCGATTCTTCTTTTATGAGCTTTCTCGTCCCCGAGGCCCCGCATATCATTTCATATGTATGAGCCACATCCGTATCAAATACCGATATGTTTGGATCAGAATAGTATTAACCTCAATGACAAACATATTTGAAGAAGTAGAGGCATCGATGCCTTCTTCGCTTCAAGGACTCAGATAGATTTTACGGTTTAGCCTCTAGTGTGGTGGTCTTGCCACTATGAAAGCAAAACCTTTTGGGAAGATTACTTTGGTTTTCTTCTTGTTGGCACTTCCTTTGGTTTCTTGGCCTTTTTCTTTGAACTAGAAGAAGAAGCATCCACCATTAGCACTTGCTATCTCTCTTTCTTGATAGCACCTGTTCAGCTGTTATGAGCTGATTGATCAGCTCAGGAATTGTTGTGGATATTTGGTTTATCCGATAGTTTAACACAAACTGTGAATAACCATCAGACAATCCAACCAGAATTAAGTCTCTACTTAACTCATAATCCATTATAAATCCTAAGACAGCCAATCTCTCAATATAGCCATTCATCTTGATGCATCTTTGTGGCGATTATCCTCGAGCCATCTTTGTGATGAAGAGAAGCCTTGAGGTCTTGAACCTTTCAGACCGAGCTTACTCATCAAACAGCTCCATAAGATGAAATACTATAGAGTGAGCATCCATGGACTCGTGCTGCTGCTGCTGCTCTGGTGACATCAAGGCAAGCAGCCATGTCCCCGTCCATTAGATGCTTACGATATGCTTTCTGATCCTTATCAGAAGCATCGACAGCAGGTGCATCTGGAAGTGGAACATCTAAGACGTATCCCAGTTCCTCAGATCTGAGAACAATTCTCAGATTCCTTAGCTAATCAAGAAAATCGGTCCAGAATAGAGAGCGTAAATTCACACTGAAAGACTTCTTCAATCAACCTAAACGCGATAGAGAGAAGGAATGATAGAATAGAAATGCCTGCATGATTATAAGGACTTGCATGACATGCATATGGCTCCCACTAGTTTCCTAGAATCCATAACCCTCTTTACGAATCCAGAGAAACGATGTGACATAATGTCCTAGTGGGTCGATATCCGACATTGCTAAGAGTGACCTTGGGTTTGCCCAACAAGCCACAACTTAGGTCAATCGGTAGGTATCGGTCATACCAATTGTATCATCGATAACCGACATTAAGAATGACCTTGAGGTTAGCTCAACAAGCCACCTTATGTCTCGGGAGGTATCAGATATACCAATTATATCTTAGACACAACTATCGATCAGTGCTATCAACTTGTTGATGTGTGCACTTCATTGGGTATCAACTCTTTGATGCGCATACATCTAATGTATGCTACCCAACTTCGCCTCTGTCCACGTTGACCTTGAGGTTAGCTCAACAAATCAACGCTTCTAGGAAAACCGACCCATTAATCCAAAAATCTTATTTTCATGGTTTGAACATATTCGTATAGAGTGAGCTTGAGGTTAGCTCAACAACTCAACCCTATAAGAACTCTAGTTCTTACCATATTAATGGAAGGCGTTAGTTTTCATATACCGAGGAGGGATTTCGGGTCTCTTCTTCTTCTTCTCCAAGCCGTAGGATTATAGTCACCATGACTATATGGAATGATTTAGGTTTCATCAATCAAATTGAATCAATCCTTATAATCATCCATCATCCAACCTGAGCATGCCACAAGTCGACTTTCATCGAATGCAAGTCGACTTATGCTTCTGCCCACACACAAGTCGACTTGTATGACACAAGTCGACTTATGTCACCTGCCCATGAACAAGTCGACTTATAAGGTACTACTGTTTCGACTTATATTGAGATCTGAACAAGTCGATTTATTCATCCACAAGTCGACTTATCCAAAACTCTTGAACAAGTCGACTTATACCTTATACAAGTCGACTTATTTAGGGAATTTTGCTAAAATCTCTAATCGGCTAATTCCTCAATTAATGCAATTCCAATTCACAATACCTACAAGGTAATATCTGATAAATTTGATGTATCAATGAACAATTCATTGAACCATGAAAGCCTTAAATAGTCAAACTATATGAAAAACTTGAAATGAGTCAAAACTCATTAATTTCCAAACAATTTATGAACACCCAAATTATCATCCTAAGCATCTATAGCTAGCACATACATTATCAAATTTACTTCAGCACATGCCATAAAAATATGACGGTCAAAACAAACAAGATAATGCAATATGCGAACGAGACGCTAATGTGCCCAATTCGGCATTCAAAAATTCTTGGAAAAACAACTTCAAGCAATTCAGTTTGGAAATCATACTACATCAAGATAAAACATTTTTAATCACATTAAAAATGGTGCAAGGCATTGGAACTGAAAAAGCACACTCAACCAAGCCAAGCAAAACAGACCCAACAATTTTCACCAAAACTGTCCAGTCCTGTACATTGCTCGAAATGATCAATGAAACAATTTCAATAAATCATGAGAAAATTACGTAGGTTACTAAATGTTCAGAACATGCTACATGAATATTTTCAGGATTTTAGGCCATCAAAAACTCAGTCAACCTAAATAACAAAACCGATTCAAAATCTGTGTTCATCAGCACAGCAATTCCCAACAGCATAGAATAAATTCGTGAATAAATATTCAATCACCTTGAAATCCAATTTCCATGCTCAAAGATATTCACCAACATCTTAGAGACATGTAGGTGAATGAAAATCCAGAAAACGATTTTTCTAGAATTTATTATCGATTTTATACTACTGCCTGTTCCAGAATCGTTTCACAAAACAGCATCTGTAACCTTAGGGAATTAATTAGCAAAACTATATCAAATCAAATTGATAAATTCTGAAAATTCATACACATATTCTCTAACATGTTATGAACAATCCTGGGTAGAAAAATTTCGAAAATCCTATCTCTATAGCAATTCGAAATCTGAGCAGTACACATGCATCAACATCAACAGCACTTAGGGTTTCTGATCTAGCTTAGGTTTTAGCTTCATACGGGATACCAGACGCTCTGATACCACTGTAGGAAAATCCCAGGAGGTACATCACATGTACCGGCAGCGGAAAACAAAATTTTTGTTCCCGGGAGTTTCCCGAACCCAGGATCCAGGTATCCGTATGAAGACATAAACCTAAATAGCCAAAAGAGACTATTTCTAAAGGTATCCACGCAGAGATCAGAAAAACTAACCGGATCAAACCCCTTTGACCCGGGAATAGTTAGAACAGAATAAAGCCTACTAGAGCCTACCTCTATCCTGGAGAGCTTGAGATCAGACGTTGAAACCTTATGCTTTGGAGAAGAGAAAAACGATGATGCATGAGGAAGAAGATTTGAAAAACCAATTTTCCAAAGGAAACTTAACTCTTAAGTTTCCAACTTCTCCTCCCTACAAGCCAAAAACCGTCGACCCTTCCACCTTAAGCAAGCCATCTTATATGTCTTTATAACCATTAAAAGACTTGAATAAGATGAAGCCATGTGGAAGCTTAATGGCCATTCATTTTCTTTAATGAATTAAGAAATAAAGCTTTGAAAAGTCAAAGCTCTCATCCTCTCCCTCTTTCCAACGCACCCAACCATATATATATATATATTAATTAATTATTTACTTAATTAATTAATATATATAATTGCTAAAGTAGTCCAGTCAAACTGGGGTCGGTCCCTAACCTCTAGGGCCCCGATTTGAATCACTCCAGAAACCTTTCTTAGCAATATTGATGTCGCGATCTCTTGGGACATATCCCAATCCCATTGGGATCCATTTAATCCTAATGCTCTCCATAATTGGAACTCTGTCCAATTACTATTTTACTGATTCTGAAACACTCTTAAGCGTGTGACCCTTTAGGTTCCGGTTATGTTGGCCACTTAGATTAACAATTAATCTGAGCAAGTCATGAGCGGTATCTAGCAACACATCATGACCCCTAATTGACCGGAAAGTAATCGGTTTGATGTATTCATCACGAACCGATCACAAACCCTTCCATAGACAATTACTGTGCAATTCGTCCTTTCACCATCCTATACCCCACTTGGTTATGAGTATGGTCAAGTGTCAACTCTTACTAGACCGAGTCTAGCCCAGTGATAACAGATCTCGCCCTAGGACTCATTACTCTATATGTCCATGAAGACACTCTCCATGACATATTCACTCCGCCGAGATTTCCGAGTAATGATCTGACAAGAGGCCATGGGTATCTCCTCTCGCTAATCCGTAGTGGTGAATCCTTTATTGGCTACTCAATTACCTTGAATACCTCAAGCTGCACCCAAACACCACCCTATGAGTTACCTCCGAAGGCAACAAGAAATGGAGTCAGCACGTAATCAAGATATCAAGATATCCTTGAGTACCTCAAGTCTAAGGATACTTGCACCATTGCTATGATGAGATTATCAACGACACTAGATAAGATATCCATGTGATGATCTCATGGCGGTCATCAATGAACCTACTACTCGCTAGTAAGCATCCACATGTCAACTCTAAATATCTCATATTTACAGTTTTCGAGATCCACCGCTGATCAATCAAGGAATATGACATGTGCTAGTCTATCCGGATTAATGATGTCCAGTCTCATTAATCCTTTGACTAGGAGAATTTAGATCTTGACATAATTGCACATGATAGGAATCTCGGGAGTATGATCACATCATAATTTCCTTCATGCTATGTCATATATCATGGACTTCATTAATCGATTAAAGATCCAATCAATTCATAAACAATGTTCATGAACATCAAATTAATGAATTATGCCTTTTCTTTATTTATTCATTCATGCGCATAAGGCGTGAATAAAAGCGCTAAAGGGATTGCCTTTAGGGCACAAATAAACAAGATCGTCCTTAAATAAGTCGACTTATCCAATGTACAAGTCGACTTATCGGTACTTTTCAAGAACAAGTCGACTTATCAATAGTACAAGTCGACTTGTACTTACAGTAAAGATTCCTACAGAGCAAAACCTTGCTGATCCGTTCACAAAGATATTGACTCAAAAGAGCTTTGTGGGTCACCTAGAAGGGATGGGAATGAAGGATATGTCAAACTTGCTTTAGGGCAAGTGGGAGATTGTTGGAGTTATGTAAATATAGTACCCTGGAAAGCAAGTGTATTTACATGTAACTTTATCTTCTTGATTCTGAGCTTTGTAATGAAAATATTTATTATTAATAAAACAAAAGAGTTTGGTTTTATCTGTATGAGCATTATATATCTGGTCATAATGTTAGGCCCCGAATTTTCTTTATGATGTCATTAAGCATGACTTGTGGTAATTATGTGATTATGTTTTAATTTGAGTTAATCGGGGGTATTAATGCGGAATTAAGGTTTAATTATGGTTTAAATGATTTTGGGCTTTGGCTTATTAGGAAGGGCCCAAGCCCTTAGGGTTTAAAGAGAAAGGATTATAAAAGAGAAGGAAAAGAAGAAAAAGAAGAGGAAAAGAAGAGAGGAAGAGTGTGGCCGTCGACGGAGAGGAGAAGAGGAAGAGAAGAGTTGCGATTTCGATCAGTTTCGACGATTCTAAAGCCTCAATCGGTAAGTTTTCGACCTCCTTATCATGTTTTCATTTGGATTAAACATTGTAATGGCTTGGATTGAGAGAAATCGATGTTTTAGGATTTTAGGGTGGAAAATTGGGAAAATCCTTAGATTGATGATTTTAGGATGAATCTGAAGCTTAGAATGAGTTAGAATGGTAGTATAAGCCTTGATCTATGTTTTGCATGTTTTGCATGTGGTAGATTTGAGTTTGGAACAGAATCGAGAGTCGAGTTCCGAACCAGACGTCGCGACGAGCGTATGAATGTCGCCGCGGCGTGTGGGGAAGGGAGCCACGTCGCGACGTGTGAATTAATTTACGTTTATTCGCCGCGACGTGTGCTCTGTTGTGGACGTCGCGACGAATGATCGGAGACGTCGCGACGTGTGACGTTTGGTTCGCGGCGAACCTTCGCTTATTCGTCGCGACGAGCGTCTCTTCGTCGCGGCGATCCCCCTGTGTTTCCGAAATAAGATTTTCATATTTTTGGGAATATCTTTTGGTATAGATGTCCGATTGAGGTGAATTTGGATTCATTGTGACCTAGAAATAAAGGGCTCCGAGTTGTATGAAGTCGGGAAGTTCGGAATTTGCCTCGCAGGGTTCGGAATTTTAGGAGAAGATCGGATATAGATTTTTAATGCTTTCTTTGGATTCCAAGCTTCGCACATTTACTATGGACATTGACTAAATGGAACTTGGTTTATTATAGGAAACCAAGCTGATTTGACCCAATCGCGAGAGGAAGGACATCAGTAAATTGGATACTCGAGCGATTAGAGGTGGGTAATATATTTATAGTTATTGTGTGATTAGGCAATTTCTTGCCTATGTATGAATATATGTTATATGTTATGCATGTTTAATTGTGATAAATAAATGACTTTTGATTTCATATGAGAGGCATGAGATCATGATTTTTGAACATGTCATGCCTCGACTTCGGTCACGGCATTTTGAATAAATGAGAAACATGAAAGCATGTCATTGATAAAATGATTTTGAGCATGAATCTATGCTTTTGTTTGGGCGAGAGTGGAACCATTTCGTTCGTCACGTGCACGTCGACAAGAGCCTTCTCCGGCTGCCCGCTTGTGGCCTATGAGCTCGAATGGACTCATTTCGTTCGAGATGTAAACTTGGTTTCTTCCTTTTGTTTCCATGGAACCCTCGAGCCATTGTGATCGCATTGCATATGTGAATTGTTCATTGTGGAGGCTTTGTGACATATTTATAACTTGTATTAATTTTAATGAATCGTACATTAGTGATTGGTGTGTGGATACCGATGTGTGTATATAGATATAATATATATACATTCATATGGGATTTGTGCTAATTGCGATGGCTATAACTATATTAGCCATCGAAGTGTGTAGCTCAACCCATTACTTTCCCCTCCTTAGGTGCAGATCAGGACGATCGTTGACTTTGCGCGGCATCGGAAACTTCAGACAAATTAGGAGCTTTGTATTAAGTTAGTATTTTGTTGGCCCTCCGAGCATGTTAACATTGAGCATACTCATGTATTTTTGGATTTAGATTTCATTTTGTATTTTGCTCTAATTGAGGATACTTGTTGACTTTTCTTAATTTGCAATAGTATGAAATCCCTATGGTTATAGGGTCTTTAATGTATGGTTGTGTATGTACTGGCAATGTATGTATGTATGTATTAATTGATCGATTGTGCCTCAATGTTGGGATCGGGTCCGCGGTTTGGGGCACTTTCGGCTGGTAGCGACCGAGGGGCCTCGGTTCGGACATCCGGGGCCCGGGCTCAACACATAAGGTACCAAGATTTATTTGTAAGTAATATACATATACATAGAGATGTATGGGAAACATGTATATTATTAGAATCAATTAATTGATTCACAGTTGAATAATCAAGTTGGTCGTTTGATTATGGTTTAGATCAGTAGTGTTGCGATTTATCTCCATATAAGTAAAGGAGTTTACTTAAAGGGAATGATGAGTTTCATATCATGATAGTAGTAGACTATCGATAATGGCACTATTAAATAAATTTGGAATCAAGTATGTTTTCAAAAATAAAGTGGGTCGTTACTTTAATCTTAAAACATACAACTTAAGCATTCACTTATTATGAACCACAATCTTGATGAGTGGTGAACTCATATGTGTTTCATTATAATTCTTGATATGATCGGAATGGATTTTTACAGGGTATTAATCCGAAGGTCTCGCATGTTGGAATTATTAATTGAAACATGTATTAGGGAACATTCACTCAAATAAAGAGTTTATAATGTTATCATCTCTTCTAGATGTTTTAAGGAGATTTGGTGATTAAACTGGCGCCAGTAGTTTGATGGACTAGCTACCCATCAAGTCTTAACACTAAGATGAGATCTTATGTGTTAATCACCATATAAAGTAAAATGAGAGATCTAGAAGGAAAAACCAACATAAGGGCAAAACGATAATTTTACCCTTTGTTGTGCGGATGGCTATAATAAGGTTCTAAATAGGGTTTGCAATTGGACATATTCTCTTAATATTTAATAATTCAAGAGTTCAACTAATTGTCTTTAGTAGAATGACATTTAGTTAATAAGCTAGAATTAATTCCAATGTGATTGAATTATTTCTGGGCTTATTGGAGCTTGAATTATCAAAGTCCAATAAAATTCCCCACTTGGCTTTAAGGAAGGTTATCAAGCTAAGTAAGAAGTAGTTTGGAGGTTTTAGAAGTCCATAATTGAATGATGGGCTTATACTAATTAATGGTTAATTGGAAGCCCATATGTTTATTTAGAAATGGGCTTGTTTTGGTTTAATGTAATTGATTAGATTGATTATATTAAAACAATTTTTTTTTAAATGGAGAAGAAGCAATTTCGAAATTGTGTTAGGTTAGATGTGTAACCACACATTTGACATTAAAATACTAAATAAAGATGGTCTTTATTATGGTTCATCATTATTAAATGGAGTTATGAACTTACCATTAAATGGTTTAATGGTTGGCTTTTAATGTTGGGATGTAACCTATTTGCATTCATTAGATTAAAGATGAAAGATGTGCATTAGATGGACCATCTTCCTGTTAGAGTAGTGCCCTAAAGGCAATCCCCTTTAGCGCTTTTTGTTCATAGTCTTGTACAGACTTTATGAATAAATAAAGAAAGGCATGTTTCATTTATTTGATGTTCTTTATGGATTGATTGTGATCTTTAATCAAATGAATGAAGTCCATGATATATGACATAGCATGAAGGAAATTATGATGTGATCATACTCTGAGATTCCTATCATGTGCAATTATGTGGGTATCTAAATTCTCCTAGTCATAGGATTAATGAGGTGGACATCATTAATCCGGACAGACTAACATATGTCATACTCCTTGATTGGATCAGCGGTGGATCTCGTAAGCTGTAAATATGAGATATTTAGAGTTGACATATGGATGCTTACTAGTGGTAGTAAGTTCATTGGATGACTGCCATGAGATCATCACATGGATTTAATGTCGGTGATAATCTCATCATAAGAATGGTGCAAGTATCCTTAGACTTGAGGTACTCAAGGATATCTTGAATCTTGATCCTGCATGCTGACTCCATTCCTTGTGGCCTTCCGGAGGTTACTCATAGGGTGGTGCTTGGGTATAGTTTGAGGTATTCGAAGGCCCAATAAAGGATTCATCACTTACGGAAAATGTAAGAGATACCCTGGCCTCTTGTCAGGATCATTACTTTAAGTCTCTGGCCAGAGCATGACTATGTCATGAAGAGTGTCTTCATGGACATATAAAGTAATGAGTCCTCAGACAGGAACTGATTTCACTTGGGCTAGACTTAGTCTAGTAAGAGTTGACATATTAGCCATACTCATAACCAAGTGGGGTATAGGATGATGAAAGGACGAATTGCACAGTAATTGTCTATGGAAGGGTTCGTGATCTGGTTCGTGATGAATTCATCAAACCAATTACTTTCCGGTCAATTGGGGTCATGATGTGTTGCTAGATACCGCTCATGACTTGCTCAGATTAATTGTTAATCTAAGTGGCCAACATAACCGGAAACCTAAAGGGTCACACGCATAAGAGTGTTTCAGAGAATCCGTAAAATAGTATTGGACTAAGTTCCAATTATGGAGAGCAACTGGATTAAATGGATCCCGATGAGATCGAGATATGTCCCGATGAGATCGCGACATTGATATTGCTGAAAAAGATTTTCGGTGATTTTTCCATGCCGGGGCCCGGTAGGACCGACCCCAGTGTGACTGGACCACTTTAGCAATATATATACATATATATATATGATTAATTAATTAAATAATTAATTAATATATATATATATATATATGCATGTAACGTGGAAGATGGGAGAAGCTTCCATTTGGAAGCTTAGTCATCACCTTCATTTAATAACTAAAGGACAAAAAACAATAAAGGTGGAAGAAAGATGAAGATGATCGTATGGCTTGGTAAAAAGAGAAGGAAAAGTGTTTTCTTACACCTTTTGAAAAAGGCTTCATCGTGAATGAAGGAAGGAGAAAGGTTTTTGAGAAAAACCTAAGTTCTCATCTTCATCATCAATTCTTCATCTACTCCTCCAAGATTTCCATCTTTCCAACGTGAATCCAAGCTCTCCAGGACAGAGGTAGGGTCTAGCAGCTCTTATTCTGTTCTAGCTATTCCCGGGTCAAAAGGGTTTGACTCGGTTAGGTTCTCTGATCTCTGCGTGGATACCTTTAGAGATAGTCTCTATTGGCTATTCAGGTTTGAGGTTTTCATACTGACACCGGGATCACGGGTTTGGGAAGGTCCCAGAATAAAATTTTTTGTTTCATTCTTTGGAACATGTGATGTTCCTCCCAGGATTTTCCTACACTTCCTTCTTTCTTCTTGGCAAAACCGAAATGGGTATTCAGTTATAGGTTATGGTCTTTTCAAATAGCCATTTTAAAGATAAATGAAGTAAGTCTCATTTATTGGCTATTTGATGAGTGATTAATGTAAGAAGTGATGCATTGGATGCCTCTCACTCTTTCCATTCATGCATATTTTGAAATTGAGATGTAAGAAAGGGTTCTTGCATGGTTTTTAGAGATTCTCTCCTTTCATGCAAGGTAGAACCGAAATTCCTAAGTGAAAGAATTGAAAGAGTTTCAATTTTGGTTTTTCTTCTTCTAAGAAAATCTCCTCCAAATATTTCTTCTCCTTTCCCACCAAAGGATTTTGTTAACCTAGTTGTCCTTGAAAACAAGTGGTAAATCTAATTGGTCGAGGATACTACAACAAGGAAAAGATAGATTGCTAAAGGAAAAGACTCAAAGGCAAAGGATTTGGATATAAGAAGGAGGGATAGCGGCGAGGATTTAAAGTCAGTGAAGGAGTCGGTAATTCCTTTTATCTTGTTCTTGGTTTTATTATCCTTATACCATATCATGTATGGATTAGCATGTTGATTTGGATATATTGCTTCCGCTGCAAGATGATTTCTTAAAAAGTTTTGAAATCTATCGTTTCTCCAAACTAAGCATGCTTTCTTTTTCCGATCCAACATTGTGGACATAAAGTTTGCTATTTTTCGATGTCGGGATTGAGAAATATGATTTTCTGCAGATATGCTTTGTTTTGAAAATGCTATTAAGTATAGATTTGTGTGTTCTATGCTTCGAGGCCACTCGTCGTATGGATTTAGTTTGAATTAGAGTAAGTGGTCTTCATGAAAGGTTTAGATGATGTTTTTATCTTTCCATTGATATAAAGTTTGCCATTTTTCGATATCAGGGCTAGGAGTTATGAGCGATTAAAAATTGGAAGTCGTTTAGGAAAATCTGTTTTGGACGGAATCTTTGATTGAGTTTTTGACCTTTTTCGAGACCTAATTTGAATTTGAGTACTTCAGGGAAGTTGTAGAGCTTCCTTTGATCTTTTTATTGACACCAAATTTGTTAAATTCCTAGTTCGGGATCGAGAGATATGGTTTTTGAAAAGTTTGGTTTTGAAGTTCCGTTACTTTGTTTTTTTATCCGATCTCTTTCGTAATCTTTTGCTTATAATTCCTTCGTCCGACATCCGATTGATTTGATTCTCGAAGTGTTGGATTCCTGAGACAATTAGTTTCATTTTCTTGAAGAATTATGATTTTTAGGAGATTAAATGGAAAGAGATTGAGTGAACCAAAGTAGGAGATTTGGTTATAGGTTATAAGTTGGATGATTTTCTGAACATGGTTTGGTATTTTGTAAAATTCAGGAGCTATACAACTCCGATTGAGTTGATTCTTAAGGCCAAATAAAATTTAGATATGTGGCTACAAATCATGTGAAGGGATCAAAATTTAATTTCATCCTTAAGATTGTTAATTTCTAGACTGAAGTTATGTTAATTTTCAGTCACGGATTTTATGAAGGTCCGATAATATTTTGGCTATAAATTCTTCGTTTCTGATCCGAATTGAGTATTGTGAATGGTCTTGAATTTGTATATGAAATTTTGTATGATAATGATTTTGATTTAGGAATTTGTGTATGGAATTTAAGATTGAAATGTGTATTGGAATTGGACATGATTAATATTTTGAAGTGGTTTAGATATATGAGTGTGTTTATTTGTTGAGATCTCGGACGGAGGGTCCGGTAGATTTTGATTGATTGTTTGATTGGTTGGGAATTTAGAAGTGTGTTTTTCAATACTTTGCAGGTTTGGGTTAGAATAAATGCAGCCGTTATGCTACCGAATTTTCAATAAAATTTGGGATAAAAATGTAATTTTGAGATTTGTATGGATATATATAAGATTAAGTATGAATGTTGAGTTTTGGGTATAAGAATGAATTTCCCATGGGAAATGATATGGATGTGATTGGTGTAAGAAATGAGTAAAAAAAAAATATACCGTATTTGGAATGTCTTAGTGTTTCCAACGCGATTGTGTTTCTCCGTTCTTTGTTCTCGGATGTCGGGTCTGCTTTGTTAAGTTTTTGTTCGATTTTCGTTCCGCCGTCAATCTGTATTCGATTTGCAATCGCTTTACTTCCGTTTATTTTCCGCTTTCGCTTTGTTTGTCGTTATCGAATTCAAATTGACGTAATATGATTTCGATTCATTCGGTGTTTTGCTCCACTTTGTTTTGCTATATGATTCGTTTCGTATCCGTTTTCGATTCGTATCCGATTCGCTTACTGTTTCCATTCGTTTTCCTGTCATTCGTTCTTCGTTTTTCGGTTAGGATCCGGTTCCTGGATCGGGTCCCAACAGAAGTAGTGGTGAATTGGCATGCACCGAAGACAGTGGTAGAAGTGAGAAGTTTTCTGGGTTTGGCAGGGTATTATAGAAGGTTTGTGGAAGGATTTTCTATGATAGTCGCTCTGATGACCAAGTTATTGAGAAAGAATCAGAAGTTTATCTAGCGTATTGAATGTCAGAAAAGCTTTGAGGAACTTAAGCACAGATTGAAAAGAGCTCCAATCCTGACTTTGCCTATGGGATATGAAGGTTATACCGTATACAGTGATGCTTCGAGAAAGGGTTTGGGATGTGTGTTAATGCGAGGAGACAAGGTAATAGCTTATGCTTTACAACAGCTAAAGCCTTATGAATTGAATTACTAGACTCATGATCTAGAAGTGGCAGCAGTAATTTTTGCCTTGAAGATTTAAAGACATCATCTATATGGGGTTCAAAGCGAGGATTTTCCTAGATAAAAAAAGTCTCAAGTATTTGTTAAGTCAGAAGGAGTTGAATTTGAGACAGAGAATATGGTTAGAGCTACTTAAGGATTATGATTTGTTGATTGAGTATCATCCAAAAATGGCAAATGTAGTGGCGGATGCTTTGATTAGGAAATCATCAATAGCCTATGTCCAGACAGTTTTGTTGGATCGAAAAAAGAAAACATGCTTTGTTTGGAAAAACGGTAGATTTCAAAACTTTTAACAAATCATTACTTTCAGCGAAAGCAACAAATCCAAATCAACATGCCAATCCATACATGATATGGTATAAGGATAATAAAATATAAACAAGATCAGGAGTATTACCGACTCCTTCGCTACAACTTTAAATCCTCGCTGTGCTATCCTCTCCTTCTTCGTGTATCCAAATCCTTTGCCTTTGACTCTTTTCCTTTAACAATCTACTTTCTCCTTGTTGTAGTATCCTCAACCAATTAGATTTACCACCTGTTCTTCAAGGACAATTAGGTTAACAAAATCCTTTGGTGGGAAAGGAGAAGAAATGTTTCGAGGAGATTTTCTTAGAAGAAAAAGAAGCAAAATTGAAACTCTTTCAATTGGTATTTTCAATTCTCTCATTCATGAAAGGAGAGAAGGTGTAAATAACATGCAAGAACTCTTTCTTGCCTACTAATTTCGTATATGCATGGATGGAAGAAGAGAGAGGCATCAAATGCATCACTTCTTTCATTAATCACTCATAAAATATCCAATAAATGAGATTATCTTCATTTATCTTTATGATGGCCATTTGAAAAGACCATAACCTAAAATTCAATACCCAATTTCGGTTTTGCCAAGAAGAAAGAAGGAAGATGGTCCATCTAATGTACATCTTTCATCTTTAATCTAATGAATGCAAATAGGTTACAAGCCAACATTAAAAGACAACCATTAAACCATTTAAGGGTAAGTTCATAACTCCATTTAATGATGATTAACCATAATAAAGACCATCTTTATTTAGCATTTTAATGTCAAATGTGTGGTTACACATTTTGTTAGAGTAGTGCCCTAAAGGCAATCCCCTTTAGCGCATTTTGTTCATAGTTATGTACATAATTTATTAATAAATAAAGCAAGGCATATTTCATTTATTTGATCTTCATTTTATTATGAATTGATAGTGATCTTTGATCAAATTAATGAAGTCCCTGATACATGACATAGCATGAAGGAAATTATGATGTGATCATACTATTGAGATTCCTATCATGTGCAATTATGTCAGTATCTAAATTATCCTAGTCATAGGATTAACGAGATGGACATCGTTAATCCGGATAGACTAACATACGTCAAACTTCTTGATTGGATCAAGCAGTGGATCTCAGAAAACTGTAAATATTGAGATATTTAGATTTGACATGTGGATGCTTACTAGTGGTAGTAAGTACATTGGATGACCTGCTATGAGATCATCACATGGATGTCCTATACAAATGTCAGTGATAATCTCATCATAACAATGGTGCAAGTATCCTTAGACTTGAGGTACTCAAGGATATCTTGGTCTTGATTACATGCTTTGACTCCATTCCTTGTTGCCTTTCAGAGGTCGCTCATAGGGTGGTGATTGGGTACAGCTTGAGGTATTCGAAGGTAATTGAGTAGCCAATAGAGGATTCACCACTTCTGTGATAGCAGAAGAGATACCCATGGCCTCTTATCAGGATCATTACTTTGAAGTCTCTGGCGCCGGAGCATACATATGTCATGAAGATGGTCTTCATGGACATATAAAGTAATGAGTCCTAGGACGAGAACTGATTACACTTGGACTAGATTTGATCTGATCAGTCTAGTAAGAGTTGACACATTGCCCATACTCAAACCAAGTGGGGTATAGCATGGTGAAAGGACGAATTGCGCGGTAATTGTCTATGGAAGGGTTCGTGATTTGGTTTCATTAGTCAAACCAATTACTTTCCGGTCAATTGGGGTCATGATGTGTTGCTAGATACCGCCATGACTTGCTCGATTAAGTGTTAATCTAAGTGGCCAACATAACCGGAACCTAATGGGTCACACGCATAAGAGTGACTCGGAGAATCAGTAAAATAGTTTTGACGAGATCCGATATCTGGAGAGCAATAGGATTAAATGGATCCCGATGAGATTGGGATATGTCCCAATGAGATCGCGACATCGACATTGCTGAAAACCGTTTCCGGTGATTTTTCACCGCGGGTTTGGCAGTAGGTAGAACCCAATTCAGCTTGATCGACCTCTTCAGCAAATATATATATATTAATTAATTAATTAAAACTTAATTAATTATATATATTTATGTTGAATTTCGTGGAAGCCATTAAATGGAGAAGAGATGTAAGTTTGAAAAGTCAAACTTCATCATTATTTAGCATTTTAAGGCATTTTTCATGCCATCTACGTGGGTAGCCTCTCCACCAAGCCTTTCTATGTATTTTAATTAGTTAAAACACATATAAGAAGGCATGGAAAGGGAGCTTGCACGGTGATGGAAGAAGAGAATCGAAATTGCTTAAAGAGTTAAGCTTTGGAAATTGTTTTCATCTTCTTCATCTCTTCCATTCAAGATTGCTTCTACTTCTCCAAGGCTCCACCAAGATCATTTCACTTGCTCTCCAAGGCTAAGGTAAGAGCTAGCACTCTTTTCTTCAGTCTAGCTATTCCCGGGTCAAAAGAGTTTGTCCCGGTTAGGTTTTCCGACCTCTGCGTCGATACCGTTAGAGACGGTCTCCTTTGGTCGTTATGGTTTGATTGTTCGTATTTACACATGGATCCTGGCTTTCGGGAATGTCCCGGGACTCAAAATTTTAAATTCCGCACTGTGGGCATGTGATGCCTACCCCAGGATTTTCCTACACATTTAACCTAGGAATAACCGAAATTGTTATCTTCTTCTTAAAATTTTTTTAATATAATTAATCTAATTAATTACATTAAACCAAAAAACAAGCCCATTACTAAATGTACATTTGGGCTTCTTTAATTAGACCAAGCCCAAGATTCAATTATGGGCTTCTAATTAACCTACATTTATATTTCTTACTTAGCTTGATAACCTTCCTTAAAGCCAAGTGGGGAATCTTATTGGACTTTGATAATTGAAGCTCTAATAAGCCCATAATTAATTCAATCTCATTGGAATTAATTCTAGCTTATTAATTAAATGTCATTCCACTAAAGACAATTAGTTGAACTCTTGAATTATTAAATATTATGAGAATATGTCCAATTGCAAACCTTATTTAGAACCTTATTATAGCCATCTGCACAATAAAGGATAAAATTACCGCTTTGCCCTTATGTTGGTTTTTTCTTCTAGATCTCTCATTTTACTTTATATGGTGATTAACACATAAGATCTCATCTCAGTGTTAAAACTTGATGGGTAGCTAGTCCAGCAAACTATTGGCGCCAGTTTAATCACCAAATCTCCTTAAAACATCTAGAAGAGATGATAACACTATAAACTCTTTATTTGAGTGAATGTTCCCTAATACATGTTTCAATTAATAATTCCAACATGCAGAAACTGGATTAATACTTTGTAAAAATCCATTCCGATCATATCAAGAATTATAATGAAACATATATGAGTTCACCACTCATCAAGATTATGGTTCATAATAAGTGAATGCTTAAGTTATATGTTTTAAGATTAAAGTAACGAACCACTTTATTCTTGAAAACATACTTGATTCCAGATTCATTTAATAGTGCCATTATCGATAGTCAACTACTATCATGATATGAAACTCATCATTCCCTTGAAGTAAACTCCTTTACTTATATGGAGATAAATCGCAACACTACAGTCTAAACCATAATCAAGCGACCAACTTCATTATTCAACTGTGAATCAATTAATTCAGATTCTAATAATATACATGTTTCCCATACATCTCTATGTATATGTATATTACTTACAAAGGAATTTTTCGTACCTTATAACCAGATATATAATGCTCATACAGATAGAACCAAATTTTTTTGTTTTATTAATAATAAATATTTTCATTACAAAACTGTAACTGAAGAAGATAAAGTTACATGTAAATACACTTTCTTTCCAGGGCACTATATTTACATAACTCCAACAATCTCCCACTTGCCCTAAAGCAAGTTTGACATATCCCTCATTCCCATCCCTTCTAAGTGACCCTCAAAGCTCTTTTGATTCAATGTCTTTGTGAACGGATCAGCAAGGTTTTGCTCGGTGGGAATCTTTACCACATCCACTTCTCCACGTTGTATTATCTCCCTTATAAGATGATACTTTCGCTCAATGTGTTTGGCAGCTTTGTGGTTCCAAGGTTCTTTAGAATTAGCCTCTGCCCCACTATTATCATAATAAAGTGTAATGGACTTTTCCGCCTCTGGAACTACCTCCAAATCATTTAGGAATTTCCCGAGCTAGACTGCTTCCTTTGCTGCTTCACAAGCAGCAACATACTCAGCCTTCATAGTCAAATCAGCAATACAAGATTGCTTGACACTCCTCCAAACTAAGGCTCCACCTCCTAAAGTAAATATAGAACTAGAAGTTGATTTCCTTGAATCAACATCTGATTGGAAATCGAATCAGATATCTGTCGGAATAAGATTACTTCCAGAGTAAACAAGCATTAAGTTCTTCGTCCTACTAAGATACTTAAGTATACACTTAACCGCAGTCCAATGTTCCATTCTTGGATTGGCCTGAAATCTGCTTACCAGTCCCACTGCGTAACAGATATCCGGTCTAGTGCACAGCATTGCATACATCGAACTACCAACTGCCGATTTTAGGTGCTTGTTCCTTTGAAAGTTTGATTCCATGTCTAGTAGGAGTAAAACCCCTCTTGGAATCTTGCATGGTGAACTTTTTGAGCATATTTTCAATGTAGGTTAGTTGAGACAAAGCTATCTTCTTGTTCTTTCGATACCTTATAAGTTTGATCCCTAGAACATAGGTAGCCTATCCCAAATCCTTCATTGAAAACTGTTCATTCATCCATCCCTTAACCGCAGATAAATTCCCACATCATTCCCAATGAGCAAAATGTCATCAACATATAGGATTAAGAAAGTAACCTTACCTTCTTGTATTCTTTTATAAACACAAAGCTCATCTAGGTTTTGTATAAACCCATAGGTTTTGATAGCCTTATCAAACCTAATGTTCCAAGACTTAGATGCTTGCTTAAGTCCATAAATGGACCTTTGCAACTTGCAAACCTTATGCTCATTGCCTGGCTTAATGAATCCTTCTGGTTGGGCCATATAAATGGTCTCCTCAACATCCCCATTAAGAAATGCGGTCTTGACATCAATTTGCCATATTTCATAATCGAAATAGGCTGCTGTGGCCAAAAGAATCCTGATGGACTTAAGCATGGCAATCGGATAAAAAGTCTCCTCATAGTCTATACCCTCCTTTTGAGTATAGCCTTTAGCTACCAATCTAGTTTTAAAGGTCTCTACCTTTCTATCCGATCCCCTTTCCTTTTGTAGATCCATTTACACCCTATGTCTTTTAGACCTGGTGGAAGATCTACAAGGACCTAGACTTCATTAGTATATATAGAATCTATTTCCGATTCCATCGCCTTGAGCCATTTTCCTGCATCAACATCATTAATAGCCTGTGTATATGTATTGGGATCTATTTCTTCTTGGTCTGAGATGGAAATTAAGCGTTCTCCTAAACGCAGATACCTATCAAACTGTCTCACAACCCTCCCACGGCACACCTTGATGTTCAAGTTGCACTTCTGGTTCAACTCTTGAATCCATTTCGACATCTTGTTCTGTCATATCCAAAACAACTCTTGGTTTGGATGAAATAGATACTGCTTTAGTACTACTTCACTTCATCCTTTGTGATTTTTCACAAGCTCTTCCTCTAAGAAGGTTGCATTTGTCAACACAAATACCTTCTTATCATGAGGACTGTAAAAATAGTACCCTCAAGTTCCCGTAGGATATCCTACAAATAAACATACTTCTGACCTTGGTTCCATCTTTGTGGATTCAGGCTTTAGAACATGGGCTGGGCAGGCCCAAGTTCTCAAATGCCTCAATGAAGGCACTCGACCAGTCCACAACTCCATAGGTGTTTTAGGCACCGATTTGGACGGAGCAAAGTTAAGAAGATATGTTGTCGTTTGTATGGCATATCCCTAGAACGATTCTGGAAGGCTAGCGTAGGACATCATTGATCTTATCATTTCCAATAGAGTTCTATTTCTTCTCTCTGCTACACCATTCTGTTGAGGTGTACGAGGAGCTGACAAATTGGAAACAATTCTATTGTCAATTAAATATTGCCAAGTTGCTTCTCAGCTTCAGCTTTGAATTCTTTAAACTTTTCAAGAGATTGACTCTTTTTATGCATCAAATACAAATAGCCATGTCTTGAGTAATCATCTATAAAAATTATGAAATATTCATAACCTCCTCTAGCTTGTACATTCATGGGCCCACGCATATCAGTATGTACCAGGTCCAATATGGATTCAGATCTGTTTCCTTTAGAAGAAAATGAGGCTATGGTCATTTTTCCTTCAATACAAGATTCACAAGTGGGTAATGGATCACTATCCAAAACCATGAGGATCCCATCCTTTACTAGCCTGTTAAGTCTTTTCTGATTGATATGACCCATTCTTAAGTGCCACAGATACTTTGAATTAATGCTAGAGATTTTGGATTGTCTTGGTTTTATCAATTATGTGGTGTTTAGTGAGCCTTTCATAGGTTCTATAAAAAACAATTCCTGTTTAGTTATCTCATCACAAATAAAATCCTTATTCTCATATATTGAAACAACCTTTTAAAAATATAAGGAATAACCAGATTTTATTAGACAAAAAACAGAAATCATATTCCTTACAATCATTGGCATGTAATAAATGTTGAACCCCACACCCCACTCATAGGTGTTTACGGGTTATACCGCGGCATGTGTTTGCGGGTGAAACCGTGACATCCAACCTTAATCAGTATTGTCCCCTCTGGCCTCAGGTGAGTTCTAGCCCTCGAACCCAAGACCTCAGGGTTTTGTTCCACTTTGCGTGGACGCCTCTTACCATTGAACCAAAGTATTCTTCTTGGACTTGGATCTTCCACTTCGGACTCTTCACAAACATGATTCGGCCCATTTGGTAAACAAAATGTAATGGCATATATGAAAATCAAATTTTTTCACTTTGAAAAATAAAATTCCAGCACCAGATTTTTAGAAAACCAAATCTTTGTTTTGACAAAAAATTCTAGCACTAGTTTTCATTAAAACCGAAGCTCATTTTATGAAAATAAAAAACCAGCACTTAGTATTTTAGTAAAACCGAAATTTGATTCTTTGAAACAAAAATCCAGCACTTGTTTTTACAGTAAAAACCAAAAAAATGATCCATTGAAACAAAATTCCAGCAACTATGTTTTCACAAAACTTATGTCAATACACAAAAGGATACACCGAAAATTTTACCTTTCCATTTCTTCAATCCATGGCTGATCCATCTTCAACATTACATCAATTTGTACATTAAAAAATCAAAGAAAATAGAAAAAAGAAACCAAGGAGGAAACATGGTGATGATAGACCACCCTCCTTGTTACAGCCAATGAAGAAATATTATAAGGTAAATTTAACATCTATAGACAACCAAAAGAGCAAACATACACCATGTATATTTCTATCAGAAAAAAATATGCAGCATACACAAAAAGATTGCCAGCCCATGCATCCAATATATAGGAACCAAAATCATGCATTAGAAACTGGCTCTGATACCAATTGTTGGATCGGAAAAAGAAAACCTGCTTTGTTTGGAAAAACGATAGATTTCATAAATTTTAAAAAATCATTACTTGAAGCGGAAGCAACAAATCCAAATCAAAATGCCAATCCATACATGATATGGTATAAGGATAATAAAATATAAACAAGATCAGGAGTATTACCGACTCCTTCGCTACAGCTTTAAATCCTCGCTGCGCTATCCTCTCTTTCTTTGTGTATCCAAATCCTTTGCCTTTGACTCTTTTCCTTTAGCAATCTACTTTCTCCTTGTTGTAGTATCCTCAACCAATTAGATTTACCACCTGTTCTTCAAGGACAATTAGGTTAACAAAATCCTTTGGTAAGAAAGGAGAAGAAATGCTTAGAGGAGATTTTCTTAGAAGAAGAAGAAGCAACATTGAAACTCTTTCAATTGGTATTTTCGATTCTCTCTTTCAGGAAAGGAGAGAAGGTGTAAAGAACATGCAAGGACTCTTTCTTGCCTACCAATTTCGTATATACATGGATTGAAGGAGAGAGAGGCATCAAATGCATCACTTCTTTCATTAATCACTCATAAAATAGCCAATAAATGAGATTATCTTCATTTATCTTATAATGGCTATTTGAAAAGACCATAACCTAAAATTCAATACTCATTTTTGGTTTTGCGAAGAAGAAAGAAGAAAGGTGGTCCATCTAATGTACATCTTTCATCTTTAATCTAATGAATGCAAATAGGTTACAAGCCAACATTAAAAGACAACCATTAAACCATTTAATGGTAAGTTCATAACTCCATTTAATGATGATTAACCATAATAATGTTGGATCGCGTATGGTCCGAGTATTCACAATACGTTACGGAAAAGACCATACAAGAACATCACGTATAATCGAAAACACGAAGGATTAACGAAAATACCTTATTTTCGTGAGAGTATTGCTTCTTTTTCAGATTCCAAGACACTGCAAATCACTAATGCCCTCTACCGGTATCCACACGAGCATGCACGATCCGGGTTGCGGCTGTAGTGTGCTAGCACGTCCTGAAACACTTTCTAAATGCCGCATGATTTTTCCCTTGGATGGCGGCTAAGGTTTCTTGACAATCGAGTCCTGAACCTAATGAGACCTAAGCTTCTCTATTTATAGAGAAACCCTAATCTCATTTAGGCCCTATTAAGTTTCGACCCATTATATCATATATAATAAAAACCCAACAACTTAATTAAATCTAGCCTAATAAATATATCTAATATATTTATTCAACACCTAATAAATTAGGTCTAAGAGAATAAGCCCAGATCACATCACTCTTTGTGTGCGACCCTGTAGGCTCATTTGATGTTGGCAATGGGCTTGATTACACTTCAAGGCCCATAAGTCATAAGCGGCCTCTAGCAAGACATTACGACTACCCAAATCAAATGTGGATCGATAATCCGATTTAACCTGTAATTATGGTTATAGGCTCAGTCCTTTTGTAACACGATATCAAGATTAATCACAAGGCATGGTACATGTCAACCTTTGATCAATCATAGTTTCTTAATCCTCAAGTTGACTGATTATAACAAATGACATTGATGACTCTTCATCAATTCATTTGAGCACGGCCATGCATTTCTTCAGTCACATTTATCAAGAGGCCCAAATGATATCTCTCTCATTTAAGAGAGGTACAAATCCCATCTACGTCATTCACATCCCTCCGCATGATTCATTTAGTGTCCAACATAAGACTATTTGTTATTTGGTTAAAAATAACTTAGTCTAATATCAAACACTAAATTCCTCATGTAGGGAACCATGATGACTTCAGGTCAAAGGACTAAAGTCAAACCATATAAAGAATCACTAATGACATGAAACCATGTAGTATTCTTTATGTAGGTCGTTCCAATATATGTTCTCTAACATATATCTATGTTTCTGATTTGATATCTCATATCCATGATCAGTAAAACGTGATCATCAATGAAAACACATACTAGTCTTAATTCATTTTTGATCCACCAATAATGATCGACTAGGGATAGTCTAGAATAGTGTTATAACACTTATGGTTTTACTATCAAGTCAGATACTTGATGACAAAAGTTTAATACCATTCATGGAATGTAAATCACATTACATAAATGAAATACATGCATATATGAAACGGAATACCTCATAATATATTATTAACAAATCATAATGTTAATACATGAATCACAAATGTTCATTGGCCTAGGGCACACTACTAACAATCTCCCATTTGCACTAGGCCCAATCAGTCAGATATCTAATACCCATAGACCTCGTATGACTCTCATGTTTAGGCTGTGGAAGAGGCTTAATAAGTGGATCGGCAATGTTGTCATCTGTGCCCACTCTGCATATCTTCACGTCTCCTCTTCTAATGATCTCTCTAATCAAATGGAAACGTCTGAGTATGTGTTTGGATCTATGATGTGAATTTGGTTCCTTAGCCTTGTAGGAAAATCCCGGGAGGTACATCACATGTACCGGCAGTGGAAAACAAAAATTTTTGTTCCCGGGACTTTCCCGAAACCCAGGATCTTGGTATCCGTATGAAGACATCAACCTAAATAGCCAAAAGAGACTATCTCTAAAGGTGATCCACGCAGAGATCAGAAAATCTAACCGGATCAAACCCCTTTGACCCGGGAATAGCTAGAACAGATTAAAGGCTGCTAGACCCTACCTCTGTCCTGAAGAGCTTGAGGAGCACGTTGAAACCTTGCTTGGAGAAGAGAAGAATCATGGTGCCTTAAGGAAGAAAGGTTGAAAACCATTTTCAAAGGAAACTTAACACTTAAGTTTTCACTTCTCTTCCAACCCATAAGCACCACCGTCGACCATCCCCTTCCATTCCAACGTACACAACTTATAAAATTCATAATTAATTAATTAATTTACTTAATTAATTAATTAATATAATTGCTAAGGTCCAAGATATCGGGGTCGGTCCTACTGCCTACCTAGGCCCCCCATCAGAAAAATCACCGGAAACCTTTCTTAGCAATATTGATGTCGCGATCTCATCGGGACATATCCCAATCCCATTGGGATCCATTTAATCCTAATGCTCTCCATAATTGGAACTCTGTCCAATTACTATTTTACAGATTCTCTGAAACACTCTTATGCGTGTGACCCTTTAGGCTCCCGGTTATGTTGGCCACTTAGATTAACAATTAATCTGAGCAAGTCATGAGCGGTATCTAGCAACACATCATGACCCTAATTGACCGGAAAGTAATCGGTTTGATGTATTCATCACGAACCGTATCACGAACCCTTCCATGTACAATTACCGTGCAATTCGTCCTTTCACCATCCTATATCCCACTTGGTTATGAGTATGGTTAGAGTGTCAACTCACTAGACCGAGTCTAGCCTAAGTGATATCGATTCTCGCACCGAGACTCATTACTCTATATGTCAATGAAGACACTCTTCATGACATACATGCTAGCCAGCCTTAGTAATGATCCCGACAAGAGGCCATGGGTATCTCTTCTTCTAATCTAGAAGTGGTGAATCCTTTATTGGCTACTCAATTATCTTCGAATACCTGAAACTGTACCCAAGCACCACCCTATGAGTTACCTCTCGAAGGCAACAAGGAATGGAGTCAAAGCACGTGATCAAGATTCAAGATATCCTTGAGTACCTCAAGTTTAAGGATACTTGCACCATTGCTATGATGAGATTATCACTGACATTAGATAAGATATCCATGTGATGATCTCATGGCAGGTCATCCAATGAACTTACTACCGCTAGTAAGCATCCACATGTCAATTCTAAATATCTCATATTTACGGTTTCGAGATCCACCGCTGATCCAATCAAGGAATATGACATGTGCTAGTCTATCCGGATTAATGATGTCCATCTTATTAATCCTATGACTAGGAGAATTTAGATCTTGACATAATTGCACATGATAGGAATCTCAGAGTATGATCACATCATAATTTCCTTCATGCTATGTCATATATCATGGACTTCATTAATTCGATTAAAGATCAATCAATTCATAAACAATGTTTATGAATATCAAATTAATGAATAATGCCTTTTCTTTATTTATTCATAAAGTCGATTACGACTTTGAATAAAAGCGCTAAAGGGATTGCCTTTAGGGCACAAATAAACAAGATCGATCCTTGAATAAGTCGACTTATCGAATGAACAAGTCGACTTATCGGTACTTTTCAAGAACAAGTCGACTTATTAGTAGTACAAGTCGACTTGTACTTACAAGCCTGTGCTATAGCCCCATTATTATCACAATAAAGGTCTATAGGACTTGCAATGCTAGAACCACTCCAAGCTCTATGATGAACTTCCTAATCCATACGACTTCCTTAGCAGATCTCGAGGCAAAGAATGTACTAAACTTGGTTGTAGAATCAAAGCGAATGTTGTCTTGCTTTGAACTTTTCAGCTCATCGCACTCCATTCAAACATAACATAAAACCTGATTGCGATCTAAAATAATCTATGTCAGACTGAAAACCAGCATCAGTGTAACCATTTACAACTAGCTCTCCTTCAAGTCCTCCATAGACTAGGAACATATCCTTAGTTCTTCTCAAGTACTTAAGGATGTTCTTAACTTCTATCCAGTGACTCTCACCATAATTAGATTGGTATCTACTTGTTATGCTCAAAGCATATGAGACATCAGGTCCAGTACATAACATGGCATACATGATAGATCCAATTGCAGATGCATATGGAATGTTACTCCTGCGCTCAAGCTCTTTATCTGAAGTAGGACAATCCTGCTTAGAAAGTTTGATTCCATGTGACATAGGTAAGAATCCTCTCTTGGAATCTTGCATACTGAATCTTTTCAGTATCTTATCTATGTATGTACTCTGACTTAGGCCTATAAGCTTTCTTGATCTATCTCTATAGATCTTAATGCCTAAAACACAGGCAGCCTCACCTAAGTCTTTCATTGAGAAACGTTTCTTTAACCAAATCTTGACACTCTGTAAGGTTGGAATATCGTTTCCAATGAGCAATATGTCATCAACATATAAAGCTAAAAATACAACAGCACTCCCACTAACCTTTTTGTAAACACAAGGTTCATCTTCATTCTTGATGAATCCAAACTCTTTGACAACTTCATGAAAACGAAGATTCCAACTTCTTGATGCTTGCTTCAATCCATAAATGGATCTTTGAAGCTTGCACACCTTTCCCGAATTCTTAGGATGGACAAAACCCTCAGGTTGTATCATATATACATCCTCAAGTAAGTTTTCATTAAGGAAAGCCGTTTTGACATCCATTTGCCATATCTTATAATCGTAGTATGCAGCTATGGCAATGAGAATTCTAATGGATTTGATCATGACCACTGGAGAAAATGTCTCATCATAATCAATTCCATGAACTTGTCGATAACCTTTAGCAACAAGTCTTGCTTTATAAGTGTGCACATTTTCATCCACGTCGAGTTTCTTTTTGAAAACCCATTTGCATCCAATGGTCTTCAAGCCATCAGACGGATCAATCAAAGTCTAAACTTGATTGTCATACATGGATTGCATCTCTGCTTTCATGGCCTCTAACCATTTAGTAGATTCTAGACTTTCTATAGCTTCTTGATAGGTTGTGGGCTCATTATGATCGATGAGCATCACATTATCATCATCAGTAACGAGAAATCCATATCTCTCGGGCTCATGACAAATCCTATCGATCTACGAGGCCTTGTGTTGTTGAAGGTCGCTCATTAATGACTTGTGAGCTCGCTTCAATCTCCTATTCAGCTCAATGTCATTTTGTGAAACTTGAATTTCTTCAAGTGGTACTTTACTCCCTTGTTTCCTTTGGAAACAAATTCCTTCTAAGAAGAAACCATTTCGAGCAACAAACACTTTGTTCTCGATGGGATGTAAAAGTAATATCCTTTAGTTTCCTTAGATATCCCACAAAATAACATTTTTAGATTTGGGTGCCAACTTGTCAGCAATTGGACGCTTACATAAGCCTCACAACCCCAAATCTTTAGAAAAGATAAATTGGGACGCTTCCGGTCTATATCTCATAAGGTGTCTTTTCTACCTTTGAAGGAATACGGTTCAATATGAATCTGCGGTTTCTAAAGCATAGCCCCGTAAGTATTTTGAAAGATCAGTTTGACTCATCATTGATCGAACCATATCTAATAGAGTTCGATTTCTCCTTTCAGAAACACCATTCCATTGAGGAGTTCCTGGAGGAGTCAATTGTGAAACGATTCCATAATCCTTAAGATAATCATCAAACTCTTGGCTTAAATATTCACCTCCTCGATCAGATCGAAGGATTTTAATATTCTTGCCAAGCTGATTTTGTACTTCATTCTTATACTCTTTGAACGTTTCAAAAGATTCAGATTTATACTTCATTAAATAGACATACCCATATCTACTGAAGCCATCTATAAAAGTAATGAAATACAAATAACCTCCTCTCGCTGATATGCTAAAAGGACCGCATACATCGGTATGTATAAGGCCCAATAGCTCATTGGCCCTTTCCCCTTTACCTGTGAAGGGGGCCTTTGTCATCTTACCCAGTAAATAAGAATCACACGTGTCAAAAGATTCAAAAGAATCAATGTATCCATCTTGATGGAGTTTTGAAATGCGTTTTTCATTTACATGACCTAAGCGATAATGCCAGAGATAGGTTGGGTTCAAATCGTTAGATTTAAACTTATTGGTATTTATGTTATAGATGGACTCATTTGTAACAAACTCAGTGTCTAGAGTATAAATGTCATTTAATTGATGCGCAATGCCATATAAAATGTCATTCTTATAAATGGAAATACTTTTATTCTCAATAAAAAATTTAAATCCATCATTCTCTAAACAAGCAAAAGAAATAATGTTCCTACTCATAGTAGGTACATAATAACAGTTCTTGAGTTCCAAAATGAACCCAGTAGGCAAAATAAGATCATAAGTCCCCACGGATAAACCAACAACTCTTGCTCCATTTCCCACGCACAGGTCGATCTCACTAGACATCAATCTTCTAGTCCATTTTAGACTTTGCACATTAGTACAAATGTGAGTTGCAGCTCCGGTATCTAATACCCAAGATGCAGAAGGAGTAAAATTGATTTCTATAACAAACATACCTGAAGAAATAGTCGCACTATTCTTCTTCTCTTTCAACTCTTCTAAATAGAGTTTGCAATTCCTTTTCCAATGACCAGGTTCATTGCAATGGAAGCAAACTCCCTCCTTGGGTGCCTTAGTATTAGCTTTGGGCTTGAGCTTGGACTTAGGTACTTTACCTTTGTCCTTTGTTGTGCCCTTCTTCTTGAAAGCCTTTCTTTCTTGCTTGAGAACAATTCTCGAGTTCCTATACCAATCTAGGAAATTTGTTCAATTAAACTTTTCTTTCTCTAGGATAGATCGCATAGAAAGGTTTGTGGACGGAGTAGCCATAATCTACAAAAACTTATGCAATAAGGGTCAACATTCTTATTATTATGAGGTATTAGCTCCCACTCAAATAAATAACCCTCAATTGAAAAATGGGAGAAACAAGATCCATATTTCACTAAGTCCTAAGAAAGCTTTGGCTTAACACTCAAAACTTAGTTATTTAGGTAGAAAACTCTTTTCAATTACATCACATGTAACTCTTGATGCGCTTATGTTAAAATACATCTTATGTATCGCATGTATGTAAAACCCAATCTTATGCCCTAAGCCCAAAACCGCTTTTGATAGCTTAGTTAAGTTTAACCATACTTTACCTATGAATAGCACCATTATTCAAATGTCTTCCCTAGATAATCCCCACATGCCTTGCTTTGGCAAAAACCCACATAAGGATGAGCTAAAGCTAAACATTGGTAAACATTTATGGAAGGCATATAAACTTAAAATTACGATGAGGGTCGTTCTTAGAAGGTTATTAATCGTTATAAAGAATTATGGAAGATTACAAAACTCTTGTTATAACCTTGGCTTGATTCTAATTGTTGATTTGAAAATTTTAACTTAATAATTCAACTCTTGAAAAATAAATTAAATTCCAAAAACCCTTTCTTAATAAATAATCCTTTGAAAACAATTTTCAAATTTTAATAAAACACCTTTTATTATTATTAGGAGTATTTATTAATTTAATATCTATTAAAAAAAATAAAAGATAAATTAGGGATTTTAAAACAATTTAAAAAAAATAAAAAAAGGGAGGGAGGCACGCATGGAGCGTGCCCACGCCCCTGGCAAACGCGAGCGGGTGTCCCACATGCGCCCATCGTCTTTTCCAACACGCCCGTCCTCTCTTCTGGTTTTTCCTCCACGTTTCCACTACCACGTTGAACCGCACCCCACGTCGCACGCACAACCGTCAGATCTCCAAGGAAAACGTGAATCAATCGGGTCTCTACCGACGGTTCCCTTTCGTCATCATTACCTTTGTGGCGCCACGGAGACGCCACAGAGGCATCGTGTGACGCCCATGAGTGGCGTCGCACGCGATAGATTGCCAAAGAACACCATCGGTGTTCTCCAACAACCACGGCAGTAAACACAAAAACAAGGGAAAAAGGAAAAACGCAGATACATGGAGGAAAAGCCAGAAAATTACAAACATATACGCAAAGGAGAGGGAAACCGCAGATACATTATTTACAATCCACAAATCAGAAACCATAAAGACAGAAAAACGAGTATATGATTTAACAGTCAACAAATTACCCAGAAGCTCATGTGATTCAACCAAAAACACAAGCACTTACGGCAACCAAAATCGCAAATTAGGGTAAGAAAAATTAGAGATTTCAAAACAATAATCCCTAGACCGTCGATTTCCAGATCTACTGCATAAACCGAGAAACACATATACTCACATAAACTCATTCATGCTTTTACAGAAACCTATTTATCATCGCATATGCGTACATAATAAAATCCAGATCATGCATCAACGATGAAACAATTTCAGACAGAAACAATTTCAAGCCTTCGGGAAACAAGTTCTAAACTTTAACAAAAACATTTACGAATGTTATTTGTTCTTTCCTGAATCATTAAACACAAATCAACAATCATAATCAAGCCTTTAATTCAAGATTAACGATTAAACCTGGCTCTGATACTACTGTTGGATCGCGTATGGTCCGAGTATTCACAACACGCTGCAGAAAAGACCATATAAGAACATCACGTATAATCGAAAACACGAAGGATTAACGAAAATACCTTATTTTCGTTAGTGTATTGCTTCTTTTTCTGATTCCAAGACACTGCAAATCACTAATGACCTCTACCGGTATCCACACGAGCATGCACGATCCGGGCTGCGACTGTAGTGTGCTAGCACGTCCTGAAACACTTTCTGAACGCCGCACGATTTTTCCCTTGGATGGCGGCTAGGGTTTCTTGACAATCGAGTCCTGAACCTAATGAGACCTAAGCTTCTCTATTTATAGAGAAACCCTAATCTCATTTAGGCCCTATTAAGTTTTGGACCATTATATCATATATAATAAAAGCCCAACAACTTAATTAAATCTAGCCCAATAAATATATCTAAATATATTTATTCAACACTTAATAAATTAGGTCTAAGAGAATAAGCCCAGATCACATCACTCTTTGTGTGCGACCCTGTAGGCTCATTTGATGTTGGCAATGGGCTTGATTACACTTCAAGGCCTATAAGTAATAAGCGGCCTCTAGCAAGACATTATGACTACCCAAATTAAATGAGGATTGATAATCTGATTTAACCTGTAATTATGGTTATAGGCTCAGTCCTTTTGTAACACGATATCAAGATTAATCACAAGGCATGGTACATGTCAATCTTTGATTAATCATAGTTTCTTGATCCCCAAGTTGACTGATTATAACAAATGACATTGATGACTCTTCATCAATTCATTTGAGCACGCCATGCATTTCTTGACCACACTTGTCAAGAGGCCCAAATGATATCTCTCTCATTTAAGAGAGGTACAAATACCATCTACGTCATTCACATCCCTCCGCATGATTCATTTAGTGTCCAACATAAGACTATTTGTGATTTGGTTAAAAATAACTTAGTCTAATATCAAAACACTAAATTCCTCATGTAAGGAACCATGACGACTTCAGGTCAAAGGACTAAAGTCAAACCATATCAAGAATCACTAATGACATGAAACCATGTAGTATTCTTTACGTGGGTCGTTCCAATATATGTTCTCTAACATATATCTATGTTTCTGATTTGATATCTCATATCTATGATCCGTAAAACGTGATCATCAATCAGAACACATACTAGTCTTAATTCATTTTTGTTCCAGCAATAATGATCGACTAGGGATAGTCTAGAATAGTTTTATAACACTTATGGTTTTACTATCAAGTCACATACTTGATGACAAAAGTTTAATACCATTCATGGAATGCAAATTACATTACCTAAATGAAATACATGCATATATGAAACGGAATAACTCATAATATATTATTATCAAATCATAATGTTAATAAATGAAGCAGAAATGTTCATTGGCCTAGGGCACACTACTAACAAATAAAGACCATCTTTATTTAGCATTTTAATGTCAAATGTGTGGTTACACATTTAACCTAGGAATAACCGAAATTGTTATCTTCTTCTATAAAAAAAATGTTTTAATATAATTAATCTAATTAATTAGATTAAACCAAAAACCAAGCCCATTACTAAATGTACATTTGGGTTTCTTTAATTAGACCAAGCCCAAGATTCAATTATGGGCTTCTAATTAACCTCCATTTATATTTCTTACTTAGCTTGATAACCTTCCTTAAGGCCAAGTGGGGAATCTTATTGGACTTTGATAATTCAAGCACCAATAAGCCCAGAATTAATTCAATCTCATTGGAATTAATTCTAGCTTATTATCTAAATGTCATTCCACTAAAGACAATTAGTTGAACTCTTGAATTATTAAATATTATGAGAATATGTCCAATTGCAAACCCTATTTAGAATCTTATTATAGCCATTCGCACAACAAAGGGTAAAATTACCGTTTTGCCCTTATGTTGGTTTTTCCTTCTAGATCTCTCATTTTACTTTATATATCGTGATTAAAACATAAGATCTCATGTTAGTGTTAAGACTTGATGGGTAACTAGTCCATCAAACTACTGGCGCCAGCTTAATCACCAAATCTTCTTAAAACATCTAGAAGAGATGATAACACTATAAACTCTTTATTTGAATGAATGTTCCCAGATACATGTTTCAAGTAATAATTCCAACATGCAGACACTGGATTAATACTCTGTAAAAATTCATTCCGATCATATCAAGAATTATAATGAAAAATATATGAGTTCACCACTCATCAAGATTATGGTTCATAATAAGCGAATGCTTAAGTTATATGTTTTAAGATTAAAGTAACGACCCACTTTATTCTTGAAAACATACTTGATTCCAGATTCATTTAATAGTGCCATTATCGATAGTCAACTACTATTATGATATGAAACTCATCATTCCCTTTAAGTAAACTCCTTTACTTATATGGAGATAAATCGCGACACTATAGTCTAAACCATAATCAAGCGACCAACTTGATTATTCAACTGTGAATCAATTAATTCAGATTCTAATAATATACATGTTTCCCATACATCTCTATGTATATGTATATTACTTACAAAAGAATCTTGGTACCTTATGACCAGATATATAATGCTCATACAGATAAAACCAAACTCTTTTGTTTTATTAATAATAAATATTTTCATTACAAAGCAGAATCAAGAAGATAAAGTTACATGTAAATACACTTGCTTTCCAGGGCACTATATATTTACATAACTCCAACAAGTTTATCTATAGTTATTGGAAGAAATGGCTAAGCTTAAGATAAGCTTGAGACAGGAGGAACCAAATTGAGTAACCTACGAGAAGGTTAGGGAGTTACAAACACAGGATGCAGAATTGAGTAAGCTACGAGAAAAAATCTAGAATGGCAAGAAATCTAAAGTGGTAGTGTAGGGGGATGGACTCATGGTTTTTGAAAATAGACTTTGTATTTTCAATGTCAAGGGAGTGAAGGATGAGATACTAGATGAGGCACAAAATGCGCTTTATGCCATGCACCCAGGTAGCACCAGGATGTACAGAGATCTGAAAGAGCATTTCTGGTTGAAAGGCATGAAGAGTGATGTAGCAGAATATGTGAGCAAGTGTCTTGTGTGTCAGCAACTCATGGCTGAGCACCAGGCAACTTGATCGGCTATCGTTTGATCTAAAGATTAATCCCTTGGAATCCGAATAAAAAATTTAATTCCAAGGATTGTAATATAGGATGCAACCTCGGGTCGTTTCATTTAATCAGAACCTAACGCAAATGGCCTAAGCTAGCCTAATTGTCAAAAAAGTAAACTAAGTTGATAAAAAAAGGGGGGTTTAGATCATTGGTAAAAATTAAGAAAATTAAACTAAATGAAAGAAAAATGTATAAAAAGGATATTTTTGGATTTTTGGGAATTGAAAAGTAAAAAAATCAAACAATGATCAAATATGATAAAATTCCTCTTGAAAACGAGTTTTGGCTATCATGATTCAAAACAAATCTTTCCGGAGAAAAATTCACTAAGTCTTCGAATGATAAACCTTAAAGAACTCTTTAAGTCCAAGGTTTTAATCATTGAACTTCATTTCTTAAAACCTTGTTAAATGCAGCTTAGTGTGTATTAATGGATGAGCTAATGCAAGTGGTCAATATAGATCAAACTTAATCTCAATATCAAACACAACTAGGCAGATAAAAGAGAGTTAACACAATCACCACAAAGACATATATGAGACTTCATATATTAAGCATCAAAGTTCTATATTAGCAAATCCATAACACAAGCATTGTTCAATACTTGATTAAACTATAATCAAGCTAATCTAACTACACGACCATAAACCCTAACTCAGAAGTTTACAACTATGTAGTTAAACTTGACAATGTAAAACAACTCCCTTTTGAAGCCCATTGAACTCAAGCCATTGCTACATCTTCAAGAGGAATCGGTGCTATAGCCAAGCATAACATTGGGAATCCTCACAACCGCAAGAGCTCTGATGTCACCCATGGCAGCAGTAACGGTAGATGGTGAAGTTGACAGCAAAGGTAATCGGAGTTGATGGATGAAAGTCGAGAGTGAGATGAGTTCTGTGGTGTTGGCCAAAGTGTGTCTCTATTGTTTATGAAAATTCATCCATTATGACCTAATTTGGCATGATTTTAAATGTTGGGTCACGGGTCGGGTCGAAACAGTGAGAGAATTTTCAAATTTAGTCCAAGTTTTTGACAGTTCACCGCAGCGACAGGCAAATTGCGTCGCGGCGTACGCATGCTGCATTCTTCGCCGCGGTGAGATTTTTCTTTTGCACCACGGTGAACATCCTGAAGCTCAAGTCCTCATGTTGACTCCATTTCAACCCATTGACTCCTTTTCCTTGAGAGGCTCTTATAATAAAAAATAGCAATTTGTAGTATCAATTGTCTTTAGAAAAAATTATAATGCAATTAATGTCGATTTGTAACAATTTTTACTATCAAATTGCATTAAATAAAAGTGCATACTCAAGGATCAATTTAAGCACAAAATCAAGAATTAAGAGTCAAAAAGTGTAGTAAAGGCCATGAAAGTGTCGCCAATTTAGATAATAAACTTGGGCTCAATCACACTTTCAGGCAAGTTAAGGCCATTGTCCATTCCTGAATGGAAGTGGTAAAGAGTGACCATGGATTTTCTGATGGGTTTGCCTAAGACTAGTAGGAAGCATGATACCATATGGGTTATTGTGGATCGTTTGATGAAGTCAGCCCATTTTCTAGCAATTAAACAAACTGATTCTTTGCATGTGCTAGCAAAGAAGTATATTGATGAGATAGTGAGACTATATGGAATTCCCGACTCTATAGTTTCTGACAGGGATCCTCGATTCACTTCGAGATTTTAGGAAAGCTTACAAGAGGCTCTAGGGATCAGGTTGAATTTTAGTACAAATTTTCACCCCCAGACAGATGGTCAATCTGAGACGACCATTCAGACCCTTGAGGGAATGCTCAGGGCATGTGTGATGGATTTCAAAGGAGTTTGGGATGAGCATTTTCCATTGGTCGAATTTGCTTATAATAATTCGTTGAGCATTTAGATGTCTCCTTATGAAGAACTATATGGAAGGAGATGTAGAACTCCGATATGCTGGTATGAAGAAGGAGAAGGGAAATTGATAGAGCCAAAGTTACTTTAGATGGTAGTCGACAAGGTTAATTTGGTTAAGCAACGACTTAAGGCAGATTAGGATAGAATGAAGAGCTACGTTGATGCACACCGAAAGGAGATGGAATATGAAGTTGATGAAAAAGTTTTTCTTAAGACGTCTCCTTGGAAAGGAGTCATGAGGTTTGGCAAGAAAGGCAAATTAAGTCTGAGATATGTGGGTCCTTATGAGATTGTTGAGAGGATAGGACCACTAGCCTATAGGTTGGCGTTGCCACTAGAAGTGTCACAGATATATGATATCTTTCATGTGTCCATGCTGAGGAGGTATAGATAGGATCCCTCCACATCATTCAGACCACAGAGGTTTAGCTGAGAGATGATCTGAGTTATGAGAAAATCCTAGTGGAGATCTTGGACACCAAGGAAAAGGTCCTTAGGAACAAGATAGCTCAATTGGTCAAAGTCCTGTGGAGAAACCATTTTGTGGAAGAGGCCACGTGGGAGTCGTTGGAGGCCATGAGAGAAAAGTATCCACACCTCTTTGACGATTCAAGTAAGAATTTTGAGGACGGAATTCTTTTAAGAGGGGGAGAAATGTTGGCTCCTAAATTTTTTTCATGATAAATAAGCATGATTAGATTATTTTGGGGTCTTGCTAGATTATTTTATGTTGGAATTAATTAGCATATTAATGTCAATAAAATAATGCGACATAGGTTAAGGGAATTGAAGTATTAAAGTAGTAAGAGTGTGTAAGGGCAAATTTGGTAAGTCTCATAAGTTTAGAAACCATAAGGCCTTTAAATGAAGGAAAAAATGGACACTGTGAAATCAATAAGGGTATAAAAGGAGAAGATACAGGTTGGACTTAAGTTGGAAGAAACAAAAAATGTGATTAAATAGAGAGAGAAGGGAGATTTCGGTGGTTGAGAGGAAAGAAGAGAGTTGAGCTAGGGTCTCATCTTTTCTAAGCCTCTTAGAGAGATTTTGAGGTTGTTCAAGAAGGGAAAAAGGTAGAGGAAGATAAGAGCTTTCTTTTGAACTAAACATCCCTTCATTTGGTAAAGATTTAAGGTAAGAACATTTTTAATGTCTTCAATTTTTGGAAGAATTTTGGTTTATGAAGCTTAGGAAAAGCATGGGTTTAGGTACTCTAGGATCAATTTTAGTAAATGCACTATGTGGGTTTTCAATTTTGCAACCCTTTTGAACTCGTGATTTTTGCCTATAAAAGGGAATCAAGAAAGACAAGAGGAGCAAGAGGAGAGGCATATTTGAACAAGTTATTAGCCAAAGAATTCAAGGTGGGTTATTTTTTTATAATTAGGTAATGAGCCATAAATGTCTCTTTCAAGAAATGGAAATAAATGATTTTTAACTACTTAGAAAATGTGCATTTATTACTCTTTGAATGTTTTAAGAATGTGTTGCATATTTTGCATACGAATTCTATTCAATACTTGAAATTGATATTTGAAAGGATATCAAACTTAAGAAATCAAGTTTCCAAAATTTGCCTTTTGGGCAATATGTTTTACAAGTCTTGAAATACATGTTATGTGGGTTTGTGGTGGTCCCTTAAGTTAAGTCAAGTGCACTTTAACAAAAAGGCTTCTCCTGCCTGCGCGTTAGTGACATGGAGCTCCTTCATAGACTCTCATAAGTTTACGGCTACGTAAAACCATTATGTTGAAATTCATAGTACGTTCTATTTTGGATCCACCTAAACCATTTTGATATGCTTATGTGCTCATAATAAATTGACGAAATTGATGCATACATAATTTGCAGTAACGTGAATTTCTGCATTGAAAATGACTTCTTAAATGGTTTTGCTTATTACCAATTATAAAATTGTTACCCACAGGCTTTAAGCTTACCCCCATTCTTCTCCCATATCCAGGTGATGAGCAAGATATCGAGTAGTCAAGGGTCAAGGCAGCACTCCGATTTTTGTTTACCTTGTATTTGAAGCAAATTTTGTGAAGCAAGTATTTAGTTGCATTTTGTGCAAATCTTGGTTCATGTATCTTCTATATTTTGGAACTTTAAGGTATTAATGTATTTATGACGTGAAATGCCCATGAAAGCTTTGTAAAACTCTTATCTTTTGATGCAAATGGAATATAATTGCATTGTGATCAAAACTCTCTCTTAAGTTTGTACATTGCATTTTTAAGTTTTCATAAGGGAAAAGTTCATGTTTACACTTCAAGGAAAGGCTAGTTTAGGCAAATATGCCTGTTTTCCTTTAGCTTTTCAATGATATATAGTATAGAATTTTTGGACATCTGGGTTGAAAGTTATGGTCCTTAGAAGAGGATATGCTTAGGAGTATAGAGATGTATCGTCTATAAAAATGTATCATCTGTGATGATGTCACATCATCTGTGATGACATCATTATGTCTGTAAGAATGTATCGTCTGTAAAGATGCATCCCTTGTAAAGATGTATCGTCTGTAAAGATGTATTTGTCTTAAGAGTTGCATCATCTTAAGTTGACTTTGTTTCATCTTAAGTTGACTTCGCTTAGTCTTAAGAGTTACATCGTCTTAAGTTGACTTTGCTTCGTCTTAAGTTGACTCTGCTTTGTCTTAAGAGTTGCATCGTCTTCAGTTGACTCCACTTCGTCTTAAGAGTTACATCGTCTTAAGTTGACTTTGTTTCATCTTAAGTAGACTCCGCTTCGTCTTAAGAGTTGCATCTTCTTAAGTTGACTTTGCTTCGTCTTAAGTTGACTCTACTTCGTCTCAAGAATTGCATCATCTTAAGTTGACTTTGCTTCGTCTTGTGTTGACTTCGCTTCGTCTACCTCTTTGCTTTGTCTGTCTTTCCACTTCGTTTATCATTTTGTCTTCGTCTGCTTTCTGTCTATGTTACCTAAACTCCTCCTTCTGTACACTGTTCATCTGATGCCATTGTTTGTTCCATTTTTTACCCTTCAGAAAATAGAATTTGCTTTCGAGGTCTGCATGGAAATTGTAGATCTCAAAGTCTTATTTCAAAAAGTCCTAAGATGGTATTAATCTGATATCCCAAATTATAGTTATGGTAATTTCCCCAAGACAGGTGCAATATGATTTAGGTCAAAACCCTGCTTGATTCTTTCAGTCATAACTTTGTTATGGGATCTCCAAATGAGATGACTCTTGTCTCTAAGTAAACAAGAGACATAGAGCCCCAAATGTTCTGAACAAGTTAGATTTGAAACTTCGAATTGAGGTTTCCCAAAGGTCAGTCTTGAAATAGGAGAAGGGAGTTGTTTTGATATTTGTCCCGATGTGGGCTAGCCACTCATGTGGGATGGTGGCTAAAGAGGGGTCCTTGAAATAAACCTATAGGATAATATGCTTATGCTTTATGACTTCGAATGTTGGGCTTTGAAATCGAGGTCCAACACTTTTTCACTAACTTCATACTCCATTTCCTTTCGGTGTGAATCAGTATAACTCTTCATTCTATCTTGGGCTGCGTTAAGTTGTTACTTAACCAAATTAACCTTGTCGACTGTCATTTAAAGCAACTCTGGCCCTGTCAGTTTCCTCTCTCCTTCTTCATCCCAACATATCAAAGTTCTACATCTCCTTCCATACAATGCTTCATAAGGAGCCATCTGAATGCTTGAATGATACGAATTATTATAAGCAAATTCGATCAATGGGAAGTGTTCATCCCAAATGTCTTTGAAATCCATCACACATGCCCTGAGCATTCCTTCAAGGGTCTTAATGGTCGTCTCAGATTGGCCATCTGTTTGAGGATGAAAAGTAGTGTTAAAATTCAACTTGGTTCCTAGAGCTTCTTTTAGAGTTCCCCAGAATCTCGAAGTAATCCAAGGATTCCTGTCAGAAACTAAAGAGTCTGAAATCCCATGCAGTCTCACTATCTCATCAATATACTTCTTTACTAGTACATGCAGAGAGTCAGTCTATTTAATTGCCAAAAAATGGGCTGATTTCGTCAATCGATCAACAATGACCCATATATCATCATGCTTCCTACTGGTCTTGGGCAAACCTATCAGAAAATCCATGGTCACCCATTTCCACGTCCACTCAGGAATGGACAATGATCTTAACTTGCCAAAAGGTTCCTGGGGTTCAGCCTTGACTTTCTGACACATTAGACACTTGTTTGCATATTCTGCTATATCCCTCCTCATAACTTTCCACCAGAAATGCTCTTCCAGATCTTTGTACATCTTGGTGCTACCTGGGTGCATGGAATAAGGTGCATTATGTGCCTCATCAAATATCTCATCCTTTATTTCCTGGATATTGAAGAAACAAAGTCGATTCTATAGAGCCATAAGTCCATCATCCCTCACTACCACTTTAGATTTCTTGCCATTCTGGATTTCTTCTTGGAGCTTACTCAATTCTACATCTTGTGCTTGTAACTCCTTCACTTTTTCCCTGAATATCGGTCTCACTCTGAAATTAGCAAAAATATAATTTGGTTCCTCCTGCTTTAAGCTTATTCTAAGCTTGCCATTTCTTCTAATAAGGGTAGATAAACTGTACGAACATAAGCTACAGAGGATTTTCTACTCAAGGCATCTGCTACCACATCCCTCTTTCTTAGATGTACTTAGTCAACAGGTCATAATCCTTGAGCAACTCTAACCACCTTCTTTGTCTCCAATCCAGTTCCTTTTGGCTCAACAAATATTTAGGACTTTTATGATCTATAAAAATCATTATTTGAACCCCGTACAAATAATGCCTCTAAATCTTCAGAGCAAAAATTATAGCTGCCTCTAATTCTAGATCATGGGTCAGGTAATTCAATTCATAAGGTTTTAGTTATCGTGAGGCATAAGCTATCACCTTGTCTCCTTGCATCAATACACAACCCAAACCCTTCCTTGATGCATCACTGTAAACTGTATAACCTTCATCTTGTTAGAGTAGTGCCCTAAAGGCAATCGCCTTTAGCGCGTTTTGTATAAAGTTGTGTACAGACTTTATGAATAAATAAAGAAAGACATATTTCATTAATTTGATATTGATCTATAAGCAAAATAATGAAGTCCATGATATATGACATAGCATGAAGGAAATTATGATGTGATCATACTACTGAGATTCCTATCATGTGCAATTATGTCAGTATCTAAATTATCCCTAATCATAGGTGTAGGAAAATTCCGGTGTGAGCATCACATGCCTACGGTGCGGAAAACAAAAATTTTTTATTCCGGGACCTTCCCGAAAGCCAGGATCCATGTGTCTATACAACAGACTCAAACCATAACGGCCAAAGGAGACCGTCTCTAACGGTATCCAAGCAGAGATCGGAGAACCTAACCGGGACAAACCCCTTTGACCCTGGAATAGCTAGAACAAATTAAAGACTGCTAGATCTTACCTTTGTTCTATGAAGAGCTTGAATCAACAATGAAGAAAAAGGAGAAGCTTGAAAGATGAGATGAAGATCGTTGGTGAAGAGAGGATGATGAGAGAACACTTTCTCTTATAGGTTTTCACAAAACCTTCCTCTTTCTTCAAGACTCACGAAGATCATCATCTTCAACCAAAGAAACTCTTTCTTTTATCCTCTAAAGCCAACGATCATTTCTGTTGCAAAACCAAACAACTTGGTCTTCTTCTTTCTTAAAGTAACGATCATCCATCTTCATCTTTCTTCATTTTTGTCTTTTTGCAATTTAATGCAACTTGATGACTAAGCAAACAATGGAACCTTCCTCTCCTTCTCATCAATCCACGTAAATGACATATATATATATATATTAATTAATTCATTAATTAATTAATCATATATATATATGTATATATATTGCTGAAGTGGTCCAACACACTGGGAATTGGTCCCACCGCCTATCGGGTCCCAAAGATGGGAAAACCCCGGAGACTGTCTCAAAGAATATCGATGTCGCAATCTCATTGGGACATATCTCGATCTCATCAATCCACGTAAATGACATATATATATATATTAATTAATTCATTAATTAATTAATCATATATATATATGTATATATATTGCTGAAGTGGTCCAGACACACTGGGGTCGGTCCTATCGACCTATCGGGTCCCGGTATGGGAAAACCCCCGGAGACCTGTCTCAGCAATATCGATGTCGCGATCTCATTGGGACATATCTCGATCTCATCGAGATCTATTTAATCAGTTTGCTCTCCAAATATTGGAACTCTGTCCAAAACTATTTTACGAATTCTCCGAGACGCTCTTATGCGTGTGACCCATTAGGTTCCCGGTTATGTTGGCCACTTAGATTAACACTTAATCTGAGCAAGTCATGAGCGGTATCTAGCAAAACATCATGACCCCCAATTGACCGAAAAGTAATTGGTTTGACGAATGAACATGTATTCATCGTGAACCATATCACGAACCTTTTCATAGACAATTACCGTGCAATTCGTCCTTTCACCATGCTATACCCCACTTGGTTATGAGTATGGGCAAAGTGTCAACTCTTGCTAGACTGACTGTTGGGCCCGAGCCCCGTAACCCGAATCCCGAGGCGACCCCTCGAGCTGCGCCTCAACGGGCGACCTGAACCGTCGGACCCGATCCCAACATTTGCACAACAATCGATTCGCACATGCAATTTATAACAAAATCATTCGCATAATCATTTAATCCGGGGCTAAAAGTCATATCAATCCAAAAATGAAATTCAACAAGTATTGTCATAACACCATACTAAATCTAAAGGAAATCCAAAATACAGAAATATGCTCCATGATAACATACTCGATTGGGCCAACTAAAATACTAACTTAATGAAATAGTCTTTAACTACTATGGAGTTCTTCGAAGTCTGGCAAGGATCACCCGAGGTCTTGAGTTGCACCTGAGGAGGGAAAGATAATGGGTTGAGCTACACAGCTCAGTGGCTAATATAATTATAGCCATCGGCAATTAGAACAAAAATCAAGCATATGTATAAATATATATTATACTAATATACTTGTAACGGTTCTAGTGTTCACATGCACATCAAGAAATACACTAAAATTTACCACATGTCACGATATATGCTTCATCAAGCACAATTCAAATATGCAGTGCACAAAACAATGGCTCGAGGGTCCATGGAATCAAAAGGAAGAAACCGAAGTTTGCATCCTGAAACAAAAGGAAGAAACCAAGTTTACATCTCGAACGAAATGAGTCCATTCGAGCTCATAGCCCAAGTGAGCAGCCGGAGAAGGCTTTTGTCGACGCACGTGACTAACGAAATGGTTCCACTCTTGCCCAAACAAAGCACATATTCATATTCATAATCATTTCATCAAAATGCCGTGACCGAGGTCCCGACATAACATGCTCAGAATCATAATTCATGCTTATTTCATGGCATAAGAAATCCATATCATTTATTATACATGCATATTAGACAACATATACTCATGCATAGTCAAGAAATTGCCTAATCACGCAATAACTATAAGTATATCACCCACCTAGAATCGCACGAGAACCGACTCATCGATGACCGTCCTCTTGCGATGGAAACGATCGCTTGGTTGCCTATATAAAACCAAGTCTTAAATCAAATAATAATCAAAGAAAATTAATCAAAAAACTTTGAAATCAAATAAGCAAATTTCGGAAAGGGGAGTTCATGCGAACATCGCGCGACGAAGGCCAAGCCTTCTCGGCGACGCGCCAAGACATCCCAAGACGCACGCACGCGCGTGCGCCACGACGGAGTCCCTTAGCACGCCGCGACGAGCACGCGGCGTGCCTGGCTCAAGACGCCTTGGCGTGCTCTTGAGCACGTCGCGACTTGGATCGAGATTTCGTTCGAACCACAAAATCTCCAGATTTTCAACTCCCAATCGCTCCAAACTCGATGTAATACTCCCAAGCCATAGATCCAACCTTCTACCACAGCTTCTAACCCATTCTCTACTTCCAATTCGTCCTAAAATTATCAATCTAAGGATTTTCCCCAATTTCTCATCCTAAATTCCTAATCATCGTTTTCTCTTAATCCCAACAATCTCAATGCTTAATCCATTCAGAAATAAAATAGAAAGGTCATAGACTTACCGACTGAAGCACTAAATCCTTTGAAATCGGCCGAAGTCGCGAATCCTTCTCTTCCTCTCTTCTCCTCACCGACAGCAACCTCTCTTCTTCTTTCCTTTCAATTTCTATTTTCTTTCTTCTTTTCTTTTCCTTTTTATATCTAGGTCTTTTAAAACCTAGGGATGGTCAAAGGCCAACCTACCCCTCCATTTAAGCCTAACTCCAATTCAACTTAAGTGAACTTCCCGAAATACCCTTATACAATTTAATCCTCTAATTTATTAATTAAACCTCCATTATACTTCAATTAATCAATATCAAGCCCAATTAAATCAAACTAAACCATAAACTCATAATCATCAACAATGAATGCTTAATCATCAAAAGAAAAAAATATTCGGGGTCTAACATTTCTCCCCCCCTTAAAAGAAATTTCGTCCGCGAAATTTACCTGAACCATCGAAGAGATACGGATACTTCTCCTTCATAGCGTCCAATGGCTCCTATGTAGCCTCCTCTACTGAATGATTCCTCCACAGGACTTTGACTAGCTTAACCGTCTTATTCCTGAGGACTTTATCCTTACTATCCAAGATCTCTACTGATAGCTCCTCATAAGTCAGATCATCCCGCAGCTGAACCTCACTAGCCTGAACGATATGAGAAGGATCTGATCTATACCTCCTCAACATAGATACATGGAAGACATTGTGAATCTGCGACAACTCCGGAGGTAACGACAATCTGTAGGCGAGTGGCCCAATCCTCTCAAGGATTTCATACGGACCCACATACCTCGGACTCAACTTACCCTTCTTGCCAAATCTCAATACTCCTTTCCAAGGAGACGTCTTAAGAAACACCTTCTCACCGACTTCATACTCCATTTCCTTTCGGTGATCATCCACATAACTCTTCATCCTATCCTGCGCTTCCTTAAGCCGTTGCTTAACCAGATTGACTTTCTCAACCGTCATCTGAATCAATTCTGGTCCCACCAATTGCCTATCTCCTTCCTCATCCCAACAGATCGGAGTCCTACACCTCCTGCCATATAGTGCCTCATACGGAGCCATCTGAATACTCGAATGGTTGTAAGCAAATTCGACCAACGGCAAATGCTCATCCCAAGCTCCCTTAAAATCCATCACACACGCCCGAAGCATCCCCTCAAGAGTCCGAATGGTCCTCTCTGACTGACCATCCGTCTGCGGATGAAACGTCATACTAAAATGCAGCTTAGTACCCAAAGCATCCTGGCAAACCCCTTAAAAACCTGAAGTAAACCGAGGATCTCTATCTGACACAATCGAGTCCGGAATCCCATGCAATCTCACTATCTCATCAATATACTTCTTTGCCAGCATGTGCAAAGAATCCGTCTGCTTAATCGCCAAAAAGTGTGCCGACTTCACAACCGATCCTGATAACCCAAATGGCATCGTGCCTCCTACTGGTCTTAGGCAAACCCATCAGAAAGTCCATAGTCACTCGCTGCCACTTCCACTCCGGAATGGACAATGGCCTCAACATACTGGAAGGTTCCTGGTGTTCAGCCTTGACTTCCTGACACACAAGACATCTACTAACAAACTCTGCTACATCCCTCTTTATGCCTTTCCACCAGAAACGCTCTCTCAAATCTCGATACATCCTGGTACTACCTGGATGCATGGCATAAGGCGCATTGTGTGCCTCATCCAAAATCTCATCCTTGATCTCCTACACATCCGGAACACACAACCGGGTACCCAATATCATCAGTCCATCATCCCTCACCTCTATATCCGAAACCTTACCATTTCGAATCTCATCTCTAAGCTTGCTCAAATCCGCATCCTGAGCCTGCAAAACCCTAACCTTTTCCTTCAGCAAAGGCCTCACCCAAAAATTAGCCAGAAGACAATCCGGCTCTTCCTGCGTCAAACTTATCTTTAGCTTGGCCATTTCTTCCAATAAAGGAAGATACACTGCATGAACATGAGCAATCGAAGACTTTCTGCTCAAAGCATCCGCCACCACATTGGCCTTGCCTGGATGATACTCAATCAACAGGTCATAGTCCTTGAGTAATTCAAGCCACCGTCTCTGCCTCAAATTCAGCTCCTTCTGACTCAGCAAATACTTAAGACTCTTGTGATCGGTAAAGATCCGAGTCTGAACTCCATACAAATAATGCCTCCAAATGTTCAAGGCAAAGATCACCGCTGCTAACTCCAAATCGTGCGTCGGGTAGTTCAACTCGTAAGGCTTCAACTGCCTTGAAGCATAAGCAATCACCCGATCTCTTTGCATCAAAACACATCCAAGTCCCTTCCTCGAAGCATCGCTGTACACAGAATAGCCCTCATCCTCAGAAGGCAAAACCAGAACCGGAGCACTCGTCAACCGGTGCTTAAGCTCCTCGAAACTCCTCTGACACTCATCACTCCAAACAAACTTCTGATTTTTCCTCAGTAACTTCGTCATCGGAGCGGATATCATCGAGAATCCCTCCACAAACCTCCTGTAGTAACCAGCCAATCCTAGAAAACTCCTCACCTCTGCCACATTCTTTGGGGCTTCCCAACTAACCACAGCTTCTATCTTCTTTGGATCCACATGAACTCCTTGATCTGATATCACGTGACCAAGAAATGTAACTTCTTTCAACCAAAATTCACATTTCTCGAACTTAGCATACAACTCATGGCTCCTCAATGTCTCCAAAGAAATCTTTAAATGTTCCTCATGCTCCCGATCACTCCTGGAATACACCAATATGTCATCAATGAAAACGATGATGAATAGGTCTAAGAACGGCTTGAAGACCCGATTCATCAAATCCATAAACGCTGCCGGGCCTTCCTCAATCCGAACGGCATCACCAAAAATTCAAAGTGTCCATATCGGGTCCTGAAAGCAGTCTTTGTCATATCCGACTCTTTAACACGCAATTGATGGTATCCCGATCTCAAGTCAATCTTGGAAAAGACTTTCGCCCCTTGCAATTGATCAAACAGATCATCAATGCGAGGAAGCGGATACCTGTTTTTCACCGTGACTGATTGACTTCCTATAGTCCACACACATCCTTAAAGAGCCATCTTTCTTCTTCACAAACAGAACCGAAGCTCCCCAAGGCGAAGAACTTGGCCTGATGTACCCCTTCTCTAACAGCTCCTCTAATTGCTCCTTAAGCTCCTTCAACTCCGCCGGAGCCATCCGATAAGGCGAAATCGAGATCGGTGACGTACCTGACAAAAGCTCGATCAAAAACTCAATCTCCCAAACTGGCGGTAGTCGAGGCAATTCCTCGGGAAAGACATCAGAGAAATCCCTGACTACTGGAATGTCCTCCAACTTCCCTCTGTCCGCATCCGAATCCACCACATAGGCCAAAAATGCCTCACAACCTCCTCTCATCAGCTTCTCCGCTGCCAAAGCCAAAACAAATCTGAGCGGACCGACCTTCCTGTCCCCTGCAAACACAACTCTTCTGCCATCATCGAATCCGAACTCTACTGTCTTCTGTCTGTTAGAGTAGTGCCCTAAAGGCAATCCCCTTTAGCGCTTTTTGTTCATAGTTATGTACAGACTTTATGAATAAATAAAGAAAGGTATGTTTCATTTATTTGATATTCTTTATGGATTGATTGTGATCTTTAATCAAATGAATGAAGTCCATGATATATGACATAGCATGAAGGAAATTATGATGTGATCATAATCCTGAGATTCCTATCATGTGCAATTATGTCAATATCTAAATTTTCCCTAGTCATAGGATTAATGAGACTAGACAACCATTAATCCGGACAGACTAGCATATGTCATACTCCTTGATTGGATCAAGCAGTGGATCTCGTAAAGCTGTAAATATGAGATATTTAGAGTTGACATATGGATGCTTACTAGTGGTAGTAAGTTCATTGGATGACTGCCATGAGATCATCACATGGATTTAATGTCGGTGATAATCTCATCATAGCAATGGTGCAAGTATCCTTAGACTTGAGGTACTCGAGGATATCTTGAATCTTGATCACGTTTTGACTCCATTCCTTGTGGCCTTCCAGAGGTTACTCATAGGGTGGTGCTTGGAGTGCAGTTTGAGGTATTGAAGGTAATTGAGTAGCCAATAAGGATTCATCACTTCAGTAAAAGCAGTAAGAGATACCTCGCCTCTTGTCGGGATCATTACTTTAAGTCTCTCGGCGAGCATGACTATGTCATGAAGAGTGTCTTCATGGACATATAAAGTAATGAGTCCTCGACAGAGGCTGATTTCACTGGGCGGACTTAGTCTAGTAAGAGTTGACATATTAGCCATACTCATAACCAAGTGGGGTATAGGATGATGAAAGGACGAATTGCACAAGAATTGTCTACATGGAAGGGTTCTGATCCGTTCGTGATGAATTCATCAAACCGATTACTTTCGGTCAATTGGGGGTCATGATGTGTTGCTAGATACCGCTCATGACTTGCTCAGATTAATTGTTAATCTAAGTGGCCAACATATAGGAAACCTAAAGTGGTCACACGATAAGAGTGTTTGAGAGAATCGTAAAATAGTAATTGGACAGAGTTCCAATTATGGAGAGCATTAGGATTAAATGGATCCCGATGAGATTGGGATATGTCCCGATGAGATCGCGACATCAATATTGTTAAGAAAGGTTTGAATTTGTTTCAAAGACGCGGGGCCCTAAGAGTGGCCGTAGGAATGAGCCCAGTTAGATGGACCTTAGCAAATATATTATAATTAATTAATTAAGTAATTAATTAATTAATTATTATATATATATATGTACATGGACGTTGGAATGAGGAAAGGAGAGGATAAAACTTTGAAAAGTCAAAGTTTATTACTTTATTCATTAAATAAACTAATGGATATAAAGCCTCCATTTGTAAGCTTCTTATGGATTGATTTTTAAGTGTTAAAAAACAACATAAGGTGGCTTTTGGAAGATGATGGTCGTGGGTTTTGGCTAGAGGAAAAGGAGAAAGCTTAAGAGTTAAGCTTAAGGTGAAAAGGTGATTTCATTTTTCTTCTTCTTCATCAAGCCATCATCGATTTCTTCTCTTCTCCAAGCACAAGGTTTCAACGTTTTCTCAAGCTCTCCAGGATAGAGGTAGGGTCTAGCAGCTCTTATTCTGTTCTAGCTATTCCCGGGTCAAAAGGATTTGACTCGGTTAGGTTTTCTGATCTCTGCGTGGATACCTTTAGAGATAGTCTCTATTGGCTATTCAGGTTTGAGTTTTTCATACCGACACCGGGATCCTGGGTTTCGGGAAGGTCCCGGGAATAAAAAATTTTTGTTTCCGCTGCTGGAACATGTGATGATCCTCCCGGGATTTTCCTACAGTGGTATCAGAGCGTCTGGTGTCGTGTATGAAGCTTTAACTGAAGCTAGATCATAAACCCTAATTGCTTGTGATGTTGTAGCATGCTTTCTGTTCAGATTTCGAATTGCTATATAGATAGGGTTTTCGAAATTTTTCTGCCCAGGAATGTTCATAACATGTTAGAGAATATGTCTATGAATTTTCAGAATTTATCGATTTGATTTGATATACTTTTGCTAATTATTTCCCTAAGCTTACAGATGCTGTTTTTGAAACGATTCTGTGAACAGGCAGTAGTATAAAATCAAGAATACATTCTAGAAAAATCGTTTTCTGGATTTTCCTTCACCTACATGTCTCTAAGATGTAGGTGAATGTCTGTGAGCATGGAAATTGGATTTCAAGGTGATTGGATATTTATTTTCGATTTTATTCTATGCTGTTGGGAATTGCTGTGTTGATGAACACAGAATTTTAATCGGTTTTGTTATTTTGGTTGACTGAGTTTTTGATGGCCTAAAATCCTGAAACAATTCAGGTAGCATTTTTAGAACATGTAGCAACCTATATAATATTCTCAGAATTTATTGAAATTGTTTCATTGATCATTTCAAGCAATGTACAGAACTGGACAGTTTTGGTGAAAATTGTTGGGACTGTTTTGCTTGGCTTGATTGAGTTTGCTTTTTCAATTCCAATGCCTTGCAGCATTTTTAATGTGATTAAAATTTTGTTATCTTGATGTAGTATGATTTCCAAATTGAATTGCTTGAATTTGCTTTTCCAAGAATTTTTGAATGCCGAATTGGTCACATTTGTATCTCGTTGGTATATTTCATTTTCTTGCTTGTTTTGGCCGTCACAATTTTTGTGACAAGTGCCGGAGTAGTTTTGAGAGTGTATACACTAGCTTGAGATGCTTAGGGTGAGAATTTGGGTGTTCTTAAATTATTTGGATATTTATGAGTTTTGACTCATTTCAAGCTTTTCATATAGTTTGACTATTTAAGGCATTCATAGATCAATGAAGTGTTCATTGATACATCAACTAACAGATATTACCTTAGGTATAATGGTATTGTGAATTGGAATTGCATTGATTGAGGAATTAGCCGATTAGAAATAATAGCAATCTTGCAGAATAAGTCGACTTGTTTGCTACAAAAGTCGACTTGTTTTCAGCATAAGTCGACTTGTTTGCAGGATAAGTCGACTTGTTTGCAGGATAAGTTGACTTGTTTGCAGGATAAGTCGACTTGTTTTCTGGATAAGTCGACTTGTTTTCTGGATAAGCCGACTTGTTCAAGATTTTTGCCATAAGTCGACTTGTATCAGGATATAAGTCAACTTGTGTGTGGGCAGAAGCATAAAGTGACTTGCATTTGATGAAAGTCGACTTGTGGCATGCTCAGGTTGGATGATGGATGATTATAAGGATTGATTCAATTGGATTGATGAAACCTAAATCATGCCATATAGTCCAGCGACTATGATCCTTGACTTGGAGTCTAGAGTTTCTAAATCCTCCTCGGTATATGAAAACTAACGCCTTCCATTAATATGGTAAGAACCGAGTTCTTATAGGGATGGGTTGTTGGGTAAACCTAAGCTCACTCTATACGGATATGTTGAACCATGAAAATATGATTTTCGGATTAATGGGTTGGTTTTCACCGAGGCGTTAGTTTGTTGAGTAAACTCAAGGTCAGCGTGGGACGGAGGTGAAATTGGGTAGCATACATCGGATGTATGCGTATCAAAGAGTTGATACCCAATGTAAGTGCATACATCAACAAGTTGATAAGACTCGATCGATAGTTGTGTCTAAGATGTAATTGGTATATCCGATACCTCCCGAGACATAAGGTGGCTTGTTGGGTAAACCCAAGGTCATTCTCAATGTCGGTTATCGATGATGCAATTGGTATGTTCGATACCCACCGATTGACCTAAGTTGTGGTTTGTTAGGTAAACCCAAGGTCATTCTTAGCAATATCGGATATCGACCCACTAGGACATTATGTCACTTTGTTTCTTTGGATTCAGTAATGAGGGTTATGGATTCTATGAAACTAGTGGGAGCTCTTTTGCATATCATTCAAGTCCTTATGATTATACAACTATTCCTATTCTAACATTCTTCCTCTCTATCCGTGTAGGTTGTTTGAAAATGTCGTCAAGTGTGAATCTTCGCCGCTTATGGATTCCAACAAGTTAAGCTGGACCGAATTTTCTTGGTGGTTAAGGAATCGAGAATAGTTCTCGATCTGAAAGTCAGGATATATCCTAGATTTTCCACTTCCAGATGCACTTTGTCGATGCTTCGATGATGATCGAAGGCATATAGTAAGCATCTAAAGGGCGGTGACATGGCGACTTGCATTATGCTTGCGTCGATGTCACCGAGCTGCGAAGCAAAGACGAGTCCATGGATGCTCACACTATAGTTTTTCATCTTAGGGAGCTGTTTGGCGAAAGCAAGCCCGGTCCGAAAGGTTCGAGACCTCAAGGCTTTCTTCACTACTAAGATGGCTCGGGGACATCTGGCATGCAAGACGCATACAAGATGAATGGCTATATTGAGAGATTGGCCGTCTTAGGTTTTGCAATGGATCATGAATTAAGTATAGACTTAATTCGGTTGGATTGTCCGACGAGTTATGCACGTTAAGTGCTAAACTATCGAATGAACCAAATATCCACTACAATACTCGAAATGATCAATCTGCTTTCAAGACAAGTGACGGCAGACTATCAAGAGTGATAGCAAGCAAGTGCTGGTGGTTGCTTCTTCATCTTCTGGGTCCAAGAAGAAAAAGAATCCAAAGAAGAAGAAGGCAAAGAAACCAAAGGAGGCGCCATCAAGAAGAAGACCAAAGAAGCCGCCCAAAAGGAACTTGCTTCCATTGCGGTAAAGATGGCCATTGGAGGCGCAATTGCAAAGTCTATCTCGAGTCGTTGAAGCAGAAGAAGGCATCAGATGCCTCGACTACTTCAGGTTTGTATGTCATTGAAGTTAATCTTCATTATCGATCACAACATCCGGGTATTTGATACTGGTTATGGCTCACACATATGTAATGATATCACGGGGCCTCGGGGACGATGAGGCAACTCATGAAGGAGAAGTAGACCTACGTGTTGGAAATGGAGCAAGAGTTCTTGCATTAGTAGTAGGAACCTATGTTTTGTATCTCCCTCGGGCTTGTCTTTGGAATTGGATGATTGTTATTTTGTACCCGCTTTAATAAAGAATATATTATCATTTCTTATGCGAATAGATTTGGATTCCATATGAATTTTAGTAGCAATGGTTATTCTATCAATTCTAATGGAATGCTTTATGGAAGCAGTACATTGTGCAATGGTATTTACATATTAGATATGTCTAATCCAATTTTAAATGTCAATGACACCAAACGGCATAGAAGAGATAATCTAAAGTCAACTTACTTATGGCATTGTCGACAGCCATATAAATGAGACACGATCGCTAAACTCCACCAGAGTGGCGTTTAGGGTCATTTGATTATGAATCATATGACACATGCGAATCTTGTTTATTAAGCAAGATGACTAAGTTATCCTTCAAGGAAAGGGTGAGCGAGCGATTGGAGTATTAGACCAATACGTTCGGATGTATGCGGTCCGATGTCCATCTATGCGAAGTGGTTGTCGTTACTTCATTACCTTTATCGATGATTATTCACGATATGGGTACTTAGTATCGATGAGATACAAATCTGAAGCGTTTGAAAAGTTCAAACAATTGAAATGAAGTAGAAAACCAGCTTGGTAAAAGTATCAAGGCATTACGATCCGATCGTGGTGGAGAATACTTAGACTAACAGTTTTTGGATTATCTCGAGATAATGGCATTTTATCTCGATGGACTCCTCCTTACACGCCTTGAGACAATGGTGTGGCTGAAAGGAGAAATCGAACCTTGTTGGACATGGTACGATCAATGATGGGTTTCATGAAGTTACCAAAATCGTTTTGGGGTATCGCTAGAGACAATTTGTTTACTTGCTAAGCGAGTTCCCTCTAAGGCAGCTTGATGTTACTCCATATGAGATGTGGACTAACGTAAAACCTTATCTTTCTCATCCGAAGTATGGGGTTGTCACGCCACGTGAAGCGGATTGATTCAAGATAAGCTTCAAGCGAAATCGACAAGTGTTTGTTTGTAGGATATCCTAAAGAGACCATGGGATATCAATTCTACCTTCCGAGGAACAATAGGTGTTTGTTTCAAGCATGCTGTCTTTTTAGAGAAAGAGTTTCTTCGAAGAAGGCGACAAGGAGCAAAATCGAACTTGAAGAAGTTCAAGATGCTCAAACAAGCACGATCAATCTGCTCGAACTCGAGACTGTCACTCATTCGGATGAAGTAATCATTCAACCTTCATTGCACAAGTTCGTAGGTCAAGTAGGATGCCTTGTTCCCGAGAGATATGGATTTCGTAAGTGAACAGAATGACGTATTGCTCATAGAAAATGATGAGCCCGCTACCTATGAAGAGGTTACGAAAAGTTGAGTCTAAAAAATGGCTTTGTGCCATGAAAACCGACATGGATGGTAATGTGATTACTCTGAAAGCAAGGCTTGTGGCCAAAGGATTTCGTCAAAGACAAGGAGTTGACTATGGCGAGACCTTGACCCGAGCAATGCTTAAATCCATTCAGATACTCCTAGCCATTGCGCTCATTATGATTATGAGATATGGCAAATGGATGTGAAGACGACTTTCTTAACGAAATCGGCGAGAATGTACATGACACAACGGAGGGCTTCACTTCCATTGATGGCTAAAAGGTATGCAAGCTTCGTAAATGCATCTATGGATTGAAGCAAGCATCCAGAGTTGGAATATCCGATTTGATGAGTCAATCAAAGAGTTTGGTTTCTCACAAAATCCGGATGAACACCGTGTGTACAAAAGGTTAATGGGAATGCAATCGCTTTCCTTGTGTTGTATGTAGATGACATCGTTACTCAAAACGATGTCTCATTGATGCTGTCAGTTAAAATTTGGTTGTCAAGCAATTTGCGATGAAAGACCTTGGTGAAGCAACTTATATCCTTGGGATAAAGATCTATAGAGATAGATCAAAGAGGTTGCTTGGTCTTTCACAATCATCGTACATAAACAAGATGCTAAAGAGGTTTAGCATGGATCAATCCAAGAGAGGGTTTCTTCCCATTACTCATGGGATAACACTCTCGAAATCTATGTGTCCTAAGACACAAGATGAGAGGATGCGCATGGATCAGATCCCGTATGCATCTGCAGTAGGATTGATCATGTATGCTATGTTATGTACGAGGCCCGATGTATCGTATGCTCTGAGTGTCACGAGCAGATACCAATCGGATCCTGGTGAGGGTCACTGGGTGGCTGTCAAGAATATCCTCAAGTACTGCGAAGGACTAAGGATGTTTTCTTGATATATGGAGATGGAAATCTCAGTGAGCGGGCATACGGATGCGGTTTCAATCGACAAGGATGACTCTGCATCCCGTCAAAGTTATGTTTTCACGCTAAACGGCGGAGCGGTCATTGGAAGAGTTCCAAATAAGAGACGATCGGCGATTCGACGATCGAGGCGAGTACATTCTTCGCATCAAAGGCGGCAAAGGAAGTCGTTTGGATCAAGAAGTTCATTTCAACTTGGTGTGGTTCCTAGTCGTGATGGACCCACGGTTGTATTATGACAACAATGGGGCTATTGCTCAGCAAAAGAACCGAGGTCTCACTAACGATCTAAACACGCACTCGCAGATATCATCGATTCGAGAGATCATTGCTAGAGGTGATGTCGCGATCGAGAGGATTCCCACAGAAGCGTAACATTGCTCGATCCGCTGTGAAGCCATTGTCACGTAAGAATTTTGATTCTAATGTACTCGCTTATGGTATTAGATACCAAGGCGATTGGCTTTAGGTCAAGTGGGAGATTTGTTAGAGTAGTGCCCTAAAGGCAATCCCCTTTAGCGCTTTTTGTTCATAGGTTAGTCATGCACTTTATGAATAAATAAAGAAAGGCATGTTTCATTTATTTGATATTCTTTATGGATTGATTGTGATCTTTAATCAAATGAATGAAGTCCATGATATATGACATAGCATGAAGGAAATTATGATGTGATCATAATCCCGAGATTCCTATCATGTGCAATTATGTCAATATCTAAATTTTCCTAGTCATAGGATTAATGAGACCGACATCATTAATCCGGATTGCACTAACATATGTCATACTCCTTGATTGGATCAAGCAAAGGATCTCGTAAACCGTAAATATGAGATATTTAGAGTTGACATATGGATGCTTACTAGTGGTAGTAAGTTCATTGGATGATTCGCCATGAGATCATCACATGGATTTAATGTCGATGATAATCTCATCATAAGAATGGTGCAAGTATCCTTGACTTGAGGTACTCAAGGATATCTTGAATCGATGATCGCATTTTGACTCCATTCCTTGTGGCCTTCCAGAGGTTACTCATAGGGTGGTGCTTGGAGTGCAGTTTGAGGTATTCAAGGTAATTGAGTAGCCAATAAAGGATTCATCACTCGTAAAATGTAAGAGATACACGCCTCTTATCGGGATCATTACTTTAAGTCTCGCCGAGCATGACTATGTCATGAAGAGTGTCTTCATGGACAAATAAAGTAATGAGTCCTCGACAGAACCGATTTCACTTGGGCGGACTTAGTCTAGTAAGAGTTGACATATTAGCCATACTCATAACCAAGTGGGGTATAAGATGATGAAAGGACGAATTGCATAGTAATTATACATGGAAGGGTTCGTGATCCGTTCGTGATGAATTCATCAAACCGATTACTTTCCGGTCAATTGGGGTCATGATGTGTTGCTAGATACCGCTCATGACTTGCTCAGATTAATTGTTAATCTAAGTGGCCAACATAACCGGAACCTAAAGGGTCACACACATAAGAGTGTTTCGAGAATCAAAATAGTAATTGGACAGAGTTCCATTATGGAGAGCATTAGGATTAAATGGATCCCGATGAGATTGGGATATGTCCCATGAGATCGCGACATCAATATTGCTAAGAAAGGTTTCTGAGTTGTTTGACAAAGATCTCGGCCCTAGATGGCGGTAGACCGACCCAGGTTGGATGGACCTTAGCAAATATATTATAATTAATTAATTAAGTAATTAATTAATTAATTTATATATATATATGTACATGGACGTTGGAATGAGGAAAGGAGAGGATAAAACTTTGAAAAGTCAAAGTTTATTACTTTATTAATTAATTATTATATATATATATGTACATGGACGTTGGAATGAGGAAAGGAGAGGATAAAACTTTGAAAAGTCAAAGTTTATTACTTTATTCATTAAATAAACTAATGGATATAAAGCCTCCATTTGTAAGCTTCTTATGGATTGATTTTTAAGTGTTAAAAAACAACATAAGGTGGCTTTTGGAGGATGATGGTCGTGGGTTTTGGTTAGAGGAAAAGGAGAAAGCTTAAGAGTTAAGGTTAAGGTGAAAAGGTGATTTCATTTTTCTTCTTCTTCATCAAGCCATCATCGATTTCTTCTCTTCTCCAAGCACAAGGTTTCAACGTTTTCTCAAGCTCTCCAGGACAGAGGTAGGGTCTAGCAGCTCTTATTCTGTTCTAGCTATTCCCGGGTCAAAAGGGTTTGACTCGGTTAGGTTTTCTGATCTCTGCGTGGATACCTTTAGAGATAGTCTCTATTGGCTATTCAGGTTTGAGTTTTTCATACCGACATCGGGATCCTGGGTTTCGGGAAGGTCCCGGGAATAAAAATTTTTTGTTTCCGCTGCTGGAACATGTGATGTTCCTCCCGGGATTTTCCTACACTGTCTACAATTCAGACGAGCATTGTACCTCGCCAACGTATCCATACCCAGAATTACATCTAGCCCTCTCATCTTCAATGGCATCAGATCTAATACTAGACATCCTCCACCAATATTAAGCTCACAACCCCTAAACATCTTACTAATCACAATGTGCTGCCCGATCGGAGTACTCACCATCAGCGGAGTATCCAACGGACTCGCAACTCTATCACAAATTGGTCTACTCGACGAAACAAACGAGTGAGTAGAACCTGGGTCAATCAACACAAGCACATCATTAGCAAATAAGTGAGCCATACCAGTAACAACATCTGGCGCGGCCTCTGCATCCTCACGCGTCATAGCGAAAACCCTAGCTGATGCACGCCTCTCGGTCTCCCGGAAGACTCGCCTCCTAGCAAGATCGTAATCGCCCACGTGTCGAAGTCCCCTGACTTACAGTCTCTGTCCTTCTCGGAGCCTACATCTGAAATCCCTCTCTCCTGGACGGCTGAGGACACTCTCTGGCCCTGTGCCCCTTCTGTCCATAGTTGAAGCATGCACCCGTCAATCGGTGACACTCCCCGCTATGGAAATTGCCACAGTGCTCGCACTTAGGGATATACGACTTATCCCCGTCTCTCCTCCTGTTGCCTCCTGTCGTAGACGCCTGATGAGAAACAGTAGGAGTCCTCATCGGTAGAGACTTCCTCACATCACTGCTCCTCACCTCCGACTGCGGAGGAAAACTCCTAGTACTCCGCTCAGGCATAGGAGCACTAGCACTACCTCCTCTTCCGAACTGCTCCCTGTTCTTTCTCTTCTTATTCACAGCACTCTTAATGTTTTCTATGCTTCCCACCCTCAGCGCTGCTTCCACTAACTGCTGGAAGTCACAGATATTCAGCACAAATAACTTTTTCCTGATCACCAGATGTAGACCTGACTCAAATCGGCGACATCTCCCAGTCTCGCTCAACATCAGATCGGAAGCATAACGAGATAATCTGCGAACCCGGCGCCATACTGCCACAGTCATATCCCTCTGTGTAAGGCTCAGAAACTCCCTCTGCTTCTGCTGGACATAAACCTCTGACATGTACTTCTTCCTGAATGCAACCAAAAAGTCCTGCCATGCCAATACTATCGGTCTTCTCATTTTGCGCACGATCTCCCACCAATACAGGCATCTCCTCAAGTAAACTGGCAGCATACACAACCCGATCCTCCTCCTCACACTTCATCTGATCCAGCACTCGCTCTGTCCTCCGTAACCACGTCTCAGCTTCCTCAGGATCTGCTGTCCAAGAAATCAACGACTCAAATTTCTCAACTTATCAAACTGCTTCCTCTCTAATCGGGCCGGCGGAAGGTCGAGGCATCCGCCCATGCTTTGAACAAACGCTGGGTGAAAGCTCAAACATCCTCGATCGAATTGAGGCACTTGCACCTACGGAATCGGCGATTCCTGCGATTGCGACAGCATAGGCTCACTGCCTAACCCTACAGAAGCCTCAACATTCCCTGGGGCTACTGACTCATCGGTTCTCTCCTCTCTAATCGGAGAGTCAGGTGTAACTAATCCTTGCAGAACTCCTCGGGTTCTTCTACGAGGCAGCATCGTAATCCTTCAAAGGGAAACACTACGGATTAGCTATACGATCGAAATCCCTATATGTATGCATGTTATGCATGTCACTTAATGCAATAAATCAATTGCAACACATAACACACAATTCATCCTACGATGCATTCTATGTCGAGGACACACTAACCTAAGGCTCTGATACCAAACATGTTAGGCCCGAGCCCCGTAACGGTTCTAGTGTTCACATGCACATCAAGAAATACACGAAAATTTACCACATGTCACGATATATGCTTCATCAAGCGCAATTCAAATATGCAATGCACAAAACAATGGCTCGAGGGTCTATGGAATCAAAAGGAAGAAACCGAAGTTTGCATCCTGAAACAAAAGGAAGAAACCGAAGTTTACATCCTGAACGAAATGAGTCCATTCGGAGCTCATAGGCCACAAGCGGGCAGCCGGGAGAAGGCTTTTGTCGACGTGTACGTGACTAACGAAATGCTTCCACTCTTGCCCAAACAAAGCACATATTCATATTCATAATCATTTCATCAAAATGCCGTGACCGAGGTCCCGACATAACATGCTCAGAATCATAATTCATGCTTATTTCATGGAATAAGAAATCTATATCATTTATTATACTTGCATATTAGACAACATATACTCATGCATAGTCAAGAAATTGCCTAATCACTCAATAACTATAAGTATATCACCCACCTAGAATCGCACGAGAATACGACTACTGATGACCGTCCTCTTGTGATGGAAACTGATCTGCTTGGTTGCCTATATAAAACCAAGTCTTAAATCAAATAATAATCAAAGAAAATTAATCAAAAAAAACTTGAAATCAAATAAGCAAATTTACGGAAAAGGGAGTTACATGCTGCGCGTCCGCATGACGAAGGCAAACCTTTTCGGCGAAGCGCCACAAGACGTTAAGACTACGCACGTCGCGCGCGCCATGACGCGAGTCCCTTGGCACGCCGAGACGAAAGCACGCGACGTGCACAAAATTCCCACGCCACGGCGTGTTTCTTGAGCACGTCGCGACGCAAGGATCGGATCGATTTCGCTCTGAACCACAAAATCTCCAGATTTTCAACTCCCAATCGCTCCAAACTTAGATGTAATACTCCCAAGCCATAGATCCAACCTTCTACCACGCTTCTAACCCATTCTCTCGCTTCCAATTAGCCCTAAAATCATCAATCTAAGGATTTTCCCAATTTCTCATCCTAAAACCCTAATCATCATATTCTTTAATCCCAACAATCTCAATGCTTAATCCATTCGAAATAAGATAGAAAGGTCATAGACTTCACCGATGAAGCACTAAATTCTTCGAATCGGTCAAGTCGCGAATCCTTCTCTTCCTCTCTTCTCCTCACCGACAGCAACCTCTCTTCTTCTTTCCTTTCTATTTCTATTTTCTTTTCCTTTTTATATCTAGGTCTTTTAAATCCTAGGGATGGTCAAAGACCAACCTACCCCTCCTTTTAAGCCTAACTCCAATTCAACTTAAGTGAACTTCCCGAAATACCCTTACACAATTTAATCCTCTAATTTATTAACTAAACCTCGATTATACTCCAATTAATCAATATCAAGCCCAATTAAATCAAACTAAACCATAAACTCATAATCATCAACAATGAATGCTTAATCATCAAAAGAAAAAAATATTCGGGGTCTAACACTGACTAAGTCAAATCTAGTCCAAGTGATATCAGTTCTTGCACTGGGACTCATTACTTAATATGTCACTGAAGACACTCTTCATGACATATATGCTCCAGCCAGAGACTTTCAAGTAATGACCCTGATAAGAGGCCATGGGTATCATCTTCTGCTATCACAGAAGTGGTGAATCCTTTATTGGCTACTCAATTGCCTTCGAATACCTCAAACTGTACCCAATCACCACCCTATGAGCGACCTCTGTAAGGCAACAAGGAATGGAGTCAAAACACAGAATCAGTATCCAAGATATCCTTGAGTACCTCAAGTCTAAGGATACTTGCACCATTGTTATAATGAGATTATCACTGACACTAGAATAGGATATCCATGTGATGATCTCATAGCAGGTCATCCAATGTACTTGCTACCTCTAGTAAGCATCCACATCTCAACCCTAAATATCTCATATTTACGGTTTAGAGATCCACCGCTGATCAAATCAAGGAGTTTGAGATGTGTTAGTCTTCCGGATTCCGATGTCCAATCTCAAGAATCCTATGACTAGGATAATTTAGATCTTGACATAATTGCACATGATAGGAATCTCAGTAGTATGATCACATCATAATTTCCTTCATGCTATGTCATATATCATGGACTTCATTAATTTGCTTACAGATCAATATCAGTTCATAAATAATGAACAGCAAATTAATGAAATATGCCTTTCTTTATTTATTCATAAAGAATGTACACAACTTTGTACAAAAATGCGCTAAAGACGATTGCCTTTAGGGCACTACTCTAACAATCTCCCACTTGACCTAAAGCCAATCGCCTTGATATCTAATACCATAGGCGAGTACATGAGAGTTAAAGTTCTTCTGTGACAATGGCTTTGTCAACGGATCAGCAATATTCTGTTTTGTGGGAATTCTCTCGATCTGGACATCACCATGTCCTATGATCTCCCTGAATATCTGCGGAGTACATGTTTGGATCGTTGATGAGACCTTGGTTCCTTCGCCTGCACAATAGCCCCATTGTTGTCACAATACAAGCAGATGGGTCCATCAACGCTAGGAACCACACCAAGTTCAAGAATGAACTTCGATCCAAACGGCTTCCTTTCACGCTTCAAGCGCAAATACACCGCTGCCGGTTGTTGAATCGGCAGTCGTCTCTTGTTTGGAACTCTTCCAACTGACCGCCCCGTCGTTCAGTGTGAATACGTAACCTGATTGGGATTTGGAATCATCCTTATTAGATTAAAAAATGGCATCTGTATACCCGCTCACTTTGAGATCTCCATCTCCATATATCAAGAAAACATCCTTAGTCCTTCGTAAGTACTTGAGGATATTCTTGACAGCCACCCAGTGACCCTCACCAGGATCCGAATGGTATCTGCTCGTAATATTTAGAGCATATGACACATCTGGTCTCGTACATAGCATAGCGTACATGATAGATCCTTCCGTAGATGCATGCGGGATCATATTCATGCGCATCCTCTCAGCTTGTGTCCTAGGACACATAGATTTCGAGAGTGTTATCTAATGAGTCAGGGGAAGGTACCCTCTCTTGGATTGCTTCATGCTAAACCTTTTTAGCATCTTGTCTATGTACGTTGATTATGAAAGACCAAGCAACCTTTTTGATCTATCTCTATAGATCTTTATCCCAAGGATATAAGTTTCTTCACCAAGGTCTTTCATGGCAAATTGTTTGGACAACCAAATCTTGACTGATTGTAGCATAGAGACATCGTTTCCTAGCAATAATATGTCATCTACATACAGCACAAGGAATACAATTGCAGTCCCATTAACCTTCTTATACACACAGTATTCATCCGGATTTTGTGAGAAACCAAACTCTTTGATTATCTCATCAAAACGGATATTCCAACTCCTGGATGCTTGCTTCAATCCATAGATGGATTTTTGAAGCTTGCATACCTTTTCGCCATCATAGGAGGTGAAGCCCTCAGGTTGTGTCATATACACATCCTCAGCTAGATTTCCATTTAGGAAAGCTTTCTTCACATCCATTTGCCATATCTCATAATCATAATGAGTGGCAATAGCTAGGAGTATCCTAATGGATTTAAGCATTGCTACTGGGCTGAAGGTCTCGTTGTAGTCAACTCCTTGTCTTTGACGAAAGCCTTTAGCCACAAGCCTTGCTCTATAGGTAATCACATTACCATCCATGTCGGTTTTCTTTTTGAAAACCCATTTGCACCCTATGGGTTTGATTCCTTCGGGTGGCTCAACCAAAGTCCATACTTGGTTTTCATACATGGAATCCATTTCAACCTGCATGGCATGAAGCCATTTCTCAGACTCTGAACTCTTCAGAACCTTTTCATAGGTAGTAGGCTCATTATCTTCTATGAGCAATACGTCATTCTGTTCATTCACGAGAAATCCATATCTCTCGGGAACAGAGCGTATCCTACGTGACCTACGAACTTGGTGTGTTATAGAAGGTTAAACTGTTACTTCATCTGTATGAGTGACAGTTCCAAGTTCAGGCAGTTGATCTGCGTCTGTTCAAGCATCCTGAACTTCTTCAAGCTCAATTTTGCTCCCACTGTCTTCTTGTAAAAGAAACTCTTTCTCTAAAAAGAAAGCATGCTTTGAAACAAACACCTTTTGTTCCTCAACAAAGTAGAATTGATATCCCATTGTTTCTTTAGGATATCCTACGAACAAACACTTGTCAGACTTTGCATCAAGTTTATCTGACTGTGTCCGCTTCACTTAAGCAGGACAACCCCAAACTTTCAAATGAGCAAGATAGGGTTTTTTGTTAGTCCACATCTCATATGGAGTAACATCAACTGTCTTTAATGGAACTCTGTTTAGCAAGTAAACAGCTGTCTCGATTGCAAACCCCCAAAAGGATTTTGATAACTTTGCAAAGCCCATCATTGATCGTACCATGTCTAACAAGGTTCGATTTCTCCTTTCTACCACACCATGATGATGTGGTGTGTAAGGAGGAGTCCATTGAGATAAAATCCCATTATCTCTGAGATAATCCAAAAACTGTTGGTCTAAGTATTCCCCACCACGATCTGATCGTAATGTCTTGATACTTTTCCCAAGTTAGTTTTCTACTTCATTTCTGAATTGTTTAAACTTTTCAAATGCTTCAGATTTGTATCTCATCAGATACAAGTACCCATATCGAGAATAATCATCGATAAAGGTAATGAAGTAAAGACAACCACTTCTGGCATGGATGGACATCGGACCACATACATCTGAATGTATTAGGTCTAATACTCCAGTCGCTCGTTCACCCTTTCCCTTAAAGGGTAATTTAGTCATCTTACCTAATAAACAAGATTCACATGTGTCATATGATTCATAATCAAATGACCCTAAACTTCCATTCTCATGGAGCTTAGCTATGCGTCTCTCATTTGTATGGCCAAGGCGACAATGCCATAAGTAAGTTGATTTTAAATTATCTCGTTTATGTCTTTTCGTGTCATTGACATTCATAATTGGATGTGACATATCTAATATGTATATTCCATTGCATAATGTACCAGTATCATAAAGCATTCCATTCAAACTAGTAGAACAACCATTGTTATTAAAAGTCAAATGGAAACCAGCTCTATTTAAACAAGAAACAGACAATGTGTTCTTTGTTAATACTGGTACAAAATAACAATCATCCAATTTAATTACAAGCCCAGTGGGGAGTGACAAAAGTAAGTGCCTACGGCTAATGCAGCAACTCTTGCTCCATTTCCCACATACAGGTCTAGTTCTCCTTTCATGAGCTGTCTACTGTCCCTGAGGCCCTACGTATCATTGCATATATGTGAGCCACAACCGGTATCTAATACCCATATTGTATGGTCAGAAAGAGTATTAACCTCAATGACAAACATACTTGAAGGAGCTGAGGCATCTGATGCCTTCTTTTGCTTCAATTCTTCCAGATAGACTTTACAGTTCTGCTTCCAGTGGCCAATCTTGCCACAATGGAAGCAAGTTCCTTTTGGTGCAGTCTCTTTGGTTTTCTTCTTGGCTGTACTTCCTTTTGGTTTCTTAGACCTTTTCTTCTTCTGCTTCCTTTTCTTTGAACCAGAAGAAGAGGAGTCCACCACATTCACTAGCCTATGATAAACTTTCTGATCCTCATCAGAAACATCAACAGCAAGTGAATCAGGAAGTGGAACATCTAGGACATATCCTAGTTCCTCAGACCTGATAACAATTCTCAAATTTCTCAGCCAATCAAGAAAATTTAGTATAATTAATTTGTTCGAATCCATTAGTGAGCGCAAATTCACACTAGAGGTCATCTTCAATCAACCTAAAGGGATAGAGAGAGAGAATGTTAGAATAGAATAGATGCATAATCATAAGGACTTGCATGATATGCATATGGCTCCCACTAGTTTCAAAGAATCCATTACCCTCATTACGAATCCAAGAAAAATTATGATAGTGGGTCGATATCCGACATTCCTAAAAATGACCTTGGGTTTGCCCAACAAGCCACCTTAGTTCAATCGGTAGGTATCGGTCATACCAATTGCATCATAGATAGATCTCCGAAATTCCTAAAATGACCTTGGGTTTGCCCAACAAGGCACCTTAGTTCAATCGGCAGGTATCAATCATACCAATTCCATCTTAGGTGCAACTATCGACTAGTGCTATCAACTTTTGATGTATGCACACACATTAGGTCATCAACTCTTGATGCGTGTACATCTGATGTACACTACCCAATTTCGCCTCTGTCTACGTTGACCTTGAGTTTGCTCAACAAATCAACGCTTCTAGTGAAAACCGACCCATTAATCCGAAAATCTCATTTTCTATGGTTCGAACATATCCGTATAGAGTGAGCTTGGGTTTGCCCAACAACCTAACTCTATAAGAACTCTGGTTCTCCCCATATTAATGAAAGGCGTTAGTTTTCATATTATTTGAGGGTTTTCAGGTCTCATCTTCTTCTTCTCCAAGCGATAGGATTATAGTTACCATGACTATATGGAATGATTTAGGGTATTTAATCAATCACATTGAGTTTATACCTAAAATCATCCATCATCCCATCTTTGCATGTTGTTGTAGTCGACTGGTGCATGTTCTAGTCGACTGGAACTTGTGCTAGTCGACTATAGGTTATCAGACGTTCCAAATTGGAACATGTTCTAGTCGACTGGAATTGATTACTGTGCACTTTCCAGTTGACTGGAACATATTATAGTCGACTGGAATCCACTTTCCAATCGGTGGTGCATGTTCTAATCATCGAATTTGGTCTGCTCTCTAATCGGCTAATTTCTCAATCCGTGTAGATCAAATTCACAATACCAAGTGTAATATCCTTTATTATGATGTACCAATGAAACACTTTCATTGTACCATGCTTACCATATATAGTCAAACTATACGTGAAACTTGAAATTGATGAATACACTCTTATTCATTTAGATTTCCAAATAATTTGAGAATATCAAATTATCACCCTAAGTATCTCTAGGTAGTCTACACTTTATGAAGACTATTTTGACACTTGTCACAAAATTTGTGACGGCCAAAACAATCAAAATAAGGGAATATACTAACGAGATGCTAATGAGACACATTTGACATCCGAAAATTATTTGGAAACCTAATTTCAAGAAATTCATTTAGGCAAGCATACAACATCAATTTAACACATTTTCAATCACATTAAAAATGATCCAAGGCATTGGATTTGAGAAATACACAATTTTTCATTTCAAACAAACCAGCTCCAGCAACTTTCTCAAAACTGCCAAGCTTTGTCTTTTGCTTGAAAAATTCATTGAAAAAATTTCAATAAATTCTGAGAAAATTACAGAGGTTACAAAATGTTCACAACATGCTCCATAAAGTTTTGCAGGATTTATTTCCAACAAAAACTCATCCAACCTTAGCAACAAAGCCAATTTAGAATCTGTGTTCCTCAACACAATTATTCCCAGCAGCACACAATAAATTCTCAAATAAATAGTAAATTACCTTAAAAACATTTTTTCATTCTCATAGACATTCATAAACATCTTAGAGACATGTTGGTGAAAGCAAATCCGAAAAACCATTTTTCTACCATTTATTCTCGAATTTATAAGCATGTCTGTTCAATGAATGCGCACAAAGACAGCAACCAGAACATTAGGGAATAAATTAGCAAAACCATATCAAATCACATTGATAAATTCCAGGCTTCCACAGACATATGCAACAACATCTTGTGAACATATCTGGGTAATAAAATTTCAAAAACAAGATCTCCATGCTGAATTCGAAATTCACATATACAACATGCATTATCGTCACAAGCATTAGGCAACTCCGACCTAGTCATGGTTTCGTTGTTATATACGACACAAGTGTCTCTGATACCACTGTAGGAAAATTCCAGTGTGAGCATCACATGCCTACGGTGCGGAAAACAAAAATTTTTTGTTCCGGGACCTTCCTGAAAGCCAGGATCCATGTGTCTATACAACAGACTCAAACCATAACGGCCAAAGAAGACCGTCTTTAACGGTATCCACGCAGAGATCGGAGAACCTAATTGGGACAAACCCCTTTGACCCGGGAATAGCTACAACAAATTAAAGACTGCTAGATCTTACCTTTGTTCTATGGAGAGCTTGAATCAACGATGAAGAAGAAGGAGAAGCTTGAAAGATGAGATGAAGATCGTTGGTGAAGAGAGGATGATGAGAGAACACTTTCTCTTATAGGTTTTCACAAAACCTTCCTCTTTCTTCAAGACTCACGAAGATCATCATCTTCAACCAAAGAAACTCTTTCTTTTATCCTCTAAAGCCAACGATCATTTCTGTTGCAAAACCAAACAACTTGGTCTTCTTCTTTCTTAAAGTAACGATCATCCATCTTCATCTTTCTTCATTTTTGTCTTTTTGCAATTTAATGCAACTTGATGACTAAGCAAACAATGGAACCTTCCTCTCCTTCTCATCAATCCACGTAAATGACATATATATATATATATTAATTTATTAATTAATTAATTAATCATATATATATATGTATATATATTGCTGAAGTGGTCCAGTCACACTGGAGTCGATCCTACCGGCCTACCGAGTCCCGGTATGGGAAAAACCCTCGGAGACCTATCTCAGCAATATCGATGTCGCGATCTCATCGGGATATATCTCGATCTCATCGGGATCTATTTAATCCATTTGCTCTCCATATATTGGAACTCTGTCCAAAACTATTTTACGAATTCTCCGAGACGCTCTTATGCGTGTGACCCATTAAGTTCCCGGTTATGTTGGCCACTTAGATTAACACTTAATCTGAGCAAGTCATGAGCGGTATCTAGCAACACATCATGACCTTCAATTGACCGGAAAGTAATTGGTTTGACGAATGAACATGTGTTCATCATGAACCATATCACGAACCTTTTCATAAACAATTACCATGCAATTCGTCCTTTCACCATGCTATACCCCACTTGGTTATGAGTATGGGCAAAGTGTCAACTCTTACTAGACTGACTAAGTCAAATCTAGTCCAAGTGATATCAGTTCTTGTCCTGGGACTCATTACTTAATATGTCACTAAAGACACTCTTCATGATATATATGCTCCGGCCAGAGACTTTCAAGTAATGACCCTGATAAGAGGTCATGGGTATCATCTTCTGCTATCACAGAAGTGGTGAATCCTTTATTGGCTACTCAATTACCTTCGAATACCTCAAACTGTACCCAATCACCACCCTATGAGCGACCTCTGTAAGGCAACAAGGAATGGAGTCAAAGCGCAGAATCAGTATCCAAGATATCCTTGAGTACCTCAAGTCTAAGGATACTTGCACTATTATTATGATGAGATTATCACTGACACTAGAATAGGATATCCATGTGATGATCTCATAGCAGGTCATCCAATGTACTTACTACCTCTAGTAAGCATCCACATCTTAACCCTAAATATCTCATATTGACAGTTTCTGAGATCCACTGCTTGATCAAATCAAGGAGTTTAAGATGTGCTAGTCTTTTCGGATTACCGATGTCCAATCTCAGTAATCCTATGACTAGGGATAATTTAGATACTGACATAATTGCACATGATAGGAATCTCAGTAGTATGATCACATCATAATTTCCTTCATGCTATGTCATATATCATGGACTTCATTAATTTGCTTACAGATCAATATCAGTTCATAAATAATGAACAGCAAATTAATGAAATATGTCTTTCTTTATTTATTCATAAAGAATGTACACAACTTTGTACAAAAACGCGGTAAAGGCGATTGCCTTTAGGGCACTACTCTAACAATAGGATTACTGAAACTAGACATCGTTAATCCGGAAAGACTAACACATGTCAAGCTCCTTGATTTGATCTAGCAGTGGATCTCAGAAACTGTAAATATAAGATATTTAGGGTTGAGATGTGAATGCTTACTATAGGTAGTAAGTACATTGGATGACCTACTATGAGATCATCACATGGATGTCCTATTCTAATGTCAGTGATAATCTCATCATAGCAATGGTGCAAGTATCCTTAGACTTGAGGTACTCAAGGATATCTTGGATACTGATTCTGTGCTTTAACTCCATTCCTTGTTGCCTTTCAAAAGTCACTCGTAGGGTGGTGTTTGGGTACAGCTTGAGGTATTCGAAGGTAATTGAGTAACCAATAGAGGATTTACCACTTCTATGATAGCAGCAGATGATACCCATGGCCTCTTGTCAGGGTCATTACTTGGAAATCTCTGGCCGGAGTATATATGTCATGAAGAATGTCTTCAGTGACATATAAAGTAATGAGTCCCAAGACGAAAACTGATATCACTTGGACTAGATTTGACGTAGTCAGTCTAGTAAGAGTTGACACTTTGCCCATACTCATAACCAAGTGGGGTATAGCATGGTGAAAGGATGAATTGTACAGTAATTGTCTATGGAAAGGTTCGTGATAGGGTTCGTGATGAACATAGGTTCATTCGTCAAACCAATTACTTTCCGGTCAATTGGGGGTCATGATGTGTTGCTAGATACCACTCATGACTTGCTTGGATTAAGTGTTAATCTAAGTGACCAACATAACCGGGAACCTAATGGGTCACACGCATAAGAGTGACTCGTAGAATTCGTAAAATAGTTTCAGACAGAGATCCAATATATGGAGAGCAATAGGACTAAATGGATCCTGATAAGATTGGAATATGTCCCGATGAGATCGCGACATCGATATTGCTGAGACAGGTGCTCGGTGTTTTTTCCATACCGAGACCCGATTGGACTGACCCCAGTGTGACTGGACCACCTCATCATTTATATATAATTAATATATATATATATATGACTAACGTGGAAGGAGGAGAGAAGACCAAATTGATGATGATATCTTTAGCCATTAATGGCTTTAAATGTTAAAGACAAAATGAACTAAAGGACAAAAGAAGGTCATCATCGTGTGTGACAAGTGGCCATCAGAAGAAGAGATCAATTTGAAGACCAAAAAGTGTTGATGGTCGTTGGTTTTAAAAAGGAGGGTTTTAAAATCAAACTCTTCACTGTCTCTTCATCATCCATCTTCAAGCTTCATCTTCTCTCCAAGCTTCTCCTCCGTCGTCTTCTCCTTAGCTCTCCAAGAATAAGGTAAGATCTAGTAGTCTTCACTTTATTCTAGCCATTCCCGGGTCAAAGGGTTTGCCCAGGTTAGGTTCTCCGACCTCTGCGTGGATACCGTTAAAGACGATCTCTTTTGGTCGTTATGGTTTGACATCGTTATATAGACACATAGATCCTGGCTTTCGGGAAGGTCCCGGAACAAAAATTTTTGTTTTCCGCACCGTGTACATATGATGCACACACCGGGATTTTCCTACAGTGGTATCAGAGCCACTTGTGTCGATATAACGAAGAAATCATAACAAGGTTGAGCTGCCTATTGGTTGTGACGATGATGCATGTTGGTATGTTAAATTCAAATGAGTATAGAAATCTTGTTTTCAAAATTTTCTTGCCCAGATGTGCTCATAAGATGTTTTTGAATATGTCTGTGGAAGAACAGAATTTATCAATGTGATTTGATATGGTTTTGCTAATTTATTCCCTTATGTTCTGGTTGCTGTGTTTATGCACATTCCTTGAACATACATGCTTGTAAATTCGAGATTAAATTGTAGAAATTTTTTTTCATATTTTCTTTCACCTACATGTCTCTAATATGTTCATGAATGCCTATGAGGATGGAAAAATTTTTTCGAGGTGATTGACTATTTAATTAAGAATTTATTGTGTGCTGCTGGGAATATCTGTGTTGAGGAATACAGATTCAACATTGGATTTGTTGTTGAGGTTGGTTGAGTTTTTGTTGGAAATAAATCCTGAAAAATTCATGGAGCAGTTTGTGGACATGTTGTAACCTCTGTAATTTTATCAGAATTTATTGAAATTGTTTCAATGAGTTTTTCAAGCAAAAGACAGAGCTTGGCAGTTTTGAGAAAGTTGCTAGAACTGTTTTGTTTGGAATGATTGATTGTGTATTTTTCGGTTCCAATGCCTTGGATCATTTTTAATGTGATTAAAAATATTTTACATTGATGTTGTACGCTTTCCAAACTGATTTTCTTGAAATTGGGTTTCCAAAAATTTTCGGATGTGAAATGTTTCTCATTAGCGTCTTGTTAGTATATTTCCTTGTCCTGATTGTTTTGGCCGTCACCAATTTTGTGACTAGTGCCGAAGTAGTCTTGATAAAGTGTAGACTACCTAGAGATACTTAGGAAGATAATTTGGTATTCTCAAAATTATATGGAAATCTAAGGGAATAATAGTGTATTAATCAATTTCAAGTTTTTCATGTATAGTATGATTATATATGGTAAGCATGATACAATGAAAGTGTTTCATTGGTACATCAAAGTAAAGTATATTACACTTGGTATTGTGAATTGGAACTGCATGGATTGAGAAATTAGCCGATGAGAGCAATTCTAAATATAAGTCGACTATACATGCATAAGTCAACTTGCATTCTCAGGTAAGTCGACTTACACATGCACAAATTGACTTGCTCGTGCACAGTAGTCAGGTAAGTCGACTTGTACAATGGTATAAGTCGACTTGCATGTGCACAGTAGCGTAAGTCGACTTGCACAATGGTATAAGTCGACTTGCATGTGCACAGTAGCATAAGTCGACTTGCATGCCCAGACAAGTCGACTTACAACATGCTTAGGTAGGATGATGGATGATTATAGGTATAGATTCGATGTGATTGATGAAATGCCCTAAATCATTCCATATAGTCATGGTGACTATAATCCTACAGCTTGGATGAGACCAGAGTTTGAAATCCCTCACACTTAATATGAAAACTAACGCCTTCCATTAATATGGGGAGAACCAGAGTTCTTACAGAGTTCAGGTTATTGGGTAAACCCAAGCTCACTCTATATGGATATATTCGAACCATGGAAATAAGATTTTCAGATTAATGGGTCGGTTTTCACTAGAAACGTTGATTTTTTGAGTAAACTCAAGGTCAACGTAGACAGAGGCAAAATTGGATAGTGTACATTAGATGTACGCACATCAAGAGTTGATAACCCAATGTGTGTGCATACATTACGAGTTGATAGCACTAGTCGATAATTGCACCTGTGATGTAACTGGTATGACCGATACCTGCCGATTGATCTAAGGTGGCTTGTTGGGTAAACCCAAGGTCATTCTTAGTAATTTCAGATATCTATGATGCAATTGGTATGACTGATACCTACCGATTGACCTAAGGTGGCTTGTTGGGTAAACCCAAGGTCATTTTTAGTAATGTCGAATATCGACTCACTAAGACATTTTGTCATAATGTTTCTTGGATTCGTAATGAGGGTTATGGATTCTTTGAAACTAGTGGGAGCCATATGCATGTCATGCAAGTCCTTATGTTCATGCATGTAATTCTATTCTAACATTCTTTCTCTCTTTCTCTTTAGGTTGATTGAAGATGTCTTCTAGTGTGAATTTGCACTCACTTATGGAGTCTAATAAATTAACTGAACCAAATTTTCTCGATTGGCTGAGATATCTGAGAATTGTTCTCAGATCTGAGGAACTGGGCTATGTCCTACATGTTCCACTTCCTGATCCACTTGCTGTTAATGCTTCTGATGAGGATCGAAGTTTATCGAAGCATCTCAAAGAGCGGTGACATGGCTACCGTATTATGCTCGCCTCTATGTCACCAGAGCTGCGTATAAAGATGAGTCTATGGATGCTAATACCATAGTGTTTCATCTTAGAGAGCTTTTCGATGAGCAAGCTCGGTCTGAAAGGTTCGAGACCTCGAGGCTACTCTTCACTACTAAGATGACTCCAGGTTCATTTGCAGTGCAGTATGCACTGAAGATGAATGGGTATATTGAGAGATTGGCCATTTTAGGTTTTGTTATGGATTATGAATTAAGTGTTGACTTAATTTTGGTTGGATTATCTGATAGTTATTCACAGTTTGTGTTAAACTATCGGATGAACTAAATATCCACGACAATCCCTGAGTTGATCAATTTGCTCAAGACAGCAGAGCAATCTATCAAGAAGGATAGCAAGCCAGTGCTCGTGGTGGACTCTACTTCTTCTGGTTCAAAGAAAAAGAAACTGAAGAAGAAAAGGTCTAAGAAACCAAAAGGAAGTGCAGCCAAAGAAAACCAAAGAAATGCGCTAAAGGAACTTGCTTCCATTATGGCAAGACCGCCACCCAAGCTTAAATCGTAAAGTCTATCTGGAAGAATTGAAGCAGAAGAAGGCATCAGATGCCTCAGCTTCTTTAGGTATATTTGTCATTGAGGTTAATACTGTTTCTGACCATAACATATGGTTATTAGATACCGGTTGTGGCTCACACATATGCAATGATATGTAGGGCCTCAAGGATAGTAGACAGCTCATGAAGGGAGAACTAGACCTGCGTGTAGGAAATGGAGCAAGAGTTGCTGCATTAGCCGTAGGCACTTATTTTTTGTCACTCCCCAGTGGGCTTGTAATTAAATTGGATGAATGTTATTTTGTACCTATTTTAACAAAGAACATATTGTTTGTTTCTTATTTAAATAGAGCTGGTTTCCATTTGACTTTTAGTAGCAATGGTTGTTCTATTAGTTTAAATGGAATCCTCTATGGTATTGGTACATTATACAATGGAATTTACATGTTAGATATGTCACATCCAATTATGAATGTCAATGACATGAAAAGACGTAAATGAGATAATTTAAAATCAACTTACTTATGGCATTGTCGCCTTGGCCATATAAATGAGAGACGCATAGTTAAGCTCCATAAGAGTGGAAGTTTAGGGTCATTTGATTATGAATCATATGACACATGTGAATCTTGTTTATTAGGCAAGATGACTAAGTTACCCTTTAAGGGAAAGGATGAACGAACGACTGGAGTATTAGACCTAATACATTCAGATGTATGTGGTCCGATGTCCATCCATGCTAGAAGTGGTTGTCTTTACTTCATTACCTTTATCAATGATTATTCTCGATATGGGTACCTGTATCTGATGAGATACAAATTTGAAGCATTTGAAAAGTTCAAACAATTCAGAAATGAAGTGGAAAACCAACTTGGGAAAAGTATCAAGACATTACGATCCGATCGTGGTGGGGAATACTTAGACCAACAATTTTTAGATTATATCAGAGATAATGGGATTTTATCTCAATGGACTCCACCTTACACACCACAGTATAATGGTGTGACTGAAAGGAGAAATCGAACCTTGTTAGACATGATACGATCGATGATGGGCTTTGCAAAGTTACCGAAATCCTTTTGGGGGCATGCACTCGAGACAGCTGTTTATTTGTTAAACAGAGTTCCATCAAAGACAGTTGATGTTACTCCATATGAGATGTGGACTAACAAAAGACCCTATCTTACTCATTTGAAAGTTTGAGGTTGTCCTGCTTATATGAAGTGGATATAGTCAGATAAACTTGATGCAAAGTCTGAAAAATGTTTGTTCGTAGGATATCCTAAAGAAACAATGGGATATCAATTCTACCTTGCTGAGGAACAAAAAGTGTTTGTTTCAAAGCATGCTGTCTTTTTAGAGAAAGAGTTTCTTTTACAAGAAGACAGTGGGAGCAAAATTGAACTTGAAGAAGTTCAAGATGCTCGAACAGATGCAAATCAACTGCCTGAACCTGAAACTGTGACTCATACAAATGAAGTAACAATTCAACCTTCTACAACACATGAAGTTCGTAGGTCACGTAGAATACGCTCTGTTCTCGAGAGATATGGATTTCTCGTGAATGAACAGAATGACGTATTGCTCATAGAATATAATGAGCCTACCACCTATGAAGAGGTTTTGAAGAGTTCGGAGTCTGAGAAATGGCTTCATGCCATGAAGGCTGAAATGGATTCCATGTATGAAAACAAAGTATGGACTTTGGTTGGGGCACCCGAAGGAATAAAACCCATAGGGTGTAAATGGGTTTTCAAAAATAAAATCGACATGGATGGTAATGTGATTACCTATAAAGCAAGGCTTGTGGCTAAAGGTTTTCGTCAAAGACAAGGAATTGACTACGACGAGACCTTCAGCCCAGTAGCAATGCTTAAATCCATTAGGATACTCCTAGCCATTGCCACTCATTATGATTATGAGATATGGAAAATGGATGTGAAGACAGCTTTTCTAAAAGGAAATCTAGCTGAAGATGTATATATGACACAACCAGAGGGCTTCATCTCCTATGATGGCGAAAAGGTATGCAAGCTTCAGAAATCCATCTATGGATTGAAACAAGCATCCAGGAGTTGGAATATCCTTTTTGATGAGGTAATCAAAGAGTTTGGTTTCTCACAAAATTCGGATGAACACTGTGTGTATAAGAAGGTTAGTGGGACTGCAATCGTATTCCTTGTGCTATATGTAGATGACATATTATTACTAGGAAACGATGTCTCTATGCTACAAGCTGTGAAGATTTCGTTGTCCAAACAATTTTCCATGAAAGACCTTGGTGAAGCAACTTATATCCTTGGGATAAAGATTTATAGAGATAGATAAAAAAGATTGCTTGGTCTTTCACAATCAACGTACATAGACAAGATGTTAAAGAGGTTTAGCATGGAACAATCCAATAGAGGGTACCTTCCCATGACTCATGGGATAACACTTTCGAAATCTATGTGTCCTAAGACACAAGATGAGAGGATGCGCATGAATATGATCCCGTATGCATCTGCAGTAGGATCTGTCATGTATGCTATGCTATGTACGAGACCCGATGTATCATATGCTCTAAGTGTTACGAGCGATACCAATCGGATCCGGTAAGTGGTCATGGGTGGTCATCAAGAAAATCCTCAAGTACTTGCGAAGGACTAAGGATGTTTTCTTGATATATGGAGATGGAAATCTCCAGGTGAGCGGGTATACAGATACTAGTTTTCAATCTGATAAGGATGATTCTAAATCCTAATCAGGTTATATATTCACACTGAACGGCGGCGCGGTCAGTTGGAAGAGTTCCAAACAAGAGACAACTACTGATTCAACAACCGAGGCAGAGTACATTGCCGCTTTAGACGCAGCAAAGGAAGTAGTTTGGATCAAAAATTTCATTACTGAACTTGCTGTGGTTCCTAGCTATTGCGCAGGTGAAGGAACCAAGGTCTCATCAACGATCCAAACACGTACTCCGCAGATATCATCTGATTAGGGAGATCGTTAGTCGAGGTGATGTCCAGATAGAGAGAATTCCCACCGAGTAAAATATTGATGATCCATTGAGAAAGTCATTATCACAGAAGAGCTTTGATTCTCATGTACTCGCCTATGGTATTAGATATCAAGGTGATTGGTTTTAGGTCAAGTGGGAGTTTTTGTTAGAGTAGTGCCCTAAAGGCAATCGCCTTTAGCGCATTTTGTACAAAGTTGTGTACAGACTTTATGAATAAATAAAGAAAGGCATATTTCATTAATTTGATATTGATCTATAATCAAATTAATGAAGTCCAAGATATATGACATAGCATGAAGGAAATTATGATGTGATCATACTACTGAGATTCCTGTCATGTGCAATTATGTCAATATCTAAATTATCCCTAGTCATAGGATTACTGAAACTGGACATCGTTAATCCGGAAAGACTAGCACATGTCAAGCTCCTTGATTTGATCAAGCAGTGGATCTCAGAAACTGTAAATATGAGATATTTAGGGTTGAGATGTGAATGCTTACTAGAGGTAGAAAGTACATTGGATGACCTACTATGAGATCATCACATGGATGTCCTATTCTAATGTCAGTGATAATCTCATCATAGCAATGGTGCAAGTATCCTTAGACTTGAGGTACTCAAGGATATCTTGGATACTGATTCTGTGCTTTAACTCCATTCCTGGTTGCCTTACAAAGGTCGCTCGTAGGGTAGTGCTTGGGTACAGCTTGAGATATTCGAAGGTAATTGAGTAACCAATAGAGGATTCACCACTTCTGTGATAGCAGAGGATGATACCCATGGCCTCTTGTCAAGGTCATTACTTGAAAATCTCTAGCCGGAGTATATATGTCATGAAGAATGTCTTCAGTGACATATAAAGTAATGAGTCCCAGGATGAGAACTGATATCACTTGGACTAGATTTGACGTAGTCAGTCTAGCAAGAGTTGACACTTTGCCCATACTCATAACCAAGTGGGGTATAGCATGGTGAAAGGACGAATTGCACAGTAATTGTCTATGGAAAGGTTCGTGATATGGTTCTGATGAACTTACGTTCATTCATCAAACCAATTACTTTTCGGTCAATTGGGGGTCATGATGTGTGGTTAGATACCGCTCATGACTTGCTTGGATTAAGTGTTAATCTAAGTGGCCAACATAACCGGGAACCTAATGGGTCACACGTATGAGAGTGACTCGTAGAATTCGTAAAATAGTTTTAGACAGAGATCCAATATATAGAGAACAATAGGAATAAATGGATCCCGATGAGATTGGAATATGTCCCGATGAGATCGTGACATCGATATTGCTGAGACAGGTCCTCGGTATTTTTTTCATACCAGGACCTGGTTGGACCGACCCCAGTGTGGCTGGACCACCTCAGCATTTATATATATAATTAATTAATTAATTAATTAATTAATTAATTAATATGACTAACGTGGAAGGAGGAGAGAAGACCAAATTGATGATGATATCTTTAGCCATTAATGGCTTTAAATGTTAAAGACAAAATGAACTAAAGGACAAAAGAAGGTGATCATCATGTGTGACAAGTGGCCATGAGAAGAAGAGATCAATTTGAAGACCAAAAAGTGTTGATGGTCGTTGGTTTTAAAAATGAGGGTTTTAAAATCAAACTCTTCACTCTCTCTTCATCATCCATCTTCAAGCTTCATCTTCTCTCCAAGCTTCTCCTCCGTCGTCTTCTCCTTAGCTCTCCAAGAATAAGGTAAGATCTAGCAGTCTTCACTTTATTCTAGCTATTCCCGAAACAAAGGGTTTGCCCCGGTTAGGTTCTCCGACCTCTGCGTGGATACCGTTAGAGACGATCTCTTTTGGTCATTATGGTTTGACATCGTTATATAAACACATGGATCCTGGCTTTCGGGAACGTCCCAGAATAAAAAATTTTGTTTTCCGCACCGTGTGCATGTGATGCACACACCGGAATTTTCCTACACATCTCCCATAGGCAAGGTCAGGATTGGGTACTTGTCAATCTGTTCTTAAGCTCCTCAAAGCTCTTCTGACATTCATCACTCCAGATAAACTTTTGATTCTTCCTCAACAATGGTCATCGGAGCAACTATGATAGAAAATTCTTCACAAATCTCCTATAATATCCAGCCTATTGGAGTTATGTAAATATAGTGCCCTGGAAAGCAAGTGTATTTACATGTAACTTTATCTTCTTCGCCATGCTTTGTAATGAAAATATTTATTATTAATAAAACAAAAGAGTTTGGTTTTATCTGTATGAGCATTATATATCTGGTCATAAGGTACCAAGATTCTTTTGTAAAGTAATATACATATACATAGAAATGTATGGGAAACATGTATATTATTAAAATCTGAATTAATTGATTCACAGTTGAATAATCAAGTTGGTCGCTTGATTATAGTTTAGATTGTAGTGTTGCAATTTATCTCCATATAAGTAAAGGAGTTTAATTTAAGGGAATGATGAGTTTCGTATTATGATAGTAGTTGACTATCAACAATGGAACTATTAAATGAATCTGGAATCAAGTATGTTTTCAAGAATAAAGTGGGCTGTTACTTTAATCTTAAAACATACAACTTAAGCATTCACTTATTATGAACCATAATCTTGATGAGTGGTGAACTCATATATGTTTCATTATAATTCTTGATATGATCGGAATGGATTTTTACAGAGTATTAATCCAGTGTCTACATATTGGAATTATTAATTGAAACATGTATCAGGAAACATTCACTCAAATAAAGAGTTTATAGTGTTATCATCTCTTCTAGATGTTTTAAGGAGATTTGGTGATTAAACTGGGGCTAGTAGTTTGATGGACTAGCTACCCATCAAGTCTTAACACTGAGATGAGATCTTATGTGTTAATCACCATATAAAGTAAAATGAGAGATCTCGAAGGAAAAACCAACATAAGGGCAAACGGTAATTTTGCCCTTTGTTGTGCAGATGGCTATAATAAGGTTCTAAATAGATTTTGCAATTGGACATATTCTCATAATATTTAATAATTCAAGAGTTCAACTAATTGTCTTTAGTGGAATGACATTTAGTTAACAAACTATAATTAATTCCAATGAGATTGAATTAATTCTGGGCTTATTGGAGCTTGAATTATCAAGGTCCAATAAGATTCCCCACTTAGCTTTAAGGAAGGTTATCAAGCTAAGTAAGAAATATAAATGGAGGTTAATTAGAAGCCTATAATTGAATCTTGGGCTTGGTCTAATTGAAGAAACCCAAATGTACATTTAGTAATGGGCTTGGTTTTTGGTTTAATGTAATTAATTAGATTAATTATATCAAAACAATTTTTTTAAGAAGAAGATAGCAATTTCGGTTATTCCTAGGTTAAATGTGTAACCACACATTTGACATTAAAATGCTAAATAAAGATGGTCTTTATTATGGTTAATCATCATTAAATGGAGTTATGAACTTATCATTAAATGGTTTAATGGTTGTCTTTTAATGTTGGCTTGTAACCTATTTGCATTCATTAGATTAATGATGAAAGATGTACATTAGATGGACCATCTTCCTTCTTTCTTCTTGGAAAAACCGAAATTGGGTATTGAATTTTAGGTTATGGTCTTTTCAAATAGCCATCATAAAGATAAATGAAGATAATCTCATTTAGTGGTTATTTTATGAGTGATTAATGAAAGAAGTGATGTATTTGATACCTCTCTCTCCTTCCATCCATGCATATACGAAATTGGTAGGCAAGAAAGAGTTCTTGCATGTTCTTTACACCTTCTCTCCTTTTGTGAAAGAGAGAATCGAAAATACTAATTGAAAGAGTTTCAATTTTGCTTCTTCTTCTTCTAAGAAAATCTCCTCTAAACATTTCTTCTCCTTTCCCACCAAAGGATTTTGTTAAACTAATTTTCCTTGAAGAACAGGTGGTAAATCTAATTGGTTGAGGATACTACAAGAAGGAGAAAGTAGATTGCTAAAGGAAAAGAGTCAAAGGCAAAGGATTTGGATACACGGAGAAGGAGAGGATAGCGCAACAAGGATGAATGGAGAAATGAATGCTTATACTATGTGATATTATGTGATTGCATGTCATTTAGAAAATTGCCAACCCTAGGGTTTGCCATGCATTCATTATGTATGAAATATATAATGAAACAATATAGGATGGACAATAAATTGCATCTAGACAAGATGGTATTTAAAACTTAAAGCCCAAAAAGATTGAGTGGGAGAGGATGCTCCTGTGAGAGTCCACGGTCTCCAAATGATGGCCCGTTAGCATGTGGTGAAGTGTTACTCCCCATCGGGGGGCATGGATCCTAGATCTTGCATGGTTTGGGTCTCTTTATGGATAATTCCATTTAATGATAGCAAGTGTGACCTCCCACCGAGGCATGGTTTGCAGGTATCTTTAGTGAATGAATCAAATGGTTAAACACTCAACATTTTTTATCAATAAACTGCCCACCGTAACTCTGTTGGTAAAAGTATGGACCAAATTAAGACACTTATTAAAAAATTGGGCATGAGATGCTTGGTAGGTTTTGAGTGGGAGGGTCCCAGTGTTTCTTTTAATGGATAAGATGACCCACCGTCACTTAGTCTGTTATAGATAAGAAGAATAACCGTCGTATAATGTTTTAATTTTTAAGTTTTGTTAAATCTATCATCATGCATACATGAATCATGATTTTATACAAAGTTCCATAAATTGTTGACTAGTATGCTTGACTGCGCGTCGTAACGCTAATCAAAATTAAAATAACTAAACTACTACTGTAGCAGTGGCAAGTCTAGGTCGATCCCACAGAGAGTGTGTGTAAAGTTTATGAAAAGAAATTAATCGGTGTTTACACTGAAAAGGGGGTTTTTGGATTTTTAAAAGAACAAAAATAAAAATGAAACTAACTAATAAAAATAAATTAAAGAAAACATGAAAAAATGATAAATGTCGGGACTTTGGTAGGGACCTGGTTCTTCGGTTCAATCTCGGCCTACACCCTGACTAAGCATATTTTATTAATTTGTTTTTCTTTGACCTCTCTTAGAAATTATTAATCGTGGGTTAAAAATTAACCTGAGTTTTCCCTTAGGTTTTGTTTAATCAAGATACGATCGTTGATTAAACCTAACTACCTAACAACCTAGGATACGATCTCTAGATTTAATTAGGCAGTAGCATTACGAATTAGGAAAACCGATTAATCAAGGCAACAACCACATACGCTCGGGTCATTTAACCTAAGTCATGTTATCCCTAATGATTACGAATCATTAGTCGTTACACATGAATTTCAACATAACAATTACGGATTATATCGAAATTCTAGCAATGGGTTTTGCAATTAACAATTCAATGAACACATTAAAATCATCAATTCACAATACCCGATGGGTTCATACACAAATAACTGAATAATAACGAAAATCCGATCATCCATACACAAAACCCAAATCAATTAAAATTGGACAACACAATCAATTTCTAATGAGAGAAAGAAACAACAAAATAATTAAAATAATACTTAACCCAGGTCATCGGTGTCGATATTACCTCCGAACCGGCGTCGGGATGTTTAGCCCTTCATAGGTATTTTCCGACAAATAGCTTTAACCCCCATCTTAATCCCTAACCAAAAATCCCTAAATTGGTTCTTCACTGTCAACAACGCAACCCTTCTCTTCCACTGTTGATGAAGTGACAAATAAATGTTACCCCTCAACTAAAATCTTCTCCTGCATTATTGTTGCGCCGCCCACTGTGCTTGCTCCCTGTTTTATTTCTGAAGCTTGTTGAGTCCACTGTGCGTTGGACTTCCTGCGTGTTGCGTTCTGCGTTAATGCTTCAACTTCACCCGTCCACTGTGCCTATCGGCACTGTAGCTGTCCCCCAGGCAAGACAAAAATTATTTGTTGTTAAAACCCTTCATTAAAACCTTGCTCCTGCGCTGCTTCTCCACTGCGTTTTGGCGTCCTAGTGTGCTGCCTCTCCTCACTAACGCAGTACACTGCGTTTTATGCAGTGTGTGCTGCGTAGCTCCAAAAATGACGCTGTCCACCTGTTGCCTTGTTGTGCTATTGACAAGACTAATAAACATTCATGCCTCATTTAAAACCTTTCACGCCCGCAACCTTCTCGCGTGTTCTGGCTTCCAAAACGACGCTCTCCTTCGTGTGCTTCTCCGTGCGTTTTGAACAAAACGCATCCCCACGACTGCTTATGACCAACGTTGCGCCATCGTTTCTACTTGTAATTTGCTAAGAGGTTGTGCTTTTCCTTGTTAAATTTTGTGCTCTAATTTGCTTCATAATTTTGTCTCTTTTGTTTCAAAAATATACCAGCATATCCAACCTAGCAGTAAACATAAATTAAACATCAGTTAAGCATTTTATCTTAAAAATAGGATTGAAATAACATAGAAATACATGAGAAAATATAAGATAATTCAATCCTATCAAATACCCCCACACTTAGCTTTTGACCGTCCTCGGGAAAAACATCCCAATTAAGCTCAAAGATCCGAAACATTTACTCAATTCCCATATTTTCCAAGACAATATAATCATAAACAAAGATGAATGATTTTCAAAAATCATAGCAAGAAATCAACATTCCAAGCATTTACTCATGATCAATCAACATTCATCATCTTCAAAAATTGAGCAATCTAATGGTAGACTCGGAAAATGTGTTTAATTAAAATATGTCAATGGGTACACTCAATACCATTCATGAACATGACAATCCATAACTTTGCATATCATTTCATTTCTCCACCACTAATGTTCACGTGCAAAATCATGAATCAAAGGACTTTTCAAGGTTGTAATGTGGGCAAGGGTAAGGTGAGGTATATTTAGGTTAAGTAGCATGAAAGTCATCAAAGCTAGTGAAACAAAAGTAACACTCAATTAAAAACTGGGTACTGTCAGTTATGACGAATGCAACAATTACATTTCACAACCCCATTCAACTCTCACACACAAACCACATGAAGCATATATCAATCCAAAGGAATCACTCATACAATTTATGTCAATGAAATAACAAGAGTGAACCTTTCAAAGAAACCTCAACCTCATATTCAACATTCTCAAATAACTCAATCATTACAACTCTAGGAAGATGCGTAAATCATAAACACTTTTAAACACATATGCAATTCTTCCTTGATAATTATTTTCAATAATTCCTTTTTATTTTTTTTCTCTTTTTTTTCTTCTTTTTCTTTTTTTTCTTCTTTTTTTTTCATTTTTGTATAAATTAAAATAAACTACATCAACATGAGAATCTCAATGATAAGACATAAAATAACATCCCAAGATTATAACCAACCCTCACATATATACACCCCCACATTAAGAATTTTGTATATCCACAACCTCAACAATCACAAATGTTCCACTAGCTTTATGACTTAGGTAGGACATTTGGTTAAGTTTAAAAGCATAAAATGTGGTTTATACAAAAAGAAAGATTAAAGCTCAAAGGGGTTTATCAAGGGAAAAATCATGTCAATAGGGTAGGTCATTTGGCCAATGTAGCTTATGAAAAACAAAGAATTCCTAATCATATCCTTGTTAATGCATGTGATAAAAATGTGGTCTCGAATAGAAATTCAATGCAAAATCGGGACGTACATGTCATGAAGGTCACACATTATCAAAAAACAATGAGACTGATATAGATGTGTCAGTCAAATAAGGCTCAAATTCTCACTGGCTTTGTCTACCATTAGTCACTACTCTTCTAAAGATAATGCATATTGACCAATCACAAGAGCAAAAATACATGCTAAAGTTGCTATAAAATTATCCAAATCAATCCACACTCCGGTCATGATTATATAATCCCGAATAATAGAAAATGAGAAAATGTTTGGTTCATTTGTTTTATTCTTTCTCTCATTTTGATTGAAAACTTAAAAACAAGTAACACAAACAAATTCAAAAAACACACATGCAAATAAAAAGTAATGCGAAAATGTGAAAGAAAAGAAATTTACTTCCCTTGGGTTGCCTCCCAAGAAGCGCCTTTGTTTAGGGTCGCTGGCTCGACTCCTTTTTCTCCTCACGTGACAAAATTGTGATCTTCAGAAATTACATGTGGCTCTTCCACGTGAGGTAATTCCGAATAGGGTCTTAGTTGATCATCATCCTTGCTCGGCGCCTTCACCATCTTCCCTATCCTCAGCTTCTCAATTCCAACTGAGTCTATACATTCTGGAAATATTTCGAACGTCTCTGCACCTTTTTCTTCATCATTCAATTCCTCCAATCTGTAATGTAAAGGTGTCTCAAAAATAATTATGGACTCAGTACTTACCTCCGAGCGAAAAGATATGTTCTTTATGGCTTCGAGCTCCTTTTTTACTTCTTCGACACAAACAATTCGTTGAGGATGGAGCTCAAAATTCTCAAGCTCCTTATCATTTTGCAAATTTTCCGAACAGACTTCAATTGGGAACACCTCGGGTTGATACGACTGCTCCTCTTCTCTTTGTGCTTCTAGGCGATCGAGACTTGCTGCCATCTGACCCATTAGGTTTTCCCTCCTCTGTTGCCCTACTATTATCTCTTGTCGAAATTGCATTTCCGCCGATAACTCCGATGAAATTGCAAAGTGTCAAGATAAAGTTTGTTAACCATTTCTTCTAAAGATGCACCTGAATTATGATGGCTCTCCGGAACTTGGGCGATAGAATATGTGTCTTCTAGAAATTGCCCTCCATCCCTCCGAAATTGTAAAGTATTGTCCTGAAATTTTTGCAGCAAATTACTCAACTTTTTCAGAGATGTACCGGAGTCATGATAGGAAGCTTCTGGTCTGTACGAGAATTGTTGTGTGTGCTACAAACTATCATGGAAGTAATTCTGATGATCATTCCATCCATAACAAAAGTTAGGTTGATCAGTCCAAACATTGTTATAGGAGTGAGAATATGAATTATAAAAGAAATTACTTCCATCCATAACAATTTTTTTTTTAAAACAAAAACTGAAAAGATCACAAAATAACAGAAAAGAAATCAATCACGATCAAATATATACAAAACACCAATTAAAACACAAACAAAAACTAAAACACCACACTCCCCGACAACGGTGCCAAAATTTGACCGCGCGTCGTAACGCTAATCAAAATTAAAATAACTAGACTACTACTGTAGCAGTGGCAAGTCTAGGTCGATCCCACAGAGAGTGTGTGTAAATTTTATGAAAAGAAATTAATCAGTGTTTACACTGAAAAGGGGGGTTTTGGATTTTAAAATGAACAAAAATAAAAATGAAACTAACTAATAAAAATAAATTAAAGAAAACATGAAAAAATGATAAATGTGGGGACTTTGGTAGGGACCCGGTTCTTCGGTTCAATCTCGGCCTACACCCTGACTAAGCATATTTTATTAATTTGTTGTTCTTTGACCTCTCCTAGAAATTATTAATCGTAGGTTAAAAATTAACCTGACTTTTCCCTTAGGTTTTGTTTAATCAAGATACGATCGTTGATTAAACCTAACTACCTAACAACCTAGGATACGATCTCTAGATTTAATTAGGCAGTAGCATTACGAATTAGGAAAACCGATTAATCAAGGCAACAACCACATATGCTCGGGTCATTTAACCTAGGTCATGTTATCCCTAATGATTACGAATCATTAGTCGCTACACATGAATTTCAACATAACAATTACGGATTATATCGAAATTCTAGCAATGGGTTTTGCAATTAACAATTCAATGAACACATTAAAATCATCAATTCACAATACCCGATGGGTTCATACACAAATAACTGAATAATAACGAAAATCCGATCATCCATACACAAAACCCAAATCAATTAAAATCGGACAACACAATCAATTTCTAATGAGAGAAAGAAACAACAAAATAATTAAAATAATACTTAACCCGGGTCGTTGGCGTCGATATTACCTCCGAACTGGAGTCGGGATGTTTAGCCCTTCATAGGTATTTTCAAAAAATAGCTTTACCCCCTTCTTAATCCCTAACCAAAAATCCCTAAATTGGTTCTTCACTGTCAACAACGCAACCCTTCTCTTCCACTGTTGATGAAGTGACAAATAAATGTTACCCCTCAATTAAAATCTTCTCCTGCGTTATTGTTGCGCCACCCATTGTGCTTGCTCCCTGTTTTATTTCTGAAGCTTGTTGAGTCCACTGTGCGTTGGACTTCCTGCGTGTTATGCTGCGTTAATGCTTGACTTCTCCGATTCCATTGTGCCTATCAAGACCGTAGCTATCCCCGTGCAAGACAAAATTATTTGTTGTTAAAACCCTTCATTAAAACCTTACTCCTGCGCTGCTTCTCCACTGCGTTTTGGCGTCCTAGTGTGCTGCCTCTCCTCACTAACGCAGTACACTGTGTTTTACGCAGTGTGTGCTGCATAGCTCCAAAATCGATGCTGTCCACCTATTGCCTTGTTGTGCTGTTGACAAGACTAATAAACATTCATGCCTCATTTAAAACCTTTCACGCCCGCAGCCTTCTCGCGTGTTCTGGCTTCCAAAACGACGCTCTCCTTCGTGTGCTTCTCCGTGCGTTTTGAACAAAACGCATCCCCACCACTGCTTGTGACCAACACTGTGCCGTCGTTTCTACTTGTAATTTGCTAAGACGTTGTGCTTTTCCTTGTTAAATTTTGTGCTCTAATTTGCTTCATAATTTTGTCTCTTTTGTTTCAAAAATATAGCAACATATCCAACCTAGCAGTAAACATAAATTAAACATCAGTTAAGCATTTTATCTTAAAAATAGGATTGAAATAACATAGAAATACATGAGAAAATATAAGATAATTCAATCCTATCAATGTTCATGTTTTAATAATTTATATTTTCAGACATAATCAACCACAAAATGAATCCACTCACCCTGCTCTTGACTAATAACAAATTGGAAAACGGAGACAATTTTAATGAATGGAGATGTAACCTTGACATTGTTCTTCAATATGAACGTATTTAATGGGTGTTAAATGAAAATGAGCCTACACCTCCAAGTGGAGACTCAACTCCTGAGCAAGTCCAACAACATGAGCATTCGCAGAATACTGACAAGACTACTAAGTGTTATATTAAAAGCTTCGTCATGCATGTTGCAAAAGCAAATTGCTTGTATGAAAACTGCTAGTGCAATGGTCCATCACCTACATAAGATGTTTGGTGTGAGGACTAGGTCTGCAAGAGTGAAAGCTATCCAAACCTTTCATAATCTCAAACAGAAACACCGTGAACCAGGTGCGGGATTACATGATGAAGGTAATCTCTGCACCGAGGAAATGAGATGCTTGGGGTGGATATGGATGCGGACACGCAGATGATTATGATCCTCAATAGCTTAAACTCTTTTTTTAGTAGTTTAAGTTGGACTATGAGCTCAACAGCAAGGATTACACCTTGAGTGAGTTTATGAATACCCTCCAGAGCACGGAGGAGATATTTAATATTAAGGCTCATGGGCTAGAAGCTAATGTAGCTTATTCTTCTAAGCTCAAGGGTAAGGAAAAAAAAAGAAGGGTCCAATGAAAAAGAAGGCCCAAACAGGGGTCAAGGCCAAATCCATGAAAAAGAAGGCCAAAGAGAACATCAAAGGAAAGTTTTTCCACTGTGATGAGATGGGCCACTAGAAAAAAAACTGTCCAGTCTACCTAGAGTCGCTAAAAAACAAACAAGGTATGGGATTCCTAAGTTTGTGAGGAACTAAAAATGTGGCAGATTTATCTACTTCTTGGATATTAGATTCCAGCAAAGGAAAAGACTACCTAAAGGCCAGTTTCAAGTCAAGATAGCAGATGGCTTCTATGTTTCAATAGAATCAGTGGAAGTAGTTATCTTGGACTTTCCTAGTGGTCATACGTTATACTTGGAGGATGTTTATTACATGCCAATGATTGTAAGGAACATAATTTCTGTTTTTTGTCTAATGAAATCTGGTTATTCCTTATATTTTGAAAAGGTTGTTTCAATATATGAGCATAAGGATTTTATTTGTGATGCGATAACTAAACAAGGATTGTTTTTTATAGAACCTATGAAAGGCTCACTAAATAACACAGAATTGATAAAACCAAGACAATCCAAAATCTCTAGCATTAATTCAAAGTATCTATGGCACTTAAGAATGGGTCATATCAATCAGAAAAGACATGACAGGCTAGTAAAGGATGGGATCCTTATGGGCTTCGATAGTGATCAATTACCCACCTGTGAATCTTGTATTGAAGGAAAAAAGACCACAGCCTCATTTCCTTCTAAAGGAAACAGATCTGAATCCACATTGGACCTGGTACATAATGATGTGTGTGGGCCTATGAATTTAGAAGCTATAGGAGGTTATAACTATTTCATAATTTTTATAGATGATTACTCAAGACATAGCTATTTGTATTTGATGCATAAAAAGAGTGAATCTTTCGAAAATTTCAAAGAATTCAAAGCTGAAGCTGAGAAGCAACTTGCCAAGCCCTTAAAACAGCTTCGATCAGATCGAGGTGATGAGTATTTATCTGGAGAGTTCCAGCAATATTTAATTGAAAATGGAATTGTTTCAAATTTGTCAGCTCCTCGTACACCTCAAAAGAATGGTGTAGTAGAGAGGAGAAATAGAACTCTATTGGAAATGGTAAGATCAACGATGTCCTACTCTAGCCTTCTAGAATCGTTCTTTGGATATACCATACAAACAACAACATATCTTCTTAACTTTGCTCCGTCCAAATCAGTGCCTAAAATACCTAGGGAGTTGTGGACTGGCCGAGTGCCTTAATTTAGGCATTTAAGGACTTGGGGCTGCCCAGCACATGTTCTAAAGCCTGAATCCACAAAGACGGAACCAAGGTCAGAAGTATGTTTGTTTGTAGGATATCCTATGGAACTCGAAGCATTATTTTTACAAATCCTCATGATAAGAAGGTATTTGTGTCGAAAAATGCAACCTTCTTAGAAGAAGAGTTTGTGAAAAATCAAAAAGGAAGAAGTAAAGTAGTACTAAAGGAGTTAGCTATTTCATCCAAACCAAGAGTTGTTTTGGATATGACAGAACAAGATGTCGAAATGGATTCAAGAGTTGAATCATAAGTGCAACCTGAACATTAAGGTGTGCCTAGACGTAGTGGGAGGGTTGTGAGACTGCCAGATAGGTATCTGGGTTTAGGAGAAGGCTTAATTGCCATCCTAAACCAAGAAGAAATAGATCCCATTATGTATACACAGGCTATTAATGATGTTGATGCAGGAAAATGGCTTAAGGCGATGGAATTGGAAATAGATTCTATGTATACTAATGAAGTCTGGGTCCTTGTAGATCTACCACCAGGTCTAAAAGCCATAGGGTATAAATGGATCTACAAAAGGAAAAGGGGATCGGATGGAAAGGTAGAGACCTTTAAAGCTAAATTGGTAGCTAAAGGATAAACTCAAAAGTAGGGTATAGACTATGAGGAGACTTTTTCTCCGATTGCCATACTTAAGTCCATCAGGATTCTTTTGGCCATAGCAGCCTATTTCGATTATGAAATATGACAAATGGATGTCAAGACCGCATTTCTTAATGGGGATCTTGAGGAGACCATTTATATGGCCCAACCAGAAGGATTCATTGAGCCAGGTAATGAGCATAAGGTTTGCAAGTTGCAAAGGTCCATTTATAGACTTAAGCAAGCATCTAGGTCTTGGAACATTAGGTTTGATAAGGCTATCAAAACCTATAGGTTCATACAAAACCTAGATGAGCCTTGTGTTTATAAAATAATACAAGAAGGTAAGGTTACTTTCCTAATCCTGTATGTTGATGACATTCTGCTCATTGGGAATGATGTGGGAATGTTATCTGCGGTTAGGGGATGGCTGAATGAACAGTTTTCAATGAAGGATTTGGGAGAGGCTACATATGTTCTAGGGATCAAACTTATAAGGGATCGAAAGAACAAGCAGATAGCTTTGTCTCAACTAACCTACATTGACAATATGCTCAATAAGTTCGCCATGCTAGATTCCAAGAGGGGTTTTACTCCTACTAGACATGGAATCAAACTTTCAAAGAAACAACCACCTAAAACCCAAGAGTAGGCTGAACGCATGCGTAACATTCCATATGCTTCGGCAGTTGGTAGTTTGATGTATGCAATGCTGTGCACTAAACCGGATATCTATTACGCAGTGGGACTGGTAAGCAGATTTCAGGCCAATCCAAGAATGGAACATTGGACTGCAGTTAAGTGTATACTTAAGTATCTTCGTTGGATGAAGAACTAATGCTTGTTTACTCTGGAAGTAATCTTATTCTGACAGGATATACGGATTCTGATTTCCAATCAGATGTTGATTCAAGGAAATCAACTTCTGGTTCTATATTTACCTTAGGAGGAGGAGCCATAGTTTGGAGGAGTGTCAAGCAATCTTGTATTGTTGATTCGACAATGGAGGCTGAGTATGTTGCTACTTGTGAAGCAGCAAAGGAAGCAGTCTGACTCCGAAAGTTCCTAAATTATTTGGAGGTAGTTCTAGAGGCGAAAAAGGCCATTACACTTTATTGTGACAATAGTGGGGCAGTGGCTAATTCTAAAGAACCTCAGAACCACAAAGCTGGCAAACATATTGAGCGAAAGTATCATCTTATAAGGGAGATAATACAACATGGAGAAGTGGATGTGGTAAAGATTCCCACCGAGCAAAACCTTGCTGATCCGTTCACAAATACATTGGCTTAAAAGAGCTTTGAGGGTCACCTAGAAGGGATGGGAATGAGGGATATGTAAAACTTGTTTTAGGGCAAGTGGGAGATTGTTGGAGTTATGTAAATATAGTGCCCTGGAAAGCAAGTGTATTTACATGTAACTTTATCTTCATCAATTACAGTTTTGTAATAAAAATATTTATTATTAATAAAACAAAAGAGTTTGGTTTTATCTGTATGAGCATTATATATCTGGTCATTAGGTACTAAGATTCTTTTGTAAGTAATATACATATACATAGAGATAAATGGGAAACATGTATATTATTAGAATCTGAATTAATTGATTCACAGTTGAATAATCAAGTTGGTCGCTTGATTATAGTTTAGAGTGTTGTGTTGCGATTTATCTCCATATAAGTAAAGGAGTTTACTTCAAGGGAATGATAAGTTTCATATCATGATAGTAGTTGACTACCAATAATGGCACTATTAAATAAATCTGGAATCAAGTATGTTTTCATGAATAAAGTGGGCCGTTACTTTAATCTTAAAATAGACAACTTAAGCATTCGCTTATTATGAACCATAATCTTGATGAGTGGTGAACTCATATATGTTTTATTATAATTCTTGATATGATCGGAATGGATTTTTATAGAGTATTAATCTAGTGTCTGCATGCTGGAATTATTAATTGAAACATGTATCAGGGAACATTCACTCAAATAAAAAGTTCATAGTGTTATCATCCCTTCTAGATGTTTTAAGGAGAATTGGTGATTAAACTGGAGCCAGTAGTTTGATGGACTAGCTACCCATCAAGTCTTAACACTGAGATGAGATCTTATGTGTTAATCACCATATAAAGTAAAATGAGAGATCTCGAAGGAAAAACCAACATAAGGGCAAAACGATAATTTTACCATTTGTTGTGCGGATGACTATAATAAGGTTCTAAATAGGGTTTGCAATTGGACATATTCTCATTATATTTAATAATTCAAGAGTTCAACTCATTATCTTTAGTGGAATGAAATTTTGTTAATAAGCAAGAATTAATTCCAATGAGATTGAATTAATTCTGGGCTTATTGGAGCTTGAATTATCAAAGTCCAATAAGATTCCCCACTTGGCTTTAATGAAGGTTATCAAGCTAAGTAAGAAATATAAATGCAGGTTAATTAGAAGCCTATAATTGAATCTTAGGCTTTGTCTAATTAAAGAATCCCAAATGTACATTCAGTAATAGGCTTGGTTTTTGGTTTAATGTAATTAATTAGATTAATTATATTTAAAAAAATTTAAGAAGAAGATAGCAATTTCGGTTATTCTTAGGTTAAATGTGTAATCACACATTTTACATAAAATGCTAAATATAGATGGTCTTTGTTATGGTTAATCATCATTAAATGGAGTTATGAACTTACCATTAAATGGTTTAATGGTTGTCTTTTAATGTTGCCTTGTAACCTATTTGCATTTATTTGATTAAAGATGAAAGATGTACATTAGATGGACCATCTTCCTTCTTTCTTCTTGGCAAAACCGATAAATGAAGATAATCTCATTTATTGGCTATTTTATGAGTGATTAATGAAAGAAGTGATGCATTTGATGCCTCTCTCTCTTTCCATCCATGCATATACGAAATTGGTAGGCAAGAAAGAGTTCTTGGATGTTCTTTACACCTTCTCTCCTTTCGTGAATGAGAGAATCGAAAATACCAATTGAAAGAGTTTCAATTTTGCTTCTTCTTCTTCTAAGAAAATCTCCTCCAAACATTTCTTCTCCTTTCTAACCAAAGGAATTTGTCAACCTAATTGTCCTTGAAGAACAAGTGGCAAATCTAATTGGTTGAGGATAATACAACAAGGAGAAAGTAGATTGCTAAAGGAAAAGAGTCAAAGGCAAAGGATTTGGATACACGAAGAAGGAGAGGATACTGCAGTAAGGATTTAAAGCTGTAGTGAAGGAGTCGGTATTACTCCTGATCTTGTTTATATTTTATTATCCTTATACATTATCATGTATGGATTGGCATGTTGATTTGGATTTGTTGCTTCCACTGCAAGTAATGATTTCTTAAAAGTTTTGAAATCTACCATTTTTCCAAACAAAGCATGTTTTCTTTTTCCGATCCGACATTACCAAACCCAGAAAACTTCTCATTTCTGCCACTGTCTTTGGTACATGTCAATTGACCACTGCTTCAATTTTCTTTGGATCAACATGCACCCAATCTTTCGATATCACATGTCCAAGGAAAATTACTTTGTGAAGCTAGAATTCACATTTGTTGAATTTGGCACAAAGTTCCTTCTCCCTCAGTGTTTGCAATACTATTATGAGGTGCTCCTCATGTTCCTCTTCACTCTTTGAATAAACTAGAATGTCTTTTATAAACACTATGACAAACTGATCCAAATACTCCTTGAAGACCCTATTCATAAGATCCATAAATGCAGCCGTAGCATTGGTCAGTCCGAATGGCATGACTAGGAACTCATAATGTCCATACCGTGTCCTGAAGGCTGTCTTGTTTACATCAGACTCCCTGATTCTAAGCTGAGATCAATCTTAGAAAAGACCTTTGCTCCCTACAATTGGTCAAACAGATCATCAATCTGAGGCAGGGGTACTTGTTCTTAACAGTCACCTTATTGAGTCTCTGATAATCAATACACATCCGCAATGTTCCATCTTTCTTCTTAACAAACAAAAACGACACTCCCCAAGGTGAAGAACTCGGTCTTATGTACCCCTTCTTTAACAGTTCCTCCTACTGTTCCTTAAGTTTCTTTAGCTCAGCTCTAGCCATTTTATAGGGTGGTATAGAAATGGGTGCGATTTTAGGAATCAAGTCGTTGGCAAACTCGATTTCCCTCACTGGTGGCAAACCAGGTAAGTCCTCTGGGAACATGTATGGAAATTCGCTCACAACTAGAAAATTGTCTAACTTCCCTCCATTCACAACAGTGTCCACAACATATGCTAAGAAGGCTTCATATCCCTTTCCCATCATCCTGTCAGCTAGCAAAGCCGAAATGATTCTTGGGATGGTGTTTTCCTGTCCCCTCTAAAAATCATCTTCTCACCATCGTCCAGATCAAATTCCACCACCTTGAGGCTACAACCTAACTTCACATGATACTTCTCCATGGCATCCACGCCAAGTATAATGTCTAAACCTTATAGGTCTAGAGGTAGTAGGTCTACCACTAATCTAGCCCCATCAATGAAGAGCTCGCATTCTCTATACACTTGACTTATTATCACATTCCTTCCTAGAGGAGTACTAATAATCAAGGGACTATGTAAAAACACTGATTTCACACCATGTAATGACATACTTGCAGAAAAAAATGAGTGCGTGAAGTTAGAATCAATCAAAACTTATACTTCAAAACTAAAAAACTAAGTCATACCAGTAACAACTTCAAGTGTGGCTACAGCTTCCTCTCTGGTTATGGTGAACATCCTTGCCTAATCCTATCCCCTACGCCTTCCTAGAGGAATATCCTTCCTTGCATCTGCAAAACTACCCCATCTTGATGATTGGTCTGGTTCCCCCTATTTTTGCTCTCCTTGGGGCTTACAACTGCAACCCCTCTTGCTTTGTTACTTGGGGACAGTCCTTGATCATGTGTCCCTTCTCTCCACATTGGAAACATGCTTCAAATAACTTGAAGCACTCTCCCTTATGAGGGTTTCCACAATGCTCACAATGGGGGTTCATGTTCCTACTCCTCTCTATTGGATCGAAAAAAGAAAGCATGCCATATTTGGAGAATCGGTAGATTTCAAAACTTTTTAGAAATCTTATTTGCAGTGGAAGCAATATATCCAAATCATCATGCCAATCTACACATGATATGGTATAAGGATAATAATAAACATAAACAAGATGAAGCGACATCGACTCCTTTCACATGACTTTAATTCCTCACGACTATCCTCTCCTTTTTCTTATATCCAAAGCCTTTGTTTTTGAATCCTTTACTTTGTCAATCTATCTTCTCCTTATTGTTGTATCCTCAACCAATTTGATAACCTCTTGTTCTGTTAGGAAAACTTGGTTAAGAAAATCATTTGGTGGGAAAGGAGAAGAAATGTTTAGACGATATTTTTCTTAGAAGAAATAAGCCAAAAATGTGACTCTTCTCATGCAAATTTCAGCTCATTCATGCATGAAAGGAGAGAGAGAGAGTTAAACCATGCAAGAACCCTTTCTTACACACTCAATTTCGATTATGCATGGAATGGAAGACGAGAACAATATCCAATGCATCATTTCTTACTTTAATCAATCATAAAGTAGCCATTAAATGAGAATCTTCTCATTTATCTTTAAGATGGATATATGAAAAGACTATTAACCTAAATATGACCTACCAATTTCGATTTTGAAAGATGGAGGCAAGAAGATAGTCCATCCAATGCACATCTTTCTTCTTTAATCCAATGAATGCTAATAGGTTATATGCTAACAATAAAAGATAATCATTAAGCCATTTAATGGTAAGTTCATAACTCCATTTAATGATGATAAACCATAACAAAGACCATCTTTATTTAGCAGTTGAATGTTAAATGTGTAGCTGCACATTCATCCCTAATAGAACTGAAATTGTTACTTCTTTTTTAAAAAATTTTAATATAATTAATCTATTCAATTACATTAAACCAAAGTCTAGCCCATTTCTAAATGAACATTTGGGATTTTAATTAACAATTAATTAGTGCAATCCAAAAGTTCAGTTATGGGCTTCAAAAACCTCCATTTATATTTCTTACTTAGCTTGATAACCTTCCTTGAAGTCAAGTGGGGAATCTTATTGGACTTTGATAATTCAAGCTCCAACAAGCCTAGAATTAATTTAGTCTCATTAGAATTAATTCTAGCTTATTAACTAAATGTCATTCCACTAAAGAAAATTAGTTAAGCTCTTGAATTATTAAATATTTGAGAACAAATATTTTATGTCCAATTGTAAACCCTATTTAGAACCTTATTATAGCCATCTGCACAATAAAAAATAAAATTATCATTTTGCCCTTATGTTGGTGTTTCCTTCTAGATCTGTCGTTTTACTTTATATGGTGATTAACACACAAGATCTCATCTAGGTGTTAAGACTTGATGGGTAGCTAGTCCATCAAACTACTGGCGCCAGTTTAATCACTAAATCCCCTTAAAACATCTAGAAGTGATGATAGCACTATAAACTCTTTATTTGAGTGAATGTTCCTTGATACATGTTTCAATTGATAATTTCAACATGCAGACACTGGATTAATACTCTGTAAAAATCCATTCCGATCATATCAAGAATTATAATTAAATACATACGAGTTCACCACTCATCAAGACTGTGGTCTATAATAATCGAATGCTTAAGTTGTATATTTTAAGATTAAAGTAAAGGCCCACTTTATTCTTGAAAACATACTTGATTGCAGATTCATTTAATAGTGCCATTATTGATAGTCAACTACTATCATCATATTAAACTCATCATTCCATTTAAGTAAACTACCTTCAAATCATTCAGGAACTTTCAGAGCCAGACCGCTTCCTTTGCTTCTTCACAAGCAGCAACATACTCAACCAATATAGTCGAATCAGTAATAAAAGATTGCTTGACACTCGTCTAGACTTTAGCTCCACCTCCTAAAATAAATATAGAACCAGAAGTTGATTTCCTTGAATCAACATCTGATTGGAAATCAGAATCTGTATATCCTATCAGAATAACATTACTTTTAGAAAAAACAAGCATTAAGTTCTTCATCCTACGAAGATTTTAAGTATACACTTAACCGCAATCCAATGTTTCATTCCTGGATTAGACAAAAATCTGCTTACCAGTCCCACTACGTAATAGATATCTAGTCTAGTGTAAAGCATTGCATACATCAAACTTCCAACTGCCGAAGCATATGGAATATTACGCATGCGTTCAACCTCCTCTTGAGTTTTAGGTGATTATTCCTTTGAAAGTTTGATTCCATGCCTAGTAGGTGTGACACCACTCTTGGAATCTTGCATGGTGAACTTATTGAGCATATTCTCAATATAGGTTAATTGAGACAAGGCTATCTGCTTGTTCTTATGATCCCTTACAAGTTTGATCCCTACAACATAGTTAGCCTCTCCCAAATCCTTCATTGAAAAATGTTCATTCAGCCATCTTTTAACGTACATAACATTCCCACATCATTCCCAATGAGTAGAATGTCATCAACATGCAGGATTAGGAAGGTAACCTTGCCTTCTTGTATTCTTTTATAAACACAAGGCTCATCTAGGTTTTTTATGAACCCATAGGTTTTGATAGACTTATCAAACCTAATGTTCCAAGACCTAGATGCTTGCTTAAGTCCATAAATGGACCTTCACAACTTGCAAACCTTATGCTCATTTCCTGGCTCAATGAATCCTTCTGGTTGGGCCATATAAATGGTCTCCTCAAGATCCCCATTAAGAAATGCGGTCTTGACATCCATTTGCCATATTTTGTAATCGAAATAGACTGCTATGGCCAAAAAAATCCTAATGGACTTAAGCATGGCAAATGGAGAAAAAGTCTCCTCATAGTCTATACCATCTTTTTTAGTATAGCCTTTAGCTATCAAGCCAGCTTTCAAGGTCTTTGCCTTTCCATCCTATCCTATTTTCCTTTTGTAGATCCATTTACACCCTATGGCTTTTATAATTGGTTGTAGATCTATAAGGACTCAGAATTCATTAGTGTACATGGAATCTATTTTTCTACATTAACATCATTAATAGCCTGTGTATACGTAATGGGATCCATTTCCACTTAGTCTGAGGTGGCAATTAGGCCTTCTCCTAAATCTAGATACCTATCTAGCTGTCTCACAACCCTCCCACTACGTCTAGGCACAACTTGATGTTTAGGTTTGCAGTTCCGATTCAACTCTTGAATTCATTTCGACATCTTGTTTTGTCATATCGAAAACAACTCTTGGTTTGGATGAAATAACTAACTCCTTTAGTACTACTTCACATCTTCCATTTTTGATTTCTCATAAACTCTTCCTCTAGGAAGGTCACATTTGTCGACACAAATACCTTCGTATCCTAAGGACTATAAAAATAATACCCTCAAGTTCCCGTAGGATATCCTACAAACAAACATACTTTTGACCTTGGTTCCATCTTTGTGGATGCAGGCTTTAGAACATGGGCTGGGCAGTCCCAAGTCCTTAAGTGTCTCAATGAAGCACTCAGCCAGTCCATCCCTAGGTGTTTTAGGCACCGATTTGGATAGAGCAAAATTAAGAAGATATATTATTGTTTGTATGGCATATCCCCAAAATGATTCTGGAAGGCTAGCGTAGGACATAATTGATCGTACCATTTCAAATAGAGTTCTATTTCTCCTCTCAGTTATACCATTCTGTTAAGGTGTTCGAGGAGCTGACAAATTAGAAACAATTTCATTGTCAATTAAATATTGTTGGAACTCTCCAGATAGGTACTCTCCACCTTGATCTGATTAAAGTTGTTTTAATGGCTTGCCTAGTTGCTTCTCAGCTTCAGCTTTGAATTATTTAAACTATTCAAAGGATTCACTCTTTTTATGCATCAAATACAAATAGCTATGTCTTGAGTAATCATCTATAAAGATTATAAAAAAGTCATAACCCCCTCTAGCTTGTACATTCATGGGCCCACACACATCAGTATGTACCAGATCCAATGTGGATTCAGATCTATTCCCCTTAAAAGGAAATGAGGCTTTGGTCTTTTTTCCTTCAATACAAGATTCGCAGGTGGGTAATGGATCACTATCCAAGCCCATAAGGATCCCATCCTTTACTAACCTATCAAGTCTTTTCTAATTGATATGATTCATTCTTAAGTGCCACAGATATTTTGAATTCATGTTAGAGTCATTGGATTGTCTTGGTTTTATCAATTCTGTGGTGTTTAGTGAGCCTGACATATGTTCTATAAAGAACAATCCTTGTTTAGTTATTGCATCATAAATAAAATCCTTATTCTCATATATTGAAAGAAATTTTCCAAAATATAAGGAATAATCAGATTTTATTAGACAAAAAATAAAAATCATGTTCCTTAATAATTGACATATATTAAACATCCTCCAAATATAACCTATGACCACTAGGAAAGTCCAAGATAACTATTCCCACTGATTCTGCTGAAACATAGGTGCCATCTGCTATCTTGACTTGATACTGACTTTTAGGTAGTCTTCTCCTTTGCTGAAACCCTTGCAACAAATTGCAAACATGGTTAGTAGCTCCTGAATCTAATATCTAAACAACAGATACATTTGCCATATTTCTAGTTCCTAACAAACTTAGGAAACCCATACCTTGTTTGTTTTTTAGGGACTCAAGGTAGACTGGATAGTTTCTTTTCCAGTGGCCCATCTCATCATAGTGGAAACACTTTCCTTTGATGTTCTCTTTGTTCTGCTTTTTCATGAGTTTAGCCTTGACCCTTGTTTAGGCCTTCTTTTCATTGGACCCTTCCTCTTCCACTTGTCCTTACCCTTGGACATAGAAGAAGATGCTACAATAGCTTCAGGCCATGGGCCTTGATATTCAATATCTTCTCCATGTTTTAGAGGGTATTCATCAACTCACTCAAGGTGTAATCCTTGCTGTTGAGCTCATAGTCCAACTTAAACTGCTGAAAAGAAGAGTTTAAGATATTAATGATCATAATCATCTGCATGTCTGTATCCATATATGCCCCAAGCATCTCAGCCTCAATGACCGCAAAGATTACCTTCATCATGTAATCCTGCACTGGTTCACCAGGTTTCTGTTTGAGATTATGAAAGGTTTGGATAGCTTTCACTCTTGCAGACCTGGTCCTCACACCAAACATCTCATGTAGGTGATGAACCATTGAACTAGCAGTTTTCATACAAGAAATTGCTTTTGTAACATGCCGCTGACAGAAGCTAGAATATAACACTTAGTAATCTTGTCCACATTCTGCCAACGCTCATATTGTTGGACTTACTCAGGAGTTGAATCTCTACCCGAAGGTGTAGGCTCATTTTCAGTTAACACCCATGAAATACTTTCATATTGAAGAACAAAGTCAAGGTTACGTCTCCATTCATTAAAATTGTCTCCATTTTCCAAATTGTTATTAGTCAAGAGTAGGGTGAGTGGATTCATTTTGTGGTTGATTATGCCTGAAAATATAAATTATTAAAACATGTGTATACTAGTCAACAATATTGGAACTTTGTATAAAATCATGATGCATGTATGCTTGATGATAGATTTAACAGAACTTAAAAAATTAAAACAATATAGGACGGTTATTTTTCTTATCTATAACATACTAAGTGATGGTGGGCCATCTTATACATTAAAAGAAAAACTGGGACCCTCCCAGTCAAAATACTACCAAACATCTCGTGCCTAACTTTTTAAAAAGCATCATAATTTGGTCTATACTTTTACCAAAAGAGCTATGGTGAGCAGTTTATTGATAAAAAATGTTGAGTGTTTAACCATTTGATTCATTCACCAAAGATACCTACAAACCATGCCTCGGTGAGAGGTCACATTTGCTACCAATAAGTGGGCTTATCTTTAAGGAGATGCAAACCATGTAAGATCTAGGATTCATGCCCTCCGATGGGGAGTAACAATTCACCACATACAAATGGGCCATCATTTGGAGACCGTGGACTCTTACAGAAGCATCCTCTCCCACTCAATCTTTTGGGCTTTAAGTTTTAAATACTATCTTGTCCAGATGCAATTTATTATCCATCCTATATTATTTCATTATATATCTAATACATATTGAATGCATGGCAAAGCCTAGGGTTGGAAATTTTCTAAATGATATGCAACCACATAATATCACATATTATTTGCATTAATTTCTCCATTAATCATATGAACTAATTAAGCCACTTTTGATTGTCCATCTTAGAAATATAAAAATAATTACAAGCCTTTTAGGCCTAAAATATTATTCTTGGACTTGGATCTTCTGCTTTAGACTCTTTGTTCACAGGATCCAGGCCATTTGGTAAACAAAATGTAATGGCATTCATAAAAACCAAAATTTCTCACTTTGAGAATAAACAATTCCAGTACTAGATTTTCATAAAACTGAATCTTTGTCATGACAAAAAATTCCAGCACTTGTTTTCATTAAAACCAAAACTCATTCCATTAAAACAAAAAACTAGCACTTAGTATTTCATCAAAACAAAAACTTGATTCCTTGAAACAAAAATCTAGCACTAGTTTTAAAATAAAAAAATCGAAACTAGATTCATTGAAACAAAATTCCAGCATCTTTGTTTTCACAAAACCGAAACTATGCCAATACACCGAAACCTTTACCTCTCCATTTCTTCAATCCATGGCTGCTTCATCTTCATCATTACATTAATTTGTAAATTACAAAATCAAAGAAAACAGAAAAATGAAGCCAAGGAGGAAACATGGTGATGATAGACCACCCTCCTTGTTACTACCAAATAAAGAAATCGTACATCGTAAATTTAACTTCTATGGACAACCAAAAGTGCAACAAATACACCATATATATTTCTATCAAATAAAAAATGCAGCATACAAAAGAATATTGCCAACCCATGCCTCAACCGTATAGGAACCAAAATCATGCATTAGAAACTAGCTTTGATACCAATTGTTGGATCGAAAAAAGAAAGCAGGCCATATTTGGAGAACCGGTAGATTTCAAAACTTTTTAGAAATCTTATTTACAGCGGAAGCAATATATACAAAACATCATGCCAATCTGTTGAATTGGAAAATGAAAGCATGCTATATTTGGAGAACCGATAGATTTCTAAACTTTTTAGAAATCATATTTGCAGCGAAAGCAACAAATCCAAATCATCATGCTAATCCATACATGATATGATATAAGGATAATAAAAACATAAACAAGATGAGGAGTATTACTGACTCCTTTGCTACAGCTTTAAATCCTCTCCTTCTTCTTATATCCAAATCCTTTGCCTTTGAATCTTTTCCTTTAGCAATCTATCTTCTCCTTCTTATTGTATCCTCAACCAATTTGACAACTAGGTTAACAAAATCCTTTGATGGGAAAGGAGAAGAAATGTTTAGAGAAGATTTTCTTAGAAGAAGATGAACCAAAAATGAAACTCGTTCACTTGGTAATTTCAGTTCACACTTGCATGAAAGGAGAGAGTGTGTCTAAAAACATGCAAGAAGACTTTCTTACACTATCAAATTCGGTTATGCATGGAATGGAAGAAGAGAGAGGCATCCAATGCATCACTTCTTTCATTAATCAATCATAAAGCAAGCAATAAATGAGACTCTCTTCATCTTTAAAATGGCTATATGAAAAGTCCATAACTGAAAATTGAATTATCAATTTTAGTTTTTCTAAGAAGAAAGAAGGAAGATGGTCCATCCAATGTACATCTTTTTTCTTTAATCTAATGAACGCAAATAGGTTACATGCTAACATTAAACGATAACCATTAAACCATTTCATGGTAAGTTCTTAACTCCATTTAATGATGATAAACCATAATAAAGACCATCTTTATTTCAGCATTTTAATGTCAAATGTGCTGCTCCACTTTTAACCTAAGAAAACCGAAATTGCTACATCTCTCTTTAAAAAATTTGTTTTAATATAATTAATCTAATTAATTACATTAAACCAAAATCTACCCCATTTCTAAATGTACATTTGGGCTTTTAATTAACCATTAATTAGAGCAAGTCCAATATTCAATTTTAGGCTTCTAAAATCTTCATTTATATTTCTTACTTAGCTTGATGACCTTCCTTAAAAGCAACTGGGGAATCTTATTGGACTTTGATAATTTAAGCTCCAATAAGCCCATAATTAATTTAATCTCATTAGAATTAATTCTAGTTTATTAACTAAATGTCATTCCACTAAAGACAATTAGTTGAACTCTTGAATTATTAAATATTATGAGAAAAAATATTTCATGTCCAATTGCAAACCCTATTTAAAACCTTAATATAGCCATCCGCACAACGAAGGGTAAAATTACCGTTTTGCTCTTATGTTGGTTTTTTTCTTCCAGAGCTCCCGTTTTACATTATATGGTGATTAACACACAAGATCTCATCTTGGTGTTAAGACTTGATGGGTAGCTAGTCCATCAAACTACTGGCGTCAGTTTAATCACCAAATCTCCTTAAAACATCTAGAAGTGATGATAACACTACAAACTCTTTATTTGAGTGAATGTTCCTTGATACATGTTGCAATTAATAATTCCAACATGCAGACACTAGATTAATACTCTGTAAAAATTCATTTTGATCATATCAAGAATTATAATGAAACACATATGAGTTCATCACTCATCAAGATTATGGTTCCTAATAAGCAAATGCTTAGATTGTATGTTTTAAGATTAAAGTAACGACTAACTTTATTCCTAAAAACACGCTTGATTCTAGATTTATTTAAAAGTGCCATTATCGATAGTCTACTACTATCATGATATGAAACTCATCATTTCCTTTAAGTAAGCTCCTTTACTTATATGGAGATAAATTGCAACACTATAGTGTAAACCATAATCAAGCGACCAACTTGATTATTCAACTGTGAATCATTTAATTTAGATTCTTATAATATACATGTTTCCCATACATCTCTATGTATAGGTATATTACTTACAAAATAATCTTGGTACCTTTTGACCAGATATATAACACTCACACAGATAAAACCAAACTCTTTTATTTTATTAATAATAAATATTTTCTTTACAAAACTGTAACTGAAGAAGATAAAGTTACATGTAAATACACTTGCTTTCCAGAGCATTATATGTACATAACTTCAACAATCTCCCACTTTCCCTAAAGCAAGTTTGACATATCCCTCATGCCTATCCCTTCTAGGCAACCCTCAATGCTCTTTTGAGTATTGGTCTTTGTGAACGGATCAGCAAGGTTTTGCTCTGTGGGAATCTTTACCACATCCACCTCTCTACATTGTATTATCTCCCTTATGAGATGATACTTTCGCTCAATATGTTTGGTAGCTTCCGGAGCCAGATTACTTCCTTTGTTGCTTCACAAGCAGCAACATACTCAGCCTCCATAGTTGAATCAGCAATACAATATTGCTTGACACTCCTCCCAATGATGGCTCCACCTCCCAAAGTAAATATGGAACTAGAAGTTGATTTCCTTAAATCAACATCTGATTGGAAATCATAATCCGTATATCCTGTCAGAATAAGATTACTTCCAGAGTAAATTATTGGAGTTATGTAAATATAGTTCCCTGAAAAGTAAGTGTATTTACATGTAACTTTATCTTCTTCAATTACAGTTTTGTAATGAAATATTTATTATTAATAAAACAAAAGAGTTTGGTTTTATCTGTATGAGCATTATATATCTGGTCATAAGGTACCATGATTCTTTTGTAAGCAATATACATATACATAGAGATGTATGGGAAATATGTATATTATTAGAATCTGAATTAATTTATTCACAGTTGAATAATCAAGTTGGTCGCTTGATTATGGTTTAGACTGTAGTGTTGCGATTTATCTCCATATAAGTAAAGGAGTTTTCTTCAAGGAAATGATGGGTTTCATATCATGATAGTAGTTGACTATCGATAATGGCACTATTAAATAAATCTAGAATCAAGTATGTTTTCAAGAATAAAGTGGGTCGTTACTTTAATCTTAAAACATATAACTTAAGCATTCGCTTATTATGAACAATAATCTTGATGAGTGGTGAACTCATATATGTTTCATTATAATTCTTGATATGATCGGAATGGATTTTTACAGAGTATTAATCTAGTGTCTGCATGTTGGAATTATTAACTGAAACATGTATCAGGGAACATTCACTCAAATAAAGAGTTTATAGTGTTATCATCTCTTCTAGATGTTTTAAGGAGATTTGGTGATTAAACTGAAGCCAGTAGTTTGATGGACTAGCTACCCATCAAGTCATAACACTGAGATGAGATCTTATGTGTTAATTACCATATAAAGTAAAACGAGAGATCTAGAAGGATAAAACCAACATAAGGGCAAAACTGTAATTTTACCCTTTATTGTTCGGATGGCTATAATTCAAGAGTTCAACTAATTGTCTTTAGTGGAATGATATTTAGTTAATAAGCTAGAATTAATTCCAATGAGATTGAATTAATTTTAGGCTTATTGGAGCTTGAATTATCAAAGTCCAATAAGATTCCCCACTTGGCTTTAAGGAAGGTTATGAAGCTAAGTAAGAAATATAAATGGAGGTTAATTAGAAGCCCATAATTGAATCTTGGGCTTGGTCTAATTAAACAAGCCCAAATGTACATTTAGTAATGGACTTGGTTTTTGGTTTAATGTAATTAATTAGATTAATTATATTAAAACAATTTTTTTAAGAAGAAGATAGCAATTTCGATTATTCCTAGGTTAAATGTGTAACCACGCGTTTGACATTAAAATGCTAAATAAAGATGGTCTTTATTATGGTTAATCATCGTTAAATGGAGTTATGAACTTACCATTAAATGGTTTAATGGTTGTCTTTTAATGTTGGCTTGTAACCTGTTTGCATTAATTAGATTAAAGTGAACGATGTACATTAGATGGACCATTTTCCTTCTTTCTTCTTGGCAAAACCGAAATTAGGTATTGAATTTTACGTTATGGTCTTTTCAAATAGCCATCATAAACATAAATGAAGATAATCTCATTTATTGGCTATTTTATGAGTGATTAATGAAAAAAGTGATGAATTTGATGCCTCTCTCTCCTTCCATCCATGCATATACGAAATTGGTAGGCAAGAAAGACTTCTTGCATGTTCTTTACACCTTCTCTCCTTTCATGAAAGAGAGAATCGAAAATACCAATTGAAAGAGTTTCAATTTTACTTCTTCTTCTTCTAAAAGAATCTCCTCCAAACATTTCTTCTCCTTTCCCACCAAAGGATTTTGTTAACCTAATTTTCCTTGAAGAACAGGTGGTAAATTTAATTGGTTGAGGATACTAAAACAAGGAGAAAGTAGATTGCTAAAGGAAAAGAGTCAAAGGAAAAGGATTTGGATACACGAAGAAGGAGAGGATAGCGCAGCGAGGATTTAAAGCTGTAGCGAAGGAGTCGGTAATACTCCTGATCTTGTTTATATTTTATTATCCTTATACCATATCATGTATGGATTGGCATGTTGATTTGGATTTGTTGCTTCTGCTGCAAATAATGATTTCTTAAAAGTTTTGAAATCTACCATTTTTCCAAACAAAGCATGTTTTCTTTTTCCGATCCAACATAAACAAGCATTAAGTTTTTCATCCTACGAAGATACTTAAGTATACACTTAACCACAGTCCAATGTTCCATTCCTGGATTATACTGAAATCATCTTGTCAGTCCCACTGCGGAGCAGATATCTAGTCTCGTGCAAAGCATTGCAAACATCAAACTTTCAACCATCGAAGCATATGGAATATTACGCATGCATTCAACCTCCTCTTCGGTTTTACGTGCTTGTTCCTTTGAAAGTTTGATTCCATGTCTAGTAGGAGTGAAACCCTACTTGGAATCTGGCATGGTGAACTTATTGAGCATATTCTCAATGTAGGTTAATTGAGACAAAGCTATCTGCTTGTTCTCACGATCCCTTACAAGTTTGATCCCTAGAAAATATTTAGCCTCTCACAAATCCTTCATTGAAAACTGTTCATTTAGCCATCTTTTAACGTAGATAACATTCCCACATCATTCCCAATGAGCAAAACGTCATCAAGAAGCAGGATCAGGAAAATAACCTTGCCTTCTTGTATTCTTTTATAAACACAAGGCTCATCTAGGTTTTGTATGAACCTATAGGTTTTGATAGACTTATCAAACCTAATGTTCCAAGACTTAGATGCTTGCTTAAGTCCTTAAATGGACTTTTGCAACTTGCAAACCTTATGCTCGTTACTTGGCTCAACGAATCCTTCTGATTGGGCCATATAAATGGTCTCCTCAAGATCCCCATTATGAAATGAGGTTTTGACATCCATTTTCCATATTTCATAATCGAAATAGGCTGCTATAGCCAAAATAATCCTAATGGACTTAAGCATGGCAACTCGAGAAAAAGACTCCTCATATTCTATACCGTCTTTTTGAGTATAGCCTTTAGCTACCAATCTAGCTTTAAAGGTCTCTACCTTTCCATCCGATCCCCTTTTCCTTTTGTAGATCCATTTACACCCTATGGCTTTTGGATGTGGTGGTAGATCTACAAGGACCCAGACTTCATTAGTATACATGGATCTATTTCCGATTCCATCGCCTTTAGCCATTTTCCTGCATCAACATCATTAATAGCCTATGTATACGAAATGGGATCTATTTCTTCATGGTCTGAGATGGCAATTAAACCTTCTCCTAGACCCAGATACCTATCTGGCTATCTCACAACCCTCCTACTACGTCTAGGCACAATTTGATGTTCAGGTTGCACTTTCGATTCAACTCTTGAATCCATTTCAACATCTTGTTCTGTCATATCCAAAACAACTCTTGGTTTGGATGACATAGCTAACTCCTTTAGTACTACTTCACTTCTTCCTTTGTGATTTCTCACAAACTCTTACTCTAAGAAGGTCGCATTTGTCGACACAAATACCTTCCTATCTTGAGGACTATAAAAATAGTACCCTCGAGTTCCAATAGGATATCCTACAAATAAACATACTTTTGACCTTGGTTACATCTTTGTGGATTAGGGCTTTAGAACATGGGCTGGGCAGGCCCAAGTCCTCAAGTGCCTCAATGAAGGCATTCGGCTAGTCCACAACTCGCAAGGTATTTTAGGCATCGATTTGGATGGAGCAAAGTTAAGAAGATATGTTGTCATTTGTATGGCATATCCTCAGAACGATTCTGGAAGGCTAGCGTAGGACATCATTAATCTTACCATTTCCAATAGAGTTCTATTTCTCCTCTCTGCTACACCATTCTGTTAAGGTGTTCGAGGAGCTGACAAATTGGAAACAATTCCACTATCAATTAAAAATTGCTGAAACTCTCAACATAACACTACAACAAAAACATACGTTTCGCGTCGTCTTCCCAAAATACGACGCAAAACGTAGGAGGCATTCGTGATGTCTTTCTAGACGTCATGAAAAGGGCGAAGATTCGGTGACGTTGTACACAGCCATCGTGGAAAAACGAAGTGTTTTACGTCATTTTGTTAGGAAGACGTCGTAAAATGGTAACCCCGACGTTATGGAGAGTTAAAAGTCGGGAAAGGCCAGGTAATATGTTCTTCCTCGGGCTCCCACCAGAGCAACACGACGTCGTTTTTTAAATTTACTATTATTCTTATAACTTATATCTTATTATTATTATTATTATGTAAATAAAATTATTCTTATGTTTTATAATTTTGAAATTATATATGGGTTATTATTATTATTATTATTATTATCATCATTTTATATGATAATAATAATAATAATAATTATTATTATTATTTAAAATTCCTTTTGATATTTCATTTATTTTGATTATTATTTCGCATTTTATAATTGTAGTTCCAAAGTGCTTTTAATAATAATAATAATAATAATAATTATTATTATTATTATTATTATTATTATTATTATAAATCCATAAATAAATAATTACATAAATAACAACGATTAATAATAATATCGAATTTAATAATGATATGAATAATAATAGACATTTTATTTCAAATAGTACATTTATTTATCATAAGTAATATACCGAACCTAACTACAAACCTAATCATAATAATCACATAAATAAAATAATTACCATTTATAAATTTAAAATATTAAGAAGAAAATTTACTTAATTAATATAAATAAATAAAAGAAAATGGTGGGCCTCATGAGAGCGAGGCTCGCCTCGGCGAGGTCGGCGAGAATGGTCACCTCGAGGAGAGGACTCCCTCGCTAGGTCGACCATATTCTGGCGTCTTGTGAGGGCTAGCGCCTCATGGGCTACCAATTCCTCTTACTATTATTCTTATAACTTATTATTCTTATTATTATTATTATTACATAAATAAAATTATTTTGATGTGTTATAATTGTGAAATTATATATGGGTTATTATTATTATTAATAATATAATATATTGGTCATTATTATTATTATTATTATTCTTATTATTATTATTATTATCCTTTTTATGATGATGATGATAATAATAATAATAATAATAATTTAAAATTCCTTTGGATATTTCATTTATTTTGATTATTATTTCATTATTATTATTATTATTATTGTTATTATGACCCTTATTATGATTAATATTATTTATATTATTAGTATGATTACTATTATTTTTCCTTAATAATAATAATAATATTAATAATATTAATATTTCTTTCATATTTTAAATTTAGTTTTATTTTCGGTAGAAATGAAAATAAAAGAGTTGCAGTGCTTGAATACATTGAAAGCTGCTTGTGGGTATTATTGGGTTTCAATGTGGGAGAAGAGAGATGGAGTTGAATTCACGTCATTTGTTGCGTGAATTGGATTTATGAAGAAAGTGGGGTTTAAACTCATGCATGAATTGAATTCTTGTCATTTTCATCACCCATAGTAACATCATTAATGACCTCAATCTATCCTCTATTGATCACTGTTTGCACTTGCATGTATTATTCCAATTCATCATAGACTTTGAACTATGGGAACTATGACTAACAATATTCAATAAGTCTTGCATTGCTTCATATATTACCCCACACATTCAATATCAAATTGTCCAATAATCTCACTTGTCATGATAATCCCATTATCAAATATGTACTCACAATAACAAATTAACTTAACTTTGGGGCTTTCGCTTACCTCTTTCTCATTCTTACACAAAATCCTATCTTATATGCATTTCTAACTTTCTCCTTAATACACATCATTCATCTCTTATAAAGTCAATTATGTTTATTTCTTCTACCATATATGTATCCTCAATCAATCTAGAATTATTGATGCATAACCATTTTCAAATTCTGGTCTTAATTGATGGGACCCAATTTCGGAACTGAACCCCAACCGGTAAAAACGAAATCACATATCGAAAACAAAGTGGCAGGAACGAACGAAAACAAGTCACAAGCGGAATTGAAAGCGAAAGTCAAAGAAAGCAAATCCAATTAAAGGCGAAAGAATCGAAAACGAATCGAATTCTTAATGAGCCATAGAAAAATCGAAAGGCTAGGATTTACAAAATTTTGGAAACAACAAAATAAAACGGATCAATCAACTGAATGTTCAAATTCTGACATCCGTGAACGCATACTTTAGGAAAACGCGCATTGGAAACCTTAGAATAAACCAATCCAAAATCGGTATAATTTTTTTTTCTTTTTCATTCTTTATTCAATCTCATACAAAGCAATTTAATTTCCCATTTGGAATTTCATCCTCAATCAAAAACACAATTTACTTGACTCTTCATATTCAATCATAACCATCAATTTACACAAAATCTTATTATTCCTTTCTTTTGCCAATAGACACTTAACACACATATCTGTTAGTAGTGTGCCCTAGGCCAATGGATGTTTGTCATCCATGTATTAACATTATGACTTGTTAATAATATATTATGAGGTATTCCGTTTCATATATGCATGTATTTCATGTAATGTGAATTACATTCCATGAATGGTATTAGACTTATGTCATCAAGTATGTGACTTGATAGTAAAACCATAAGCGTTATAATACTATTCTAGATTATCCCTGGTCGATCATTATTGGTGGAACAATAATGAATTAAGACTAGTATGTGTTCTGATTGATGATCACGTTTTACTGATCATGGATATGAGATATCAAATCAGAAACATAGATATATGTTAGAGAACATATATTGGACCGACCCACATAAAGAATACTACATGGTTTCATGTCATTAGTGATTCGTTATATGTTTTGACTTTAGTCCTTTGACCTGAAGTCATCATGGTTCCCTACATGAGGAATTTAGTGTTTTGATATTAGACTAAGTTATTTTTAACCGAATAACATATAGTCTTATGTTGGACACTAAATGAATCATGCGGAGGGATGTGAATGATGTAGATGGGATTTGTACCTCTCTTAAATGAGAGAGATATCATTTGGGCCTCTTGACAAGTGTGACTGAAGAAATGCATGGCCATGCTCAAATGAATTGATGAAGAATCATCAAATGTCATTTGTTATAATCAGTCAACTTGGGGATCAAGAAACTATGATTAATTAAAGGTTGACATGTACCATGCCTTGTGATTAATCTTGATATCGTGTTACAAAAGGACTGAGCCTATAACCATAGTTACAGGTTAAATCGGATTATCGATCCTCATTTGATTTGGGTAGTCATAATGTCTTGCTAGAGGCCGCTTATGATTTATGGGCCTTGAAGTGTAATCAAGCCCATTGCCAACATCAAATGAGCCTACAGGGTCGCACACAAAGAGCAATGTGATCTGGGCTTATTCTCTTGGGCCTAATTTATTAGGTGTTGAATAAATATATTTAGATATATTTATTGGGCTAGATTTAATTAAGTTGTCGGGCTTTTATTATATATGATATAATGGGGCGAAACTTAATAGGGCCTAAATGAGATTAGGGTTTCTCTATAAATAGAGAAACTTAGGTCTCATTAGGTCAAGGAAAGAAGAGACAAAACCCTAGCCGCCAACCAAGAGAAAGATCGTGCGGCGTTCGGAAAGGAGTTTCAGGACGTGCTAGCACACTACAGCCGCAACCCGAATCGTGCATGCTCGTGTGGATACCGGTATAGGGCATTAGCGATTTGCAGTATCTTGGAATCCGAAAAAGAAAAGGAAGCAATCCACCCACGAAAATATGGTATTTTCGTTAATCCTTCGTGTTTTCGATTATACATGATATTTTTGTATGGTCTTTTCCGCAGCGTATTGTGAATACTCGGACCATACGCGATCTAACAGTGGTATCAGAGACAGGTTCTTCTGTATAATCGATAATATGCATGTTTTGATTACATGTGCTCATAGTTTTGGATGCATGATACGAATATGATTTATTTTCATGCATATTGTTTTCGGATTGTTATTGATCTGAAAATTTGGAATTGAAAAATCAGATATGATCTGATTCTTAAACAAACCCTAAATAAAAATCTGGGTTCGAAAATTGCTCATGTCCTTTATTTTGGTTCTGCGTTTTCGGAAATTAGCTTTATCGGCATCGCCATTTGCTTTTGTTATAGAACTTGAATCCTGAAAGTTAGGAACCAAAACACGAAACCAAGTTTCGCATAGCTTTTGTTGTGACCGCTTTGTGAGTGTTGATTTATTCTTAAGTCCACGCCTTACCTTTGTCACTCGAATACAAGTATGGGACACCAAACCTTCACTTCCACCGGTAGTAACGTAGAAAACATAAAGTTGGAGTTTTACGTGAACAATAGTGAAGAGTCTGCTGAAGAAAGTTGTTTGTGCGGCAAAGTTGTTTGCCTCTACAAGCTTCTTTTCTTTAATTTTAGGGTTTCCTAAGTCAAAGAAGAGAGGTGTTTGGTCATAAGCTTAGAAATGGGTTTTTGTTTTGGTTACAAGTTTAAGTATATCTTAAACTTAAAATGAGAATAATTAAATTAGGAATAATGCATTCTTGATTTAATTAAATTTTAAAATAATTTTAAAATTTTTTAAAATTCAAAATCAATTCCAAAATTAATACAATTATTTTTCTTAATTTGATTAAGATTAATAATTATATTGATTCCTAATTAATTTTAGAAAATAGTTTCTAAAATAAGAATTAATTAGTTTCAATTAGATTGAAATTAATTAATTAGAAAAGTTGTTTCTAAAATTAGAATTAATTATTTTCAATTAGATTGAAATTAATTAATTAGAAAAGTTGTTTCTAAAATTAAAATTAATTAGTTTCAATTATATTGAAATTAATTAATTAATTAGAAAAGTTGTCTCTAAAATGAGAATTAATTAGTTTCAATTAGATTGAAATTAATTAATTAGACTTCTTAAAATTAGGAAAATGTTTTCTTAAATAATTAAGAAAGATGTTTCTTAATTAAATTTATTTATTGCAATTTGATTGAGAAAATTAAAATTAGAATTTTATTTGTTTAGAGAATTATTATTTAATTTATTTAGAAATTGTTTCTTTATTTATGAATAATAAGTTTCTTGACTTTTAGATAAAGTATTTTTCTTGATTAAATTTTGAAAAGTGTTTTCATGTGTAAGTTACTATTCTATACTTCTAATATATATATACTCAAGTATGTTGTGGTATAGGATTAGAAATAGCATAGTACAAACACCCTTACTAATAGGATTAGTAACCTTCATAATGTACTAAGAACGACCCTCATCATAATTTTAAGTTTATATGCCTTCCATAAATCTTTACCAATGTTTATCTCTAGATTATCCTTATGTGGGTTTTTGCCAAAGCAAGGCATGTAGGGATCATCTAGGGAAGACATTTGAATAATGGTGCTATTCATAGGTAAAGTATGGTTAAACTTAACTAAGCTATCAAAACGGTTTTGGGTTTAGGGCATGAGATTGGGTTTATACATACATGCAGTACATAAGATGTATTTTAACATAAGCCCATCAAGAGTTACATGTGATGTAATTGAAAAGAGTTTTCTACCTAAATAACTAAGTCTTGAGTGTTAAGCCAAAGCTTTCTTAGGACTTAGTGAAATATGGATCTTGTTTCTCCCATTCGTCAATTGAGGGTTATTTATTTGAGTGGGAGCTAATACCTCATAATATATGAATGTTGACCCTTATTGCATAATTCTTGTAGATTATGGCTACTTCATCCACAAACCTTTCTATGCGATCTATCTTAGAGAAAGAAAAACTTAGTGGAACAAATTTCCTAGATTGGTATAGGAACTCGAGAATTGTTCTCAAGCAAGAAAGAAAGGCTTTCAAGAAGAAGGGCACAGCGAAGGGCAAAGGTAAACTACCTAAGTCCAAGCCCAAGCCCAAAGCTAAGACTAAGGCACCCAAGGAGGGAGTTTGCTTCCATTGCAATGAACACGGTCATTGGAAAAGGAACCGCAAACTCTATTTGGAAGAGTGAAGAGAAGAAGAATAGTGCGACTATTTCTTCAGGTATGTTTGTTATAAAATCAATTTTACTCCTTCTGCATCTTGGGTATTAGATACCGGAGCTGCAACTCACATTTGTACTAATGTGCAAAGTCTAAGAAGGACTAGAAGATTGATGTCCGTGAGATCGACTGCTGCGTGGGAAATGGAGCAAGAGTTCTTGCTTTAGCCGTGGGGACGATGATCTTATTTTGCCCATCGGGCTCATTTTGGAACTCAAGAATTGTTATTATGTGCCTACTATGAGTAGGAACATTATTTCTTTGCTTGCTTAGAGAATGATGGATTTAAATTTTCTATTGAGAATGAAGTATTTCCATTTATAAGAATGACATTTTATATGGCATTCGCGTCAATTAAATGGCATTTATACTCTGACACTCGAGTTTGTTACAAATGAGCCCATCTATAACATAAATACTAAGAAGTTTAAATCTAACGATTTGAACCCAACCTATCTCTCGGCATTGTCGTTTAGGCCATGTAAACGAAAAATGCATTTCAAAACTCCATCAAGATGGATTCATTGATTCTTTTGAATCTTTTGACACGTGTGATTCTTGTTTACTGGGTAAGATGACAAAGGCCCCCTTCACAGGTAAAGGAGAAAGGGCCAATGAGCTATTGGGCCTTATACATACCGATGTACGCGGTCCTTTTAGCATATCGTGAGAGGAGGTTATTTGTATTTCATTACTTTTACAGATGACTTCAGTAGATATGGGTATATCTATTTAATGAAGTACAAATCTGAATCTTTTGAAAAGTTCAAAGAGTATAAGAATGAAGTACAAAATCAGCTTGGCAAGAATATTAAAATCCTTTGATCTGATCGAGGAGGTGAATATTTAAGCCAAGAGTTTGATGATTATCTTAAGGATTGTGGAATCGTTTCGCAATTGACTCCTCCAGGAACTCCTCAATGGAATGGTGTTTCTGAAAGGAGAAATCAAACTCTATTAGATAAGGTTCGATCAATGATGAGTCAAACTGATCTTTCAAAATACTTTTGGGGCTATGCTTTAGAAACCGCAGCATTCATATTGAACCGTATTCCTTCAAAGGTTGTTGAAAAGACACCTTATGAGATATAGACTGGGAAGCGTCCCAATTTATCTTTTCTAAAGATTTGGGATTGTGAAGCTTATGTGAAGCGTCCAATTGCCGACAAGTTGGCACCCCAATCTGAAAAATGTTATTTTGTGGGATATCCTAAGGAAACTAAAGGATATTAGTTTTACATCCCAGTAGAGAACAAAGTGTTTGTTGCTCGAAATGGTTTCTTCTTAAAGAAGGAATTTGTTTCCAAAAGGAAATAGTGGGAGTAAAGTACAACTCGAAGAAATTCAAGTTTCACAAAATGACATTGAGCCTGAAAAGGAGATTGAAGCGAGCTCACAAGCTGTTGATGAGCAGTCTTCAACAATACAAGGCCTACGTAGATCTGATAAGTTCATTACTGAGCTTGGAGTTGTTCATAGCATTGCAAGTCCTATAGACCTTTATTGTGATAATAATGAGGCTATAGCACAGGCTAAGGAACCAAACTCACATCATAGATCCAAACACATACTCAGACGTTTCCATCTGATTAAAGAGATCATTGGGAGAGGAGACGTGAAGATATGCAAAGTCGGCACAGATAACAACATTGCCGATCCACTTATTAAGCCTCTTCCACAGCCTAAACATGAGAGTCATATGAGGTCTATGGGTATTAGATATCTGACCGATTAGGCCTAGTGCAAGTGGGAGATTGTTAGTAGTGTGCCCTAGGCCAATGGATGTTTGTCATTCATGTATTAACATTATGACTTGTTAATAATATATTATGAGGTATTCCGTTTCATATATGCATGTATTTCATGTAATGTGATTTACATTGCATGAATGGTATTAGACTTATGTCATCAAGTATGTGACTTGATAGTAAAACCATAAGCGTTATAATACTATTCTAGATTGTCCCTGGTCGATCATTATTGGTGGAACAATAATGAATTAAGACTAGTATGTGTTCTGATTGATGATCACGTTTTACTGATCATGGATATGAGATATCAAATCAGAAACATAGATATATGTTAGAGAACATATATTGGACCGACCCACATAAAGAATACTACATGGTTTCATGTCATTAGTGATTCTTTATATGTTTTGACTTTAGTCCTTTGACCTGAAGTCATCATGGTTCCCTACATGAGGAATTTAGTGTTTTGATATTAGACTAAGTTATTTTTAACCGAATAACATATAGTCTTATGTTGGACACTAAATGAATCATGCGGAGGGATGTGAATGATGTAGATGGGATTTGTACCTCTCTTAAATGAGAGAGATATCATTTGGGCCTCTTGACAAGTGTGACTGAAGAAATGCATGGCCATGCTCAAATGAATTGATGAAGAATCATCAAATGTCATTTGTTATAATCAGTCAACTTGGGGATCAAGAAACTATGATTAATCAAAGGTTGACATGTACCATGCCTTGTGATTAATCTTGATATCGTGTTACAAAAGGACTGAGCCTATAACCATAGTTACAGGTTAAATCGGATTATCGATCCTCATTTTATTTGGGTAGTCAAAATGTCTTGTTAGAGGCCGCTTATGATTTATGGGCCTTAAAGTGTAATCAAGCCCATTGCCAACATCAAATGAGCCTACAGGGTCGCACACAAAGAGCAATGTGATCTGGGCTTATTCTCTTGGGCCTAATTTATTAGGTGTTGAATAAATATATTTAGATATATTTATTGGGCTAGATTTAATTAAGTTGTCGGGCTTTTATTATATATGATATAATAGGCCGAAACTTAATAGGGCCTAAATGAGATTAGGGTTTCTCTATAAATAGAGAAACTTAGGTCTCATTAGGTCAAGGAAAGAAGAGACGAAACCCTAGCCGCCAACCAAGAGAAAGATCGTGCGGCGTTCGGAAAGGAGTTTCAGGACGTGCTAGCACACTACAGCCGCAACCCGAATCGTGCATGCTTGTGTGGATACCGGTAGAGGGCATTAGCGATTTGCAGTGTCTTGGAATCCAAAAAAGAAAAGGAAGCAATCCACCCACGAAAATAAGGTATTTTCATTAATCCTTCGTGTTTTCGATTATACGTGATGTTTTTATATGGTCTTTTCCGCAGCGTATTGTGAATACTCGGACCATACGTGATCCAACAATATCTATATATCCACAATTCATACACAATAAGCACTTCAATATCTCAATTCCAGCAGTATCATCGGACCTTTTGTCCGGAACCCATATCACATTCAATCACACTCATATCTCAATTCAATATACAAATTCATAATTCATACTCATCATGAAATAAAAGCTTACAAAACATTAATGGCATTCTAAGTCATATACAAAACTAATATCCATAATCCGAAAAATACAAAATATACAACTCTTGAATTCACTGTTGGATCGGAAAAAGAAAACATGCTTTGTTTGGAAAATCGGTATATTTCCAAACTTTTAAGAAATCATTACTTGTAGCGGAAGCAACAAATCCATATCAACATGCCAATCCATGCATGATATGGTATAAGGATAATAAAATATAAACAAGATCAGGAGTATTACCGAATCTTTTGCTACAGCTTTAAATCCTCGTTGCGCTATCCTCTCCTTCTTCATGTATCCAAATCCTTTGCCTTTGACTCTTTTCCTTTAACAATCTACTTTCTCCTTGTTGTAGTATCCTCAACCAATTAGATTTACCACCTGTTCTTCAAGGACAATTAGGTTAACAAAATCCTTTGGTGGGAAAGGAGAAGAAATGTTTGGAGGAGATTTTCTTAGAAGAAGAAGAAGCAAAATTGAAACTCTTTCAATTGGTATTTTCGATTCTCTCTTTCATGAAAGGAGAGAAGGTGTAAAGAACATGCAAGAACTCTTTCTTGCCTACCAATTTCGTGTATTCATGGATGGAAGGAGAGAGAGGAATCAAATGCATCACTTCTTCCATTAATCACTCGTAAAATAGCCAATAAATGAGATTATCTTCATTTATCTTTATCATGGCTATTTGAAAAGACCATAACCAAAAATTCAATACCCAATTTCGATTTTGCCAAGAAGAAAGAAGGAAGATGGTTCATATAATGTACATCTTTCATCTTTAATCTAATGAATGCAAATAGGTTACAAGCCAACATTAAAAGACAATCATTAAACCATTTAATGGTATGTTCATAACTCCATTTAATAATGATTAACCATAATAAAGACCATCTTTATTTAGCCTTTTTATGTCAAATATGTGGTTACACATTTAACCTAGGAAAAACCAAAATCGCTATCTTCTTCTTAAAAAAAATTATTTTAATATAATTAATCTAATTAATTACATTAAACCAAAAACCAAGCCCATTACTAAATGTACATTTGGGCGTCATTAATTAGACCAAGCCCAAGATTCAATTATGGGCTTCTAATTAACCTCCATTTATATTTCTTACTTAGCTTGATAACCTTCCTTAAAACCAAGTGGGGAATCTTATTGGACTTTGATAATTCAAGCTCCAATAAGCCCATAATTAATTCAATCTCATTGGAATTAATTCTAGCTTATTAACTAAATGTCATTCCACTAAAGACAATTAGTTAAACTTTTGAATTATTAAATATTATGAGAATATGTCCAATTGCAAACCCTATTTAAAACATTATTATAGCCATCCGCACAACAAAGGGTAAAATTACCGTTTTGCCCTTATGTTAGTTTTTCCTTCTAGATCTCTCATTTTACTTTATATGGTGATTAACACATAAGATCTCATCTCAGTGTTAAGACTTGATGGGTAGCTAGTCCATCAAACTACTGGCACCAGTTTAATCATCAAATCTCCTTAAAACATCTAAAAGAGATGGTAACACTATAAACTCTTTATTTAAGTGAATGTTCCCTAATACATGTTTCAATTAATAATTCCAACATGCAGACACTGGATTAATACTCTGTAAAAATCCATTCCGATCATATCAAGAATTATAATGAAACATATATGAGTTCACCACTCATCAAGATTATGGTTCACAATAAGCAAATGCTTAAGTTGTATGTTTTAAGATTAAAGTAACGACCTACTTTATTCTTGAAAAACATACTTGATTCCAGATTCATTTAATAGTGCCATTATCGATAGTCAACTACTATCATGATATGAAACTCATCATTCCCTTGAAGTAAACTCCTTTACTTATATGGGGATAAATCGCAGCACTACAGTTTAAACCATAATCAAGCGACCAACTTGATTATTCAACTTTGAATCAATTAATTCAGATTCTAATAATATACATGTTTTCCATACATCTCTATGTATATGTATATTACTTACAAAAGAATCTTGGTACCTTATGACCAGATATATAATGCTCATACAGATAAAACCCAACTCTTTTGTTTTATTAATAATAAATATTTTCATTACAAAACTGTAACTGAAGTGTTAAGTCCAAATGACTTTACTTAGATATTATTTTGATGTATAACAAAGAGAATCAATAAAAAGAAGAAGTCATACAGACGAAATCAGACATACAGATGAAGTGAGACATACAGACGAAGTCAGACAAACAGACGAAGTCATACAGATAAAGGAACACAGACGAACAAACGCAAACATAGACGTAGACGCTAAATAAATCAGACGCAAATAGAAAAGCAGACGTAGACGCAGAAACACAGACGATAAAAATACAGACAGAAAAAAATAGATGTGGAATTCGAAAAGAAGACGAAGGAGTCGATTCGAAAGAAGTTACGTAACTCAATCGATTAACCGTTTCTTTAAAGATTCAAGAAACAAGAATCAAGAAGCAGTTGGAGACGAAGGCTATAAATTCAAGTCAAAGTCGAAGATTGCTAAGTTAGTTGAAAAGTCGAGTTGAAAAGTCGAATTGAAAAGTTGAATAATTGAGAAGTTAGCAGATTTACATCTACGTGATCGTAAAAGCATTCTGTTCAATTTAGCTGAGAGCTATCTTATTGTAACAAGTGTTCAAACACTTATCTGAGAGAAAGTAGTGCAGATAGCCTGCAGAAGCTAAGTGTGAAAGAATACTGAATGTAGAGACCTGGAGAGGCTCGCAAAGAATACTTGTAACGTTGAAAGAGATAGTGGAAATCTTAGAAAGAACTCTGAGGGCTGGACGTAGCCCACGGTTTGGGGTGAACCATGATAAATCGCTGTGTCAACTACTCTCACTCTATCTCTATTTTAGATTCAAGTTTTATCAGTACTTAATCAGTAAACAAAGTTTTCAAAAGTTTTGATTAATTAGAATCTATCGGAAGTTCTGTAAAGAATTTAATTTCTAACAAAAAATTTTGAAAAATTTATCAAAAAGGGGAATACACAATTCAACCCCCTCTTCTCGTGCATTCTATATCGTTTTATAAGTATTGTATTAACGTATTATTCACTTCAATTGGTATCAGAGCCTGGTATCCAAGGATCACTTTAGCAAAGTGTGGATCAAAGATTATGGCAGAATCACATGTATACATCGTAGAAGGAGCCTCAGTCACTAGACCTCCAACATTCAACGGAGAAGATTATCATTACTGGAAAGATAGGATGCGGCTATTCATAGAATCTACTCATGTCGATCTTTGGGACGTAATAGAGAACAGACCTTATACACCAGTAGATGAAGATGGCAATTCCATTCCACGAGTCACATGGAAGGCTGACCAAAAGGCCAAAATACAATTGAGCTCAAAGGCAAAGTTCTTCTTGATGTGTGCCTTAAGCAGGAGCGAGTATGACAAAGTCCACGGATCCGATACCGCGAAGGAGATGTGGGACACATTATCCATCGCTCACGAAGGCACAAGCCAAGATAAAGAATCTAAGATAAGTATTCTTGTGCACCAGTATGAACTTTTCAGGATGAAAGATGAAGAATCTATTGATCAAATGTTTGGAAGATTTCAAATAATTGTCAATGGATTGAAAGCTCTTGGAAGAACGTACAAACAATCAAGACTATGTTCGAAAGATCTTAAAAAGTCTTCCAAAGAGGTTGAGACCTAAAGTTACTGCGGTGCAAGAAGCCAAAGATTTGAGCGTGCTAAAACTTGACGAGTTGCTTGGATCCTTAAAGATTCATAAAGTTGAACTCGATGCTGAAGACAAGCCCAAACAGAACAAGTCGATAGCACTGAAGGACGGACATAAGAATCACAAGACTCAAAGACGGAGGAAATCATCAAAAGTGTTAAAGATTGAAGAATCAAAGGATGACGACTCCAGCCAATCAGAACAAGAGTCAAGTGATGAAGACGACGAGTTATCTTTCATCTCTAGAAAGATAAGACGCATGTGGAAGAAGTAGTCCAGAGCAAACCAGACTTTCAAGAAGAATGTCAAAGATGAAGCTAAGCCAGAGAAGTCATCTGTCATCTGCTACGAGTGCAATCAGCCTAGACACTACAAGTCCGAATGTCCTACTCTTAAGAAGAAACCAAAGAATAGTAGAGAAGGCAAGAAAAGCATGATGGCAACGTAGGAGGACCTAGATTCATCAGAATCAGATACAGGTTCCGAGTCATCTGAACATGCAAACATCTGCCTGGTAGCCGAGGAAGATAGTGATGAGGAGGTAAAATCTGACTACAATAATTTGCATGATGCCTACTCAGAATTGTTAGAAGATTCTCATGCTATTCTAAAATAGTACAAATTGTTAAAGAAAAAGTATGCAGAAAATATTAGACGTACTGAAGTAATAGAGAGAGAAAATGTCTGTCTAAAGAAGCAATTAAAGGAGAAAAATAAAGTCATAGACAGATCATAAGAGATTAATCAGCTTAAACTAAGAATTAAGAATCTATCAACTGATTTAGCTACCTTCACAGAGAGCACTAAGAAAATGAATGAGATGCTTGGAAAAATGTAGACATCTGAGTGATAAAACCGGATTAGGGTTTACAGGTAACAAGACTCAGTCTCATAAAAAACCTTTCGTTCAAAAGAGAAACCATAATAAATCTCGTTTTAATCAACATTATAGTTATATGCATCAAAGAACTCATCATATGCATACTACTAACCATAAAGGACCCAAGAAAATTTGGGTACCAAAAAATAAAATAGTTTCTCCTGCAGATATCCTTTTTTGGAAAATACGGCAAGCACCATTGGTACTTAGACAGTGGATGCTCGCGAAATATGATGGGAAAAAGGTCTATGTTCCTAGACCTTCAGTATAAGAAGGGAGGATCGGTAACTTTCGGAGACAACCAGTAGGGTAAGATTATTGGAATCGGTAAAATAGGTAAAGATTCCTTTGCATACATAAATAATGTACTGCTTGTTGATGGTCTGAAGCATAACTTGATTAGCGTCAATCAATTGTGTGATTCTGGTTTCACAGTCACATTCAATCAAAATCTTTGCGAAGTTAGAAACAAAGATAGGTCTATACTTTTCTTTGCCAAGAGAAGAAACAATCTTTACAAAATTGATTTAGAAGATTTTCAAAGCCAAAATATTTCATGTTTTCTATCTTCCGAAGAAGAAAAACTAATCTGGCATAAAAAGCTAGGTCATGTCTCTTTTAAACATATTTCAAAGTTGGCAAAACATGATTTGGTAAGAGGATTGCCAAAAACAAGTTTTGACAAAGAGTTTTTTCTGTGAAAACTGTTTGAAAGGAAAACAAGTTAAAACTTCTTTTTCTTCTAAAAATTTTGTAACATCATCTAGACCTTTAGAATTGTTACATATGGATTTATTTGGTCCAACAAGGACAATAAGTCTTGGCAGAAAGAAATATGGACTTGTTATTGTTAATGACTTTACTCGATTTTGTTGGATATTGTTTTTATCACACAAAGATGAATCTTTTAAGTGCTTTAGGACCTTATCCAGAAAGTTATAGAATGAAAAAGGAGTGTCTATAGCCATGGTGGAGAGTTTGAGAATGAGAAGTTTAGATTATTCTGTGAAGAAAATAGAATTTCCCACAATTTGTTTGCTCCTAGGACTCCTCAATAGAATGGAGTTGTTGAAAGGAAGAACAGGACGATTCAAGAGATGGCAAGGACCATGCTGTGTGAGATGAATCTTCCTAAATACTTCTGGGAAGAAGCTGTAAATACTGCATGCTATATTCAGAATAGAATTCTGTTGCGACCCTTGTTGAAGAAGACTCCTTATGAGTTATGGAATGAAAGAAGACCAAATATATCTTACTTTCATCCATTTGGGTGAAAATGTTCTATTCTGAATACAAAGGAGCTGTTGGATTCAGGAATCTTTCTAGGCTACTCATCATCGTCTAAGGCATTTCGAGTGTACAACCTTACTTCAAAGACAGTTGAGGAGACCATCCATGTCAAGTTTGATGATAGTTCCCAACCTCATAAGGAAGATGATATGCAGATTGAAGGTCCTTCAAAGAACTTAGATGATAGAACAGAAACTTCATCATCAGGAACTCAAGTAGACAAAATTGAAGATATTCCAGAAACTATCGGACTGAAAAGAGACTGGAAATATAAAAGTTCTCATCCAGAAGAGTTGATTATCGAAGATACCTCAGAAGGAGTTAGAACAAGATCCAAATTCAGAAGAGAAGCTAATGTGGCTTTTATCTCTGAAATAGAACCTAAGAAGGTTGAGGAAGCTCTTCGAGATGAAGCTTGGGTGTTAGCCATGCAAGAAGAGCTGAATCAATTTACTAGGAATAATGTCTGGTCTTTAGTTCCGAAACCTCCTAAGAAATCCATCATTTGACGAATCAGGAAGAGTAAGTCAAAATAAGGCTAGATTAGTAGCACAAGGCTATAATCAGTAAGAAGGAATAGACTACAATGAGACATATGCTCCAGCAGCAAGACTTGAAGCCATTAGGATATTGCTGGCATATGCAGTCTGTCATAATATAAAGCTGTTTCAGATGGATGTAAAGAGTGCCTTTCTGAATGGTTTTATAGACGAAGAGGTGTATGTTTAGCAACCACCTGCTTTCGAGGATGTTAAGAATCCAGACCATGTCTATAGACTTCATAAAGCCTTATACGGCCTGAAGCAAGCTCCTAGAGCTTGGCATGATCGTCTGAGTACTTTTCTCTTAGAGAATGGTTTTAGTAGAGGTCAAGTTGATAAGACGCTCTTTAGGAAGAATTTTTAGAATGATTTTATTTTAGTTCAGATTTATGTTGATGATATTATTTTTGGTGCTACTTCAAACAAGCTATGCATGGAGTTTGAGAGTCTAATGAAGAAAGAGTTTGAAATGAGCATGGTGGGTGAATTAAAGTTCTTTCTTGGGTTGCAAGTTAAGCAAACCAAAGAGAAAATTTTTATTCATCAACAAAAGTACGTGAAAGAATTGTTGCTCAAGTTTGATATAAATAATGTGAAGCCTATGGCGACTCCGATGCACCCTTCAAACCTTTTGTCCAAAGATGAACTTGGTAAGAAGGTGGATCAAACCCTGTATAGAGGGTTGATTGGTTCTTTACTGTATCTTACAGCAAGTAGACCTGATATTTTTTTCAGTGTATGCTTGTGTGCAAGATTTCAGGCCGATCCTAGAGAGTCTCATTTTATCACTATTAAAAGAATTATGAGATATCTTGCAGGTACTACTGATCTTTGCTTAATGTTTGAGAAAGGTAAAGATTTTAGGTTAATCGAATATTGCGATGCGGACAATGCCGGAGATAGAATCGAAAGAAAGAGCACAAGTGGAGGATGTCACTTTCTTGGTGCAAACCTAATTTCCTGGTCAAGCAAGAGACAAAGCTCGATAGCTCTATCAACTGTCGAAGCAGAGTATATGTCTGCTGCAAGCTGTTGTTCACAGACGTTGTAGATCAAATATCAACTTGAAGACTATTGAGTTCAAGAAGAGGAGATTCCAATATACTGCGATAACACAAGTGCAATTAATCTGTCGAAGAATCCGATTCAACATTCTAGAGTGCAGCACATCGAAGTTAGACATCACTTTGTGAGAGACTATGTTCAGAGGAAGGTAGTGCGTCTACAGTTCATCGAAACAAAGTATCAATGGGCAGACATCTTCACTAAACCATTGAGTGAAGAACGGTTCCAGAAGATCAGACGCAACCTTAACATGGTTATGTTAAGTGAACAATCAGGCTAAAGTAACGTCAAAAATAACGGCGTCAGAAACAGTGAGGTACAACTGGTAACTTCTCTCACAAGGAAATTATGGAGGGAAAAATCTGATAATCTCGAGGATCTTAATGATTCTAGAACACACCGGAATATACCCCTATAAGTAGCCTAAAGCTGAAATCATTGCGGTTAATCTTATCTCCAGACGGTTCATCTTGCTTTCCAAATTCTCTCAATCATCCTACCCTAGACGAAAAGCTTACCAGAAACAGTTTTCGTTCTAAAACAATAGAGGTAGCTATGATATTCGGAAGGCATGTGGATTTCGAGTCATTGAGAAATGATGGTATGGACGTAGAACCTGAGATTGAAAGAGCTGGTTGGAGGAATTTCTTCCAGGTACGTCTACACTGATGACGTTGTTGATTTTTGGAAAAATGCTCAACTTGTAGACAACACCATTATATCATCAGTAGATGGTATAACTGTTATTGTCACTAAGGAGCTGATAAGGAAGGTGACTGATTGTCCATCGGTTGGTGAGACTCTGTCTACCAAGGCTAGTTGGATGTCCTAGGTTCGTATGAGAGAAGAAGATGTCAGAAGACAATTATATGGAGCCAATGACTCATGGGAAAGGAAGACCTCTAGTTTGATTTCGAAGGCTAAGGTTCTTCACGCTATTCTATTTAATTGCATTCTACCCAGAGCAAGTTCAATACATTTGGTGACTACCCTGGATGAACAATGCTTGTTCTACCTGCTAAATCGCAATCCCATCGATTTACCTTTCTTAATCTTTCATTATATGATTAAGGGGATGAAGGATACAAATAGCTATCCTTACGGCATACTTCTTACAAGGATTTTTAAGGAATCCAGAATCCTTCTACACAAAGGAAATAGAAGGAATGTAGCAGCGAAAAGTAAGATTGACTCAATCACTATACGGCGAATGGATCTGAGGACAGTGATTAAAGAAGAAGCCGACTCTTCAAGGAGAACAAAAACTGAGGGGGAGCGTGTATCGAAGAAGTCTCCCGCTTCAAGTCTCCGAACTCAAGTGAGTATAAGATCGTCTGCGGATGAAATAAGAAGAGTGACAGGAAGACCGTTGATAAAATGGGCAAGTCCTTAAATCAAAGTAAGTCTACCTCGAAGGAAAGAAGAAAGTGCGCCAAAAAGACAAGGAGAAAGTCTTTTAAGTGAAGTTACAAAGAAGGCGAAGAGATCACCGAGGATTCGAACTCTAAGGAAACAAGAAGAGAAGAACGCCAGAAAATAGAGTCAGGAACAAACTCCTCAATCTCGTGCAGCTAAAGCAACAAGGTTGTTAGTTTCTATTCTGGAAGAGGATACAGCCAGAAAAGCCAAAGAGACTGAAAAGAAGAGAAAATCAGAATCTGAAAGAGAAAAATCTCAAGTACAAAAATCTTCAAGACTGACTGAAGCAGAAGACAAGACTAAGAAGATTAGTCGGAAGAAGACCATGTCAACTGCTCGGGAGGTTAGTCGAAAGAAAGATACATTTGGTGTTGCTCAAAAAGAAAAAGAATCTGAGCAGAGCAGAGTTCAGGAAATCCCCATTGTTCAACAGGAGGAACCAGTGGAGCAAAGCCTGGTTCAGAAGAATCCTATTGAAGCTCAACCAGAGACAACAGCAGAATCAGACTCGGATCAAGAACAACAGGAGGAACCTGATGAACCTTGTCTGATGGTATACAACTATGATAAGTTTTTGAGAAAACATAAGCTGAAGATCAGAATGGTTGATTTTGTTACCAGGAAAGCTATTATCGCCATCGGTAGTCAACCAATGAAGAAGATAGTGGCTCTCGTACAACCTATGTCAATAAATAGTGACACATGGGACTTACTGAAAGAAGATGAAAAGATGTTCTACGATGTTTTGAGGGATGCTGTTACGAAGCCATACCCTACAAAAATTCCCAGCAAACCGTGTACTATTTTTTTGATCACAGAAAACACAGAAATAAAGGTTGTACCAGATATCCAACTAAGATATCCTTTGGATTTGACTAAGGGGAAGTCGAAACTATTTCTTGAAAAAGTTTTTGATGATCTGTCTGTTAGAGTAGTGCCCTAAAGGCAATCCCCTTTAGCGCATTTTGTTCATAGTCATGTACAGACTTTATGAATAAATAAAGCAAAGGCATATTTCATTTATTTGATGTTCATTTTATTATGAATTGATAATGATCTTTAATCAAATTAATGAAGTCCCTGATACATGACATAGCATGAAGGAAATTATGATGCGATCATACTACTGAGATTCCTATCATGTGCAATTATGTCAAGATTCTAAATTATCCTAGTCATAGGATTAACGAGACCGACATCGTTAATCCGGATAGACTAGCACATGTCAAACTCCTTGATTGGATCAAGCAGTTGATCTCAGAAAACTGTAAATATTGAGATATTTAGATTTGACATGTGGATGCTTACTAGTGGTAGTAAGTACATTGGATGACCTGCTATGAGATCATCACATGGATGTCCTATACAAATGTCAGTGATAATCTCATCATAGCAATGGTGCAAGTATCCTTAGACTTGAGGTACTCAAGGATATCTTGAATCGATTCGTGCACTTTGACTCCATTCCTTGTTACCTTCGAGGTCGCTCATAGGGTGGTGATTGGGCGACTTGAGGTATTCAAGGTAATTGAGTAGCCAATAGAGGATTCACCACTTCATTATAGCAGAAGAGATACCCATGGCCTCTTATCGGGATCATTACTTTGAAGTCTCGGCGGAGCATACATATGTCATGAAGATGGTCTTCATGGACATATAAAGTAATGAGTCTAGGGCGAGAACTGATTACACTTGGACTAGATTTGATCGATCGGTCTAGTAAGAGTTGACACATTGCCCATACTCAAACCAAGTGGGGTATAGCATGGTGAAAGGACGAATTGCACGGTAATTGTCTATGGAAGGGTTCGTGATATGGTTTCATTAGTCAAACCAATTACTTTCCGGTCAATTGGGGGTCATGATGTGTTGCTAGATACCGCTCATGACTTGCTTAGATTAAGTGTTAATCTAAGTGGCCAACATAACCGGGAACCTAATGGGTCACACGCATTAGAGTGACTTGAGAATCAGTAAAATAGTTTCGGACTGAGATCCGATATCTGGAGAGCAATAGGATTATATGAATCCCGATGAGATTGGGATATGTCCCGATGAGATCGCGACATTGACATTGCTGAAAACCGTTTCCGGTGATTTTTCACCGGTGGGGCCCGGTAGGCCGGTAGGACCGACCCCAGTTTGACTGGACCACTTCAGCAATTATATATATTAATTAATTAAGTAAATAATTAATTAATATATAAATATATGTGAATTTCGTGGAGATAAATTGGTGGAGAAGTTTAAAGGTTTGACTTTTCAAACCTAATGATTATTTAGCAATTTAAGGCATTCTTCATGCCATTCACGTGACCATCCATCAACCAAGCTTTATATATATGTATTTAAGTGTTAAATAGACAGATGGAAGGCAAAGAAAGAGTGGATGCACGGTTTTGAGAGGAAGAGAACCGAAAATGGCTTAAGTGTTAAGCATATGAAACTTGTTTCATCTTCTTCATCTCCTCCTTTCAAGTTTGCTTCTACTTCTCCAAGGCTCCACCAAGCTCATCTCATTTGCTCTCCAAGGCTAAGGTAAGAGCTAGCACTCTTTTCTTTAGTCTAGCTATTCCCGGGTCAAAAGAGTTTGTTCCGGTTAGGTTATCCGACCTCTGCGTGGATACCGTTAGAGACGGTCTCTTTTGGTCGTTATGGTTTGATTGTTTGTACTTACACATGGATCCTGGCTTTCGGGAATGTCCCGGGACTTAAAAATTTTAATTCCGCACCCTGGGCATGTGATGCCCACCCCGGGATTTTCCTACAGTGGTATCAGAGCCACTTGTGTTGTATAAACAGTCTAAATGATAACTAGGTCGGAGTTCCTTAGTGAATGAGCTGCTGATGCATGTTGCTTCTGTTGAATTTCGAATCAGTATAGAGATAGTGTTTTCGAAATTTTCTTGCCCAGATATGTTCACAAGGTGTTGTAGTTTATGTCTGTGGAAGCTCGAAATTTATTAATTTGATTAGCTATGGTTTTGCTATTTAATTCCCTCAACTTTCGGATGCTGTCTTGTTGATTGTTTCTGAAACAGGCATGCTTGTAAATTCGAGCATAAATTCTAGAAAATTGTTTTCGGATTGGTTTTCACCGACATTTCCTAAGATGTTTGTGAATGTCTCTGTGGAAGGAAAAATGTTTTCAAGGTGATTTACTATTTATTTCCGAATTTCTTGTATGCTGTTGGGAATGTCTGTGTTGAAAACACAGATTCTGGATCGGCTAGATTGCTGAGGTTCAATGAGTTTTGTGGGCAATAAATCCTAAAAAATTCATGGATCATGTTAGGAACATGTTTTAATCTCAGTAATTTTCTCAGCATTTATTGAAATTGTTTCAATGATCATTTTGAGCAAAGGCAGAGCTTGGCAGTTTTGAGAAACATGCTGGGGCTGTTTTGTTTGGAATGATTGGTTATGTATTTCTGATTTCCAATGCCTTGAATCATTTTTATAGTGATTAAAAATGTTTTATGTTGATGTGGCATGCATGCCAAGATGAGATTCTTGAATTTAGGTTTCCAATAATTTTGGATGTCGGATAGGTCACTTTAGCGCCTCGTTAGCTTATTCCGTTATCTTCGTTATTTTGGCCGTCGCAATTTTTGTGACAAGTGCCGGAGTAATCTTGATAACGATAGCCTACCTAGAGATACTTAGCATGATTATTTGATATTCTTAAAATTATGTGGAAATCTAGTGATTAATGGTGGATTAATCGGTTTCAAGTTTTTCTCATATAGTTTGACTATATGGCATGCATGTTTCAATGAAAATGTTTCATTAACACATTAATATAAAAGATAATATACTTGGTATTGTGAATTGGAAATGCATGGATTGAGAATTAGCCGATTAGATAGCAATTCCTAATGCACCACAAACAAGGCGACTTATCATTCATAACTCGACTTGTTTGGTGCATCAGAACAAATAAGTCGACTTGCACAATGGTACAAGTCGACTTGTTTTGCACCGATTACTGCAAGTCGACTTACACATGCATAAGTCGACTTATATAGAGCCATAAGTCGACTTATACATAAACAAGTCGACTTATTACATGCCTCGTGGGATGATGGGTGATTTTAGGTATAAATTCAATGTGATTGATGCAATGCCCTAAATCGCACCATATAGTCATTAGGACTATGATCCTTGGATGAGATTAATTTGATGAGACCTAAAATCCCTCAATTTAAAATATGAAAACTAACGCCTTCCATTAATATGGCAAGAACCAGAGTTCTTATAGGGTTGGGTTGTTGAGCTAACCTCAAGCTCACTCTATACGAATATGTTCAAACCATGAAAATATGATTTTCGGATTAATGGGTCGGTTTTCCTGAAGCGTTGATTTGTTGAGCTAACCTCAGCGTCAACGTGGACAGAGGCGAAATTGGGTAGTGTACATCGATGTACACGCATCAAGTGTTGATAACCCAATGTATGTGCATACATCAACCGTTGATAGCATGGCGATAGTTGCATCGAGATGCAATTGGTATGACCGATACCACCGATTAACCTAAGGTGACTTGTTGAGCTAACCTCAAGGTCATTCTTAGCAATGTCGGATATCGACCCACTAGGTCATTGTACCATTTTGTTTCTTGGATTCATGATGGGGGTTATGGATTCTGTTGAAACTAGTGGGAGCCATATGTATGTCATTTAAGTCCTTATGGTCATACATTTAAATCTACTCTAACTTTCTTTCTCTCTACGCTTAGGTTGATGAAGATGTCGACTAGTGTGAATCTTCGCGCCTAATGGATGCAAACAAATTAATCTGGACCAAATTTTCTTGATTGGCTGCGTAAATCGAGAATTGTTCTCGATCCGAGGATCTAGGATACATCCTTGATTTTCCGCTTCGGATCCACTTCTGAAGGAGCTTCGATGATGATCGAAGGCATATCGTAAGCATCTAAAAGGCGGTGACATAGCCACCAGATTATGCTTGCATCGATGTCACCGAGCTGCGAAGCGACGAGTCTATGGATGCTCATACGATTGTGTTTCATCTTAGAGTTGTTTGATGAGCAAGCTCGGTCCGAACAGTTCGAGACCTCAAGGTTGCTCTTTACAACGAAGATGACTCTGGTTCATCTGCAGGCAATATGCATTCAAGATGAATGGCTATATTGAGAGGTTGGCCGCCTTAGGTTTTGTGATGGATTACGAGTTAAGTATAGACTTAATTCTAGTTGGTTTGTCGATAGTTATTCACGGTTTGTGTTGAACTATCGAATGAACCAAATATCCACCACAATTCCCGAAATGATCAATCGCCAAGAGCAAAGAGAACAATTCGTCAAGCATGATAGCAAGGCGTTGTTATTGGTGGATTCTTCTTCCTCTCGCTTCCAAGAAAAAGAAACAGAAGAAGAAAAGGCTCGAAGCGAAAGGAAGTGCGATGAAAGGCAAGAAAAGACCAAAGAGATCGCACTAAAAGGTACCGCTTCCATTGCGGTAAGACCGGTCATTGGAGGCGAATCGCAAAGTCTATCTGGAACAATCGAAGCGTAAGAAGGCATCGATGCCTCGACTTCTTCGGTATGTTTGTCATCGAGGTTAATACTTTTTTGATCATAACATATGGGTATTAGATACCGGTTGTGGCTCACACATATGCAATGATATACGAGGGCCTCGAGGACGAGGGCGACTCATAAAGGAGAAATGGACTGCGTGTTGACAATGGAGCAAGAGTTCTTTGCATTAGCCGTAGGAACTTATGTTTTGACACTTCTAGTGGGCTTGTACTTAACTTGGATGATTGTTATTTTGTACCGTGTTAACAAAGAACATATTATGCATTTCTTGTTTAAATAGATTTGGTTTCCATTTGTCTTTTAGTAACAATGGTTGTTCTATTAGTTCAAATGGAATGCTTTATGGTCTTGGTACATTATGCAATGGTATATACATATTAGATATGTCACATCCGATTATGAATGTCAATGACACTAAAAGACATAAAAGAGATAATTTAAAATCAACTTACTTATGGCATTGTCGCCTTGGCCATATAAATGAGAGACGATCGCTAAGCTCCACAAGAGTGGAAGTTTAGGTCATTTGATTATGAATCATATGACACATGTGAATCTTGTTTATTAGGCAAGATGACGGTTACCTTTAAGGGAAAGGGTGAACAAGCGATGGATTATTAGACCTAATACATTCGATGTATGTGGTCCGATGTCCATCCATGCCGAAGTGGTTGTCGTTATTTCATTACCTTTATCGATGATTATTCTCGATATGGGTACCAGATTCGATGAGATACAAATCAAGCGTTTGAAAAGTTCAAACAATTGAAATGAAGTAGAAAACAACTTGGGAAAAGTATCAAAACATTACGATCCGATCGTGGTGGTGAATACTTAGACCAAGAGTTTTGGATTATCTCGTAGATAATGGGATTTTATCTCGGTGGACCCTCCTTACACACCACAAAGATAATGGTGTGTAGAGAGAAATCGAACCTTGTTGGACATGGTTCGATCTATGATGGCTTTGCACATTACCAAAATCCTTTTGGGGATATGCACTTGAGACAATTTGTTTACTTGTTAAGCGAGTTCCATCAAAGACAGTTGATGTTACTCCATATGAGATGTGGACTAACAAGAAACCTTATCTTTCTTATTTGAAAGTATGGGGTTGTCCCGCTTATGTGAAGCGGACACAATGATAAGCTTGAAGCAAAGTCGATAAATGTTTGTTCGTAGGATATCCTAAAGAAACAAGAGGATATCAATTCTACTTTCTTTGAGGAACAAAGGTGTTTGTTTCGATGCATGCTGTCTTTTAGAGAAAGAGTTTCTTTTAAAGAGGACGGTGGGAGCAAAGTTGAACTTGAAGAAGTTCAAGATGCTTTCGGACGACGCAGATCAATCGCTGAACTCAAACTGTATCTCATACAGATGAGGTAACAGTTCAACCTTCTACTTCACACGAAATTCGTAGGTCAAGTAGGATACGCACTGTTCCCGAGAGATATGGATTTCTCGTGAGCGAACAGAATGACGTATTGCTCATAGAGGATGATGAGCCTACCACCTATGAAGAGGTTCTGAAGAGTTCAGAGTCTGAAAAATGGCTTTGTGCCATGAAATCTGAAATGGATTCCATGTATGAAAACCAAGTATGGTCTTTGGTTGATGCACCAAGGATAAAACCTATAGGGTGCAAATGGGTTTTCAAGAAGAAAACCGACATGGATGGTAATGTGATTACCTATAAAGCGAGGCTTGCTAAAGGCTTTCACAAAGACAAGGAGTTGACTATGACGAGACCTTGATCCAAGAGCAATGCTTAAATCCATTAGATACTCCTAGCCATTGCCGCTCATTATGATTATGAGATATGGCAATGGATGTGAAGACGACTTTCCGAATGGAAATGGCCGAGGATGTGTACATGACACACCGAGGGCTTCATTTCCGTTGATGGCGAAAAGGTATGCAAGCTTCGTAAATCCATTTATGGATTGAAGCAAGCATCCAGAGTTGGAATATCCGTTTGATGAGACAATCAAAGAGTTTGGTTTCTCACAAAATCCGGATGAACACGTGTGTACAAGAAGGTGAATGGAACCGCAATCGTATTCCTTGTGTTATATGTAGATGACATATTGTTACTAGGAAACGATGTCTCAATGCCGCAATCAAGAAAATTTGGTTGTCCAAACAATTTGCCATGAAAGACCTTGGAGAAGCAACTTATATCCTTGGGATTAAGATTTATAGAGATAGATCAAGAGGTTGCTTGGTCTTTCACGGTCAACGACATAGACAAGGTGCTAAAGAGGTTTAGCATGGAGCAATCCAAGAGAGGGTTTCTTCCCATTACCCATGGGATAACACTCGAAGTCTATGTGTCCTCGGACACGGGACGAGAGGATGCGTATGAATTTGATCCCGTATCGTCTGCAATAGGATCTATTATATACGTTAATGCTATGTACGAGACCCGATGTATCATATGCTCTAAGTGTTACGAGCAGATACCAATCGGATCTGGTGAGGGTCATGGGTGGTCATCAAGAATATCCTAAAGTACTTGCGAAGAACTAAGGATGTTTTCTTGATATATGGAGCTGGAAATTTCAAGTGGCGGGCATACAGATGCCGCCTCCAATCGATAAGGACGACTCCAAGTCCCAATCAGAGTTACGTTTTCACACTAAATGGCGGAGCGATCGGTTGGAAGAGTTCCAAACAGAGACGATCTGCGATTCAACGATCGAGGCAGAGTACATTGCCGCATCGACGCAAAGAAAGGAAGCGGTTTGGATCAAGAAGTTCATTTCGAACTTGGTGTGGTTCCTATTGTGATGGACCCATCTGATTGTATTGTGACAACAATGGAGCTATTCTTGCGCAGCGAAAGAACCAAGGTCTCATCAACGGTCCAAACACGTACTCACCGATACCATTTGATTTGGAGATCATTGCTCGAGGTGATGTCCCGATAGAGAGAATTCACAGAGCGTAACATTGTCGATCCGTTGACAAAGCCGTTGTCACGTAAGAATTTTGATTCTCATGTACTCGCTTATGGTATTAGATACCAAGGCGATTGGCTTTAGGTCAAGTGGGAGATTGTTAGAGTAGTGCCCTAAAGGCAATCCCTTTAGCGCATTTTGTTCATAGTCATGTATGGACTTTATGAATAAATAAAGCAAAGGCATATTTCATTTATTTGATGTTCATTTTATTATGAATTGATAATGATCTTTAATCAAATTAATGAAGTCCACGATACATGACATAGCATGAAGGAAATTATGATGCGATCATACCATCGAGATTCCTATCATGTGCAATTATGTCAAGATTCAAATTATCCTAGTCATAGGATTAACGAGACCGACATCGTTAATCCGGATAGACTAACACATGTCAAACTCCTTGATTGGATCAAGCGGTTGATCTCGTAAAACCGTAAATATTGAGATATTTAGATTTGACATGTGGATGCTTACTAGTGGTAGTAAGTACATTGATGACCCGCTATGAGATCATCACATGGATGTCCTATACAAATGTCGGTGATAATCTCATCATAGCAATGGTGCAAGTATCCTTAGACTTGAGGTACTCAAGGATATCTGGTACCGATCTTGATTACGTTTGACTCCATTCCTTGTTACCTTTCGAGGTCGCTCATAGGGTGGTGATTGGCAGTGCGACTTGAGGTATTCAAGGTAATTGAGTAGCCAATAGAGGATTCACCACTACATTATAGCGAAGAGATACCCATGGCCTCTTATCGTGATCATTACTTTGAAGTCTCGGCGCCGAACATACATATGTCATGAAGATGGTCTTCATGGACATATAAAGTAATGAGTCCTAGACGAGAACTGATTACACTTGGACTAGATTTGATCGATCAGTCTAGTAAGAGTTGACACATTGCCCATACTCAAACCAAGTGGGGTATAGCATGGTGAAAGGACTAATTGCACAGAATTGTCTATGGAAGGGTTCGTGATATGGTTTCATTAGTCAAACCAATTACTTTCCGGTCAATTGGGGGTCATGATGTGTTGCTAGATACCGCTCATGACTTGCTTAGATTAAGTGTTAATCTAAGTGGCCAACATAACCGGGAACCTAATGGGTCACACGCATTAGAGTGACTTGAGAATCAGAAATAGTTTGAGACGAGATCCGATATCCGGAGAGCAATAGGATTATATGAATCCCGATGAGATTGGGATATGTCCCGATGAGATCGCGACATCGACATTGCTTGAAAACCGCTTCGGTGATTTTTCACCCATGGGCCTGAGAGGTTTAGGACCAACCCAGTTTGATCGACCACTTCAGTAATTATATATATTAATTAATTAAGTAAATAATTAATTAATATATAAATATATATGTGAATTTCGGTGGAGATAAATTGGTGGAGAAGTTTAAAGGTTTGACTTTTCAAACCTAATGATTATTTAGCAATTTAAGGCATTCTTCATGCCATTCACGTGACCATCCATCAACCAAGCTTTATATATATGTATTTAAGTGTTAAATAGACAGATGGAAGGCAAAGAAAGAGTGGATGCACGGTTTTGAGAGGAAGAGAACCGAAAATGGCTTAAGTGTTAAGCATATGAAACTTGTTTCATCTTCTTCATCTCCTCCTTTCAAGTTTGCTTCTACTTCCAAGGCTCCACCAAGCTCATCTCATTTGCTCTCCAAGGCTAAGGTAAGAGCTAGCACTCTTTTCTTTAGTCTAGCTATTCCCGGTCAAAAGAGTTTGTTAGGTTAGGTTATCCGACCTCTGCGTGGATACCGTTAGAGACGGTCTCTTTTGGTCGTTATGGTTTGATTGTTTGTACTTACACATGGATCCTGGCTTTCGGGAATGTCCCGGGACTTAAAAATTTTAATTCCGCACCCTGGGCATGTGATGCCCACCCCGGGATTTTCCTACACTGTCCGCAGATCAAATTGAAGAAGAAGTGCTTAGAATTGATGATGCATGCGCTTCGAATGAGAATGAAGATCGAGCTAGTTGTAGCTATACAGATAAGAAGGAAGATTGTCTAGTAGGGGGAAGAGTTATCACAGGGACGTTTATTAAATCCCTTGTCCAGACAGTTTTGCGTATTAGACCTATATCTGATACACTGTCTATTCAAGCAGAAGCATTACCCCTACAAGGAAGACAGTTGTTGATGCTGCCTGCTCCGTTTGACTTAGATCTTCCTGAATCTGATACATTTATTCGTCCACCAACTATTGAGATCAATGATGAATACATTCCTACCTATGATGCTTATACTACGACAATTCCATTCAATGCTCCCTCAACAGATGTTGATCAATCCTCCTCATCGTTGGAATCACAAGCTGAAATCAGCAAATTACGTGGTGAAGTCAACAAGATCAAGAAGACGATGAATGACCTGAAGAAGATGATGACAGAACTGCTGAAGAGCCATCATCGTTAATCATTTTTTATTATAAAAAATAGGGGGAGAAAAAAATGAACAAGGGGAGAAGAGAATGAGCAGAAGAGAAGAGGATGTTCAGAAAAGAAGGTGTGACTGAAGCAGACGAAGAAAGAAAGAAGTCAAAGAAGAAGTTCTTAAGATAAGTTTTGTTGTTGTTCTTTTCAAAACATTGTATTTTGTTTTCTTTTGTATATAATTTATTATCATAAAAAAGGGGGAGATTGTTAAGTCCAAATGACTTTACTTAGATATGATTTTGATGTATAACAAAGAGAATCAATAAAAGAAGAAGTCATCTGCATTTAAATCGACATCTGTATTTAAGTGAGACGTCTGCACGAAGTCACACAAACGAAGGAACACAGGAGAACAAACGCAAACACAGACGCAGATGTTAAATAAAACAGACGCAAACAGAAAAGTAGACGCAGACGCAGAAACACAGACGATAAAAATACAGACAGAAAAAAATAGATGCGAAATTCGAAAAGAAAACAAAGGAGTCAGTGCGAGTTAGTTACAGAACTCAACTGATTAACCGTTTCTTTAAAGATTCAAGAAAGAAAAATCAAGAAGCAGTTGGAGACGAAGGCTATAACTACAAGTCAAAGTCGAAGATTGCAAAGTTAGTTGAAAAGTCGAGTTGAAAAGTTGAATAATTGAGAAGTTAGTAGATTTACATCTACGTGATCGTAAAAGCATTCTGTTCAATTTAGCTGAGAGCTATCTTACTGTAACAAGAGTTCAAACACTTATCTGAGAGAAAGTAGTGCAGATAGCCTGCAGAGGCTAAGTGTGAAAGAATACTGATTGTAGAGACCTGAAGAGGCTCGCAAAGAATACTTGTAACGTTGAAAGAGATAGTGTAAATCTTGGAAAGAACTCTGAGGACTGGACGTAGCCCACGGTTTGGGGTGAACCAGGATAAATCGTTGTGTCAACTACTCTTACTCTATCTCTATTTTAGATTCAAGTTTTATCAGTACTTAATCAGTAAACAAAGTTTTCAAAAGTTTTGATTAATTAGAATCTATCGAAAGTTCTGTAAAGAATTTTATTTCTAACAAACAGTTTTGAAAGATTTATCAAAAAGGAGAATACACAATTCAACCCCCCTTCTCGTGCATTCTATATCGTTTTATAAGTATTGTATTAACGTGTGATTCACTTCATGAAGAAGATAAAGTTATATGTAAATACAATTTCTTTCCAGGGCACTATATTTACATAACTCCAACAATCTCCCACTTGCCCAAAAGCAAGTTCGACATATCCCTCATTCCCATCCATTCTAGGTGACCCTCAAAGCTCTTTTGAGTCAATGTCTTTGTCAACGGATCAACAAGGTTTTGCTCAGTGGGAATCTTTACCACATTAACTTCTCCACATTGTATTATCTCCCTTATAAGATGATACTTTCACTCAATGTGTTTGGCAGTTTTGTGGTTCTGAGGTTCTTTAGAATTAGACATTGCCCCACTATTATCACAATAAAGTATAATGGCCTTTTCTGCCTCTTGAACTACCTCCAAATCATTTAGGAACTTCTGGAGCCAAACTGCTTCCTTTGTTACTTCGCAAGCACCAACATACTCAGCTTCCATAGTCGAATCAGCAATACAAGATTGCTTGACACTCCTCCAAACTATGGCTCCACCTCCTAAAGTTAATATAGAAGCAGAAGTTGATTTCCTTGAATCAACATCTGATTGGAAATCAGAATCCGTATATCCTGTCGGAATAAGATTACTTCCAGAGCATTAAATTCTTCGTCCTACAAAGATACTTAAGTTTACACTTAACCGCAGTCCAATGTTCCATTCTCGATTGGATGAAATCGCTATACCCCATCATGTAATGATATATCTCGTCGATCTGAAAGATTACATATATCAAACTACCAACTACCGAAACATATGGAATGTTACGCATGCGTTCAACCTCCTCTTGGGTTTTAGGTGCTTGTTCCTTTGAAAGTTTGATTCCATGTCTAATAGGAGTAAAATCCCTCTTGGAATCTTGCATGACAAACTTATTGAGCATATTCTCAATGTAGGTTAGTTGAGATAAAGCTATCTGCTTGTTCTTTCGATCCCTTATAAGTTTGATCCCTAGAATATAGCTAGCCTCTCCAAATCCTTCATTGAAAATTGTTCATTCAGCCATCCCCTAATCGCAGATAACATTCCCACATCATTCCCAATGAGCAGAATGTCATCAGCATACAGGATTAGGAAAGTAACCTTACCTTCTTGTACTCTTTTATAAACACAAGGCTCATTTAGGTTTTGTATGAACCCATAGGTTTTGATAGCCTTATCAAACCTAATGTTCCAAGACCTAGATGCTTGCTTAAGTCCATAAATGGACCTTTGCAACTTGCAAACCTTATGCTCATTACCTGGCTCAATGAATCCTTCTGGTTTGGCCATATAAATGGTCTCCTTAAGATCCCCATTAAGAAATGCTGTCTTGACATCCATTTTCCATATTTCACAATCGAAATAGGCTGCTATGGCCGAAAGAATCCTGATGGACTTAAGCATGGCAATCGGAGAAAAAGTCTCCTCATAGTCTATACCCTCCTTTTGAGTATAGCCTTTAACTACCAATCTAGCTTTAAAGGTCTCTACCTTTCCATCCGATCCCCTTTTCCTTTTGTAGATCCATTTACACCCTATGGCTTTTAGGCTTGGTGGTAGATCTACAAGGATCCAGACTTCATTACTATACATAGAATCTATTTCTGATTCCATCGTCTTGAGTCATTTTCCTGCATCAACATCATTAATAGCCTGTTTATACGTAATGGGATCTATTTCTTCTTGGTTCGAGATGGCAATTAAGCCTTCTTCTAAACCCAAATACCTATCTGGCTATCTCACAACCCTCCCACTATGTCTAGGCACACCTTGATGTTCAGGTTGCACTTCTGATTCAACTCTTGAATCCATTTCGACATCATGTTCTGTCATATCCAAAACAACTCTTGGTTTGGATGAAATAGTTAACTCCTTTAGTACTACTTCAACTTCTTCCTTTTTGTTTTTTCACAATCTCTTCCTCTAAGAAAGTTGCATTTGTCGACACAAATACCTTCTTATCATGAGGGCTATAAAAATAGTATCCTCGACTTCCCATAGGATATCCTACAAACAAACATACTTCTGACCTTGGTTCCATCTTTGTGGATTCAAGCTTTAGAACACGGGCTGGGCAGCCCCAAGTCCTCAAATGCCTCAATGAAGGCATTCGGCCAGTCCATAACTCCCTAGGTGTTTTAAGCACCGATTTGGATGGAGAAAAGTTAAGAAGATATGTTGTCGTTTGTATGGCATATCCCCAGAACGATTATGGAAGGCTATCGTAGGACATCATTGATCTTACCATTTCTAATAGAGTTCTATTTCTCCTCTCTGCTACACCATTTTGTTGAGGTGTATGACGAGATGAAAAATTGGAAACAATTCCATTGTCAATTAAATATTGCTGGAACTCCAGATAAATACTCACAACCTCGATTTGATCGAAGCTGTTTTAATAGCTTGCCAAGTTGCTTTTCAGCTTCAGCTTTAAATTTTTTGAACTTTTCAAAAGATTCACTCTTTTTATCCATCAAATACAAATAGCCATCTCTTGAGTAATCATCTATAAAAATTATGAAATATTCATAACCTCCTCTAGCTTGTACATTCATGGGCCCACACACATCAGTATGTACCAGGTCCAATGTGGATTCAGATCTGTTTCCTTTAGAAGGAAATGAGGCTTTGGTCATTTTTACTTCAATACAAGATTCATAGGTGGGTAATGGATCACTATCCAAGCCCATAAGGATCCCATCCTTTACTAGCCTGTCAAGACTTTTCTGATTGATATGACCCATTCTTAAGTGCCACAGATACTTTGAATTAATGGTAGAGATTTTGGATTGTCTTGGTTTTATCAATTATGTGGTTTTTAGTGAGCCTTTCATAGGTTCTATATAAAAAAATCCCTGTGTAGTTATCTTATCACAAATAAAATCCTTATTCTCATATATTGAAACAACCTTTTAAAAATATAAGGAATAACCAGATTTTATTAGACAAAAAACAAAAATCATGTTCTTACAATCATTGGCATGTAATAAACATCCTCTAAATATAACCTATGACCACTAGGAAAGTCCAAGATAACTACTCCCACTGATTCTGCTGAAACATAGGAATCATCTGCTATCTTGACTTGAAACTGGCCTTTAGGTAATCTTTTCCTTTGCTAGAACCCCTGCAAAGAATTACAAACATGGTTAGTGGCTCTTGAATCTAATATCCAAAAAGTAGATAAATCTGCCACATTTCTAGTTCCTAACAAACTTAGGAAGCCCATACCTTGTTTGCTTTTGAGGGACTCTAGGTAGACTGAATAGTTTTTTTTCCAGTGGCCCATCTCATCACAGTGGAAAAACTTTCCTTTGATGTTCTCTTTGGCCTTCTTTTTCATGGATTTGGCCTTGACCCCTGTTTGGGCCTTCTTTTTCAATGGACCCTTCTTTTTTTCCTTTTCCTTACCCTTGGGCTTAGAAGAAGAAGCTACAATAGCTTCTGGCCCATGAGCCTTAATCCTTGCTGTTGAGCTCATAATCCAACTTAAACTGCTGCAAAGAAGAGTTTAAGCTATTGATGATCATAATCATCTACGTGTCCGCATCCATATCCGCCCCAAGCATCTCAGCCTCAGTGACTGCAGAGATTATTTTCATCATGTAATCCCGCACCGGTTCACTAAGTTTCTATCTGAGATTATAAAAGGTTTGGATAGCTTTCACTCTTGCAGACCTAGTCCTCACATCAAACATCTCATGTAGGTGATGGACCATTGCACTAGCAGTTTTCATACAAGCAATTTGCTTTTGCAACATGCCACTGACAGAAGCCAGAATATAACACTTAGTAGTCTTGTCAGCATTTTGCCAACGCTCATGTTGTTAGACTTGCTCAGGAGTTGAATCTCCACTTGGAGGTGTAGGCTCATTTTCAGTTAACACCCATGAAATACGTTCATATTGAAGAACAATGTCAAGGTTAAGTCTCCATTCATTAAAATTGTCTCTGTTTTCCAATTTCTTATTAGTCTAGAGCAGGGTGAGTGGATTCATTTTGTGGTTGATTATGTCTGAAAATATAAATTATTAAAACATGAGCTTGTAAGTGTAAGTCGACTTATGCTTGCACGGTACCGATAAGTCGACTTATACATTGCATAAGTCGACTTATTCAAGGGCTCAGATCGTTTATTTGTGCCCTAAAGGCAATCCCTTTAGCGCTTTTATTCAAAGTCGTGAGCGCACTTTATGAATAAATAAAGAAAAGGCATTATTCATTAATTTGATATTCATAAACATTGTTTATGAATTGATTTGATCTTTAATCAAATTAATGAAGTCCATGATATATGACATAGCATGAAGAAAATTATGATGTGTTCATACTCCGAGATTCCTATCATGTGCAATTATGTCAAGATTCTAAATTCTCCTAGTCATAGGATTAATGAGACCGACATCATTAATCCGGATAGACTAGCACATGTCATATTCCTTGATTGGATCAAGCAAAGGATCTCGTAAACCGTAAATATGAGATATTTAGAATTGACATGTGGATGCTTACTAGTGGTAGTAAGTTCATTGGATGACCCGCCATGAGATCATCACATGGATATCTTATCTAAGTGTCGTTGATAATCTCATCATAGCAATGGTGCAAGTATCCTTAGACTTGAGGTACTCAAGGATATCTTGATATCCGATCCTGCTTTGACTCCATTCCTTGTTGCCTTCCGAGGTAACTCATAGGGTAGTGCTTGGAGTACGACTTGAGGTATTCAAGATAATTGAGTAGCCAATAAAGGATTCACCACTTCGGATTAGCGGAAGAGATACCCATGGCCTCTTGTCGGGATCATTACTAAGGGTGGCGGCATGTATGTCATAAAGAGTGTCTTCATTGACATATAGAGTAATGAGTCTCGTGGCGAGAACCGATATCACTTAGGCTAGACTCGGTCTAGAGAGTTGACACTCTAACCATACTCATAACCAAGTGGGGTATAGGATGGTGAAAGGACTAATTGCACGGTAATTGTCATGGAAGGGTTCGTGATCCGTTCGTGATGAATACATCAAACCGATTACTTTCCGGTCAATTGGAGGTCATGATGTGTTGCTAGATACCGCTCATGACTTGCTTAGATTAATTGTTAATCTAAGTGGCCAACATAACCGGGAGCTTAAAGGGTCACACGCATAAGAGTGATTCAGAGAATCTGTAAAATAGTAATTGGACAGAGTTCCAATTATGGAGAGCATTAGGATTAAATGGATCCCGATGGGATTGGGATATGTCCCGATGAGATCGCGACATCGATATTGCTAAGAAAGGTTTCCGGTGATTTTTCGGTACCGGGGCCCGGTAGGCCGGTAGGACCGACCCCAGTTGGACTGGACCTTAGCAATTATTTATATCATTAATTAATTATATAAATTAAAGCCATGTGTGTCGTTGGATGGAGGAAAGGAAGAGATAAAGCTTTGACTTTTCAAAGCTTTATACTTTATTCCTTTTTGAAATGAGTGGCTATAAAGCCATACACTTGGCACCTTCTTATGGAAGCCATTTTTAAATGTTAAAAAATCAACATAAGAGGGTTTTAAGGGTGTGACCGTCGATGATGCTTAGGGATGGAGGAGAAGAAAATTTCCTTAAGAGTTAAGGAAAGTTTGAAAGTGATTTTTCAAGTCTTCCTTCTTCAAGCATCATCATTTCTCTTCTTCCTCCAAGCACAAGGTTCCAACGTGGATCTCCAGCTCTCCAGGACAGAGGTAGGGTCTAGCAGCCTTTAATCTGTTCTAGCTATTCCCGGGTCAAAGGGGTTTGATCCGGTTAGATTTTCTGATCTCTGCGTGGATCACCTTTAGAGATAGTCTCTTTTGGCTATTTAGGTTGATGTCTTCATACGGATACCAAGATCCTGGGTTTCGGGAAAGTCCTGGGAACAAAAATTTTTGTTTTCCGCTGCCGGTACATGTGATGTACCTCCCGGGATTTTCCTACAGTGGTATCAGAGCGTCTGGTATCCCGTATGAAGCTAAAACCTAAGCGAGATCAGAAATGCTAATGGAATTTTCTGTTGATGCATGCTATCTGTTCAGATTTCAAATTTATATTGTGATATGCTTTTCGAAATTTTTCTGCCCAGAATTGTTCATAACATGTTAGAGAATATTTCTATGAATTTTCAGAATTTATCGATTTGATTTGATATAGTTTTGCTAATTAATTCCCTAAGGTTACAGATGCTGTTTTGTGAAACGATTCTGGAACAGGCATGAGTATAAAATCGAGAATAAATTCTAGAAAATTTTTTTTTCGGATTTTCCTTCACCTATATGTCTCTAAGATGTTTTTGAATGTCTGTGAGCATGGAAATTTGATTTCAAGGTGATTGGATATTTATTCACGAATTTATTCTATGCTGTTGGGAATTAGTGTGCTGATGAACACAGATTTTGAATCGGTTTTGTTATTTAGTTTGACTAAGGTTTTGATGGCCTAAAATCCTGAAAAAATTCATGTAGTATTTTCTGAACATGTAGTAACCTATATAATTTTATCATGATTTATTGAAATTGTTTCATTGATCATTTCGAGCAATGTACAGAACTGGACAGTTTTGTGAAAATTGTTGGGACTGTTTTGCTTGGCTTGATTGAGTGTGCTTTTTCAGTTCCAATGCCTTGCACAATTTTTAATGTGATTAAAAATGTGTTATCTTGATGTAGTATGATTTCCAAACTGAATTGCTTGAAGTTGTTTATCCTAGAATTTTCGGAGGCCTAATTGATCACAATAGCGTCTCGTTAGTATCTTGCATTATCTTGTTTGTTTTGACCGTCATATTTTTTATGGCATGTGCTGAAGTAAATTTGATAATGTATGTGCTAGCTAGAGATGCTTAGGATGATAATCTGGGTGTTCCTAAATTGTTTGGAAATTAATGAGTTTTGACTCATTTCAAGCTTTTCATATAGTTTGACTATTTAAGGCATTCATGAATCAATGAAGTGTTCATTGAGGCATCAACTTACAGATATTACCCTAGGTATAATGGTATTGTGAATTGGAATTGCATGGATTGAGGAATTAGCCGATTAGATATAATAGCAATCTCCCTGGATAAGTCGACTTATATGGGACATAAGTCGACTTGTTCGCTGAATAAGTCGACTTGTTTTCTGGATAAGTCGACTTGTTCAAGATCTCAATATAAGTCGACTTGTAGTACCTTGTAAGTCGACTTGTTCATGGGCAGATGATATAAGTCGACTTGTGTCATACAAGTCGACTTGTGTGTGGGCAGAAGCATAAGGCGACTTGCATTTGATGAAAGTCGACTTGTGGCATGCTCAGGTTGGATGATGGATGATTATAAGGATTGATTTAATGTGATTGATGAAACCTAAATCATTCCATATAGTCCTGGTGACTATAATCCTTCAGCTTGGAGAAGAAGAAGAAGAGAATTCGAAATCCCTCCTCGGAATATGAAAACTAACGCCTTCCATTAATATGGTAAGAACCAGAGTTCTTATAGGGCTGGGTTGTTGGGCAAACTCAAGCTCACTCTATACGGATATGTTCGTACCATGAAAATAAGATTTTCGGATTAATGGGTTGGTTTTCACTGGAAGCGTTGGTTTGTTGAGCAAACTCAAGGTCAACGTGGACAGAGGCGAAATTGGGTAGCATACATCGGATGTATGCGATCAAAGAGTTGATACCCAATGAAGTGCACACATCAACAAGTTGATAAAGAGCGATCGATAGTTGTGTCTAAGATGTAATTGGTATATCGATACCTCCCGAGACATAAGGTGGCTTGTTGAGCAAACTCAAGGTCATTCTTAATGTCGGTTATCGATGATACAATTGGTATGACCGATACCTACCGATTGACCTAAGTTGTGGCTTGTTGGGCAAACTCAAGGTCACTCTTAGCAATGTCGGATATCGACCCACTAGACATTATGTCACTTTGTTTCTCTGGATTCAGAAGAGGGTTATGGATTCTAGGAAACTAGTGGGAGCCATATGCATATCATGCAAGTCCTTATGATCATGCAGGCATATCTATTCTATCATTCCTTCTCTCTATCGCGCTAGGTTGATTGAAGAAGTCTTTCAGTGTGAATTTATGCTCTCCATTCTGGACCGAATTTTCTTGATTGGCTAAGGAATCTGAGAATTGTTCTTAGATCTGAGAAACTGGGATACGTCCTAGATGTTCCACTTCCAATTGCACCTGCTGTCGATGCTTCTGATAAGGATCAGAAAGCATATCGTAAGCATCTAATGGACAGTGATATGGATACTTGCTTTATGCTTGTCTTGATGTCACCAGAGCTGCACAATCAGCACGAGTCCATGGATGCTCACTCTATAGTATTTCATCTTAGGGAGCTGTTTGATGAGTAAGCTCGGTCTGAAAGGTTCGAGACCTCAAGGCTTCTCTTCACCATTAAAGATGGCTCTGTGGACAACTAGCATGCAAGATGCCCTCAAGATGAATGGCTATATTGAGAGATTGGCCGTCTTAGGATTTGTAATGGATTATGAGTTAAGTAGAGACTTAATTCTGGTTGGATTGTCTGATGGTTCTTCACAGTTCGTGTTAAACTATCGGATGAACCAAATATCCACAACAATTCCTGAGCTGATCAATCTGCTCATGACAGCTAAGCAGGCTATCAAGATAGATAGCAAGTGCTAATGGTGGATGCTTTTTCTTCTAATTCAAAGAAGAAAAATGCCAAGAAACGAAAGGGAAGTGCCATCAAGGAAAAACCAAAGAAACTGCCCCAAAAGGATTTTGCTTTCATTGTGGCAAGACTGGCCACTAGAGGCGAAACTGTAAAATCTATCTGGAGTCCTTGAAGCAGTAAAAGGCATCAGATGCCTCTACTCCTTCAAATATGTTTGTCATTGAGGTTAATACTATTCCTGATCCAAACATATCGATATTTGATACCGGATGTGGCTCATACATTTGAAATGATATGCAGGGCCTCAGGGACAATAGAAAGCTCATTCAAGGAGAACTAGACCTTCGTGTAGGTAATGGAGCAAGAGTTGCTACATTAGCCGTAAGCACTTATGTCTTGTTACTCCCTACTGGGCTTATATTCAAATTGGATGATTGTCATTTTGTACCTGTTTTAAACAAAGAACATATTGTATGTTTTATGTTTAATTAGAGCTGGTTTCCATTAGACTTTCGTAGCAATGGTTGTTATATTAGTTGCAATGGAATGCTCTATGGTACTCGTACCTTATGCAATTGAATTGACATATGAGACATGTCATATCCAATTATGAATGTCAATGACGTGCAAAGACATAATCGAGATAATTTAAAATCAACTTACTTATGGCATTGTCGGCTTGGCCATATAAATGAGACACGCATCGCTAAGCTCCATAAGAATGGAAATTTAGGGTCATTTGATTATGAATCATATGACACATGCGAATCTTGTTTATTAGGCAAGATGACTAAGTTATCCTTTAAAGGAAAGGGTAAACGAGTGAATGGAATATTAGACCTAATACATTCAGATGTATGTGGTTCGATGTCCATCCATGCCAGAAGTGGTTGTCTTTGCTTCATTACTTTTATCGGTGATTATTCACGATATAGGTATCTGTATCTGATGAGATACAAATCTGAAGCATTTGAATAGTTCAAATAATTCAGAAATGAAGTAGAAAACTAACTTGGTAAAAGTATGAATACATTATGATTTGATCGTGGTGGAAAATGCTTACACCAACAGTTTTGGATTATCTCAGAGATAATGGGATATTATCTCAGTGGACTCCTCCTTGCACGCCACAGCACAATGGTGTGGCTGAAAGGAGAAATCGAACCTTGTTAGACATGGTGCGATTGATGATAGGTTTTGCACAGTTTTGGGGTACGCGCCGAGACAAATTGCTTACTTGCTAAACAGAGTTCCATTAAAGGCAGTTGTGGTTACTCCATATGGAGATATGGACTAACTGAAAGCCCTATCTTTCTCATCTGAAAGTTTGGGGTTGTCCTGCTTATGTGAAGTGGACACAGTCAGATTAGCTTGATGCAAAAGCTGACAAGTGTTTGTTCGTGGAATATCAATTCTACCTTGCTTAGGAACAAAAGTTGTTTGTTTCCAAGCATGCTATTTTCTTAAAGAAAAAGTTTCTTTTACAAGAGGACAGTGGGAGCAAAGTTGAACTTGAGGAAGTTCAAGATGCTCGAACAAACATAGATCAACTGCCTGAACCAGAAACTGTCACTCATATAGATGAGGTAACAGTTCAACCTTCTATTACACACGAATTTCGTAGGTTAAGTAGGATACGCTCTGTTCCCGAAAGATATGGATTTCTCGTAAGGAACAGAATGACGTATTGCTCATATGAGATGATGCGCCTACTACCTATGAAGAGGTTCTGAAAAGTTCAGAGTCTGAAAAATGGCTTTGTGCCATGAAATCTGAAATGGATTCCATGTATGAAAACCAAGTATGGACTTTGGTTGTTACACCTGAAGGGATAAAACCCACAGGGTGCAAAGGAGTTTTCAGAAGAAAACCAACATGGATGGTGATTTGATTACCTATAAAGCAATGCTTCTGGTTAAAGGATTTCGTCACAGACAAATAGTTGACTATGACAAGACCTTCAGTCCCGTAGCAATGCTTAAATCCATTCAGATACTCCTATCCATTGCCGCTCATTATGATTATGAGATATGGCAAATGGATGTGAAGACAGCTTTCCTGAATGGAAATCTACCCGAGGATGTGTATGACACAACCCGAGGGCTTCACTTCCATCGATGGCGTAAAACGTATGCAAGCTTCGTAAATCCATGTTTGGATTGAAGCAAGCATCCAGAGTTGATTATCCGCTTTGATGAGTCAATCAAAGAGTTTGATTTCTCACAAAATCCGGATGATAATTGTGTGTATACGAAGGTTAATGAGACTGCAATCGTATTCCTTGTGTTGTATGTAGATGACATACTGTTACTAGGAAACGATGTCTCTATGCTGCAATCAGTTAAAATTTGGTTGTCCAATCAATTTGCGATGAAAGACCTTGGTGAAGCAACTTATATCCTAGGGATATAGATTTATAGAAATAAATCAAAAGGTTGCTTGGTCTTTCACAAGCATCGTACATAGATGAGATGCTAAAGAGGTTTAGCATATAACAATGCTATGTACGAGGCCCGATGTATCGTATGTTCTAAGTGTTACGAGCAGATACCAATCGGATCCTGGTGAGGGTCACTGGGTGGCTGTCAAGAATATCCTCAAGTACTTGCGAAGCACTAAGGATGTTTTCTTGACATATGGAGATGGAAATCTCCAAGTGAGCGGGCATTCAGATGCTAGTATTTAATCTGATAAGGATGATTCTGAATCACAATCAGGTTATATACATTCACACTGAATAGCGTGGCGGTCCATTGGAAAAATTCCAAACAAGAGAGTACTGCTGATTCATCAACCGATGCAGAGTACATTGCCGCATGAGATGCGCAAAGGAAGCGTTTTGGATCAAGAAGTTCATTACTGAACTTGATCCGTCCCTAACCTGTGATGGGCCCATAGGATTGTATTGTGATACAATGGGGCTAGGCGCAGTAAAGGAACCAAGGTCTTATCGACGATCCGAACTCAGATTACCGATTTGGGACATCATTAGTCGAGATGATATCCTGATAGAGAGAATTCCCACAGAGCAAAGTGTTGCTGTTCCGTTGACAAAGCCATAGTCACAGGAGAATTGTGATTCTCATGGACTCACTTATGGTATTAGATACTAAGGCGATTGGCTTTAGGTCAAGTGGGAGATTTGTAAGTGTAAGTCGACTTATGCTTGCACGGTACTGATAAGTCGACTTGTACATTGCATAAGTCGACTTATTCAAGGACGGTACTGTTTATTTGTGCCCTAAAGGCAATCCCCTTTAGCGCGTTTTATTCAAAGTCGTGAGCAGACTTTATGAATAAATAAAGAAAAGGCATTATTCATTAATTTGATATTCATAAACATTGTTTATGAATTGATTTGATCTTTAATCAAATTAATGAAATCCATGATATATGACATAGCATGAAGGAAATTATGATGTGTTCATACTCCTGAGATTCCTATCATGTGCAATTATGTCAAGATATCTAAATTCTCCCTAGTCATAGGATTAATGAGACCGACATCATTAATCCGGATAGACTAGCACATGTCATATTCCTCGATTGGATCAAGCGGTGGATCTCGTAAGCTCAGTAAATATGAGATATTTAGAATTGACATGTGGATGCTTACTAGTGGTAGTAAGTTCATTGGATGACCGCCATGAGATCATCACATGGATATCTTATCTAAGTGTCGGTGATAATCTCATCATAACAATGGTGCAAGTATCCTTAGACTTGAGGTACTCAAGGATATCTTGGATACTGATCCTGTGCTTTGACTCCATTCCTTGTTGCCTTCCAGAGGTAACTCATAGGGTGGTGCTTGGGTACAGCTTGAGGTATTCAAGATAATTGAGTAGCCAATAAAGGATTCACCACGGATTAGCGTAAGAGATACCCACGGCCTCTTGTCGGGATCATTACTAAGGTCGGTTAGCATGTATGTCATGAAGAGTGTCTTCATTGACATATAGAGTAATGAGTCTCAGGACGAGAACTGATATCACTTGGGCTAGACTCAGTCTAGTGAGAGTTGACACTCTAACCATACTCATAACCAAGTGGGGTATAGGATGGTGAAAGGACTAATTGCACAGAATTGTTCATGGAAGGGTTCGTGATCCGTTCGTGATGAATACATCAAACCGATTACTTTCCGGTCAATCGGGGTCATGATGTGTTGCTAGATACCGCCATGACTTGCTTAGATTAATTGTTAATCTAAGTGGCCAACATAACCGGAGCCTAAAGGGTCACACGCATAAGAGTGATTCGAAAATCAGAAATAGTAATTGGACGAGTTCCAATTATGAAGAGCATTAGATTAAATGGATCCCGATGGGATTGGGATATGTCCCGATGAGATCGCGACATCGATATTGCTAAGAAAGGTTTCCGTGATTTTTTGATGCATCGGCCGGTAGAGGCGGTAGGACCGACCTCAGTTGGATCGACCTTAGCAATTATTTATATCATTAATTAATTATATAAATTAAAGCCATGTGTGTCGTTGGATGGAGGAAAGGAAGAGATAAAGCTTTGACTTTTCAAAGCTTTATACTTTATTCCTTTTTGAAATGAGTGGCTATAAAGCCATACACTTGGCACCTTCTTATGGAAGCCATTTTTAAATGTTAAAAAATCAACATAAGAGGGTTTTAAGGGTGTGACCGTCGATGATGCTTAGGGATGGAGGAGAAGAAAATTTCCTTAAGAGTTAAGGAAAGTTTGAAAGTGATTTTTCAAGTCTTCCTTCTTCAAGCATCATCATTTCTCTTCTTCCTCCAAGACAAGGTTCCAGCGTGGATCTCCAGCTCTCCAGGACAGAGGTAGGGTCTAGCAGCCTTTAATCTGTTCTAGCTATTCCCGGGTCAAAGGGGTTTGATCCGGTTAGATTTTCTGATCTCTGCGTGGATCACCTTTAGAGATAGTCTCTTTGGCTATTTAGGTTGATGTCTTCATACGGATACCAAGATCTGCGTTTTCGAAAGTCCAGGAACAAAAATTTTGTTTTCACGGTACATGTGATGTACCTCCCGGGATTTTCCTACAGAGCATACTAGTCAACAATTTATAGAACTTTGTATAAAATCATGATGCATGTATGCATGATGATAGATTTAACAAAACTTAAAAAATTAAAACATTATACGACGGTAATTTTTCTTATCTATAACAGACTAAGTGACGGTGGGCCATCTTATTCATTAAAAAGAAAGCTAGGACCCTCCCACTCAAAAACTACCAAGCATCTCATGCCCAATTTTTTAAGAAGCGTCTTAATTTGGTCCATAATTTTACCAACAGAGCTACGGTGGGCAGTTTATTGATAAAAAATATTGAGTGTTTAACCATTTGATTCATTCACTAAAGATACCTACAAACCATTCCTCGGTGGGAGGTCACATTTGCTATCATTAAGTGGACTTATCCTTAAGGAGACCCAAACCATGCAAGATCTAGGATCCATGCCCTCCGATAGGGAGTAACACTTCACCACATGCAAACTGGCCATCATTTGGAGACCGTGGACTCTCGCAGGAGCATCCTCTCCCACTCAATCTTTTTGGGCTTTAAGTTTTAAATACCATCTTCTCTAGATGCAATTAATTATCCATCCTATATTGTTTCATTATATATCTCATACATAATGAATGCATGGCAAAGCCTAGGGTTGGCAATTTTCTAAATGACATGCAATCACATAATATCACATATTATAAGCATTCATTTCTCCATTCATCACATGAACTAATAAAGCCACTTTTTATTGTCCATCCTAAAAAAATTAAATAATTACAAGCCTTTTAGGCCTAAAGTATTCTTCTTGGACTTGGATCTTCCGCTTCGAACTCTTCACAAACATGATCCGGCCCATTCAGTAAACAAAATGCAATGGCATATATGAAAATCGAATTTTGTCACTTTGAAAAATAAAATTCCAGCACCAGATTTTTAGAAAACCAAATCTTTGTTTTGACAAAAAATTCCAGCACTAGTTTTCATTAAAACCGAAGCTCATTTCATGAAAATAAAAAACCAGCACTTAGTATTTTAGTAAAACCGAAATTTGATTCTTTGAAACAAAAATTCAGCACTTGTTTTTTAATAAAAACTGAAAAGTGATCCATTGAAACAAAATTCCAACAACTATGTTTTCACAAAACTTATGCCAATACACAAAAGAATACACCGAAAATTTTACCTTTCCATTTTCTCAATTCATGGCTGCTCCATCTTCATCATTACATCAATATGTACATTACAAAATCAAAGAAAATAGACAAAAACAAACCACGGAGGAAACATGGTGATGATAGACCACCCTTCTTGTTACAACCAATGAAGAAATCTTACAAGGTAAACTTAACTTCTATGGACAACCAAAAGAGCAAACATATACCATGTATATTTCTATCACATAAAAATATGCAACATACACAAAAAGATTGCCAACCCATGCATCCAATATATAGGAACCAAAATCATGCATTAGAAACTGTCTCTGATACCAATTGTTGGATCGGAAAAAGAAAACATGCTTTGTTTAGAAAAACGGTAGATTTCAAAACTTTTAAGAAATCATTACTTGCAGCAGAAGCAACAAATCCAAATCAACATGCCAATCCATACATGATATGGTATAAGGATAATAAAATATAAATAAGATCAGTAGTATTAACGACTCCTTCGCTACAACTTTAAATCCTCGCTGCGCTATGCTCTCCTTCTTCGTGTATCCAAATCCTTTGCCTTTGACTCTTTTCCTTTAGCAATCTACTTTATCCTTGTTGTAGTATCCTCAACCAATTAGATTTACCACCTATTCTTCAAGGAAAATTAGGTTAACAAAATCCTTTGGTGCGAAAGGAGAAGAAATGTTTGGAGGAGATTTTCTTAGAAGAAGAAGAAGCAAAATTGAAACTCTTTCAACTGGTATTTTCGATTCTCTTTCATGAAAGGAGAGAAGGTGTAAAGAACATGCAAGAACTCTTTCTTGCCTAGCAATTTCGTATATGCATGGATGGAAGGAGAGAGAGGGATCAAATGCATCACTTCTTTCATTAATCACTCATAAAATAGCCAATAAATGAGATTATCTTCATTTATCTTTATGATGGCTACTTGAAAAGACCATAACCTAAAATTCAATACCCAATTTTGATTTTGCCAAGAAGAAAGAAGGAAGATGGTCCATCTCATGTACATCTTTGATCTTTAATCTAATGAATGCAAATAGGTTACAAGGCAACATTAAAAGACAACCATTAAACCATTTAATGGTAAGTTCATAACTCCATTTAATGATGATTAACCATAATAAAGACCATCTTTATTTAGCATTTTAATGTCAAATGTGTGGTTACACATCCAACCTAGGAATAACCGAAATTGCAATCTTCTTCTTAAAAAAAATTGTTTTAATATAATTAATCTAATTAATTACATTAAACCAAAAACCAAGCCCATTACTAAATGTACATTTGGGCTTCTTTAATTAGACCAAGCCTAAGATTCAATCATGAGCTTCTAATTAACCTCCATTTATATTTCTTACTTAGCTTGATAACCTTCCTTAAAGCCAAGTGGGGAATCTTATTGGTCTTTGATAATTCAAACTCCAATAAGCCCAGAATTAATTCAATCTCATTGGAATTAATTCTAGCTTATTAACTAAATGTCATTCCACTAAAGACAATTAGTTGAACTCTTAAATTATTAAATATTATGAGAATATGTCCAATTGCAAACCCTATTTAGAACCTTATTATAGTCATCCGCATAAAAAAGGGTAAAATTATCGTTTTGCCCTTATGTTGGTTTTTCCTTCTAGATCTCTCATTTTACTTTATATGGTGATTAACACATAAGATCTCGTCTCAGTGTTAAGACTTGATGGGTAGCTAGTCCATCAGATTACTGGTGCCAGTTTAATCACAAAATCTCCTTAAAACATCTAGAAGAGATGATAACACTATAAACTCTTTATTTGAGTGAATGTTCCCTGATACATGTTTCAATTAATAATTCCAACATGCAGACACTGGTTTAATACTCTATAAAAATCCATTCCAATCATATCAAGAATTATAATGAAACATATATGAGTTCACCACTCATCAATATTATGGTTCATAATAAGCGAATGCTTAAGTTGTATGTTTTAAGATTAAAGTAACGACCCACTTTTTTCTTGAAAACATACTTGATTCCAGATTCATTTAATAGTGTCATTATCGATAGTCAACTACTATCATGATATGAAACTCATCATTCCCTTCAAGTAAACTCCTTTACTTATATGGAGATAAATCACAACACTACAGTTTAAATCATAATCAAGCGACCAACTTGATTATTCAACTATGAATCAATTAATCCAGATTCTAATAATATACATGTTTCCCATACATCTCTATGTATATGTATATTACTTACAAAAGAATCTTGGTACCTTATGACCAGATATATAATGCTCATATAGATAAAACCAAATTCTTTTGTTTTATTAATAATAAATATTTTCATTACAAAACTGTAACTGAAGAAGATAAAGTTACATGTAAATACACTTGCTTTCGAGAGCACAAAAATCTCCACCATACTTAACATAAGCCTAAAATCTTATTTTTACAAAAATCGAACTTCAAAAACATCATAAACAAACATAACGGACGAACGTCTTGACTTTCTTTCATCCAATCTCCTTCTTGAAACCTGGAGATGGGGATGAAAGGGGGTGAGCTTTACAGCTCGTGGATAACATGTTTATAACAGAAAAATAAGCAAAAATTATTTTTCAAAACTTTTGCCATTTTATGTAGGAATTCAACACTTAACAATTTACTCACAATCTTATAGCTACCAAAATGTCATCACAAAGAATATGTCATGTAATTTCTGCATCACAACATAACAATTAATTATGCATCATGCCTAATAAATCAATAATGAAATGCACAACAAATGGCTAGAGAGTTCTGTGGAAAAAAAATGGATAAACCGAAGTTTATACAGTGAACAAAACGAGTCCGATTTCTTAGGATCTCGTGGCCTCAAGCTGGCAGCCGGGAGAAGGCTATATGTCGACGTGCACATGACTAACGAAACGTTCCTCTCTTTCCCAAACAAAGAACATATTCATTTCATGCTCAAATCATTTTATCAAATGCTTTCATACTTTTCATGCTCATCATGCTTCCTCATCTTTTCATTCATACAAAATGTCGTGATACTTTTCAAGGCAATACATGATCACAGTCACAATGCATTTTCAACAATTTCCATAATTCAAAACAAGCAATGTCACACACACATGTAAGCAAGAAAGACAATTTTCCCATATACAATAACTATAAATATATTACCCACCAAATATCGCTTGAAAATCCAAGTTCAATATTGTCCTTCCTCTTGCGATTGGATTAGGTCTGCTTGGTTTCCTATAACAAACCGAGTTCTCATTGAAACAACATTCAAAGGAAATTCATAAAGCTTTGAAAATCAAAAGTGCAAAAATTGTCCCATAACCCTTTCAAAACTAGACTTTCGGGTTAACTTTTCCATAATCGTTATGATCAGATAAATGAAGATATTTAGTAACATTTCCTTCTATAAAAATTTCCTTCATTGTCTTATATTTCTAACAACACCAAACTCATTCTATTTGGTTCAGAAACATGGAAGTTATACCCCAAACATATTGGGACTAACCTTATGCTGAAACTATAACCTATACTCAAATTCCATCCAAACTTTGATATCTTTCGAGATTGAATCAGAACTTCATTTCTTCATAAACCTTGTAGCCTTATGTCTCTAGTTTACAAAAAATAAAAAATCACCTCATTTGGACATCTACAGAAAAAAAGTTATGCCCAAAATATCAAAACATGTCGGTGCAGGAAAATGGCCTCTTGCCGCGACGAGAAAGCTGGAGGGCGCCACGACGTGCGTACGCACTGCGACGTGCACATGCGCAGGTCGCGACGTGCGTGCGCCGAAATCTTCCTGAAACCTATTTTTTAGGTATTTTTCACCTATACAATTCCCATCTTTCAAATATAACCTATCTTAACCTTAAATCACCTCTTATACTTCATTTCTAAGCTCATTCCAACCCAAAATCATACACAAACACAACATGATCATCAACCCTAAAAGATTAAACCATTTTTCATATACTGCTCAACAACCATTTCCTACACATGCTAAGCTATACTTGGGTTTATCTAACCAAAACAAGATGGAATAAACTCATACTTACTTGTTAATCTTAAAATTCTTCAAAAATCTCAAGGCTCTAGCTTTCCCCTCTTTTTCTCTTCTTCTTCCTCTCTTCCACGATCTCACCTCTCAAACAAGACAAAATTTACTTCTTCTTCTAAGTTCTACTCTTAATGATCATCAAATGTCCACTATGCCCCTCCATGAAAGCCTTAAACTTTAGCAACTTAAGTAAACTTCCCAAATTGTCCTTACACATCATATTCCTTTACCTTTTTACTCACAACATGTAAAACTCTAATTTAATCTTAATCTTCCATTAAATTTTCATTAACCTAAGCAATAAACCTCAAATTATTCTAACCAAACACATTTAATCAAACTCAACCTCAAAATAATTTATCTTGAAAAACCACATAATCAAATCAATTCATACTTAATAAAATCAAGAAAATTTTGGGGCCCAACACATACCAATGTCATTCATAATTTCAATTAACATTCACATAACAATATTTCAATCACACAAAGAACGCAACAATTTTGAAATAATCAAACAATCATTCAATTCCATCAATTTATTCAAAATCATGAATTTAACCATTCGAAAACAATAATTTGAAAACCCTTTTACTTTCTTGATTTTTTGAAAACACATACATAGCTTATAATTCAAATTATAAACATGGTACCCACCTCATATCCATGCTTGAAACTTGTCCAAAGCCTCAATTTTTCCATTCCTTTCTTTCATCCAAATTAAAATTCCCTTAATCTTCTCCAATTTCGAAATTTCTTGGCTCATATTGGAGCTGTCATGTTCTTCATCTTTTTCCCTCTTGGAGCATCTCTAAAATCTTTCTTGAAAACCTATAAAAATCGAAACCTAGCATATTTTTCTTCTTCTCCTTTCTTTCCACCAAAAGCTCTCCCTCTTCTCTCTTCTTTCTTCTTTCTTTTCTTTCTAACTTAAACAAATTCATGCTTCTCCTCTTCTTAAATGATAGCCCATTCTTCTTGCATTTAATGACTGCAAAATGACTCATTTGCCTTTCCTTAAGTCGATCGGTCGGCCAGAACAGAAGGACGATCGGTCAGCCAAAAAAAAGGGTCGATCGGTCGGCCAAAACAAAAGGTCGATCAGTTGGCCAAAACAAAGGGTCGTTCGGTTTGCCAAAGCAGAAGGTCGATCGGTCGGTCAAAACAAAAGGTCTGTCGATTGGCCAAAATAGAAGGTCGATCGGTCGACCAAAACAAAGGGTCGGTAGCTTGGCCAAAATAAAAGGGCGATCGGTCGGCCAAAATAAAGGGTCAATCGGTAGGCCAAAACAAAAGGTCGGTCGGTCGATCAGTTGGCCAAAACAAAAGGTCGGTCGGTCAGCCAAAATAGAGGGTCGATCCAAAACGTATACCTGACTTTCAAGAATTCATAAATTTTTGCACAGAAGTCCAAAAATCCCAAAGTTGGTATAAAAATAAAGATACAAGAAAACTCTACAACTTCCATGCAGAACTAGAAAATCAATTCCGTCTATAAAGGGGTCAAACTCCCACTCAAAATTTCTATCCAATTTAAGTCTCCCTAAATAGTATCACAACTTCTAAAATTTCTAACTTGCATCTCCAAGGTCCAAAAATGTCATACTTTATATTAATGAAAAGATAACAATGCAACCTAGAACTTTAATGAAGGATAGAAAAATCAATTTGGCCTCTAAGGGAATCCAAAATCCACTCAAAGTTTCTGTCCACTAATGCTCTTCCCAAACAGTAACAACAACTTGTAAAAATTCATAACTTCCTATTCCATGGTCCAAAAATTCCATACTTTTCATCAATGGAAAGATCCAAACATAATCTAAAACTTCTATGAAGCACTTAAAGGCCATTTCAACCTCTAAATAGGTCAATTTTTCAATCAAAGCTTCTGCCCTGTTAAAAAAATCACCTAAACAATGTCCAACTTCACATTTTCATATCTTCAAATTTCCACAATAAAAAATAACATATTATACATCATTGAAAAGCTATAAAATTCCTTTACAACTTTTAGTAAGGCTACTTGATCCAATTCAAACAACATATTAGTCCAGAATTCGCCTCAAAACACAGCATACATAATCCTACACTTAAGAGCATTTTCGAAAACAAAGTAAAATACACTTAAATTCGAATAGTCATAACTTTCAATCCCGACATCGAAAACTGTCATACTTTATGGTGATAGAAAACTATCAATAGAAGCTACAAGTTTAATGGAGATCATTTCATCAAAATCTCTCTTGATCAATCCAGAAAAATTTACAAAGATTTCAGACCAAAAAGTCAATTTTTTGTTACTATTCATCTTACAAAGTCAAACTTTCATAATTCTCCAAATTCTTACACTTTCACTCTTTATTTCTTGATTTTCAACTTCCATTTCACTCAACTCATTCACTTTAACTTTCATATCCCATACAAATCTACTCAAATATCAAAGTCATCAAAACCCATCAATTCTTTTCTCATCAATTTCCTTGAAGCACAATAACATCTATAACACAATACATATACAAAAACACTCATTTCATACATTTAATATTTCTAAATTCTACTAAAAGATCGAGGTCCAACATTTCTTCCCCTCTTAAAAGAATTTCGTCCCCGAAATTCCTACTTGAGTAATCATCAAATAACTTTTTCTCTCAAATAATTTCTTCTAAAAGATCTTAGTCATTCACTTTCTTTTCTAATTTCCTCATCATACATATATCTCAACTTATTCACAACATTTCACTTCTTGTATCAAAATACCACCAATATCATATAATGTCGATATTCCTTAACATCTATACACAAATAAATGGTCCAATTCTTAAGGAACCTTAACATGGACCAAAACCATTCAAAAGCAACCTTTGAATTTCTATACTTATAGCTCTATCATTCATCCCTTCTTTCAAGTATCTCTTATTGCATCTCGCATATGTATATTCGAAATCAAGTCACAAAATTGACGAAGCTTAATCATTATGAAATTCTACTCTCATTCATTAACGCATTTGGATACAATTGATCATAACTCATCACCTTAATAAAAAACCACATAGGTTCTTCAAATGATTCATGAAAATTTATTCACATCAATATGACATTCTCATTAATTTAATTCTATCTATTCAAACTCTTATCAATTTCTCATGCATATCACTCATACACATGCGCCCATGTAAGATCCTAATATCGACACTTTGATACCATAAATGTTAGGACGTGATTTCAGAATCAGATCCCTACTGGCAAAAACGGAATCACATTTCGAAAACAAAGTGGCGGGAACGAACGAAAACAAATCACAAGCGGAATCAAAAGCGAAATTCAAAGAAAGCAAATCAGATCAAAGGTGAAAGAATTGAAAACGAATTGAATTCTTAATGAGCCATAGAAAAATCGAAAGGCTCGGATTTACAAAATTTTAGAAACAACGAAACAAAACGGATCAATCAACTAAATGTTCAAATTCTGACATTCGTGAACGCTTACTTTAGGAAAATGCGCGTTAGAAACCTTACACTAAACCAATCTGAAACCGGTATAAATTTTTTTCTTTCTTTTTCATTCTTTATTCAATCTCATACAAAGCAATTTAATTTCCCATTTGGAAATTCATCCTCAATCAAAAACATAATTTACTTGATTCTTCATATTCAATCATAACCATCAATTTACAAAAAATCTTATTATTCCTTTCTTTTGCCAATAGACACTTAACACACATATCTATATATCCATAATTCATACACAATAAGCACTTAAATATCTCAATTCCAGCAGTATCATCGAACCTCCTTTCCGGAACCCATATCACATTCAATCACATTCATATCTCAATTCAATATACAAATTCATAATTCATACTCATCATGAAATAAAAGCTTACAAAACATTAATGGCATTCCGAGCTATATACAAAACCAATATCCATAATCCGAAAAATGCAAAATATACAACTCTTGAATACACTAAATACAAAAGTCACAAAAATCTCCACCATACTTAACATAAGCCTAAAATCTTATTTTTACAAAAATCGAACTTCAAAAACATCATAAACAAACATATCGGACGAACGTCTTGACTTTCTTTCATCCAATCTCCTTCTTGAAACCTATAGATGGGGATGAAAGGGGAGAGTTTTACAGCTTGTGGATAACATGTTTATAACAGAAAAATAAGCAAAAATCAATTTTCAAAACTTTTGCCATTTTATGGAAATTTCACAGTAGAAATTTGACAAAATGCTTATTTCACAAACTCTTCAACTTTTCAAAACATTCATAATCAATTTCGAAAATTTCACGATTAAAAAACTCAATTACTCATTTCTCAAAATTTCGCAAATTTTCAAACTTCATGAACCATTTCAAATCATGTAAATCTTAATTTCTTTCAAAATTTATGAACAATTTTCAAATCATGTAATGCATCATAGTATAACACACATAAGCACATAACATATCAGAATTTGGTTTGGGTCGGTCCAAAAACTGAACGTACTGCACATTCTCATATAACGGTCCTGTGCAGCCGTGAATAGAACGTACTACACCTTCCCGCATAGCGGTCCGGTGTAGCCGTGAATTTATGGGAGTCTTTAACGGAGCTCCAATGCCACTAGCGGGTAGGCGGGCGAAGCCTAGACAAGTACACTTGACCCTCTTATGGGATCTAACCAAACCCACATAACAGATAATTCATACTTGAAAACAGATTTGCCTGAAGGCACATTTTAAAAAATTCAGTCTTTCATATCATGTGATATTTCATACCAATGTCATTCACAATTTTAATTAAAATTCACATAAGAATATTTCAATCACACAAAGAATGCAACAATTTCGAAACAATTAAAAAATCATTCAATTGCATCAATTCAATCAAAACCATAAATTTAACCATTCGAAAATAATAATTTGAAAACCCTTTTACTTTCTTGATTTTTCGAAAACACATACATAGCTTATAATTCAAATTATAAACGCGGTATCCACCTCATATCCACGCTTGAAACTTGTCCAAAGCCTCAATTTCTCCATTCCTTTCTTTCATCCAAATTAAAATTCCCTTAATCTTCTCCAATTTTGAAATTTCTTGACTCATATTGGAGTTATCATCTTCTTCCATCTTTTTCCCTCTTGGAGCATGTTGGATCCCGATTCTGTTTTCAATTTTGTTTTCTTATTATTTGTTTAATGATTTATGTATGCTTCTTTATTTTTTTATTTATTTTAGAATTGGTACCTAACTAGAGTTTGTTGGGGAAGAATTAGAAATATGGAATTGGAGTTAGAAAGAAGAGTTAGTTGAAGTTAGAATTGAACTAAGCTAGTTGGGTCATTAAAAGCCAACGAAGGGCATAGTTGGACAAGGGCTTTAAGTGAGGGGCATAATGGGCAAAGAAGAAGGAAAATAAATGACAAAAATTAGAGAAGAAGAGGAGCATTGTCGTGGAAGCCAAGGAGAAGAGGAGAAGACAGAGAAAAGTGGTAGAAATAGAGAAGAAGAAGAAGATTTCGAAAATCCAAGAGGAAAGGTGGAAAAATCGTGCAAAGGAGGAGAAAATCAAAGCTTCTAAGGTGAGTTATACTATTTTCTTCTTGATTTGTTGAAGAAAGAGGGATTGTGTTGTGTTGGATGGAGAAACCTAGAGAGAGACAGAGGGATTTTCGTGGATGAGGAAGAAGATGGAGAAATCTTTGAATTTCTTTGAGTTTCTAAGCTAGTGTTGTGATTTCTAACCTATAGGAGATAAGGGTAGGCTGGATTTGTGTTTAATTAGGGTTATGACATTTTGGGGTTTTGTTGATTAAGGGAAAATTTTTGGATTTTCCCAATTGGATTGAAGTTATGAATTTTGTTTGTGTATAGGCAATCAAGAGGCTATCCTAAAGCAAGAGAAAGGAGACAATTGTCTTTGGATTTCCAAGTTATGGTTATTGTGTAATGAGCAAATGCATTGTGCATGCTATATGTGCTAAACGAATTGTTTAAATTTCTATGATGTGGGAATTGCTTTATGTTGTGTTCATGTTATGCATTGACTTTGTGACATAATGGTTATGCCATTGAATTTAACCATGACATTTTGTATATGAATGATTGTCATGCCATTGAATTTGAGTCATGGCATTTTGATTGAATGGAAAGAAGGAAAGTATGAAAGTGTGAATCTATGAATAATTGAATTGAAGTATGAAATTTGGTTGTGTTTGGGCGAGAGAGGAACCGTTTCGTAAGTCACGTGCACATTGACATAAAAGCCTTCTCCCGGTTGGCCGCTTATGGCCCACGATATCCAAAAATGGACTCTTTTCATTCACGGTATAAACCTCGGTTTATCTGTTTTGTTTCACGGAACCCTCGAGCCATTTGATTGTGCATTTGCATCTTAATGTGCTAAGCTATGCTTTGGGTTGAATTGCATTCAAATATGTATTATGTGATGATGTTATGAATTATGGAGTTGGAATTGAATTGTAAACTGCAAATGTTAAATTTTCATGTTGATGAATATGCCTACATGAATGTATGTATATATATGGCAATATGGTTGACTGTGTAGTTCAATGCCAATGGCTATAAATATTTTAGCCACTGAGCTGTGAAGCTCAACCCATTTTTCCCCACTCCTCAGGTGCAGAACAAGAAGAATTAGCTATCCTTGCAAGACAATTGGACAACTTCGAGATAGATAGCCTTTGTACTAAGCTAGTTTGAATTCTTTGTATAGCTTAATAAGTATGTTGAACATTGAGCATTCATTTGTATTGTTCTCAATTTGTGATGTGTATTTTGATTTGTAAATAAAGTTTGTTCAATGATTTATTTTGCATAGAAATGAGAACAGGAAATCGAGGACTTCCTTTTGTATATGTATATGTCTTTTAAGGTTGGAATTTATGATAATGAAAATGGCTTGTGCGTACGTATATGATTCCTTGTTGAGATTGTGAATTGTTGTTCATTTTAGAATAGGATGTTAGCGATTGGAAAGGTTTCATGGGATGAATTAATTGAGTTGGAATTAAGCAAACTTAAAAAGGGAATCCTTTGAGTTGATGAACTTTGAATATGAGTGCTATATATGTGTGAGATATTATGGAAAAGCAAGAGAGGAGCTTAGTGATTGATAAGATTTTATTGAATTTAAGAAATCATATGAATTGAGGTGGAGTGATGTATGAATTCCAATTGGAGTTGGGAATGATGTTGTGATAGAAGAAGTTAGTTGGGATGAATGTGTTAAGTTTTCATAAGGGAAATTGTATGTTCTGACTTCCAATGAAAAACTGTATCGATCTAGGTAGGATTAGCCAAAGTGGTCTTCTTGAAGGTTGTAGTTCGTCTTTATAGCTTTCCAACGCTATAAAGTATGAAATTTTTAGGTATCGGAGTTGAGAGTTATGCTTATTACAAGTTAGGATGTCGTATAGGCTTAAATTCCCGAACCATTTGAGTTTATGAAGTGATATTGGGCTCGAAAGAGTGGACTTTGGCAAGATTATGAGTATATGAGAAGTTAGGATGGGTTTAGGACCTTTGGAGGGGTCTTGGGGTGAAAAATTGGAGATAACATAAAGTTACAGGGTCTGCCCGTTTGAATTTCACACAGATTGTGTGATTTTGGGCACAGTAACCCCCCCATCCACCCGAAGGTTACATGGCCTGTGTGCCTGACCATGTGATTTTCACACGGTCCATGCTTTTTCAGTAGATGAACATATCGGGTTCCTTTGGTCATAACTCCTTCGTCCGACCTCCGATTGAGGTGATTCTTGAGGCGTTTGATTCCTAAGACATGTATCTATCCACATAAAAATTTTTAGCCATTGGATTTAAATTCAAAAAGTTTGATGGAAAGGAAGTGAAGGGTCGGATTCGAGAGCTTGATCGGGCTATGAATATACTTTGGATTTTTGAGCATATCTTGAGTTATAGAGCTCCGATTGAGGCGATTCTTGCTTCTAAATGAACTAGAGACCAAGAGCTACCATTTGGAAGAAGTCAATTGTGATTATTGTTGTGATTTCATTGTGTGGGCTCGCCTTTGCGGCTTGAGATGTTATGCAAGTGAGGACTGTTCGAAGAGGGTTAAAGAGATTTCATTGAAATAACCCTATAGGGTGATATGTGCACGTCTTATGTTATGATATTTGGTCGGATTGTTGGGCTTCAAAAACGGGGCCCAGTAGAGCATCTCTAAAATCTTTCTTGAAAACCCATAAAAATCGAAACCTAGCATATTTTTCTTCTTCTCCTTTCTTTCCACTGAAAGCTCTCCCTCTTCTTTCTTCTTTCTTCTTTCTTTTCTTTCTAACTTAAACAAATTCGTGTTTCTCCTCTTCTTGAATGACAGCCCGCTCTTCTTGCATTTAATGAATGCAAAATGACCCATTTACACTTCCTTAAAAGCCTTATAACTTAACACTTTAAGTGATCTATAGAAATGTTCCTCATTGTCTCAATTTCATAATGGCACCAAAATCATTTAATTCGGTTAACTACTTCAAAAATTATACTCTAAACATTTCATACTATTCTTATGCTAAAACATTTTTCTGTGATTTATTTCCATTCAAAAATTGACATCCTTAGAGACTAAATTGAAACTCAATTTCTTCATAACAGTTGTATTCCTATCTCTCTAGTTTAATCCAAATCAAGAATCACCTTATTTGGATGACTAGAGAAAACGTTATGGCCAAAATACTTTCAGCTCTTACTAATCCAAGACTGCACATTAAACCCGACTTCAATTCAAAAATTGAAAGTCTTAGGAGCTAAATTGAAATTCAATTCCTTCATATGACTTGTAGCACCATGTCTATATTTTATTTTTCAAGAATAATCAGTTCAATTGGATCTCCACAGACCAAGAATTTACCAAAATAATGAACCATGTTCAGAACATTTCCCAACTTAATTTGATTAAATCAATCATCCTTGATTTAATCTAAAAATTCCCCAATTTTCCATGGACTGATAGAGGGATGGCTTAGGAATCTAACGCTTTAAAAATCATGTCAATCGGATGTCAGATGGAAAAGATATAAAAAAAAGTGAGAGAGGGTCGGATTAGGTTAGGCAAAACAAAAGGGTCGAATCGGTCGGCCAAAACAGAAGGTCGATCGATCGGCCAAAACAAAGGGTTGATCGGTCGACCAAAATAAAGGGTTGGTTGGTTGGCCAAAACAGAAGGTCGATCGGTCAACCAAAACAAAGGGGCGGTCGGTCGGCCAAAACAGAAGGTCGATCGGTCGACCAAAACAAACGGTCGGTCGGTCGGCCAAAACAGAAGGTCGATCGGTCTGCCAAAACAAAGGGTCGATCGATCGGCAAAAACAAAAGGTCGGTCGGTCGGTCAAAACAAAAGGTCGATCGATCGACCAAAACAAAAGGCCAGTGGGTCGGCCAAAACAGAGGGTTGATTCAAAACTCATACCTGACTTTCAAGAATTCGTAACTTTTTAGAAAGAAGTCCACAATTCACAAACTTGGTATCGAAAGAAAGATAAAAGGAAGCTATACAACTTCCATGAAGAACTCAAAAACCAATTTCGTCTCTAAAGGGGTCAAAATCCCACTTAAAGTTTCTATCCAATTTAAGTCTCCCTAAACAGTATCACAACTTTTAAAATTTCTAACTTGCAGCTCCAAGGTCCAAAACTATCATAGTTTATATTAATGAAAATATAAAAATGCAACCTACAACTTTAATGAAGGATAGAAAAATCAATTTGGCCTCTAAGGGAATCCAAAAGCCACTCAAAGTTTCTGTCCACTAATGCTCTTCCCAAACAGTAACAACAACTTGTAAAAATTCATAACTTCCTATTCCATGGTTTAAAAATTCCATACTTTTCATCAATGGAAAGATCCAAACATAATCTAAAACTTCTATAAAGCACTTAAAGGCCATTTCAACCTCTAACTAGGTCAATTTTTCAATCAAAGTTTCTTCCCTGTTAAAAAAATCACCTAAACAACATCAAACTTCACATTTTCATATCTTTAAATTTCCACAATAAAAAAAACATATTATACATCATTGAAAAGCTATAAAATTCCTCTACAACTTTCAGTAAGGCTGCTTGATCCATTTCAAACTACACATCAGTCCAGAATTCGCCTCAAAACACAACATACACAATCCTACACTTAAGAGCATTTTCAAAAACAAAGTAAAATACACTTAAATTTGAATGGTCATAACTTTCAATCCCGACATCGAAAACTATCATACTTTTTGGTGATAGAAAACTATCAATAGAAGCTACAAGTTTCATGCAGATCATTTCATCAAAATCTCTCTCGATCAATCCAGAAAAATTTACAAAGATTTCAGACCAAAAAATCAATTTTCTGTTACTATTCATCTCACAAAGTCAAACTTTCATAATTCTCCAAATTCTCACACTTTCACTCTTTATTTCTTGATTTTCAACTTCCATTTCACTCAACTCATTCACTTTAACATAACCCATTCAAATCTACTCAAATATCAAAGTCATCAAAACCCATCAATTCTTTTATCATCAATTTCCTTAAAGGACAATAACATCTATAACACAATACATATACAAAAATACTCATTTCATACATCTAATATTTCTAAATTTCACTAAAAGATCGGAGTCCAACATTAATTCCCTAATACCTTCTTATACTGAATTTTAAACTCTTGTCATGATAAGCATATAACCATTTCGGTTCCAAATGCATCCTTTTGCGATTATAACAAATTTATGTTTTCATTACCATCTGCTTATATACTTTAATCTCCTAATTTCTACTCATATCCCTATTTTCCTCAAAAAATTCATGACAATACGCTCACACTTATATCATATTCGAGGATAGACCATCACAGTACAATCTTGGTGTCATATTCAATAATACATCCACCAATACAATTGTAGTGAATCTCTATTTATCATATTAAACCATATACAATTTTTCATTTCTTGATATCCACAACTTCCATTTTCTCACATTCGAACATACCATCACTTTTCTCACTATTTCATTCAACTTAAGCACTTAACGCATGCTCATGCGTGTGACTCATACCTATATGACTCAGACTAGGGATCAATTGCTACCATCTGCTATGACATGACTAAAATGCATGTAACATGACATATATCAAAAAATGTCCAAATAAGATAGTAATTCTAGGCTCTGGTACCACATAAATGGAGCACCTTACTCCCACAAGATCCAAACCCGACATTGATGGGTGATATCCGAATCTGTGTCACGCGAGGGTGACGTGCTAAAGCACTCAATCATTTAGAAAATGGTATTAATTTTTTCTTTTTTTTGATACCACAATCAAACATATTATTCAGAAGTCAATCATCACTTAGGGCGCACTTTATTACATAAACATTTTCAATAGCCATTGGGGCCCTTTCACAAATACAATACACTTGAGTCATTTCGGAATACCAATTTTTACAAAAAGTTGCGGAATATACAATTGAATACAAAAATAGAAAAATACAATGCAGACGCGAACTGATCCCGACCTCTGTCCTTGACTTGAACGTTGTAGGGATACTCCCGTTAGCATAACGGGGTATTCTTTTGATCCTAAAAAATATGTGCAAATTTTGGAAGAGTTTTACGAACTCAGTGAGTGACCATCATCGTTGGCTCACCCCGTTATATAACACATAATTCACAATATTTCATATCCAATACAAGTTAATCATTCATATTATGCATATGCAGTGCACATGAGACCCACTTTCTATTTGTTACTGTGTTGTGACCGATTGCCTAACTGTCCCATATAGGGCTCATCAATAACTGTCCCATATAGGGCTCATCAATAACTGTCCCATATAGGGCTCATTAAACTTTGAGCTTGAGGCTCTGATTCACTTTTGAACTAGAAGTTCATTTTCACTCATCGAGCTTTAAGTTTTGATCAGTGGCTACCCTAGTCACAATAGCCATTATGTTTCATGCATTCATGAAATGGAATGCATCAATCATATGTGCATAATCCCATTCAATCATATTCACAAATCATCGGACCGTAGTCCAGCATTCAACAGTTAGTTGAGAATTCACACTTTCATTCCTATACAAATGCACATTTAGAACACATTTAACAGTCACCTTAAGTACACATAGTTCATCCATTCATCCAATTCACGTTCAAGTAGTACTTCAATATCCAAATCAAACATCATAATCATCGGACCTTCTGTCCGGAAACCAATATAAGCAATCACATCTATGTAATCATTCAATAGTTATATAACACAAAATTTCAAATAACAAACAATAAAGTGATACCATCTCGGTCTACTCACAGTACGCTCTAGATTAGCACTAACTTCAAGATTTGGAAACATTTGAATGCAGGAGTTTATCCTTTTGAAAACTCCAAAATCTTCAAGTCCTAAACTATAACATCCTGGTACCAGCGGGAAGGGTAAAATAGGAAATATGGGTGTTTAGTGAAAGCTTAGTAATGCAATTGCATGTTCCTGCATTTTGTGACATACTTGAATTGTCAAAATTGAATTTAATGCACATTAAATTTTTGTACATGCATTCATTGACATTCCCAGTATATTTGGTTCTACTTGTGAATGGGTTGAGAATTGTGGGTTACTGATTTTGAAAATTTGTTTGGAGAGTGACATTATTGATTTTATAATTTTGGAGAATTTTAGGAATTTTTCTAAAATTTTTCAGGGGTAAATCCTAGACTAGGAAAAATGTCTAGGGACAAACCAACTGATAATGGATATTAGAATTTAGTGCCTATGGAATTGAATTTTGGCCATATGGTTATAGGAATAATTGACAAGTGTTATTTATGGAAAATTGGGCTTGAAATTGATTAATTAAGAAGGAATTGCTTGAAGCTTGACATGTGTCATGACACATGGCAACTTAATAGCCATATATTTAATTAGCGTACATTTAAGTGAGCTCCTTTTTGTTGTATCTCACGACACTCACCTTCATACAACTTTTTGGAGCTTTTGTTTGGGACTTCTCCTTCTTTCCTTCGTGGCTATCTTCTTCATGGGTGGTGACTTCCTCCAACCCTAGCCTAGCTTACATCTTTGGCTTGCTTCCTTGCCAATGTGCTCTCTCTCCATTGGTTACCGTAAAAACGTATTTCTAGCCCTTTGAAGATGATGATCGTTGGTGATGGTTGAAGCTAGGGTTTGGTGGTGTTCTTGGAGAGTTCAATGATGAGGTGGCTTAACCAAGTAAGTTCCTTTCAAATGTTATGGGTATGGCTAAATAAAGCTAAATTGATGATGAACTTGAGTATCTTAATGATTTGAGTTTTGTAAGGGTTATGTATGTATCTTGGATGATGTAAAGTTATGTTCATATATGGTTGTTGTATGTATAGGATAAGTGAGAAAGCATCTATAGAGGTTTAGAGATGGATTGATGTTCAAAGAGATACATGAATGAGTATAAACTTGATTATAATTAGATATCTGTGTATATGCACTGTTTCTGGAAATTGTTAAATGATAGATCATGGGTTGTTTGAGAGTGAGTTATTGAATTGAATTAGGTATGGATTGATGAAGAAGTATAATGGAAAAGATGATCTAGGCATGAGATGTAATAGATGAGTTGAATGTCGCTTAAATGATTGAAGAAGAAAAAATTTGGAAAATTTTAATAGCCTGATCTTTGAGTGTGCTTCAATTGCATAGTCATAATTTTTTCTATAGTTGTCCAAATGAGTTGAGGCTTAGCTTAAATGAAACTAGAGGAAATTGACTACAATTCTTATGAAGATGTTGATTGTGAATTTTGTCTTGAAGATTCTCAAATGTTAGTGTTGAAATTGTTGTGAATAAAGGTATAGGATTGTGTTTCATTTAGAGTGTTTGATTAACTAGGGGATATGGCTTGTGTATGAATGGTTTCCATCACTGGGAATGAATGATCTTAAGCTTGGACTAATACTATGTTGAACTAAGGTAGGTTATGGAAAAAGAGTGGAAAATTGGGAAGGATAAGGTGAAGTTGAGATTGATGGATGAAAGGAGTGAAGGAAGTGTAACTAGTGTTTAATGATTTTGGAGTGATAATTGCTTAAGAATAGGTGATTTGGGGATGTTTAAGAGTGTATGAAAGGTTAGAATGGGTTTAGGACCTTTTGGAGGAGTTTTAGAAGTGAAAATTTTAGTTAATCCGTAGCTTATACGATCTTCCTGTGTACCATTACACGGCTCGTGTAAATCCAGGCTCAAAGGACACATTTCACTCGAAGGTTACACAGTCTGACTGAATGGCTTTACACGGTCCGTGTATTTTGGACCTCTTAACGATAGAATTAGAATTTTTGGTCTTCATGAAAGTTGTATCCCTAGATGGCATATTTCCAACCGTCAAAGAACAAAGTCTTTCCGACATCTAAAACGAAAGTTACGGTATTTGCTCCAAAGTATGTTCGATTGGAGAACAATTATGAATATGGTTGCTTCTTTTGACTATAACTCCTTCTTTAGAGCTTAAAATGACTTGATTCTTGTGGAAATGGGTCCCTAGAACATTTTACAATATCTCCACCAAAATTTGTATTAATTGGAGTTAAATTGAAAGAGATTGATCAAATGCAAATGTGAGAGTCTATTGGAACATTGTCAACGGGAGTAGTTTTACTGAATAGAGTTCAATGCTTTGCTTATATCTAGAGCCATAGGATTCCAAATGAGATGATTCTTTCTTTGTAGTAAAGTTAAGTTATAGGGATACAAATTATATGAAGAAGATAAAATTTTCTTCAATTCCTAAGATATTCAAATTCGAGATAGAATTGGGTTTAGTACACTTAGAACAATCCTCAAATGTTTGAGGTATATCTCCCAATCTACTGAACCAAATTGAGTGATCTTGGTGTCAATGGATTCATAAGACATAGGGGAACACATGTATAGAAGAGGGTATGACCAAATTTTATCAGTTTCACTTTCTTATTGAACGTGAATAGTGGACCTGAAAGTGCATTTTGGAAAAATACCCGGGATTGTCATGAACATGCATTGTACATATATGTACATGAATAAATGCTTATAATGGTGCAATATTATTAATGTGTGTGCAACGTATTGCATAAATGGGTTGTGCAGGTCATAAGTCTGCAGTCAGGCGTTTCTAGAAATTGGAAGCAACTGCTAATTTGGAGCGTACTGTGAGTAGACCTAGATGGTCTTACTTTATTATTTGTTAATTGAATTCTGGTATTATTTGACTATTAGATGATTGTGTAAATGTGATTGAATATGTGGGGTTTCGGACAGGAGGTCCGATGATTGTGATGATTGACTTGGATATTGAAGTGCTATTTGTTTATGAATTGGAAGAACTAAATGTATCAAGTGATTGCAATGTGTTTCTTGAATGTGTAAATTACATGCAAGTGACAGTGAGATTTCTCAACAATCTGTTGCATACCAGACTACGGTCTGCTGATAAGCGAATATGAGTGAATAAGAACATGCAATTATGAGTGATGCATTTCAATGCATATGAATGACGATTGAATTCTCAACACTAAGGTTAAATGTCAGACTAAGGTCCGATAATATGGGAATGAATGGGTTTACGAAATTGTGAGTGATGCATTTCATTTCATGAATGCATGTCACATAATGGCTGTTTTCACTAGAGTAGCCACCGATCAGAGCTACAAGCTCAACGATTAATGAGCCCTATATGGGACAGTTATCAATGAGCCCTACATGGTACAGTTACCAATGAGCACTACATGGGACAGTTACCAATGAGCCCCACATGGGACAGTTATCAATGAGCCCTATATGGGACAGTTATCAATGAGCCCTATACGGGACAGTTCAGGCACTCGGTCACAACAGAGTAACAAGACATAAATGATTAAATGATATTGAATGTGAAATAACTGAACAAGTTTATATGATTCAATAAGGTTGTTAATGAAATGCTATGAATATGGGAAATAATATGATATAGGAAATAAAGTGAGATTGGTTCAGTGATTGAATGTGAAATAATATGATCATGTGCGATCAGTATGAGGTATATGCCTTATGTGATATGTGATGAGTGAGCCATCGATGATGGTCACTCACTGAGTTCGCAAAACTCACCCAAAATTTGCAATTATTTTTCAGGATCAGAAGCATACCCCGTTAAACCAATAGGAGTATATTTGCAGGATTCAAGTGAAGGATAGAAGTCGGGATCAGTTCGCGTCTGCATTGCATGTCTTTATTTATATAATAAAGTGTATTTTTGTATTTAGGAAATGGGCCCGAGTGGCTATTGGAAATTGTGTATAATCAAATTGTATAAGATTGAATGAGGACCCAAATTATGCATTGAATTTCGCATATAATGTTTTTAAAAAAATGTACCGATTACTGAATGAGTGTTTTAGCACGCCACCCTCGCGGGGCACAGACTCGGATATCACCGTCGATGTCGGGTTCAGGTCGCGTGGGAGTGGGGTGTTACATATGTGGTATCAGAGCCCAGAAGTACTATTTTATATGGGCAGTTTTTTAAATATGGGTCAAGTTACATGCATTTAAGTCATGTCATAGCAGACGGCGGCAACTGATCCCTAGTCTGACTCGCATGAGTATGAGTCATACGCATGAGCATATGTTAAGTGTTTAAGCTGATGTAAACAATCTAGAAGGAGGGTTGAATAGATCTTTAAAGCTTTTTGAAAAATTCTACAATAAAATCACAAAATTAATAAACACAAAACAATTTAATCAAATTAAATTAAAACTATAGAGAAGAAAGGGAAATGTTGTTTTTATAGAGGTTCGGTGCTAAGACCGATGTCCTTTACCTAAGCTCCCACTTAGGATTTGGGAAACCACTTTACTGCACACTTTTTAGTTCAGTGTGAACTCTTGAATACACCACTTGATTTCCGGCTCAAGCTACCTTTACAATTGATTTGTTTTCCGACACAAATCATACCAACACTACTTGATTTTCGGCTCAAGCTACCTTTACAATTGATTTGTTTTCCATCACAAATCCTACCTCACAAGTGATTCTCCTCTAATCACTCATCTCACAAGAATAATAAGATAAAAGGTGAAAGAACAATGCTCAATACAAAGATGAAAAAATCTAAGAGCAATATGGAGCAATATTTGAACCAATAGTGGAATTCTTTTGCTAGTTGAGCTTCAGTACTTGATCCCTTGATAATTCCTCTATTTATCTGGAGCTTTTAGAAGAATATAGCCGTTGTTGATTTCTTATGGACGTTACTAACTTTTCTCCTTTCTATTTGTGAATACTTGACTTCGTCAGAATCAGTTTGTTGTACTCGTAAGTCGACTTGTCGTGGTATGTAGGTCGACTTGTAACAATGATTTTATCTCCGCTCTTTTATAAGTCGACTTATATAGTGTAAGTCGACTTGCATCCTTCGATAAGTCGACTTATAGTCTATTAGTCGACTTGTGTTGTTCTCAACCTGACAGATCTTGATATATTAGTTGACTTATGATTGTACTAGTCGACTTATGTTGGCTTCAACGGTAATATCCAATCAAATCTTCTATAATCTTCATTATTAATGTCTCTAATAAGATGAAGATTATTTCCTTCTCGATTTCACCTTGATTCATGTCTTGCCAATTCAAGATTGATGAGTCTTGATTACCTGAAATAATTCCTTAACCAATTCTAGATATTTTATTATTATCAAAATATAAAGGAATTTAATTTGTCAACCACCATTGGTCCAACAGCTGAAATACATAGTGAGAAAAGTGATGATATGTTATATTGTGAGAAAACGGAGGCTGTGGACAAGGAGAAATGAGAAATTGTATATGACGAGATATGACAAACAAAGATTTAATAAAATTATATGTGATTAATTGGTGAATGTATTATGGGATACGATGTTAATATTCAACTGTGAGGATATATCCTCAAGTGTAAACGTAACATGAATGCATTGTTGTGGATTGTTTGAAGAAAATGTGTAAACCGTACGAAGAAAGAATGTGGAAAAAAAATTTGAGGAAAATATAACCTTAAAGTTCATTATGCCATTTGGATGTGAAGATTATGCAGTATATAGTGAAGTTTCACATCGGAGATCAAGATACAATCTATTGTAACAAGATAAAGTGGTTTTGTATGCTTAGAGACAATTAAAGTCTCATAGGTTGATTTTTTTTGCATGGTTTAAAATTACTGTCATAGTGATTGCTTTGAGAATTTGGAGACACTAGATATACCGAGACATCTCGGTAATGTACAGATTGAGTAGAATATCTATGAAAATGATGAGACTAAAGTGTGTAAGCCCGGTTAAAGGGAATAAATTTTCTGTGATCGTGAAAGGTTAGACTTGGATTTGAAACCAATGTCGGATTTAGCGTAATAATATGTCTGTGATACTGAGATTAAATTCCTTGGTGATTCTGCATCTATAATACTGAAGGGATTGAGGATATACATATAGACGATGAAATGATGGAAAATAGGCAAATGAGATTAAAATGATGGAAAGAAAATAGGCGATGAATGATGGATAGTACTGAGAAAGTGAGAGATGCGCATAAGTTTGGACTTTATGTACGAATATGATGAAAGAAAGGATGAGGAATGAAATGAGACGAGCGGATGCACTTACCAATTATTATTAATGATGTAGTATTACAAGAAGTAAATTCTTGAAAAGTAGAGTAGAATTGATGGTAAGAAGTGTGTTAAGGTGAGGAAGAAACTGTAGGGTACGATAGTGGCCTACAACAACTAGGTTTATGTCACGATCGTATTGAGGTACCCCAATTGTAGGCAAGAACAAAGATAGACTTTGCTTAGTGCCTTATTGAGCCTTCTTATAAGGATGTTCTAATTATAAAAGCTATGATATCAATTGATCTTATTAAGATATTATGAAATGTTGAAATTGATGTTTCTTGAGGTACTAGGAATGATTGATAGATAATCATGGGAAATAGTTGACTAACAAGGATTTTATGAACAATATCAATGATAGTACTAAGAAATCAATGAGATAGGGTCAGAAATCAATGAAGGATTAAATGAGTCAAAAGTGAATGTTGGAGTTACATTGCTAGTGAAGATTCAAGCATAAGAGTTAGAAAATGTTATAGAGAGTGGATGCATGTTGATTTTGTAGAGTACCAACAATGTAAGTGGATTTATGGATTCAAGGGGACACTTTTCTAATTTAAGAGGAACTTAGGTCCATATTGTACTCTGTGTCAATATGTTTGGGAATGTACATTATAGATGATGAATGTGTTACCAACATAGGAAGTTATGTTTCCTAAAAGGGGGAAATGTCTAGAGAAACTGGCATGAATGAACAGACATTAGAATAAGTCAATAAGAAATCACAAGAAATCGAATGAAATGAGGAAATCAGTTAAGAAAGCGAGTTAATTGGGAAATTGAGAATAACGAGTGATAATACTACTGCACTGGGGAATTAGTGACTTAAACAGGTATTAAAACAAATTATGGGCAGAAAAAGTCTTCGGCTATATTTGTCGGAGTTAACAATGTCCCTGACAGTATTATGTTATTGGAGGTTCAAATAATCCAAACAAAATTGTATCAATTAGTGCCTCCGAGCATAGATGGCAGTGTGAAAGTGTTTTAAAAAGTGAGATGAAAATTTGACTATTTGCGGAATATTATGTAAGCCGTGTCAGTAAGGAAGGAAAAAAAAGAAAATTTGAGGAATGATACAGCTTTGATTTGGGGATTTTGCTATGTATCACGAAGTTTCCCATTAAAGAGTGAGATGCAATCTGTTGCAATTATATAAAGGGATGTTTGTAACTTGGGACAATTAGAGCCTCATAAGTTGAAATTAGATATTTGATTGGAAGTCTACTAATTGGTTTGAAAGTTAGGAGACATTCTTTATACAGAAATATTTTGGGAGATATATTTATGAATATATAGATCAGTAAAGATTGACGTAATTAGTGAGTTGGAAAAGATTGAAAGGAATTGTGCAAATGAGTATTCCTCAATTAAACTAGTGTTGTCAATTAATATATTGAGCAGACGATTCAATAGCAGAGTATCAAATTTGGACACTAAGATTATCAAATCGAGTGTATTAATGAGTGTAGAATGTCGAACTATAAGGGTCAAAAAGAAAATATTATTAGCTATCAGATGTAAACTCAGTTGTGTATAAAAGGATTTGGCAAAGCCCAAATTGAGGGTTTAGAAATAGCAAACTTTATCTAGGAATTGAAAACGGATCCCCAACTTTTGAGTAAATGAGAATTTTGATTGCCTTAAGAAGTAGGCGTAGTACCTGATAAAGAGACTGTTAGAGATAACACAAGAAACAAACAAAGTTATATGTCCTAGTAAGAGTACATCGAAAGAGCAATTGAGGGCCAATAGTTTTGACAGTTGGAATAAGTGTACAGTTTATATTTTGGAAGATTATAAGAACATGAGATTATTGTTTAGTTCAAATTGACTGCAGGCATATCAAACGTGATATTGACGATACCATTAGAAGAGTGTATAAGGGGTCATCTAATAAAAGGGAGTTATTTGTCCCTACATTGAAATGAAGAGGGTATAAAAATGGTTGAAAACTATAATTGTTTTGAGAGAATATTGATGAGTGAAATGAATCGGTGCTAGAGGTTAAGTGATTCAAGATAATGACGAATGAGTTAAGTGGATCAACATTGAGGTTATGGGATATCATGAGATAGATATAAGAGTTAAGTGTATTAATATCGATGAGAAGTGAAAAAGACGACTTGTCTTTGAGAGTATCACCTTTTCCAAGGTGCACTTAGATGGGGATAAAGGTGTAAATAGAGGAAAATGAAGTTCGACATAAATTAGTTTATATGAACCTATAGGGAGAATAGAACTATGAAATTATATGAGTCAATATAAATCATAACAGATGTTTTTGATTCACACAGTATTATATGGATTTGGTGGATTTGGTTAAGAAGATATTGAGACTGGAAATGAAAATAACTTACCAAGGAAATAATTAAGTGTGATGGTTAAACAAGGGATTGATAAACCTCTTGAATCTATCAACTGTGGTCTCAAAAGAAAGTATTCGAGTGGCGAAGTGATATAGGAAACGGAGGAGTAGATGAGATAATATTGTCCTTGCCTTATTGTTTAATCAGATATTAATTTCGAGGACGAAATTTCTTTAAGGAGGGGAGAGTTGTAACATCCCGGTACCAGCGGGAAGGGTAAAATAGGAAATATGGGTGTTTAGTGAGAGCTAAGTAATGCAATTGCATGTTCTTGCATTTTGTGACATACTTGAATTGTCAAAACTGAATTTATTGCACATAAAATTTTTGTACATGCATTCACTGACATTCCCGATATATTTGGTTCTACTTGTGAATGGGTTGAGAATTATGGGTTATTGATTTTAAAAATTTATTTGGAGAGTGACATTATTGATTTTATAATTTTGGAGAATTTTAGGAATTTTTCTGTAATTGTTTGGGGGTAAATCCCGGACTAGGAAAAATACCGAGGGGCAGACCAACTGATAAACGGTATTAGAATTTATTGCCTATAGAATTGAATTTTGGCCATATGGTTATAGAAATAATTGACAAGTGTTATTTATAAAAAATTGGGCTTTAAATTGATTAATTAAGAAGGAATTGCTTGAAGTTTGACATGTGTCATGACACATGGCAACTTAATAGCCATGTATATTAGCTTACATTTAATTGAGCTCCTTTTTGTTGTATCTCATGACACTCACTTTCATACAACTTTTTGGAGCTTTTGTTTGGGTCTTCTTCTTCTCTCCTTCGTGGCTATCTTCTTCATGGGTGGTGACTTCCTCCAACCCTAGCCTAGCTTACATCTTTGGCTTGCTTCCTTGCTAATTTGCTTTCTCTCCCTCGGTTACCATAAAAACCTATTTCTAGCCCTTTGAAGATGATGATCGTTGGTGATGGTTGAAGCTAGGGTTTGGTGGTGTTCTTGGAGAGTTCAATGATGAGGTGGCTTAACCAAGTAAGTTCCTTTTAAATGTTATGGGTATGGCTAAATAAAGCTAAATTGATGATGAACTTGAGTATCTTAATGATTTGAGTTTTGTAAGAGTTATGTATGTATCTTGGATGATGCAAAGTTATGTTCATATATGGTTTTTGTATGTATAGGATAAGTGAGAAAGCATCTATAGAGTTTTAGAGATGGATTGATGTTCAAAGAGATGCATGAATGAGTATAAACTTGATTATAATTAGATATCTATGTATATGCACTGTTTCTGGTAATTGTTAAATGATAAATCATGGGTTTTTTGAGAGTGAGTTATTGAACTGAATTAGGTATGGATTGATGAAGAAGTATAATGGAAAAGATGATCTAGGCATGAGATGTAATAGATGAGTTGAATGTTGCTTAAATGATTGAAGAAAAAAAAATCTGGAAAATTTTAATAGCCTGATCTTTGAGTGTGCTTCAATTGCATAGTCATAATTTCTTCTATAGTTGTCCAAATGAGTTGACGCTTAGTTTAAATGAAACTAGAGGAAATTGACGACAATTCTTACAAAGATGTTGATTGTGAATTTTGTCTTGAAGAATCTCAAATCTTAGTGTTGAAATTGTTGTGAATAAAGGTATAGGATTGTGTTTCATTTAGAGTGTTTGATTAACTAGGGGATATGGCTTGTGTATGAATGGTTTCCATCACTTGGAATGAATGATCTTAAGCTTGGAGTAATACTATATTGAACTAAGGTAGGTTATGGAAAAAGAGTGGAAAATTGGGAAGGATAAGGTGAAGTTGAGATTGATGGATGAAAGGAGTGAAGGAAGTGTAACTAGTGTTTAATGATTTTGGAGTGATAATTGCTTAAGAATTGGTGATTTGGGGATGTTTAAGAGTGTATGAAAGGTTAGAATGGGTTTAGGACCTTTTGGGGGAGTTTTAGAAGTGAAAATTTTAGTTAATCCGTAGCTTACACGGTCTGCCCGTGTACCATTACACGGCCCGTGTAAATCCAGGCTCAAGGGACACATTTCACTCGAAGGTTACACAGTCTGACCGTGTGGCTTTACACGGTCCGTGTGTTTTGGATCGCTTATCGATAGAATTAGAATTTTTGATCTTCATAAAAGTTTTAGCTCTAGATGTCTTCTTTCCAATCGTCCAGGAACTAATTCTTGAGGACATCTAGAACTAAATTTAGGGCATTTGCGCCAAAGTATGTTTGATTGGAGGACAGTTATGAACATGGTTGTTCTTTTGACTATAACTCCTTCTCTAGAGCTCCAAATGATTTGATTCTTGTGGAAATGGGTCCCTAACAAATTTTACAATATATCCACCAAAATTTGTATTAATTGGAGTTAAATTGAAAGAGATTGATCAAATGCAAGTGTGAGAGTCTATTGGAACATTGTCAATGGGAGTAGTTTTACTGAATAGAGTTCAATGTTTTGCTTATATCTAGAGCTATAGGATTCCAAATGAGATGATTCTTTCTTTGTAGTAAATTTAATTTATAGGTCTACAAATTATATGAAGAAGATAAATTTTGCTTCAATTCCTAAGATGTTCAAATTCAAAATAAAATTGGGTTTAGTACACTTAGAAGAATCCTCTAATGTTTGAGGTATATCTCCCAATCTAATGAACCAAATTGAGTGATTTTAGTGTCAATAGATTCATAAGACATAGGGGAACACATGTCTAGAAGAGGGTATGACCAAATTTTATCAGTTTCACTTTCTTATTGAACGTGAATAGTGGACCCGAAAATGCATTTGGAAAAATACCCTGGATTGTCATGAACATGCATTATGTATATATGTGCATGAATAAATGCTTCTAATGGTGAAATATTATTAATGTGTGTGCAATGTATTGCATAAATGGGTTTTCCAGGTCACAAGTCCGCGGTCAGACATTTCCAAAAATTGGAAGCAACTGTTAATTTGGAGCGTACTGTGAGTAGACCTAGATGGTCTTACTTTATTGTTTGTTAATTGAATTATGGTATTATTTGACTATTGGATGATTGTGTAAATGTGATTGAATATGTGGGGTTTCGGATAGGAGGTTCGATAATTGTGATGATTGACTTGGATATTGAAGTGCTATTTGTTTGTGAATTGGAAGAACTAAATGTATTGAGTGATTGCTATGCGTTTCCTGAATGTGTAAATTGCATGTAAGTGACAGTGAGATTTCTCAACTATCTGTTGCCTACCGGACTACGGTTGCATACCGGACTACGGTCCGCTGATAAGCGAATATGAGTGAATAAGAACATGCAATTATGAGTGATGCATTTCAATGTATATGAATGACGATTGAATTCTCAACACTAAGGTTAAATGCCGAACTAAGGTCCGATGATATGGGAATGAATGGGTTTACGAAATTGTGAGTGATGCATTTCATTTCATGAATGCATGTCATATAATGGCTATTTTGACTAGAGTAACCATCGATCAGAGCTACAAGCTCAACGATTAATGAGCCCCATATGGGACAGTTATCAATGAGCCCTACATGGGATAGTTACCAATGAGCCCTACATGGGACAGTTAGCAATGAGCCCTACATGTGACAGTTATCAATGAGCCCTATACGGGACAGTTCAGGCACTCGGTCACAACAGAGTAACAATTGGAAAGTGAATATCATATACACTGAGTATGCATGACATAAATGATTAAATGATATTGAATGTTAAATAACTGAACAAGTTTATGTGATTCAATATGGTTGTTAATGAAATGATATGAATATGGGAAATAATGTGATATAAGAAATAAAGTGAGATTGGTTCAGTGATTGAATGTAAAATAATATGATCATGTGCGATCAGTATGAGGTATATGTCTTATGTGATATGTGATGAGTGAGCCATCGATGATGGTCACTCACTGAGTTTACAAAACTCACCCAAAATTTGCAATTATTTTTCAGGATTGGAAGAATACCCCGTTAAGCCAACGGGAGTGTATTTGCAGGATTCAAGTGAAGGATAGAAGTCGGGATCAGTTCGCGTCTGCATTGCATTTCTTTATTTATGTAATAAAGTGTACTTTTGTATTTGGGAAATGGGCCCGAGTGGCTATTGGAAATTGTGTATAATGAAATTGTATAAGATTCAATGAGGACCTAAATTATGCATTGAATTCTGCATATATTGTTTTAAAAAAAAAAGTACCGATTACTGAATGAGTGTTTTAGCATGCTACCCTCGCGGGGCACGGACTTGGATATTACCATCGATGTCGGGTTTGGGTCGCGTAGGAGTGGGGTGTTACATAAAATCCATGTAATTTATGTATTTGACTGTGTATAGTGACCAGCTTCTAGTTTTTCTTAGGGTAGAAGATACAAATAGCAAAGTGGGTTTGGTGTAGGAAAGGAAAAGTAGAGAAATCTCTTAGAAGAGGTTTGATGAAAAACTCTATGTATGGGAAGAAAATCTGAAGAAGGTGACAATGAAGAATGAACTTAGACATATAACTTAACTTTTCAACTCTCCGAAAATAGTAACCTACTTCAAACAAAAGTACAAAGCCTAAGTGACACTTGTCACTTTCCTCATATCTAAGCTCTAACTTAGTTTCTTTTGAAACTAACCCCCTCAAACTCTCATTGTTGGGCCCCAAATTTTTTCTTTAAATTTTTCTTTTTGGATGTTATGGATTTATGGCATAGTTTGATTGAATTGAAAGTATTAATGGAAAATTAAGATTTATTTGAGTATAGTATGGTGTAAATGGAAATGAGTAAGTAAGAATGAATAAGGGCAAAATGGGTAAGTCACTTAAGGTCTTAGAGTTATAAGGCATAATGGATGGGCATTTTGGTCTTTACTCATTCATTAAGGCTTAAGTGTGGGAAATTAGAAAAAGAAAGAAGAAAAGTGAGAAAGGAGAAGAGAGTGTCGTTGGTGGCTTAAGGGAGAAGAAGAGAAATTAGGGTTTTATGATCCTTGAAGATTTTGAAGGACTTGAAGCATTATCAAGTAAGTATGAGCTTATTCCTTCTTATTTGAGTTGAATGAAACCCTAATATAGTTTAGACTATATAGGAATGGGTGTATGAGGGTTTATGCAAAATGGTTAAATCTCTTAGGGTTGATCATCATATTGTTGTTATGAATGATTTTGAGGTTAGAAATGAAGTTTAGGAGGTGTTTTAATGTTTAGATGTGTTTATAATTGAAAGATGGGAGGATTATGGTTGAGAAAAGTGAAAAAAATTGAGTTTCGGAGCTTTCTCGCCGTCGCACGTCGTGACCTGAGGATGAGCATGTCGCGGCGCACGTGCTCGTCGCGGTGCGCTCCATCTTCTCATCTCGGCGAGCAACCATTTTCCTACGGCAACATGCTTCGGTATTTTGCGTATTACCTTTGATGTAGATGTCCAAATGAGGTGATTATTTTTGTTTTGTAAACTAGAGACATAGGGATACAAGTTTCATGAAGAAATGAAGTTCTGATTCAGTCTTTAAGGATATTCAATTTTGGATGGAAGTTGAGCATAGAATTTATGTTTCATAACAAGTTATAGTTTGAACTGTTATAGTATGACTTTCCAATTCCTACCCCAAATTGATTGGAATTTTGGTTGTTTGGTTAAGGAAATCAAGTGAGGCAAGAGGAGCAAGAGGATCAAGAGGAAAGGCATTCCTAAGCAAGTATAAGCAAGAATTCCAAGGTGGGTTCATATTTATAATAGAGCAAATAAGTCACTCATTGTTTTGTTTAATTCAAGAAAGATTTCATGCTTTAAATTGCATCATCAATGTTGCCTTATGTGCTAATGTGAATTGATTATATGTTTGCCATATGATTTGCATTCATGATTAATGAAAAGGTTTCAAAAGAGTTTTCTCATTTCAAGAACACATGTGCATGAAATCATGTTTTTCGAAATGTATGAAAAGCAAGTTTACAAGCAAGTGCCAGTTTGGCAATCAAGTTTACAAGACTTTGAACCATGCATGTTATGTGGGTTTGTGGTTGTCCCAAGAACTGTCACGTGCACGTTGACCATGAAAAGGCTTCGCCCGTCTGCCCGCTAGTGGCAAGGAGCTTCCCCACAAGGACTCCCTCAAGAAACTACATCTACACAGGACCATTTTGATGGGAATGTGTAGTTCGTCATGAACCCGGACTAACCCAAACCATTATGTTATGCTTATGTGTTTAAGTGTTCATGATCTGTTATTATGTTATATGCAAACAAGTTTTGAATTCCACGCATGAATTGTTAAAGATCAAGCTTTTCACGAAAATGACTTTTACATGCTCAAATACTATGATTTCAAAGTTTACCACGGCAATGAGTTATCTTTTGAATAGTTTTGCTTATTTCTGTATTATAAATGTGTTCCCATGAGCTTTATAGCTCACCCCCTTTACCCTCCCCATTCAGGTGACGAGCAAGCGACCGAGTAAGTCAAGGGTTATGGCATCACTCCGACTTCTTATGTTTGCATATTTTTTAAGATGTATTTTTGGAAAACAAGGCTTTAGTTTCATTTCGAGTTTGATTAGTTCAAGGATGTTTTTTTACTTTTGACACTTGAACTCAAAGTATGTATTTGGGTTTGAAATGTTATTAAAGCTTTGTAAAACTCATCTTTTGGATATTAATGAGATATGGATGTTTTTGTTCCAAGTCTTTCGCATTGAATCATTTAAAAGTTTGCTTGAGTTTATTTTGTTGAGTTTTGGGATGAATTATTTTTAATTAAAATGAGAAAAGTTTCAGGTTTATTCATGGTGGGCCGAAGGCATGCGGATGCCGCGATGAGGCTGCTCGCTCGTTGCGATGAGGGCGAGAGCCGTCTCGCTCGCCGCGGTGAGGGCTCCATTGCCGCCAAGGCGAGACATCTCATGCCGCGGCGACGCCCCTTGTTTTTCCGAGGGAGTTTTCTTCCTTCTTTTAAATTATGTTTCACCTCACACACCAAGCACCACGCTTTCATGTCCGATGTTCGGCTTCGGAAATGGGGTCCAACACTCATCTTTACAATCCAACTATCTCCAAGTCTTCACTTGATGTCTTTTTTCCTATTTTCCATAATTTTTTTAAATTTATGCCTAAATTCACTAAAATTCACAAATACAATATTCTTACTAACCAATAGAGTTTTCAATATAAATAAATTCAAAATTCTCAACACACCTAAAAATCACAACTCAATCCAATTATACCTAGAATTATTCAATGAATGCATGTACAATCATTTTCATGTGCCACAACTTCACTATTCATATGTATGTGTAGGACATAATATGCACGAACATGGAAATGCATTCCTATTTCCTTTGTAATCTATCACATTTACAATTTTAGCCTTAACATGGGTAACAGGATGTTACAGATAACTTGTAAAATTCATCCTAGATCAATCCAGATTTTGCCCTAAAGTCAGAACATGAATTTTTCCCTTATCGAAGACTTGAAATTTTGCACTATGCAAACATGGAATGTTCTCAACATAAACATTCAACTACCAAAATGATTTCATTAAACTCTCAAATCTTAACTCATTTATCTCATCACCTTCAACTACATCTGATCAATTATATTTCATATCTTCCTTTCTATAGTATCTTGCTTATGCATACATATATATATATATCCATGGAACATATTGGATCAAATTCACATCTAGGCATAACACTCAACTCAAAAGTCATCATAACTTAAGACATCAAAATGCAAATGCAGACATAAATTGGCTCGAGGGTTTCATGAACAAAATGGAGAAAGCAAGGTTTACTTCGTGAATGAAACGAGTCTACTTTTCGGATCTCGTTGGCCACAAGCAAGCAGCCGGGAGAAGGCTCTATGTCGACGTGCACGTGACTACAAAACAATTCCACTCTTGGCTAAAACACAATCAATTTTTCATGCTCAATTCAATCAATCACAAACCCATGTTCTTATACTTTTTTTCTTTCCAATTAAATCAAAATGGCATGATACAATTCCAAGGTATAACATGATCATACTCATAATTCAATCATCTCAAAATGTCATACATCTTTCAATGCATGACATAACATAAAACACATCATAATGCATTTCACAATTTATCAATTCAAGCATATAAATACACCCATATACACATTGTTCATTACACAATAACCATAAATATTTTACTCGCCTTATAACTCTTGAAAATCCAAATTCAATTTGGCCCTTCCTCTTGCTCTTGGGTAGGTTGTCCTTGATTTCCAAACACAACCAAAAATCTCATTCAATTCCAATGGAAATCCACCAAATTTCCATAATCACAACAAAATGAAATTAACACAAATTAAGCTCAAACTTAACCTACCCATAGTCCAAATAGTTTAGAAAACCCAAAACCTAGCTTAAAAACCCATCTTCTTCCTCCAACACCCATTCTCTACACAAAGCACTTTCTCTCTCTAACTCTTTCTCTAACAAAGCAAGAAGAAGATAATAAACTTACCTTGACAAGATGATTTCTCTTCTTTTTCTTCTTTTCTCTTCTTCCTTCCAAGCTTCCCATGTTTTTCTCCTTTTTATCTCTATTTCACATTTTTTCTTCCCTCTTCTCTTAGCTTCCACGACAACTTCCTTCCCTCTTGAAATTTGACGACACAATTTAGCTTATTTCTTCCAATTATGCCCCTCCTTAGTCTTGTTCTCCCAATTTTGCCCTTCTTTTGTCTTTTATGGTTCTACATCTTTACTCCACTAACTCCATATTAATTCTAACTAAGTTCCAATCTTTCCAATTAATTTCAATATTTATATAAGCCTACTTAATAAGTGACCCAAAAAAATAAAATAAATAATTAAACAAATAAAAAAGCATGAATAAATCATTAAACAATTAATAAGAAATTTAGAAAAGAATCGGGATCCAACACTTTTGTTAAGGTGGAATAACTTCATCAATTTCCTCATCAATATCAGTCTCCATGATGTCAAAATCACTTGACATATTAATAGAAAACCTTTCCCAAAGGAGGTCATCATTGACAATAGAAGATGTTAAGTTCACAAGTGAGTCAAAAAAATCAAGTTAATGCAATTCAAAGCGAAAAGAATCCTCTAGAAATTCAAAGTCAGAGCAAGCATCATCAATAACAATATCAATAATGTTCACACCCAAAAGTGAGTAATCTTCATAAAGATGTTCCATTCCTTCATACATATTAAAACAAACCTTATTATTACCTACTTCTATTGAGATGGTACCTTCTTTCATGCTAATCATGGTGTTAGCAATCCTTAAGAAAGTTCTACCAAAAATCAATGTGGTATCATGAACAAGTTCAGAAGACATATCAAGCACATAAAAATCGGTAGGAAAGTCTAAATCCTTAACTTAGACCAAATATCCTCTATAATGCCCTCAGGATACCTAATAGACCTATCAACCAACTGAAGTACTACAGTAGTAGACTTAAGAGTCTTGACCCCTAATGAAGTGTACACAGATTTAGGCATGACATTAATGGTTGCCCCTAGATCTAACAAAGCTCTCCCTATAGTAACTTTTCCTATAGTGCAAGGGATAGTGAAGGATTCAAGGACTACATTTTACCAAAATTTGAGGTTTAAATAGGGTAGACACATTTGAGCTTATTTGAACTCTTTCATTTGGCGTTATTAGCACCTGATTTTTTTCTTGATGAATAAGCATGATTAGATTAATTTTGGGGTCTTACTAGATTAATTTGTGTTGTAATTAATTATCATGTTAATGTGAGTGAGATTATATGACATAGGTTAATTGAATTAAAGTGTTAGGGTGGTAAGATTGCATGAGGGGCATTGTTGGAACATCACTTAAGTTGTAAAGTCTTAAGGCATTGAAGGAAGGGTATAAAAGGGGAGAAAAAATTTTGTTATCTTGCACTTGGAAGAAGCCAGAAACGTGAATGAGAAAAGACAGAAGAGAGAGAGGCATGAAAAAAGAGAGAAAGAAGAGAAAAGAAGAGAGGTCATCTAGGTTTCAATTTTTCTTAGTCTTTAAAAGGGATTTTGGGGTTGAGCAAGGAGGGAAAAAGGAAGAGGAAGGTTAAAGCTTCAATTAAAGCCAAGAAACTCATTGCTTGGTGAAGATTCAAGGTAAGTTGGTGTTTAATATTTGGATTTTTGGAAGGGATTTGGTTCAAAGAGCTTAGAAAATGCATGGGTGTAACTATTCTAGGATCAATTTCATGCATAGGTTTCTTTGGGTTTTCCAATTGGAGTTCATTTTTGAATGGGGATTCTTGCTAATGTTTAATGGAGGCAAGAGAGACAAGAGGAGCAAGAGGAGAGGCATCCTTGAGCAAGTTTTTGAGCAAAGAGACTAAGGTGGGTTACATTTTTATAATTGAATAATAATCCATTAATGTTTCTTTCAAGAAAAGAGAAATAAATGTTTTCAACTACTTTTAAAATGTGCATTCATTGTTCTTTAAATGCTTGGAGAAGGTGCTATATGTGTGTGTATGAAGTTTGTGGATGAATTATGAAAAAAATGGAAATGATTTCAAAGGGATATCAAGTTTATGAAGTTATGTTTCGAAAATGTGCCATTTGGGCAACAAGTTTCCAAGATGTGATATGCATGATTACGTGGGTTTATGGTGGTCCCCTATGTATGTCAAGTGCACTTTGACCAAAGGCTTCTCCTGCCTACTAACTTGTGGCATGGAGCTACTTCATGGACTCCCCTATGTTAACAGCTACACAAGACCCTTATGGGAATTGTGTAGTACATTCTATTTTAGATCCACCCAAACCATTATATGTGCTTATGTGTTTGCATGTGTTGAAAAGTTTGATAATTTTTTGACTTATGCAAGTTGAGAAATTTATGTTGTATGGATTTTCACAAAAATTTGTTATAATCATGAGGGTTTGCTTGTTACCGATTATAAAATTGTTACTGTAACATCCCATCATCGATGGGAACGATAAACTGATCATTTGGGACGGGTTAGGCGTGTTTAAACATATCTCGGCATGTCTATACATCTTATGGCCTCTATATTTATATGAATGGTAATTGTTGCACATGCACATGATTGTACATGCATTCATGACATTTCCCGGCATATGTATTTATCATGAAAAATGTGTTATTTGTGTTTGAAAAATAGAATTGGAGTGATTTATGTGTGTTTTTCATTTTTAGGAAATTTTAGAAATTTTTCTGGAATTTTTCGAAAAAAATTCTCGGACCGGAAAAATTGCCAAGTGGCAGATTGAATGGATTCCCGGTACTAGAAATGACTGTCCAATGGCACTGGACTATTAGATATATGATTTTAGGATTTATTACTTTGAGCCATTGGAATTTGGAGAGAAATTGGACTAGAAATTGAATTAAAATTGGAAAGACCCTTAAGATTGTTTTATATTAAGACAAGTGGCAAGTGACATGTGTCACTTGCCTACTTAATCTTATGCTTAATGATATATATATGTATATACTAACCTATATTTTGGCAAGCCACTCATGATTCTTTCTTTGGAAGGTGATTTAAAGTGCTTCTTTCTTCTCCTACGTAGGTTCCCTCTTCTCCTCTTCTTTGTGAATCTTCTTCTTCCTTGCTTCTTTTTTAATTTTTGCTCATCTTTCCTACCTTCCTTTACTTGGCTTTCTCTTCTTTTTAGTTCACTTAAAAGGCTAACATTAAACCTCACCCTCTTGAGAAGATGACGATCGCATATGGTGAGTGAGAGTTAGGAAATTGGGGATAAGTTGGAAGATTGGAAGATTTGAAGCTTTAATAGGTAAGCTTTGTGTTTTATGGTAATTAGAAGCATTTATGGTGATTAATTGTGCATAAATTTCATAAAGATAGTGGTTGGATTATTTGGGTGTAAGTATAAGTATGTGTGAGGTTGAATATGTTGTGAATTGATTATGGATTAGTTTTGGATTGATTTTTGATGTTTGAATAATGGTAGATGAATGGATATTTAGGGAAGAAAAATGTGTATGTGTGCTGCCAAATTGTGATTGATTACTCAAGTAAATGTGTGATGAACTTATGGCTGAATTAGAGGTTCAAATGGATGCTTATTGATGTAGGTATAGTAATGGAATGAAAGGAGTTGAGTTGGATATGAATTCTGGAAAATGTTACTTTGTGTAGGTTTCAGATTTTTGCTCATAAATTTTGACATGGTTGTCCTATGGAGATGAACTTTGGCTTAAATTAAACTTAAGAAGTATGGCTAGATTTCATATGCAGGAAGTTTTTTCCAATTATGGCTTTAAGGGTTTTAAATTTGGCATGAAAAGTGAGTTATAGGTGCTGTAGGAACAGTAATCCGAATCTTGAGACCTGAAACTTTGATGATTTTTTTTGGGTTGATTTGGATTGAATTTGTTAATTTGGTCTTCATGAAAGTTGAATATTTTTGTGTTAGCTTTCTAATGCCACTAAGTATGAATTATTTGATTTGTACGTTGAAAGTTATGGTGTGTTAATGTTCAGATGGTCATTTAGCTGAAAATGTGTTTTGTGTGTAAGTGACTCTAAGTGCATGGGTTTTGTGCTTTTTGTGTTCTGATATTTATTTGGGATTGTTAAGGGTGAAATTCACTTAAGTGACATTCTGGAAAGTTGTAGAGGATTGTTGTAGCTTTCTAATGAGGTATTTTATACGAATTTTGAATGTAAGGATTGTTAGATATAAATTTATAAAGTTTTATATATAGTTTAGGTTAAAGGCTGTTTTCTTAAACCCTAATTGGACAGCCACCTTTGTGAGAGGATTTGACCTAGTTTGAATGGGAATTTGCTTTGAAGTCCCCTTGAGGATTGTAGTATATTGTCTGAGCTTTTTATTGCTATATGGTATGTAATTTTTCGACAATGGGTTGGAAAGTTATGAATGTTGGAAGATTCTGTTACTGTGAGAATGAGACTTATATAAGCATAAGTTTTTCTTGAGAATTTGAGTTGTTTCGAGGTTGATTTTTCTTCCAAGTTATTCACGAAACTTGTAGAAAATGTTTTTATCTTTCTTTTGACCTATATCTTGGAATTTTTGGCATAATGAATGGAAAGATAGGAATTTTTTTGTAGACTGCGGTTACTGTTCATATGGTAGTTTTACTGTTTCATTGGGCAGAAGCTTTGTTTGTGTTTTTGACCCTCTTAGAGATTGAATTGGATTGGGGGTCTTCTTGAAGATTGTAGAAAATGTTTAGATCTTTCTAATGGTGTATAATTTACCTTATTTGGAGTTATGAGTAAAAAGTTATGAGGATTAGAAGAACACAGTTACTGTTCATGTGGTCATTTTATGGGCAGTAACTTTGAAGTAGTTTTTGGCACCCTTAGAGGTGAGATTGGTTTGTGGGCCCTTCATGGAACTCTTAGGGTTTCTTGTTATCTTTCCAATGAGATCTTGTTTGTAAGTTTTGGATAAGTGTGTAAAGAGTTATACATGTTAGAAATTCTAATGGTGGAAGAGAGGGAAATAAGTGCAAACTCTCTTATCTTTTGTTTTATCCTAAAGCTTCTTTTGCTTATATCTTCGTCATCCGACCTCCGATTGACCTGATTCTCGAGGCTTCGGATTCATAAGACAATTATCTACGTCTACATGTAGAATTGTGGACTTTGTGGGATTTGATTAAGATTTAGGGATTGAATCCAAGTGAGAGAATTAATTAAATTTTGGCAATATTCGAACCTATAGAGGTCCAAATTTAGTAATTCTGGTGTCTATGGGTTCTTAAAACATAGGGAAATATTTTGTGATGTGAATTATAGAATGGTACCGAGAATGTCACGAACATGCATTGTACACATCTAAATTGCTACATGTGCATTATTTAATATTTCTGATTGTGCATTTGGTAACATGTGAATATTTTGAATGTTATAGAGGCACAGTTGGAACGTCCTCCCACGGACGTTGCCGAGACTTCTCGGCATTAGCTCGGAAGCTATTTGGTGAGTAACCTAGATAGTTTCTCAATTATTAATTGTTTATAATTTTGCACTTATAACATTGTGGAGAATAATGGTGGGCCTTGTGTTTGTTTATGCCTGAGTTTTGGACCGAAGGTGTCCGATGTACTGGGAGATACTGACATAGGAGTGCCCTACTTGACCTATGTGATTTGAATATGGTTAATTGTGAACCAATTGTGTGAATATGTTAATTTGGGATCAACTATGATGTTGGCTTTGCTTTATTATGACATATGCATTCCATGCATAAATGTATGATCAGTAACTGACAGTTTTGACCGGAGCAGCCATTGAGAGCTTAAAGCTCAACGTATTTGGGCCTCGAGCCCACAGTGACACAGAGCCTCAGGCTCACCGATTAATGCGCCCTTATTGGGACAGTTTAGGCACTCGATCACAACAACGTAATAAATTGAAAAAAGGGTCACATACGCATTACATATGCATTTGATTGAATGTCTTTGATTCGGTGGAAAGTGAATTGCTTTATGCCCATGTGAATAGTCATGTGGCACTTCTGAATGGATTATTGTGAAATAAATGTAATCTGTTTGTATATTGCATGAATTGGGTGAACCATTGATGATGGTTCTTCACTGAGTTCGCAAACTCACCCAAAATTGCAAATTATTTTTCAGGACCTAGAGAGTAGACTCGTAGCTCCAGAGAGACTTTTTCTGCCGAGTAGATCGAGTTGGCAAGAGAAGCCATGGCTCACAGGTCGGTCAGCTGGCACTTTTTGAGGGATGACCTAGTTAGGGTTTTTGTATTTGATTTCCTTTTTGGAGTAATGTACAGACAAGGAAAAAACTAACAGTTATGTAAATTACTGCTTTTGATGATATGAAATGAGAAAAAATTATGGTTTCAAAAATTAGTGATTTTCATATTGATGCTTTATCATTATTGATGCCATGTGAAGTGTTAGTGATTGTTTGTAGCGCACCCTTATCGTAGGATATGTATCGAGATGACCTACGGGCGTCGCGATGTATACCCTATAGTAAGGGGATGCTACAGTTACCCACGAGCTTTAAGGCTTACCCCCATTCCTCCCCATCTATAGGCGATGAACAAGATATCGAGTGATCTAGTTGAGAGTCAAGGCATCACTCCAATTTGCATATTTTGTTCTTTTGAAGTTAGATCGTGTAAAACAAGGCTTTAATCACATTTTGAGAAATTATTGTTCTTGTAAAGTTGGTATTTTTGGACTATGATGTAAGGTGGCTCGAAATGCCCACTAAAGCATTGTAAAAGATTTATTCTTCTAATGTTAAAGAAGTGTGAATGGTGCATGGATGATGTGAGTAGAAATTAGATATATGTGAAGAAGTAATCAACTTGAGTTGATGATTTTAGAACATAAATCGTTGATGTATTGAATTATGAGATGTGTATTGGAATTGTGAATGCTAGGATTTCATTGTTAACCTATATGGATATTTGTATATGTTTGATTGTGTGGCTCATCACCAATGGCTATAAATATATTAGCCACTGAGCTATGTAGCTCAGCCCACAATTTTCCTCCTCAGGTGTGGACCAAAAAGAGTAACGACCCTTTGCAAGGCATTTGGAATCTCCAAGATAGCTAGGAATCTTTTGTACTAAGATAGTAACATATGGCTAGCTTTATAGGCATATCAAGTATGATCATCTTTTGTATTTTGTATTAAGTTGATGTATATGTTAATATATAAGTAAAGTTTGTTCAAACATTGATTTTGGATAGAAATGAGAATGAGAACTTGAGAAATTTCCCTTTGTTTGAATATGTTATTTTGTTAAAGTTTGGGTGTGATGGATGTGCTTATCCTTTGGTTAAGATTTCCAATTGTGCTATTTTTAGAATAGCTTGTTGGAGTTGGAAAGATTGTATGTGATCAATTATGGGAGTTGAGATTTAAGAAAAAATGAGATGTAGCAAGTAGTTAAATGGATATGAAGTGGTTTTTGCACTAGAGGGTTGTAATTGAAGGAGATTATGAGAAAAGGGGATGTGAGGATGGGTTTAGGATCCATTGGAAGGGTCTTGAAGGGTGAAAATTTGGTTACATCCGAAAGGTTACACGGTCTGCTCGTGTGAAATCACACAAGCTGTGTAATTTCTGATGCTGAAAAACTGCCAGATCTGAAGGTCACACGGTTTGACCGTGTAAATTCCTACGGTCCTTGCTTTGTCCAAATGATATAATTTCCCTTCGGGGTCTTCAAAAAAGTTGTAGATCTAGAAGTCCTCTTTCCAACCATCTAATAATAACATCAATCCAACTTCTTTATCAAAAGTTATGGCAATTTCTCCAAGGCATGTACAATATGAGTAAGGACATAGACATGTTGGATTTTTTTGTCCATAACTTCTTTGTCCGACCTCCAAATTCAGTGATTCTTGAAACTATAGATACCTAACATGTTTTTCTACATTCCTACAAAAATTGATAGCCTTTGGTGTTGAATTCAAAAAGATTGATCGAAAGGGAGTGAGGGTTCGTTGAGATAACTGACCGTGCGTCGTTACGCTAATCAAAATTAAAATAACTAGACTACTACTGTAGCAGTGGCGAGTCTAGGTCGATCCCACAGAGATTTTGTGAAAAGATTATGAAATGAAATTAAATGGTGTTTAGGAAAAAGGGGGGTTTTGGGATTTTTAAACAAGAAAATAAAATAAAACTAACTAATAAAAACAAATTAAAGAAAACAAGCAAAAAGATGATAAAGGTGGGGAATTCGGTAGGGACCCGGTTCTTTGGTTCAATCTCGGCCTAAACCCTGACTAAACATATTTTATTAATTTTTTGTTTTTTAACCTCTCCTAGAAATTATTAATCGTGGGTTAATAATTAACCCGAGTTTTCCCTGAGGTTTTGTTTAATCAAGATACGATCGTTAATTAAACCTAACCACCGAACAACCTAGGATACGATTTCTAGATTTAATTAGGCAGTAGCATTACGAATTAGGAAAATTGATTAATCAAGGCAACAACCACATACGATGCGTGATTTAACCTAGGTCATGTGATCATGGCTCTGTCGATTTAACCTTACGATCGATCCTTGGAAACCGGTCAAAAAATAATAATTTCCAAGATTGCGGTATAGGTTGCAACCTCGGGTCATCTCACTTAATTGAAACCAAATGAAAAAGGTCTAAGCTAGCTTAAATGTAAAAAATTGCAATTAAAGTTGATAAAATGGGTTTGTTCATTGAAAGAACTAGTAACAGTAATTAAAATTGTAGAAAAAGTATAAAAGAATGTTTTTGTGTTTTTAATAAAATAAATGAACTTGAAATTTTGGGTAATGATCAAATGATAATAAATCCTCTTGAAAATGGGCGCAGGCTATCACAGTTCAAAAATGAATTTTTGGGGATGGAATCTACTAAGTTTCGAAAGATCAACCCTAAAGGACTCTTTAGGTCCAAAGATTTAATTAATGAACTCCATTATTTAAATCTTTGTTAAAAACCTTAGTGTAAAAATTGGACAAGTAAATGCAATTGGTCAATCGGATAAAAACACAACCATCTAAATCAAACACAACTAGGCAGATTAAGAGAGTAAATGCAATATCTGAATGACATATATGATTCTTCATATATTAAGCATCAAAAGTTCTACAAATCACTTTGTCCACATCACAACATAGTGTTCAGCACACGGTTAAACTGTTAACCATGCTAATCTAGCCATACAGATGCAATCTCTAACTCAGAGTTTACACAAATAGAACTAAACTTCAGACACTATATGATTACTCCCCTTTGAAGCTTCTGGTAAACTCAAGTCATTGCTACATCTTCAAGAAGAAATGTCACTTAGCTACGCATAGCTCCGGGCTGTCCCTTAACTGCTGAAGATCGAGCGATACTCATACTAGCAGAAGATACAAAAATAGCAATCTCCAGTTATGGACAGGAACAAGGATAGAAATGCTATCCAGAGTAAATTGGAATGTAAGTAGCAGTAGCGAATTTGAGTACATGGCTATATAATATAAAGACATCTTTCAAAAAGATGTCAGAATTTTGCATGGTATCAGCCAGGGTGTAAGTGTAAATGAAATTACTTAATGCCTCATTGAGCCTTAGTATCGAGGATGCATTGACCATAGAAGTCATGAGACAAGTTGATTTTTTAAAGATTTTGTGAAATGTTGTAATTGATTTTTTCTTGAGCTATTAGGAATGATGTGAATAATAGGTAAGAAACAATATCGAGGTTTGTACCAAGAATCACTGATATAGGGTCAGGAAGTCGGGTAATTTAATTTATGATCAATGAAGACAAGTTTTTCATGACCAGTAGCTGGGACCATAAGCTCTTCTCTCGATTCAACAATGGAATCGAGTAATTCTTTCATAGTGGGCCAAGGCCCCTCACTTGAGTCAATTGGGTTTGCTTCAGAAAGGAATTGACAGACGCAATGGAGGGAATTTTACAATAAGATGACAGGTCTCCCGAAAAAGTTGTGATGTATTGTCTCCTTTATAAGAAAAAAATGAAAAAAATGAAAATTAGAATATTGGAGTTATTTCCATAGCAAAGATTCAAGCATAAGGGTTAGAAAAGGCTATCGGGAGTATATATATTTTTGTTGATGTAAAATATCCAACAATTCGAGGAGACATTCTTGTTCATGTGAGGTGCAATTTGGTTCACATCATAGGATGAGTTTTTAAATCTATTTGGGAACCATAAGTTATCTTTAATGAAGGGGTTTTCAACGCAGGAAATTATGGTTGTAGATAGATTGAAATGTATGGAGCAACAGGTATAAATGAACAGACATTAGCATAAGTCAATGTATAGTCATTGGAAAAGTGATAAAACTGTTGAAATCTCTTGAGAAAAAGAAGTTCAATGAAAAATAGAAGATAAAATGTGATAATACTACTGCACTGAGGAATTAGTTACTTAAGGAATTACGAGAATTGAACATAAGCACACTGAGTTTGAGGTTATAACTATTGGAGTTAACAATACCCCAATAGGATTATGATATTGAAGATTAATGTGATCCAAGCAAAATGACATCAGTTGATGACTATGTTCATAGAGGTACAGAACATATATTAGATACTTGAGAGAAAAGTATGTAAGCCACGTTAGTGATGACTGAAACAAAAGAACAATAGTGTTAAGTATGCCATTCAGATTTGGAGAGTTTATAGTATGTACAATAGAGGTTCCCAATCGAGATCAAGAGGAAATTGGTTGTATTGCATAAGGTGATGTTGTGCACCTAGAGATAAATATAGCTGCATGAGCTAAATTTGGGTACATGACTTGAAAAAAAATTTACAATAATAATTGGTTTGAAAGTGTAGAATCATGATGTGAAAAAAAAACATATAAGATATACATATGACTAGACAGATTAGTAGAGATTAAGGTAATACTGGAATTGGAAAAGATTGGAAGGATTATGTAGAGAGACCTGTCCTAATAAAGCTAATGTTTCAATCAACAGTATCGAATAGACCATTTCATAGCAGAGTACCACATATGTGGATACTAGGTTACTCAATCTAGTGAAATAGAGAGGGTATAATGATGAGCTAAAATGGAGCAAAAGGGAAATCTCATTAGTTATGGAAAAGTAACAACAGTTTTGCAAAAAGGGATTAGAAAAGCCCAAACTGAGGATTTGAGAAATTGTGATGGAATAAAGTATGTGTATTAGTGTACCTCAAAAGAGCAATTGGCAGCTCCGAATCTCGAACTAAGTGCTTATATGTTTGAGTTCCTTATAGTCTTGATCATAGGAGACAGTTATGAAACTTATATATCTAGAATGTTTCAGCATATAAGATGAATGTATAGTGCAAAGTGACTACAATGTTTTTATAAAAAAAATTATCATTTATCCTGATGAGATGACAAAAAGAGTCGATCACCCTAAGTAAAAGTCAGAACAAATTTGGTATACTGTTAGTGAGTGAATGAAATGAATTAAAAATCAGAATAAAGTGGTTCTGATAGATGAATGGATTTTTGGTGGATGACATCAAAGTTGTGACTATATGGGGAAGATTTTGAGTGAATCACCTATGCCAAGGTGTAGTTAGATGAGATATAAATGTAATAAGGGAAGTTAAGGGTGACATAAAGTGGTCTATATAAAATGATGGCAAAAAAATGGGACTAGGGACTGATGAGTGATTTTATGTTTAGTATTGTTATAATCCGATATATGTGGCATTGAAATTGGAAGTAAACAGTTGAATATTCTGAAACTCATCAGGGACATAATTGAGGAAGTATAATATCTAAACAGAGAATTGAGAGACCTATTAACGTTATCAATTGTGATTTTATGAAAGGAAGCATTGAGTAGAAAGATGATATAAGAAATGGAGGAGTACATAAGATAACAGTACCCCTACCTTCTTCTTTATCAAAAGTGAATTTCGAGGACGAAATTTTTTTTAGGAGGGGACAGTTGTAACATCCCATCTCCGATGGGAAGGGTAAAATGGTAATTTAGAATGGGATATGAGTGTGTGAACATATCTCGGCATGGTCTTACCCAATATAGCCTCCATATATGCATAAATTGTAATTTTTGTACATGCACATGTTTGTACATGCATTCCTGACAGTTCTCGGCATATGTGTTATTGTGAGAAGCATATGATTTAGTGATTGAAGATCAAATTGGAGTGGAATTTTGTGTGTTTTTCATTTTTTTGGAATTTTAGTAATTTTTCTGAAAATTTTTTGGAATACCTTTCCGGACTGAAAAAGTTTACAAGTGACAGACTGATTTGGTTTCCGATATCGAAAATGACTGTCTAATGGCACTGGAAAATTAGATACATGATGTTTGGATTTATTTATACGAGCCATTGGAATTTGGGGAGAATTTGGAAAAGAAATTGGAGATAAAATAGACTAGTTATTTTGGGGACCAAATGGAGCTTTGGAAGAGTGACATGTGGCAAGTGACAAATGTCACTTGCCACATCACTCATATGTCACGAATTTCCTTAAGTGAAAGACCATCTTTTGGGTCTTTCACTTGCTAAGTTCGATTGAAGCCCTCTTCATCTCTTTTTTTTTCTTTATTTCTTCGTTCCTTGCCTCCTTCTCACGACACCTTCTTCTTCAAGCTTCAAAGTTGATCATTGCCTTCTTCCATCACTAACCTCTTGAAGACCTTGCTACTTGCTTCTTGATGCTAATGGAATCCAACCTATTCCACCTTACCAAGGGGAAGATAGTGTTTATGGAGGAGCTAGGGTTCTTGGTTATTCGAAGGAGCTTGTAAGCTCAATCAGGTATCTTGTTATTTTGGTTACATGGAACAATTGTGATGCTAGTTTAGAGGCTAATTGCATGAGATGGGATTTTGGGTATATGGATGTCGTGTTTAGTGATGGGTGTGTGTGTGTGTTCTTGCTTTGATGAATGATTGATTGATGATATAAAATAGATGAATGGTTGTTGGAAAAGGTTTTGAAAGTAAAAGTGGGTGTAAAAGAGTGTAGGAAATGTATGGATGTTTGAATGTGTGTTTCTGCCATTTTATGGCTAATTGATTAAGTGAAAGTCTTGCTTACTTTGTGGGTGATTTATTGACTAAATTGGATGCTTATTGATGTAGAAATGGTATGGGAATGATAGGATTTGGGTTAAGTATAAAACCTGGAAAAAATTACTTTGTGTATGTTTCAGATTTTTTATCATAACTTTTGATATGGTTAGACTATTGAGTTGAGGTTTGGCTGTAATTAAACTTAAGAAGTATGGCTAGAATTCATATTAAGGAAGTTTTGTCCAAGTATGGCTTTAAGGGTTTTAAATTTTGCTTGGAAAGTGAGATAGGTGTGCTGGCTAAATAACTGTGATTCTAGCACTGAATGAATTGTTACCCGAAACTTTGGAGAATTTTCTGGTATAAAGTAGACAGATTTTGTAAAATTGGTCTGCATGAAAGTTGAATATTTTCTTGTTAGCTTTCTATCGCCACTAAGTATGAAATTTTTCGATTTGTAGGTTGAAATATATGGTTTGAATAATGTCAGATGGTGATTGATGTGTTAATGTGTTTAGTGTATGTACTGCCTCTAAGTATGGATTTTGATAGTTTCTGTGTTCTGACAACAATTGTGGTCTGTTAGAGTTAAAATTAGCTCAAGTGATCTTATGGAAAGTTGTAGATGATTGTCTTAGCTTTGTAATGAGGTATAATATGAGAATATTGGATGTATGTATTGTAAGTTATGAATTTTTCAATTTCGGATATGGTTTAGGTTATGTGTTGATTTTAACAACCTTAACAGGGCAGCCACATTAATGGGTGAATTTGGACTGATTAGTTATGAAATTTGTTTTTGTGTCCTTCATGAGAAGTGTAGCTTCTTTTCTTATCTTTTCAGTGATATAGAGCATGTAATTTTTCAACAATGGGTTAGAAAGTTATTAATTTTGAAAGAATGTGTTGCTGTTGAGGATGACAGATATAGGCAGAAGCTTTGATTGAGAATTTGTTTTGTTTAGAGATTGAATCTGCTTTCAAGTTGTTAATGAAAGTTGTAGGATATGTTTTTATATTTCTTTTTGTATAAATCTTGGAATTTGTATCAAAGGGGATGGAAAGATATGATTGTTAGAAAATGTTGTACTGTTTTGGAAACTATTTTGAATGGTATGGTGAAGACAGTAGCTTTGATTGTATTTTTGACACCCTTAGAGGCGAAATTGGTTTGTGAGTTCTTCATGAAACTTGTAGGATTTTATATTATCTTTCTAATAAGACCTCATTTGTGGTTATTGGACAATGGAGTAGAGAATTATGATGGTTAGAGTTTCTGTCATTTTTTGTAGGATGAAGTTTATCTGATAGTTACTTTGGGGTGGTTTTTAACTCCTTTAGAGGCAGATCTAGTTCTTACTCTCTTCATAAAAGTTGTAGAGTTTTCTTTTAAATTTCTATTGATACTAAGTTTGTTGAATTTGGAGTTCTAAGTAAGAAGTTATGACTTGGGAAAGTTGGGCTGTCGAAAGAGAAAGACCTGAGTTTTCCAGGTTAGCCACTGTAGATGAACTAGTTAACTAGCAGGTCTTCGACTAGTCGACTAATGCATGTAATTTTTGCAAGCCTGTTTTCCTGAACTGACCTCTCTCCACTTTTTTGCTTATAATTTTTCCGTCCGACATCCGATTGACCTTATTATCGAGGCATCGGATCTGTCAAACATTGAATTTCATTTATTTGTGAAATTGGGAATTTTTAGAGTCAAAATTATCAGGGATTGGTTAGGTCGAAGTGAGAGGATCGGGTAGTAATTTTTCTTCTCTGTGTTTTATCAATAATTGGACCTATAGAGGTTCGAATTGAGTAATTTTGGCGTCAATGAGTTTCTTCAATGTTCAGGAAAATGTTGTGATGGGAATTTTTCAAATAGTGCCGGGAATGTCACAAACATACATTGCACACATTTTAATTGCTACATGTGCATTATTAAATAGTCCTGATTGTGCATTTGGTAATAGTTGTATATTTTGAATGTGATAGAGGCACATTTGGAACGTCAGCACACGGACGTTTCCGAGACTTCTAGGCCTTAGCTCGGAAGCTATAGGTGAGTGACCTAGACGGTTCCTTAATTATTATGTGTTTTAATTCTATATTTAGAATTTTGTGGTGAATAATGGTGGGAATTGTGTTTGATTGTGAATTCCGGACAGAAGGTCCGGAGTATTTGGAAAGATATGATATACAACTGTTATGGGTACGTGAATTTATGATCTACTTGCCTATGATATGACTGATTTGGATTCATGTGATTGATTTTGATACATAAATGTATATTGTGTCATTCATAGGCTAATTGAGTGTGAACTATGATTGCGAGCATAATAAAGTAATGAATTGTAACATATGCAGTTCTTACATAAATGCATAAACAGAAAATGACAATTGTGACCGGAGTAGCTATCGATTAGAGCTTTTAGCTCAACGTTTATATTTGGGCCTCGAGCCCCATAGTGATTCAGAGCCTCTGGCTCAACGATTAATGTTCCCTTATTGGGACAGTTTCAGAGCCTCTGGTTCAACGATTAATGTGCCCTTATTGGGACAGTTCAGGCGCTCAGTCACAACATCGAAATAAATTGGAAAGGTGTCACATGCGTATGTTATTTGCATTTATTTTAATCATTTTAATTAAGTGAAAGGTAAAATGCCTTATGTTTTGTGGTACCAATCATGCGGTACCTATGAAAGTGAATTATGAAAAAATCGTGTTATGCTTGAATGTGGTATGAATTGAATTAGTTATGTACGTCTAAATCAAATGAAATGTATCAAATTGCTTGTACTCCAGTGAAATTGTGAAATGGGGTCAAATATGCAAGAATGTGAATATATGTTATGTGAATTGATGTGTTGTATAAATTGAGTGAACCATCGATGATGGTTACCTCACTGAGTTCGCAAAACTCACCCAAAATTTACAATTATTTTTCAAGACTCAGAAGAATACCCCATTAGACAATGGGCGTATAATGCTAGAAGAAGTCGGGATCAGTTCGTGTCTGCATTAGTGTCTAAGAAAAATTGTATTTTCTGAATTTTTTGTACAAATGATTAGGTCATGTTGTAAAGTTAACAGACTGAACTAAATTGTATTCATGAAAAGGACCCCCATGGCGAATGTACATATTAATGATTGTATGTAAATTGTTTTCCGCATAATACATATATATGTTGTGTATGTTTATGTTTCAAAAAAAAATTTATACTGAGTTTTGACTGAGAGATGTAGCACGCCACCTTCACAGGGCACGGACTCGGATATCACCATCGATGTCGGGTTCGGGTCATGCGGGGGTGGGGTGTTACATACTTCCCTTGGGTTGCCTCCCAAGAAGCGCCTTTGTTTAGGTTCGCTGGCTCTACTCCTTTTTCTCCTCACGTGGCAAAGTTGTGATCTTCTGGAATTACATGTGGCTCTTCCAAGTGAGGTAGTTTCGAATAGGGTCTTAATCGATCATCATCCTCCTTCAGTATCTTCCCTATCCTTAGCTTCTCAATTTTGACTGAGTCCATACAATCTAGAAATATTTCAAACGTCTCTTCACTAATTTTCTTTATCATTTAACTCCTCCAATCTGTAATATAAAGGTAAAGAGTTAGTCTCAAAAATAATTATGGACTCGGTACTTACCTCTAAGTTAAAAGATATGTCCTTTGTGACTTCGAGCTCCTTGTCCACTTCTTCGACACAAACAATTCGTTGAGGGTTGACCTTAAAATTCTCAAGCTCCTCATCACTTTGCAAATTTTTTGCACATAATTCAATTGGATACACCTCGGGGTTGATACGGCTATGCCTCTTCTCATTGCGATTCTAGGTGATCAAGGCTTATTGCCATCTGACCCATTAGGTTTTCCATCCTCTGTTGGTTTGCTTTCATTTCCTGTTGGCTTGCATTTATTTGTTGAATATCCTGGTGCAATTGTAATTTGGTAACAACAAGTTTGTTAACAATTTCTTCTAATGATGCACCTGAACCAGGTGGGTTGGCTTTTATCTCTTGTCGGAATTCTTGCATCTCCTGCTACATATCCTGTTGAAATTGCAAATTGTTAGCAGCCATAGTATTAGCAAGTTCTTCTAAAGATGCAAGTGAATTATGTTGGCTCTCCAGATCTTGGGCGCTAGAATATGTGTCTTTTGGACATCCTTTTGGAATTGTAAAGTATTCTCCTACAATTGCAACATCAATTCTTCCAGAGATGGACCGGAGTTATGATAGGAAGCTTTTGGTCTGTACGAGAATTGTTTTGCGTCCTACAAACTATCATGGAAGTAATTTTGATGATTATTCCATCCATAACAAAAGTTAGGTTGATCAGTCCAAACATTATTATAGGATTGAGAATATGAATTAACAAAGAAATTATTTCCATCCATATCGTTTTTTTTAAAACACAAAATAAAAAATGAAAAGATCACCAAATAACATAAAAGAAATTAATCACGAACAAATATATACAGAACACCAATTAAATCACAAATAAAAACTAAAACACCACACTCCCCGACAACGGCACCAAAATTTGACCGCGCGTCATTATACTACTCAAAATTAAAATAACTAGACTACTATTGTAGCAGTGGCGAGTCTAGGACTATCCCACAGAGAGTGTGTGAAAAGTTTATGAAATGAAATTAAACGGTGTTTAGGAAAAAAAGGGGGTTTTGGATTTTTAAACAAGAAAACAAAAAAAACTAACTAATAAAAACAAATTAAAGAAAACATGCAAAAAGATGATAAAGGTGGGGAATTTGGTAGGGACTCGGTTCTTTAGTTCAATCTCGGCGTAAACCCTGACTAAGCATATTTTATTAATTTGTTGTTCTTTAACCTCTCCTACAAATTATTAATCGTGGGTTAATAATTAACCTGAGTTTTCCCTTAGGTTTAGTTAATCAAGATACGATCGTTAATTAAACCTAACCACCAAACAACCTAGGATACGATCTTTAGATTTAATTAGGTAGTAGCATTACGAATTAGGAAAATCGATTAATCAAGACAAAAACCACATATGATGTGTCATTTAACCTAGGTCATGTTATCCCTAATAATTACAAATCATTAGTCGTTACTCATGAATTTCAACATAACAATTACGGATTATATTGAAACTCTAGCAATGGGTTTGAAATTAACGATTCAATGAATGCATTAAAATCATCAATTCACAATACCCAAAGGGTTCATATAAAAATAACTAAATAATAACGAAAATCTGATTATTCATACACAAAACACAAATCAATTAAAATAGGATAACACAATCATTTCCTAATGAGAAAGAAACAATAAAACAATAATAAAATTACTTAACCCTGTCATCGACGTCGATGTCACCTCCGAACTGGCATCGGGACATTTAGCTCTTCATGGGTCTTTCCCGATAAATTGCGTCAACCCCCATCTTAATCCCTAACCAAAAATCCCTTAATTTCTCTTCTCTCAAGCAAGCTCCAGCCTACACCTCCACTGTGCCTTCGCCATTCTGCTCCTCTGCGTTACACCCCAAGCTTCCAACGCCTCCACTATTCTTTGATGTCTAAAATAAATGTCACTCTCCACTTAAAAACCTCAGCTCATATGCTTTACGCCTGCTCCTTTTTTAAACGCTGCATATTACTCCTTACTATGGCGTTTTTTAATCTATTGCATGTTCCTCTCTACTGCGCCGTTTTGCTTCTTATTATTATGGCTTCTCCTCACTATTGCTTATGATGTGACCAATAAAAGTCACACATCACTTACAACATTGTTCTCCCTTACGTGTGTTCTGTTGTCGCCCTATCTATGTTCAGCTTACGTTTAATGCACAACGCAGCGCATAATGCACAATGCCTGCATTTTGTCGTATGCGCTGGCGTTGTGTAACATCCCATCACCGATGGAAAGGGTATATTGGTAAACTGGGACGGGCTAGTAGGTCACATTGCATATTTTGATTTGTTCATTCATTTGGCCTCTCGATATAGAGAGGAATGAGACATTTTGCACATGCACATATATATACATGCATTCATGACATTTCCTGGCATTTATTCGTGATTATGTTGTGCTTTATGAATTTGGGGAAAATTGTGTTTGAAAGTGTGATTTGGGATGTCTTAGGAGTGATTTTTAGTTGTTAGAGTGATTCTTAGAAATTTTCTGGCCATTTGGGAGAAAAAGTCCGGACTGAAGAATTTTACAAGTGACGGACTGATTGACTTAATAGTACTGAATAATTGTTAAATGGCAATGGGAAAATTAGATACATGATTTTAGAAATAAAAATGTGGAACCATCGGAATTTGAGGACAATTAGACTAGAAATGGTTTTGAAAAGAGAAAAAGAACTTTATGAGTATTTGAGGAAAAGTTGAGTAATATGTCTCTTGAGCCCTAGGTTTTAAATGGTAAAGAGAGCAACCCTTAAATGCCTTAAGTTTTAAATATTTCCTTTGAAGGTTACGAAAATCACTTTGGCAGTAGACTTATCTCCACCATCCTAGGGCATACTATTTCTTTCTTTCAATTGATGCTTGGTTTCCCTCCCTACATGATCTTTTGTTATCCTTGCTTGCTTGCTTTTGCTTCCTTGGCCGAGACCTACTAAAACCCTTAAAAAGGAGATGTTTAGTGAAAGTTTGAGAGAGGGTCGTAGGTGTTGAAGGGGTTAGAGAAGTTTTAGAGTTTTGAAGAGTGGAAGCTTCATCAGGTGAGTAAATTGGTTATATGTTGTTTATTTATTAGTTAGATGCATTTATGGTATTAAATGTGTAAGATTGTGGTAGTTTAAGTTTAGTTATGGTTTATTTTGGAGAGAAAATGTGGGAAAATGGTCGGAGAAGACGAACAGGATCTCGCACGTCGCGACGTGTGAGGGCCTCGTCGCGATGAACGTTAAATTACTCGTCGCGACGAGCGTGGTTGAGACGTCGCGACGAGCTACTTTGATGTCGCGATGAGCCGTTCCTTGTCGTCGCGGCTAGCCTCTGTTTTTTGAACTAATATAGTTTAGTTTTTGGGTCATAACTAATGATGTAGACCTCCAATTGAAGTGATTTTTGATTCGTTATAAACTAGAGAAAGAGTTCTACAATTAGGTTGAAGTAAGAAAGTTTGAATTCAGGTTTTTAAGATCGCAAATCTTGAAAGAAATTTAGTATAGATTTCTAATTCAGCCTAATAATTCTTTCTTGATAATTGGAGTATAATTGTGAGATTTCTGAAATAGATTCAATGCCTTTGAGGTTTTAGAAATAGAGTAAAATGGGTGAATATGACCGAGTAAATAATAATTTGTCTTTGAGGTCTTTCTTGAGAATTTAAGGGTATTGTCTAAATGTGATAGTGTATATAGAATGAAAAGTTGGTTTGAAGACAAAAGAAAGTGGAATTTGGGATTTAGCACCGGGAAGGTCACAAACATGCATCGTACATCTTTTTATTACGACATGTGCATTATTGAACTATTTTGATTGTGCATTTAGTAATGGGAAATTATTTGACTGTTATAGAGGTACCATTGGAACGACATTCCACAGATATTGCTGGGACTTCCAGGCAGTAGCTCGGAAGTTACAGGTGAGTAACCTAGTTGGTTCCTCAATCTTTGATTGTTAAATTTTTTGTACTTAGAATTTGGTAGAGAATAATTATGAGTGTGTATGATTGCTATGTGTGAAATCCCGGACCGAAGGTCTGAGGTATTGGAAATTTTGACATTGATGTGTAAATTGGTAGTGAATGCGATAAATTGTGAATGTGTGTTAATGTGAAATTGAGAACGACGTGACTGTTTATGATAAATTAGATTTGATTGCAATGTGATACTGTAGAAGTGTGATAAATGAAATCCATGAATAAGTGAATAATAACGGTTGTGACTGGCGCTGCCACCGTGAGCTACAAGCTCGACTACTGGAAAAGAGCCTCGAGCTCGAAAGGGAATAGTGCATACCCAGAGGGCTCTCCTATCCCTAAGACGTGTGGAAAGTAGTGCATACCCAGAGGGCTCTCCTACCCCTAAGACGCGTCTAACGCTTAATGAGCCCAAAAAGGGACAGTTCAGAGCTATATGCTCAACATTTAATGAGCCCGAAAAGGGACAGTTCAGAGCTATATGCTCAACGTTTAATGCACTCGAAAAGGGACAGTATAGAGCTATAAGCTCAATGTTAAGGCACCCATTTTAGGATAGTTCAGAGCCTCAGGCTCACCGATTAATGTGCCCAGATTGGGACAGTTCAGGCGCTCAGTCACAACACTGAAATAAAATAGAAAATGTCTTGTACTCAGGTATTTGTGTATTGAATTGATTTCTGAATTGAGAAAGAGGCAATATGCCTTGCATCTATGTGATATTACTTTGTAATCTCTGTGAATATGCTATTGTGAAAATCTGTGCATTGCTATATGATATTCTGAACGTGCTATTGTGATAATTTGTACACTATTTACGTAATGTATGAATTGAGTGAACCATTAATAATGGTTTCTTATTGAGTTCGCAAACTCACCCAAAATTGCAATCTATTTTTCAGGATCGAGAGAGTAGACTCCTAGCTCTAGTGAGAAGGACTTTTCCTGCTGTGTGGATCTAGTTAGCAAGAGAAGTCATGGCACACAGGTCGGTCAGTTGGGATTGTTTTGGGGATGACCTAATTAGATTTTTGTATTAGTTTTCCCTTTTGGAGTAATGTTGTTGGACAGTGGAAAACTGATAGTCATGTAAATTTCTGTTTTGATGAATGATATGAGAAAGTGATTCAGTTTCAATATTTAGTGATTGTTATTTACGATTTTATGAGTATGATGCCATGAGAGTATCGGAATGACCCACGGGCGTTCTGGTGCGTACTCTACGGTAAGGGGGGGCTACACGTTGCCTACGTTTTGTGCACAACACAGCACAAAACGCAGGTCTCTGCATCTGCACTGCTGTGTCATTTTTTGATGCTCCTATTTTATTCTTCTTTTGTCGTTTTGTGCTTCAAGTTTCTTGTATTTTTTTCTTCTCGCTCCATAATGACAAACAAAAATAAATCTTCGAAAAATGGCCCAAATGTAATGCTTCTAACTCAATTTAATTTCTTTGCTCCCAAATTGTACGTAAAATCATATATGAATTAAAGTGAGTATCTTAAACATTTTTATATCTTTAATCGTTAAGTGTAAATAATTAAAAATATCAACAATTAAGCATATACCAATAACCTACAAGGAAACCTGCTCATGCTTTTTGACTCTGGATTGTTGGGCTCCGAGAACGAGGTCCAACATCTTGGGCTCTAAGAACGGGAACCAAAAAAAAGTGTCTGATTGAAGGTATGCAGAAGGATTTGCTCTAGACGGTTGCTGTATAAATCAAAGTGAGATGGGTTTAACACTTGGTGTAGATAGAAATTGTAAAGTTAACTGTATGGAAGTTGAGCTATCATTCGTCAAAGGAAAGCGGAGTAATCATTTCTCTCTTAAACTTCATAAATTGATCCCTTCTATTGTTCAACCTCCTGTGACTGAATTAAAACCCCTACCCCCTACTTTAAAGTATGCTTTTCTTGAGTCTAATGAGCGATTACCTGTTATAATTGCCAATGCCCTGTCTACTAATAAGGAAGAGAGACTCCTTACCATATTGAAAGAACATAAAAGGGCTATAGGGTGGACTTTAGCAGACATACCTGGGATTAGCCCAGCTATTTGCTCATATAGGATCTTATTGAGTGAGGGTTCCAAATCTGTGCGGTAGCCCTAAAGGAGACTAAGCCCACTTATCCTAGACGTGGTTAAGAAAGAAATCTCAAAACTTTTGAGTTCTGGGATCATATATCCCATATTTGATAGTGAGTGGGTTAGTTCGATACATGTAGTTCTTAAAAAGAGTGGGATAATTGTGATAAAAAATGATAGGGATAAGTTTATTCCTTCAAGAATGTAGAATTCCTAGTGTGTGTACATAGATTATAGACGATTAAATGATGCCACACAAAAAGATCATTTCCCTCTTCCTTTTATTGACCAGAAGCTTGAAAGGCTTGCAGGCAAATCACATTATTATTTTCTAGATGGTTTCTCTAGGTACTTTCGAGTACCTATTGTAGAGGACCAAGATAAAACTACTTTTACATGTTCCTTTGGTACCTTTGTTGGAGTTATGTAAATATAGTGCCCTAGAAACCAAGTGTATTTACATGTAACTTTATCTTCTTTAGTTACAGTTTTGTAATGAAAATATTTATTATTAATAAAACGAAAGAGTTTGGTTTTATCTGTGTGAGCATTATATATCAAGTCAAAAGGTACCAAGATTCTTTTGTAAGTAATATACATATACATAGAGATGTATGGGAAACATGTATATTATTAGAATCTAAATTAACTGATTCACAGTTGAATAACCAAGTTGGTCGCTTGATTATGATTTAGACTATAGTGTTGTGATTTATCTCCATATAAGTAAAGGTGTTTACTTTAAGGGAATGATGAGTTTCATATCATGATAATGTTGGATCGGAAAAAGAAAGCATGCTTAGTATGGAGAAACGATAGATTTCAAAACTTTTTAAGAAATCATCTTGCAGCGGAAGCAATATATCCAAATCAACATGCTAATCCATACATGATATGGTATAAGGATAATAAAACCAAGAACAAGATAAAAGGAATTACCGACTCCTTCGCTCTGACTTTAAATCCTCATTGCGCTATCCTCTCCTTCTTATATCCAAATCCTTTGCCTTTGAGTCTTTTCCTTTAGCAATCTATCTTCTTCCTTGTTGTAGTATCCTCAACCAATTAGATTTACCACTTGTTCTTCAAGGACAACTAGGTTAATAAAATCCTTTGGTGGGAAAGGAGAAGAAATATTTGGAGGAGTGTTTCTTAGAAGAAGAAGAACCAAAATTGAAACTCTTTCAATTCTTTCACTTAGGAATTTCGGTTCTACCTTGCATGAAAGGAGAGAATGTCTAAAAACTATGCAAGAACCCTTTCTTACATCTCAATTTTGAAATATGCATGAATTGAAAGAGTGAGAGGCATCAATGCATCACTTCACATTAATCACTCATCGAATAGCCAATAAATGAGACTTACTTCATTTATCTTTAAAATGGCTATTTGAAAAGACCATAACCTATAATTGAATACCCATTTCGGTTTTGGCAAGAAGAAAGAAGGAAAATGGTCCATCTAATGCACATCTTTCATCTTTAATCTAATGAATGCAAATAAGTTACATGCCAACATTAAAAGCCAACCATTAAACCATTTAATTGTAAGTTCATAACTCCATTTAATAATGATGAACCATAATAAAGACCATCTTTATTTAGTATTTTAATGTCAAATGTGTGGTTACACATCTAACCTAACACAATTTCGAAATTGCTTCTTCTCCATTTAAAAAAAATTGTTTTAATATAATTAATCTAATCAATTACATTAAACCAAAACAAGCCCATTTCTAAATGAACATATGGGCTTCAATTAACCATTAATTAGTATAAGCCCATCATTCAATTATGGACTTCTAAAGCCTCCAAACTACTTCTTACTTAGCTTGATAACCTTCCTTAAAGCCAAGTGGGGAATCTTATTGGACTTTGATAATTCAAGCTCCAATAAGCCCATAAATAATTCAATCTCATTGGAATTAATTCTAGCTTATTAACTAAATGTCATTCCACTAAAGACAATTAGTTGAACTCTTGAATTATTAAATATTATGAGAATATGTCCAATTGCAAACCCTATTTAAAACCTTATTATAGCCATCCGCACAACAAAGGGTAAAATTACCGTTTTACCCTTATGTTGGTTTTTCCTTCTAGATCTCTCATTTTACTTTATATGGTGATTAACACATAAGATCTCATCTTAGTGTTAAGACTTGATGGTAGCTAGTCCATCAAACCATGGCGCCGATTTAATCACCAAATCTCCTTAAAACATCTGAAGAGATGATAACATTATAAACTCTTTATTTGAGTGAATGTTTCACGATACATGTTTCAATTAATAATTCCAACATGCAGAATAATCGGATTAATACCTGTAAAAATCCATTCCGATCATATCAAGAATTATAATGAAACATATGAGTTCACCACTCATCAAGATTGTGGTTCATAATAAGCAAATGCTTAAGTTGTATGTTTTAAGATTAAAGTAACGGCCCACTTTATTCTTGAAAACATACTTGATTCCAGATTCATTTAATAGTTCCATTATCGATAGTCTACTACTATCATGATATGAAACTCATCATTCCCTTTAAGTAAACTCCTTTACTTATATGGAGATAAATCACAACACTACAGTCTAAACCATAATCAAACGACCAACTTGATTATTCAACTGTGAACCAATTAATTCAGATTCTAATAATATACATGTTTCCCATACGTCTCTATGTATATGTATATTACTTACAAATGAATCTTGGTACCTTATGACCAGATATATAATGCTCATACAGATAAAACCAAACTCTTTTGTTTTATTAATAATAAATATTTTCATTACAAAACTGTAACTGAAGAAGATAAAGTTACATGTAAATACACTTGCTTTCCAGGGCACTATATTTACATAACTCCAACAGATAGTAGTAGACTATCGATAATGGCACTATTAAATGAATCTGGAATCAAATATGTCTTCATGAATAAAGTGGGCCATTACTTTAATCTTAAAACATACAACTTAAGTATTCGCTTATTATGAACCAAAATCTTGATGAGTAGTGAACCCATATGTGTTTCATTATAATTCTTGATATGATCAGAATGGATTTTTACAGAGTATTAATCTAGTGTCTGCATGTTGGAATTATTAATTGAAACATGTATTAAGGAACATTCACTTAAATAAAGAGTTTATAATGCTATCATCACTTCTAGATGTTTTAAGGAGATTTGGTGATTAAAATGGTGCCAGTATTTTGAAGGACTAGTTACCCATCATGTCTTGACACTAAGATGAGACCTTATGTTTTAATCACCATATAATGTAAAATGGGAGATCTAGAAGGAAAAACCAACATAAGGGCGAAACGATAATTTTACCCTTTGTTGTGCGGATGGTTATAATAAGGTTCTAAATAGGGTTTGCAATTGGACATGAAATATGTGGTCTCATAATATTTAATAATTCAAAAGTTGAACAAATTGTCTTTAGTGGAATCACATTTAGTTAATAAGCTAGAATTAATTCTAATGAGATTAAATTAATTCTGGGCTTATTAGAGCTTGAATTATCAAAGTACAATAAGATTCCCCACTTGGCTTTAAGGAAAGTTATCAAGCTAAGTAAGAAATATAAATGGAGGTTTTAGAAGCCCATAATTGAATATTGGGCTTGCTCTAATTAATGGTGAATTAGAAGTCCAAATGTACATTTAGAAATGTGCTAGATTTTGGTTTAATGTAATTAATTAGATTAATTATATTAAAACAAATTTTTTAAAGAGTGAAGTAGCAATTTCGGTCTTCTTAGGTTAAATGTGCAGCTGAACATTTGACATTAAAATGCTAAAATAAAGATGGTCTTTATTATGGTTTATCATCATTAAGTGGAGTTATGAACTTACCATTAAATGGTTTAATGGTTATCTTTTAATGTTAGCATGTAACCTATTGGCATTCATTAGATTAAAAAAGAAAGATGTACTTTGGATGGACCTTCGTCCTTGTTTCTTCTTACAAAAATCGAAATTGATAATTCAATTTTAGGTTATGGTCTTTTCATATAACCATTGTAAAGATAAATGAAGAGAGTCTCATTTATTGGTTGCTTTATGATTGATTAATGAAAGAAGTGATGCATTGGATGCCTCTCTCTTCTTCCATTCCATACATAACTGAATTTGGTAGTGTAAGAAAGTCTTCTTGCATGTTTTTAGTCACACTCTCTCCTTTCATGCAAGGGTGAACCGAAATTACCAAGTGAAAGAGTTTCATTTTTAGTTCATCTTCTGCTAAGAAAATCTCCTCCAAATATTTCTTCTCCTTTCCCACCAAAGGATTTTGTTAACCTAGTTTTCCTTGAAGAACAAGTGGTAAATCAAATTGGTTGAGGATACAACAACAAGGAGAAGATAGATTTCCAAAGAAAAAGATTCAAAGGAAAAGGATTTGGATACAAGAAGAAGGAGAGGATAGCGCAACGAGGATTTAAAGCTGTAGGGAAGGAGTGGATAATACTCCTCATCTTGTTTATGTTTTTATTATCCTTATACCATATCATGTATGGATTTACATGATGATTTGGAATTGTTGCTTCTGCTTGAAAAATGATTTCATAAAAGTTTTAAAATCTATCATTTATTCAAATATAACATGCTTTCTTTTTTCTGATCCAACAACCTTTGCTTATCGAAGGATGCCTTTTGGTTTATGTAATGCTCCAGGGACTTTCTAGCGTTGTGTGATGGCTATTTTCTATGAATTTTTAGAGGAATGCATGGAAGTATTTATGCACAATTTCATGATTTATCGTGGTTCTTTTGATAATTTCCTAGCTAGTCTTGAAAATTTTTTAAAAGATGTATTGAAAAGAATTTGATTTTAAACTTTGAAAAATTTCATTTTATGGTCAATGAAGGCATAGTGCTAGGCCATTTGATTTCTAGCAAAAGGATTGAAGTTAATAAAGCTAAGATTAAGGTTATATCTTCTTTGCCTTATCATGTTTGTATTAAAGATATAAGGTCATTTTTAGGTAATGCAGGAGTTTATAGGTGTTTCATAAAAGATTTCAGCAAGATTGCATTACCGCTTTTAAAGCTTTTAGAAAAAGATGAAAAAATTGAGTTTGATGATTCTTGTAGAGATGGTTTTGATGAGTTAAAATTCAAACTCATTTCTCCCCTTATTCTAGTTGCCCCTAATTGGAATTTACCTTTTGAGCTTTCATGTTATGCTTCTAATTATGTTGTAGAAGCTATGCTCGGCCAATGGGAAGAGAAGCTTGCATGAGTCATTGCATATGCCTTGAAAGCACTAGATCTAGCTCAAATCAACTACACAACAACTGAGAAAGAACTGTTTGTGGTAGTTTTTACCTTAGAAAAGTTTAGGCCTTATTTGTTAAACTCCCATGTCACCATTTTTACTGACCATGTAGTTGTTTGATATCTCCTCAAGAAACCACAATTAAAGCCTAGATTGATAAGATGGACATTACTTCTTCAAGAATTTTACATTGAGATAAACGATCAATTCGGGGAAACGAATAATGTAACTGATCACATAAGTAGGCTACTAGATGATACAAAGGGAATGGAATCTTCTAAACTTACTTGCGATTCTTTTCTTGATTCAGTCTTATGTGCTTTTGTTTTAAAGGAGCCTTGGTATGCACATATAGTCAATTATCTCATGACTGGACTAACCCTCCTCTTATGTCTAAGTCGTAGGCCCAAAAGCTAAGGAGCGAAACTAGGCATTACATTTGGGATGCTCCTCATCTACGGTGAGTGTGCAGTGTCTAAGTCATCATAAAATGTGTGTCTAGTGGAGAATTCGATGTTATAATTTTAACTTGCCATTTAATGGTTTGTGGTGGGCATTTTTATGCATGGAGAACATCTAGGAAAATTATAGATTTTGTTTTTTATTGGCCTACCCCTTTTAAAGATTCTTCTACATTTTGTCAATCAAGTGATAAATTTCAACATTTTGGAGGGTTAAGTAAAAGGCATGAAATGCCTCAGCAACCTTTACTATTTTGCAAAATCATTGATGTTTGGGGCATTGATTTCATAGGTCCCTTTCCTCCATCTTTTGGTTTTGTGTATATCCTTTTAGCTGTCGATTACATATCCAAATGGATAGACGATGTACTTATTAGAAAATATGATGCCCGCATAGTGGCTAAATTTCATAAGTCCAACATTTTCTGTAGGTTTAGGATTCCAAAGGTTGTGGTGAGTGATAGAGGAACACATTTTTGTAATAAGGTAGTTGACAACCTATTTTCTAAATTTGGTGTCACTAACAAATTCTCCACTGGACACCACCCATAAACTAATGGTCAAGCTGAGTAGAGAGGTCAAGCATATCTTGGAGAAGATAGTCAAGTCATTAAAGAAAGACTGGAGCTTGCATTTAGAAGAAGCATTATGGGCCTATCGGACTACCTACAAGTCACCAATTGGCATGTCTCCCTAACGTTTAATCTATGGAAAAGCTTCCCATTTGTCGGTGGAGTTGGAGAACAAAGCATATTGGGTAGTCAAGCGGAACATGGACTTGGAATCTTTTGGTATGGAGAGGAAGCTGTAGTTGCCAGAATTAGAAGAGTTGCAGCTAGAGGCATATGAGAACTCTCACCTTTACAATGAGAAAACAAAGTTGATGCACGATAAAGTTCTCTAGAGGAAGAACTTCAAAGAAGGAGACAAAGTTCTATTATTCAAGGCTCGTTTTACTTTTAAGCACGGAAAGTTCAACACTCACTGGGATGGGCCATACATAGTCACTAAGGCGCACAATTCTAGTATGGTAGAGCTTTTACATGAAGAGATTGGAGTCAAACTCAAGGTGAATGGCTTTCTATTGAAGCTCTACTATGAGAACCAACAACGTTTGTAATTCTCAGGTTGTTTCTTTCCTTCACTTGTTTACTTACTCTTGCTATGTGATTGATTATAACATCTTCGGGTGCATTATTTTGTTGAGTATGTATGGGGGAGAAATTATTTCAGTAGGAACATTAGCTTAGTGTAACCAAAATTGTGAGAGGAAATACAAGGGATTGTTGAATTTTTATCTCTCTCTCTCTTATGTTGCATGTGTAAGCCAAAAATTGCATGGGAGGTGTCTCATCACTGGCTTCTTTCTTCTAAGGCAAAATCTTTTTAAGTTTTCTTCTTCTTTCCCACCAAAGGATCTTATTGACCAAGTTGTCCAAGAAGAACAAGCGGTCAATTGAATTGGTCGAGGATACAATATTGAGAAGAGGATTCAATAACTAGAAGCAGATACATTACCTACGAGAGGATACATTGCTGAGGATAGGATAGCACAGCGAGGAGTTAGAGCTATAGCAAAGGAATCGGTAATAATTTTCATCTTGTGTTTATGCAAATATTTTTCCTTTTTATCGTATCATGATATGCATGTTGATTTGGTTATATTGCTTCTTCTGCAATTTTGATTTCTAAAAAGTTTTAAAATTACCATTTTATCCAAATCGTGTATGCTTTAATGTAATGATGAAGATGAAGAAGCCATGGATGAAGAAATGAAGAGGTAAGGTTTCGGTTTTGTTTATTATGAATTAACTAAATTTTGGTATGAGATATATAATGAAACAATATAGGATGGTTAATAAATTGCATCTAGACAAGATGGTATTTATTAAAACTTAAAGCCCAAAAAAATTGAGTATGAGAGGATATTCATGTGAGAGTCCATTGTCTCCATATGATGCCATTTGCATATAGTGAAGTGTTACTCCCCACTAAAAGGAATGAATTGATCTTGCATGGTTTGGGTCTCCTTAAGGATAAGTCCATTTATTGGTAACAAATGTGACCTCCTGCTGAGGCATGGTTTGCAAGTATCTTTAGTGGATGAATCAAATGGTTACACACTCAACGTAATTTATCAAAATTTGTCTACTGTAGCTCTGTTGATAAATGTTTGGACCAAATTATAACGTTTTTTTAAAAGTTAGGCATAAAGAAGCATAGTAGCTTTTTTAGTGGGAGGGTCCCTATTTTTCTTTTAACGGATAAGGTGCCCCATCGTCACTAAGTCCATTATGGATAAGAAAAATATCCGTCATACAAATATTTAATTTTTAAAAGTTTTGTTAAATCTATCATCATACATACATGCATTATGATTTTATACAAAGTCCTAATATTGTTGACTAGTATGCTCATTCGTTAATAATTTATTTTTCATACATAATCACCACAAAATGAATCCACTCACTTTGCTCTTGAAAAATAACAAATTGGAAAATGGAGAGAATTTTAATGAATTGAGACGTAACCTAGACATTGTTTTTTAATATGAACGAATATCATGGGCATTAATTTAAAATGAGCCAGCACCTTCAGGTGGAGATTCAACTCCTGACCTAGTCCAGCAACATGAGCAACAACAGAATGCTGATAAGACTTCTAAGCGTTATATTCTAGCTTTTGTCGACGGCAAGTTGCAAAAGAGAATTGCTTGTATAAAAACTACTAGTGCAATGGTCCATCACCTACATATGATGTTGAATCTAAGGACCAGGTCTGAAAGGGTGAAAGCTATCCAAACCTTTCATAATCTCAGATAAAAACCTGGTGAATCGGTGTGGGATTATATGCTTAAGATAATCTCTGCAATCACTGAGGCTAAGATGCTTGGGGCGGACATTGATGCAGACATACAGATGATTATGTTCATCAATAGCTTAAACTCTTCTTTTCAGCAGTTTAAGTTGGACTATGAGCTCAATAGCAAGGATTACACCTTGAGTGAGTTGATGAATACTCTTCAGAGTATGAAGGAGATATTGAATATCAAGCCTCATGGGCTAGAAGAAAATGTAGCATCTTCTTTTAAATCTAAGGGCAAGGGCAAGGAAAAGAAGAAGGGTTTAATGAAAAAGAAGGTCCAAACAGGGGTCAAGGCCTAACCCATGAAAAAGAAGGCAAAAGAGAACACCAAAGGAAAGTGTTTCCACTATGATGAGATGGGCCACTGGAAAAGAAACTATTCAGTCTACCTTGAGTCCCTCAAAAGCAAACAAGGTATGGGTTTCTGAAGTTCTTTAGGGATTAGAAATGTGGCATATTTATTTGATTCTTGGATATTAGATTCAGGAGTCACTGACCATGTTTGTAATTCTTTGCACGGGTTCTAGCAAAGGAAAAGATTACTTAAAGGTAGGTTTCAAGTCAAGATAGCAGATGGATCCTACATTTTGGAAAAATCAGTGGAACTATTATTTTAGAGTTTCCTAATGGTCATAGGTTATATTTGGAAGATGTATATTACATCCCAATGATTGTAAGGAACATTATTTCTGTTTTTTGTTTAATAAAATATGGTTATTCCTTATATTTTGAAAATATTGTTTCAATATATGAGAATAAGTATTTTTTTTGTAATGCAATAATCAAGTAGGGATTATTCTGTATAGAACCTATTATAGGCACACTAAACACCACATAATTGATAAAACCAATAGAATCCATTGTCTCTAGCATTAATTCAAAATATCTGTGGCGCTTAAGAATGGGTCATATCATTCAGAAAAGACTTGATAGGTTAGTAAAGAATGGGATCCTTATGGTCTTGGATAATGATACATTACCCACCTTTGAATCTTGTATTAAAGGAAAAATGCAAAGGAAATAGATCTGAATCTACGTTAGACCTGGTATATACTGATATGTGTGGGCCCATGAATGTATAAGCTAGAGGAGGTTATGAATACTTCATAATCTTTATAAACGATTACTCTCGGCATGGTTATTTGTAATTTATGCATAAAAAGAGTGAATCTTTTGAAAAGTTAAAAGAATTCAAAGTTGAAGCTGCAATATGGACAATAGTTGAAAATGCAAAGAATGGTGGCAGTACATGAATATGATAAACCATCAACTTTTGGCTTTTGATAATTTTTGAATAAATTTATATATTTAGGGGTAGTGTGAAATAGCTGTAAATGAGTTGAATGAAATGGAGCAGAAAGACTAGAAATAAAAAATTGAAGTCTTGGATTTTAGAAAATGGAAGTTCGAAAATTTTCTGGGAATGAATAGTTGAGAGTTGAATCTTTGATCTGAACTTCTATGAATTTAATGTATTGATTTAGGCAAATCTTAACAAAGTTGTCTCTATAAAGTTTTAATTTAGCTTTCTAACTTTCCAACGGTATATAGTATAGAATTTTTTGATATCAGAGTCAAAAGTTATAGTTCTTATAATTGGAGATGCATAGGAGTATAGGATGTATCGTCTGGTGATGATGTGTCATCTGGTGAGGATGCATCGCCTGAGGAGGACATATCATCTGGTGATGATGTATCATTTGGTGAGGATATATTGTCTGGTGAGGACGTATCGTCTGGTAAGGGCGTATTGTCTGATGACGTCATATCGTCTGGTAATGACGTCATATCATCTGTTGCACTGTTAATCTAATCCTATCATCTGGTCCCATTTTTAACCATCTAGATGATAGAATTTGCCTTTGAGTCTTCATGAAAGTGGTAGATCTAGAAGACTTCTTCGAAACCATTAAAGAAAACCTTAATCTGAAATTTCTAGTGAAAGTTATGCCAATTGTTCTGAGATAGGTACAACATGATTGAGGACATAGGCATGGTTGATTCTTTTGGCCATAACTTCATAACCTAACCTCCAAATGAAGTAATTCTTAGACCAATAGATTCATAACACATTTTTCTATCACTACACAAAATTTGGTAGCATTTTGAATAGAATTGAAAAAGGTTGATCAAAACAAATTATGGAATTTGTTGGAATTGTGAAATAGGATTGTCTTACTGAACACACTTCAGTATTATGATTATATTTGGATCTGTAGGATTCCAAATGAGATGATTTTTTATTTGGAGTAAAATAGATAAATAGAACTACAAATCAAATAAAAAAAATTCAAATTGTGATTTAGTTGCTACGATGTTCAATTTCTGGCTGGAAGTTGTATATAGTCTACTATTTTGGATAAGAGCAGTCCAAAAATGTTCGAGATATATCTTCCAAATTAATTAACCAAATTGAGTGATTTTAGTGTAAATAGAAACATAAGACATAGAGGAACACTTTCCTAAATGAGAGTTTGACCAAATTACATCAGTTTCACCTTCTGATTGAACATGAGCAATAAACCTGAAAGTGTGTCTAAGAAAAGTACGAAGTGATTCAATGTGAAATAAATTGTGAATTTAATGGTGTTAGTGAGGCATAATCCTAAGTATAAATTATACTTAGATGGGCTTTGATATGAGAATAATTTTTGGATGAAACTAATAGATAAATACCCAGGATTGTCATGAACATTCATTGTATATATTTTATTACATACATGTGCATTGTTAAACACTTATGATTGTACAAATTGTGATGGATGTGTATGTGCTATTTGATATATAGGAGCAACTGGAACATCAACCTCTAGATATTGTCAGAACTTCTAGGTGTTATCTTCGAGAGCGACTTGTGAGTAACTTAGACGGTTTCTCTCCATTATTATTTACTTAAATTATGTTTTGACTGATAAATGGATGTGAATTGAATTCTCTTGATATCTGGACAGAAAGTCCAATGAATATAAAATGTGGAGTTTATATGGAAGTGCTGCTTGAATATGAATATGAAGAATTATGTGTTTCATAATATGATCGATTGTGATAGATGCATTCCATACATGAGTGCACAATCAAATAATGGCAGTTGTGACCAGAGAAGCCACCGATCAAAGTTTAAAGCTCAAAGTGCAAAAAGAGACTCGAACTCAGACAGTGATTAATAGCCTAAAGCTCCTTATGTAAAATGAGCCCGGTATTCTCATCGGATAAGGGACAGTTGTTAATGAGCCCGGTATCCAAAATGGATGCGGGATAGTTTAGACACTCGATCAAAACAAAGTAACAATGGGAAAAGTGTCTCATGAGCATTTCATATGCATTTTTAACAAGTATGTTGATTGTTTGAAATTCCAAATTGATTTGCTCTAAAATTTAAATGTGATACGTGTTCATTATGCAAAGTTATGAATTATATTTTATGTGAATTGTTATGTTGCATGAATTGAGTGAACCATCGATGATGGTTGCCTCATTGAATTCAGAAAACTCACCAAAATTACAACGTTGTCTTTCAGGATCGAGAGACGACTCTAGCTACTGAAAGGCTCTAATAGCCATGTGGATTGTGATTTGGGAAGAGAAGTCATGGATCAAAGGTTGATCAATTGGAATTTTGGGATGGCTTAGATAGATTTTATATATTTTCCTCTTTCATGTAGTACTTTTGTACTAGGTTTTGAGGATGCACATTTAGTAAAGGATGAAAGACACAGTGTAGACTTTCGATTTTACACAATGAAATAAGGAAAAAGTTGGTTTTTAAAATATTGTGATTTTCTTTTGATGCCTATAAGGGATTAATGTTATGATGCCATGTGAAGTGAATGTAGTGATCGAACGTACCGTATCGTTATTATAGGATATATATACCGAAATGACCTCCAAGCATCCCGGTGTGTACCCTACTATAAAAGGGGCGCTATAGAAGTTGTTGAACCCCGAACATTTTTTTAATTTAGTTAAGCATGATTTAGATAATTATGAGGTTTAGATATGTGAATTTTTTGGAGTTAATTTTTTTTATTTCTATGTTAGTGGAATTTATTTCACAGGTTAGTTGAATTAAAGGTGGTAAAAATGCATAAAGGGGTATTTTGGGTAGTTTACCTAAGGTTAAAAACACTAAGGCATTAAAAGAAGGACAAGGTGGACTTTTCTCATTCATTAAGGGTAAAATGGGAAAGGAAAGGTGTTGTCTTCTTCCTAAAGGAGAAAAAAAATGAAAATAGGAGAAAGAAGAAGTGAAATACAAAAATGAAAAGGTGAGAAAGAGGTGTTTTGTGAAGTAGAGAAAAGAATAGAGTTTTGAGCTAGGTTTCATCTTTTCTTAGTCTTAGAGAAAAAGTTTGAGGTTGCCCAAGAAGGGAAAAAGAAAGAGGAAGGGAAGAACTTTCTTTAGAGCTAATAATCTCATAAATTGGCGAAGATTCAAGGTAAGTTTGATTTTTATACTTTGGATATATGGAAGGGTTTTGGTTCATGAAGTTTAGGAAATACATAGGCATAAGCAATCTAGAGTCAATTTTAATGAATGTACTTTATGGGTTCATAGTTTGAATTCCTATTGAATGGGAATTTTGTCATTTATGAAGGAAATCAAGGAGGGGATCAAGAGAAGCAAGAGGAGCAAAAGGAACGACATCCTTAAGCAAATTTTATAAGCAAGGATTTCAAGGTGGGTTACGGTTTTACAATTAAGTAATAGGCCACTAATGTTTTCTTTTGAATGATGGAAATAAATGATTTTAACTATTTCATGAATGTACTTTACGACTCTTTGAATGCTTTGAGAATGTGTTATGTGTTTGGTATGAGCATATTGTGTTGATGACAAATCCAGTTTAAAAAATGTGCCATTTTGGGAAACAAGTTTACAAGTTATGAAATACATGTTATGTGGGTTTGGTTTGGTCCATTCTGTATATCAAGTGCATTTCAACTAAAGGCTTCTCCTATCTGCCCACTAGTGGCATGGAGCTCTTTCATGGACTCCCTCATGTTTACGACTACACAAAACCACTGTGTGGGATTGTGTTAGTTCGTTCTTTTCACGACTACACAAGCCCATTTCATGGAAATGTGTTAGTTCGTTCTATTTATAGACCTTCCAAACCATTTAGATTTGTTTATATGCTTATGATATGTTGACAAGATTGATGCATACCTGATTTGCATTATTGAGAATTTGGTTGAGAATTTGAGAAATATGTGCTTTGTGATTCAATGTGAATTTTGTTACAATGGAAATAAGTGTTTCAATGGTTTTGTTTATTACTGGTTATAAAATTGTTACCCATGAGCTTTTAAGCTCACCCCCATTCTTTCCCATCTCTAGGCGACGAGCAAGAGATCGAGTGAAAGAGAATCGAGGCATCACTTCAAAATTTGCATTTAGGTTAGATTTGTAACCACAAGGCTTTAGTTGCATTTTGAACAAATTACTATTCATGTATCTTTTTTATTTTGGGATTTTGAAATATTGACGTATTGTGTCTTGAAATGTCCATTAAATCTTTTTAAAAACTCTTATATTTCTATTTTAATGAAGTATGATTGTGTTTTTCCTATGGCAATATCCAAATTGTTCATTTCACTTTCAAGTTTTCCATAAGGGTGAGAATTTGTGTTCTGGCTTTAGGAGCAATACTGTATTGATCTAGGCAGAATTGGACAAAGTTATCTTCTTAGAAGTTGTGTGTTATTTTCTAGTTTTCTAATGATATATAGTATGAATTTTTTGGATATTAGAGTTGAGAGACATGATCATTAGAAGTTTGTGATGCTGCTTGGGATGGACATTCGGCATAGCTACATCATTTTAAAATTTTGGCTCTTATAGAGGCAAAAACTATTTTTAAAGTCTTCACAGAAGTTGTAGATCTAGAAGTATTCTTTGAAAAAGTCATTTAATGACTTTAATTTGATATTTGTAGTGAAAGTTATGCTCATTATACCAATACAAGTCGAAAGAAAAAAAGAAAGAAGGGAGAAGTTGCGATCATGCATTACGACTCTGCGGACATTGCACGAAGGTGTTTCCCTCCCCAAACCTGAACATATTTCACTCTTTTGACCATAACTTTGTCGTTCAACCTCCAAATGACCTGATTTTTAAAGCAATGGATTCCTAACACATTTCTCTATCTCTCAATAAATTTGAAAAAGATTGATTGAATCAAACTAAGGATATCGATTGGAAGAGTATGAATTAGATATTTCACTGAATATACTCGGTCTTTGGATGATATCTTGATTTATAGAGTTTCAAATGAGATGATTCTTGTTTATAAATAAACTTGATATATAGAGCTACAAATCCTTTGAAGAAATTGAGTTTTAATTCAGTCTCTAAGACTTTCAATTTCTAGATGGAAGTTGAGTATAATGTATTGTTTCAGTTCAAGAATAGTCCGAAAATATTTGGGCTATCACTTTCAGATTTTTGAACCAAATGGAATGATTTTGGTATCATTAGAAACTTAAGACAATGGGGAACAAATTTTTTGAAGTAGTCAAATTGAAATTCTAGTTTAAGGTTTCCCAAAATCTGTTCTGAAATAGGAGAAATAAGTTCGTTTTTTATGATTGATTGGTATGCTCATGCCACCCTTGCGGGATGCATGTCCAGATGTCACTTAGGACGTTAGTCACGTCCTTCGAGAGGGCGGGGTCCTAACAAAAGTCGACACCTAAATGTCAATAATAGAAGACATCGAAGTGCCATTAACATAAGATGCTGAAGTGTAAGACATCGAAATATCATATAAGCAGTTGCAGACCCTTCTAGGCATGCCTATTTACCCACAACTAGGACTTAACAGATTCAAAAACAGAAAATTCTAAAATTTAATACACATATCAATCAATGTTTTCATACCATGTATTCATGTTGGGCCCCGAAAATTTTTATTTTTATTTATTATTGATTTATTGATTTACTTGACCTATTCTTTATTTTTGCTTTAATTGTTTTAATTATGTGTATATATATATGTATTTGTTGAGTTTTGAATTAGTTAGTATGATTGGGAATTGGAAATTTTGAAGTTAAAGTGAAGGGTTAGAATTAATTGGATTAATTGGAAGTAAGCTTGGATGTATAGAGCCATATGAGACAAAAATAAGGGCTTGTTAGGAAGAGTGGGCTTTAGAGATTAAGGGAATAAGAAGAAGGAGGAGAGCTCAAAGGAAAAGCATAGTAAGCTATAAGGAGATTGAAACTATGTAGTATTGGAGAAAGGCTTAAGTTGAGAAATAAATGAGTTAAGTTGTGTAGGAGAATAGGCAAGTGTCGTAGAGAAAAGAAAAAGAAGAGAAGCCAAAAACGTGAACCAAGGAGAAAGGGGATTCGGATAAAGAGGAAAAGGGAGAGCCGTAGGAAGCTTGAAGGGAGGAAGGAAGAAGAGGAAAAAGAAGAGAAATCTACTTGTTAGAGATAAGTTCCATCTTTGTTTATGATAGGTTCGAAAATGGGATGAAATCGAAGTTAGGGTTTCTGTAGGGTTTGAAGAAAGAAAGAAGAGAAGGTGAAATTAGAGGGATTTTAGGATTTCTAAGTTAGGATTTTGGTTTTTCTGACATAGATGGCTTATGGGTAGGTTAGGTTTAAAGTTATTTTTACCTTTGCTTGATTCTATAAATGCTATGCCTTTCTTTTAGAATATATTTATTAAATGGAGTGTGATTTAATTGAAGGAAATCAAGAAAACCCCACTCAAGACAAGGAGGAAGGGCAATCTTGAATTCGAATTCCGACATTAGGTGGGTAACATTTTTATAGTTGTTGTGTAATGGGCAAATGTCCTATGTGTGCAATCTTTGTTAATTTGTGTGTATATTGAAAGTGTAATTCCTTCGATTTGAAAGAAAGGTATGAAATTTCGATGATTCGATAGAATGGAAGAAGCATAAAATGCTATTCTTGTGTTTGAATATGTGAGCATAAATTGGTTGTGTTTGGGAAAAAGAGAACCTGTTTCGTTAAGTCTCGTGCACAATGACCCCCCCTTAGCCTTCTCCCGGATGCCCGCTTGAGGCCACGAGATCCTGAGAAATCGAACTCGTCATGTTTACGGTAAACTTTGGTTTCCGTCGTGTTTATGGAACTCTAGAGCCAAATGTGTGCATTTCATCATTTTGGTGTTTATAATGCATAATATGCATTTTAATCGATAGATGATTCCATGTTATGCTTTATGTGATGATTTTGGCTAATTTATGATTTATGTGATGAAGTTGAGTTATTTGTGCTTCATATGATAGATTGCAAATGTTTCAGATTCTTTATATGTTGTATGGCTCATTACTCGATGGCTATAAAGGTGTTAGCCACTGAGTCGTGTTTGCTCACCCCATTCTCCCTCCTCAGGTGCAAATTCTAGTTGATCGCGGAACCTTGCAAGGCATCGGGCATAACTCAAAGAAACCTTAGACACTTTTGTATTAAGTTAGTAACTAGCTTTTGGAATAGATTTATAAGCATATTGAGCATTGAGCATCTCATAGTTTGTATTTTGGTACTTGGTTCTTGATGGATATGATGAGTATGCTGATATGTAATTAAAGCTATGATTGAACTCTTGAATGATTGATAAAGAGATTGAGAGCTCTAGTACTCTCTTCATCATGTGAATTTGTTGATTTGTGATCTGTGCTTGACCTTGAAAAGGATATATGTATAAGTCTTTTGATCATTGAGTTGCTGCTGGGTTTTTTCTTTGGGAGAGCTCGCTAGAAATTTGTAAAGGTTCATGAGCTGTTCAGTTTTGCGAAATCTGGGCTGATGTGTTCATGTGAGCAATTTGGGTATATTGTGTTGTGCTGCAAATTTTGGGTTGTTATAGGTCGAATGGGATCATTTAGACTCCTTTAGGGTGTTAGGCGAGCTGTAGAGCTTTTTCCTGATGTATTATAAGCTATTTTAGGGTGTGTTAAATGGGTAGATATGAGTTGTTAGAATTAAGTGCTGGTGTTGTTTATATGGCAGATGTCAGACAGGACTTTCACGTCATTTTTGAAAGTTGTAGGGCGTTCTCTTAGATTTCCATAGACACCAAGTTTGTTAAATTTGGAGTCCTAGGTCAAAAGTTATGGTGTTTACAAGTTTCAGTATTGTTTAGGAGTTGCTAGTCGATCGGTCTTGGAGTAAACTTTTGATTCCTTTAGTGTCCGAGCTTGCCTTTGAGTCCTTCTTGAAAATTGTAGAGTTGTCTTTTAGCTTTCCAACGAAACAAACCGCGTCTGATTTGGAGCTCGCGCGTTTGGGGTCGGTTTTTGGCCGACCGACCCCTCTTCCTTCTTTTGGCCATAAATTTTTAGTCCGACCTCCGATTGACCTCATTTTTTAAGCGATAGATTCCTAAGAAACTTTTCTATCTTTTTATACCTGGTTTGTCAGTATTTCTTTTAAATTATAAAAAGTGGATTGAAACAAAGTGTGATGGTCAGTCGATAAAGTCTGAATATACTTCAATGATTTTGAAATATCTTGAGCTATATAGCTCCGATCGGGTCGATTCTTGTTTTAAATTAAACTAGAGACAAAAATCTACAAGTTTTATGAAGGAACCGATCGACAATTTAACCTCTAAGATTTTATATTTCTGACTTGAAGTCGGTAGAGTGTCAGATTTTGATTGTTTTCTTCAGATAGTATTTTGAGCATAACTTTTTCATTTCTAATCCGAATTGAGCATTTTCAGTGGCGTTGGAATCGTTAGATTATGAGGAACAAATTTCCTTAGGAAGTCAGTTCGAATTTTTTTATTCGAGTTAGCCAAATTGAGGTCAGAAAGTTGTCACTTTTGGGTCTTCCATGCTTGTGTGTTTCCGAATGTTAGGCCTCGGAGATGGGGTCCAACAATTCAAGCATATCATATTCTTACAGCTTCGCAAATTATTCAATGATCCAAATCAATAGTAAGCAAAACAGTCATAGCAAAACTATCAATACTTACTTACTGAATTTCTTATAAAATTGACTATCTAAATTATTTACAAAAGCTCCCTTTATGCTTATTGTCTCGAAGTTCCGACAATATCTAGAAGTCGCTTTATACGTTCTTCAATAACATTTAATACATGCACATATCACTATTGTGCATGATTATGAAATTCTACTTATATAGCTAGATTATAATTTTACCTGTGAGATGATCACTTATAAAAGAGAGACAAAGTTAAGTGAAAGAAAAGGGAACTCATTCAATTTGAAAATCCTCTTTACATACATAACACTTTTATTCTCATTGACCGAGCATCACAATGTCTTTAAAGAAAAAAAACTCAATATATTTACTATTTATTTGTATAAATTTGTAAACTTAAAAATAGTTCAACAGATGTACCTGAATTTCAATCTATATTATTCATACATGGTATCCAATTTTATTATATCACAATAACTATTAGTTTTTTGGACAAACGAAGCGTTGTCATTCTCGGAAAAGAAAAATTAATAACTCAACCATAAAGTAAAGTCGTAAATCAAAAGAATTAAAAACCAGCATTGGGCTAAGTTGGATCGTGTTCTAGTTAATCCATCTTGGGATTTGTAGGGTTGGTATTGTTTAGTTTCTTTTCTTTTTATGAGGATTGACTCTGATCATTTGCCCGGTAGTAGTGGAGTTTAGCCAGCAGCATGACCGTGGTCTTGTTGAGTCTACTTGGGAAGCCCCGGTGTCTGGTACCGCGCAATTTCTTCTGGCCACTAAATTGAAAAATCTGAAACCTTCTTTGAAGCGCCTGAATACTGAGGTTTACGGGCACATTTCTACCAAGTCGAAAGAAGCTCAGGAGGATTTTCAAACTTCCTACCAACTTTCCTTGTCCAACACGACCGATGCCTCTTTAATAGATTTGGTGAACTCTAAACGAAAACATGCGTTACTCCTCCAGGAGGCTAAACAGCTATTCTTCCAACAAAAGGAGAAATGTACCCATTTACTAGAGGCGGATCGCAACACTCGTTATTTCTCTTCGGTGGTTCGGAAACGTAATCGGCTGAATACTATTACTCACCTTCTTAAGGATGATGGTTCTGAAACGTCCTCCCTCATTGAAGTTGCTGTTTGTTTGGTCTCCTATTACCAGGACCTCCTTGGTTCCTCTAGCCCTCGGGATCCGATTGATACCTAGATTGTTTGAAGTGCCAAGCTCCTCTCTCCAACACTCTGTTCACAATTGCTCGTCCCCTTTACTGATTCAGATATTCGTCGCTCTTTGTTTGCTATTGGTGATGACAAAGCCCCTGGCACGGATGGGTATACGACTGCCTTTTTTAAACACCAATGGGTACGTGTTGGCCAGGATGTTTGTGCTGCTGTGGATGAATTTTTTGTCACTAAGCGTCTTCTCAAACAGTTCAACCATATGATCCTCACTCTCATCCAAGAAACCATTGCGTCCCCGAAAGTATCTGATTTCAGGCCCATTGCTTGTTTAAATGTGGTGTATAAGGTGATTTTAAAACTACTCACAGACCACTTAGCCTTAGTGGTGGTGGAGCTAGTTGATCCGGCCCAATATGCTTTTATCCCTGGCCGCAATATGTTGGATAACATTTTCCTTGTCTAGGAACTAGCTAGAGGTTATAGTCGCAAGCGGATTTCACCTCGTTGTATGTTAAAATTTGACCTTTCCAAAGCTTATGGCACGGTCTCTTGGGATTTTCTGGCTGATATGTTGTTTGGGTTGGGATTTCCACCCCACTTTGTTGTTTGGATACTTGAGTGTGTTACCACGGCCTCTTATTCGCTTGCATTCAATGGTAACCTTCATGGTATGTTTAAGGGGCGATGTGGTTTAAGGCAGGGTGACCCTATGTATCCTACATTGTTTTTATTCTGCTTGGAATACCTCTCTCATGTCCTCCATGTGAGCATGACTGATTCTGATTTTAACTTTCATCCAAAGTGCTAGCAACTTGGGATCACCCACCTCGCCTTCGCTGATGAACTTATGCTCTTCTCTGTGGTGATCTCCCCTCTGTCCGAATATTGCTTGAGGGTCTAGTTATGCTGCATCGTGTGTCTGGCTTGCGGGTTAATCCCCATAAATCCAATGTCTTCTTGGGAGGTGTAGGACCTCAGGAAAAAGAAGATATCCTGCAGCTGACTAACTTCCCTCTAAGGTCCTTCCCTATTCAGTATTTGGGTGTTCCTCTAGCCCCAATGAAGGTTTCTGTTGCCCAATTCTCTAGCCTCTTGGATGTGGTGGAATCCTATATTAATGCGTGGCAAGGCAGCTTCTTATCGTATACTGGCCGTTCAGAACTCATCAACTCAGTTATTCAAGGTGTCTTGTCTTTTTGATTTCAGGCTTCCCCCTTACCCGTCGTCATTCTTGATCACCTTGTTTTCATTTGTTGCCTTTTCCTCTGGTGTGGCAAACATTATCGGGTGGCTTGGGTGAATGTTTGTATGCTCAAAGAGGAAGGAGGTCTTGGGCTGAAAAATTGTAAATACTGGAATTTAGCTCTTTTAGCACACACACTTTGGAATATCCATGCGGAAGCTAACTCGCTTTGGGTGAAATGGGTTCATGCCTACCACCTTTGTGTATGTCCATTTGGGACTGGATCACCCATCCTAGGGACTCCCTGTTATTGAAGAAAATTGCATTGATCCGTGACACCTTATTAACTAAACTTGGCGATCGCACTGTTGTGGAGGAGGCTTTACTGCGGTCTTGTAGTGCTGGTCGCCTCTCTTCCCATAAAGTCTATGAGGTGTTGCGACCTAAACAGACCCGTCGGCCCTGGATGACTTTCATTTGGAAACTTTATATCCCTCCCAAATTTTCATTTATTGCTTGGTTGAGTTTGTGGAATCGCTTGCCCACCAAGGATAACTTATCCTTCCTAGCGTTACCTAATACTTGTATCCTTTGTACTCGTGCCGCTGAATCAGTGGAGCATTTGTTTTTTCGCTGCCCCTTTTCCAGTGAGGTATGGTCTGCCATTCGCCATTGGCTTGGGATTGTCCGCACAATGGGAACTCTTTCCCATGCTATCAAATGGATTCGACTTGAATCCAAAGGTGTTTTCTTGCGCAGTAAAGCAATTCGGATTACATTCCTTTATACTATCTATATGCTTTGGACCACCCGCAATGTTGTTCAGTTTGATGGTGCTCCCTTCTCAGGCCTAGGTGTCATTTTTAAAATAAAGACCGTCACCTATCAAATTTTATATCGATTGTACCCTGCTACCCTTATCACCTTTTAATGCTGGCAATTCAGGAGATGTATGCCTTTGCTGTTTAGCAGATGGGGAGTCTCTCTTGTCTTTGCTCTTGTGCTGTGTGCCTGTTCTTTCCCCCTATGTCACTATACTGGCTGGTAGGTGTGGTCTGCTTGCTGCTGTCTTGCTTACTATTCCATTGCCACACTGTTCTATTGGTTACTATAGATGTCCGCCTCTTTCCATGGGCTGCCTTTGTCTTACTAGAAGTACTTTGGTTCTACCTCCCCCCCTATGGATTCCCTCTCCATCCAGATGCTACTCTGAGTCTCTGGATGTACTGTGAATCCTTTGGAGCTGCTGGGGGGGAGAGGGGCTCTAGTTCCTGGAAGTTCTTGTTGGTGGCTGGTCCTGGTGTATGCTCGCTGGCCAATTGTTTGAGGGATGCGCTTCCCCCCTGATTGTATTTTTGCTTGTTGTTTCCTCATTTCCTTTTCTCCTTGGATGTATAAGGGACTGGGGGACCAATTTTTGTGACTTGCTGCTTTGGATGCTGGCACCCCCGCATCCATTTTTGTTTTCCTTTTGTTGTTTTGCGCGTTTTCTCCTTGCCATGGGTGTACGGGGGCCTTCGGGTGATCTTTGTTTTTCATGACATGTTTTTCTGGCTTGGTTGACTTGCACGTGATCTTTTGGTACACTGAAGCTGTTGTGGTGGCATAGTTGACTATCGTTGCTGCTCCGACGCCGTTTTGGGTGTGTCAAGCCCTCTTCTGGGACGCTACCCTTCTGTATGGGCTTCCACGCGGCGTTTTGTTGGGCTCCTGCCACACGACATTACTGCCAGGGCGTGCTCTCTACATTGACGTTTTGACGTCCCACCTGCCCTGTTTTGCGATGAGTGCATTGCGTTTTGCTAGAACCGGTGCTGTTTGCTTGCTATTGCTGGCTAACTCTTTTGGACGCACCTCTTGTTTTGGTTGTGGTAATCTGACGTCGTTTGTTTGGTTGGGTGTGGCTTTGGATTGACCTGGGGGTGGCTTTGGATTGACCCGGGGTTGGCTTGGGTCGGTCCCAGGGTCTACTCTCCCCCTCCTAGCCTCACGCAGGTTTCCTTGTCTTAGCCGAGCTGTGCCTATCTCTCCTTAACGTCCATCTTTTTCTCAGCTTGCTGCACAATTGTCTTACTAAGGATTTGTTATTTAGTATTCTTTTGGCTGTACGGGGCCTATGTGGGATATTGGACCTTCTTTTTTCTTGCTCTCTTGTACTGTAGTTTTGTCCTTTTTTCTTCTTCTAGGGGTATGCTGTAACCTCCCACCCCCGACAGGAAGGATAAACTAGTAAATTGGCATATGATGAGATGGATTAGGATGAATTAGGACTGTTCTTGCATAATAGGATTGATACACAGTATCAGTTGTGCACATGAAATAACTGTACATGCAAACATGATATTCCCAGTTTTTGTGCCTAATGTAATTTTCTTGTGATTAACGTGGTTATTGGGTTTGAAAAATTATTCTGAGTGCGCCACTGAGTGTTTTATATTTTAAGGAATTTTTAGAAATTTTTCTAGAATTTTATGGAGAAAATTCCCAGACCGGAAGAAAATCGCCAAGTGACTAACCGATTGCTTTTCGGTAGCGAAAATTGCTACCCAATGGCACTGTCATATTGGGTATTTTATTTTGGAATTGAAATTAGGATCATTGGACTAGAATGGGTCAAATTGTAGTAGGATTTCTAAATCCTATCCTTACTTTGTTTTATATCTAATTTGTCTCTTTCTTCCTTCTAATGCCATTTGTCCTTTGAATTAATGATTTTTTTCTTATGCTAAAGCCTCTCTCTCGGTTATGCCCTATGAAATTGTCGGGCCCCGACCCAGAGACCGGACCCCAACTGTTGGATCCCGTTACCCAACCTGCATATAACTTACTATAGATGTTGGATCCGATACCCAACTGTCCCGGGAGGTGGTCCCTGGTGGAGCTCATCCCCGAGACACTTGCCTTGCTAAGACCCTAACTTGACACACTCTATTTGACTCACTTTGGTGGTGAGCATACACCGGCCGAGGCACGGACCACGATCGCTCTCGACAATCCCCAAAATAACACTCTTATCTATGGATCTGCAGAACAAGTCGACTTGTCTGATAAACAAGTCGACTTATCGAGACAAACAACTCGACTTATCGAGACAAACAAGTCGACTTATAACCTACAAGTCAACTTATCGGGACAAACAAGTCAACTTATCTAACTGACAAGTCGACTTATTATTCAAAAGCTTCATGAAGTCGACTTATGGGTCCAATAACTCGACTTATATCTATTCTCGAACTCAAACCTAACCTCTACACTCTCTCTTGACTTATTCCAAGCACCATAAACACTTCTAAACCTCTCAACTCATCCACTCCACTCTCAACATGCTATAATCTCACTTAAACTTACATCATTCATCTACTCACATGAATTCCAAAGCAATTTCATACAACTTTGGAAACTATGCTTAAACATGATAGTAAATGGCTTTGGGAGATCATGATAAATCATAATTCATGCATTTCATTTATATCAAAACAATGTTTTACAATGCTTTAGTAGGCATTTCAAGCCTATTACAATTCAAATCAAAATACATACATTTTCTCAAATGCAACCTAAAGCATTGATTACAAAAACATGAAATACATGGGCAAAACACTAAGATCTTGGAGTATGCCTTGAGCTCATTCTTCGAGATCCAGATCTTCACCTAGAGATGGGACGGGAAGTGGGGGGTGAGCTTTCGCTCGTGGGTAACACGCTTATACTTATACTACTAAGCTGAATCTATTCATCACTCATACTGTTTGCAATATTCTTATTAACAAATCTTACAACTTGCATTTCACAAATTCATGAAGCTAACAACAAAATTTCATGATTCATGCATTTATCATTCTTGCTAACATATGCTAACACATAATCACATAGCTGATGGTTTGAAAAGTCCACGGGTTACTGATGAGCTACACAAGTGTAGTCATATGCTGAGGAGTCCAAAAAAGAACATCCTATACCACAGTCGGGCTGCCGGGCGAAGGCTTTACTGGTCTACGTGCACGTGACTCTGCTAGTGGACTTAACTAACCCACTTAACAATGAATTTCATGCATAAAAACTGGACTTTTCTTGTCCACTAGTTGAATTTCTAAAAATGGATTTTCATGCAATCCAAATAGCTGATTTTCTGGAAAATGCTTTTCATGCTTAGCTCAAATGTCAAATCTCACTAATATTCATGCTCATTCAATTTATGAATTTATCAAGCAATGTCAAGCAACGTCATATATTATCAAGTTCTCATATAATGGCATTCATACATCTATTATACTCAATCAAATCATCACAAAGTAATTTGAAAGAACATAATTTCTTTAATTAAGATAGTATTTATCACTTACTAGCATAAAGATAAAAGTGAAACCCACCTTATATCCTTGCTTAAGCTTGCCTAAGGAAGCTCCTCTTCTTGTTCTCCTCTTCTTTCTTGTCCTCCTTCATTCATGGCAAGAAAAGAACCTCACATCATTTAGGGTTTCTAAAATTGAAAATCTAATGAACCTTAATCATGAAATCAACCCTAGAATCACTAAACCCACTTCATTTCTAAGCTATCTAAACCATAAAACCAACAAAAGCTTAACCTTGAAAACATAACTTACCTTGAATCTTGACTAAACCAAAGGGTTTCCTAGCTTAAAGTGTGGCTTGAACCTTCCTCCACACTTTTTCTTCTTGCACTTTCTTCAAAAACCTCTTGAATCTCTTGGAAAATCAAAACCTAAGCAAGCTCTTCTTCTTTTCTCCACCACCGAAACTCTCTCCCTCTCCCTTTTATTTTCGTAACTCCTCCCTTTCCTCTACAATCCTACTTATTTCTTTCTCTTTTTATACTTCTTATTCATTTCACTTAAGCCCATTATCCTTTTTAGGCCCATTTACTCCTCCTTCATCTTCCTTTCCTTCTTCCTTCCTTATACTACTTTCATTTAACTTAAGCCCAAGCCCAAGTTCACTTCTTCTAAACCCCTTTCTTCCTACATCATTTCCTCTTTAACTTACTCAAGCCCATTTGTTCTTTTAAGGCCCAACTCATTCCTCTTTTCTTTTCCTACTTCATTCAAGCCCAACTAACACATTTAATTCCATTAATTCTTAACCTAACTACCAACCAACATATTAAATTTCATTTATTCACCACCTATCTCATTTATGTTACTACATGCTAATTAATGCCATATGTTATTTAATGCTATCATATTTAATTCATGCTAACTCAATTTCTTAATTAGTCTAATCATGCTTAATTAATTAATTAATTAATTAAATAAATAAAATCTCTGGGCTAATATTTCTCCCCCTTAAGAAATTTAGTCCTCAAAATTCTTACGACTCATTGAAGAGGTGTGGATACTTCTCCTTCATTGAATCCAATGGTTCCCGTCGCCTCTTATTGCATGGTTCCTCCATGGGACTTTAACCAATGAGCAGTCTTGTTTCGAGGACCTTCTCCTTGCTATCCAGAATTTCTACTGGCATCTCCTCATAGCTCAAATCACCACTCAGCTGAACCTCTGAGGTCTGAATAATGTGAGAACGATCTGATCTGTACCTCCTCAACATGGAAACATGAAATACATCATGGATCTGAGATAATTCTGGAGGCAATGCCAACCGGTAAGCTAACGGCCCGATCCTCTCTAGAATCTCATATGGACCTACATAACGAGGACTCAACTTGCCTTTCTTACCAAACCTCATAACCCCTTTCCATGGAGAGGTCTTAAGGAACACTTTGTCACCTACTGCATACTCCATTTGTTTTCTGTGAGCATCTGTATAACTTTTCATTCTGTCCTGTGCTGCCTTAAGTCGCTGCTTAATTAAATCAATCTTATCCACTGTCATCTGAACCAATTCGGGTCCTACTAGCTTCCTCTCACCTTCTTCATCCCAACATATCGGAGTTCTACACCTCCTGCCATATAGGGCTTCATAAGGAGCCATCTGAATGCTCAAATGGTACGAATTGTTATAGGCAAATTCGACTAACGGCAAATGTTCATCCCATGCTCCTTTGAAGTCCATAACACATGCTCTGAGCATGCCCTCTAGGGTCTGAATGGTCCTCTCAGACTTACCATCCATCTGGGGATGAAATACTGTGCTAAAATTCAGCTTAGTTCCTAATGCTTCTTGCAAACTTCCCCAAAATCTCTATGTGAATCGAGGATCCCTGTCGGATACTATGGAATCCGAAACTCCATGCAACCTTACCACTTCATCAATATACTTCTTGGCTAAGACTTGCAATGAATCTATCTGCCTAATTGACAGAAAAAGGGCTGACTTGGTCAATCGGTCTACAATGACCCATATAGCATCATGCTTCCTAACAGTCCTGGGTAAACCCATCAGAAAATCCATCGTAATCCTTTGCCACTTCCATTCAGGAATGGACAATGGCTGCAACATGCCTGAAGGTGCCTGGTGTTCAGCCTTGACTTGCTGACACACTAGACATCTTCTCACGTATTCAGCTACATCCCTCTTCATACCTTTCCACCAGAAATGCTCCTTCAAATCTCTGTACATCCTGGTGCTGCCTGGGTGCATGGAATAAGACGCATTGTGTGCCTCATCCATGATCTCATCCTTAACTGCCTTATCATTCGGAATACATAACCTGTTTCCGACTACCATTAGCCCATCATCCCTTACTTGAACTTCTGACTGCTTACCATGTCGAATTTCATCTCTCAACTTATTTAATTCTGTATCCTGCTCCTACAGCTCCTTGACCTTCTCCCTAAGGATAGGTCTCACCTGAATTGAGCAAGAATACAACCTGACTGATCCTGCTTCAAGCTGATCTTCAACTTGGCCATTTGCTCCAAAAGAGGCAAGTAAACTGCCTTAACATAAGCTAAGGATGACATCCTACTCAAAGCATCCTCTACTACATTTGCCTTGCCTGGATGGTACTCTATCATCAGATCATAGTCCTTGAGCAACTCCAACCATCGTCTCTGCCTTAAATTTATCTCTTTCTGACTCATAATGTACTTAAGGCTTTTGTGGTCCGTGAAAACCCTTATGCGAACCCCATACGAGATATTGTCTCCATATCTTTAGGGCAAAAATCACTTCTGCCAATTCCGGATCATGAGTCGGATAATTCAACTCATATGGCCCAATTGTAGTGAAGCATAAGCTATCACCCTGTCATTTTGCATTAACACACAACCCAAGCCCTTTCTCGAGGCATCCTTTGACCTGCATACCCCAGATCTCCATTGGGCAAAATTAAAATGGGAGCACTAATTAACATTGCTTAAGCTCCTCAAAACTCTTTGGCAATTCTCATTCCAAATAAGCTGCGATTCTTAGTAAAAACTTAGTCATCGGCGCAGCTATCATGGAGAATCCCTCCACGAACCTCCTGTAGTAACCTGCCAGGCCTAGAAAACTCCGTACCTCTTTTACTGTCTTAGGCTCTCGCCAATTTACCACTGCTTCTACTTTCTTTGGATTAACATGAATCCCTTTGTTGGAAATCACATGTCCTAGGAAAACTATTTCATGCAGCCAGAATTCACACTTCTGAATTTGGCATCTGACTCGCTCTCTCAATCTCTGCAATACTATCACGAGATCTTGCTCATGCTCCCCTTCTTCCTTGGAATAGACAGAATGTCATCAATGAATACTATGACAAAGCGATCTAAGAACTCTGAAAATCCTATTCATAAGGTCCATGAATGCAATTTGGAGCATTGGTCGATCCGAATGGCATGACCCTAAACTCATAGTGCCCGTAGCAGGTCTGAAGGCTGTCTTGTTAACATCGGACTCCACGATTGGAGTTGATGATAACTTTGATCTGAGGTCGATCTTGAAAAGACCCTTGCTCCTCGCGGTGATCGAACATATCATCTATCTAGGTAAAGGATATCATTCTTGCATCACCTTGTTAAGCTTCTGTAATCTATACACATGTGCCATGTCCCATCCTTCTTCTTAACAAATAGAATGGCGCTCCCCAAGGTGATGAACTTGGCACGATAAAGCTGCTTCTCTAACGACTCCTTTAATCGCTCCTTAAGCTCCCTTAACTCAATTTGGAGCCATCACGTATGGTGGCATCGAGATTGGCGCGGTTTGGGAATCAAGTCAATTTGAACTCAATTTCCCTCTTGGCAAGCAACCCGGTAACTCGTGCAGGAACACATGTGAAAACTCACGACAACCGGATAATCTTCTAGTCTGCCCACATTTTCCTCTGGATCTACCACATGTGCCAAGAAGGCCTCACACCCCTGGTTCATCATACTGTCAGCTAATAAGGCTGAAATAATCCTCGACGCTGGCAGTTTTTTGTCCCCCTTGAAGATTACTTTTTGACCATCTCCCAAATCAAATTCTACTTTTTTGAGGCTACAGTCTAGCTTAGCCTTATACTTCTCCATGACATTCATCCCCAATATAACATCCAATCCCTGAAGGTCTAGAGGTAGTAAGTCTACTACCAATCTAGCACCATCGATATTGAGCTCACACTTCTTGTAGACTAAACTGATCACCACCTTACTCCCTAAAGGAGTACTAACAACCAGAAAATTGTCCATAATCTCAGGACATACAGCATGCATATTCATACTTGAGGAAACAAAAGAATGTGTGGAACCCGTATCAATCAAAACATAAACTGCAGAATTGAACAACTGAGCCATACCAGTCACAACTTCAGGAGCAGCTGCAGCTTCCTCTCTGGTCATGGCAAATACTCTAGCTGGTGCCTGACCCTGTGCTCTTGGCCTCCCTGCAGGATTAGCCCTCCTGACTACTCCAGAACTGCCTACTTCGGTGACTGGCCTGGTTCCCACTGTCTCCGTCTGCCTCTGAGCTTGAACTTGGAAACCCTCCTGTCTCAGCTTTTGGGGACAATCTCTCATCATATGCCCCTTCTCTCCACACTGGTAGCAACCACCAAACCCTTTAAGACACCTCCCTGGATGAAACTTCCCGCACTGATCACACTGGAGATGCTTGCCCTTCCATGACTTTACTGAGCCTCCCACACTAGAGACACATTGAAATTGCCTGGGATGCGACTCTTGGCGGGACCACTCTTGCCCATGCCACTCTGAGTATGATGGGTTCGGTGCTCCTCTCAGTCTGGGCACTCCTCCCTTCTGGATGATTATTCTCTGTTCTTCCTTTTCCTGCTCACTTCAGCCTTAATATTCTCCAGCTTCTCAGCCTGGAGCGCTGCATCCACTAACTGTTGGTAATCACAGAAGTTGTGAATCAGGACTTTCTCCCTGATTCCCAAGTGAAGACCTCCCTCAAACTTGCGGCACTTGTCTTCCTCTGTTGCCACAATGTTAGCTGCATAACGAGAAAGCTGTGTGAACTTCAGCTCATACTTGCTCACACTTATGTCCCTCTGCATCAGATTTAGAAACTCTCTAGCCTTCTCCTGCACATAAACCCTGGAGAGATACTTTTTCCTGAACACTTCCACAAAATCCCTCCATGTCAACACCGAAGGAACAACCTGACTGTGGGGCACTGATTCCCACCAATGCAATGCATCTCCACATGTAGGATCGTTGCATAATCCGACTTCTCTTCATCCAGGCACTTCATCCGCTTGGGACCCTCTCGGTCCTCCTCAACCACGCTACGCCTCTTGGATTTGTAGTCGCTGAAATCAACAACCCCATACTTAGGAGCTTGTCATCTCGCTCACTCCAATCTGCGGAGTTGGCTTTGAGCCGCCTTCCCGCCCATAGCATACTGGAAAGCTTTGGCGAAGGCCTGAAAGAATTGTGGGTCTACTGGGTTTGGCATAGGAGGAGGCTGGAGAGGCACCTCATGCTGCACACTTGGTACCTCAGAATCTATAACAGGGATGGTCCCTGCATCCCGGGGAATGTGGGATTCATCTGTACTTCCCCTCCGAGAGCACTGGTGAGATTGAGCTCCTCGAGTTCTTCTTGGTGACATATTACTCCTTTAATGAAAACTATTTAAAAATCTTTAGTTCATGTTGGTAAGACAAGTTCAAATCATGTAAAGCCGTTCAAAAACTAATACATGTACTGGATTTAAAACAATGCACAGGGTTCATGTAACATGATGCATGCTGACTCTACCCTTGAGGTTACCCACTAGGGTTCCTAGGAAACCATAAACCTAGGGCTGCTCTGATACCACAGATGTCGGGCCCCGACCCGGAGATCGGACCCCAACTGTTGGATCCCGTTACCCAACCTGCATATAACTTACTATAGATGTTGGATCCGAGACCCAACTATCCCGGGAGGTGGTCCCTGGTGGAGCTCATCCCCGAGACACTTGCCTTGCTAAGACCCTAACTTGACACACTCTATTTGACTCACTTTGGTGGTGAGCATACACTGACTGAGGCCTGGACCCTGACTGCTCTCGATAATCCCCAAAATAACACTCTTATCTATGGATCTATAGAACAAGTCGACTTATCTGATAAACAAGTCGACTTATCGAGACAAACAACTCGACTTATAACCAACAAGTCGACTTATCGAGACAAACAAGTCGACTTATCTAACTGACAAGTCGACTTATTATTCAAAAGCTTCACAAGTCGACTTATGGGTCCAATAACTCGACTTATATCTATTCTAAACTCAAAACGTAACCCTCTACACTCTCTCTTGACTTATTCCAAGCACCATAAACACTTCTAAACCTCTCAACTCATCCACTCCACTCTCAACATGCTATAATCTCACTTAAACTTACATCATTCATCTACTCACATGAATTCCAAAGCAATTTCATACAACTTTGGAAACTATGCTTAAACATGATAGTAAATGGCTTTGGGAGATCATGATAAATCATAATTCATGCATTTCATTTATATCAAAACAATGTTTTTACAATGCTTTAGTAGGCATTTCAAACCTATTACAATTCAAATCAAAATACATCATTTTCTCAAAATGCAACCTAAAGCATTGATTACAAAACATGAAATACATGGGCAAAACACTAAGATCTTGGGTATGCCTTGAGCTCATTCTTGAGATCCGGATCTTCACTGGAGATGGGGACGGGAAGTGGGGGTGAGCTTTAAACTCGTGGGTAACACGTTTATATTTATACTACTAAGTGAATCTATTCATTACTCATACTGTTTGCAATATTCTTATTAACAAATCTTACAACTTGCATTTCACAAATTCATCAAGCTAACAACGAAATTTCATGATTCATGCATTCATCATTCTTGCTAACATATGCTAACACATAATCACATAGCTGATGGTTTGAAAAGTCCACGGTTCTTGATGAGCTACAAGTGTATTCATATCTTGAGAGTCCAAAAGGAACATCTATGCCACGGTCAGGCGGTAGGCGAAGGCTTTACTGGTCTACGTGCACGTGACTCTGCTAGTGGACTTAACTAACCCACTTAACACTGAATTTCATGCATAAAAACTGGACTTTTCTTGTCCACTAGCTAAATTTCTGAAAATGGATTTTCATGCAATCCAAATAGCTGATTTTCTGGAAATTGCTTTTCATGCTTAGCTCAAATGTCAAATCTCACTAATATTCATGCCCATTCAATTTATAAATTTATCAAGCAATGTCAAGCAACGTCATATATTATCAAGTTCTCATATAATGGCATTCATACATCTATTATACTCAATCAAATCATCACAAAGTAATTTGAAAGAACATAATTTCTTTAATTAAGATAGTATTTATCACTTACTAGCATAAAGATAAAAGTGAAACCCACCTTATATCCTTGCTTAAGCTTGCCTAAGGAAGCTCCTCTTCTTGTTCTCCTCTTCTTTCTTGTCCTCCTTCATTCATGGCAAGAAAAGAACCTCACATCATTTAGGGTTTCTAAAATTGAAAACCTAATGAACCTTAATCATGAAATCAACCCTAGAATCACTAAACCCACTTCATTTCTAAGCTATCTAAACCATAAAAACAGCAAAAGCTTAACCTTGAAAACATAACTTACCTTGAATCTTGACTAAACCAAAGGGTTTCTTAGCTTAAAGTGTAGCTTGAACCTTCCTCCACACTTTTTCTTCTTGCACTTTCTTCAAAAACCTTTTGAATCTCTTGGAAAATCAAAACCTAAGCAAGCTCTTCTTCTTTTCTCCTCTACCACCGAAACTCTCTCCCTCTCCCTTTTATTTTCATAACTCCTCCCTTTCCTCTACAATCCTACTTATTTCTTTCTCTTTTTATACTTCTTATTCATTTCACTTAAGCCCATTATCCTTTTTAGGCCCATTTACTCCTCCTTCATCTTCCTTTCCTTCTTCCTTCCTTATACTACTTTCATTTAACTTAAGCCCAAGCCCAAGTTCACTTCTTCTAAACCCCTTTCTTCCTACATCATTTCCTCTTTAACTTAGTCAAGCCCATTTGTTCTTTTAAGGCCCAACTCATTCCTTTTTTCTTTTCCTACTTCATTCAAGCCCAACTAACACATTTAATTCCATTAATTCTTAACCTAACTACCAACCAACATGTTAAATTTCATTTATTCACCACCTATCTCATTTATGTTACTACATGCTAATTAATGCCATATGCTATTTAATGCTATCATATTTAATTCATGCTAACTCAATTTCTTAATTAGTCTAATCATGCTTAATTAAATAAATAAATAAATAAATAAAAATCTTGGGGCTAATAGAAATAGAATGAAAAGAAGACTTAAATGCTTATTATTTCGTTCATCCGAAACTTGCTCTTGGTTTTCCTCTCCATCGAATTTTTGGTTCTCTCCTCAAAGTGTTCTTATTTCCTCCAACCTGAAGAGTCCTCTTTACTTGCATATGAGCTTAAGTCTCTATCCAAGGTGATAGCCATGTATGGGCTTTAGAAGTGAAGTAAGAAAGTGAAGTGCTTGGAGAGTGGGAAAGAGTGGAAGCTTGAATTGGTAAGTGATTAAGTTAAGTTTTAATTATGCTTTGATTATGTAGTTGATGAATCATGGTTGTTAGATGCATTCAATGGGACTGTTAGTGCATTTATTATGATTATTGATTCTTTAATTTGATGAAAGTTATAGGTGGAATTGTTGGGTATAAATGTATGGTGTGTTAGGATAATGAATGACTATGGTTGAATTTGGTTTTAGCTTGATTTTGATTGAATATTGATGATTATTCTTGCACGGAAATGAAGAGGTTAGGGCTTCCAACTTGAGGTGGTTACTCCTAGTGAATGTATGAATGATATAGGGACTGATTTTGTGTCCAATTTAGATGCTTATGGTAGTAGAATTTGAATTGGCATGATAGGAAGTGTAAGTTGAAGATGAAAGCTGGAAAATGGATTTTGACTCACTGTACTGTTTTGAGCTTAACTCATTGTGTGGTTATGCAAATGAGCCGAGGTTTATGCCCAATTAAACTTTGGGTTGTTGGCTACATTTTTGTGGGAAATAGGTGTTGTCTAATTTTAACCTTAATAGGTTGAATTTTGGCTTGGAAAGTTACTATTTTGACCTAGGTGAACAGTATCCGGATTGATGACCTAAAAGTTTTGCTGATTTTTATAAATTAATTGAGAAGGAATTAGGGAAAATGGTCTAAATGAAAGTTTAAGCCTGTAGTGTTACCTTTCCAATGCCACTGATTTTTGCAATTTTTCAATTTGTATATTGTGAGATATGAACTGATGACTGTTGACTGGAACAATGCATTTTGGTGAAACCTAGTTGAAGTGTCAGTTTTGTGAGCATACTGATTGGAAGCAATTTTAGCAATTTCTGTTAATTGAATTGGCTTAAATGGTCTTCTGAAGAGTTGTAGAGGAAACAATTATCTTGAAAATGGTATATAAAATGTAATTTTTGGAGATCAGATTTGAGAGTTATGAAATTTCAAACACTAAACCTGCATTAGATTATTAACTGCCCTGATCAGCAGAAACTTGCAAGACAAGTTTGAAATTATTAATGATGGAAATGCTTTGACGCCCTTCATGAGAAGTGTAGTACTGCGTTTTATCTTTCCAGTGATATAAGGTAGTGATTTTCTTGACATGTGTACAAGGAGTTATACTATTTTAATAATTACTGTCCAGATTGAGTATTTTCAGGGGAAGCAACATTCACTGAATTGTTTGACCTAGTTAGCCATTGAATTTGATTTCATATTGTTCATGAAAGTTGTAGATCACATTGTTATCTTTTTGAGCATATTTATGCTGCAATTTTTGATTGAATAGAATGAAAGTTACTGAATTTACAAATACTGTTCTGTTTTAAAAGGTAGTGCATGGGTAGAAGTTTCAATTGGATTTTGTTACCCTTCGGGGTAAAATTGCTTGTTGGGGTCTGCATGAAACTTGTAGAGTTTTTCATAATCTTTCCAACAAGGTGTGGTTTGTAATTTTCTGAATTGTGTGTAAAGAGATATGCTAGTTAGAATGTCAGACAGAAAAAAGGAAAAAAGAGAAGGAAATAAGGGCCGGGAATTCATGAACATGCATTATGCACCTACTGTTGGACCCCGTCTCCGAAGCCCAACATTCGGACCACACAAGTACACGCAAGCATAGAAGACCCATAACTCACCACAGTAGGGGAAACTTACAATAGAAAAGTTGGAAAGGCTTTTTAAGAAAATATGTTCCTTACGCTCTCACGGTTCTAGTGCCACTGAAAACACTCAATTCGGATCAGAAATGAAAAAGTTATAACCAAAATAGTCAAAACTTAACACTTTATTGACTTCACATAAAAATTTGAAAACCTTAGAGGCTAGCTTGCTGATCGGTTTCTTCATAAAACTTGTAGGTTTAGGTCTCTAGTTTAATTTAAAACAAGAATCGCCCCAATCGGAGCTCTATAGCTCAAGATATTTCAAAATAAGTGAAATATATTCATACTTTATTGACTGACTATCACACTTTGTTTTAAAACACCCTTTTCAATTTAAAAGCAAAACTGATAAATCAGGTGTAGAAATATAGAAAAATGTCTTAGAAATCCATCGCTTCAAAAATGGGGTCAATCGAAGATCTGTGCAAAAAGTTATGGCCCAAAGAAGGAAGGGGAGGGTCGATAAATGCGAAGCGAGCGATAAAGCGAGACGCAAAAATCAAGCGAGACATAAAAGTCAACTGAGACGCAAAAGTCAACTGAGACGAAAAAAGTCAACTAAGACGCAAAAATAGCAACTGCGTCTCACTTCTCCCCAGAACGTCTCTACTTAAAAGATGCATAACTTTCTACTCCGAACTCCAAATTAGACACGGTTTAATTCGTTGGAAAACTAAGAGAAAAATCTACAACTTTCATAAAAATCACGGACTTAAACTTCAACCCTATAAGGGTCAAAAGTTGACTCAAAGCTTCAGCCTGAAATCTGTCATTTAGACAGCACCTGCATCTGACTCTAACAACTCACACTTTGCAATCAATACCTCAAAAATAGCTCATTACACCTCATGAGCAAGCTCTACAGCTCGTCTAACACCTTCAACAAGTCTAAATGATCCTATTCAACCTAAAACAACCGAGAAATTCGGCTGAAAGCGTAAAACACTCAAATCTAACTCAAAGAGCACATCAGCCCAGAAATTTGAAAAACTTCAACAATTAATAATACTCATACACACCATTTTAAAACCATACACAGTACGCAAATCAACAAGTTCACATGAAGAGAGTATTAGAGCTCTCATTCTCATTTCAAATCATAACAAAGATTCATGCATAGCTTTGGTTACATATTGGCATATTCATCAAGATCAAGTACAAAATACAAAAGATGAGATGCTCAATGATTAATATGCTTAAAAAGCTATTCCAAAAGCTAGTTACTAACTTAATACAAAAGTTTCTAGGATTCTTGGAGTTATGCCCGATGCCTTGCAAGGTTCCGCAATCAACTAGAATTTGCACCTGAGGAGGGAGAATGGGGTGAGCGAAACACGGCTCAGTGGCTAACATGTTTATAGCCATCGGGTAATGAACCACATAACACAAAAAAAGGATCTGAAGCAATAACAATTTATCATATGAAATAAAATAATCCAAAATCATCACATAAAGTAAAACATACGAATTTATATCAATCAACCACATATTATGCATCATAATCACAATTAAAAGATGGAATGCACACAATTGGCTCGAGAGTTCCTTAAACACAACGAATAAACCGAAGTTTATCGTCAACACAACAAGTCTATTTTCGAATCTCGTGGGCCACAAGCAGGCTGCCGGGAGAAGACTAGGGGTCAACGTGCACGTGACTAACGATATAGGTTCTCTCTTGCCCAATCACAACACAAAAATAGCATTTTATGCTTCTTTCATTGTATCAAATCATCATAGTTTCGTTCTTTTCATTCAAATCAAGGGAAATACACTTTCAATATACCCACAATTAACAAAGATAGCACACATAGGGCATTTGCCCATTACACAACAACTATAAAAATGTTACCCACCTATCGTAGAAATCCGAATTCAAGATTGCCCTTCCTCCTTGTCTTGAGTGGGGTTCTCTTGATTTCCTTCAATCAAAACACACTCCATTCACTAAATACAATCCAAAGGAAAGTCATAGCATTCAAGAAATCAAGCAATGATAAAATAAACTTTAAACCTAACCTACCCATAAACCATATATGCTAGAATAACCATAACCTTAGTGAGAAAGTCCCTAAAATCCATAGATCTCACCTTCTCTTCCACTTTTCTTCAATCTCTACACAAACCCTAACTTCCATTTCATCTCATACTTGAACCTAACATAGCAAGACTAGAACTTACCTCTCACAAATAGCTTCCTCTTCCTTTTTCTCCTTCTTTCTTCTTTCCTTCAAGTCTCCTAGGGCTCTCCCTCTCCTTCTTGGCCGAAAGCTCTTCTTGCTTGCCTTGCTCACGATTTCTTCTCTTCTTCTCCTTGGCTTCTTAAAACTTGCTTCCTACTCTTCCTTTAATTCCTTTTATATCACAACTTAAAGCCCTACCTCAAAACTATGTAGTTTTGATACTCCTTTAAGCTCTCTTGCATTTCCTTTTGGGCTCCCCTTCCTCCCAAGCCCACTTTACATTAAAGCTCATTCTTTCTAACAAACCTTTATTTGTCTCATATGGCTCTACACTTTAAGCTCACTTCTAATTAATCCAATCATACTAACTAATACCAAGGCTCAACATAGTCTATATATATCTATACACACATAATTGAAACAATTAAAGAAAAATAAAGAATAAGTCGAGTAAATCGATAAATCAATCAATAAATAAATAAATAAATAATTTCGGGGCCCAACAATACTCCCCTCCTAAAAGAATTTCGTCCTCGAAATCCTTACCTGAGTCCATGAAGAGGTACGGATACTTCTCCCTCATGGCTTCCAAAGGTTCCCAAGTTGCCTCTTCGGTCGAATGGTTCCTCCATAAGACCTTAACTAGCTTTACAACTTTATTCCTTAACACCTTTTCCTTTGAATCTAAGATCTCCACGGGTTGCTCCTCATATGTCAAATCCTCCTTCAATTGAACCTCTGAAGGTTGAACTATATGCGAAGGATCTGATCTGTACTTCCTCAGCATCGATACATGGAACACATTATGAATCTTAGCTAACTCCAATGGCAAATCTAACTTATAAGCCAAAGGCCCAATCCTCTCAATGATCTCATATGGGCCTATGTACCTCGGGCTAAGCTTGCCCTTCTTGCCAAACTTCAAAATACCTTTCCATGGAGAAGCTCTAAGAAACACCTTTTCTCCCACTTCAAATTCCATCTCTTTCCTATGGGCATCCGTGTAGCTCTTCATCCTATCTTGAGCTGCTTTAAGCCTCTGTTTTACCAATTTGACTTTATCCACTGTAGCCTGTACCAACTCAGGCCCTACTAGCTTCCTTTCACCTTCCTCATCCCAACATATCGGAGTTTTGCATCTCCTACCATACAAAGCCTCATAAGGTGCCATCTGAATTCCCGAGTGATAGGAATTATTGTAAGCAAACTCAATCAAAGGTAGGTGATCATCCCACGAACCTTTGAAATCCAATGCACAAGCTCTCAACATCGCCTCCAAAGTCTGTATCGTCCTCTCCGATTGTCCATCGGTCTGCGGATGGAAAGCTGTACTAAAATGCAAGCTAGTCCCTATAGCCTCTTGCAAACTTTCCCAAAATTTGGAGGTAAACCTAGGATCCCTATTAGACACTATCGAACTCGGAATCCTATGAAGTCTGATTACTTCATCTACATACTTCTTAACTAAAACATTCAAAGAATCCGTCTGTCTAATTGGTAAGAAGTGTGCTGACTTGGTCAACCTATCAATAATCACCCATATAGCGTCATGCTTCTTGCTAGTCCTCGGTAATCCCATCAAAAAATCCATGGTAATCTTCTCCCATTTCCATTAGGAATCAATGAAAGGATTAAGCTTGCTCGAAGGTGCTTGGTGTTCGACTTTAACTTCGACACACTAAACATCTTTAGCATACTCGCCACATCTTTCCTCATTCCTTTCCACCAAAATGCTCTTTCAAATCCCGATACATCTTAGAACTCCCTAGGTGCATTGCATAAGGAGCATTATGCGCCTCATCTAGGATCTCATCCTTCACTCTAACTTTATGTCGGAACACAAAATCTATTGCCCATAACCATCAATCCATCTTCCTTTACCTCTACACCGAAGGTTTGCCATTTTTATCTCTTCTTTAAGCTTGCTCAAGTACTCATCCTGCTTCTGCAATTCTTTAATCTTCTCCTTCAATCTTGGTCTCACTCTGAAATTTGCCAAGATACAACCAGGTTCAACTTGTCTCAACGTCACACCAAGTCTGGCTAATTCCTTCAGCAAAGGAAGATACACTATTTTCACATGTGTCATAGTGGACTTCTTACTCAGCGCATCGGCTACCACATTAGCTTTCCCCGGATGGTAGTCTATCACCAAATCATAATCTTTTAATAACTCCAACCATCGCCTCTGTCTCAAATTCAGCTCTTTCTGAGTCAACAAGTACTTAAGACTCTTATGGTCTGTATATACCTTAGTGGTAACTCCATACAAGTAATGTCTCCAAATCTTCAATGCGAAAATTATCGCAGCCAATTCCAAGTCATGAATAGGATAGTTCATCTCATAAGGCTTTAATTGCCTAGAAGCATAGGCGATCACTTTCTCTCCTTGCATCAATACACACCCTAAACCCTTCCTAGAAGCGTCACTGTATACAATGTATCCATCATCACCATAGGGTAGTGTCAAAATCGGTGCAGTAGTAAGTCTATTCTTCAATTCTTCAAAACTACTCTGGCACTCATCAGTCCATTCAAACTTCTGGTTCTTTCTCGTCAATTTGGAAAGTGGAGCAGCTATCATAGAAAAGCCCTCCATAAACCGCCTATAATATCCAGCTAATCCTAAGAAACTCCTCACTTCAGCTACATTCTTAGCCATTTCCCCTTTAACCACAGCTTCTATCTTTTGTGGATCCACATGCACTCCACGCTCTGAAATCACATGCCCAAGAAATACTACTTCTCTTAACCAAAATTCGCACTTGTCGAATTTAGCATACAATTCATTCCTTCTCAATGTCTCCAAGGCAACCCTCAGATGATCCTCATGCTCCTCATCACTCTTAGAATATACCAATATATCATCAATAAAGACAATGACAAATTGATCTAAGGAAGACTTGAAAACTCTATTTATCAAGTCCATAAAGGCTGCAGGAGCATTTGTTAACCCGAAAGGCATAACCAAAAACTCAAAGTGGCCATACCGCGTCCTAAAAGCAGTCTTTGACACATCGGTCTCTTTAATCCTCAACTGATGATAACCCGATCTCAAATCTATCTTGGAAAAGACTCTCGCCCCTTGTAATTGGTCAAATAAATCATCTATGCGCGGGAGCGGATATCTGTTCTTAATGTTAGCATGATTCAACTTCCTATAATCCACACACATCCGCAACGACCCATCTTTCTTCTTTACAAAGAGAACTGGAGCTTCCCAAGGCGAAGAGCTCAACCTAATATAACCCTTCTCTAATAGATCCTCCAATTGCTCCTTAAGCTCCTTCAATTCCGCCGGAGCCATTCGGTAAGGCGGAATTGAAATCGGGGCAGTATCTGGAAGAAACTCAACGGGAAACTCAATTTTCCTAGGCGGAGGTAGTCCTGACAATTCCTCAGGAAAAACGTCCGGGAATTCCTTGACTACAGGAATGTCTTCCAACCTCCCTCTATCTGTCTTCGTGTCTAACACATAGGTCAGATATGCTTCACACCCCTTACTCATCATTCTCTCTGCTGTCAAAGCTGAAACAATTCGAGGCGGACTGATTTTTCTATCTCCCATTAATACCACTTTGTTGCCATCCTCTAGCTCGAATTCCACTGTCTTCTGCTTGCAGTCTAAATTGGCATGATACCTCTCTAATGTATCCATTCCTAGGATCACATCCAATCCTCCCATCTTCAAAGACATCAAATCCACCACAAATTTTCCTCCACTGATCCCTATCTCAGAATCTCTATACACTTGACTGATAATAATATACTGGCCTATCGGAGTACTCACCATCAAAGGAGTATCCAATGGGCTCAGACTCCTCCTATGCACAGTCTTACTCGAAGACACAAAGGAATGGGTAGAACCCGGATCAACCAAAGCAAGCACACAATCATCAAACAATTTAATCATACCCGTCACCACTTCTGGAGCTGTCTCTGTCTCCTCTCGAGTCATTGCAAACACTTTAGTTGGTGCTTGCCCCCTGGATATGTCTGGAAGATGAGCTCTCTTAGGCACTCCAGAGCTACCCACTTGATCCATGCCTTACGCCCCATCGCCTCTGTCCTCCCAGAAGCTTGCATCTGTGATCCCTCTCTTCTGTCCGGCTTAGGACACTCTTGCCAAGTGTCCTTCCGACCACAATTGAAGCATGCTCTTGTTACTCTATAACACTCTCCTCTATGATGCCTCCCACAGTGCTCACACTTTGGAGGAGGCCTCTCCCATCTCTTCTTCTCTCTGCCCACCGTTGAGGCTTGGTGAGAAACAGTAGAAGTCCTCATTGGTCTAGGCCGGCTCCCACCGGTGCTCCTCTCCTCAGTTTGCATAGGAAAGGTTCTGGCACTTCTCTCAGGTATAGAAGTACCACCCCCCCCTCTTGAACTGCTCTCTTCCCTTCCTTTTCCTGTTGACTGCGCTCTTGATGTTTTCAATGTTCTCAACCCTCAGAGCCGCTTCAACCAGCTGCTGAAAATCAGAAAAATTCTGCACCACTACCTTCTCTCTAATGGCGAGATGCAAACCCGACTCAAATCGGCGACACTTAGCAGCCTCACTGAACATCAGCTCTGATACCAAATAATGTTGGACCTCGTCTCCGAGGCCCAACATTCGGACCACACAAGTACACGCAAGCATAGAAGACCCATAACACACCACAATAGGGGAAACTTACAATAGAAAAGTTGGAAAGGCTTTTTAAAAAAATATGTTCCTTACGCTCTCACGGTTCTAACGCCACTGAAAACACTCAATTCAGATCAGAAATGAAAAAGTTATAACCAAAATAGTCAAAACTGAACACTTTACTGACTTCGCTTCAAAATTTGCAAACCTTAGAGGCTAGCTTGCTAATCGGTTTCTTCATAAAACTTGTAGGTTTAGGTCTCTAGTTTAATTTAAAACAAGAATCGCCCCAATCGGAGCTCTATAGCTCAAGATATTTTAAAATAAGTGAAATATATTCAGACTTTATTGACCGACTATCACACTTTGTTTTAAAACACCTTTTTCAATTTAAAAGCAAAACTGATAAATCAGGTGTAGAAATATAAAAAAATTTCTTAGAAATCCATCGCTTTGAAAATGGAGTCAATCGGAGGTCTGTGCAAAAAGTTATAGCCCAAAGAAGGAAGGGGGGTCGATAAATGAAGCGCACGATAAAGCGAGACTTAAAAGTCAATCGAGACAAAAAAGTCAATCGAGACGCAAAAACAAGAATAGCGCGTCTCACTTCTCCCCAGAACGTCTCTACTTAAAAGATGCATAACTTTCTACTCAGAACTCCAAATTAGACACGGTTTGATTCGTTGGAAAGATAAGAGAAAAATCTACAACTTTCATGCAAATCACGGACTTAAACTTCAACCCTATAAAGGTCAAAAGTTGACTCAAAGCTTCAGCCTGAAATCTGCCATTTAGACAGCACCTGCATCTGACTCTAACAACTCACACTTTGCAATCAATACCTCAAAAATAGCTCATTACACCTCATGAACAAGCTCTACAGCTCGTCTAACACCTTCAACAAGTCTAAATGATCCTATTCAACCTAAAACAACCCAGAAATTCGGCTGAAAGCGCAAAACACTCAAATCTAACTCAAAGAGCACTTCAGCCCAGAAATTTGCAAAACTTCAACAATTAATAATACTCATACACACCATTTTAAAACCATACACAGTACGCAAATCAACAAGTTCACATGAAGAGAGTATTAGAGCTCTCATTCTCATTTCAAATCATAAAAAAGATTCATGCATAGCTTTGGTTACATATTGGCATATTCATCAAGATCAAGTACAAAATACAAAAGATAAGATGCTCAATGATCAATATGCTTACAAAGCTATTCCAAAAGCTAGTTACTAACTTAATACAAAAGTTTCTAGGATTCTATGAGTTATGCCTGATGCCTTGCAAGGTTCCGCAATCAACTAGAATTTGCACCTGAGGAGGGAGAATGGGGTGAGCGAAACACGGCTCAGTGGCTAACATGTTTATAGCCATCGGGTAATGGACCACACAACACAAAAAAAGGATCTGAAGCAATAGCAATTTATCATATGAAACAAAATAATCCAAAATCATCACATAAAGTAAAACATACGAATTTATATCAATCAACCACATATTATGCATCATAATCACAATTAAAAGATGGAATGCACACAATTGGCTCGAGAGTTCCTTAAACACAACGAATAAACCGAAGTTTATCGTAAACACAACGAGTCCATTTTTGGATCTCATGGGCCACAAACGGGCTGCCGGGAGAAGACTAGGGGTCAACGTGCACGTGACTAACGATTTAGGTTCTCTCTTGCCCAATCACTACACAAAAATAGCATTTTATGCTTCTTTCATTGTATCAAATCATCATAGTTTCGTTCTTTTCATTCAAATCAAGGCAAATACACTTTCAATATACTCACAATTAACAAAGATAGCACACATAGGGCATTTGCCCATTACACAACAACTATAAAAATGTTACCCACCTATCGTAGAAATTCGAATTCAAGATTGCCCTTCCTCCTTGTCTTGAGTGGGGTTCTCTTGATTTCCTTCAATCAAAACACACTCCATTCACTAAATACAATCCAAAGGAAAGTCATAGCATTCAAGAAATCAAGCAATGATAAAATAAACTTTAAACCTAACCTACCCATAAACCATATATGCTAGAATAACCATAACCTTAGTGAGAAAGTCCCTAAAATCTATAGATCTCACCTTCTCTTCCACTTTTTTTCAATCTCTACACAAACCCTAACTTCCATTTCATCTCATACTTGAACCTAACATAGCAAGACTAGAACTTACCTCTCACAAGTAGCTTCCTCTTCCTTTTGCTCCTTCTTTCTTCTTTCTTTCAAGCCTCCTATGGCTCTCCCTCTCCTTCTTGGCCAAAAGCTCTTCTTGCTTGCCTTGCTCACGATTTCTTCTCTTCTTCTCCTTGGCTTTACGAAAACTTGCTTCCTACTCTTCCCTTAATTCCTTTTATATCACAACTTAAAGCCCTACCTCAAAACTATGTAGTTTTGATACTCCTTTAAGCTCTCTTGCATTTCCTTTTGGGCTCCCCTTCCTCCCAAGCCCACTTTACATTAAAGCTCATTCTTTCTAACAAACCTTTATTTGTCTCATATGGCTCTACACTTTAAGCTCACTTCTAATTAATCCAATCATACTAACTAATACCAAGGCTCAACATAGTCTATATATATCTATACACACGTAATTGAAACAATTAAAGCAAAATAAAGAATAAGTCGAGTAAATCGATAAATCAATAAATAAATAAATAAATAAAATTTTGGGGTCCAACACCTACATATGCTTCATTAACGAATTCGGATTGGATAATTAGTGATCGTTTTCTTCTCTGATTCTTATAGAGGCCCAATTGGAATGTCGTTCGACCGACGTGGCAGAGACTTCCCGGCATTAGCTCGGAAGTAATAGGTGAGTAACCTATTTGGTTTCTCAATCTATGTGTGTGTTTAATATTACGCATTGATGCCATGTAGAGTTAAGGAAGGATCTGTGTGTTTGATTTTGTTTGATTTCAGACTAGGGGTGTCCGAAATGTTGGAAATGTGATATTGAAGTGCTAATGTGTGTAAATGACTGTGAATGCATCAATGCAATAAATTGAAAATGTATATGATTGAAATACCGGACCAAAAGTCCGAAGAAATGGCAAATAGCATTGACATGTAAATGGAAATTGGAACATATACATGGCATGCATAAAAGTATGATCAGATAAAGGCGGTTGTGACCGGATCAGCCACCGTATCAGGGCATATCACGCCCAACGTATATGAGAGCTTTCAGCTCAACGCACAGGAGAGCCTCAGGCTCAATATATCAGGGCTTCAAGCCCAATGTTTTCAGAGCCACTGGCTCAACGCAATGTGCACGTCACTGGGACAGTTTCAGGCGCACGGACACAACAACGAAATGAAACTGAAAAGTATCACATGTGCATTGCATCTATAAATGATTGAATATGAATTGTGTTAAAGGCGAAACGTCTTACATTTGAGAAATGTGATTGTATGTATTATTTGGTAAATTGATTGAATATGCATGAATTGAGTGAACCATCGATGATGGTTTCTCATTGAGTTCGCAAACTCACCCAATATTGCAACTATTTTTTTCAGGAATTGAAAAGTACCCCGTTAGTGAAACGGGAGTATGATTACTACAAGCAAGGCATAGTTTGGCGTCGGGATCAGTCTCATGTCTGCATTTGATTGAATCTGGTTATATGTTATATGTGAAAAATTGTATTTTTCGCAGATAAATATTGTTATTATATTGGGCCCAAATTGGCTGTCAATCTATGCGTGTATGAATGGTTTTATGACTAAAATTAGACTATGATTGAAAATGTTTTCGTATCGTAGCCCAAATTGTTTACCGATATCTGCGCACTCTATTGTTTTCGAAAAATTGATTTGACCAATCTAGCATACCACCCTCGTGGGGCACAGGCTCAGATATCACCATCGATATCGAGTTCGGGTCTTGCGGGAGTGGGATGCTACATTTGTGGTATCAGAGCCTAGCAGTACGTATTGTATCTGGGCAATTTCTGAAACATAGGTTGCATGCAGTTGAGTCCTGTCGTTGCAGACCGTAGCAACTGATCCCTAGTCTGAGTTACACACAAGGATAAATCCTACGGGTAAACATGTGTTAAATGATTAAGTGTGAACCCCTGAATGTGTATAAGCAATGTGGGCAGGACAAAGGAAAAATGGATAAGGAGATTGATCTTGTACTGTGGTTAGAAACCCTCGCCTGTGAAATTTGTACGACTGTGTGGGCCTAGACTGATTAAGGAAAGAAGTGATATCACAATGAATTCCCGGATTAAAATGGTAATATTATGTCGACAGAGAACGAATATGTCTAGAACTGGGAGAGGTCCACTAGAGATATGAGAAGTATACTGGTTATAGGCCTAAGTGAGATTAAAAGTCCGGGATGATGAAGCTTTGACTGTAGATGCGATGAACTGGGAAATCTTGGAACTGAGTAAAGCGTAGATGACCCGATCAGACAGATATGGATTCACTGCATTTGTGTTCAATATCAGTAGATATCATAGGTAAATGAGGATAGCGAGATTGTGATAGGATCAATATTGTACCATACCGGTCTACCTAGAACTGAAAGAGCAAGGTGCCTAGTGTAGGAAAATCCCGGTGTGAGTTGCTCATATGCCCACAGTGCGGAAAACAAAAATTTTTATTCCGTGACCTTCCCGAAAGCCAGGATCATTGTGACTATATAACAAAGTCAAACCAAAATGACCAAAGGAGACCGTCTCTAACGGTATCCACGCAGAGATCGGAGAACCTAACCGTGACAAACCCTTTGACCCGAGAATAGCTAGAACAAATTAAAAAGTGCTAGCTCTTACCTTTGTCCTTGGAGAGCTTGAAAGAAAGAAGAGAATCGATGAAGCTTGGAGAGGAGAGCTTGATGAAAGATGAAGAAGAGAGAGTATGATTTTAGAAACCCTTTCTAAAAACCCCTACCTTCATCCATCGTTTTTTTCTTTATAAACCAACGATTATCCTCTCTTCTTATCATCAAATGTCATTTGTCTTTAACTATTAAAGACATTAAATGCAAAGTGGAATGCTTTCCACGTATAGGCTTTATATATATATATATATAAAAAGTTAAAGACAAGCTTCCTCTCCTCCTTCTTCCACGTTGCATATATATATATATATATATTAATTACTTAATTAATTAATATGATACATATATGTATATTAATGCTGAGGTGGTCCAGTCACACTGGGGTCGGTCCTACAGGGTCCCGGTATGGAAAAACAACCGAAAACCTTTTTCAGCAATATCGATGTCGCGATCTCATCGGAACATATCTCGATCTTATCGGAATCCATTTAATCCATTTGCTCTCCATATATTGGAACTCTGTCCAAAACTATTTTACGAATTCTCTGAGTCACTCTTATGCGTATGACCCATGAGGTTCCCGGTTATGTTGGCCACTTAGATCAACACTTAATCCAAGCAAATCATGAGCGGCATCTAGCAACACATCATAACCCCCAATTGACCGAAAAGTAATTGATTTGACGAGTGAACCTATATTCATCATGAACCATATCACGAACCTTTCCATAGACAATTACCGTGCAATTCGTCCTTTCACCATGCTATACCCCACTTGGTTATAAGTATGGGCAAAGTGTCAACTCTTACTAGACTGACTACGTCAAATCTGGTCCAAGTGATTTCAGTTCTTGTCCTGGGACTCATTACTTAATATGTCAATGAAGACACTCTTCATGGCATATGTACTCTGATCAGAGATTTCCAAGTAATGACCCTGACAAGAGGCCATGGGTATCATCTTCTGTTATCACAGAAGTGGTGAATCCTCTATTGGCTACTCAATTACCTTCGAATACCTCAAACTGTACCTAAGCACCACCCTACAAGCGACCTTTGTAAGGCAACAAGGAATGGAGTCAAAGCATAAAATCAGTATCCAAGATATCCTTGAGTACCTCAAGTCTAAGGATACTTGCACCATTGCTATGATGAGATTATCACTGACATTAGAATAGGACATCCATGCTATGATCTCATAGCAGGTCATCCAATGTACCTACTACCTCTAGTAAGCATCCACATCTCAACCCTAAATATCTCATATTTACAGTTTCTGAGATCCACTGCTTGATCAAATCAAGGAGCTTGAGATGTGCTAGTCTTTCCGGATTACCGATGTCCAGTCTCAGTAATCCTATGACTAGGGATAATTTAGATACTGACATAATTGCACATGATAGGAATCTCAGTAGTATGATCACATCTTAATTTCCTTCATGCTATGTCATATATCAAGGACTTCATTAATTTGCTTATAGATTAATATCCATTCATAAATAATGAACATCAAATTAATGAAATATGCCTTTCTTTATTTATTCATAAAGTATGTACATAACTTTGTACAAAATGCGTTAAAGGCGATTGCCTTTAGGGCACTACTCTAACAAAATCTCCCACTTAACCTAAAGCCAATCGCCTTGATATCTAATATCATAGGCGAGTACATGAGAATCAAAGTTCTTCTGTGACAATGGCTTTGTCAACGGATCAGCAATATTCTGCTCTGTGGGAATTCTCTCTATCTGCACATCACCTCGACCAATGATCTCCCTGATCAGGTGATATCTGCGGAGTACTTGTTTGGATCGTTGATGAGACCTTAGTTCCTTCGCCTGCGCAATAGCCCCATTATTGTGACAATACAACTGTATGGGCCCATAACTGCTAAGAACCACACCAAGTTCAGTAATGAACTTCTTGATCCAAACTGCTTCCTTTGCTGCGTCTGAAGCGGCAATGTACTCTGCCTCGGTCGTTGAATCAGCAGTCGTCTCTTATTTGGAACTCTTCCAACTGACCGCCCCGCCGTTCAGTATGAATACATAACCTGATTGGGATTTAGAATCATCCTTATCAGATTGAAAACTGACATTTGTATACCCGCTCACCTGGAGATTTCCATCTCCATATACAAAGAAAACATCCTTAGTCATTCGCAAGTACTTGAGGATATTATTGACAGCCACCCAGTGACCCTCGCCAGGATCCGATTGGTATCTGCTCGTAACACTTAGAGCATATGATACATCGGGTCTCGTACATAGCATAGCATACATGATAGATCCTACTGCAAATGCATACGGGATCATATTCATGCGCATCCTCTCATCTTGTGTCTTAGGACACATAGATTTCGAGAGTGTTATCCCATGAGTCACGGGAAGGTAACCTCTCTTGAATTGTTCCATGCTAAACCTCTTTAGCATCTTGTCTATGTACGTTGATTGTGAAAGACCAAGCAATCTTTTTGATCTATCTCTATAGATCTTTATCCCAAGGATATAAGTTGCTTCACCAAGGTCTTTCATGGCAAATTATTTAGACAACCAAATCTTGACAGCTTGTAGCATAGAGACATCGTTTCCTAGTAATAATATGTCATCTACATACAGCACAAGGAATACGATTGCAGTCCCACTAACCTTCTTATACACATAGTATTCATCTGGATTTTGTGAGAAACCAAACTCTTTGATTACCTCATCAAAACGGATATTCCAACTCCTGGATGCTTGTTTCAATCCATAGATGGATTTCTGAAGCTTGCATACCTTTTCTCCATCATAGGAGGTGAAGCCCTCAGGTTGTGTCATATACACATCCTCAGCTAGATTCTCATTTAGGAAAGCTATCTTCACATCCATTTTTCATATCTCATAATCATAATGAGTGGCAATGGCTAGGAGTATCCTAATGGATTTAAGCATTGCTACTGGGCTGAAGGTCTCGTCGTAGTCAACTCCTTGTCTTTGACGAAAACCTTTAGCCACAAGCCTTGCTTTATAGGTAATCACATTATCATCCATGTCGGTTTTCTTTTTGAAAACCCATTTGCACCCTATGGGTTTTATCCCTTCGGGTGGCTCAACCAATGTTCGTACTTGCTTTTCATACATGGAATCCATTTCAGTCTTCATGGCATGAAGCCATTTCTCAGACTCTAAACTCTTCAGAACCTCTTCGTAGGTGGTAGGCTCATTATCTTCTATGAGCAATACGTCATTCTGGTCATTCACGAGAAATCCATATCTCTCGATAAACGAGCGTATCCTACGTGACCTACGAATTTCGTGTGTTGTAGAAGGTTGAACTGTTACTTCATCTGTATGAGTCACAGTTTGAGTTGAGCGATTGATCGCAGACTGTTCGAGCATCTTGAACTTCTTCAAGTTCGATTTTGTTCCCACTGTCTTCTTGTAAAAAAAAACTCTTTCTCTAAAAAGACAGCATGCTTTGAAACAAACACCTTTTGTTCCTCAGCATGGAAGAATTGATATCCCATTGTTTCTTTAGGATATCCTACAAACAAACACTTGTCAGATTTTGCATCAAGTTTATCCGACTGTGCCCGCTTCATATAAGCAGGACAACCCCAAACTTTCAAATGAGTAAGATAGGATTTTTTGTTAGTTCACATCTCATATGGAGTAACATCAACTGTCTTTGATAGAACTCTGTTTAGCAAGTAAACAGCTGTCTCGAGTGCATACCCCAAAAAGGATTTTGGTAACCTTGCAAAGCCCATCATTGATTGTTGGACCCCAAACTTTTGATGAAAATTAGAAATATTAAAACGAATTTAAGTGAGAAAGAAATTGGTGAGAAAATTATGAATTTAAGGAAATTTGATGAAAAATAAATAAATAAATAAAATTATGAGAAAAGAATTGTTTAATTTTGAGGATTTTGATATTTGAGTGAACTTATATGGATTATGAGAAGAAATTGGATGAGTTGATTGAAATGAAGTTAAATAGCAAGAATTAAAAAGAAAAAGTGTGAAAATTTGAAGAATTTAGAAAGTTTGACTTTGAGGATGAATAGTGAAAAAATGTTTGACTTAGGAGTTGACTTTTTGATTTTGGGATAATTTGAGAAAATTATCTCCTAGAAACTTGTAGTTTATGTCAAGAGCTTTCTGTAGCCATAAAGTTTGATATTTTTCGATATCGGGAGTGAGAGTTATGATCAGTCAAAGTTCGCTTGAAGTTTGACTTTTTGAGGAAAAAGTTGACTTTCTGATTTAGGAAAAATTCGAGAAAATGATCAACATGAAAATTGTAGCCCCTATCGAGAGCTTTTTGTGGACATAAAGTTTGCTATTTTTCGATATCAGGATTGAAAGATATGAATTTCTGAAGATATGGTTTGTTTTGAAAATGCTATTAAGTATAGATTTGTGTGTTCTATGCTTCGAGGCTACTCGTCGTATGGATTTAGTTTGAATTGAAATAAGTGGTCTTCATGAAAGTTTTAGATGATGTTTTTATCTTTCTATTGATATAAAGTTTGTAATTTTTCGATATCGGGGATAGGAGTTATGAGCGATTAAAAATTGGAAGTTGTTTAGAAAAAGCTGTTTTGGACAGAATCTTTGATTGAGTTTTTGACTTCTTTTGAGACCTAATTTGATTTTGAGTACTGCAGGGAAGTTGTAGAGCTTCCTTTTATCTTTCTATTGAAATGAAATTGGTTAAATTCCGAGTTCAGGATCGAGAGATATGATTGTTGAAAAGTTCGGTTTTGAAGTTCCGATACTTTGTTTTTAATCCGATCCCTTTCGTAATCTTTTGCTTATAATCCCTTCGTCCGACATCCGATTGATTTGATTCTAGAAGCGTTGGATTACTAAGACATTTAATTTCATTGTTATGGAATATTATGATTTTTAGGAGATTAAATGGAAAGAAATTGATTGAACCAAGGTAAGAGATTGGGTTATAGGTTATAAGTTGGATAATTTTCTGAACATGGTTTAGTATTTTGCGATTTTTGGGAGCTGTACAACTCCGATTGAATTGATTCTTAAGGGAAAATAAAGTTAAGATATAGGGCTACAACTCTTGTGAAGGGATGGAAATTTAATTTCATCCCTAAGATTGTTAATTTCTGGACTGAATTTATGTTAATGTTCAGCCTCGGATTTTGTGAAGGTCTGATAGTATTTCGGCTATAAATTCTTCGTTTCTGATCCGAATTAAGCGCAGTTGGTGGCGTTAGATTCGTAAGATCTAGAGGACCAATTTGCAAGAAGAAAGTTTATCCAAATTATTTCTTTTAGATGCTTGAAAACAGGACGCAAACTATCAGATTTTGAAAATCCTGTACAGGGACAAACTTGGAAATAAGCTAATAAGTGAGGGCAAGATGGTCAATTACCCTCCATTTTTAATGACATGGCAGAAACACTTAAGGGCTGTCGTTTCTCAACTCCAAAACCAGCAGAAATTTTCGAAAATCAAAAGAAGAGAGAAGAAGAAATAAGAAGAACGGAGAAGAGAAGAGAGAAGCTTCGTATATGGAGAGAAGAAGGAAGGTTTTCGATTTTTTCTCCATGATTCTCAAGGGTTTTAGTTGGTTTTAAGAGCAAAGAGGAGGAAGAAGATGGAAGTTGTCCATTGAAGCTCAAAAATAACGAAAATGGAGGAGAAAAAGGTAAGAGAGAGAAAGTTTTGATTTTGAATTTTTGATGAGTTTGATGGTTGATTAAGCTTGGAATGGTTATGGATTTAGTTTATCTATGATTATTTGAAGAGATTAGACTATGATTATGTTTAATTTTGGATTAATTGTGAATTGGGGATTATGTCAAAATTTGAAAGTTGGGGGTTTTTGAAATTGTTGTTTTAGATTGCTTGAATTGGTGATGAATTTGAGATATCCTAAGTTAATTTTGATGTTTATGCTTTAGGTGAAGTTTAATTTGAAAAATTGTAAATTGGGGGTTTAGAACAAATTAAAAATTTGGGAATTTTGTGAATTAATGGTGTAGAATCATCAATACTAGTATGAATTGGTGAAATATGAAATCAATTGTGAAGAAATTGTGATTTATGATATGAAATTTGTGTAAATTGGTTTAGACCAATTTTGAAAATTGGGGATTTTCAAAATTGGAGATTGAAATAGCTTGAATATGTGAGGAATTGATGTTTTCTAAGCTCAATTTGAGAAATTAAGTTAATTATGATATTGAATTTGAGTGGATTGGTTTAGGTGCATTTTGGAATTTGGGGATTTTGAAGGATTTTAGAAATTAATGATGTACATATCTTGGAATTAGTATGAATTGATGACTTATGCATCAAATTGAAGGATTAAGTTATTTATGAGATTGAATTTTGATGAAATTGCTTCAGGGAATGTTAAATTGGAAGAAAGAAGGAGGCTTTGGAGCAATTGAGGCACAAAGCAAGTTGTTAGCAAGGATATGAGGTGGGTAGTATATTTATTTATTGAATTGTAAGCTAAGAATGTGATTTTGAAAATTTAAGAAAGTAAATTTGATTTTGATAAATTATTGTTCATAAAATGGGTTGAAAAAGGTTGTAAATGTTTGATATTATGATTTCAAATGGTTAAAATGAGTTTTAGAAAATGCAAGAATTATGAAATTCATGGTTTTCAAATTATTGGATTTATGATTTAAATGATTTAAAGAATTAGTGCATATATTGTGATGAATTTGATGAATATGTGATTTAAGTGAATTGCATTCGATTGGTTATATGAATTCATGTGGATATATGTTGGTGTCATTTATGACATATTATGATTATATGATATGAAAAATTTAAAGAAAATGTGAAATTTTGAAAAGTGCCTTCGGACAATCTGCTTGTTTTAAGCACATATATGTGAATTGTGTGGGTTTGGTCAGGTCCCCTTTATAGAGTCAGTGCACTGTCTCCCTCTGATAGCCTTCTCCCGGCTGCCCGCAAGTGGCTTAGGAGTTCGATTCGGACTCCCCTCATTCCTACCGCATATGACCATTATATGGGAATGTGCGAGACGTCTTGTTAGGACCGAAACCATACCATTTTGTTATGTTATGTGATTTTTTATTTTGTTTATGCGCGTGAAATTTCTCTGATGTGATTGCATTCATGTTTATGAGAAATTTTGAAAAATGAGAAAAAGGGTTTTCAACCATGAAATTATAGAAATTTGATATGAAAAGTTTGGAAAATTGAAAACGGTTTGAGAAAAAATATTTGAAAGTTGAAAAGTTTGAAAACTAAGCCTTTTGGCAAAAAGTTTATGAAAATTGATTTCTGCTTATTATTCAGTTTATAAATATGTTACTCACGAGCTTCCGAGCTCAGCGCCCCCCTTTCATCCCCATCTCCAGGTATTCGAGCAGAAGATTGGATGAAAGATGGTCAAGACGTCAGTTTCGATATTTATATGTTTTGTAATCTGTATAAGTTAGATTTTGAGTAACTTGAATTTTAGTATGGATATGTATATGAATTTGTGTATGGAAATGAGTTATGGGATTGTAAGTGATTTCTGAACTTGTATATGGGTTGGAGATATGAGAATTTGTGTGATTATGGAATGTGACTTGTGACTATATATAGATATGATTAGATGCGTTTGGATTGAATGAGGAATTTGAATAAGGATGTTTTGATCTGAATTGAGAATTGTGGAAGTGTTAGGTAATAGATTTGTGTTTTGCTGGTGTTTGGATTCCGGACGGGAGCGTCCAATGATTCTGGATTTTGTGATATTAGAAGTGTATTTTGGCTTTGCAGGAATTTTTGGGATAGGATAAATGCAGTAGTTATCTTTAGAAATTTCGATAAAATTGGGATAAAAATGTAATTTAAGATTTGTATGGATCAATAAGAATATGATCAGATTTAGAGATTTGCATGAGAATGATTCTCCAAAAGTGGAATTTGCTTGTGTGATTTTGAATGAGATTGACTAATGAGGTAAGAAATGAGAAAGAAAGAAAGAAAAAAAAATTATACCGGATTTGGATAGTCTAGGTTTCCAACGCGAATGTGTTTCTGTGTTCTTGATTTTTCTCAGATGTCGGCTCCGTTTGGTAAGTATCGATTCTGCTTTGTTACTTTTGGTTTGATGTAATTCGATCCGCTTGCTTTCATCTTCGGATTCCAATTATCCGATGTGCATTCGCTTTGTTTCGACCTCTTTCGTTTCGTTGCTTTGTTTGTCGTTATCGAATTCAAGTTATCCAATTTGAATTCACCTCGTTCTTCGTATCCGATTCCTAATTTTTGGTTGGGATCCGGTTTTCGGATCGGGTCTCAACATTTATGGTATCAGAGCCTAGTACTATGATCATACTTGGGCGGAAGTGTTTGTTAAGAGTTTTAACGAATAGGATTGCATTAGTGAGAGAGTGATAAGGATGGAAATGGTATTTCATGCATGATGTGAAGAACCTAGTGGATTGTTTGATTAAGGTGATGAGTGATGATTAATTAGAAGAAAGTGTTAAGAGAAATTGAGAGGAGAATTTCATGATGAAATGGGAAGAATTGATTTTAGTTATACATGTGTGAGTCGAATTAAGAAATATTTGAAGGATAGGATTAACTGATATGAAGGATTTTATAAATGTGTTAATGAAATTGAGATTAGAATTTTAATGAATGTGGATGAATTATTTTCGAATATGCATATGTGAGATGCAATTAAGGGATACTTGGAAGATGAGACAACTTGAATTTATATCTATATGTAAGAAATAATGAATTATGAATATAGTGATTTGATATGATATGATTAGTGTGAGATACAAGATGTGAAATAGTGTAAAGAGATTGAGATACTTATATGATGAGAAAATTAGATAAGAGAAAGTGATTGATTATGATTTTTGGAAAGAAATTAGTAAGAAAGTGCTTGATGATCTTTGTTTAAAAAGAACTTTATGCAAGAATGAGTTATTTGGAGTTTAAGTAAGTATGAATTTCGAGGACAAAATTCTTTTAAGAGGGGGAGAAATGTTGGACCCCGAACTTTTGATGAAAATTAGAAATATTAAAATGAATTTAAGTGAGAAAGAAATTGGTGAGAAAATAATGAATTTAAGGAAATTTGATGAAAAAAATAAATAAATAAAATTATGATAAAAGAATTGTTTAATTTTGAGGATTTTGATATTTGAGTGAACTTATATGGATTATGAAAAGAAAGTGGATGAGTTGATTGAAATGAAGTTAAATAGCAAGAATTAAAAAGAAAAAGTGTGAAAATTTGAAGAATTTAGAAAGCTTGACTTTGGGGATGAATAGTGAAAAAAAAATTTGACTTAGGAGTTGACTTTTTGATTTTGGGAGAATTTGAGAAAATTATCTTCTGCAAACTTGTAGTTTATGTCAAGAGCTTTTTGTAGCCATAAAGTTTGATATTTTTCGATATCGGGAGTGAGAGTTATGATCAGTCAAAGTTCGCTTAAAGTTTGACTTTTTGAGGAAAAAGTTGACTTTTTGATTTAGGCAAAATTCGAGAAAATGATCAACATGAAAATTGTAGCCCCTATCGAGAGCATTTTGTGGACATAAAGTTTGCTATTTTTCGATGTCAGGATTGAAAGATATGAATTTCTGAAGATATGGTTTGTTTTAAAAATGCTATTAAGTATAGATTTGTGTGTTCTATGCTTCGAGGCCACTCGTAGTATGGATTTAGTTTGAATTGAAATAAGTGGTCTTCATGAAAGTTTTAGATGATGTTTTTATCTTTCTATTGATATAAAGTTTGCAATTTTTCGATATCGGGGCTAGGAGTTATGAGCGATTAAAAATTGGAAGTTGTTTAGAAAAAGCTGTTTTGGACAGAATCTTTGATTGAGTTTTTGACCTCTTTCGAGACCTAATTTGATTTTGAGTACTTCAGGGAAGTTGTAGAGCTTCCTTTTATCTTTCTATTGACACCAAATTTGTTAAATTCCGAGTTCGGGATCGAGAGATATGATTGTTGAAAAGTTCGGTTTTGAAGTTCCGATACTTTGTTTTTAATCCGATCCTTTTCGTAATCTTTTGCTTATAATTCCTTTGTCCGACATCCGATTGATTTAATTCTCAAAGCGTTGGATTCCTAAGACATTTAATTTCATTGTTATGGAATATTATGATTTTTAGGAGATTAAATGGAAAGAAATTGATTGAACCAAGGTAAGAGATTGGGTTATAGGTTATAAGTTGGACAATTTTCTGAACATGGTTCAGTATTTTGCGATTTTCGGGAGCTTTACAGCTCCGATTGTGTTGATTATTAAGGGAAAATAAAGTTAAGATATAGGGCTACAACTCTTGTGAAGGGATCGAAATTTAATTTCATCCCTAAGATTGTTAATTTCTGGACTGAAATTATGTTAATGTTCAGCCTCGGATTTTGTGAAGGTCTGATAGTATTTCGGTTATAACTTCTTCGTTTCTGATCCGAATTGAGAACGGTTGGTGGCGTTAGATTCGTAAGATCTAGAGGAACAATTTTCAAGAAGAAAGTTTATCCAAATTATTTCGTTTAGATTCTTGAAAACAGGACGCAAACTATCAGATTTTGAAAATCCTGTACAGGGGCAAACATGGAAATAAGCTAATAAGTGAGGGCAAGATGGTCAATTACCCTCCATTTTTAATGACATGGAAGAAACACTTAAGGGCTGTCATTTCTCAACTCCAAAACCAACATAAATTTTCGAAAATCAAAAGAAGAGAGAAGAAGAAATAAGAAGAATGGAGAAGAGAAGAGAGAAGCTTCGTATATGGAGAGGAGAAGAAGGAAGGTTTTCGATTTTTTCTCCATGATTCTCAAGAGTTTTCGTTGGTTTTAAGAGCAAAGAGGAGGAAGAAGATGGAAGTTGTCCATTGAAGCTCAAAAATAACGAAAATGGAGGAGAAAAAGGTAAGAGAGAGAAAGTTTTGATTTTGAATTTTTGATGAGTTTGATGGTTGATTAAGCTTTGAATGGTTATGGATTTAGTTTATCTATGATTATTTGAAGAGATTAGACTATGATTATGTTTAATTTTGGATTAATTGTGAATTGGGGATTATGTCAAAATTTGAAAGTTGGGAGTTTTTGAAATTGTTGCTTTAGATTGCTTGAATTAGTGATGAATTTGAGATATCCTAAGTTAATTATGATGTTTATGCTTTAGGTAAAGTTTAATTTGAAAAATTGTAAATTGGGGGTTTACACCAAATTAAAAATTTGGGGATTTTGTGAATTAATGGTGTAGAATCATCAATACTAGTATGAATAGATAAAATATGAAATCAATTGTGAAGAAATTGTGATTTATGATATGGAATTTGTGTAAATTGGTTTAGGCCAATTTTAAAAATTGGGGATTTTCAAAATTGGAGATTGAAATAGCTTGAATATGTGAGGAATTGATGTTTTCTAAGCTCAATTTGAGAAATTAAGTTAATTATGATATTGAATTTGAGTGGATTGGTTTAGGTGCATTTTGGAATTTGGGGATTTTGAAGGATTTTAGAAATTAATGATGTACATATCTTGGAATTAGTATGAATTGATGACTTATGCATCAAATTGAAGGATTAAGTTATTTATGAGATTGAATTTTGATGAAATTGCTTTAGGGAATGTTAAATTGGAAGAAAGAAGGAGGCTTTGGAGCAATTGAGGCACAAAGCAAGTTGTTAGCATGGATATGAGGTGGGTAGTATATTTATTTATTGAATTGTAAGCTAAGAATGTGATTTTGAAAATTTAAGAAAGCAAAATTTGATTTTGATAAATTATTGTTGATAAAATGGGTTGAAAAAGGTTGTAAATGTTTGATATTATGATTTCAAATGGTTAAAATGCGTTTTAGAAAATGCAAGAATTATGAAATTCATGGTTTTCAAATTATTGGATTTATGATTTAAATGATTTAAAGAATTAGTGCATATATTGTGATGAATTTGATGAATATGTGATTTAAGTGAATTGCATTCGATTTGTTATATGAATTCATGTGGATATATGTTGGTGTCATTTATGACACATTATGATTATATGATATGAAAAATTTAAAGAAAATGTGAAATTTTGAAAAGTGCCTTCGGACAATCTGCTTGTTTTAAGCACGCATATGTGAATTGTATGGGTTTGGTCGGGTCCTCCGTAGAGTCGATTACCTTGTCTCCCTCTCGATAACCTTCTCCGGCTGCCATGCAAGTGGTTTAGGAGTTCGATTTGGACTCCTCTATTCACTACCGCACATGACCGCTATATTGCGGAATGTGCGACGTCTATTAGACCGAAACCAAACCATTTTGTTATGTTATGTGATTTTTATTTTGTTTATCGCGTAAAATTTCTCCGATGTGATTGCATTCATGTTTATGAGAAATTTTGAAAAATGAGAAAAAGGGTTTTCAACCATGAAATTATAGAAATTTGATATGAAAAGTTTGGAAAATTGAAAAGGGTTTGAGAAAAATATTTGAAAGTTGAAAAGTTTGAAAACTAAGCCTTTTGGCAAAAAGTTTATGAAAATTGATTTCTGCTTATTATTCAGTTTATAAATATGTTACCCACGAGCTTTCGAGCTCACCCCCCTTTCATCCCCATCTCCAGGTATTCGAGCAGGAGATTGGATGAAAGATGGTCAAGACGTCAGTTTCGATATTTATATGTTTTGTAATCTGTATAAGTTAGATTTTGAGTAACTTGAATTTTAGTATGGATATGTATATGAATTTGTGTATGGAAATGAGTTATGGGATTGTAAGTGATTTCTGAACTTGTATATGGGTTGGAGATATGAGAATTTGTGTGATTATGGAATGTGACTTGTGACTATATATAGATATGATTAGATGCGTTTGGATTGAATGAGGAATTTGAATAAGGATGTTTTGATCTGAATTAAGAATTGTGGAAGTGTTAGGTAATAGATTTGTGTTTCTTTGGTGTTTGGATTCCGACGTGAGAGTCCGATGATTCTGGATTTTGTGATATTAGAAGTGTATTTTGGCTTTGCAGGAATTTTTGGGATAGGATAAATGCAGCCGTTATGCAGCCAAAATTTTGATAAAATTGGGATAAAAATGTAATTTAAGATTTGTATGGATCAATAAGAATATGATCAGATTTAGAGATTTGCATGAGAATGATTCTCCAAAAGTGGAATTTGCTTGTGTGATTTTGAATGAGATTGACTAATGAGGTAAGAAATGAGAAAGAAAGAAAAAAAAATTGTACCAGATTTGGATAGTCTAGGTTTCCAACACGAATGTGTTTCTGTGTTCTTGATTTTTCTCGGATGTCTGCTCCGTTTGGTAAGTATCGATTCAGCTTTGCTACTTTTGGTTTGATGTAATTCGATCCGCTTGTTTTCATCTTCGGATTCCAATTATCCGATGTGCATTCGCTTTGTTTCGACCTCTTTCGTTTCGTTTCTTTGTTTGTCGTTATCGAATTCAAGTTATCCAATTTGAATTTGCCTCGTTCTTCGTATCCGATTCCTGATTTTCGGTTGGGATCCGATTTTCAGATCGGGTCCCAACATCGATCGTACCATGTCTAACAAGGTTCGATTTCTCCTTTCAGCCACACCATTATGCTGTGGTGTGTACGGAGGAGTCCATTGAGATAAAATCCCATTATCTCTGAGATAATCTAAAAACTGTTGGTCTAAGTATTCCCCACCACGATCGGATCGTAATGTCTTGATACTTTTCCCAAGTTGGTTTTCTACTTCATTTCAATTGTTTGAACTTTTCAAATGCTTGATTTGTATCTCATCGAATCTGGTACCCATATCGAGAATAATCATCGATAAAGGTAATGAAGTAAAGACAACCACTTCTAGCATAGATGGACATCGGACCACATACATCCGAATGTATTAGGTCTAATACTCCGATCGCTCGCTCACCCTTTCCTTAAAGGGTAACTTAGTCATCTTGCCTAATAAACAAGATTCATATGTGTCATATGATTCATAATCAAATGACCCTAAACTTCCACTCTTATGGAGCTTAGCTATCGTCTCTCATTTATATGGCCAAGGCGACAATGCCATAAGTAAGTTGATTTTAGATTATCTCGCTTATGTCTTTTCGTGTCATTGACATTCATAATTCGATGTGACATATCTAATATGTAAATTCCATTGCATAATGTACCAGTATCATAAAGCATGCCATTCAAACTAATAGAACAACCATTGTTACTAAAAGTCAAATGGAAACCAGTTTTATTTAAACAAGAAATGCATAATATGTTCTTTGTTAAAACAGTACAAAATAACATTCATCCAATTTAATTACAAGCCCGGTGGGAGTGACAAAAGTAAGTGCTACGGCTAATGCAAAGAACTCTTGCTCCATTTCCCACACGCAGGTCTAGTTCTCCTTCATGAGCATCTCATCGTCCTCGAGGCCCCGCGATATCATTGCATATGTTTGAGCCACAACCGTATCTAATACCCATATGTTATGGTCAAAGCAGATTAACCTCAATAACAAACATACGAAGAAGTCGAGGCATCGATGCCTTCTTCGCTTCAATTCTTCCAGATAGACTTTCTGACTCCTCTTGGGTGGCGGCCTTGCCACAATGGAAGCAAGTTCCTTTTGGTGCAGTTTCTTTGGTTTTCTTTTAGGCTACACTTGCTTTTGGTTTCTTAGACCTTTTATTCTTTAGCTTCTTTTTCTTGGAACCAGAAGAAGAAGAGGCCACCATAAACACTTGCTTGCTATCCTTCTTGATAGCTTGCTCTGCTGTCTTGAGCAGATTGATCAACTTAGGGATTGTCGTGGATATTTAGTTCATCCGATAGTTTAACACAAACTGTTAATAACTATCAGACAATCCAACTAGAATTAAGTCAATACTTAATTCATAATCCATAACAAAACCTAAGACGGCCAACCTCTCAATATACCCATTCATCTTCAGTGCATACTGCGCTGCAGATGAACCTGGAGTCATCTTAGTAGTGAAGAGTAACCTCAAGGTCTCGAACCTTTCAGACCGAGTTTGCTTATCAAAAAGCTCTCTAAGATGATACACTATGGTATGAGCATCCATAGACTCATGCTGCTTCTGCAGCTCTGGTGACATCGAGGCAAGCATAATACAGGTAGCCACGTCACTGTCTTTGAGATGCTTTCGATATACTTTCTAATCCTCATCAGAAGCATCAGCAGCAGGTGGATCAGGAAGTGGAACATCTAGGACATATCCCAGTTCCTCAGATCTGAGAACAATTCTCAGATTTCTCAGCCAATCAAGAAAATTTGGTCCAGTTAATTTGTTGGAGTCCATAAGCGAGCGCAAGTTCACACTGGAAGTCATCTTCAATCAACCTAAAGAGAAAGAGAGAAAGAATGTTAGAATAGAATTACATGCATGATCATAAGGACTTGCATGACATGCATATGACTCCCACTAGTTTCAAAGAATCCATAACCCTCATTACGAATCCAAGAAATATTATAACAAAATGTCCTAGTGGGTCGATATCCGGCATTCCTAAAAAGGACCTTGGGTTTACCAACAAGCCACCTTAGGTCAATCGGTAGGTATCAGTCATACCAATTGCATCATAGATATCCGACATTACTAAAATGACCTTGGGTTTACCCAACAAGCCACCTTAGATCAATCGGCAGGTATCAGTCATACCAGTTACATCTTAGGTGCAATTATGACTAGTGCTATCAACTCGTGATGTATGCACGCACATTGGGTTATCAACTCTTGATGCGCGTACATCTGATGTACATTATCCAATTTTGCCTCTGTCCACGTTAACCTTGAGTTTACTCAACAAATTAACGCTTCTAGTGAAAATCGACCCATTAATCCGAAAATCTTATTTTCATGGTTCGAACATATCCGTATAGAGTGAGCTTGGGTTTATCCAACAACCCGAACTCTATAAGAAATCTAGTTCTCTCCATACTAATGGAAGGCATTAGTTTTCATATTCTATGTGAGGGATTTCAAACTCCGGTCTCATCCAAGCTGTAGGATTATAGTCACCATGACTATATGGAATGATTTAGGGCATTTGATCAATCACATTGAGTCTATACCTAAAATTATCTATCATCCCACCTTTGCATATTGTAAGTCGACTTGTTTGAACATGCAAGTCGACTTATGCAACTGTGTAAGTCGACTTGTGCATGTGTAAGTCGACTTATGCAATTGTGTACTTACAAGTCGACTTATACCATTGTGTAAATCGACTTATACATTTGTGCACGTACAAGTCGACTTAGGCATGTGTAAGTCGACTTATATGAGCATGCAAGTCGACTTATGCATATGTAAGTCGACTTATGCATGTGGAATTGCTATCTAATTGGCTAATTTCTCAATCTGTGCAGTTCCAATTCATAATACCAAGTGTAATATACTCTATTTTGATGTACCAATGAAACACTTTCATTGTATCATGCTTACCATGTATAAGATATATGAAAAAACTTGAAATTGATGAATACACCATTATTCACTTAGATTTCCAAATAATTTGAGAATATCAAACTATCACCCTAAATATCTATAGGTAGTCTACACTTTATCAAGACTACTTCGGCACTGGTCACAAAATTTATGACGGCCAAAACAATCAAGATAAGGGAATATACTAACGAGACGCTAATGAGACATATTTGACATCCGAAAATTGTTTGGAAACCTAATTTAAAGAAAATCAGTTTGGAAAGCATACAACATCAATGTAGCATCTTTTTAATCACATTAAAAATGATCCAAGGCATTGGAACTGAAAACTACACAATTAATCATTCCAAACAAAACAGCTCCAGCAACTTTCTCAAAACTGCCAAGCTCTGTGTTTTGCTTGAAAAACTCATTGAAACAATTTCAATAAATTCTGAGAAAATTACAGAGGTTACAAAATGTTCACAACATGCTCCATGAATTGTTTTAGAATTTATTTCCATTAAAAACTCAACCAACCTCAGCAACAAAGCCAATGTCAAATCTGTGTTCCTCAACACAGTTATTCCCAGTAGAACACAATAAATTCTCAAATAAATAGTAAATCACCTCGAAAACATTTTTCCATTCTCATATACATTCAAAAACATCTTAGAGACATGAAGGTGAAAGAAAATCAGAAAAAAAAATTCTATAATTTATTCTCGAATTTATAAGCATGTCTGTTCATTGAATGTGCACAAACACAGCAACCAGAACATTAGGGAATAAATTAGCAAAACAATATCAAATCACATTGATAAATTCCAAGCTTCCACAGACATATGCAACAACATCTTGTGAACAAATCTGGGCAAGAAAAGTTAGAAAAACAATATCTCTATACTGATTTCGAATTTGACATTTACAACATGCATCATCGTCACAAGCAATAGGCAACTCCGACCTAGTCATGATTTCTTCGTTATATACGACACAAGTGGCTCTGATACCACTGTAGGAAAATCCCGGTGTGAGCATCACATGCCCACGGTGCGGAAAACAAAATTTTTTGTTCCGGGACCTTCCCGAAAGCCAAGATCCATGTGACTATATAACAAAGTCAAACGAAAAAGACCAAAGGAGACCGTCTCTAACGGTATCCACGCAGAGATCGGAGAACCTAACCAGGACAAACCCTTTGACCCAGGAATAGCTAGAACAAATTAAAGAGTTCTAGCTCTTACTTTTGTCCTTGGAGAACTTGAAAGAAAGAAGAGAATCGATGAAGTTTGGAGAGGAGAGCTTGATGAAAGATGAAGAAGAGAGAGTATGATTTTAGAAACCCTTTCTAAAAACCCCTACCTTCATCCATCGTTTTTTTTTTTATAAACCAACGATTATTCTCTCTTCTTATCATCAAATGCCATTTGTCTTTAACTATTAAAGACATTAAATGCAAAGTGGAATGCTTTCCACGTATAGGCTTTATATATATATATATATATATATAAAGTTAAAGACAAGCTTCCTCTCCTCCTTCTTCCAAGTTGCATATATATATATATATTAATTAATTACTTAATTAATTAATATGATACATATATGTATATTAATGCTGAGGTGGTCCAGTCACAATGGGGTCGGTCCTACCGGGTCCCGGTATGGAAAAACCACCAAAAACCTTTTTCAGCAATATCGATGTCGCGATCTCATCGGGACATATCTCGATCTTATCGGGATCCATTTAATCCATTTGCTCTCCATATATTGGAACTCTGTCCAAAACTATTTTACAAATTCTTCGAGTCACTCTTATGCGTGTGACCCATTAGGTTCCCGGTTATGTTGGCCACTTAGATCAACACTTAATCCAAGCATGTCATGAGCGGTATCTAGCAACACATCATGGCCCCCAATTGACTGGAAAGTAATTGGTTTGACGAATGAACCTATATTCATCATCAACCATATCACGAACCTTTTCATAGACAATTATTGTGCAATTCGTCCTTTCACCATGCTATACCCCACTTGGTTATGAGTATGGGCAAAGTGTCAACTCTTACTAGACTGACTACGTCAAATCTAGTCCAAGTGATTTCAGTTCTTGTCCTGGGACTCATTACTTTATATGTCAATGAAGACACTATTCATGACATATGTACTCTGGTTAGAGATTTCCAAGTAATGACCCTGACAAGAGGCCATGGGTATCATCTTCTGCTATCACAGAAGTGGTGAATCCTCTATTGGCTACTCAATTACCTTCGAATACCTCAAACTATACCCAAGCACCACCCTAGAAACGACTACTGTAAGGCAACAAGGAATGGAGTCAAAGCACAGAATCAGTATCCAAGATATCCTTGAGTATCTCAAGTCTAAGGATACTTGCACCATTGCTATGATGAGATTATCACTGACATTAGAATAGGACATCCATGTGATGATCTCATAGCAGGTCATCCAATGTACTTACTACCTCTAGTAAGCATCCACATCTCAACCCTAAATATCTCATATTTACAGTTTCTGAGATCCACTGCTTGATCAAATCAAGGAGCTTGAGACGTGCTAGTCTTTCCGGATTACCGATGTCCAGTCTCAATAATCCTATGACTAGGGATAATTTAGATACTGACATAATTGCACATGATAGAAATCTCAGTAGTATGATCACATCATAATTTCCTTCATGCTATGTCATATATCAAGGACTTCATTAATTTGCTTATAGATCAATATCCATTCATAAATAATGAACATCAAATTAATAAAATATGCCTTTCTTTATTAATTCATAAAGTATGTACACAACTTTGTACAAAATGCGCTAAAGGTGATTGCCTTTAGGGTACTACTCTAATACCTAGTGTTGGCCCCTGAATTGTTTTTTATTTACTTAAACATGTCTAAATTATTTGGAGGTATTGTTTAAATTATTTTGAAGTGTTAGTGGTTAAAGAAATGGAAATTAAATGATGGATTATGTTTAAATGAGAGTGAAGTATATTATTAGAAATTAAATGAATAAGGTGGTGTAAGGGCATTTTAGGAAGTTCTTTTATGTTTGTAAAGTCTAAGGCTTTCAAGGAAGGCTTCTTTGGTCTTTTTAGTTTACTTAAAATGAAAAAGAAGGAAACAAATGAGTAGGAGCCATGTGGAATGAAGAGGCCCATGAAAGTTACATGGAAAAACAAGTGACTTGACCAAAACTATGTAGTTTTGAGGTTTAGCTTAGGTGAATAAATTAAAAGACAAGAGTTAATGCTAAGGAAAGAAGAGTCACGGAAATTCTAGAAAAAGGAGAGAGGGAGAGTCGTATAAGGAGAAGAAGAAGAAGAAGAGAAGAAGAAGAAGAAGAAGAAGAAGAAGAAGAAGAAGAAGGGAGAAGAAGAAAGGTTAGAGATCTAGTTTCATCTTGCTTTAGAAAGGAGAGGGAAAAGGAGGGGAAAGGATCAAGCTTTCATTAGAAGACAAAGAGGAATTTTCGTGGGTCACTCTTTAAGGTAATAGAAAAGTGAAATCTTTTGGTTTTATGGATGGATTTAGGTAAAAATGGCTTAGTATATTTATGGGTAAGGTTAGTTGGGTTCTTTTCATGCTTTAATGTCCTTAGAAATGGCAAATTTTGACATCTCATGTTGATATGGGATTCTCTTGTGTTGGATGTGTATTATGAAGGTGAATTTAGGTAATTGAAGGAAGAAGAAAGGCCAATTGTTCAAGCTCCTAGCTTAAGGAAGTGAGGTGGGTAATGTTTTAATGATTGAGATTATAGGCTACTGTTAGTTTTAAAATAAATGTTATCAAATGTTTTTAAATGGTTTATAAAGTTGTATAAATAATTCTTTGTGATGGGTTGAATTAGTATGAGATGTTTTACATTTTGGGAAGTAATTGTGAAATGATTTGTGAAGTGAAAAAGTTGGATACTTGATTTTGGAAAAAACGACAATTTGGGAAATTATGTGAAAGTAAATATTTGCAAGAGCCAATTGTGGCTAATGATTATAAATTGTATGAATTATATGATATGTATGCTTGTTTGGGTTTGTGGTGGTCCCTCATATGTGATAGGTGCACTGTCAAAATTATAGCCTTCTCCGGCTGCCTGCTAGTGGCAATGGAGCTCTCATGGACTCCTTCATGTGTTCATGACTACATGACCGCTCTGCGAAAATGTGTAGTACGTCTGTTTGGATCCACCCAAACCATCAATTATGTGATTTTGTGATATGTTTGATCAAGTTGTTTTTGTATGTATATTTGTTGGTAATTGCCTTTGATAAATTGATGCACCAATTTGTCTATGCTTATGTGATAGCTTGATGTGATAAATTTATGAGAAGTTTGATAATAAAATTTTAAAGGTTTTCATTAATGTGGAGTTGGCTTTGAAAACAAGGAATTTTGATGGAATGAAAATGTTTTGACCAAAGTAAATTGACTTTGATAAGTTTGAAAGATCTTTACAAATTTGAAAGTTGCTTTGAGAATGAGAAATAAAAGAATGTTTTGCTTATTTCTTAATTATTAAGCTGTTACCCACTGAGCCGTCGAGCTCACACCTCCTTTTTCCCCTCCACAGTAACCAAGGAATACGAGTTAAAGTATTGGGATTGAGGCATCACTTCAATGTTCTTAAGTTAGAAGTCATTTTGTTTTTATATGAAGCATTAGGTTTCATTTGGAGATTTGTTTCATTATGTACTTCGACATTTGACATTTGGATTGTAATCGGGCTAAATGCCCTATAAAGCGTTGTAATGACTCAGATTTGTTATATAAGTACAAGAGTGTTGAGTTTTAATGTATTTTGTGCAATTCATATATGCTTTATCACAATGTATCATTGTATGGATTGAATTTGAAAAGAAAGGGAAAATGAACTACTTTATAGTTTGGATTTGATTAGAATGATAGGAGTGTGGATTGTTGCCTTGAATTGAGTATGGAGATACTCTTGTGATTGAGTTATGATATATGAGGTTGGATGTTAAGTTTTGTGCAGGTGGAGGTGTTAGAGTAGTGCCCTAAAGGCAATCCCCTTTAGCGCGTTTTGTTCATAGTCATGTACAGACTTTATGAATAAATAAAGCAAGACATATTTCATTTATTTGATGTTCATTTTATTATAAATTGATTGTGATCTTTAATCAAATTTATGAAGTCCATGATATATGACATAGCATGAAGGAAATTATGATGCGATCATACTACTGAGATTCTTATCATGTGCAATTATGTCAGTATCTAAATTATCCCTAGTCATAGGATTAATGAGACTGGACATCGTTAATCCAGATAGACTAGCATATGTCAAACTCCTTGATTGGATCAAGCAGTGGATCTCAGAAAACTGTAAATATTGAGATATTTAGATTTGACATGTGGATGCTTACTAGTGGTAGTAAGTACATTGGATGACTGCCATGAGATCATCACATGGATGTCCTATACAAATGTCAGTGATAATTTCATCATAGCAATGGTGCAAGTATCCTTAGACTTGAGGTACTCAAGGATATCTTGAGTCTTGATTACGTGCTTTGACTCCATTCCTTGTTGCCTTTCGAGAGGTCGCTCATAGGGTGGTGATTGGAGTGCAGTTTGAGGTATTCAAGGTAATTGAGTAGCCAATAGAGGATTCACCACTTCATCATAGCAGAAGAGATACCCATGGCCTCTTATCAGGATCATTACTTGGAAGTCTCTGGCGCCGGAGCACACATGTGTCATGAAGAGGGTCTTCATGGACATATCAAGTAATGAGTCCTCGGACAAGAACTGATTACACTTGGACTAGATTTGATCTGATCAGTCTAGTAAGAGTTGACACATTGCCCATACTCAAACCAAGTGGGGTATAGCATGGTGAAAGGACGAATTGCACAGTAATTATCTATGGAAGGGTTCGTGATATGGTTTCATTAGTCAAACCAATTACTTTCCGGTCAATTGGGGGTCATGATGTGTTGCTAGATACCGCTCATGACTTGCTCAGATTAAGTGTTAATCTAAGTGGCCAACATAACCGGGAACCTAATGGGTCACATGCATAAGAGTGACTTGGAGAATCTGTAAAATAGTTTCAGACAGAGATCCGATATCTGGAGAGCAATAGGATTAAATGGATCCCGATGAGATCGCGACATTGACATTCTTTGAAAATCGCTTAAGCGATCTTTCACGGCGGGGCCGTAGGCGGTAGGGATGACCCAGCTTTATGGACCTCTTCAGCAAATATATATATATATATTAATTAATTAAGAATTTATTAATTATTATATATATATGCTAGTTTCGGTGGAAGCCATAAGAAAGGAAGAGATTAGTTTTGACCAAGTCAAAATGAATCATTAACATTGACTTTCTTAATGGTTTATTGCCTCCCACGTAGGGCTCTCCTTAACCTAGCTTTTATATGTTTTAATTAGTTAAATATACAGATAAGAAGGTTAGAGAAGCAAGCTCATTCGGTGGTTTTTGGAGGAGAGGGTCGAATGCTTAATAGTTAAGCTTTGGAAATTTGATTTTCATCTTCTTCCTTTCATAACTCACGATAGCTTCTACTCTCCAAGGCTCAACCAAGGTTCAATCACTTGCTCTCCAAGATCAAGGTTAGTGCTAGCACACTCTTTACCTTGTTCTAGCTATTCCCGGGTCAAAGGGGTTTGTCCCGGTTAGGTTTTCCGACCTCTGCGTGGATACCGTCAGAGATGGTCTCCTTTGATCGTTATAGTTTGACTAGTTATACATACACATGGATCCTGGCTTTCGGGAATGTCCCGGGACTCAAAATTTTAAATTCCGCACTGTATTCATGTAATGAACACCCCGGGATTTTCCTACAGTGGTATCAGAGCCGCTTGTGTTGTATAAACAGTCGAAATGATAACTAGGTCGGAGTTCCTTTGTGAATTGAGCTGTGTAGCATGCTGACTGTGTGCAATTTCGAACCAGTGTAGAATTGGGGTTTTCGAAAATTTCTTGCATAGACCTGCTCATAAGATGTTTCTGAATGTGTATATAAAAGGAAAAAATTTATCGATGTCGTTTGATATGTTTTTGCTATTTAATTCCCTCAAGTTTCGGATGCTGTCTTGTTGAACGTTTCTGAAACAGGTATGCTTGTAAATTCGAGAATAAATTCTAGAAAACTTTTTTTTTGGATTGGTTTTCACCGACATGTCCCTAAGATGTTTTTGAATGTCTCTGTACATGGAAAAATGTTTTCAAGGTGATTTACTATTTATTTCCGAATTTCTTGTATGTTTCTAGGAATGTCTGTGTTGAAAAACACAGATTCTGGTTCAGCTAGATTGCTGAGGTTCAATGAGTTTTTGTGGGAAATAAATCCTGGAAAAATTCATGGAGCATGTTAGGAACATTTTTTAACCTCTTGTATTTTCTCAGCATTTATTGAAATTGTTTCAATGATCATTTCGAGCAAAAGGCAGAGCTTGGCAGTTTTGAGTAACATGCTGGGGCTGTTTTGTTTCAAATGATTGCTTGTGTTATTTTCGGTTCCAATGCCTTGAATCATTTTTATAGTGATTAAAAATGTGTTATATTGATGTGGCATGCATCCCAAAATGAGATTCTTGAAATTGGGTTTCCAATAATTTTCGGATGGTGAATAGGTTACTTTAGCGTCTTATTAGCTTATTCCATTATCTTGCTTATTTTGGCCGTCGCAATTTTTGTGACTAGTGCCGGAGTAATCTTGATAATGAGTAGACTATCTAGAGCTATTTAGTATGATTATTTGGTGTCCTTGAATTATGTGGAAATCTAGTGATTAATGGTGGATTAATCGGTTTCAAGGTTTTCATATATAGTTTGACTATATGGCATGCATGTTTCAATGAAAATGTTTCATTAGCACATTAATATAAAGGATAATATACTTGGTATATGGTATTGTGAATTGGAAATGCCTGGATTGAGAATTAGCTGACTAGATAGCAAATTTCCTTGTGTAAGGCGACTTATGCAGGTTGATAAGTCGACTTACATGCAAGAGTCATATAAGTCGACTTCAGACATCGGTATAAGGCGACTTGTACATACAACAAAGATAAGTCGACTTAGATCGAATAAGTCGACTTGTATCAGAATAAGTCGACTTGTATCAGGCTGAGGTGGGATGATGGATGATTTTCGGTATGAATTCAATATGATTGATATAATGCCCTAAATCAGTCCATATAGTCGAGGTGACTATGATCCTATAGCTTGGATGAGATCAGAAAGATGAGACCTAAAATCCCTTACTTAAAATATGAAAACTAACGCCTTCCATTAATATAGTAAGAACCAGAGCTCTTATAGGGTTGGGTTGTTGAGCTAACCTCAAGCTCACTCTATACGAATATGTTCAAACCATGAAAATGTGATTTTCGGATTAATGGGTCGGTTTTCCTAGAAGCGTTGATTTGTTGAGCTAACCTCAAGCGTCAACGTGGGGATGAGGCGACATTGGGTAGTGTACATCAGATGTACACGCATCAAGTGTTGATAACCCAATGTATGTGCATACATCAACTGTTGATAGCATTGAGCGATAGTTGCATTCGTGATGCAATTGGTATGACCGATACCTACCGATTGACCTAAGGTGGCTTGTTGGGCTAACCCCAAGGTCATTCTTAGCAATGTCGGATATCGGCCCACTACGTCATTGTGCCATTTTGTTTCTTGGATTCATGATGAGGGTTATGGATTCTGTTGAAACTAGTGGGAGCCATATGTATGTCATTTAAGTCCTTATGGTCATACATTTAATTCTATTCTAACTTTCTTTCTCTCTCTACGTTTAGGTTGGTTGAAGATGTCAACCAGTGTGAATCTTCGCGCCCTAATGGACTAAAACAAATTAACTGGCCCAAATTTTCTTGATTGGCTGCGAAATATGAGAATTGTTCTTAGATCTGAGGATCTAGGATATATCCTTGATTTTCCGCTTCCGGATCCACTTGCTGAAGGAGCTTCTGATGATGATCAGAAGGCATATAATAAGCATCTAAAAGACGATGACATAGCCACCGCATTATGCTTGCATCGATGTCACCGAGCTGCGAAGCGACGAGTCTATGGATGCTCACACGATAGTGTTTCATCTACTGAGAGTTGTTTGATGAGCAAGCTCGGTCCGAGCGATTCGAGACCTCAAGGTTGCTCTTACAACGAAGATAACTCTGGTTCATCTGCAGCAATATGCATTGAAGATGAATGGCTATAATGAGAGGTTGGCCGTCTTAGGTTTTGTGATGGATTGTGAGTTAAGTATAGACTTAATTCTTGTTGGCTTGTCGATAGTTATTCACGGTTTGTGTTGAACTATCGAATGAACCAAATATCCACCACAATTCCCAAGTCGATCAATCTGCTTTCAAGCAATGAGAACAATGTCGTCAAGCAAGATAGCAAAGCGTTGCTATTGGTGGATTCTTCTTCCTCTGGTTCCAAGAAAAGAAACAGAAGAAGAAAAGGGCTCGGCGAAAGGAAGTGCAGCGAAAGGCAAGAAGAAGACCAAAGAGACTGCACTAAAAGGTACTCGCTTCCATTGCGATAAGGCGGTCATTGGAGGCGAAGCGCAAAGTCTATCTGGAAGGCGAAGCGAAGAAGGCATCGATGCCTCGACTTCTTCGTATGTTTGTCATTGAGGTTAATCTGTTTCGATCATAACATATGGGTATTAGATACGGTTGTGGCTCACACATATGCAATGATATCACGGGGCCTCGGGGACGATGGCGACTCATAAAGGGAGAAATGGACTGCGTGTTGGTAATGGAGCAAGAGTTGCTGCATTAGCCGTAGGGACTTATGTTTTGATGATCCCAGTGGGCTTGTACTTAACTTGGATGATTGTTATTTTGTACCGTGTTAACAAAGAACATATTATACATTTCTTGTTTAAATAGAGCTGGTTTCCATTTGTCTTTTGGTAACAATGGTTGTTCTATTAGCTCAAATGGAATGTTTTATGGTCTTGGTACATTATGCAACGGTATTTACATATTAGATATGTCACATCCGGTTATGAATGTCAATGACGCAAAAAGACATAAAAGAGATAATTTAAAATTAACTTACTTATGGCATTGTCGCCTTCGCCATATAAATGAGAGACGCATCGCTAAGCTCCATAAGAATGGAAGTTTAGGGTCATTCGATTATGAAACTTATGACACATGTGAATCTTGTTTATTAGGCAAGATGACTAAGTTACCTTTAAGGAAAGGGTGAACGAGCAATCGGATTATTAGATCTAATACATTCGGATGTATGTGGTCGATGTCCATCCATGCGAAATGGTTGTTGTTACTTCATTACCTTTATCGATGATTATTCTCGATATGGGTATCTGTATCTAATGAGATACAAATCTGAAGCGTTTGAAAAGTTCAAACAATTCAGAAATGAAGTAGAAAAACAACTTGGTAAAAGTATCAAAACATTACGTTTCGATCGTGGTGGTGAATATTTAGACCAAGAGTTTTTGGATTATCTCAAAGATAATAGGATTTTATCTCAGTGGACTCCTCCTTGCTCACCACAACATAATGGTGTGGCAGAAAGGAGAAATCGAACCTTGTTGGACATGGTACGATCTATGATGGGTTTTGCACAGTTACCAAAATCCTTTTGGGGGTATGCACTTGAGACAGCTGTTTACTTGTTAAACAGAGTTCCATCAAAGACAGTTGATGTTACTCCATATGAGATGTGGACTAACAAGAAACCTTATCTTTCTTATTTGAAAGTATGGGGTTGTCCGCTTATGTGAAGCGGACAAAGTCGATAAGCTTCAAGTAAAATCGACAAGTGTTTGTTAAGTAGGATATCCTAAAGAAACAAGAGGATATCAATTCTACCTTCCCGAGGAACAAAAGGTGTTTGTTTCAACGCATGTTGTCTTTTTAGAAAGATTTTTTTAAAAGAGGGCGGTGGGAGCAAAGTTGAACTTGAAGAAGTTCAAGATGCTCGAGACGACGCAGATCAACTGCTGAACCTAAAAGCGTAACTCATACGGATGAGGTAATAGCTCAACCTTCTACTTCACACGAAATTGTAGGTCAAGTAGGATCGCTCTGTTCCCGAGAGATATGGATTTCGTAAGTGAACAGAATGACGTATTGCTCATAGAGGATGATGAGCCTACCACCTATGAAGAGGTTACGAAGAGTTGAGTCGAAAAATGGCTTCGTGCCATGAAATCGAAATGGATTCCATGTATGAAAACCGGTATGGACTTTGGTTGATGCACTGAAGGATAAAATCTATAGGGTGCAAATGGGTTTTCAAGAAGAAAACCGACATGGATGGTAATGTGATTACCTATAAAGTGAGGCTTGTGGCTAAAGGCTTTCGTTAAAGACAAAGAGTTGACTATGACGAGACCTTGATCCAAAGAGCAATGCTTAAATCCATTAGGATACTCCTAGCCATTGCCGCTCATTATGATTATGAGATATGGCAAATGGATGTGAAGACAGTTTTCCTGAATGGAAATCTGGCTGAGGATGTGTATATGACACAACCTGAGGGCTTCATTTCTGCTGATGGCGAAAAGGTATGCAAGCTTCAGAAATCCATTTATGGATTGAAGCAAGCATCCAGGAGTTGGAATATCCGTTTTGATGAGACAATCAAAGAGTTTGGTTTCTCACAAAATCCGGATGAACATTGTGTGTATAAGAAGGTTAATGGAACTGCAATCGTATTCCTTGTGTTATATATAGATGACATATTGTTACTAGGAAACGATGTCTCTATGCTGCAATCAGTAAAAATTTGGTTGTCCAAACAATTTTCCATGAAATACCTTGGAGAAGCAACTTATATCCTTGGGATAAAGAATTATAGAGATAGATCGAAGAGGTTGCTTGGTCTTTCACAGTCAACGTACATAGACAAGGTGCTAAAGAGGTTTAGCATGGAGCAATCCAAGAGAGGGTTTCTTCCCATTGCTTATGGGATAACACTCTCGAAGTCTATGTGTCCTCAGACACAGGACGAGAGGATGCGTATGAATATGATCCCGTATCGTCTGCGCAGTAGGATCTATTATGTACGTTAATGCTATGTACGAGACCCGATGTATCATATGCTCTAAGTGTTACGACGCGATACCAATCGGATCTCGTGAGCGTCCTTTGGGTGGTGTCAAGAATATCCTAAAGTACTTGCAAAGAACTAAGGTTGTTTTCTTGATATATGGAGATGGAAATTTCCAAGTGAGCGGGCATACGGATGCCAGTTTTCAATCTAATAAGGATGATTCCAAGTCCCAATCAGGTTATGTTTTCACATCGAGCGGCGGAGCGATCGGTTGGAAGAGTTCCAAACAGAGACGATCTGGCGATTCAACGATCGAGGCGGTAGTACATTGCCGCATCAGATGCAGCAAAAGAAGCCGTTTGGATCAAGAAGTTCATTACTGAACTTGGTGTGGTTCCTAGCTGTGATGGACCCACACAGTTGTATTGTGACAACAATGGAGCTATTCATACAGTAAAGGAACCAAGGTCTCATCAACGATCCAAACACGTACTCACCGATACCATTTGATTTGGGAGATCATTGCTCGAGGTGATGTCACGATAGAGAATTCCTAGAGCAGAATATTGCTGATCCGTTGACAAAACCATTGCCACAGAAGAATTTTGATTCTTATGTACTCGCTTATGGTATTAGATACCAAGGCGATTGGCTTTAGGTCAAGTGGGAGATTGTTAGAGTAGTGCCCTAAAGGCAATCCCCTTTAGCGCGTTTTGTTCATAGTCATATACAGACTTTATGAATAAATAAAGCAAGGCATATTTCATTTATTTGATGTTCATTTTATTATGAATTGATTGTGATCTTTAATCAAATTTATGAAGTCCATGATATATGACATAGCATGAAGGAAATTATGATGCGATCATACTACTGAGATTCCTATCATGTGCAATTATGTCAGTATCTAAATTATCCCTAGTCATAGGATTAATGAGACTGGACATCGTTAATCTGGATAGACTAGCATATGTCAAACTCCTTGATTGGATCAAGCAGTGGATCTCAGAAAACTGTAAATATTGAGATATTTAGATTTGACATGTGGATGCTTACTAGTGGTAGTAAGTACATTGGATGACCTGCCATGAGATCATCACATGGATGTCCTATACTGTAGGAAAATCCCGGGATGTACATCACATGTACAAGGTGCGAAAAATAAAAATTTTTGTCGTCGGGACCTTCCCGAAGGCCAGGATCTATGTGTCGGTATAAAGACTCAAACCTAAATAGCCAATAGAGACTATCTCTAAAGGTATCCACGCAGAGATCAGAAAACCTAACCGGGACAAACCCCTTTGATCCGGGAATAGCTAGAACAAATTAAAGGCTGCTAGACCTTACCTTTGTCCTTTAGAGAGCTTGGATTAACGTTGATGAAGCTTGGAAGAAGCAAGGAGTCAATGATGCTTTTTAGAGAGGAAGAATGAAATCTCTTATTTCAAAGCTTTTTCACTTAACTATTAAGTTCCCTCCTTCTCAAGCAAAACTGACGGCTCCATTCAAATTCACATACCATGTAGATATTTGTTTCACTAATTAAAGGACTTGGTGGAAAGCCATCCACGTGGATGACTTTAGTCCATTAATTCATGAATTAATTAAATAATGAAACTTTTGACTTTTCAAACCTTATCTACATCTCTTCATCCAACGATGGGCACATGGCTATATATATATTTAATTAATTAATCTTAATTAATTAATTAATTAATATATAATTGCTAAAAGGTCCGATCAAATTGGAATTCATCTACCTACCTATCAGCCCCTGTACTAAAACGACTCGAAATCTTTCTCAGCAATATTGATGTCGCGATCTCATCGGGACATATCCCGATCTCATCGGGATCCATTTAATCCTAATGCTCTCCATAATTGGAACTCTGTCCAATTACTATTTTACAGATTCTCTGAATCACTCTCATGCGTGTGACCCTTTAGGTTCCCGGTTATGTTGGCCACTTAGATTAACAATTAATCTGAGCAAGTCATGAGTGGCATCTAGTAACACATCATGACCCCCAATTGACCGAAAAGTAATCGGTTTGATGAATTCATCACGAACCAGATCACGAACCCTTCCATAGACAATTACCTTGCAATTCGTCCTTTCACCATCCTATACCCTACTTGGTTATGAGTATGGTCAAAGTGTCTACTCTCACTAGACTGAGTCTAGCCCAAGTGAAATTAGTTATCGTCCTAGGACTCATTACTTTATATGTCAATGAGGACACTCTTCATGACATATTTGCTGGCCAGCCTTACAAGTAATGATCCCGACAAGAGGCCATGGGTATCTCTTCTGCTAATCCAGAAGTGGTGAATCCTTTATTGGCTACTCAATTACCTTCGAATACCTCAAGCTGTACCTAAGCACCACCCTATGAGCGACCTCTGGAAGGCAACAAGGAATGGAGTTATTTATTCATAAAGTCTGTACACGACTTTGAATAAAACGCGCTAAAGGGGATTGCCTTTAGGGCACTACTCTAACAATCTAACGGTACTGGACATCCATAAGTCTACTTACACTGGTGAACAAGGCGACTTATCAGTACCGAGCAAGCATAAGTCGACTTACACATGGTACAAGTCGACTTACACTTACAAATCTCCCACTTGACCTAAAGCCAATCGCCTTGGTATCTAATACCATAAGCGCGTCCATGAGAATCACAATTCTTCTGTGACTATGGCTTTGTCAACAGATTAGCAACACTTTGCTCTATGGGAATTTCTCTATTAGACATCACCGATCGATGATCTACCGAATCGATGGAATCGGTGAGTGCGTGTTCGGATCGTTGATGAGACCTTAGTTCCTTTGCTCAAGACTAGCCCCATTGTATCATAATACAACCCTATGGGCCCATCACACTAGGAACCAGATCAAGTTCGAAATGAACTTAATCCAAATCGCTTCCTTTCTTTGCATCGATGCGAAGAATGTACTCTACCTCGGTTGTTGAATCGCCATCCTCTCTTGATTGAACTCTTTCCAACCGACCGCCAGCCGCCCCGGTGTGAATGTATATAACCCGATCGTGATTCGTAATCATCCTTATCGATTAAAGCGGCATTTGTATGCCGCCACTGGAGATTTTCATCTCCATATGTCAAGAAAACATCCTTAGTGCTTCGCAAGTACTTGAGGATATTCTTGACACCACCCAAATGACCCTCACCAAGATCCGATTGGTATCTACCGTAACACTTAGAGCATATGATACATCGGGTCTCGTACATAGCATTGTTCCATGCTAAACCTCTTTAGCATCTTATCTATGTACGTTGATTGTGAAAGACCAAGCGATCTCTTTGATCTATCTCTATAAATCTCTATCCCAAGGATATAAGTTTCTTCACAAAGGTCTTTCATGGCAAAATGTTTGGATAGCCAAATCTTAACTGATTGTAACATAGAGACATCGTTTTCCTAGTATTAATATGTCATCTACTTATAACACAAGGAATACGATTGCAGTCCCATGAACCTTCTTATACACACAATGTACATCCGAAATTTGTGAGAAACCAAACTCTTTGAGTACCTCATCAAAACGGATATTCCAACTCCTGAATGCTTGCTTCAATCCATACATGGATTTCTGAAGCTTGCATACCATTTCGCCATCATAGGAGGTGAAGTCCTCTGGTTGTGTCATATACACATCCTGGGAAGATTTCCATTCAGAAAGTCGTCTTCACATCCATTTGCCATATCTCATAATCATAATGAGTGACAATGGCTAGGAGTATCCTAATGGATTTAAGCATTGCTACTGGGTGAAGGTCTCGTCATAGTCAACTCCTTGTCTCGGCGAAATCCTTTGGCCACAAGCCTTGCTTTATAAGTAATCACATTACCATCCATGTCGGTTTTCTTCTTGAAAACCCATGTGCACCCTATGGGCTTTATTCCTTGGTGCAACAACCAAAGTCCAAACTTGGTTTTCTTACATGGAATCCATTCGCATTTCATGGCACAAAGCCATTTTTCGACTCGAACTTTTCGTAACCTCTTCATAGGTAGTAGGCTCATCATCTCGTATGAGCAATACGTCATTCATTCCCACGAGAAATCCATATCTCTCAGAACAGAGCGTATCCTACATGACCTACTGAAATTCTTGTGTAATAGAAGGTTGAATCTATTACCTCATCTATATGAGTTCTGATTCTGGAGTTCGAGCGATTGATCTGCGTTTGTTCGAGCATCATGAACTTCCTCAAGTTCAACTTTGCTCCCACTGTCCTCTTGTAAAAGAAACTCTTTCTCTAAGAAAATAGCATGCTTTAAAACAAACAACTTTTGTTCCTCAGCAAGGTAGAATTGATATCCCACGATATCCTACGAACAAACACTTGTCAGACTCTGCATCAAGCTAATTTGACTGTGTCCGCTTCACATAAGCAGGACAACTCCAAACTTTCAGCTAAGAAAGATAGGGCTTTATGTTAGTCCACATCTCATATGGAGTAACATCAATTGTCTTTAATGGAACTCTGTTTAACAAGTAAACAGCTGTCTCGAGCGCATACCCCCAAAAACTGTGCAAAACCTATCATTAATCGCACCATGTCTAACAAGGTTCGATATCTCCTTTCAGCCACACCATTGTGCTGCGGCGTGCAAGGTGGAGTGTACTGAGATAAAATCCCATTATCCCTGAGATAATCCAAAATTGTTGGTCTAAGCATTTTCCACCACGATCAGATCGTAATGTATTAATACTTTTACCAAGTTAGTTTTCTACTTCATTTCTGAATTATTTAAACTTTTCAAACGCTTCAGATTTGTATCTCATCAGATACAGATACCCATATCGTGAATAATCATCGATAAAAGTAATGAAGTAAAGATAACCACTTCTGGCATGGATGGACATCGGACCACATACATCCAAATGTATCAGGTCTAATATTCCATTCGCTCGTTCACCCTTTCCCTTGAAGGGTAACTTAGTCATCTTGCCTAATAAACAAGATTAACATGTGTCTCATTTATATGGCCAAGCCGACAATGCCATAAGTAAGTTGATTTTAAATTATCTCAATTATGTCTTTTCACGTCATTGACATTCAGAACTGCATATGACATATCTAATATGTCAATTTCATTGCATAATGTACCAGTAACATAGAGCATTCCATTCGAACTAATAGAACAACCATTGCTACTAAAAGTCCAATGGAAACCAGCTCTATTGAAACAAGAAACAAACAATATGTTCTTTGTTAAAACAGGTACAAAATGACAATCATCCAATTTGAATACAAGCCCACTAGGGAGTGACAAGACATAAGTGTCTACGGCTAATGTAGCAACTTCACTGCATTACCTACACGAAGGTCTAGTTCTCCTTTATGAGTCATCTCATCGTCCTCGAGGCCCGTGATATCATTTCATATGTATGAGCCACAACCGGTATCAAACACCCATATGTTTTGATCAGAAACAGTATTAACCTCAATGACAAACATATTTGAAGGAGTAGAGGCATCTGATGCCTTCTTCTGCTTCAGGAACTCCAGATAGACTTTACCGTTTCGCCTCTAGTGGCCAGTCTTGCCACAACGAAAGCAAAATCCTTTTGGGGCAGTTTCTTTGGTTTTTCCTTGATGGCACTTCCATTTGGTTTCTTGGCCTTTTTCTTCTTTGGACCAGAAGAAGAAGCATCCACCACTAGCACTTGCTTGCTATCCTTCTTGATAACCTGCTCAGCTGTCTTGAGCAGATTGATCAGCTCAGGAATTGTTGTGGATATTCGGTTCATCTGATAGTTTAACATGAACTGTGAATAACTGTCAGACAATCCAACCAGAATTAAGTCTATACTTAACTCATAATCCATTACAAATCCTAAGACAGCCAATCTCTCAATATAGCCATTCATCTTGTGGCATCTTCGATGAGATGTCCTGGAGCCATCTTTAATGGTAAAGAGAAGCCTCGAGGTCTCGAACCTTTCGATCGAGCTTACTCATCGACTCCCTAAGATGAAATACTATAGTGTGAGCATCCATAGACTCGTCTCGCTTCTGCGACTCTGGTGACATCGAGGCAAGCATAATGCAAGTATCCATATCATCGTCCTTTAGATGCTTACGATATGCTTTCGATCCTCATCGAAGCATCGACAAGCAGTGCATCTGGAAGTGGAACATCTAGACGATCCCGGTTCCTCGATCGAGAACAATTTCGATTCCTCAGCCAATCAAGAAAATTCGGTCCAGAATAGGGAGCGAAAATTCACACTGAAAGATATCTTCAATCAACCTAAGCGCGATAGAGCGAAGTAATGTTAGAATAGAAATGCCTGCATGATCACAAGGACTTGCATGACATGCATATGGCTCCCACTAGTTTCCTAGAATCCATAACCCTCTTTACGAATCCAAAGAAACAATATGACATAATGTCCTAGTGGGTCGATATCCAACATTGATAAGAATGACCTTGGGTTTACCCAACAAGCCATAACTTAGGTCAATCGGTAGGTATCGGTCATACCAATTGCATCATCGATAACCGACATTAAGAATGACCTTGAGGTTAGCTCAACAAGCCACCTTATGTCTCGGAGGTATCGTACATACCAATTACATCTTAGACACAACTATCGTCCAATCTTTATCAACTTGTTGATGTGCGCACTTACATTGGGTTATCAACTCTTTGATGCGCGTACATCCGATGTACACTACCCAACTTCGCCTCTGTCCACGTTGACCTTAAGGTTAGCTCAACAAATCAACGCTTTTAGGAAAACCGACCCATTAATCCGAAAATCTCATTTTCATGGTTCAACATATTCATATAGAGTGAGCTTGAGGTTAGCTCAACAACCCAACCCTAGAAGAACTCTGGTTCTTACCATATTAATGGAAGGCGTTAGTTTTCATATTCCGAGGAGGGATTTCGAACTCTAGACTCCAAGCTGAAGGATTATAGTCGCCAGGACTATATGGAATGATTTAGGTTTCATCAATCACATTGAATCCATCCTTATAATCATCCATCATCCAACCTGAGCATGTCATAAGTCGCCTTACATCAGAATGCAAGTCGCCTTATGCCCCTGCCCATACACAAGTCGACTTATACGATACAAGTCGCCTTATGGCAATACCTAGAACAAGTCGACGTATGTACAATACAAGTCGACTTATCCAGCAAGAATTGCTATACTTTCTAATCGGCTAATTCCTCAATCCATGTAATCCCAATTCACAATACCAACATACCTAAGGTAATATCTATTAATATGATGTATCAATGAACACTTCATTGTACCATGATTGCCATATATGGTCCAACCATATAAGAAAAGTTTGAAACCGAGTCAAAACTCAAAGATATCCAAACAATTTAGGAACACCAAATTATCACCCTAAGCATCTCTAGCTAGTCCATACGTTATCAAATTACTCCAGCACAAGTCACAAAAATTATGACGGCCAAAACAAGCAAGATAATGAAATACACTAACGAGATGCTAATGTGACCTATTCGGCATCCAAAAATTCTTGGAAAACCAATTTCAAGCAATTCAGTTTCGCAAGCATACAACATCAAGATAACACATTTTCAATCACATTAAAAATGGTCCAAGGCATTGGAACTAAAAAATGCACATTCAATTATGCCAAGCAAAACAGTCCCAGCAATTTTCACAAAACTGCCAAGTTCTACCTTTTGCTCAAAATAATCATTGAAACAATTTCAATAAATTATGAAAAAATTACATAGGTTACTACATGTTCAGAATATGCTTAATAAATTTTTTCAGGATTTATAGCCATCAAAAACTCAATCAACCTAAGCAACAAAACCGATTCAAAATCTGTGTTCATCAACACAGCAATTCTCAACAGCACACAATAAATTCGAAAATAAATAGTCAATCACCTTGAAAACCATTTGAAATTCTCATAGACATTAATAAACATCTTAGAGACATGTAGGTGAAGGAAAATCCGAAAAACAATTTTTCTAAAATTTATTATCGAATTTATACTCATGCCTGTTCACAGAATGTTTCAAAAAACAGCATCTGGAACCTTAGGGAAAAAATTAGCAAAACTATATCAAATCAAATCGATAAATTCTCATCTTTCACAGACATATTCTATAACATGTTATGAACAATTCTGGGCAGAAAATTTTCGAAAAACCTATCTCTATAGAATTTCGAAATCTTGACAACATACATGCATCAACATCAAATTCACATAGGAATTCCGATCTAGCTAGGGTTTTAGCTTCATACACGACACAAGTGGCTCTGATACCACTGTAGGAAAATCCCGGGATGTACATCACATGTACAAGGTGCGGAAAACAAAAATTTTTGTCATCGGGACCTTTCCAAAGGCCGGGATCTATGTGTCGGTATGAAGACTCAAACCTAAATAGCCAATAGAGACTATCTCTAAAGGTATCCACGCATAGATCAGAAAACCTAACCGGGACAAACTCCTTTGACCCGGGAATAGCTAGAATAAATTAAAGGCTGCTAGACCTTACCTTTTTCCTTTAGAGAGCTTGGATTAACGTTGATGAAGCTTGGAAGAAGCAAGGAGTCAATGATGCTTTTTAGAGAGGAAGAATGAAATCTCTTATTTCAAAGCTTTTTCACTTAACTATTAAGTTCCCTCCATCTCAAGCAAAACCGACGGCTCCATTCAACTTCACATCCCATGTAGATATTTGTTTCACTAATTAAAGGACTTGGTGGAAAGCCATCCACGTGGATGACTTTAGTCCATTAATTCATGAATTAATTAAATAATGAAACTTTTGACTTTTCAAACCTTATCTACATCTCTTCATCCAACGATGGGCACATGGCTATATATATATTTAATTAATTAATCTTAATTAATTAATTAATATATATATAATTGCTAAAAAGGTCCAGTCAACCTGGAATTGGTCCTACCTACCTATCGGCCCCGACAATCTAAAAGCAATTCCTAAACCTTTCCTAGCAATATTGATGTCGCGATCTCATCGGGACATATCCCGATCTCATCGGATCCATTTAATCTAATGCTCTCCATAATTGGAACTCGTCCAATTACTATTTTACAAATTCTCGAATCACTCTTATGCGTGTGACCCTTTAGGTTCCGGTTATGTTGGCCACTTAGATTAACAATTAATCTGAAGCAAGTCATGATGGCGTCTAGAACACATCATGACCCTAATCGACCGAAAGTAATCGGTTTGATGAATTCATCACGAACCGGATCACGAACCCTTTCATAGACAATTACCGCAATTCGTCCTTTCACCATCCTATACCCCACTTGGTTATGAGTATGGTCAAAGTGTCAACTCTCACTAGACCGAGTCTAGCCCAAGTGAAATTAGTTCTCGCCCCAGACTCATTACTCTATATGTCAATGAGGACACTCTTCATGACATATTTGCTGGCCACCTTACAAGTAATGATCCCAAAAGAGGCCATGGGTATCTCTCCGCTAATCCGTAGTGGTGAATCCTTTATTGGCTACTCAATTACCTTGAATACCTCAAGTTGCACTCCAAGCACCATCCTACGCGACCTACGGAAGGCAACAAGGAATGGAGTCAAAGCACAGAATCAGTATCCAAGATATCCTTGAGTACCTCAAGTCTAAGGATACTTGCACCATTGCTATGATGAGATTATCACTGACACTAGAAGAAGATATCCATGTGAGGATCTCATGGCAGGTCATCCAATGTACTTACTACCGCTTAGTAAGCATCCACATGTCAACTCTAAATATCTCATATTTACGGTTTCGAGATCCATCGCTGATCCAATCAAGGAATATGACATGTGCTAGTCTAACCGGATTAATGATGTCCAGTCTCATTAATCCTATGACTAGGACAAATTTAGATACTGACATAATTGCACATGATAGGAATCTCAGTAGTATGATCACATCATAATTTCCTTCATGCTATGTCATATATCATGGACTTCATTAATTCGATTAAAGATCCAATCAATTCATAAACACTGCTCATGAATATCAAATTAATGAAATATGCCTTTATTTATTCATAAAGTCTGCATACGACTTTGAATAAAAGCGCGCTAAAGGGATTGCCTTTTAGGCACTACTTCAACAATCTAACGATGATCGACATCCATAAGTCGACTTACACTGGTGAACAAGGCGACTTATCCGTACCGAAAGCATAAGTCGACTTACACATGGTACAAGTCGACTTACACTTACATATACAAATGTCAGTGATAATCTCATCATAGCAATGGTGCAAGTATCCTTAGACTCTAGGTACTCAAGGATATCTTGGGTACTGATTCTGTGCTTTGACTCCATTCCTTGTTGCCTTTCAGAGGTCGCTCATAGGGTGGTGATTGGGTACAGTTTGAGGTATTCGAAGGTAATTGAGTAGCCAATAGAGGATTCACCACTAATGTCATAGCAGAAGAGATACCCATGGCCTCTTATCAGGATCATTACTTGGAAGTCTCTGGCGCCGGAGCACACATGTGTCATGAAGAGGGTCTTCATGGACATATCAAGTAATGAGTCCTAGGACGAGAACTGATTACACTTGGACTAGATTTGATCTGATTAGTCTAGTAAGAGTTGACACATTGCCCATACTCAAACCAAGTAGGGTATAGCATGGTGAAAGGACGAATTGCACAGTAATTATCTATGGAAGGGTTCGTGATATGGTTTCATTAGTCAAACCAATTACTTTCCGGTCAATTGGGGGTCATGATGTGTTGCTAGATACCGCTCATGACTTGCTCAGATTAAGTGTTAATCTAAGTGGCCAACATAACCGGAACCTAATGGGTCACACGATAAGAGTGACTGGAGAATCAGAAATAGTTTGAGACGGAGATCCGATATCCGGAGAGCAATAGGATTAAATGGATCCTGATGAGATTGGGATATGTCCCGATGAGATCGCGACATTGACATTCTTTGAAAACCGCTTCCGCGATCTTTCGCCACGGGGTGAGGGCTGTGAGGCCAAGAGACCAACCCCAGTTTGACTGGACCTCTTCAGCAAATATATATATATATTAATTAATTAATTAAGAATTGATTAATTATTATATATATATGCTAGTTTCGGTGGAAGCCATAAGAAAGGAAGAGATTAGTTTTGACCAAGTCAAAATGAATCATTAACATTGACTTTCTTAATGGTTTATTGCCTCCCACGTGGGGCTCTCCTTAACTTAGCTTTTATATGTTTTAATTAGTTAAATATACAGATAAGAAGGTTAGAGAAGCAAGCTGATAAGAAGGTTAGAGAAGCAAGCTCATTCGGTGGTTTTTGGAGGAGAGGGCCGAATGCTTAATAGTTAAGCTTTGGAAATTTGATTTTCATCTTCTTCCTTTCATAACTCACGATAGCTTCTACTCTCCAAGGCTCAACCAAGGTTCAATCACTTGCTCTCCAAGATCAAGGTTAGTGCTAGCACACTCTTTACCTTGTTCTAGCTATTCCCGGGTCAAAGGGGTTTGTCCCGGTTAGGTTTTCCGACCTCTGCGTGGATACCGTCAGAGACGGTCTCCTTTGATTGTTATAGTTTGACTAGTTATACATACACATGGATCCTGGCTTTCGGGAATGTCCCGGGACTCAAAATTTTAAATTTCGCACTGTGTTCATGTGATGAACACCCCGGGATTTTCCTACAGGGGGTACTAGGAATGAAGATTGGTTAGTTAAAGTTTTAGGGGAGGTGCTGTCAAAATTGTTGTAAAATTTGACCAAAACTTCTCTTTAGTTTTAGGTCCTCTTAAGGTTTGAATTGGAACAAAGAGTCTTCATGAAGATTGTATTAGAAGTTCAAATCTTTCTAAGGGTATATCATTTGTCTCATTTGGACTTGGGGTTAAAAAGTTATGAGGATTAGAACACATTAGATCCACTGCTCATTTAGCCATGTTACTGTTATATTGGTCTTTAATGAGCAGTGTTTTTGAGTGACTTTTTACCCTACTTAATGATGAAATTAACATTTTCATCCTTCTTGAATGTTTTAGAACATCTTGTTATCTTTCCATTGGGGTATAATATGTACTTTTTAGAATTTGGAGCAAGAAGTTATGACAATGGAAAGATAACAACTAATGTCCATTTTGGTTGTTCATGTAGCTTATTAGTTTATGATGACTTTGATGAAAAGTGATTGAAATCCATGATTTGATGAATCAATGGAGCTAGAGATTTTGAAGTTGATGAATTAAACTTGAAGTTTAAGATGTTATGAAGTGTTTAGGTTTTGGAATGAGTAAATTTGGAAGGGCATAAATGGTTATGAAGTTAGGTTGAAGTTTGAGATGCATTGGATGAAGATTTGAAGTTTTGAGATTTTGCGTGGACAGCCTCGGGTGTAGAAACACCCCTTCCCTTGCCCGTGTCCGTTAAACGGACTTGCATGTCCGTTTAACGGACATTTGCGAGTCATTTGGTACCATTTCACCCGTACCTGTCCGTTAAACGGACAGCTACGGGAAAGATGTTGCATTTTCGAATTTTTAGAGGCCGATTCTCGTTTTATGGTCTTCATAAAAGTTGTAGATCTAGGTGTCTCATTTCTAATGGTATAAACACGAAAGAAATCCGATTTATACATAAAATGTTATGGTGATCGCGCCAAAAGAGTTTCAAACTTATTCAGGATGTGAACATACTTGATTCTTTTGGGCATATTTCCCTCATCCGACCTCCAATTGAGGTGAGGCTTGAACCATTAGATTCCTAAGGCATATATCTTTCTCCCCTCCAAATTTTGTGTCTTTTTGAGTCAAATTGAAAAAGTTTATATTGAAACAATTGAGAGGTCGGTTTGGAGATCATATTTGGAGTATGAGCTCTTTTAGGTTTTTAAAGCATAACTTGAGTTATACAACTTCATTTGAGGTGATTCTTGTTGCAAAACAAACTTGAGGTGTAGGGATACAATTCATATGAATAAATCAACTTTTGATTTTGGTGTTTACATAGTGTGCGCTCGCTACAAATGTGGAGTTATAACTAAGGACCCTGCAAGGTAATAAGCACAGGGCTTCAGGACTCGGGAAATTGGGCTCTGGAGACGGGTCCAATAAACTTGGAATTAAAGCAAGAGTGATAGTGTGAGGTTTTAAGCAGTTGGGGTCCGGTCTCCGGGTCGGGTTCCAACATTTATGGTATCAGAGCCCCAGTATTAGGATCTTACATGGGCGCATGTGTATAAGTGACGCACATAAGAAATTGTTAAGAGTTTTAGTTGATAGAATGAGTAGAAAGGAGAAACAGTGTATGGGTAAATATGGTAAATAGAGATTCAATGCCATTACATTGGAGGAGTCGAAAGTCTTTGATTGAGAATTGGAGTCTCGGATTGTTAAGTTGACATCCTTAACGGTCGGATGATTTCGATCTGGATCAGAGTACGTATCGACATTCCTTTTGATGTTTGGAATGAATTGAGCACAGAGTTTGATAGGATTATGCATTGACGATTTTAAATTGATTGAGGAAAAGTAGGGGGACAAGTGGAAGATGAGATTAGCAAGTGGAACTTCATGAACATAGCAAATTTTTATGGTTTTACGAAGATGAAATCGGAACCTCAGTGGGTACAAGCTTATAATGTGATAAATGAGCCTTTAAGTTTCTTTTTACAAATCAAGAAATAAAAATTTGTTTTTGAATCAAGAGAATGAAATCTTTTCAATTACTTGAAAAATGTTGCTTTTCTTGCTTGTGAGTGATTTGAGAAATGTGCTACATGTTTGATATGTAAGTTGTGTGATGATTTCTTTTATATTTACAAATAATTTGATGATTTTCGAATTCATGATGAATTGATATATGTAAGATGTTATGTGAAGGATAATAGGAAAAGTGATTAGTACAAGTCCTAGAAGGTTAAATCGTTATTATTGTGAGTATATGAATTATGACCCTTCATCATACACAAGTGAGAATGTTAAGCACGTAGGTAATACACAGATATATATGAATATATGTGGAGATGATAGAGGAAGAAACTTATGACTTATTAGATAATCATTAGTCATAGCTTCCATAGTCTAGAGTTTGAGGGGTAATTTAGAGTAAAATATGAAGGAGCTCATAATGATCATGTGGGAATAGATTGAGATTTTGTTAAAGATGTCACAATGAGAAACAAAGTGATCTGAGAAGAATATTGTCTGGGGATAATGGAGATTAATGAATTGATAAGTGGTCAACATAGGATGAATTCGATGACGATACCCAAGCATGTATGACAAGTAGTATGTTCTTTACATCTTTGGGTTTTGGGTGTTTTGAACATTATGACCTTGTGGGAAGATGAAATTGGTCTTCCGGTGGTATTACGACTAGTTGGTAATAAGTGATTGATCAAGATTTCTTGCAGAGTATAGAAAATGGTAACAAGAAACCCTCTTTAGAAGGAAAATTTTTGTTAAGTTAGAATGAGCAGATCAGATAATTTATATGAAGGATGACCAATGAACGAACTGAACATGAAGGAATATGTATTTTTGTTTGGTGAAAAGGGGTCACATGAGTGGACTATTGAATATATGGAGACACGAATTTGCTAGTATGAGGAGTATGTACATTCAAGTTACATTATGTGAAAGTATATTGAGGAGATACAAACACAACTTGATGAATGTCTTAAAATCAAGAAGTTAAGTATGTAAATAAAATTTCAATGTGTGGAGAAATTTGTATGAATGAGCAAGCATGAGAATAAGTCCAAAAGAGATATGAGGAAATTCAAGGAATGGAGAAAATCATGCGCGGAAGGAAGACAGTAGGCAATTGAAAAGAAAGTGGGACAATGTACCTCATTAAGGATTAGTTATTGAAGGAATCCCGAGAGCTAATCAAGAGGCATATGAAATTCGATAAAAAAAATTGCTTGAGTTAGCAAATGCCTAATAGCACTATGATATTGAGGATGTATTAAAGACATTTGAAGAATTGAGAAAATTAGTTTAAATACATGGAGAAAAATGTGTAAAGCGTATGAGTAACGTGAGTAAAAAGAATTTTGAAGGAACCATGTTAAGGTAAATTATAGTGTATAGATTTGGAGATTTTATAGTATACACTGACGTGGTATAAGATATTGGGCTGAAATCCAATGTAGCGTGACAAAGTAATTTCATATGTCTGGAGCCAATTGAAGTTCTTGGTTATCAAAACTAATACAAAAGAAAGCATAGAATGGAGGGTTTGGTTTACCTCAAATTAAGGATTAAGAGATCGTGAAATTGAAAACAGATATGAGTGTCAAGTTTGAATGAGAAGAAGCGTATAGGGTGAATGAATAAGAAGTATATGAAATCAATAAAGATGCTTGAGTTGAAAGAATTGCATATGAGATTGAGGCAATAGGTAGAGTTATTCGAAGGATTATGAGTGTATAAGTGAGTACTAAACAGGTAAAGCTAGCGTTATGATCAGATGCATGGGATAGAGATATTAATAGCAGTGTTTCATAAAATTTGGTTTTTGAAGTATTTAAATCTAGTGCAGTAAAGAGTGTGGAATGTAGAATTGATTTTTGGGCAAAATGATTAGTCAAAAGTTTAGATCAGTTCATGTGGACCAAGCGCAAATTGGAGATTCAGAAATTGTGAATCTTACTAAGAAATTGGAATGAGTACAAATTTTGAGTTCGAGTGGGAACATGGTACCTGATGATTGAGATAAGGAGTATGTGTACCGGCAAAGATGAATAAGCAAAGAGACTGTGAGAAGAGTAGTAGTGATTTAAACTGTACATCCTAGAAGAAATATGTTAAGTGACTGAAAGTCTGAATTATCGACGATTTTAACTGTCGGAGATATGCCGGAGATATGCATAAAGTTTATAGTTTAGAGTTAGTAGGAACATGAGATCAATATATAGTTCTATTTGACTTTAAGCATCTCAGTCATTGTCATAGTGTATTCAATAGAATACTGTATGAGGAGTTAGAAGATATAATGAGTCATCACTTTTGTATTATGATGAGTAAGGCCTAAAAATGATTGTTTGTCAGATCGATTGAAGAGGTATTAGAAATTAAGTGATCAAGAAAGATAAATGAATTAGGTGGATTTCACGGCAAAGATATGGAATACAGGACATTGACATAAGAGTTACATGAAATGAGACTAAGTGATGTGAATCATTAAGTGAAAATTGATTTGTCTTTGAAAGTATCACCTTGCTCAGGTGTGCTCAAGTTAGGAAAAAGAATCCACTAAGCTACTATGAATTGGTTCGTATAAAAGTATTGTGAATTAATGCTATTGACAATAGGATTCAAAATATGGTATATGTGAGTATGCTAAGGAATTTTGATGTGATAAGATTATGGTGTTATCGATATAGGAAGTGGAAAACAAATTTGTGAGTGATCTGAAACATAAAGAGGAACTAGTTAAGAAGAAAATGATCGAATAACGAATTGAAAGACCAATGGAATATACTTAATACTATCATTTTGAAAGAAAATTTTCGAGTGATGAAATTAAATGAGAAACGGAGGAGCATCCTACACTACTAATCAATTCGATAAGAAATATTGGTGTTTGGTTATGTTACGGATGGTCTTTAAGACAAAAAGAGAAAAACATTATGAATATATGTGGTGAGAAAGTTGAATATGAGAATGACTAGAATTATTGGGAAGACATGAGTAACAACATTGTATTACTTGATGTTTGCTTAAGTATGAATTTCGAGGACGAAATTCTTTTAAGAGGGGGAGAAATGTTGTCCCCTGAATTGTTTTTTATTTACTTAAGCATGTCTAAATTATTTGGAGGTATTGTTTAAATTATTTTGAAGTGTTAGTGGTTAAAGAAATGGAAATTAAATGATGGATTATGTTTAAATGAGAGTGAAGTATATTATTAGAAATTAAATGAATAAGGTGGTGTAAGGGCATTTTAGGAAGTTCTTTTATGTTTGTAAAGTCTAAGGCTTTCAAGGAAGGCTTCTTTGGTCTTTTTAGTTTACTTAAAATGAAAAAGAAGGAAACAAATGAGTAGGAGCCATGTGGAATGAAGAGGCCCACGAAAGTTACATGGAAAAACAAGTGACTTGACCAAAACTATGTAGTTTTGAGGTTTAGCTTAGTTGAATAAATTAAAAGACAAGAGTTAATGCTAAGGAAAGAAGAGTCACGAAAATTCTAGAAAAAGGAGAGAGGGAGAGTCGTATAAGGAGAAGAAGAAGAAGAAGAGAAGAAGAAGAAGAAGAAAAAGAAGAAGGGAGAAGAAGAAAGGTTAGAGCTCTAGTTTCATCTTGCTTTAGAAAGGAGAGGGAAAAGGAGGGGAAAGGATCAAGCTTCCATTAGAAGACAAAGAGGAATTTTCGTGGGTCACTCTTTAAGGTAAGAGAAAAGTGAAATCTTTTGGTTTTATGGATGGATTTAGGTAAAAATGGCTTAGTATATTTATGGGTAAGGTTAGTTGGGTTCTTTTCATGTTTTAATGTCCTTAGAAATGGCAAATTTTGACATCTCATGTTGATATGGGATTCTCTTGTGTTGGATGTGTATTATGAAGGTGAATTTAGGCAATTGAAGGAAGAAGAAAGGCCAATTGTTCAAGCTCCTAGCTTAAGGAAGTGAGGTGGGTAATGTTTTAATGATTGAGATTATAGGCTACTGTTAGTTTTAAAATAAATGTTATCAAATGTTTTTAAATGGTTTATAAAGTTGTATAAATAATTCTTTGTGATGGGTTGAATTAGTATGAGATGTTTTACATTTTAGGAAATAATTGTGAAATGATTTGTGAAGTGAAAAAGTTGGATACTTGATTTTGGAAAAAACGACAATTTGGGAAATTATGTGAAAGTAAATATTTGCAAGAGCCAATTATGGCTAATGATTATAAATTGTATGAATTATATGATATGCATGCTTGTTTGGGTTTGTGGTGGTCCCTCATGTGTGATAGGTGCACCTGTCAAAATTATAGCCTTCTCCATTTTGCGTCATAGTGGCAATGGAGCTCCTCACAGACTCCTTCATGTGTTCATGGCTACACATGACCGCTCTGCAGAAATGTGTAGTACGTCCTGTTTGGATCCACCCAAACCATCAATTATGTGATTATGTGATATGTTTGATCAAGTTGTTTTTGTATGTATATTTGTTGGTAATTGCCTTTGATAAATTGATGCACCAATTTGTCTATGCTTATGTGATAGCTTGATGTGATAAATTTATGAGAAGTTTGATAATAAAATTTTAAAGGTTTTCATTAATGTGAAGTTGGCTTTGAAAACAAGGAATTTTGATGGAATGAAAATGTTTTGACCAAAGTAAATTGGCTTTGATAAGTTTGAAAGATCTTTACAAATCTGAAAGTTGCTTTGAGAATGAGAAATAAAAGAATGTTTTTGCTTGTTTCTTAATTATTAAGCTGTTACCCACTGAGCCGTCAAGCTCACACCCCCTTTTTCCCCTCCACAGGTAACGGGCGGGAATACGAGTTAAAGTATTGGGATTGAGGCATCACTTCAATGTTCTTAAGTTAGAAGTCATTTTGTTTTGATATGAAGCATTAGGTTTCATTTGGAGATTTGTTTCATTATGTACTTCGACATTTGACATTTGGATTGTAATCGGGCTAAATGCCCTATAAAGCGTTGTAATGACTCAGATTTGTTATATAAGTACAAGAGTGTTGAGTTTTAATGTATTTTGTGCAATTCATATATGCTTTATCACAATGTATCATTGTATGGATTGAATTTGACAAGAAAGGAAAAATGAACTACTTTATAGTTTGGATTTGATTAGAATGATAGGAGTGTGAATTGTTGCCTTGAATTGAGTATGGAGATACTCTTGTGATTGAGTTATGATATATGAGGTTGGATGTTAAGTTTTGTGCAGGTGGAGGTACTAGGAATTAAGATTGGTTAGTTAAAGTTTTAGGGGAGGTGCTGTCAAAATTGTTGTAAAATTTGACCAGAACTTCTCTTTAGTTTTAGGTCCTCTTAAGGTTTGAATTGGAACAAAGAGTCTTCATGAAGATTGTAGTAGAAGTTCAAATCTTTCTAAGGGTATATCATTTGTCTCATTTGGACTTGGGGTTAAAAGTTATGAGGATTAGAACACATTCAGTCCACCGCTCATTTAGCCATGTTCTCTGTTATATTGGTCTTTAATGAGCAGTATTTTGAGTGGCTTTTACCCTACTTAATGATGAAATTAACATTTTCATCCTTCTTGAATGTTGTAGAACATCTTGTTATCTTTCCATTGGGGTATAATATGTACTTTTTAGAATTTGGAGCAAGAAGTTATGACAATTGAAAGATAACAACTAAGGTCCATTTTGGTTGTTCATGTAGCTTATTAGTTTATGATGACTTTGATGAAAAGTGATTGAAATCCATGATTTGATGAATCGATGGAGCTAGAGATTTTCAAGTTGATGAATTAAACTTGAAGTTTAAGATGTTATGAAGTGTTTAGGTTTTGGAATGAGTAAATTTGGAAGGGTATAAATGGTTATGAAGTTAGGTTGAAGTTTGAGATGCATTGGATGAAGATTTGAAGTTTTGAGATTTTGTGTGTCCGTTAAACGGACAGCCTCGGGTGTAGAAACACCCCTTCCCTTGCCCGTGTCTATTAAACGGACTTGCATGTCCGTTTAACGGACATTTGCGAGCCATTTGGTACCATTTCACCAGTACATGTCCGTTAAACGGACATGGCTGTCCGTTTAACGGACAGCTACGGGAAAGATGGTGCATTTTCGAATTTTTAGAGGCCGATTATCGTTTTATTGTCTTCATGAAAGTTGTATATCTAGATGTCTACTTTATAATGGTGCAAAAATGAAAGAAATCCGATTTATACATCAAAAGTTATGGTGATCGGGCCAAAAGAGTTTCAAACTGATTCAGGATGTGAACATACTTGATTCTTTTGGGCATATTTCCCTCATCTGACCTCCAATTGAGGTGAGGCTTAAACCATTAGATTACTAAGGAATATATCTTCCTCTCCACCAAATTTTATGTCTTTTTGAGTCAAATTGAAAAAGTTTACATTGAAACAATTGAGAGGTCGGTTTGGAGATCATATTTGGAGTATGACCTCTTTTAGGTTTTTAAAGCATAACTTGAGTTATACAACTTCATTTGAGGTGATTCTTATTGTAAAACGAACTTGAGGTGTAGGGATACAATTCATATGAATAAGTCAACTTTTGACTTTGGTGTTTACATAGTGTGCGCTCGCTACAAATGTGGAGTTACAGCTAAGGACCCTGCAAGGTAATAAGCACAGGGCTTCAGGACTCTGGAAATTGGGCTCTGGAGACGGGTCCAATAAACGTGGAATTAAAGCAAGAGTGATAGTGTGAGGTTTTAAGCAGTTGGGGTCCGGTCTCCGGGTCGGGTTCCAACACCTAGTGCCTAGTAGAGTAAGAAAAAGTAGAAATGGTGAGATAAAAGTGTACAGATAAATTGAAATGAACTCGTGAAACGGTTCTGATATGGAACGCATAAGCTTGAAACTGAAATGGGTATGTGAATATTGTGCTAAGAGTTTAGAAATCAGTATAATAAGATCGTAAGGGAAAAAGACATACTGACAATTTCTACTGATTGTATATCGGGAAATTCTGGATTGATTGAATATGTGGATTTGGACACAGAAATGATAAATGGATGGGTAAATAGATAAATGGATGGAGATACAGTGGAGTTGTATCAACGATTTTGTCGTGTATTGGGGACTGTGAATACCTTATCATAGACTGTTTGAGGAAAATAAATAGATACGTAGTAATAAGGAGATGACAGTGGATAAGTCAAGCTGTTATGACCTTACAAGGTCAAGCTTGCACGTGACGGATATGAAATAAAATGATGAGACATATAGTTCAATGATGCGTGGAAAATGAAACAATGATAGTGATATATGAAAAGAGTTGTCGCATTTAAGTCGATTTATCGTTGGGAGTATTTCTTGGACAGTAAAGTTGATCGTGATTAATGAAACGTATGTGAAAGAGACATGGAAATCTTAGAGGAGATGATCGGTGAATGAGTATAGTAGCTATAAGTGTAAAGTTCATAATGGGTTAAAGTAAGACATAAGACGGCTGAGTGTACCTGTATGAGAGGAAATGAAAAATGATTCTAGTATTAGTCAATTATTTGAGGATTAGCATAAACGGAAAGGAGTTCTGTGGAAGTCTGGATTGTATAAGTTACTAATTGTTAAAGAAAGTGTTTAGGTGACTGTCACATGGAACCTTAGTGTAAGGAATGTTCTGATCTTTAAATTATGGCATAAAATTGTTCTGATTGAGATAGTGTTCAAGAATGATTGAAAAGCAATAGGGACATTAATCAGCTGACGAGACTTTCGTGAACAGTATAAAGATGGTAGCAAGAATAATAGTCAAACGAAAATATGTATGGACGAAATTAAAAGTGAAATTGAGACATATCTCAAGAGAAGATTTAGGCATAACAAGTGAAAAATATACTACTGAGGTTTTCTGCATTGTGTATACGGAAATGTAAAGTATCCAACTATGTAAGAGAAATTTTAATTTGAGGTGATTCTATTGCAATGTGGAGTGCATAGATCTCCATATGTGATGCAAAACTGTTGGGAAATCTAGATTTGAAACGAAGAATAAAATAGTCCCGAACTGCGAAGTGAAATACTTAAGTAAAGTGGAATTTATGGAAGTCCAAGTACGGATGACTAGGTATTGGCATATGTTAATGTGTATGACAGGAAATCAATTGAAAAGAGAAAATGAATAGAGACTAGAAATCCGAAAGGGAGGCTGACAATGACGTGATGTAGTGTTATCTTCATAAAGGGATTGTAAATTCATTAATTGTGGCCTTGATAAATTGAATGATGTTTGGTGATGTATGGAAAGGTTAACAAATATAGGCGGAATGTGTTTGAAAAAGTTGAACAGTGAAAAGTAAAAAGAACTATATGAATAAGTGAAGAATTTGATACTGAGGATAAGCATACCATTGGAGAGTGGGCAGTGTGTGATGAACTGAGACAATATGTTAACGATATAAGATAATGACTTTGATAAACGGTATTAGTGTTGTGATTGCAATTGTTTAAAGCCTTAGAGACTTTAAATTCCTATAAGGATACATGATGTTAATTCGAGGAAAAAGACGGGCATAAATGAATACTATACTGACAATGCTGAAATGAACAGACAATTCTGACTACTAAACTCAAAGAGTGAACAGATAATGCTGCAATAAATAGACCAATTACAGATATTGGGAGTTTCAAAGAATGTCAAGTAAATTATGGGTAATTGTGAAGTGTTTCTGGAAAAATTGAAGTTGTAGATCTAGTGATATTAGATAGAGGTAAGAAAGGTTAAGAGTGCAGGAGTTAAAGTGGTGAGTCTTATGATGAGTTTGAATATACGAGTGAAATTGAAAAAAAAATATTGAATGAGTCAAAGAAGAAGTATGTGTACCCGATCAAAAGTGCTAGAACAAGAAAGTGAACAGTCGAAGCTAGACATTCTAGTAATCATATGCGAAAAGTGAAATTGAATAACTGTGGGTATAGAATGAAGTGATTATTGATTCAAGTGCTTATAGGTTTGAATGTTCAACAGGAAAAATGCTTGATTATGATCGTGTTATAGAGTTTCGATTTCATCAGATGGATATACCGCTACATCAAGACAAAGGCCTAACGGAGTCAAAGACCCTAATGGATTTGAGATTGTGATGAGTGAAACAAAGGAAAGTGACTCAGGAAAGTTGAACGGGTTAGTGGAGGTGGAACCGGATCGGACAAATGAACTAGAGTAAAGTACATATCCGAATAAAGTGCGTTAACACTTTAGAACAGTGAATTGTCTAAGGAGAGTTGAATTTGAACACAGAGCCAATGGAATATAAAGAATGACTGCATTAGGTAAATTATTACTGGTTATAGCGAAATGGATCTAAATGTCACTGTATTGGTACCAAAGGAAAGTGAATCGTCAAGGAAGAGATAAAGGAGGTTATGGTAAGTATCACCTTGACAAGATGTACTCAGAAGTGATAAAAAGGGGTATCAATGGCATACAAATTAGTTTACATGTTATTGGCGAAAAAGGTATTGAATTGATAAAATATGATAAGTGGACAGGTTCGGGAAAAAAATGAACTGAGTCATAGTATCGAAACTAAAGGTAGTGGCTACTCTGAAAATGGCAAGTGAGATAGTTAAGATAGTGAGATCGCCAACCGACAAAGATTGTTGAGTTAAATCTCTCGTGATGAGTGATAATGAGTTAGCTAAATAAGTGACTGAACAACTTACTGAGTGTGGTTACTATGACCTTTCGAAAAAATGAATCATTGAGTGGAAAAGTGTATGGGATATGTAGGGACATTTGATAACTGTCATAGTGAACCGTTGACTGAGAATTTCGAGGACGAAATTTTTTATAAGGAGGGGGGAGTTGTAACATCCCACCCCCGACAGGAAGGGTAAACTTGTAAATTGGCATATGATGAGATGGATTGGGATGAATTAGGACTGTTCTTGCATAATAGGATTGATACACAGTATCAGTTGTGCACATGAAATAACTGTACATGCATACATGGCATTCCCAATTTTCGTGCCTAATGTAACTTTATTGTGATTAACGTGGTTATTGAGTTTGAAAAATTATTCTGAGTGCGCCACTAAGTGTTTTATATTTTAAGGAATTTTTAGGAATTTTTCTGGAAATTTTCGGAGAAAATTCCCAGACCGGAAGAAAATCGCCAAGTGGCTAACCAGTTGCTTTTCGGTAGCAAAAATTGCTACCCAATGGCACTGTCATATTGGGTATTTTATTTTGGAATTGAAATTAGGATCATTGGACTAGAATTGGTCAAATTGTAGTAGGATTTCTAAATCCTATCCTTACTTTGTTTTATATCTAATTTGTCTCTTTCTTCCTTCTAATGCCATTTGTCCTTTGAATTAATGATTTTTGTCTTATGCTAAAGCCTCTCTCTTGGTTATGCCCTATGAAATAGAATGAAAAGAAGACTTAAATGCTTATTATTTCCTTCATCCGAAACTTGCTCTTGGTTTTCCTCTCCATCGAATTTTTGGTTCTCTCCTCAAAGTGTTCTTATTTCCTCCAACCTTAAGAGTCCTCTTTACTTGCATATGAGCTTAATTCTCTATCCAAGGTGATAGCCATGTATGGGCTTTAGAAGTGAAGTAAGAAAGTGAAGTGATTGGAGAGTGGGAAAGAGTGGAAGCTTGAATTGGTAAGTGATTAAGTTAAGTTTTAATTATGCTTTGATTATGTAGTTGATCAATCATGGTTGTTAGATGCATTCAATGGGACTTTTAGTGCATTTATTTTGATTATTGATGCTTTAATTTGATGAAAGTTATAGGTGGAATTGTTGGGTATAAATGTATGGTGTGTTAGGATAATGAATGACTATGGTTGAATTTGGTTTTAGCTTGATTTTGATTGAATATTGATGATTATTCTTGCATGGAAATGGAGAGGTTAGGGCTGCCAACTTGAGGTGGTTACTCCTAGTGAATGTATGATTGATATAGGGATTGATTTTGTGTCCAATTGAGATGCTTATGGTAGTAGAATTTGAATTGGCATGATAGGAAGTGTAAGTTCAAGATGAAAGTTGGAAAATGGATTTTGACCCACTGTACTGTTTTGAGCATAACTCATTATTTGGTTATGAAAATGAGTCGAGGTTTATGCTCAATTAAACTTTGGGTTGTTGGCTACATTTTTATGTGAAATAGGTGTTGTCTAATTTTAATCTTAAGAGGTTGAATTTTGGCTTGGAAAGTTACTGTTTTGACCTAGGTGAACAGTATCCGGATTGTTGACCTAAGAGTTTTGCTGATTTTTATAAATTAATTGAGAAGGAATTAGGGAAAATGGTCTAAATGAAAGTTTAAGCCTGTATTGTTAGCTTTCCAATTCCACTGATTTTGCAATTTTTCGATTTGCATATTGTGAGATATGAACTGATGACTGTTGACTGGAACAATGCATTTTGGTGAAACCTAGTTGAAATGTCAGTTTTGTGAGCATTCTGATTGGAAGCAATTTTAGCAATTTCTGTGAATTGAATTGGCTTAAATGGTCTTCTGAAGAGTTGTACAGGAAACAATTATCTTGAAAATGGTATATAGAATGTAATTTTTGGAGATCAGATTTGAGAGTTATGAAATTTCAAACACTGAACCTGCATTAGATTATTAACTGCCTTGATCAGCAGAAACTTGCATGACAAGTTTGAAATTGTTAATGATGGAATTGGCTTTGACGCCCTTCATGAGAAGTGTAGTACTGTGTTTTATCTTTCCAGTGATATAAGGTAGTGATTTTCTTGACATGTGTACAAGGAGTTATACTGTTTTAATAATTACTGTTCAGATTGAGTATTTTCAGGGGCAGCAACATTCACTGAATTGTTTGACCTAGTTAGCCATTGAATTTGATTTCTTATTGTTCATGAAAGCTGTAGATCACATTGTTATCTTTCTGAGCATATTTATGGTGCAATTTGTTACTGAATAGAATGAAAGTTACTGAATTTACAAATACTGTTCTGTTTTAAGAGGTAGTGCATGGGTAGAAGTTTCAATTGGATTTTGATACCCTTCGGGGTAAAATTGCTTGTTGGGGTCTTCATGAAACTTGTAGAGTTTTTCATAATCTTTCCAACAAGGTGTGGTTTGTAATTTTCTGAATTGTATGTAAAGAGATATGCTAGTTAGAATGTTAGACAAGAAAAATGGAAAAAGAGAAGGAAATAAGGGCCGGGAATTCATGAACATGCATTATACACCTACATGTGCATCATTAACGAATTCGGATTGGATAATTAGTTATCGTTTTCTTCTCTGACTCTTATAGAGGCCCAATTGGAACGTCGTCAACCGACGTCATAGACTTCGGCGATTATTTCGGAAGTGATAGGTGAGTCTAGTTGGTTTCTCAATCTATGTGTGTGTTTAATATTACGCATTGATGCCGTATGGAGTTAAGGAAGGATCATGCGTTTGATTTTGTTTGATTTGGACGGGGGTGTAGAAATGTTGAAATGTGATATTGAAGTGCTAATGTGTGTAAATGACGTGAATGCATCAATGCAATAAATTGAAAATATATATATTGAAATCCGGACCGAAAGTCAGAAGAAATGGCAAATAGCATTGACATGTAAATGGAAATTGGAACATGTACATGGCATACATAAAAGTATGATCGAGATAAAAGCGGTTGTGACCGAAAGAGCCCACCAAATGTCGCAAGCATATCACGCCTAACGATATGAGAGCTTTCAAATTAACGCATGCGAGAGCCTCAGCTCAATGTATCGAGGCTTGCCCAATGTTTTCAGAGCCCACCTCAACGCAACGCAATCTTCGTCACTAGGGCGAGCCAGCACACGGTCACAACAACGAAATAAAATGAAAATATCACATGTGCATTGCATCTATAAATGATTGAATATGAATTGTGTTAGCGCTAAACGCCTACATTTGAAAATGTGATTGTATGTATTATTTGGTAAATTGATTGAATATCGTGATTGAGTGAACCATCGATGATGGTTTCATCAGTTGAACTTACCCAACATCGCAACTATTTTTTCAGAATTGAAGAAGACTCGTTAGTGAAACGGAATATGATTATCGCAAGCAAGGCGAGTTTGGCGTCGGGATCGGTCTCACGTCTCAGATTTGAGTCATTCGGTTATATGTTATATGTGAAAATTGTAATTTTCGCAGATAAATATTTTATTATATTGGGCCCAAATTACCGTCAATCTATGCGTGTATGAATAGTTTTATGGTCGAAATTGGATTGTGATTGAAAATGTTTTCGTATCGTGGCCCAAATTATTTACCAATATCTGCGCACTCTATTGTTTTCAAAAAATTGATTTGACCAATCTAGCATACCACCCTCGTGAGACACGGGTTCGGATATCAACATCGATATCAGGTTCGAGTCTTGCGAAAGTGGGACGCTACATATGCCCCTTGAGAGCTGTACATATCCCCTTGATGAATATATTTTTTACCATTCATCAAGGTCTAAGGAGAGCCTTAAAAAGATCTGGATAAGAACAATACGCATTTGTTATTATTAACATGTTAGTAGGACAAAATTAGGTTCTACGAACAGAAACAATCAATGTAGTCGGTCCCTCAGGCAACGGAAACAGAAAGAAAGCAACTTCTGAAACGGTCATCCAATTGAAATGTGAGGTTACCAAATGACCGCCAAAGTTTCCATGTCCTTATTTGCAGAGTTTTATTCGTCAAAACAATTTTGACGAAAACACATCACGTACACTGATCAAACTGTCAATTTCAGAGACATATTCATTGCAAATATTCCGTCTTCGACCGAAATGGGCAAGCTCTTAGCAATTAGTTCATCTCCATCTTTAACTTCTTTTTGCTTATAGCAGTCTTCATCATTTATGTTTGACCAGTCAAAAGTAAATCTTCATCTTGAATTTTATTGATAATGTCTTCTTCTCGTATCATAGCACAGAGTACTTGGAAAGGTTTGAACGGCCTGTCCTTTGTTGACAGCAATTTCCAAGCTAGAGCCCTTCAGCATCTAAAACAGGGAAGTGTTTATCCACAAAATCCATAATCATCAAGGAAACGGAAGGAATAATAAAAATCAGCAGCTGTCCTTGACTGCAAAAATTATCCACAAGTGAACACGTGTTCAGCGGTCAAATGCTGGCGCTGTCCGATGTACGTGTCAGCATCGGACGCAATTTGGTGCTAAATCACTGATGATTATTCTCATGGACTTTCAAAGCTAATCAATCTTCAATGTTTCAACAAAATTCCATGTACGAATTCACAAAAGTATACTTGATTGGGTCGGTTATATTAGACCCGAGCTCAATTTTACAGGTCGATCAGTCGATCTCACATTCATCAATAATTTACCACCCACACATCCACGACTCAACAAAGTAGGTTAACACCTCTCACGCAGACACGTAAAGCACCTAAACCTAACTAAAAATCATATAAAGATATTATTCTCATAATGATGACGACAATCATTAACCAAATTTTCTGCGCTTATCAACCTCACCTCACCGTAAAACCGACTTAAGCGTCAGAGGGTTAATCTAACACAACTCCCGCTGCCTCTTTGTTTTGCAAGTATCTTCACACCGAATTTCTGCGTAAGCATACCAATCATATGGAAGACAACAAGAACGCTCCATCCTCGTTAGAATCCGCTGTAACCAATACTAATCAAAGAAAGCAATTAAAAGTTAAAATATTGTATGAAGATGATGAATACATCGACTTGGATTTGACTTTTCTTCCTTTATAATTTAGTAGACATTTTAAAAGAGTGTTAACAGTTGAAAAATTAGAACTTTGTCATCCATTACTATTTAAAAATAGAAAATAATGATTATTATATCAATATATTTTATTCCATTATCCCTTATAATTCAAAAGATAAAAGGGAAAAGAAAAGATAACAGAGTTGTTATCCTTCTTAAATAAAGAAAATATAGGAAAATCTCGAGTACAAGAAGTAAAACATCTGTTAACAGGTGTTGAGTTCGAGCTTTAATTACAATGAGAAACCCTAAAAACTTTTACCTACGTATGATTGCATAAGTTGATGATACGAATTATTTCTTATTATGAATTCTTTTTGTCTTGATGGAATTTAGAGTTTATTGTTGTCTTGTTGCAATTTCAATTTTAAGTACGTTGATGTTTATACATCAAGCTCGTGCTTGATTTTAGTGATGAAAGGTTGGAGTAGACTAATATAATTGTGGTTTACAACAATTACAAAGGAATGAAACATGTTTTTTTCGGTTGAGAAAAGGTATGTTAGTTTTTGTCAATTAAGACAGTTAGGCAAATCAATAGAGTGTAAGATCAATATAATTAATTAAAAATTTGGTAAATTTTTGTTTTAAGATTTGTTATCACGGTTTTAGTTGTATCAGTTGATTGAAATAATGGAATGTTAGGTCAACCTAACTAAGAGGATTTTGGGTTAAAAGTTGTCCAAGTGTTGTTACTGAATTTTTTTAGAAGTATTAGTAGATTGAACATACCTTTAATTGATCTAGGTTGACTGAGTCCCTTATTGATCAACCAAAATGTAGCATTGTTTTAGATCCTTCAACACTTATAGTTTTACCAAAGCCCCGTAACAATAGACTAAATCATGATTTTATTTTTAAAAAAAACCACCTTTTGGCCGTTGGAACATTGTCTCTGTTTTTCATCTATAAGTGTATCTATAGAAATAATGATTGTCAAAGAGAGATAGGGAAGCAAGAAGTGACAGGAGGATTTAAGTATGAAATTATTAATTTTAGAAGGGATTTAGGTAATTATTGTTGAATCAACTAAGTTAATTAGAACAAGTAAAATTGCATTCCTTTAATTGGGATTTTCTAAATGCATGTCTTATTTATTTTTTGAATTATTGATGTATGTGAATTTGTACGTTTCTCATGATTTGATCTTTGAAATTGGGGGAGAATTATAAAATCCTTATAAGGGTTGCAATAGACTAGAGTTTCATTAAATTAATAATTTTAAAGCTTTTCTTATAGAGTGTTATTGTGCATGGTATGTGACATAAAGTGATAGCTTTACGTAGTATTTGGTTACTGACGTCGTGAATGGGAACAGTAGACAAAACAAAGAAATCCTATCCCCGTGGTTGTTTGGTTCACGCCCCCACATTTCTGTCTTCTGCCTCCGGTAGACATAGATAAAGATATTTGTCCACTGCAAAACCAGAAGACAAAAACTGTTGGACCCCGATCTTTGAGTGAAAATTTGAATTATGAAAATGAAATTTAAGGAGTGCTTTGTGTATGTCTTGTATAAGAGATGACTTAAAATTTAAAGAATATTGAGAAGAAAAGAAATGATCTGATTTTGATATCTTTCGAGTTTTGAGTGGATTGGTATGGTTTATGAAATTAAGTGAATGAGTTGATTGAAATTAAGTTGAAAATCATGAATAAAAAAAGAAAGAGTGAAAATATGAAAAATTGTGAAATAGTTGACTTTTTTGCCTTTGAAAGTTGACTTTTGATTTAGCCATAATTTGATAAAATGGTCTTCTGGAAACTTGTAGATTATGTAAAGAGCTTTCTGTAGCCATAAAGTTTGCAATTTTTCGATATCGGAAGCGGAAGTTATGATCAATCAAAGTTTATGTTTGAAAGGTTTGACTTTTATTATGGCTGAAACTTTGACTAAGAAATTAACCTAGTTAGAGGTTAATTGAGCTTTGATGTTCCTCATAAAAGTTGAAGGATTTGTTTTGATCTTTATTTCGATATAAAGTATGCAATTTTTCGATCTCGGAATAATAAGTTATGATTTTTACAAGTTTATATTGTGGTTTTAGCATGATTATTAAAGGATAGTATCTTTGACCGGAAAATGGACTCCTTTAGGAGTCGAATTGAGTTTTATGTCCTTCGTGAAAGATGTAGAGTTTCCTTTAAGCTTTCTATAGAGACTAAGTTTGCCAAAATTGGAGTTCGGGATTAAAAGTTATGAATTTTGAAAGTTTTGGATTTTTTTGTAAAAAAAAAGGAGAAAATTTGTTTTATCCCCGTCAATAGGGCGACGCATCGCCCTAGCGATGGCGAGTGTTTAGCTCGCGTCGCTAGGGCGACAACGTCGTCAGAATGATAATTGCTCCGCCAAGATCACCTGTGGCGACGCGTCAGCCTCGGGCGAGCGAAGGCTCACCTCGCCCACAAGGCGCCGTTTAAACTTCATCTACTGCCGTTTTTGTTTCTCCAATACGACGCCGTTTTGATTTTTCTTGCTTATTATTTTCTCCAATCCGACCTTTATTTACTATTTTGCTTATATCTTTTCCGTCCGACATCCGATTGAGTTGATTCTTGCGGCGTTGGATTCCTAAGACAATTATCTACATCCTCATAGAAATTTGTAAATTTTTTAGATTAAATTAATGGTGATTAATTTAATCAAAATGAATCGGAAAATTTTCCCGAATATGGTTCAGTATTTTGTGAAATTCGGGATCTGTAGAGATCCAATTGAAGCGATGCTTGAGGCGAAATAAAGATAAGACAAGGGGCTACAAATCATATGAAGAAATGAAATGTCAATTTTGCCCCTAAGTCCTTCGAATTATGAATGGAAGTTCTGATTAGAGTGTAATTTTTGGATTGGGAACATCTGAGAGTATTTTGAGTATAACTTTTGATTTGGGAATTGAAATGAGGCGATTCTTATTTTGAATTAAACTAGAGACATAAGGATATAATTGTTATGAAGACATCGAGTTTCAATTCTGGGGTTAAGAATGTAAATTTCTGGACGGAAATAATCGTACATGGAAAATGTGTTAGAATATGGATATACCCGAACTGTTTTACGCATAACTTTTGATGTAGTGCTCCGAATTGAGCGGGGTCAGTGGCGTTGGATTCGTATGATTGAGGGAAACATTTCTTTAGAAGGAAGTTTGAACAAATTCCTTCAAATTGATAGTGCGAATCAGATCCGCATGTATAAATGAAGTTAGGGGCAATTTTGGAATTAAGTTAAAGAGTAAGGGTAAAAGGGTCATTTACCCCTCATTTTAATGACATGGCATCTTAAAAATCAGAGGATGTCGTTGGAGAAGAGAGAATAACGATTATTCTAGAGAAAAGAAGAAGAAATGAGAGAGAAAGTGAAGAAGAAGCATCGTATATGGAGAAAGAAGAGAGAGCTCTCCATTTTCGAATTTTTTTGAAGCTTTAAGCATGAGTTTTAAGTTAGTTTCAAAGGAAAAAGATGGAAAATGAAGGAAGCTTGCTTTGGGAACCAAGAGATTTCGAAAATGAAGAAGAAAAGAGGTAAGAGAAAAATTTGAACTTTGAGTTTTTGATGAAATTTTGGTTTAAAATTGTGGAAAAGGACTTGGGTATGTGATTTATGAAGTTAATTTTGATGTATATGCTTTAGGTTGTGTTTAATTTTGGATGAAAATTTGATTAAGGTTTAGGCTTAATCTTGTGATTAAGAATTTTGTGAAATTTTGGTGTAGAATGATAGATAATGATATGGGTTTGTGAAATATGAAGTTAATTTTGAAGAAATTGTATTTTATGGTATTGAATTTGGATAAATTGGTTTAGGCCAATTTTAAGATTTGGGGATTTTTGAAATTGAGGATGTAGATATTTTGAAATTAATGTGAATTGATGAATTGTGAAGTTAGTTTTGAAAATTAAGTTATTTATGAGATTGAATTTGAGTGTATTGGTTTAGGTCGAATTTTTGAAATTGGGGATTTTAGAAATTCTGGTTTTAGAAAGCTTGGAAATATGATGTTTATGAATTTCCGATAGTTAATTTTGGGAATTATGCAATTTATGATGTGGAATTTGAATGATTGTGGCTTAGGTCGATTTTAATTGAAAGAAGGAAAGAAGCAAGGATCAAAATGGAGCTAGGATCAAGTTTTTGGCATCAATTCGAGGCGAGTAGCATATTTATATTTTGATTTGTAAGCTCAATATGAATTTTCGAAAATTAAAGAAAACAAAATTGTGAATTTTTGATAAATTATTGTTTTTGTAAATGTTTGAAATTATGATTTCCGAATGCCTTCTGAAAAACTATTATAAGCTTAAATTCATTGTTTGAAATGATTTGATAAATCAATAGAAATTTCTGAAAAATCATATGTTATGAGTGCATTGATAAATTATGCAAATTGTTGAATTTATGGAATTGCTTGATTTGATTGAATTGTATGAATTATGTAGAACTGTGAATATATGTAGTATGAAAATCAAGTTTTCGATTTGTGCCTTCGGGCAATCCGAAAGTTTCAGTTTTTAGTTATGTGTTAAGTGGGTTTGGTCAGGTCCTTTGTGAGTCAGCGCTGTCTCTATTTGTATAGCCTTCTCCCGGTTGTCCGCTAGTGGCACGGAGCTCCGATTCCGGACTCCCTCCACGACTACACTGGACCTCTATGAGGACCTGATTTGTGTTGGATGCCGCGGTATAAACCGCAAACACACGCTGGGTGGGAAATGCTAGCCTAGGTGTGGGGTCCAACATTAAGAAAGTGTAGTACGTTCTGTTTGGACCGAGCCAGACCATTCTGATATGTTATGTGTTTTAATTTGTTCTGTGTGCTGCATTCATGTTTAAAATTGAGGAATAAAAAGTGAATTTTGTTATGGAAAGTTTGAAAAATTGAAAGGTTTGAGGAAACTGTTTTGAAAAATTACAAAGTTGAAAAATTAGCCCTTTTGGCAAAAAGTTTATGAAAGAAATGATTTCTGTTTATTTGTCATTTTATAAATATGTTATCCACGAGCTTCCGAGCTCACCCCCCCTTTCATCCCCATCTCCAGGTTTTAAGCAGGAGATCAGATGAAAGAATGTGAAGATGTTTGGTCCGTTTTTGCATCGTTTCTATTATTACGTAAATTTTGAGATTTGGAATATTTTGGGTATTGTAAATGGCTTGCAATGCCATTAAAGTGTATTGTATATGAAATTGTGTATGAATTTGGAAATGAGATTGAGTTATGAGATCAGTATATTGTATTATAGTTATGAGAATATTTTAGAATTAAGATTGCGTTTGTTTTTGCTGAGATTCCGGACGGAGGGACCGGTGGGATTTTTATATTTGTATGATTGATTGGAAATTATAGAAGTGTTGTTTTTAACACTTTGCAGGTTTGAGTTAGTCATAAGGCAGCCGTTATGCTGCCGAATTTTCATTCAATAAGTTGAAAAAGAAAAATAAATAAAAACGAGATGTTTTCGGATGAGTTGAATGAGATTACCTAAAGATGTAATAAATGTATATGAGAAAAGAAAAAAAAATATATCAGATTTCGGGATAGTCTGAGTCTAAGGAATTCCAACGCGACGCTTCCTTTAGATAATTTATGAACGGATGTTGGACATTTGTTAAGTATCGTTTCGCCGCTTCGTTTTGCTTTTTACTTTGTATTTCGCTTCGCTCAATCCGTTCATTTGGTTCGATTTGTTATGCTTTCTGATTTGCTTCCATTTCGATTCTGTATTCGGTTCACATTTGCTTTGCTTCCGCTTGCTTTGTGATTCGAGTTCGCTTTTGCTATTGGCTTTCGCTATTTGTTTCCGATTCGAAATTTCGATGCGAAATTTCCGTTCCCATTCGATTTCGTTTCCTTCATTCTTCGTTTTTTCGGTTGGGATCCGGTTCCCGGATCGGGTCCCAACAAAAACCATTTGCCCCTGTCTACTGGACCAAAAGGAGGTCGCTCCTCCGAAATCACTCCTGTTGGACCTCGTTTTCGGAGCCCAACATCGGACACGAAAGCGCGATGCTTGGTGCGTGAGGGGAGGCCTTGGAGTTGATACATATAAGTTAAAAGAAGAAAGGAATCCCTCAGAAGCATAAGCGGGCGTTGCCGCGGCTTGTGATTGTTAAGTCAAAATGACTTTACATATATATATGATTTTGATGAATAACAAAGAAGTAGTAAAAGAAGAAGCAAAATAGAAAACATACAGATGGAGAATAAGACACAGACGCAGACGAAGTGAAAGACAGACGAAGCAAAACAGACGCAGATTAAACAAACAGACGGAGAAGTAGAGACACTGACGCAAGACAATATGCAGACGCAGACGCAACCTAAAAGCAGACGCAGATGTAACGCAGACGCAGACGCAGATGCAAAGTGAAAAATAGATGCAGACGCAGACGCAAAGTGAAAAATAGACGCAGACGCAGATGCAGATGCAGAAACACAGACGTAAAAATACAGACGGAGAAAAGCAGACGCGGAATTAAAAAAGAAGACGCAAGAGTCAGTTTGAGTTAGTTAAAGAATTCAACTGATTAACCGTTTCTTTAAAGATTCAAGAAACAAGATTCAAGAAGAAGCAAGAAGATTCAGCAGCATTTAAGGCTATAAATATGAGTCAAGTCAAGATTGCAAAGTTAGCAAGTCTGCGAAACAAAAGAGCAAAAGCTGAAATAATTGATTTACGCAAGAACATCGTGCAAATTAGTGAGAGCTAATTTTATCAGTAATAAGTTCAAATACTTTTGTAAGAAAGTAGTGCGAGATAGCCGCAGAGGCTAAGAGTGAAAGAATCTCGAGTGTAGAGACCAAGAGGCTCAGAAGAATACTTGTAAAAGTTGAAGAGATAGTGAAATCTCAGAAAGAACTCTGAGGACTGGACGTAGCCCACGGTTTGGGGTGAACCAGGATAAAATCACCATGTCAACTCCTCTCTACCTTATTACTTTTAAAGTTTAACGTTTTTGTTATTACTTCAATTCTGAAACAAGTTTTCAAAGTTTTGATTGATTCGAATTTACAGAAGTTTCGGTAAAAGAAGTTCGTTTTTACAAAACCACTTTAAAAGAATTTTCAAAAAAGGGATACACAATTCAACCCCCCCTTCTCGTGTATTCGTTATCATTTTATAACATTGTACTAATGTGTGATTTACTTCAATTGGTATCATAGCAAGGTATCCAAGAATCACTATAGCAAAGTGTGGATTAAAGATAATGGTAGAATCATATGTATACATTGCAGAAGGTGCCTCAGTCACTAGACCTCCAGCATTCAACGGTGAAGATTATCACTACTTGAAAGATAGAATGCGGTTGTTCATAGAGTCTACTCATGTCGACCTTTGGGATGTAATAAAGAATGGACCATATACACCAGTAAACAAAGATGGAAATCTTATTCCACGGACCAGATGGACGGCTGACCAAAAGGCGAGAATACAGCTCACTCTAAAGCAAAGTTTTTCTTGACGTGTGCTCTAAGCAGGAGTGAATATGACAAAGTTCACGGATGCGACATTGCGAAGGAGATGTGGGAAAAACTATCCATCGCGCATGAAGGCAAAAACCAAGTCAAAGAATCCAAGATAAGCATTCTTGTGCACCAGTACGAGCTTTTCAAGATGAAGGAAGAAGAATCTATTGATCAGATGTTTGGGAGATTCCAGACAATCATCAATGGATTGAAAGCCCTTGGAAGAACGTATAATAGCCAAGATCACGTAAGAAAGATCTTAAGAAGTCTTCCGAAGAGATGGGGATCAAAGGTTACAGCGGTGCAGGAAGCGAAGGATTTGAGCGTATTAAAGCTTGACGAGTTGCTTGGATCACTAAAGATTCATGAAGTAGAGCTTGATGCTGAAGACAAGCCCAAACGAGAAAAGTCAATAGTACTGAAGGCCGGACAGAAGAACCATAAGACTCAGGGAAGGAGAAAGTCATCAAAAGCATTGAAGATAGAAGAATTGAAGAATGATGACTCAATCGAATCAGAACAAGAGTCAAGTGATGAAGATGAAGAATTATCTTTCATTTCTCGGAAGATAAGACGGATGTAGAAGAAGAAGTCCAAAGGAAGTCAATTCTTCAAGAAGAATAGCAAAGATGATGGCAAAGCAGAAAAGACATCTATCATATGCTACGAATGTAATCAACCTGGACATTACAAGTCCAAGTGTCCTACTCTAAAGAAGAAACCCAAGAAGAGTAGAGAAGGCAAGAAAAGCATGATGGCAACATGGGAAGATCTAGACTCATCAGATTCAGACACAAATTCCGAATCATCTGAACATACTAATATCTACCTAGTAGCCGAGGAAGAAAGTGATAAGGAGGTAACTTCTGAATACGATAACTTGCATGATGCTTACTCAGAATTATTAGAGGATTCTCATGCTATTCTGAAACAGTATAAACTATTAAAGAAGAAGTATGTAGAGAATCTTAAGCATACAGAAGAAATAGAGAGAGAAAATATTTGTTTAAAGAAACAACTATAAGAGAAAAAGAAAGTTGTAGATAAATCCGATGAGATAAATCAGTTGAAGCTTAGAATTAAAAGTCTCTCATCCAATTTAGCTACATTCACTGAAAGTACTAAAAAAATGAATGAGATGCTAGGAAAATGTAGACATCCTAGTGATAAAACTGGATTAGGGTTTACGAGTAATAAGTCTCATAATCATATAAAACCACTTTTTCAAAATAAAAGGTATCATCAAACACGTTTTCATCAACATTCTGGTAAAAAACATCAAAAGACTCATTATGTGCATTTTACTAACCAAAATGGACCCAAGAAAATATGGGTACCAAAGAGTAAAATAGTTTCTCCTGCAGATATCCTTCCTTGGAAAATGCGACAAGCACCGTTGGTATTTAGACAGTGGTTGCTCGCGACACATGACGGAAAAAAGATCTATGTTCCTAGATCTTCAGTATAAGAAGGGAGGATCGTTAACTTTCAGAGACAACCAGCAGGGCAAGATAGATAGAATCGGTAAGATAGGTAAAGATTCCTTTGCATGCATAGATAATGTAGTGCTTGTTGATGGTCTGAAGCATAATTTGATTAGTGTAAATCAATTGTGTGACTCTGGTTTTATAGTCTCATTCAATCAAAATCTTTGTGAAGTCAGAAACAAAGATGGGTCTATATTCTTTTCTGTCAAGAGAAGAAATAACCTTTACAAAATTGATTTAGAAGATTTTCAAGACCAAAATGTTTCATGTTTTCTATCTTCTGAAGAAGAAAGACTAATATGGCATAAAAAGCTAGGTTATGTCTCCTTTAAACACATTTCAAAGTTGGCAAATTTTGATTTGGTAAGAGGTTTGCCAAAAATAAGTTTTGACAAAGAATTTTATTGTGAAAGTTGTTTGAAAGGAAAACAAGTTAAAATATCGTTTTCTTCTAAAAATTTTGTAACATCTTCTAGACCTTTGGAGTTGTTACATATGGATTTATTTAGTCCAATTAGAACAATAAGTCTTGGCGGAAAGAAATATAGACTTGTTATTGTTGATGACTTTACTAGATTCTGTTGGATATTGTTTCTGTCACACAAAGATAAATCTTTTAAGTGTTTTAGAACCCTCTCCAGAAAGTTACAAATTGAAAAAGGAGTATCTATAGCTAGTATCAGGAGTGATCATGGTGGAGAATTCGAGAATGAGAAGTTTAGGTTATTCTGTGAGGAGAATGGAATTTCCCACAATTTCTCAGCCCCTAGAACCCCACAACAGAACAGAGTTGTTGAAAGGAAGAACATGACGATTCAAGAGATGGCAAGGACTATACTATGTGAGATGAATCTTCCTAAGTACTTCTGGGCAGAAGTTGTGAATACAACATGTTATATTCAGAACATAATACTGTTGCGACCCTTGTTGAAGAAGACTCCCTATGAGCTATGGAATGGAAGGAGACCAAACATATCTTACTTTCATCCATTCGGGTGCAAGTGCTCTATTCTGAATATAAAGGAGTTGTTAGATAAGTTCGACTCAAAGACTTATTCAGGAATATTTCTAGGCTACTCATCATCGTTTAAGGCATTTTGAGTTTACAACCTTATCTCAAAGCCAGTTGAGGAAACCATCCATGTCAAGTTTGATGATCATTCTCAACCCCACAAGGAAGATGACATGAAGAGTAAAGATCCTTCAAAGAACTTAGATGATATAACAGAAACTCCATCATCAGGAACTCAAATAGATAAGATCGAGGATATTCCAGAAACTATAGGATTAAAAAGAGATTGGAAGTATATGAGTTCTCATCCAGAAGAGCTAATTATCGTAGAGACCTTAGAAGGAGTTACGACAAGGTCTAAATTCAGAAGAGAAGCTAATGTGGCGTTCATCTCTGAAATAGAGCCTAAGAAGATTGAGGAAGCCCTTCAGGACGGAGCTTAGATTTTAGCCATGCAAGAAGAGCTGAATCAGTTTACTAGGAATAAAGTTTGGTCCTTAGTTCCAAACCCCTCGATGAAATCTATTATAGGAACCAGATGGGTTTTTAAGAATAAGCTAGACGAATCAGGCAAAGTAAGTCGGAATAAAGCTAGATTAGTAGCACAAGGCTATAATCAGCAAGAAGGGATAGAGTACAATGAGACGTATGCTCCAGTAGCAAGACTTGAAGCTATTCGGATATTGCTGGCATACGCTGTGTGTCATATCATAAAACTTTTTCAGATGGATGTAAAGAGCGCCTTTCTGAATGGTCTTATAGATGAAGAGGTGTATGTGAAGCAACCTCCTAGCTTTGAGGATGTCAAGAATCTAGAGCATGTCTATAGACTTCATAAAGCTTTATACGGCTTGAAGCAAGCTCCTAGAGCTTGGTATGATCGTCTAAGTAATTTTCTTTTGGAGAATGGGTTTACTAGAGGTCAAGTGGATAAAACGCTTTTCAGAAAGGTTTATGAGAATGACTTTATCTTAGTGAAAATTTACGTTGATGATATTATTTTTGGTGCTACCACAAAGATGTTGTGTATGAGTTTTGAAAATCTGATGAAAAATGGATTTGAAATGAGTATGATAGGTGAGTTAAAGTTCTTTCTTGGGTTGCAAGTTAAGCAAACCGAAGAGAAAATTTTTATTCATCAATAAAAGTATGTGAAAGAATTGTTGTCCAAATTTGATTTGAATAATGTGAAGCCTATCGCGACTCCGATGCATCCTTCAAACCTTTTATCGAAAGATGAACTTGGTAAGAAGGTGGATCAAACCCTATATAGAGGGATGATCGGTTCTTATTGTATCTTCTGACAAGTAGACCGATATTCATTTAGTGTATGCTTGTGTGCAAGGTTTTAGGCCGATCCTAGAGAATCTCATTTTATTGCTGTTAAAAGAATTATGAGATATCTCGCAGGTACTACTGATCTTTGCTTAATGTTTGAGAAAGGTAAAGATTTCAGGTTAATCGGATATTGCGATGCGGACTATGCCAGAGATAGAATTGAAAGGAAGAGCACTAGTGGAGGATGTCACTTTCTTGGTGCAAACCTAGTTTCTTGGTCAAGCAAGAGACAAAGCTCGATAACTCTATCAACTGTCAAAGTCGAGTACATGTCTGCCGCAAGCTGTTGTTCACAAACATTGTGGATTAAATATCAACTGGAGGATTATTCAGTTCGAGAAGATGAGATCCCAATCTATTGCGACAACACCAGCGCCATAAATCTATCAAAGAATCCGATACAACATTCAAGAGTGAAGCATATCGAAGTCAGACATCATTTCTTGAGAGATTATGTTCAGAGGAAGGTGGTGACACTATAGTTTGTTGAGATAGAGTATCAATGGGCAGATATCTTCACTAAACCACTTAGTGAAGATCGGTTTAAGGAAATCAGACGGAACCTTAATATGGTTATGTTAAATGACCAGTTAGGCTAGAAGACTGTCAAAGTTAACGGCGTCAGAAACAGTAGGTTACAGCTGGTAACTTCTCTCACAAGGAAGTCTTGGAGGGAAAATTTTGACAGCCTTGAGGATCCCAACGATTCTAGAACCCATCGGATAAGACCCTTCGAGTAGTCTGAAACAATAATCATTTCGATTACTTTTACTCCCAGACGCCTAACTCTCTTTCAAAAACTCTTGCAAACAACTTTACTTTTGAAGAATATCCTACGAAGCGCCTCAAATCGAAGCAATAGAGTCACTATGATTTTGGAAGATATGTAGATTTCAAATCTCGAGGAATGACGGCATGAATATTGAGCCGTAGATTGTAGAAATTTGGATGGAGAAATTTTTCCAGATGCGGGAACCAAGATATCTGAGATGAGGTATATGACTTTTGGAAGCATGCGCAACTGGTTGATAACACCATCGTCTCCACAGTAGATGGAATAACTATTTTTGTGACAAAAGAGTTAGTGGAGAAGGTGACTGAATGCTCTTCAGTTGGAGAAACCCTATCAACCAAAGCTGGATGGATGTCCAAGGTTAGTATGAAGGAGGAAGATGTTAAAAAACAGTTATATGGAGTCAATGACCCATGGGAGAGGAAGACTTCAAGTCTGGTCCCAAAGGCTAGGGTTCTACATGCTATTTTGTTTAATTGCATCTTACCAAGAGCCGGGTCAAGACATCTTGTGACTACTTTGGATGAACAATGTCTGTTCTATCTACTGAATCATCGTCCAATAGACCTACCATTTTTTATTTTTCATTATATGGTTAAGGGGATGAAGGATACCAACAGCTATCCTTACGGCATGCTACTTACCAGGATTTTTAAGTAATCCGAAGTTCCTCTTCACAGAGGAATAAGAAGGATGGTATCTGTCAAGAGTACCATTAACTCTGATACATTAAGAAGAATGGGTTTGAAGGTAGTGGTGAAAGAAGTAGCAGAGTCTATAAAGAAAGCTAGAACTGAGGGGGAGCGCTCATTGAAGAAGTCTCCCGCCACTAGCTCTAAATCTCAAGCAAGTATGAGATTACCAATAGATGAAAGAAGAAAACTATCGGGTAGACCGTTGATGAAACAGGCAAGTCCTAAAAAAGAAGTGAGTCCAGTTCAGATAACAGAAGAAGGTGCGCCGAAAAAAAAAAGAGAGAATCTTTTGAGTGAGATCTCTAAAAAAGCGAAAAGATCACCAAGGATTCGAACCCTGAGACAACAGGAAGACAAGAGAGCCAGAAAGTAGAGTCAAGCAGAAGTATCTGGATCTCGAGTACCAAAGGGAACAAGATCTTTAGTCTCAATTTTAGAAGAAGACTCAGCCAAAGGGGCTAAAGAGACTGAGAAGAAGAGAAAATTAAAGTCTGAGAAGGAAAAATCTCAGAAATCTTCAAGACTGACTGAAGTAGAAAAAAAGACTAAGAAGATTAGTCGAAAGAAGAATGTGTCCACTGCTGGGGAAGTTAGTCGAAAGAAATAAACCTTCAATGTTGCTCAAAAAGAAAAAGAAATTGAGCATAGCAGAGTTTAGGAAATTCCTACTGCTCAATAGGAGGAACCAGAGGAGATAAGCCTGGTTCAGGAGAATCCTATTAAAGCGGAACCAGAGGTAGCAACAGAACCAAACTTGGTTCAAATACCACAGGAGAAATCCGATGAATCTGGTCCAACTGTATACAACTATTCGAGAATTTTGAGAAGACACAAGTTGAAGATCAGAAGGGTTGAAGTTGTTACCAAGAGGAGGACTGCTATCACTATCTGTAATCAACCAAGGAAGAAGATAATGGCTGTCGTGCAACCTATTTTAATAAATAGTGACACATGGCATCTACTAAAAGAAGATGAAAAGATGTTCTACGATGTCTTGAGGGATGCTGCTACTAGGCGATACCCTACGAAAATGTCCAGCAGACCATGTACTATTTATCCGATCACAGAGAAGACAGAAATAAAGGTTGTATCAGATATTCAGCCACGATATCCTTTGGATTTCCATAAGGGGAAGTCAAAGCAATTTTCTGAAGAAGAAGTTAGTGATGACCTGTCTGCATATCAAATTACAGAAGAAGTGCGTTAAATTGATGAAGCATGCGCTTCAAAAGAGAGTACAGACGGAGCTGATTGCAGTTTTTCGGATAAAAATGAACACCATCGATGGGGAAGGCATTTACAGGCACTTTCATCAATAAACAGGTAGACAGTATTACGTATTAGACCACTTTCTGATACACTGTCTTTACAAGATGAAGCCATACTCCTGCAAAGAAGACAGTTGCTCATGCTACCTGCCCCGTATGACTTAGATCTTCCTCAATCTAATACATTTATTCGTCCACCAACTATTGAGATTAATGAAGATTACATTCCATCCTTGGACGTATATACTACAACGATTACATTCAGTTCACCCTCAGCAGAGAATGATCAATCCTCTTCATTGTTGGACTCACAAGCTGAAATCAACAAATTACGCGAAGAAGTCAACGAGATAAATGAGACAATGAATGATTTCAAGAAGATGATGACAAAACTGTTGAAGAGCCATCTTCGTTAATCATTTTTTATTATAACAAATAGGGGGAGAAGAGAATGAGCAGAGGAGAAGAGAATCATCAGAAAAGAATCTCAAAAGGTGTGAATGAAGCAGACGAAGAAAAGAAAGGAAGAAGAGAAAGAAGATAAGTTTTTTTTTTATGTTTTCAAACATTGTATTTTGTTTTTTTTTCATGTCATGTGTATAATTTGTTATCATAAAAAAGGGGGAGATTGTTAAGTCAAAATGACTTTACATATATATATGATTTTGATGAATAACAAAGAAGTAGTAAAAGAAGAAGCAAAATAGAAAACAGACAGACAGAGAATAAAACACAAACGCAGACGAAGTGAAAGACAGACGAAAAAAACAGACGCAGATTAAACAAACAGACGAAGAAATACAGACGCAGATTAAACAAACAGACAGAGAAGTAGAGACACAGATGTAAGACAATATGCAGACGCAGACGCAAACTAAAAGCAGACGCAGATGTAACGGAAACGTAGACGCAGACGCAAAGTGAAAAACAGACGCAGACGCAGACGCAGACGCAGACGCAAAGTGAAAATCAGACGCAGACGCAGATGCAGATGCAGAAACACAGACGTAAAAATACAGACGGAGAAAAGCATATGCGGAATTCAAAAAGAAGACGCAAGAGCCAGTTTGAGTTAATTACAGAACTCAACTGATTAACCATTTCTTTAAAGATTTAAGAAACGAGATTCAAGAAGCAAGAATCAAAAAGCAGTTGCAGACGAAGGTTATAAATATGAGTCGAAGTCAAAGATTGCAAAGTTAGCAAGTGCGAAAAAAAAGAGCAAAAGCTGAAATAATTGATTTACGTGCGCAAACACTGTACAAATAAGTTGAAAGCTAATTTTACTATAACAAGTTTGCAATACTTTTGTGAGAAAGTAGTGCAGATAGTGTTGGATCGGAAAAAGAAAGCATGCTTAGTATGGAGAAATGATAGATTTCAAAACTTTTTAAGAAATCATCTTGCAGCGGAATAATATATACAAATCAACATGCTAAACCATACATGATATGGTATAAGGATAATAAAACCAAGAACAAGATAAAAGGAATTACCGACTCCTTCGCTACAGCTTTAAATCCTCGCTGCGCTATCCTCTCCTTCTTATATCCAAATCCTTTGCCTTTGAGTCTTTTCCTTTAGCAGTCTATCTTCTTCCTTGTTGTAGTATCCTCAACCAATTAGATTTACCACTTGTTCTTCAAGGACAACTAGGTTAACAAAATCCTTATGTGGGAAAGGAGAAGAAATATTTGGAGGAGATTTTCTTAGAAGAAGAAGAACCAAAATTGAAACTCTTTCAATTCTTTCACTTAGAAATTTGGTTCTACCTTGCATGAAAGGAGAGAATGTCTAAAACCATGCAAGAACCCTTTCTTACATCTCAATTTCGAAATATGCATGAATAGAAAGAGCGAGAGGCATCCAATGCATCACTTACATTAATCACTCATCAAATAGCCAATAAATGAGACTTACTTCATTTATCTTTAAAATGGCTATTTGAAAAGACCATAACCTATAATTGAATACCCATTTCGGTTTTGGCAAGAAAAAGAAGGAAGATGGTCCATCTAATGCACATCTTTCATCTTTAATCTAATGAATGCAAATAGGTTACATGCCAACATTAAAAGCCAACCATTAAACCATTTAATGGTAAGTTCATAACTCCATTTAATAATGATGAACCATAATAAAGACCATCTTTATTTAGTATTTTAATGTCAAATGTGTGGTTACACATCTAACCTAACACAATTTCGAAATTGCTTCTTCTCCATTTAAAAAATATCGTTTTAATATAATTAATCTAATCAATTACATTAAACCAAAACAAGCCCATTTCTAAATGAGCATATGGGCTTCCAATTAACCATTAATTAGTATAAGCCCATCATTCAATTATGGAATTCTAAAGCCTCCAAACTGCTTCTTACTTAGCTTGATAACCTTCCTTAAAGCCAAGGGGGGAATCTTATTGGACTTTGATAACTCAAGCTCCAATAAGCCCAGAAATAATTCAATCTCATTGGAATTAATTCTAGCTTATTAACTAAATGTCATTCCACTAAAGACAATTAGTTGAACTCTTGAATTATTAAATATTATGAGAATATGTCCAATTGCAAACCCTATTTAGAACCTTATTATAGCCATCCGCACAACAAAGGGTAAAATTACCGTTTTGCCCTTATGTTGGTTTTTCCTTCTAGATTTGTCATTTTACTTTATATAGTGATTAACACATAAGATCTCATCTTAGTGTTAAGACTTGATGGGTAGCTAGTCCATCAAACTATCGCGCCATTTAATCACCAAATCTCCTTAAAACATCTGAAGAGATGATAACACCTGTAAACTCTTTATTTGAGTGAATGTTCCACGATACATGTTTCAATTAATAATTCCAACATGCGAGATAATCGGATTAATACCTGTAAAAATCTATTCGATCATATCAAGAATTATAATGAAACACATATGAGTTCAAAGACTCATCAAGAATGTGGTTCATAATAAGCTTAATGCTTAAGTTGTATGTTTTAAGATTAAAGTAACGGCCCACTTTCTTCTTGAAAACATACTTGATTTCAGATTCATTTAATAGTGCCATTATCGATAGTCTACTACTATCATGATATGAAACTCATCATTCCCTTTAAGTAAACTCCTTTAGTTATATGGAGATAAATCGCAACACTACTGATCTAAACCATAATCAAACGACCAACTTGATTATTCAACTGTGAATCAATTAATTGATTCTAATAATATACATGTTTCCCATACATCTCTATGTATATGTATATTACTTACAAATGAATCTTGGTACCTTATGACCAGATATATAATGCTCATACAGATAAAACCAAACTCTTTTTTTATTAATAATAAATATTTTCATTACAATATCAGAATCGAAGAAGATAAAGTTACATGTAAATACACTTGCTTTTCAGGGAACTATATTTACATAACTTCAACAGGATCGAGTTACTCAAGGATTATGATTTGTTTATTGAGTATCATCTGGGCAAGGCCAATGTGGTGGCAGATGCCTTGAGCAGGAAGTCCTCAATTGCTCATGTTCGATCGGTTTATCTTCCTTTGTTGGAAGAGATGGCCAAGCTTAAGATAAGCTTGAAGCAGGAGGAGTCGGATTGCCTTCTAGCTAACTTCCGAGTGAGACCGATACTCAGGGAGAAAGTTAGAGAGTTGCAGATTCAAGATGCAGAGTTGAGCAAGCTCAGAGATGAAATTCAGAAGGGTATGATTTCTGAAGTAGAGGTGAGAGATGATGGGCTTATAATAGTGGGAAACACGCTGTGTATCCCAGATGTGCAGGAGGTAAAAGATGAGATTATGGATGAGGCACACAATGCACCTTATGCCATGCATCCAGGTAGTACCAAGATGTACCAGGATTTGAGAGAGCATTTTTGGTGGAAAGGCATGAAGAGAGATGTAGCGGAGTTCGCGAGCAAGTGTCTAATGTGTCAGCAAGTCAAGGCTGAACACTAGGCACCTTTGGGCATGATGAGGCCATTGTCCATCCCGGAATGGAAGTGGCAGAGGGTGACTATGGATTTTCTGATGGGTTTGCCTAAGACCAGTAGGAAGCATGATGCCATTTGGTTGATTGTCGATAGATTGACGAAGTCAGCTCACTTTTTGGCGATTAAGCAGACTGATTCTTTGCATGTGCTGGCAAAGAAGTATATTGATGAGATAGTGAGATTGCATGGGATTTCGGATTCGATTGTGTCAGACAGGGATCCTCGGTTTACTTCCAGGTTTTGGGGTAGTTTGCAGGAAGTTTTGGGTACTAAGTTAAATTTTAGTACGACGTTTCACCCTCAGACGGATGGTCAATCTGAGAGGACCATTCGGACACTTGAGGGGATGCTTCGGGCTTGTGTGATGGATTTTCGAGGAGCTTGGGATGAGCATTTGCCATTGGTCAAATTCGCTTATAATAATTCGTACCATTCGAGTATTCAGATGGCTCCATATGAGGCATTATATGGGCGGAGGTGTAGGACTCCGATTTGTTGGGATGAAGAAGGAGAGAGGCAATTGGAAGGACCAGAATTGATTCAGATAACAGTTGAGAAAGTCAATCTGGTTAAGCAGCGACTTAAGGCAGCACATGATGGCATGAAAAGTTATGCTGATGCTCACCGAAAGGAGATGGAGTATGAAGTCGGTGACAAAGTGTTCCTTAAGACGTCTCCTTGGAAAGGAGTGATGAGATTTGGCAAGCAGGGTAAGTTGAGTCCGAGGTATGTGGGTTCTTATGAAATCCTTGAGAGGATTGGGCCACTCGCCTACAGATTGGCATTACCTCCAGAATTGGCTCAGATTCACGATGTTTTCCATGTGTCGATGTTGAGGAGGTATAGATCGGATCCTTCTCATATCATTCAGACAAGTGAGGTTCAGTTGCGGGATGATTTGAGTTATGAGGAGCAACCAGTGGAGATCTTGGACACAAAGGAAAAAGTCCTCAGGAATAAGACGATTCAGTTAGTCAAAGTGCTGTGGAGGAATCATTCGGTAGAGGAGGCTACATAGGAGCCATTGGAAGCCATGCAGGAGAAGTATCCGCATCTCTTCGATAATTCAGGTAATAATTTTGAGGACGAAATTTCTTTTAAGAGGGGGAGAAATGTTAGACCACGAATTTTTTTTATGATGTCATTAAGCATGAATTGTGTTAATTATATGGTTATGCCTTAGTTTGATTTATTATGGAGTACTATTGGATAATTAAGGTTTAATTGTGGTTTAAATGAGAATTATAGGGTAAGGTCTATGAGGGCATTTTGGGAAGATTGTTTAGGTTGAATTAAGTTAAGGCTTTGAAGGAGGGGTAAAATGGTCTTTACCCATCCTAGTTAGAGTTAAGAGTAAGAATTAGAAGAAAAGAAGGAGAAAAAGAAAGAAGAAGAAGAGGAGAGACTATCGTGGGTAAGGAAGGAAGAAGAGAATGTTGGAGTTATGTAAATATAGTGCCTTGGAAAGCAAGTGTATTTACATGTAACTTTATCTTCTTCAGTTACAGTTTTGTAATGAAAATATTTATTATTAATAAAACAAAAGAGTTTGGTTTTATCTGTATGAGCATTATATATCTGGTCATAAGGTACCAAGATTCATTTGCAAGTAATATACATATACATAGAGATGTATGGGAAACATGTATATTATTAGAATCAATTAATTGATTCACAGTTGAATAATCAAGTTGGTCGTTTGATTATGGTTTGAGGCGTAGTGTTGCGATTTATCTCCATATAAGTAAAGGAGTTTACTTAAAGGGAATGATGAGTTTCATATCATGATAGTAGTAGACTATCGATAATGGCACTATTAAATGAATCGGAATCAAGTATGTTTTAAGAATAAAGTGGGTCGTTACTTTAATCTTAAAACATACAACTTAAGCATTCGCTATTATGAACCACAATCTTGATGAGTGGTGAACTCATATGTGTTTCATTATAATTCTTGATATGATCATAATGGATTTTTACAGGTATTAATCCGATTATGCGCATGTTGGAATTATTAATTGAAACATGTATCGTGGAACATTCACTCGAATAAAGAGTTTATAGTGTTATCATCTCTTCTAGATGTTTTAAGGAGATTTGGTGATTAAAGCTGGCGCCGATAGTTTGATGGACTAGCTACCATCAAGTCTTAACACTAAGATGAGATCTTATGTGTTAATCACCATATAAAGTAAAATGAGAGATCTAGAAGGAAAAACCAACATAAGGGCAAAGCGGTAATTTTACCCTTTATTGTGCGGATGGCTATAATAAGGTTCTAAATAGGGTTTGCAGTTGGACATATTCTCATAATATTTAATAATTCAAGAGTTCAACTAATTGTCTTTAGTGGAATGACATTTAGTTAATAAGCTAGAATTAATTCCAATGAGATTGAATTATTTACGGGCTTATTGGAGCTTGAATTATCAAAGTCAATAAGATTCCCCACTTGGGTTTAAGGAAGGTTATCAAGCTTAGTAAGAAGTAGTTTGGAGGCTTTAGAAGTCCATAATTGAATGATGGGCTTATACTAATTAATGGTTAATTGGAAGCCCATATGTTCATTTAGAAATGGGCATTTTGGTTTAATGTAATTGATTAGATTAATTATATTAAAATAATATTTTTTAAATGGAGAAGAAGCAATTTCGAAATTGTGTTAGGTTAGATGTGTAACCACATATTTGACATTAAAATACTAAATAAAGATGGTCTTTATTATGGTTCATCATTATTAAATGGAGTTATGAAGTTATCATTAAATGGTTTAATGGTTGGCTTTTAATGTTGGCATGTAACCTATTTGCATTCATTAGATTAAAGATGAAAGATGCGCATTAGATGGACCATCTTCCTTCTTTCTTCTTGCCAAAACCGAAATGGGTATTCAATTATAGGTTATGGTCTTTTCAAATAGCCATTTTAAAGATAAATGAAGTAAGTCTCATTTATTGGCTATTTGATGAGTGATTAATGTAAGAAGTGATGCATTGGATGCCTCTCACTCTTTCCATTCATGCATATTTCGAAATTGAGATGTAAGAAAGGGTTCTTGCATGGTTTTTAGACATTCTCTCCTTTCATGCAAGGAAGAACCGAAATTCCTAAGTGAAAGAATTGAAAGAGTTTCAATTTTGGTTCTTCTTCTTCTAAGAAAATCTCCTCCAAATATTTCTTCTCCTTTCCCACCAAAGGATTTTGTTAACCTAGTTGTCCTTGAAGAACAAGTGGTAAATCTAATTGGTTGAGGATACTACAACAAGGAAGAAGATAGATTGCTAAAGGAAAAGACTCAAAAGCAAAGGATTTGGATATAAGAAGGAGAGGATAGCTAAATGAGGATTTAAAACATGGCGAAGGAGTCGGTAATTCCTTTTATCTTGTTCTTGGTTTTATTATCCTTATACCATATCATGTATGGATTAGCATGTTGATTTGGATATATTGCTTCCGCTGCAAGATGATTTCTTAAAAAGTTTTGAAATCTATCGTTTCTCCATACTAAGCATGCTTTCTTTTTTCGATCCAACAGAGAAGAGAATAGGTTTTTCAGTCTTTGAGTTTTACGACCGATTCGAAGTGATTTCTGGTAAGTTTATCTTCCTTCAAACTTGTTATGGTTAGATTTAAACTTAGAAGATTGTAGAATGTAGAGAATCGAAGGTTTTAGGGTTTTAGGGTAAAAATGGTTATATTTCTTGGGTTGATGCGTTCTTGACTGATTTTAAGTTGTTGTTTGGTTAGAAAGGTCGCATAAGACTTGATCTAAGGTTCAGATGTGTTGCATTTGAGTTTGAGAAAGGATTGAAGTAGAAAATGCAGGAAAATTGGGTTTCGGAGTCGAGCTCCAGACCCACACGTCGCAACGTGCGTATGAACACGCTGCGACGTGCGAGAAGGGAAAGCAACGTCGCGACGAATAAATGTTTATTCGTCGTGACGTACGAGCTCGCCTTGGACGTCGTGACGTGCGACAGCTTGCTCGTCGCGATGTGCGAAGGTATACACGTCGCGACGTATGGCATTTTGTTCGCCGCGACGAGTGTACGCCGCGACGTGTACACGACGCGACGCACGTGTGCGCGCCACGGCGAGCCCCCTAGTGGTCCGAAAGCTATTTTTTGTTATTATTTTTTTGGGCATATCTTTTGGTGTAGATGTCCAGTTGAGGTGATTTTTGAGTCGTTGGGAATTAGAGATCAAAGGCTACAAGTTGTATGGAGAAGGGAAATTCGGAATTTGCCTCGAAGGGTTCGGAATTTTAGGAGGAGGTCGCATATAGACTTTTAATGCTTTATTTTGGATTTCCACTCTTTGATTATTTTCTGTGGATTAATTGGATGGAAACTTGGTTTGTATAGGAAACCAAGCTGACCCGATTCTATCGCAAGAGGAAGGACACCAGTGAGTCGACTACTCAAGTGATATTAGGTTGGTAATGTACTTATAGTTATTGTGTGATTAGGCAATTTCTTGCCTATGTATGCATATATGTTATATGTTATGTATGTTTAACATGATGATTTACATGATTTTGATTTCTTATACTTTGAAAGAATTATGGGAATTGATAGCATTACATTTTGATTCTGAGCATGTTATGCCTCAACTTCGGTCATGGCATTTTGACTAAATGCAAGATATGAAAGAATACCATATGATAAAATGATTATGAGCTTGATTATGTGCTTTTGTTTGGGCGAGAGTGGAACCACTTCGTTCGTCATGTGCATGTAGACAAGAGCCTTCTCCTGGCTGCCCGCTTGTGGCCTATGAGATCCGAATGGACTCATTTCGTTCAGGGTGCAAACTTCGGTTACTCCCTTTTCTTTCCATGAAACCCTCGAGCCATTGTGATGTGCATTACATATGTGAATTCTGCATTGTGACGCATACTTTGTGCCATAGTTATGAGTTGAATTAATTATATTGAATGCGTAAATTGTTGATTGGCATGTAAGTGCTTGAAATGACGCCTGTATATATATAATATATATACATTCATATGCTGGGATTTGTGCTAGTTGCCGATGGCTATAATATATTAGCCACTGAGTTGTGTAGCTCAACCCATTACTTTCCCTCCTCAGGTGCAAAACAGGCCGATCGTTGATCTTGCAAGGCATCGGAAACTTCGAGCTAATAGGAGCTTTGCATTAATTTCGTATATTGGTTGGCCCTCCGAGCAAATTATCATGGAGCATATTTCATGTATTTTGGATTGACACTTTATTTTATACTGTGCATTACTTAATGGCTTATGCAATTGTGATGATTAATTTATGATTAGAATGCATGCGTAGGTGATCGATTGTATGAGAATGTATGTGTATGAATCGAACTATGTATAAATGTTGAGATCGGGTCCGATATGTTTGGTCGCCCGACACTGGCACAACCCGAGAAGTCACCTCAGGAATGGAGAATCCGAGACCCGGGCCCAACAAAAACCCCACTCAAGACAAAGAGGAAGGGCAATCTTGAGTTCGGATCCTGATATTAGGTGGGTAACATTTCTATAGTTGTTGTGTAATGGGAAAATGCCCTATGTGTGCTATCTTTGTTAAATTGTGTGTATATTGAAAGTGTATTCCTCGATTTGAAAGAAAAGAATGAAACTATGATGATTCGATACAATGAAAGAAACATAAAATGTTATTTTTGTGTTTAAATATGTGAGCATAAATTGGTTCTGTTTGGGCGAGAGAGAACCCGTTTCGATAGTCTCGTGCACGATGACCCATAGCCTTCTCCCGGCTGCCTGCTTTGGGCCACGAGATCTAGAGAAATCAGACTCGTTGTGTTACGGTGTAAACCGTTGTGTTTAAGGAACTCTAGAGCCAATTGTGTGCATTTCATTATTTTTTAGTATATGATGCATATTATGTGTTTTAATTGATAAAATATCCCATGTTATGCTTTATGTGATGAGTTCGGTTAATTATGACTTATGTGATAAAGTTGGGTATTTATGCATATTATGTTAATTGCAAATGTTATGAAATTCTTGATTATGTGTTGTATGGCTCATCGCGCGATGGCTATAAACGTGTTATCCACTGAGCCGTGTTTTTCTCACCCCATTCTCCCTCCTCAGGTGCAAATTCTAGTTGACCGCGGAACCTTGCAAGGCATCGGGCATAACTCCAAGAATTCTAGAAACTTTTGTATTAAGTTAGTAACTAGCTTTCGGAATGGCTTTATAGGCATATTAAGCATTGAGCATCTCATATGTTGTATTTTGGTACTTGACTCTTGATGAATATGATGATATGTAACTAAAGCTATGCACGAACCTATATGATTGGAAAAGAGCCTGAGAGCTCCAGTACACTCATCTTTCATGTGTTTTTATTGATTTGTGATATGTCAATGACCTTGAGAAGGAATGTGTATGTGCATTATTTATTAATGAGTTGCTGTCGGGCTTCGCTTTGGGAGAGCTCGCTGGAAAACCTGCTATGATTTATGTGTTGTGGAAGTTGAGAGTAGTGCTGGAAATTCTGGGCTGATGTGCTCATGTGGTCAATTTTGGGTATGTTGTGTTGTGCTGGAATTTCTGGGTTGATATAGGCAGAATGGGATCCTTTAGACTTCTGGAGAGTGTTAGTCGAGCCATAGAAATTTTGCAGGATGTTTTATGAGCTATTTTAAGGTGTGTTAATTGGTAGATATGAGTTGTTAGAATCGGATCTGGTCTTTGTCTAAATGGCGATTTCAGTGAAGTTTGAGTCCACTTTTGAATTCTTATAGAGTTGGAGTTTAGGTCGGTGATCTTCATTAAAATTGTAGATTTTTTTTTACCTTTCCATAGACACTAAGTTTGCTCAATTCGGAGTCCTGGGTCAAAAGTTACGGTAGTTATAAGTTTTGGTACTATTTGTGGAGAGCTAGTCGATCGGTCTTAGAGTAAACTTTTGATTCCTTTAGTGTTCTAGCTTGCCATGGGTTCCTTCTTGAAATGGTAGAGTTGTCTCTTAGCTTTCCAACGAATCAAACCACATCTGATTTGGAGCTCAGAATCAAAAGTTATTAAAGGTAGAAGTCCGATAGGTCGGGCTGCGAGGCGATCGCCCCGCGCGAGTGTGGAGTTCGCCCCGCGCGGGCGAGCGATGCGCTCGCCCCACTGCTGAGCGCCCAACGCTCGCCCTTGGGCGCCGACCGACCCCTCTCTCTTCTTTTGGCCATAACTTTTTGCATAGACCTCCGATTAAGCTGATTTTTGAAGCGTTGGATTCCTAAGAAAATTTTCTATCTTTATATACCTGATTTATCAGTATTTCTTTTAAATTGAAAAAAGTGGTTTGAAACAAAGTATGACGATCGGTTGATAAAGTCTGAATATACTTCACTTATTTTCAAATATCTTGAGCTATAGAGCTCCGATTGAGGCGATTCTTGTTTTAAATTAAACTAGAGACCTAAACCTACAAGTTTTATGCAGGAACCGATTGACAAGCTAGCCTCTAAGGTTTTCAATTTCTGACACGAAATCAGTAAAGTATTCAGTTTTGACTATTTTCTTTAAAAAGCATTTTGAGCGTAACTTCTTCATTTCTAATCTGAATTGAGTGATTTCAGTGGCGTAAGAATCGTTAGAACATAAGGAACAAATTTTCTTATAAAGCCGATTCGAATCCTTCTTTTGGAGGTTTCCCAATTTGTGGCTAGTATGTTGTCGGTTTTGGGTCTACTATGCTTGAGTGTTTTTGAATGTTGGGCCTCGGCGACGGGGTCCAACATTTTGAGAGGTAACAAAGGGGGAAGAAAACTCACTTTTTTGAGACCCATGGAGGGATAAGCTTTCTCAACCTAGTTTGGAGATGATATTGACGTCAAAGAACCTAGTTAAGCATCTCCTTCATTGTGTTTGTTATTTTTTCTCTTCTTAAGGATTGATTATGTTATCTTATGCTTATGGAGTTAGTTTTTGTGTGATATCCCATCTTTTAAATTATTGAAGGATCTAAAATGTTAGACTATTGAGTCACATAAGTGAGATCATATGGAATGAATTTTGTACATTTTTTATATGATTTTTTGATTGTATTCATATGCATAATATTAGCATAAACACATGAATTGTGATTTAGAAAAATTGCACTTAATTGACACATTTGGGGGTATGAAATTAAAAAGAATGTAACATGAATGTGTATTTTCAATGTTTTCTAGATTTGATTACCAATGACAAGAATTGATGCACTATAATTGGTAACTTGGAATTTATTGTTCTAATTGAGGAATTGATGAATTAAAATGTACATTTAGTCTAGGTAAAATGCCAAGAGGCAAGATAAGTGGACACATGGAAAATTAGGATGACAAAGCCTATAAAATGAGCAACATTTGGAATACATAATTGAGTGAAATGTAGCGTAGAGATTAATTGAAAAATGGAATTGATCATTGAGTGACAAATGGACTAGTAACTAGGTGACATTTGGCAGCTTATGGAGTGGATAAATGGCTTACATGCTTAGGGACATTTGTTATGATAATATGGTGACACTTAGCACCTAATATGTCAAGTTTGTTGGATCGGAAAAAGAAAGCATGCTTAGTATGGAGAAACGATAGATTTTAAAACTTTTTAAGAAATCATCTTGCAGCGGAAGCAATATATCCAAATCAACATGCTAATCCATACATGATATGGTATAAGGATAATAAAACCAAGAACAAGATAAAAGGAATTACCGACTCCTTCGCTACATCTTTAAATCTTCGCTGCGCTATCCTCTCCTTCTTATATCCAAATTCTTTGCCTTTGAGTCTTTTCCTTTAGCAATCTATCTTCTTCCTTGTTGTAGTATCCTCAACCAATTAGATTTACCACTTGTTCTTCAAGGACAACTAGGTTAACAAAATCCTTTGGTAGGAAAGGAGAAGAAATATTTGGAGGAGATTTTCTTAGAAGAAGAAGAACCAAAATTGAAACTCTTTCAATTCTTTCACTTAGGAATTTCGGTTCTACCTTGCATGAAAGGAGAGAATGTCTAAAAACCATGCAAGAACCCTTTCTTACATCTCAATTTTGAAATATGCATGAATGGAAAGAGTGAGAGGCATCCAATGCATCACTTCACATTAATCACTCATCAAATAGCCAAAAATGAGACTTACTTTATTTATCTTTAAAATGGCTATTTGAAAAGACCATAACCTATAATTGAATACCCATTTCAGTTTTGGCAAGAAGAAAGAAGGAAGATGGTCCATCTAATGCACATCTTTCATCTTTAATCTAATGAATGCAAATAGGTTACATGCCAACAAAAAGCCAACCATTAAACCATTTAATGGTAAGTTCATAACTCCATTTAATAATGATGAACCATAATAAAGACCATCTTTATTTAGTATTTTAATGTCAAATGTGGTTACACATCTAACCTAACACAATTTCAAATTGCTTCTTCTCCATTTTAAAAAATTGTTTTAATATAATTAACCTAATCAATTACATTAAACCAAAACAAGCCCATTTCTAAATGAACATATGGGCTTCCAATTAACCATTAATTAGTATAAGCCCATCATTCAATTATGGACTTCGAAAGCCTCCAAACTACTTCTTACTTAGCTTGATAACCTTCCTTAAAGCCAAGTGGGGAATCTTATTGGACTTTGATAATTCAAGCTCCAATAAGCCCAGAAATAATTCAATCTCATTGGAATTAATTCTAGCTTATTAACTAAATGTCATTCCACTAAAGACAATTAGTTGAACTCTTGAATTATTAAATATTATGAGAATATATCCAATTGCAAACCCTATTTAGAACCTTATTATAACCATCCGCACAACAAAGGGTAAAATTACCGTTTTGCCCTTATGTTGGTTTTTCCTTCTAGATCTCTCATTTTACTTTATATGGTGATTAACACATAAGATCTCATCTTAGTGTTAAGACTTTATGGGTAGCTAGTCCATCAAACTACTGGCGCCAGTTTAATCACCAAATCTCCTTAAAACATCTAGAAGAGATGATAACACTATAAACTCTTTATTTGAGTGAATGTTCCCTGATACATGTTTCAATTAATAATTCCAACATGCAGACAATGGATTAATACCCTGTAAAAATCCATTCCGATCATATCAAGAATTATAATGAAACACATATGAGTTCACCACTCATCAAGATTGTGGTTGATAATAAGCGAATGCTTAAGTTGTATGTTTTAAGATTAAAGTAAGGACCCACTTTATTCTTAAAAACATACTTGATTCCAGATTCATTTAATAGTGCCATTATTGATAGTCTACTACTATCATGATATGAAACTCATCATTCCCTTTAAGTAAACTCCTTTACTTATATCGAGATAAATCGCAACACTACAGTCTAAACCATAATCAAACAACCAACTTGATTATTCAACTGTGAATCAATTAATTCAGATTCTAATAATATACATGTTTCCCATACATCTCTATGTATATGTATATTACTTACAAATGAATCTTGGTACCTTATGACCAGATATATAATGCTCATACAGATAAAACCAAACTCTTTTGTTTTATTAATAATAAATATTTTCATTACAAAACTGTAATTGAAGAAGATAAAGTTACATGTAAATACACTTGCTTTCCAGGGCACTATATTTACATAACTCCAACAAAGTTTCTATAGGAGTAGTTCAACTTTGTTTATTTTTTTCTTTTCCATTACTCTCACCAATGAAAACCCTATAGCTTCTACATCTTGCTTCCATTTTGTTCATAGTCACTCAAGACCCACACAAAATCTACTCAAAGATAGCTGTCTTCTGCTCAAAGATAGCTATCATCATTTTTCCTTACTGAAAACTAACCTATTGATGCCTTGAATTGGAAATGATTTTACATGCATTGAGAGCTAGGTTAACTTGATGAATTGAGCTAGAATTGGATCTAGACAAGTAACTAAAATATTTTTTATGGTATGTTATAAAAAAGAGTTTATGATGATTGAATTGGGATGGATTGTATATGATATTGATGATGAAGTGTATTGGAAACTGATACATGAACATGGATATTTTTCTATCTTGTTTTGATGTATGAAAATTATGGGTTATATAGGTTGTTTTATGGATAGATTAAAGGTGAATTTATGCTAAAGAAAAAGTGCTAGCGTAATGTTTTTGAAAGACAAAAGAACTAGGACTATATGAATGATAGTGAATGAAAATTGTTGTGGTACCTTATGTATATGTATATTACTTACAAATGAATCTTGGTACCTTATGACCAGATATATAATGCTCATACAGATAAAACCAAACTCTTTTGTTTTATTAATAATAAATATTTTCATTACAAAGCATGAATCAAGAAGATAAAGTTACATGTAAATACATTTGCTTTCTGTGGCACTATATTTACATAACTCCAACAATCTCCCACTTGCCCTAAAGCAAGTTTGACATATCCTTCATTCCCATCCTTCTAGGTGACCCTCAAAGCTCTTTTGAGTCAATGTCTTTGTGAACGGATCAGCAAGGTTTTGCTCTGAGAATCTTTACCACATCCACTTCTCCACGTTGTATTATCTCCCTTATGAGATGATACTTTACTCAATGTGTTTGGCGACTTTGTGGTTCCGAGGTTCTTTAGAAATAGCCACCGCCCCACTATTATCACAATAAAGTGTAATGGCTTTTCGCCTCTGGAACTACCTCCAAATCATTTAGGAACTTCCGAGCTAGATCGCTTCCTTTCACGCTTCACAAGCAGCAACATACTCAGCCTCCATAGTCGAATAAGCAATACAAGATTGCTTGACACTCCTCCAAACTATGGCTCCTCCTCCTAAAGTAAATATAGAACCAGAAGTTGATTTCCTTGAATCAACATCTGATTGAAATTAGAATCAGTATATCCCGCCGAATAAGATTACTTCGAGTAAACAAGCATTAAGTTCTTCGTCCCTACGAACATACTTAAGTATACACTTAACCGCAATTCAATGTTCCATTCCTGGATTGGACTGAAATCTACTTACCAGTCCCCATCAAGTAATGAGATATCCGGTCTAGTGCAAAGATTGCATACATCAAACTACCAACTGCTGAAGCATATGGAATGTTACGCATGCGTTCAACCTCCTCTTGGGTTTTAGGTGCTTGTTCCTTTGAAAGTTTGATTCCATGTCTAGTAGGAGTGAAACCCCTCTTGGAATCTTGTATGGCAAACTTATTGAGCATATTCTCAATGTAGGTTAGTTGAGACAAAACTATCTCCTTGTTCTTACATCCCTTATAAGTTTGATCCCTAGAACATAGGTAGCCTCTCCCAAATCCTTCATTGAAAACTGTTCATTCAGCCATCCCTTAACCGCAGATAACATTCCCACATCATTCCCAAAGAGAAGAATGTCATCAACATACAGGATTAGGAAAGTAACCTTACCTTCTTGTATTCTTTTGTAAACACAAGGCTTATCTAGGTTTTGTATGAACCCATAGGTTTTGATAGCCTTATCAAACCTAATGTTCCAAGACCTAGATGCTTGCTTAAGTCCATAAATGGACCTTTGCAACTTGCAAACCTTATGCTCATTACCTAGCTTAATGAATCCTTCTTGTTGGGCCATATAAATGGTTTCCTCAAGATCTCCATTCAGAAATGCGATCTTGACATCCATTTGCCATATTTCATAATCGAAATAGGCTGCTATGGCCAAAAGAATCCTGATGGACTTAAGCATGGCAACCGGAGAAAAAGTCTCCTCGTAGTCTATACCCTCCTTTTGAGTATAGCCTTTAGCTACCAATCTAGCTTTAAAGGTCTCTACCTTTCCATCCGATCCCTTTTCCTTTGTAGATCCATTTATACCTATGGTTTTTAGACTTGGTGGTAGATCTACAAGGACCCAGACTTCATTAGTATACATAGAATCTATTTCCGATTCCATTGCCTTGAGCCATTTTCCTGCATCAACATTATTAATAGCCTGTGTATACGTAACGTGATCTGTTTCTTCTTGGTTTGAGATGGCAATTAAGCCTTTTCCTAAACCCAGATACCTATCTGGTTGTCTCACAACCCTCCCATAATGTCTAGGCACATCTTGATGTTCAGGTTGCACTTCTGATTCAACTCTTGAATCCATTTCGACATCTTGTTCTGTCATATCCAAAACAACTCTTGGTTTGGATGAAATTGCTAACTCTTTTAGCACTACTTCACTCCTTCCTTTGTGATTTCTCACAAACTCTTCCTCTAAGAAGTTTGCATTTGTCGACACAAATACCTTCCTATCATGAGGACTGTAAAAATAGTACCCTCGAGTTCCCGTAGGATATCCTACAAACAAACATAGTTCTGACCTTGGTTCCATCTTTGTGGATTCAGGCTTTAAAACATGGGCTGGACAGCCCCCAGTCCTCAAGTGCCTCAATGAAGGCACTCGGCCAGTCCACAACTCCCTAGGTGTTTTAGGCACCGATTTGGATGGAGTAAAGTTAAGAAGATATGTTGCCCTTTGTATGGCGTATCCCTAGAATGATTCTGGAAGGCTAGCGAAGGACATCATTGATCTTACCATTTCCAATAGAGTTCTATTTCTCCTCTCTACTACACCATTTTGTTGAGGTGTACGAGGAGCTGATAAATTGGAAACAATTTCATTGTCAATTAAATATTGCTGGAACTCTCCAGATAAATACTCACCACCTCGATCTGATCGAAGCTATTTTAATGGCCTGCCAAGTTGCTTCTCAGCTTCAGCTTTGAATTTTTTGAACTTTTCAAAAGATTCACTCTTTTTATGCATCAAATACAAATAGCCATGTCTTGAGTAATCATCTATAAAAATTATGAAATATTCATAACCTCCTCTAGCTTGTACATTCATGGGCCCACACACATCAGTATGTACCAGGTCCAATGTGCATTCAAATCTGTTTCTTTTAGAAGGAAATGAGGCTTTGGTCATTTTTCCTTCAATACAAGATTCACAGGTGGGTAATGGATCACTATCTAAGCCCATAAAGATCCCATCCTTTACTAGCCTGTCAAGTCTTTTCTGATTGATATGACCCATTCTTAAGTGCCACAGATACTTTGAATTAATGCTAGAGATTTTGGATTGTCTTGGTTTTATCAATTCTGTAGTGTTTAGTGATCCTTTCATAGGTTCTATAAAAAACAATCCCTGTTTAATTATCACATCACAAATAAAATCCTTATTCTAATATATTGAAACAACCTTTTCAAAATCTAAGGAATAACTAGATTTTATTAGACAAAAAATAGAAATCATGTTCCTTACAATCATTGGCATGTAATAAACATCCTCCAAATATAACCTATGACCACTAGGAAAGTCCAAGATAACTACTCCCACTGATTCTGCTGAAACATAGGAACCATCTGCTATCTTAACTTGAAACTGGCCTTTAGGAAGTCTTTTCCTTTGCTGGAACCCCTACAAAGAATTACAAACATGGTTAGTGGCTCCTGAATCTAATATCCAAGAAGTAGATAAATCTGCCACAATTCTAGTTCCTAACAAACTTAGGAAGCCCATACCTTGTTTACTTTTGAGGGACTCTAGGTAGATCGGACAGTTTTTTTCCGATGGCCCATCTCATCACAAAGTGGAAACACTTTCCTTTGATGTTCTCTTTGGCCTTCTTTTTCATGGGTTTGGCCTTGACCCCTATTTGGGCCTTCTTTTTCATTGGAGCCTTCTTCTTTTCCTTTTCCTTACCCTTGGGCTTAGAAGAAAAAGTTACATTAGCTTCTAGCCCTTGAGCCTTAATATTCAATATTTCCTCCGTGCTCTGGAGGGTATTCATCAACTCACTCAAGGTGTAATCCTTGCTGTTGAGCTCATAGTCCAACTTAAACTGCTGAAAAGAAGAGTTTAAGCTATTGATGATCATAATCATCGCTTGTCCGCATCCATATCCGCCCTAAGCATCTCAAACCAAAGTGACCGCAGAGATTACCTTCATCATGTAATCCCGACCGGCTCACTGTGTTTCGTCTCGAGATTATGAAAGGTTTGGATAACTTTCACTCTTGCAGACCTAGTCCTCACACCAAACATCTCATGTAGGTGATGGACCATTGCACTAGCAGTTTTCATACAAGTAATTTGCTTTTTCAACAAGCCGCTGACAGAAGCCAGAATATAACACTTAGTAGTCTTGTCAGCATTCTGCCAACGCTCATGTTGTTGGACTTGCTCAGGAGTTGCATATCCATTTAGAGGTGTAGGCTCATTTTCAGTTAACACCCATGAAATACGTTCATACTGAAGAACAATGTCAAGGTTACGTCTCCATTCATTAAACTTGTCTCCATTTTCCAATTTGTTATTAGTCAAGAGCAGGGTGAGTGGATTCATTTTGTGGTTGATTATGTCTGAAAATATAAATTATTAAAACATGAGCATACTAGTCAACAATTTATGGAACTTTGTATAAAATCATGATGCATGTATGCATGATGATAGATTTAACAAAACTTAAAAAATTAAAACATTATACGACGGTTATTTTTCTTATCTATAACAGACTAAGTGACGGTGGGCCATCTTATCTATTAAAAGAAAAACTGGGACCCTCCTACTCAAAAAACTACCAAGCATCTCATGCTCAATTTTTTAAGAAGCATCTTAATTTGGTCCATACTTTTACCAACAGAGCTACGGTGGGCAGTTTATTGATAAAAAACGTTGAGTGTATAACCATTTGATTCATTCACTAAAGATACCTACAAATTATGCCTCGATGGAAGGTCACATTTGCTATCATTAAGTGGACTTATCCTTAAGGAGACCCAAACCATGCAAGATCTAGGATCCATGCCCTCCGATGGGGAGTAACACTTCACCACATGCAACGGGCCATCATTTGGAGACCGTGGACTCTCACAGAGCATCCTCTCCCACTCAATCTTTTGGGCTTTAAGTTTTAAATACCATCTTGTCTAGATGCAATTTATTATCCATCCTATATTGTTTCATTATATATCTCATACATAATGAATGCATGGCAAGGCCTAGGGTTGGCAATTTTCTAAATGACATGCAATCACATAATATCACATATTACAAGCATTCATTTCTCCATTCATCACATGAACTAATAAAGCCACTTTTGATTGTCCATCCTAGAAACATAAAATAATTACAAGCCTTTTAGGCCCAAAATATGCTTCTTCATCTTGGATCTTCCGCTTCAACTCTTCGCTAACATGATCCGCCCATTCGGTAAACAAAATGTAATGGCATTTATGAAATTAGAATTTTGTCATTTTGAAAAATAAAATTCCAGCACTAGATTTTAGAAAACCAAATCTTTGTTTTGACAAAAATTCCAGCACTTGTTTTATTAAACCGAAACTCATTTCATGAAAATTAAACACAACACTTAGTATTTTAGCAACCGAAATTGGATTCTTTGAAACAAAAAACCAGCACTTGTTTTCCAATCATAGCTGAAATATGATTCATTGAAACAAAAATTCCAGCAACTTAGTTTTCACAAAACTTATGCCAAAACACAAAAGGATACACCGAAAATTTTACCTTTCCATTTCTTCAATCCATGGCTGCTCCTTATTCATCACTACATCAATTTGTACAGTACAAAATCAAATAAAATAGGAAAAAGAAACCAAGGAGGAAACATGGTGATGATAGACCACCTTCCTTGTTACAACCAAATGAAGAAATCTTACAAGATAAAATTTAACTTCTATGGACAACCAAAAGAGCAACATACACCATATATATTTCTATCACATAAAAATATGCAGTATAAATAAAAAGATTGCCAACCCATGCATCCACCATATAGGAACCGAAATCATGCATGAAAAACCGGCTTTGATACTAATTGTTGGATCGGAAAAAAAAAAGCATGCTTAGTATGGAGAAACGATAGAATTCAAAACTTTTTAAGAAATCATCTTGCAGTGGAAGCAATATATCCAAATCAACATGCTAATCCATACATGATATGGTATAAGGATAATAAAACCAAGAACAAGATAAAAGGAATTACCGACACCTTCGCTACAGCTTTAAATCCTCGCTGCACTATCCTCTCCTTCTTATATCCAAATCCTTTGCCTTTGAGTCTTTTCCTTTAGCAATCTATCTTCTTCCTTATTGTATTATCCTCAAACAATTAGATTTACCACTTGTTCTTCAAGGACAACTAGGTTAACAAAATCCTTTGGTGGGAAAGGAGAAGAAATATTTGAAGGAGATTTTCTTAGAAGAAGAAGAACCAAAATTGAAACTCTTTCAATTCTTTCACTTAGGAATTTCGGTTTTACCTTGCATGAAAGGAGAGGATGTCTAAAAACCATGCAAGAATCCTTTCTTACATCTCAATTTCGAAATATGCATGAATGGAAAGAGTGAGAGGCATCCAATGCATCACTTCTTACATTAATCACTCATCAAATAGCCAAAAAATGAGACTTACTTCATTTATCTTTAAAATGGCTATTTGAAAAGACCATAACCTATAATTGAATACCCATTTCGGTTTTGGCAAGAAGAAAGAAGGAAGATGGTCCATCTAATGCACATCTTTCATCTTTAATCTAATGAATGCAAATAGGCTACAAGCCAACATTAAAAGCCAACCATTAAACCATTTAATGGTAAGTTCATAACTCCATTTAATAATGATGAACCATAATAAAGACCATCTTTATTTAGTATTTTAATGTCAAATGTGTGGTTACACATCTAACCTAACACAATTTTGAAATTGCTTCTTCTCCATTTAAAAAATTGTTTTAATATAATTAATCTAATCAATTACATTAAACCAAAACAAGCCCATTTCTAAATGAACATATGGGCTTCCAATTAACCATTAATTAGTATAAGCCCATCATTCAATTATGGACTTCTAAAGCCTCCAAACTACTTCTTACTTAGCTTGATAACCTTCCTTAAAGCCAAGTGGGGAATCTTATTGGACTTTGATAATTCAAGCTCTAATAAGCCCAGAAATAATTCAATCTCATTGGAATTAATTCTAGCTTATTAACTAAATGTCATTCCACTAAAGACAATTATTTGAACTCTTGAATTATTAAATATTATGAGAATATGTCCAATTGCAAACCCTATTTAGAACCTTATTATAGCCATCCGCACAACAAAGGGTAAAATTACTGTTTTGCCCTTATGTTGGTTTTTCCTTCTAGATCTCTCATTTTACTTTATATGGTGATTAACACATAAGATCTCATCTTAGTGTTAAGACTTGATGGGTAGCTAGTCCATCAAACTCTGGCGCCAGCTTAATCACCAAATCTCCTTAAAACATCTGAAGAGATGATAACACTATAAACTCTTTATTTGAGTGAATGTTCTCGATACATGTTTCAATTAATAATTCCAACATGCAGATAATCGGATTAATACCCTATAAAAATCCATTCCGATCATATCAAGAATTATAATGAAACACATATGAGTTCACCACTCATCAAGATTTTGGTTCATAATAAGCGAATGCTTAAGTTGTATGTTTTAAGATTAAAGTGACGACCCACTTTATTCTTGAAAACATACTTGATTCCAGATTCATTTAATAGTGCCATTATCGATAGTCTACTACTATCATGATATGAAACTCATCATTTCCTTTAAGTAAACTCCTTTACTTATATGGAGATAAATCGCAACACTACTGATCTAAACCATAATCAAACGACCAACTTGATTATTCAACTGTGAATCAATTAATTGATTCTAATAATATACATGTTTCCCATACATCTCTATGTATATGTATATTACTTACAAATGAATCTTGGTACCTTATGACCAGATATATAATGCTCATACAGATAAAACCAAACTCTTTTGTTTTATTAATAATAAATATTTTCATTACAAAGCTCAGAATCAAGAAGATAAAGTTACATGTAAATACACTTGCTTTCCAGGGCACTATATTTACATAACTCCAAGAAAGTTTCTATAGGAGTAGTTCAACTTTGTTTATTTTTTTCTTTTCCATTACTCTCACCACTGAAAACCCTATAGCTTCTACATCTTGCTTCCATTTTGTTCATAGTCACTCAAGACCCACACAAAATCTACTTAAAGATAGCTTTCTTCTGCTCAAAGATAGCTATCATCATTTTTCCTTACTAAAAACTAACCTATTGATGCCTTGAATTGGAAATGATTTTACATGCATTGAGAGCTAGGTTAACTTGATGAATTGAGCTAGAATTGGATCTAGACAAGTAACTAAAATATTTTTTATGGTATGTTATAAAAAAGAGTTTATGATGATTGAATTGGGATGGATTGTATATGATATTGATGATGAAGTGTATTGGAAACTGATATATGAACTTGGATACTTTTCTATCTTGTTTTAATGTATGAAAATTATGGGTTATATAGGTTGTTTTATGGATAGATTAAAGGTGAATTTATGCTAAAGAAAAAGTGCTAGTGTAATGTTTTTGAAATACAAAAGAACTAGGACAATATGAATGATAGTGAATGAAAATTGTTGTTTTGATTTTTGGTGCATGAAACACAATAGTTTATAAGCTATCAATTGAATGATTATAAGTTAGAATTAGAGATCAATATTATAACGAAATTGAAGTATAATTAAGGTATAAATGAGGTATAATTAATGGAATACAATGAAGATGTGTGAATTTGGTATGAAGATGCTAAAAATTGGAAAATTTTTTAGGGAAAATGATGGAGTACGTTTGGTTTACATATCCCACAAACATTGGAGCTATGTAAGCTCCTTCCTGTAGGAAAATCCCGGTAGGTACATCACATGTACCACGCGCGGAAAACAAAAATTTTTGTTACCGGGACCTTCCCGAAGGCAGGATCTATGTGTCTCAGATGAAGATTCAAACTGAATAGCCAATAGAGACTATCTCTAAAGGTATCCACGCAGAGATCGAAAACCTAACCGGACAAACCCTTTTGACCGGGAATAGCTAGAACAAAGTAAAGGCTGCTAGACCCTACCTCTGTCCTGGAGAGCTTGAGATTGACTTTGGAACACTTGAGAAGAAGAGAAGATCCGATGATGCTTAAGGAAGAAGACTTGAAAATCAACTTTTCAAAGGAAACTTAACAATTAAGTTTTTCAACTTCTCATCCTAGCAAAAATCGTCGACCATCATCTCCCAAATAAACCATCTTATAGTTATTTTAACAATTAAAAATACTAGCCTTAAGATGCTTACAAATGGAGGCTTAATGACCATTCATTAATTAAATGAATAAAGAAATCAAGCTTTGACTTTTCAAAGCTCTTATCCTCTCATCCTTTCCAACGTCCCACATGCTTATATATATATAATTAATTAATCTTAATTAATTAATTAATATATATATAATTGCTAAAGAGGTCCAATCAAACTAGGGTCGGTCCTACCGACCTGCCGGGCCCCGGTACTGAAAAAGCTCCGGAAACCTTTCTTAGCAATATTGATGTCGCGATCTCATCGGTACATATCCCAATCTCATTGGGATCCATTTAATCCTAATGCTCTCCATTATGGAACTCTGTCCAATACTATTTTACGGATTCTCTGAAACACTCTTATGCGTGTGACCCTTTAGGTTCCCGGTTATGTTGGCCACTTAGATTAACACTTAATCTGAACAAGTCATGAGCGGCGTCTAGCAACACATCATGACCCCCAATTGACCGGAAAGTAATTGGTTTGATGAATTCATCACGAACCAGATCACGAACCCTTCCATAGACAATTACTGTGCAATTCGTCCTTTCAACATCCTATACCCCACTTGGTTATGAGTATGGTCAAAGTGTCAACTCTTACTAGACTAAGTCTAGCCCAAGTGATATCAGTTCCTGTCTTAGGACTCATTACTTTATATGTCCATGAAGACCCTCTTCATGACATAATTATGCTCCGGCCAGAGACTTAAAGTAATGATCCTGACAAGAGGCCAGGGTATCTCTTCTGCTATCACAGAAGTGATGAATCCTTTATTGGCTACTCAATTACCTTCGAATACCTCAAGCTGTACCCAAGCACCACCCTATGAGTAACCTCTGAAAGGCAACAAGGAATAGAGTCAAAGCACAGAATCAATATCCAAGATATTCTTGAGTACCTCAAGTCTAAGGATACTTGCACCATTACTATGATGAGATTATCACTGACATTAGAATAGGACATCCATGTGATGATCTCATGGCAGGTCATCCAATGTACTTACTACCGCTAGTAAGCATCCACATGTCAACTCTAAATATCCCATATTTACAGTTTCTGAGATCCACTGCTTAATCCAATCAAGGAGTATAACATATGCTACTCTATCCGGATTAATGATGTCCAGTCTCATTAATCCTATGACTAGGGAGAATTTAGATACTGACATAATTGCACATGATAGGAATCTCAGGATTATGATCACATCATAATTTCCTTCATGCTATGTCATATATCATGGACTTCATTAATTTGATTAAAGATCAATATCAATTCATAAAGAACATCAAATAAATGAAACATGCCTTTCTTTATTTATTCATAAAGTCTGTACATGACTATGAACAAAAAGCGCTAAAGGGGATTGCCTTTAGGGCACTACTCTAACAATCTCACGGTACTATACACGCATAAGTCGACTTACACGGGTATACAAGTCGACTTATTAGTACCGAACTGGTATAAGTCGACTTACATCTTCCTACAAGTCGACTTACACCTACAAATCTCCCACTTGACCTAAAGCCAATCGCCTTGGTATCTAATACCATAAGCGAGTACATGAGAATCGAAACTCTTCTGTGATGATGGCTTCGTCAACGGATCAGCAATGTTATGTTTTGTGGGAATTCTCTCGATCGCGACATCACCTCTGGCAATGATCTCTCGAATCAGATGATATCTGCGGAGTACGTGTTTAGATCGTTGGTGAGACCTTGGTTCCTTTACCTGAGCAATAGCCCCATTGTTGTCACAATACAACTGTATGGGCCCATCACAGCTAGGAACCACACCAAGTTCAGTAATGAACTTCTTGATCCAAACAGCTTCCTTTGCTGCCTCTGATGCAGCAATGTACTCTGCCTCGGTTGTCGAATCAGCAGTCGTCTCTTGTTTGGAACTCTTCCAACTAACTGCTCCGTCGTTCAGTGTGAAAACATAACCTGACTGGGATTTTGAATCATCCTTATCAGATTGAAAACTGGCATCCGTATGCCCACTCACTTGGAGATTTCCATCCCCATATATCAAGAAAACATCCTTAGTCCTTTGCAAGTACTTGAGGATATTCTTGACAGCCACCCAGTGACCCTCACCAGGATCCGATTGGTATCCGCCGTGACACTCGAGCATGCGATACATCGGCCTTGTACATAACATAGCATACATGATCGATCCTATCGCAGACGATACGGATCGATCCATGCGATCCTCTCATCTTGTGTCTTAGGACACATAGATTTCGAGAGTGTTATCCCATGAGACATGGGAAGAAACCCTCTCTTGGATTGCTCCATGCTAAACCTCTTTAGCATCTTGTCTATGTACGATGATTGTGAAAGACCAAGCAAACTTTTCGATCTATCTCTATAAATCTTTATCCCGAGGATAAAAGTTGCTTCACCAAGGTCTTTCATCGCAAATTGTTTGGATAACCAAATTTTAACGGATTGCAACATAGAAACATCGTTTCCAAGTAATAATATGTCATCTACATATAACACAAGGAATACGATTGCAGTCCCATTAACCTTCTTGTACACACAGTGTTCATCCAAATTTTGTGAGAAACCAAACTCTTTGATTGACTCATCAAAACGGATGTTCCAAATCCTGGATGCTTGCTTCAATCCATAAATGGATTTCTGAAGCTTGCATACCTTTTCGCCATCGATGGAAGTGAAGCCCTCTGGTTGTGTCATGTACACATCCTCGGCCAGATTTTCATTAAGGAAAGTTGTCTTCACATCCATTTGCCATATCTCATAATCATAATGAGCGGCAATGGCTAGGAGTATCCTAATGGATTTCAGCATTGCTACGGGACTGAAGGTCTCGTTATAGTCAACTCCTTGTCTTTGACGAAATCCTTTGGCCACAAGCCTTGCTTTATAAGTAATCACATTACCATCCACGTCGGTTTTCTTCTTAAAAACCCATTTGCACCCTATAGGTTTTATCCCTTCAGGTGCATCAACCAAAGTCCATACTTGGTTTTGGTACATGGAATCCATTTCAGCTTTCATGGCACAAAGCCATTTTTCGACTCAACTTTTCGTAACCTCTTCATAGGTAGCAGTGCTCATCATCTTCTATGAGCAATACGTCATTCTGCTCACTTACGAAATCCATATCTCTCGGGAACAGTGCATATCCTACTTGACCTATGAACTTCGTGTGTAGTAGAAGGTTGAAGCTGTTACTTCATCGAATGAGTGGCAGTCTCGAGTTCAGCGGTTGATTCAGGTTCTGTTGAGCATCTTGAACTTCTTCAAGTTCAACTTTGCTCCCACTGTCTTCTTGTAGAAGAAACTCTTTCTCTAAGAAGACAACATGCTTTGAAACAAACACCTTTTTTTCCTCAGCAAGGTAGAATTGATATCCCATGGTCTCTTTAGGATATCCTACAAACAAACACTTGTCAGACTTTGCTTCAAGCTTATCTGACTGAATCGACTTCACGTAAGCAGGACAACCCCAAACTTTCAAATAAGAAAGATAAGGTTTTCTGTTAGTCCACATCTCATATGGAGTAACATCAACTGTCTTAGAGGGAACTCTGTTTAGCAAGTAAACAGCTGTCTCTAGCGCAAATCCCCAAAATGATTTTGGTAACTTTGCGAAACCCATCATTGATCGTACCATGTCCAATAAGGTTCGATTTCTCCTTTCAGCCACACCATTGTGCTGTGGTGTGTAAGGAGGAGTCCACTGAGATAAAATGCCATTATCTCTGAGATAATCCAAAAACTGTTGGTCTAAGTATTCTTCACCACGATCGGATCGTAATGCCTTGATACTTTTACCAAGCTGGTTTTCTACTTCATTTCTGAATTGTTTGAACTTTTCAAACGCTTCAGATTTGAATCTCATCAGATACAAGTACCCATGTCGAGAATAATCATCGATAAAGGTAATGAAGTAACGACAACCACTTCTAGCATGGATGGACATCGGACCACATACATCTGAATGTATTAGGTCTAATACTCCAGTTGCTCGTTCACCCTTTCCCTTGAAGGGTAACTTAGTCATCTTGCCTAATAAACAAGATTCGCATGTGTCATATGATTCATAATCAAATGACCCTAAACTGCCACTCTTATGGAGCTTAGCGATGCGTGTCTCATTTATATGGCCAAGCCGACAATGCCATAAGTAAGTTGACTTTAAATTATCTCTTTTATGTCTTTTGGTGTCATTGACATTCATAATTGGATAAGACATATCTAATATGTAAATTCCATTGCATAATGTACCAGTACCATAAAGCATTCCATTAGAATTAATAGAACAACCATTGCTATTAAAATTCAAATGGAAACCAGCTCTATTTAAACAAGAAATAGACAATATGTTCTTTGTCAAAACGGGTACAAAATAACAATCATCCAATTCGAGTACAAGCCCGGTGGGGAGAGTCAAAACATAGGTTCCTACGGCTAATGCAAAGAACTCTTGCTCCATTTCCAACACGCAGTCTACTTCTCCTTCATGAGTCATCTCATCGTCCCTTAGGCCCGTGATATCATTACATATGTGAGCCACAACCAGTATCAAATACCCAAATGTTGTGATCAGAAACAATATTAACCTCAATGACATACATACCTGAAGTAGTTGAGGCATCTGATGCCTTTTTCTGCTTCAGTGACTCCTGATAGACTTTGCAATTGTGCCTCCAATGGCCATCTTTACCACAATGGAAGCAAGTTCCTTTCGGGGCAGCTTCTTTGGTCTTCTTCTTGATGACGCTTCCTTTTGGTTTCTTGGCCTTCTTCTTCTTTGGGTTCTTTTTCTTCTTTGAACCAGAAGAAGAAGCAGCCACCATTAGCACTTGCTTACTATCATTCTCGATAGTACCTTTCATTTGTCTTGAAAGCAGATTGATCAACTCAGGTATTGTTGTGGATATTTGGTTCATCCGATAGTTTAACACGAACTGTGAATAACTCTCGGACAATCCAACCAGAATTAAGTCTATACTTAACTCATAATCCATTACAAAACCTAAGACGACCAATCTCTCAATATAGCCATTCATCTTGTGGCATCTTGCGCATGCCAGATGTCCTGGAGCCATCTTTATGGTGAAGAGAAGCCTCGAGGTCTCGAACCTTTCGCACCGAGCTTGCTCATCAAACAGCTCCCTAAGATGAAAGACTATAGTGTGAGCATCCATGGACTCGTGCTGCTTCTGCAGCTCTGGTGACATCGAGGCAAGCATAATGCAAGTAGCCATGTCACTGTCCTTTAGATGCTTACGATATGCCTTCTGATCCTCATCAGAAGCATCGACAGCAGGTGCATCTGGAAGTGGAACATCTAGGATGTATCCCAGTTCCTCAGATCTGAGAACAATTCTCAGATTCCTTAGCGATCAAGAAAATTTGGTCCAGTTAACTTGTTGGAATCCATTAGCGAGCGTAAGTTCACACTGGAAGACATCTTCAACCAACCTAAATGGAAAGAGAGAAAGAATGTTAGAATAAGAAAAGATGCATAATCATAAGGACTTGAATGATATGCAAAAAGCTCCCACTAGTTTCATAGAATCCATAACCCTCATTACGAAGCCAAAGAAACAAGATGACATAATGTCTAGTGGGTTGATATCCGATATTGCTAAGAATGACCTTGGGTTTACCCAACAAGCCACAACTTAGGTCAATCGGTAGGTATCGAACATACCAATTGCATCATCGATAACCGACATTAAGCATGACCTGGGTTTACCCAACAAGCCACCTTATGTCTCGGAGGTATCAAATATACCAATTACATCTTAGACATAACTATCGATCCGTCTATCAACTTGTTGATGTGTGCACTTACATTGGGTTATCAACTCTTTGATGCGCATACATCGATGTATGCTACCCAATTTCGCCTCATCCACGTTGACCTTGAGTTTACTTAACAAACCAACGCTTTAGTGAATACCAACCCATTAATCCGAAAATCACATTTTCATGGTTCGAACATATCCAGATAGAGCGAGCTTGGGTTTACCCAACAACCCAACCCTATAAGAACTCGGTTCTTACCATATTAATGGAAGGCGTTAGTTTTCATATACCGAGGAGGATTTGAACTCTAGACTCAAGTGAAGGATTATAGTCGCCAGGACTATATGGAATGATTTAGGTTTCATCAATCACATTGAATCTTTCCTTATAATCATCCATCATCCCTCTTGAGCATGTCACAAGTCGACTTACAAAGAATGCAAGTCGCCTTATGCCCCTGCCCACGCACAAGTCGCCTTATATCATGATACAAGTCGACTTATGGCAAGACTTAGAACAAGTCGACTTATGTCCTGTATAAGTCGACTTATGGCAAGACTTTGAACAAGTCGACTTATGTCCTGTATAAGTCGACTTATCCAACGAAAATTGCTATTATCTCTAATCGGCTAATTCCTCAATCCATGTAATCCCAATTCACAATACCAACATACCTAAGGTAATATCTGTTAATTTGATGTACCAATGAACACTTCATTGTTACATGATTGCCATATACAGTCAAACCATACAAGAAAAGCTTGAAAATGAGTCATTACTCATAAATATCCAAACAATTCAGGAAACACCAAATTATCACCCTAAGCATCTCTAGCTAGTTCATACGTTATCAAATTACTTCGGCACAAGTCACAAAAAATTATGACGGCCAAAACAAGCAAGATAATGAAATACACTAACGAGACGCTAATGTGACCTATTCGGCATCCAAAAATTCTTGGAAAACCAACTTCAAGCAATTCAGTTTGGTAAGCATACAACATTAAGATAACACATTTTCAATCACATTAAAAATGGTCCAAGGCATTGGAACTGAAAAATACACATTCAATTGTGCCAAGCAAAACAGTCCCAGCAATTTTCACAAAACTGCCAAGTACTACATATTGCTCGAAATAATCATTGAAACAATTTCAATAAATTCTGATAAAATTATACAGGTTACTAAATGTCCAGAAAATGCTTCATTAATTTTTTCAGGATTTATAGCCATCAAAAACTCAGTCAACCTAAGCAACAAAACCGATTCAAAATCTGTGTTCATCAACACAGCTATTCCCAACAGAATAGAATAAATTCGTGAATAAATAGCAAATCACCTTGAAAACACTTTTCCATCCACATAGACATTCACAAACATCTTAGGGACATGTTGGTGAAGGCAAATCCGAAAAAAAAAATTTAGAATTTGTTATCGAATTTATACACATGCCTGTTCACAGAATGTGTCACAAAACAGCATCTAAAACCTTAGGGAATAAATTAGCAAAACTATATCAAATCAAATTGATAAATTCTCATCTTTCACAGAAATATTCTATAACATGTTATGAACAATTCTGGGCAGAAAAATTTCAAAAAACATATCCATATATTAATTCGAAATTTGGACAACATACATGCATCAACGTCAAATTCAAATAGGAAGTCCGACCTAGCTAGGGTTTTAGCTTCATACACGACACAAGTGGCTCTGATACCACTGTAGGAAAATCCCGGGAGGTACATCACATGTACCAGGCGCGGAAAACAAAAATTTTTGTTACCGGGACCTTCCCGAAGGCCAGGATCTATGTGTCTGTATGAAGATTCAAACCTGAATAGCCAATAGAGACTATCTCTAAAGGTATCCACGCAGAGATCAAAAAACCTAACCGGGACAAACCCTTTTGACCCGAGAATAGCTAGAACAAAGTAAAGGCTGCTAGACCCTACCTCTGTCCTTGGAGAGCTTGAGATTGACTTTGGAAAACTTGGAGAAGAAGAGAAGATCCGATGATGCTTAAGGAAGAAGACTTGAAAATCAACTTTTCAAAGGAAACTTAACAATTAAGTTTTTCAACTTCTCATCCTAGCAAAAACCGTCGACCATCATCTCCCAAATAAGCCATCTTATAGTTATTTTAAAAATTAAAAATACTAGCCTTAAGATGCTTACAAATGGAGGCTTAATGACCATTCAATTATTAAATGAATAAAGAAATCAAGCTTTGACTTTTCAAAGCTCTTATCCTCTCATCCTTTCCAACGTCCCACATGCATATATATATAATTAATTAATCTTAATTAATTAATATATATATATATAATTGCTAAAGAGGTCCAATCAAGCTGGGTCGGTCCTACCACCTTCTTAGACCCCGCCCTTTGATCAAATGACTCTGAAACCTTTCTTAGCAATATTGATGTCGCGATCTCATCGGGACATATCCCAATCTCATCGGGATCCATTTAATCCTAATGCTCTCCATTATGGAACTCTGTCCAATACTATTTTACGGATTCTCTGAAACACTCTTATGCGTGTGACCCTTTAGGTTCCCGGTTATGTTGGTCACTTAGATTAACACTTAATCTGAGCAAGTCATGAGCGGCGTCTAGCAACACATCATGACCCCCAATTGACCGGAAAGTAATTGGTTTGATGAATTAATCACGAACCAGATCACGAACCCTTCCATAGACAATTACTGTACAATTCATCCTTTCAACATCCTATACCCCACTTGGTTATGAGTATGGTCAAAGTGTCAACTCTTACTAGACTAAGTCTAGCCCAAGTGATATCAGTTCCTGTCTTGGGACTCATTACTTTATATGTCCATGAAGACCCTCTTTATGACATAATTATGCTCCGACCAGAGACTTAAAGTAATGATCCTGACAAGAGGCCAGGGTATCTCTTCTGCTATCACAGAAGTGATGAATCCTTTATTGGCTACTCAATTACCTTCGAATACCTCAAGCTATACCCAAGCACCACCCTATGAGTAACCTCTGAAAGGCAACAAGGAATGGAGTCAAAGCACAGAATCAATATCCAAGATATTCTTGAGTACCTCAAGTCTAAGGATACTTGCACCATTGCTATGATGAGATTATCACTGACATTAGAATAGGACATCCATGTGATGATCTCATGGCAGGTCATCCAATGTACTTACTACCGCTAGTAAGCATCCACATGTCAACTCTAAATATCTCATATTTACAGTTTCTGAGATCCACTGCTTGATCCAATCAAGGAGTATAACATATGCTAGTCTGTCCGGATTAATGATGTCCAGTCTCATTAATCCTATGACTAGGGAGAATTTAGATACTGACATAATTGCACATGATAGGAATCTCAGGATTATGATCACATCATAATTTCCTTCATGCTATGTCATATATCATGGACTTCATTAATATGATTAAAGATCAATATCAATTGATAAAGAACATCAAATAAATGAAACATGCCTTTCTTTATTTATTCATAAAGTCTGTACATGACTATGAACAAAAAGCGCTAAAGGGGATCTCCTTTAGGGCACTAATCTAACAATCTCACGGTACTATACACGTATAAGTCGACTTACACGGGTATACAAGTCGACTTATTAGTACCGAACTGGTATATGTCAACTTACATCTTCATACAAGTCGACTTACACCTGCACTTCCCACATTCATGGCCAATTCTTTGAAGGGAAAAAATTTGTTTTTTTTTGTGATGGTTAAACCATATAAGAATAAGTTTCTTTACTTTGGTCCAATAGGACATGATTGGGGCTTGAAATGAACCTATAGAGTTGCTTGATTAAGTGATTAAGTGTTTGATAAGTTTAAGTTGTTAATTATGTTTATAAATTAAGGAATGGATTGTTTGATATCAATATATATGAATTTTGGAAGTATGAGTTTTTAATAGTATAAATATGTTCTTATGAATGTAAGTGTAATCCAAAGGATATAAGTAATGAAATAGATATTGTTGAATTAGAATTGGGAAATTGTGTGAATATATAATGCTAGGAAACGATTGATGAATGTATGATTGATGAATAGAGGGTAACAACACTTACTTAAGGAATAAACCTAATTGCAAACTAGATTTACACAAGTTATGATGAATGAATGATCAAGACCTATGAATAAGGATACATACCTAGGATAGTCAATTGAGTATACATTAAACATAACACATATAAAAATGTGTATGATTGAATAATCATAGGATTGATCAACATAGTAGTGTGTGAACTATATATGTTTATTGTATGATTAAAAAAGCACAAGTAGATCGCTAGCATGGAGACATTGTCAGGTCACCACTGTGAGTTAACTTAGATGTTGTCTCACTATGATTGAATTTTTTTAAAATGTCAATTATAGAATTGTTACTAATATAATTGTGATAATTCTAGGCATTGTTGGACTAAGGAGTTTGATATTCAGGATTGTACTGGAAGTGCTTTCTAGATGTATGTGAATATGGAAAAGGTTTTCTCAACTGTATGTTGAATATGTTAAATAACTATGCACAGTAAATCAAAGTTATTGATAGCATAGTATATAAAATGATGCATTCCATCATATGAATATGCATGATTAGATAATCACCATCTAAAAGTTAACCGTCCATAACTTTCAACTTAAAAATCGAAAAATATCATACTTAGTGGCGATAGAAAGCTAACAATAAATCCTACAACTTTCATGCAGAACAATTTCACAAAATCAGTCTACTTTAGCCTAGAAAAATTCCCCAAAGTTCTGGTCACAAATCATTCAATGTTAGAGCCATCACTGTTCACCCTACACATATATCTCACTTTCAAAGCAAAATTCCAAACCTTTCTAGCCACAATTGGACCGAACTTCCTTCATAAGAATTCTAGCCAATCTTCTCAAGTTTAATTTAAGCTAAAGCTCATCTCAATAGCACAACCATATCAAAAGTTATGATAAAAAACCTGAAACCTACACAAAGTAAATTTTCCAGATTTCATATCTAACTCTACTGCTATCATTCAAATATCATTACTACATCAATAAACATCCAATTTAGCCATGAAATCAGCCACAAGTTCATCAAACCATTCTCTTGAATAAGTAGTCACAAATTGGCATCACACACACACAATTGCCTTACTTTAGTTATCTCCCATCTAACATCATACTAACATCATAAAAACCAAACCAAAACTCTTACTTCACATGCTTCACCTACCATGTCATTTATCCTTACACAAACATACACTTAGACCCATACAATCAACACACAAACTTCATGAAATGAATGCATCATAAAGCATAATAAATTCTTCTAACTACCAATAAAAGAACATACAACTTAATTCTCACCTAACAAGCCTTTAATTCTTCATTTCTTCACTTTTCACCAAGTCTCTACCTTCCTCCCAACACCATACGATCATCACTATGGCAAGTCTTAGGTTAGGATTTATGTGTGAACAAAGGAAGAAAAAGCAAGCAACAAAGGAAAGCTTTCTTTTCTAGGTGAAGCTTGAACCAACGAAGGAGGGAGGAAGTAAGAAGCTACGAATGAGAGAAGAACTTACCATTTAAATCACCTTTAACCCTTTTCCATATAAAGTCTCGTACATGGCTCAATGAAAGACCAAAATATGGTCTTTCATTTAACACTTTCGTGGGTTATATAAGTGGTGGGGCAAGTGACATGTCAATTCCTTATGCTTCCAATTGGTCCACTTAGTAACTAGTCCATTTGGTCGCCAATTTTTACTCTAAATTTGTCCCAAAATCCAATGGCTCCAATTAATAAATCCAAACATCATGTATCTAATTTTTTAGTGCTATTGGACAGTCATTTTCAGTATCAGAAATCCAATCAGTCTGCCACTTGGAAATTTTTTCGGTCTAGACATTGTCCCCCAAAAATTTCAGAAAAATCCCTAAAAGTCCCCAAAAATGGAAAACACACATAAATCAATCCAATTCAATTTTCAAGCACAAATAACATTTTTTCACAATAAACACATTTATAGACACATATGCCGGGAAATGTCATGAATGCATGTACAATCATGTGCATGGGGAAAAATTACCATTCATCTATATATAGAGGCCATATTATGCATGATCATGCCGAGATAAGTTTACACACTTATAACCCGTTCCAAATTACTATTTTACCCTTCCCATCAATGATGGGATGTTACATTCAAATTATAAAAGATGTTAAAAAAAGATTCATATTTTTCAACAAAGGTTGAAAGCTTTCAATGATAAGCAGAAGTCTTATGTTAACTTAAAAAGGAGAGATATTGAGTATTAGGTAGCGATAAGATGTTCTTGAAAGTGTCATCGTGGAAGAATATAATTCAATTTGGTATGAAAGGTAAACTTAGTCTACGATACATTGGCCTTTATGAAATTCCTAAAAAAGTTAGACCAGTAGCTTATCAGTTGGCTCTTCCTCAAGAATTGGCCAAGCTACAAGATGTGTTCCACGTTTCTAAGCTAAGAAGATATCAGTTTGATGTGATATATAAAATTCTAGTGTAAGAAATTCAGGTATAACCAGATTTGTCGTATGAAGAAGGGTCAGTTTTTATCTTACCCCAAGAAGTCAAACAACCTAGGAATAAAAAAATCCCTTTGGTAAAAGTACTCTAGCAATGCCATGGACTTGAAGAAGCAACATGGAAACTCGAAAAAAAACATGAAAGCTTAGTATCAGCAACTGTTTTGATCAGGTATAAATTTCGAGGATGAAATTTTCTTAAGGAGGGAAGAATTGTAACACCCTGTGTTAGGGGTTAGAATATTGAGGAATTTCAATGCACTTTATGCTTTGCATAATTGAGTTTTCACTTATATGTTCATATGCAATTTTGGACACATACAAATATTTGTACATCCATTCATTGACATTTTTCATGTATAAATGTTTTTAATGTGAATAAAGTGTGAATTATGGATTAATTGTCTTGAAAATTGAATTGGTGTGTATTAGAATTAATTTCACATTTTTAGAGACATTTTAGATATTTTGGAGATTTATCAAAATTTTGAGGTATTCTAGACCAGGAAAAATATAGAAATATGAGACAAATTGAAGTGTGATAATTGTATTAGAAATTATTTGACAAGTGGACTAATTATGGATTGACAATTGGACAAATTACTATGTGACAAGTGGAGTAACTAGTAAGTGACATATGGGCTAATTAAATGGGTGGCAAATGTAAGACATGCCAAAGGACATGTGTCAATGAGGGATGGAGCTACCTAGTCACATTTTTATGTAAGAAAGTTTTTGCAACTCCTTTGCTTTGTCTCCATCGAAACATTATCTTCCTTCTTACTCATCCATTGTTTAAACACTTAACTTCTGCATATTAGTGTTATTGGCTTACCCACATTACACCTTGCGAGTCTTTTGTCATTTGAGGGTCTTGATTGTTACAAAATATTTTTGTAATCCAGCACTGAAATCTATTGGTTGCTCTCCCCAACTTTGGAAATTTTTGCTAAAGTGAGAGAATCTTAAGACAGGTAAGTTTTATACATGTTTCAATGTTTTAAATGGATGCATGCATGAATGGTTTATATTTTAATACTTGTGGATTGCTGCATGTGTAAATGGTGTTGATGCATGCATTAATGGTGTATATTTTCATACTTATGGATTGCTGCATGCGTAAATGGTATTGATGCATATGTGGGTTGTGAAAGAAGAAGCAAATTCAGTGATATGATTAACTAAATGAAGGGTTATAGTCATTAGAATATGATATATGCAGTATTTTACTGAACATACATCTGTATGTAAGGCATAACTTGATCTGTAAATATCTAAATTGGATGAAGTTGAATTCAGAATAAACTACAAATATAAATCTAGAACTTTCAAGAAGGAATCGAATTTGATTTCTGCCACTAAGTATGTCAAATTTTGGCTTGAAGTGGAGTTTTGGATTCTGTCACTATTTGTTAATAGTATGTAGTATTTTGGGGATAACTTTCAAAATACTAAACTAAATTGCATAAAATTGGTGTCACACTTGAGACATAAAGGTTTAGAAGAAAGTTTGGTGTAAATCCTTCACTTTCATTGTCTAAATGATCGTGTAAAAGTGACCCAAGAGTCTATTTTGGGAAGAGCTAGAAGAATAGGTAAGGTGAAGAAGAAGACTTCACAGGACCACCCAGAGTGTTGTAGTCATGCATGTACACGATCATAACTTCACAGGACCACTCAGAGTGTCGCGTTCATTTATATACACAATTACGACTTTGCAGGACCACCCAAAGTGTCGCGGTCATGCATTAAACTTCTTCACTAGACATCAACTTGACATTGGAATTGAACTAATAGACTCATTCATAAGACATTGAACTTCATTTCCACCAAAAATTAGGACTTTCTGAAGTGGATTGATTGATGAATTTAAGATGGCAACGTGTCTATGTTGAAGTATGAAAACTGGGATGATTTTTACTGAGCATACTTAGGTAATTGGAGTATAACTTTATCTGTAGATCTTAAAATGAGATGATTATTAATTATCATTAAAATAGAGACATACGGCTACAAATTGTTTGAAGAGATTAAATTCTATTCTGTCTTTAAGAATTTCATAATCTGATAATAATTTGAGATAAGAATTCTGTTGAAGCTTAAGAATAGTTTGAAATCTTTTTAATATAACTTTCATTATACTAAACTAAATTGGATGAACTTGGTATCATCAGAAACCTAAGACAAAGAGGGAAAACTTTTAGAAGGAAGTATTACCTCACCTTCCTAATGAGAATAATTGAGCAAAATGGACCCAAAAATTAGTTGTGAAATAAATCTAGATTCAGGAATTGAGTATGGTTTCTTATGATTGATAATGTGACAAGATTAAGGTTAAGAAACCCGGGAATTTATCATGAACATGCATTATACATATTCAGTGGACATGAATGTGCATAAATGATTTCATAATCATGTACAATAGTAATATATGTATGTATTAAATGCTATAAAGGAATGCATAGAGCGTCGACTTCTAGATATTGTCAGGACTTCAAGGCAATAAGCAAAAGGGGAGTTTTAGTAAGCAATTTAGATACTCCCTTTGTAAGTAATCTAGTATGGTCTTTTGTAAATAATTTTTTTTGAATATTGGTCAGAAATTTAGTAAGTAATCCTTGAGTTATTGTAAGTAATTTATAGAGTCAATTTTGTAAGTAATTAAGGAAGTACTATTTGATAGTTTTGCTATGACTATTTTGTTTGCTATTAATTTTGATCCATTGAATGATTTGCAAAGCTGTCAAATTGATATGCTTGAATATTTGGCATGAAACCAATGAATGATATCTGGATTGTATTTCGGACATTTTTGTTTTTGAATCTGTCAAGTCCTAGTCGTGGGTAAATAGGCATGCCTATAGGGGTCTGCAGCTACTTCTGTGATAGTTCGGTGTCAAGAATTTGGTCTCCCTTTATGACACTTTGGTGTCGAGACTTCGGTCTCCCTCTGAGATACTTTGGTGTTGAGACTTCGATCTCCCTCTGTATATGTCCCATTACTAGCTTTTGTAAATGGATTTAATAGTGATCTAATTTTATATTCTGATATCTATTTGATTCTGATATAAATATTTTTTTTTTGATTCTAAAGGGTTTATACCCTCTTTTGGTATTTAGTTCTGTTTTCTATACAATCTGTTCTAAGATGCAATATAATATGTTTGAATTATTCATTCCGATAAACTGTTAATGTATGCTTTTATTATGTTAGGATTATGTATAATTAGTTGTCAGCTTATGTATAGATTAGTTATTACTCACTAAGCTATATGCTTAGCACAGTCAATTTGTTCCGTTTGGCTCAGAGCGAGGATATTAAAAACTGGGACGAGTCAACCACAATGGCCAACAGAGCCTGAGTTTTTTTGTTTAGATAAAAATGTTTTTTGAGTTGATTTTTGGCTAGTAAATGATGTATTTATGAATTTAAATTTTTATGAAGGTTTTTAATAACCATAATATAGGTTGGTTTTTGAACTTGTAATTTGTAATATATGTTTTTTTTTGTTTTTGAAAATTTATGTAATGAATGTTTAGTGTATTTTGAAATGCTTCTACATCAATATGATGTATATTTGTTCTGAATTGCTTCCAGTAAAAGATTTTGAATGCTATGCTTCTATCAAATGTTTTAGTTAGTTTGTACTGTCTTGTGTGGCATCCACATATCCTCCTACGGGGTATTTAGGCACCAAAAATTCGGGCTCTAAAGTCCCAAAAAATTAGGAAATAATATAAGGTTCCTTCACAGGGGTTTGTCATGGGCTGTATTAGTAAAACAAGCATAACTCAAGCTCTAAGCACTATTTTATCAAGACACTTTCACATAGGTCAATCTAAAATCTATACATAAAAATTTCATTGTTTGAGTTTCATCAAATTCATGCCCTAAATATATGTAAAGTAGATCGAAAGATGAACATAAAATTGAAACCAGAATTTCAACCGATAGCTCTAATTTTCCATATTCAAAAACACTTCAATCATCACAATCTTTCTATTATAACATGCTATAAGGAACATCACTTTATTTACTTATTTAACTTCCAATTCTAGCTCAATTCATCAAGTTAACTTAGCCCTCCATGCATTCAAGATTATCACAAATTCAAGATAGGATTAGATGATTTTCAACTATAATAAAATAACAACAATCAACTAGTTCTTTGGCTATTTAGTGAAAGGTTAAAGCATGTATTTGGTATGTTGATTTAGCATAGCGTCAAGAAAAACACAAGAAAGGGAGACATAATCATGTTTCAATGGTGAGAGATGAGAAGAGAAGAAGACTGAGCTACGTTGAAATAACACTGCAAAAACGTTACTCCTAAGGTGTTAGGTGTCATCCAATTAATTTGCCATATGTCTAAAGGCATGTCTTCCATTTATCATATAAATATGTTTCCATATTTCACCAATAAAGCTAGGTCAGATGTCATGTAATCACAACTGCCAATTGTCATCAACTTACTAATCCATTTGTCACTCAATGATCAATGTCGAATGTCACTTAAGTATAGTTTTAATCATTCTAATTTCCATGTATTAATTTTTCTTGCCACTTGACATTTTTCCTAAACCAAATGTACATGTAATTCCTCAATTTTTCAATTATATCAATTAATTCCAAATTCACAACTTGTAATCAATCAAACCAAAACTTAATGCATAAACATTTCATAATTCACATCATGAATGTTTGAGCCTTTTCATACCCCAAAATGAGTCAAATGAGTGCATATGCATTCCTTGTAATCTGTAAAAAAATCATATTTCATAATTCATGTGTGTATATTAATGAAATGCATGTGAATGAAATGATTTTTCATGAATTCCCAATGATAACTAAAGCTCTAACCCTCAATATGGAGAACAGGTTTTTACACAATCTCTTTAGCCACTGCGGTTGTCTTTGTCCTATCTTTAAACCTTCTTATTAGAGCTTACACGGAGACAAAACAACCGTGCTAAGTGTTACAAAGGTCACCTTGGAGACTTCAACTTTCACCTGAAGTTGCTCTCTCACACCCTTTGTATGGCAGTGTCACTTAGATTCATTAAAGTAAGACTCAGCCTTTCCCCAACCCTCGAAGTGTTTTCCTTACACACACTCGAAGAAACAACGTGGAAGCAATAAAGAATATAGGCAACAAGAAAACACACAGAGATACGATCAAAAGACTAACTTTATATTACTTTCCCTAAAAAGAATAAAAAGAATGCTCTCTCTGAGAACTCACTCCCTTTGAATGAATTACAGAATGTCTCTTTATGACAGAATGAATGAATTGAGAAGAGCAAAGCTCGAATGAGCTATATATAGGCATCCTAGCCTGGAGTCATAGATCCCCACTAAATCTGTACTGCCTAAGATCACGTCTATCCCTATCAGATAAGATTACATGAACCAATTGGATGACACCCCCATCCAAATAGGACTCTAACTGATAAGATAGAATCTAACAAGATAACATGAGATAGAGTTTACATTTATCTAGAACATTATATAGAATACTAACATCCTTATCCGCGAAGATCTCCATTATCTTCAAATGTTGAGTTTCACTGCAACTCTAACTCACAGTCATCGCCACATAATCCAAGTTCTCCTCGCGATCTCTATCCGCTGACGTTGTAATGTGATCTCGCCAAAGCCCACTAGTACACTAGTCTAACCCAATGCTCCTACAATAAGTCCGCTACTCGTGGTCCATCCATCCTAGCATAGCCAAGTCCTTAGTCTGTCAAGTCTTAGCCTAGGTCGATTCAATCTCCACAAGGTCCGATCCTCTACCAAAATTCACACCAAGTCTGATCCCACTCGCCCACATTTGCTTTAGTGTTTTCAACACAGCCTATCCGCACATAAATCCATCAATGCACACCCATGGATAAGTTTATCTTCCATGTCAAGCTCACTCATGGTGCAGTCTTGTTGCTCCATGACTAAGTCACAAGTCACAATCCGAGTTAGTATAAAAACCTCGTCAATTTATATACCTCCGAGCTACCTCACCGAAGTTAAATGTTTAGGTGCCTCATCACGCTCGCTTGCCTTTGCGCATCCTCGCGGGTCTCATACACCTTTGAGCCTTCTCATGCACCCTCGGGTCTCACATGACTTAGTTTTTCAACTCCACACGGCCTCACATCCAAATCTCACATCTCGTCGAAGATTTCCACTAATGCGCGCCTACGTGTGACCATGCATATCGAATCTTGCCTACCTCAAGATCTTCATTGATACTTCCCACATCCCTCACCTCTTTTGCAAGTTCCTCCAGTTTTGCTCGCCAACTCGCAAGACTTTGCCTTGTTCCTCGTTAACACACCTTCCTTGTGCCAACTTATTGTTGGATCGCTTATGGTCTGAGTATTCACAATACACTGTGGAAAAGACCATACAACAACATGAAGTATAATCGAAAATACATAGGATGTACGAAAATACCTTTATGCTGTGGGGGGGTTGATTCTTTTCAGATTCCAAGACACTGCAATACTCGAATGCCCTATACCGGTATCCACATGAGTATGCATGATCCGGGCTGCGGCTATAGTGTGCTAGCACGTCTTGAAACTCTTCCCGAATGCCATATGATTTTCCTCTAGAATAGTGGCTAGGGTTTTGTGTGACAACGGTTTCTTCTCTCTAATAAGACCTAAGTTTCTCTATTTATAGAGAAACCCTAATCCCATTGAAGCCCAATAAGTTTCGGCCTATTATATCTCATATAATAAGAGCCCAACAACTTAATTCAATCTAGCCCAATAAATATATCTACATATATTTATTCACTACCTAATAAATTTGGCCCAAGAGAATAAGTCCAGATCACATCACTCTTTGTGTGCGACCCTGTAGGCTCATTTGATGTTGGAAATGGGCTTGATCTGTTGGACCTCAAACTTTGAGTGGAAATTAGTTTCGACAACGGGATCCAACATGATCACACTTCAAGGCCCATAAGTCATAAGCGGCCTCTAGCAAGAAATTATGACTACCGAAATCAAATGAGGATCGATAATCCGATTTAACTTGTAACCATGGTTATAAGCTCAGTCCTTTTGTAACACGATATCAAGATTAATCACAAGGCATGTTACATGCCAACCTTTGATTAATCATAGTTTCTTGATCCCCAAGTTGACTGATTATAACAAATGACATTGATGACTCTTCATCAATTCATTTGAGCACGGCCATGCATTTCTTCAGTCACACTTGTCAAGAGGCCCAAATGATATCTCTCTCATTTAAGAGAGGTACAAATCCCATGTATGTCATTCACATCCCTCTGCATGATTCATTTGATGTCCAACATAAGTCTACTTGTTATTCGGTTAAGAATAACTTCGTCTAATATGAAAACACCGAATTCCTCGTGTAAGGAACCATGATGACTTCAGGTCAAAGGACTAAAGTCAAACCATATTAAGAATCAATAATGACATGAAACCATGTAGTATTCTTTATGTGGGTCGGTCCAATATATGTTCTCTAACATATATCTATGTTTCTGATTTGATATCTCATATCCATTATCAATAAAACGTGATCATCAACAAGAACACATACTAGCCTTAATTCATTATTGTTCCACCAATAATGATCGACCAGGGATAGTCTAGAATAGTCTTATAACACTTATGGTTTTACTATCAAGTCACATACTTGATTACATAAGTCTAAAACCATTCATGGAATGTAAATCACATTACATAAACGAAATACATGCATATATGAAAGGAATACCTCATAATATATTATTAACAAGTCATAATGTTAATACATGAATCACAACTATCCATAGGCCTAGGGCACACTACTAAAACTTACGTTGCAAGCATTGGCCAAGGCTCTCCAACACTCGCACAATCCCGCAGTATGAACTTAGGGGTCTAACACTAAGTGTAAAGCTTACTAGGGAAATAACTAAATAAGATATAAATTGGCGACTACTTCTAACTATCATCTAACATTTACATATATAGAATCAGATCACATCTCAAAAAATCTTTAATTGTTCATATTAAATCCCCATCCAAACAATATGTATCTCAAAACATAATATAATATATCAAAACATGATGCATTAGCTTAAGAGCAAAACTTATAAGTATAAAAATAAAACATTAAAGTACCAGAATATAACATGATTGTATCAAAACAATATCTGATTATATTAGAACTTGGCATGTAACAAAATACAAAACAAATTATCCTACTAATCCTTTTTATAGAAGTGGATAATGGGACCAGAATAGAAGATACCCATGTTTGGTATCTAAAATAGAAGAGGCTTAAGTCTCTGAAATAGAAGACACATAAATGTCTAAAATTAGAAGACATTAAAGTGTCTATCACAAAGGACGCTGAAGTGTCTAATCACAGAAGATGCCTTAGTGTCTAGTTACAGAAGCAATTGTAGACCCTTTTAAGCATGTCTATTTACCCACGACTAGGACTTGGAAGTTTTAAAATAAAACATTTTGGATTTTAGAATCATATACAAAAGATGTAGTGCATAACATATGTCTTTATTCCATTTTTCTCAAATTGAACTTATTCATTCACATCCAACAACTTAACATACCTCATGAACATAAACATTTGGAATAATGTACCTGTAAATGCATTATGTATTTACACATTCCTATAATCACACAAATTCCTAACTTATAAACAATCATATTCAATTCACATCTCATAAATCCTTTGAAACATATTTGTGTTCATAAAGACACAGTCATCCTTGAACACACCATACATTTCAACATTAGACACATTATTTACTAACCACACCTCAATTAACAATCCATAACTAAATTAAATTTTACTCAATTAATCAAACCTCAATTTAAGCTCATTTCACACCTTAAACAAATCCAATTAAGTCTCAATGTACAAAATAAAATGACCTTAACTTATATAGTTCAACAATTGCACAAAACCAAGTTTTTCACATTCCTAACCATTTGCCACAATTGTGGGAATGTGCCTTATAAATCCCACGAGCACGGGATGAGTGAACTAAAGGTTTACTCACCTATAAACTTTAGTTTGTTTGCAAAAATTAACTTCTTCACTTTCATTCAAAACACCTTCACAAAACTCCATCAACTTCACATCAATTCTACCTTATTCATGCTTCATTACCTCATCAAATTCAATTCCAAACCAATTCAAAAATCATTCATTAAGCATCTCACAATCTATGATCTTTTAGGTATCAACATCTAAAGCAAAAGCTATCAAACAAGTTTCATGTTCCAAACCTCAATTCATCGTCAATTCAAAACATATTCTATTCAATTCAAGCATCATGTACTTCATATTATAGCATGTAATCAAGTTTAACATTCCCTTAACTTCCTAACTTCAAATTTTAACTCTAAAGAACCAGTTATTCCAGCCCTTCCAAGCAACCAACACACATCTAAGATAAAGGTGCACATCTTAGCACCAAGAAAACAACATAGGAGATAGCAAGATCTAGCTTCTTTGATGCAACATCTTGCAAAGATTCCTAGTGATAATGATGAAAATTAAGGCAAAAATTTTAGGAGTTATGAGAGAGTGAGAATTTTGGTGGTGAGAGATGAAGATGGTGAAGAATGAACCAAAACAGAAATTACTCTAGTAGAAACTTGACTCATGCAATACTAGGTGTCACCAAATTGTAACTGCATATATCAGTATGCATGTTCTTCATTTGTCTTATATATGATCTGCCAAATGTCACCAATATGTTGGGCCATTTGTGACTTATTTATTGCTTCCACTTTTCAATTTATTATCTATTTCATTTCTCACTTAATTTTCCATGGACGAACTTTACTTGCCACTTGATAATTTTCCTAGTCCAAATGTACATCATAATACCTCAATTCTCTAATGATATCAATTAATTAGAAATCACTAAATATAATCCATTAGACCAAAATTCTAGAAATATGAAATTCACTTTCAAATCATAGCATAATTTTAACACCTATAATGCATGTACTTTCATAAACATGTTCATAACATTTTAACTAGAGTATAATTCGGGGCCTCATAAGCCGTCATACACTTTTTGTTCTATCTTCTTTGTATTCCAAAGCTAGGTTAAAATGCATGGGACAACTAGCTCCTTTGGTAACATGAGGTTTCTTCATCTTGTAATCCATGGTTACTATAATTCACTCACGATTATGACAAAATTCTAGCAAACTATGAGTGGTCTTTATACTCTTCATTCTTCATCTTTCTTAGCAATTTCTTGTCTTCTTTTTTCTTTAATTGCTCTAATCTTCTTCATCCTATTTCTATGGAGACCAGTGGATATGAATCTTTGAAAAATGGCCTAAATATAGTGATTTCAACTCACTTAAGCTCCATCGCTTTGAATTGTACCTAAAACCACATATGAACTAAAGTGAGTATATTGATCATGAGTAAAAGCATTGAATGTTGAGTTTTTACTATGGTTTTTGAAAGTTTTTCCTCCTTACTTATGATTATCTATTCTTGGGAAATATGAGAAATTAGTAAGTTTTTTTTGTTTGTGACTTTGATTTTGACATCTTGCTTGAGCACGACCAAAAGCTAAGTGTAGTAAAAATCGATATGTGCTTAATTAATTATACATTTATTCCAAAACACTTAATAATTAACTGTAATAACCCATTCCTACACTTAGGAATTTATCTGATATATGAAGTTATATGAGTCACATCATATGATAATAAATGAGGTGCATTTCATTTACATGCATCATATTCACATCTATACATGAATTATGATTTAGGACACATTCCAAAGATATTTTATGCACTCAATTGACTTATTTCAGGATATGAAAGATTTAAAATGTTTATGCTGTGATTGCATGATTGTGAATTGATCATGTCTTGAATTCTAGTTTGATGGACTAAAATTAGTGAATTAGAATTTATTGTCATAATTAGGTGATTAATGAAGTGATATATGCATCTAGTATAGGAAAAATGATGAATAGTAAGATAAATTGATACATGGAAATTTAGGTTGACTAGACCTATGAAATAGTGAAACATGGCACTATTAAAAAAGTGACAAATGGTGGCATAGTTGAATGACACCTGGCCTAGTGATTAATTGACAATTGGACTAGTTATGGAATGACAATTGGTAATGCAAGAGGAAGACACATAATATGGCTCTCCATTTAACAAGTGACATGACATGTTCCCACCTTCTCCTTTATACACCGACACCCATGATTTTCACACTTGGAAGACCACCCTCTTTCATTTTTTTGGTTAGATGCTCTCTTCCTCTTCTCTTGACCATCAACACACTCACACAGCCTCCATAACCTTAAATTTTGCTAAGATTTTTGTAGCCTTCTTCTTGTAAATTGAAGCCCTTTAATCTCATCTTGTTCTTAATGTATGTTTGATGGTTGGGAGACTTGCTTAGCTTGCTGATTGAGGAAATTTTGAGAAAAAAAAGTAAGTATTTAATTACCTTGTTGAGTTATATGTGAACATAACATCCATACAGATTTGTTAGGGATGAATTGAGATGAATTGCATGCAAGGTTGAAGATGAGATTTGCTAGAATTTGATGAACGAATGTATGGTTTCTGTTTTGTTTTGTGTGCTTAAAAATGGTGGATTATATCAAAGTTTTAGGTTAAGATTTGAAGTGTAAATGATGATGTAACTATGCAAAAAATGGACATATTGGGAGTGTTCCAGAAATAGATAAGTTAGGGTTATATGTATGAAGGTGAGTGATAGTTCTATTTTAATCATGTTGCATAAAAGACTATCATTTATGAGTTATCAATTGAATGACTTTGAGCTCAAATTGGTGATATAAATTGATGAGTAAATGAAGTACAATTTAGGTATAATTAAGGTATGATCAATAGATTAGTATAATGGTGCTAAAATTTGGAAAAAAAGATTAAAGGAAAGGGATGGTGAACCGTCTATTCACCCATTCCACGAACATAGAAGCAATATGAGCTTCTACCCACGATTGTGGTAAATTCCTTCGTGATGAAAAGTTAATGTTTTGTCTTTCCACGATTGCGGAAGGTAACCTCGATCGTGGGAAATGCTTGGGAAATGAAAAACTCTATTTTGTGTGATTGTTGAACCAACTAAGGATAAGTTACTTTACTTTAGTGTATTTGGATTTGATTAGGTTTGAAATGAACCTAGAAGGTCGTTTGATTGATTAAGGGTTTAATAAGTTTAATTTGATAAGTGATGTTAGAATTTATGAATGGATTGTTTGATATCAATGCATATAAATTTGGGAAGTGTAAGTTGTTAAAGAAATGAAGGTGTTCTTATGAACGCAAATGTGATGCAAGGGATATAAGTCATGAATTAGCTATGATTTAATGGTAATTAGGAAGTTGCGTAGGTATTGAATGTTAGGAAGTGATAGATAAATGTTTGACTAAATGAATTTAAAGTAATCGAGATGTCTTCGAGATGTCTTAAGGCCTTGATCTAATCACTAATAAGTTATATACAATCTATAACGAATGAATAAGAAAGATTTGGGAATATAAATACATACCCAGGGAAAATCAATTGAGCATAAATTGAACATGACACATTTACATGCACATTATTGAATATTCATTTGATTAAACAAGTTAGTAATATATACATATGTGTGTATCGTATAATCTAGATGTATAAATTGACTAATTGGATCCAGATATTGCTGGATCACCAAGGCAATACCTATCTGGATCTTACGATGAGTCAACCTAGATGTTCTCTCACCATAATCTATGTGATTTGTTTAAAATTCAGTTATTCAATTGCTACTCATGTGATTTTGATGATTCTGAACCATCAATTGTCCGAGGAGAATAATATTTAGGAATGTATTGGAAGTGTTTTATAAATGTATGTGAATATGGAAATATATGTTCTCAACTGAATGTTGAATGCCAGACTTAGATCTGAAGAATGTGATATATAAATGGAATATATCGAACGTGAAATAATGAATGCATCATATGTGAATTACTGCATCTCACTACATTGAAATTTTTTAATAGATAAAGGAGTTGTGACTGGAGTGACCCACGTGAAAAAGAGCTTAAAGCTCATAAATGTGCATAACAAGTCGCAAGCTTAATTATCAATGAGCCCAATCTCTATAATGGCGGGACAGTTGATTCAATACCTTATTCATAATCCCTTGGAGATTAAATCAAAATAATCTAAGGATTCCACTTGAGGGTGCAACCTCGGGTCTTTCTCTTAATTAGAACCTAAAATGAATGGACCTAAGTTAACTTGTATGTCATACTATGCAAGATAATTGGAAAAAAGGGGAGTTTTGATTGTTGAAATCATGAATATAAATGAATTTAATGATAAAATATATTTTTGGATTTTTGGGATATAGAAAATGGAAAGATGAAAACAAAAGATTAAATAGTGATAGAATCCTCTTGAAAATGAGCTCCAACTATCATAGTTCAAAATTGATTTTTATAAGGGTAGAAATCACTAAGCTTCAAAATAGTAAACCTTACAGTACTCTTTAAGGCTAGGGTCTTAATCAGTGGGACTCCATTTCTTAAGATTCTGTTAAGTACCTTTAGTGTGTGCAGTAGGGTCAGCCAACGCAATAGGTCAAATGGAATCCACAATCAACTCAATATCACACATAACCAAGCAAGATAAGAGAGAATCATGAAGATCACAAATGGACATATATGAGACTTCATTTATTTAAGCTCAAAGTTCTACATCAACCAATCCAAACTACATATAATGAATATCCAACATTTGATTAAACAAAAATCTGGTAGCTCAACTAAAAATTACAAATACTAGACCTAGGATTTTATAAATCGTAGCTGAACCATGGATTAAACTACTCCCCTTTTAAGCCCATTGAACTCCAACCATTGATATATCTTCAAGAGGGAAGGAAACGCTTATCCACGTATTGCATTCGGAAGCTTCATGACTAGGAATGAATCTAAACTACCCATGGTGGAGGTTTGACAGTGGAAAAATAGAGGAAAAATGAGATAGATGAGAGGAAAATAATAGATGATGAAAGATAACAATAGATGGAGGTTGTTTGTAGTGTATATGTCACCTATCCCAAAATAGGGTTTCTAAAACAAGTTCCGGGTTGGTTTGCACAAATGGGTAAGTGACATCTCTGAAAATGATTTGAGTCTGGGTTGCTAATTCGAAGGCTTGTTGCGGTGAAACATTGACTTCACCGTGGCAAACTTTACCCAAAAGTTCTTTGGTGACATTCCCTGGTTTCACCGTGGTGAAACATTTTTCTTGGCTATAACAAACTTTTCCCGAGAGGTCTTCTTGCTTGATCTTGTGAATTGTAATTTCCTGTTCTTCACTCTTGGCTCTACTCCTTGAGTGTCCTGTAATGAAAAACAATAGTTTGAAATATCAATTGTCCTATAAACCAAGTGAGTGCAATTACTAACTAATTATGACAATTTTATCCCCAAATTACATTAATTCAAAACAAGCACTCTCAGGTTAAATTAAGCACAATATCTAATAGAAAGAGCCAGAACGTGTAGTAAAGACTATGAAAATATCACTAAATAATATAGAAAACTTATTTTCAATTAATAGTATATAAAATGAGCCTTATATCTATAACAAGTATGGGACAGTCAAATAGGTGCTTGGTGAAAATAAAATTCAAGTAGAAGCGAGTCTTATGTGCATTTGCATCTATATCGTTTCATGTGTTCATCATATTGATTGCAAATAAATGCTAAATTATGTTGATGATAAATAGAATTAAGACAAATGATTGGATTGTTCTGAAATGACTATATGAAGTCTTTGTATTTATAATATTCTTGTTGAAATATGACAAGCAATGTGATAAAAAAGGGATTTGATTTTTTTATGAGGTGTTAGATTTTGAAGAAGAAAAGGCACAAAGCTCCATTCCTTTAGAGATGAGCTTCCCAATGCTGATTCAAAGGTGATATCAATGCTAAAGAACTTAGTTAAACATTTCACTCATTGTGTTTGTTATTTTTTCTCACTTAGGGATTGATTACGTTATCCCCTATCTATTGTTTAGGTGCTGTGTAAGAATGATTGAATGCTTTATTTCATTACTGTTATGTATGAACCCATTGCTAGAATTTCAATATAATTCGTAATTGATATGTTGAGATTTATTTGTGGCAACTAATGGTTTTTAATCATTAGGGATAACGTAATCTAGGTTTAATGACCCTAGCTTATGTGGTTATTGCCTTGATTAATATATTTTCCTAACTCGTAATGTGGCTGTCTAATTAAATCTAGAGAGCTTTTTTTGGTTTGTTCGATACCTAGGTTTAATTAGCAAGCTCTTCTTAATTAAACATGAACTAAGGGAAATTGGGGTTAACAGAGCTTATTGTTAACCTACGATTAATAATTCCTAGGAGAGGTATGAAAATAGCAATTCAATGAAGTATGTTGAACTATATGTAGGCAGAGATTGAACCGATGACTAGGTCCCTAACATATTCATCACTTTCTTCACTTTTGAATGTTTTCTTTAATTTGCTTTCATTAGCTTATTTTCATTTTATTTTCTAAATTTAAAATCAAACCAAAAACCCCTATAATCTAAACACCAATTCTTTTCATAACAAAAGCTAACCAAACACTCTCTATAGGATCTACCTAGACCTACCACTGTTATAATTATAATTCTAGTTATTTTTAGTAGTGTTACGACATGTTGTTGGAGTTATGTAAATATAGTGCCCTGGAAAACAAGTGTATTTACATGTAACTTTATCTTCTTCAGTTACAGTTTTGTAATGAAAATATTTATTATTAATAAAACAAAAGAGTTTGGTTTTATCTGTATGAGCATTATATATCTGGTCATAAGGTACCAAGATTCTTTTGTAAGTAATATACATATACTGTTGGATCGGAAAAAGAAAGCATGCTTAGTATGGAGAAACGATAGATTTCAAAACTTTTTAAGAAATCATCTTGCAGCGGAAGCAATATATCAAAATCAACATGCTAATCCATACATGATATGGTATAAGGATAATAAAACCAAGAACAAGATAAAAGGAATTACCGACTCCTTATTCTGACTTTAAATCCTCGCTGCGCTATCCTCTCCTTCTTATATCCAAATCCTTTGCCTTTGAGTCTTTTCCTTTAGCAATCTATCTTCTTCCTTGTTGTAGTATCCTCAACCAATTAGATTTACCACTTGTTCTTCAAGGACAACTAGGTTAACAAAATCCTTTGGTGGGAAAGGAGAAGAAATATTTGGAGGAGATTTTCTTAGAATAAGAAGAAGAACCAAAATTGAAACTCTTTCAATTCTTTCACTTAGGAATTTCGGTTCTACCTTGCATGAAAGGAGAGAATGTCTAAAAACCATGCAAGAACCCTTTCTTACATCTCAATTTCGAAATATGCATGAATGGAAAGAGTGAGAGGCATCCAATGCATCACTTCTTACATTAATCACTCATCAAATAGCCAATAAATGAGACTTCATTTATCTTTAAAATGGCTATTTGAAAAGACCATAACCTATAATTGAATACCCATTTCGGTTTTGTCAAGAAGAAAGAAGGAAGATGGTCCATCTAATGCACATCTTTCATCTTTAATCTAATGAATGCAAAGAGGTTACATGCCAACATTAAAAGCCAACCATTAAACCATTTAATGGTAAGTTCATAACTCCATTTAATAATGATAAACCATAATAAAGACCATCTTTATTTAGTATTTTAATGTAAAATGTGTGGTTACACATCTAACCTAACACAATTTCGAAATTGCTTCTTCTCCATTTAAAAAATTGTTTTAATATAATTAATTTAATCAATTACACTAAACCAAAACAAGCCCATTTCGAAATGAACATATGGGCTTCCAATTAATCATTAATTAGTATAAGCCCATCATTCAATTATGGACTTCTAAAGCCTCCAAACTACTTCTTACTTAGCTTGATAACCTTCCTTAAAGCCAAGTGGGGAATCTTATTGGACTTTGATAATTCAAGCTCGATATGCCCGAAATAATTGATCTCATTGGAATTAATTCTAGCTTATTAACTAAATGTCATTTCACTAAAGACAATTAGTTGAACTCTTGAATTATTAAATATTATGAGAATATGTTCAATTGCAAACCCTATTTAGAACCTTATTATAGCCATCCACAACAAAGGGTAAAATTACCGTTTTGCCCTTATGTAGGTTTTCCTTCTAGATCTCTCATTTTACATTATATGGTGATTAACACATAAGATCTCATCTTAGTGTTAAGACTTGATGGGTAGCTAGTCCATCAAACTATTGGCGCCGATTTAATCACCAAATCTCCTTAAAACATCTAAAAGAGATGATAACACTATAAACTCTTTATTTGAGTGAATGTTCACGATACATGTTTCAATTAATAATTCAACATGCAGAACCTGGATTAATACCTGCAAAAATCCATTCGATCATATCAAAATTATAATGAAACACATATGAGTTCACCACTCATCAAGATTGTGGTTCATAATAAGCGTATGCTTAAGTTGTATGTTTAAGATTAAAGTGCGGTACTTTATTCTTGAAAACATACTTGATTCAATTCATTTAATAGTGCCATTATTGATAGTCTACTACTATCATGATATGAAACTCATCATTCCCTTTAAGTAAACTCCTTTACTTATATGGAGATAAATCATAACACTACTGATCTAAACCATAATCAAGCGACCAACTTGATTATTCAACTGTGAATCAATTAATTGATTCTAATAATATACATGTTTCCCATACATCTCTATGTATATGTATATTACTTACAAATGAATCTTGGTACCTTATGACCAGATATATAATGCTCATACAGATAAAACCAAACTCTTTTGTTTTATTAATAATAAATATTTTCATAACAAAGCTCAGATGGCAGAAGAAGATAAAGTTACATGTAAATACACTTGCTTTCAGGGCACTATATTTACATAACTCCAACATATACATAGAGATGTATGGGAAACATGTATATTATTAGAATCTGAATTAATTGATTAATAGTTGAATAATCAAGTTAGTCGCTTGATTATGGTTTAAACTGTAGTGTTGTGATTTATCTCCATATAAGTAAAGGAATTTACTTCAAGGGAATGATGAGTTTCACATCATGATAGTAGTTGACTATCGATAATGGCACTATTAAATGAATATGGAATCAAGTATGTTTTCAAGAATAAAGTGGGCCGTTATTTTAATCTTAAAACATACAACTTAAGCATTCGCTTATTATGAACCATAATCTTGATGAGTGGTGAGCTCATAAATGTTTCATTATAATTCTTGATATGACCGGAATGGATTTTTACAGAGTATTAATCCAGTGTTTGCATGTTGGAATTACTAATTGAAACATGTATCAGGGAACATTCACTCAAATAAAGTGTTTATAGTGTTATCATCTCTTCTAGATGTTTTAAGGGGATTTGGTGATTAAACTGACGCCATTAGTTTGATGGACTAGCTACCCATCAAGTCTTAACACTGAGATGAGATCTTATGTGTTAATCACCATATAAAGTAAAATGAGAGATCTAGAAGAAAAAACCAACATAAAGGCAAAACGGTAATTTTACCCTTTGTTGTGCGAAAGGCTATAATAAGGTTCTAAATAGGGTTTGCAATTGGACATATTCTCATAATATTTAATAATTCAAGAGTTCAACTAATTGTCTTTAGTGGAATGACATTTAGTTAATAAGCAAGAATTAATTCCAATGAGATTGAATTAATTCTGGGCTTATTGGAGCTTGAATTATCAAAGTCCAATAAGATTCCCCACTTGGCTTTAAGGAAGGTTATCAAGCTAAGTAAGAAATATAAATGGAGGTTAATTAGAAGCCCATAATTGAATCTTGGGCATTGTAACATCCCACCCCCTCCTGGAAGGGTAAAATGGGAAATTTGTCGTAGGATGGGATTGATAGGGAATAATTAGTACTGTTCATGCATAATAGGATTGATACACAGTATCAATTGTGTACATAGAATTTCGGTATATCCATTCATGATAATTCCCGGTAATTGGGCTTCCCGGTAATTGGGCCTAACGCAATTTTATTGGGATTAACGTGGTAAATGGGTTTGAAAAATTATTCTGAGTGCGCTATGAAGCGTTTTAGATTTTAAGGGATTTTCAGAATTTTCTCGAATTTTCGGAGAAAATTTTGACCGCAAAATCGCGAGAATCGCCTAAACGTGTTTTGGGGTAGAAAAGGTGATTTTCGTGATTGAAAATTATTTGGAGTGCCATTATTACTGTTTTATAATTTTAGGAATTTCATTAATTCTCAGAAAAATAATTTGAGAAAATTCCCGGAAATTTCCAGACCGGGAGAAAAAAAAATACCAAGTGGGTTCTTATTTAATGCTTTCATATCCTTAAATTTGGTGACTTCAAGTTGAAAAGAAGGATTTTATCTCTTATTGTTTCATGGAACCGAAATTGGGTAGATAAGTAATTAAAGTATATTAAAGTTTTCTTAAAGAAAAGTCAAGCCAATCTTTGTTTGCCACCCATTTTCCTTCATTTAATGCCTCCATTATTTGTTCCTATCCCATTTACGGTGACTACATGTGAAAGAGGAACAAAAAACTCCATTCTACTTGCTTATTCCCTCATCACCCGAAACTCCCCATTCTTTTCTTCTCCATTGGATTTTTGGTTCTCTCTTCAAAGTGTCCTTATTTCCTCCAATCTTAAGAAGCCTCTTTACTTGCATATGAACTTAAGAAGGTGATAGCCATGAATAGGCTTTAGAAGTGAAGTAAGAAAGTGAAGTGATTGGAGAGTGGGAAAGAGTGGAAGCTTGAATTGGTAAGTGTTTCATTATATTTTGATTATGTAGTTTATGAATCATGGTAGTTAGAAGCATCTAATGGGAATTGTGGTGTTGTTATTAAGCTTATTGATGCTTTACCTTAATGAGAATTATAGTATAAATTAATGGGTATAAATGTAAGGTTTGTTAGGAAAATGAATGATAATGGTTGAGTTTGGTTTTAGCTTGATTTTGAATTTATATTGATGATTAATTTTACATGGAAAGGCAAGAGGTTAGTGCTGCCAATTTTTGGTAGGAATGCCTAGTGAATGTAGACATGATATAGGGACTGATTTTGTGTCCAATTGAGATGCTTATGGATGTAGGAAGGGTGTTGGAATGAAAGGAAGTGAATAGAGAAGTTAAGCTGGAAATTGATATTTGACCTATTGCACTGATTTGACCATAACTCATGGTGTAGTTATGCAAATGAGGCAAGGTTTGTGGCCACTGAAACTTTGGGATGTTGGCTTCAATTTAGTGTGAAATAGGTGTTGTTGAATTTCAAAGATAGAAGGGTGAATGTTTGAATGGAAAGTTACTGTTCCATTACTTGTGAACAGTAACCGAAACCACAACATATGAACTTTGCTGATTTTCTGAATTTATTGAGATGGAATTAGGAGAATGGTCTTCATGGAAGTTGTAGAATATTGAATTATCTTTCCATTTCTACTGATCTTGCTATTTTTTGAGTTGTATATTAGGAGATATGACCTGATAACTATTGGCTGGTTTTATGCTTTGTGATGAAACCTAGTTGGATGGGCACATTTAGTGCACATTCGGGTTTGGAGGAATTTTAGTAATTTTTGTGAATTGAGTTGGAGTTTGAAATGTACTGAAGAGTTCTGGATGACTTATTTATCTTGAGAATGATATATGGCTTATAATTTTTGGAAGTCAGATTTGGGAGTTATGATTTTACAAAAACTGAATCTGCTTTAGGAAGTTAGGTGCTGATCATGGCAGAAACTTCAATAACAGTTTTGAAATTGTTGGAGATCGAATTGGATGTTAAGTGCTTCATGAAAATTGAAGTTTGAGATGTTATCTTTTCAGGGATATAAAGTTCTGATTTTACTGACTTGTATATATGGAGTTATGCTTGTTGTAAGGTTACTGCCCACATTGAAAGATTTCAGAGACAGTAACATTAGGTGAATTAATTGACCAAGTTAGCAATGGATTTTGATTTTGAGTTGTTCATGAAAGTTGTAGATGACATTGTAAACTTATTGAGCATATTTATGTGGTAATTTTTAGCTGAAGAATCAGTGAGTTCTTGAATTTGCAAAGTACTGTCCTGTGTTGGTAGATTTTGAGTAGGTCAGTAACTTTGATGGGATATTTGACACCCTTAGGGTTGGAATTGATTTTTATGGTCTGCTTGAGAATTGTAGAGTTTTTCATGACCTTTCCAACCAGCTATGGTTTGTATTTTTCCAATTTGTGTGTTAAAATTATGGTTGTTGGCAATTCTGATTGGCAAAAAAAAAGGGAAGGAAGAGAGGTAGAATTTCAATGGCATTAGCGACCTACTTGTTTCTTTTGTCAATTTCTTTTCCGTCCGACGTCCGATTGACCTGATTCTTAAGGCATCGGATTCGTATAATATTTAATTTCATTTTGTGATAATTTGGGAATTTTTGGACGGGAAATTGACGTGGTCCCGGATAATTGTTCGGTAATCACTGTTTTATTTAATTGGGGACCTATAGAGGTCCGAATTGCGCACCGTCAGCGCCAATGGATTTCTAATTTTTGATAGAATTTTTATAATGGAAAAAAAGGATTAGGGCCGGGAAATTCATGAACATGCATATCTCATCAACATGAGCACAAATTTCATATTTAGTGACTCGTGCTTTTTCTGATTCATATAGAGGCCCAATTGGAGCGTCGATTGACCGACGTCACAGAGACTTCCCGGCATTAGCTCGGAAGTAATAGGTGAGTAACCTAGTTGGTTTCTCAAATTTCTGGTTGTTTACATGCTCAACGTGAATTACGTGCAAAAGTGAATTGAATGATCACTGCATGACTACTGGCATGTATGGGATTGTTTTGTATGATTTTACTGTACTGAATGATACTGATAATGATAGACTGGGCTTTATAGCCATCATACTGAACACTGCTATACTGGGCTTTATAGCCATATCATTGACTTACTGCTACACTGGGCTTTATAGCCAAACACTGTACATTCACTGAATACTGCACTGCATGCATAATTGCATGATCAGATAATGGACGTGCCCCAAGTTGCTATTTTTACTGATAAGAGCTTCGAGCTCTCATATCAGATCTTGACCGCCTCGAGCCCGAGGGGAAAATCTCACGCGTCCCCACCGAACACCGATCGAGCACTTGGGCACAATCTTGAATAATGGAAAGAGTCACATATGCATTGCATTTGCACAAATGACCGCTCGTGACATATACCGCTTTCATAATGGTATGAATTCGTGAATGGTTTCATATTACCGTAAATTATTCCGATCGCCATCGGTAATTGATTATTCTTGTACTATCTTTATGCACGCCATGTGCGTAATGCATGATTTGAGTGAACCATCGATGATGGTTTCTCACTGAGTTCGCAAAACTCACCCAAAATTTGCATCTATTTTTCAGGTCCTGAAGAATACCCCGGTTGACACGGGAGTATGTCTCGTAGATGAGTAAAGGTTAGAGATCGGGATCAGTTCGTGTCTGCAGTAGTGTCTTAGTAAATTGTATTCCGCAATCACTGAATAACAAGGCTTTATATTTTTACTGAGCCATTGTGGTATTAATGTTTTACTGCATTGACTGATTGTAATTATTACTGGATGACTGTAATAACTGAAACTGGTTTTTATTGAACACGGATTTTAATTACTTACTGTGTTTGCCGTGTTAACGTGGAATCAATGGCTTAAAAAAAATGTATGCTGAGTATTAAATCGACTGATGTAGTACGCCACTCTCGCGGGACACAGACTCGAATATCACCAACGATATCGGATTCGGGTCTTACGGGAGTGGGTGTTACATTTAGGTGGTATCGAGCCCGATGATACGTAATGTATCCGGGCACGATTTGGAACATAGGTTTCATGCATTTGAGTCGCGTCGTTGCAGCATCGTGGTAAGCGATCCCTAGTCGAGTCCTACGAGGATAAAGCCTAAGGTGTATAAGTGTCAAGTGATTAAGTGAGAGAAGAGTGAGGCTGGATTAGAGTGAAAATCCTAAAAGGGATAATCAATTAGGAAAGGACAAAGGAAAAATGGATAAGAAGATTGATATTGTCTTGGGTTAGAAACCCTCGTATGTGATAGTAGAATGACTGTGTTGGTCTAGACTAATTACGAAATTCCGAATTAAACTGGCAATATTATGGTGACGGAAAACAGAAGATGTTTAGAACTTGGAGAGGTCCACTAGAGATGTGGGAAGAATATTGGTTATAGTAGACCTAAGTGATATAAAATGCCCGGATGGTTAGGTAATTACGATTACATTGTATATGTCATGAAAGGGGAAATATTGGAATTGAGTAAAATGTAGATGGTCCGATCGGGCATATTTTGATTCACTGTATTCGAGTTAGAGATCAGTAGATATTATAGGCGAAAGATAATAGCGAAATGGAAAGAAGCTCAATAGAAATCTTAGAACGGTTTATTGAGAAGCTGAAAGAATGTAAAAGTGTGAGATAGCGGAAATGAATTCGGGAAATGGTTATGAACTAGACCGCATAAGTTTGAGACTGAAATTGTTAGGTGATTATGGTGCTTCGAGGTTGGAAATTCGTATGATAAAATCGTAAAGGAAAAAGACAGACAGATGATTTCTACTGATGGTGTATCGGGAAATACTGAATTAGGTGTATATGGACACGAAAATGGTAAATGGATAGGTATATAGATAGAGATAAAATGGAGTAGTATCAACGACTTTGTCGGTATTGGGGACTGTGAACACCTGATCATAGACTGTTTGAGGAAAATAGAAGATAAGTAGCAGAAAACAGAATGAAAAAAAAATAAATAAATAGGAATAATGATCATAAGCTGATAAGCCATATTGATATGACCTTATAAGGTCAAGTTGCACGTAACGGATAGGGGAATGAGACATACAGTTTAATGATATGGTGAGAATGAAATAAAGATCTTGAAATAAATGAAACCACAATAGTGGTGTATGAAAAGAGTTATTGCATTTAAATCGATTTATTGTTAGGGATATCTATTGGACAGTAATGTTGATTGTGACTAATGAAATGTATGTGACAGATATATGGAAATCATAGAGGAAATGAGCGGTAAATGTTTAGAGTGATTATAAGTGTGAAGTTCTTAAGAGGTTAAAGTAAGACAAAGGTGGACTGAGTGTACCTGTATGAGAGGAACTGAAAAGTGATTCTGGTATAGATTACTGAATAAGTGGTAAAGAAAGTGTTTAAGTGACTGTCACAAGGAACCTTCACGAAAGGAATGTTCTGATCTGTTAAATGATGACATAAGAGTGTCTTGATTGAGATTGTACGTATAGTGAAGAAGGATTGAAGCACAATTAGGAATAATTAGTTGATGAGACTTTCGTGAACCGTATAAAGCTGGTAACAAGACGAACAGTCAAATGGATAGAAGTATGGACAAAATTAAAGGTGAAATTGGGACATAGTTCATATTGTTGAGGTTATCTGCACAGTATGTACAGAAATGTAAAGTATCCAACATAAGTGAAATTTTAATTGGAGGTAATCCTATTGCAACGTGAAGTGAATCGATCTCCATTTATGATGTAAAATAGTTGAGGAATCTAGATTTGAAAAGAAGAATAAAAGAGTCCCGAACTGAGAAGTGAAATACTAAAATAAAATGGAAAATTTTGGAGGTTTAAATATAGATGACAAGGTATTAACATTTGTTGATAGGAATGATATGAAAACAAATGAGAAGAGAAATGAAAAGAGTGGCGAATAGAGACAAGAGGGTCAAAAAGGGAAACTGACAAGGAGGTGATGTAGTGACACCTTCATAAAGAAATTGTAGATACACTCATTGTAGACTCAATGAAAAGGGTAAAAGATGTACGGTAACGTCAATAAGACCCTAATAGGGAATTATGCGAGGTAAACAATGGTAGTAATCGTGATTAGAGATGAATGTGTTTAGAAGTGTTGAGCAGTGAAAAGTGAAAAGAACGATAGGATTAATTGAGGAATCGACATCGATGATATACATACCTTTGGGAAAAGTGGGCAGTGAGTATTGAACTGCGACAATATGTTGAACAAGTATGAAATAAATTGAACTGACTGTGATAAATGGTATTAGTGCCATTCTCATTATTGAAAGCCTTGGAGACTGTAGAGGATACACTGGGTTAATTTGAGGAAAGGGACAGGCATAAATACGACAATGTTGAAATGAACGGACAATTCGGCCTACTAAACTCAACTAGTGAACAGATAATGCTTTAATGAACAGATCAATTACAGATATTGGGATTTTCAATGAATGTCAAGCAGATCAGGGGTAATTGTAAAGTGTTTCTGGAAAATTGAAGTTGTAAAAAAATAGTGATACGAAAGGTTAAGAGTGCAGAAAGTAAAGGGGGGAAGTTTTATGATGAGTTTTAATATACAAATGGAATTGGAAAACTATAGTGAACAAAAGTCGAAGAAGAAGTATGTGTACCCGATCAAAAGGTATTAGAACAAGAAAGTGAATAGTCAAAGTTAGACATTCTAGTAAGCATATTTGAAAAGTGAAATTGAGTAATTGTAGGTATAGAATGAAGTGATTCTCGGCTCAAGTGTTTATAGGTTGAATGTCCAATAGGAAAAAGGTTTAATTATGATCGTAATATAGAGTTCTGATTTATTGGAGGAATATCTTTGTTAATTGTATAAGGCCTAACGAGAGTCAAAGATTGGTGTGATAAGTGAAACAAAGGGAAGTGACTGAGGAAGACTTCATGGTTAGCTAAAGTGGAACCGGGTCGGATAAATGAGACAGAGTAAAATGCATATCCGAATAAAGTGTGTGAACACTATAAAATAGTAAATTGTCTTATGAGAATCGAATTTGAATATAAAGTGAATGGCATATAATAAATGACTGCATTAGGTACATTGTTACTGATTATAGTGAAGTGGAGTTAAATGCCACTGTATTGGTACCAAGGGAATGTAAATCGTCCCTGACGTGATTAAGGGAGGTACCAAAGAAATGGAGACGTACTCAATGGAACATAAATTGGACTATATGGCATTGGGGAAAAAGGTATTAGAAGGATAAAATGTGATCAGTGAATAGATTCGAAAATACTGAACTGAGTTATATATCGGAACCAAAGGTAGTGACTATTCTAGAAATGGCAAATGAGATAGTTAAGAAAATGAGATCGCCAACTAATAGTCTTGTCGAATCCGTCTACTATACTAGTGATAATGAATTAGCCAAATTAGTAACTGGACCACGGACAGAGAATGGTTGCTGTGATCACGTGAAAAGTCAATCATTAAGTGGAAAGGTGTATGGGATATGTAGAATCATGTGATAACGGTCATAGTGAACCGTTGACTGAGAATTTCGAGGACGAAATTCTTATAAGGAGGGGAGAATTGTAACATCCCACCCCCTCCTGGAAGGGTAAAATGGGAAATTTGTCGTAGGATGGGATTGATAGGGAATAATTAGTACTGTTCATGCATAATAGGATTGATACACAGTATCAATTGTGTACATAGAATTTCGGTATATGCATTCATGATAATTCCCGGTAATTGGGCCTAAAGCAATTTTATTGGGATTAATGTGGTAAATGGGTTTGAAAAATTATTCTGAGTGCGCTATGAAGCGTTTTAGATTTTAAGGATTTTCAGAATTTTTCCGAATTTTCGAGAAAATTCCGGACCGCAAAATCGTCGAATCGCCTAAACGTGTTTTGGGGTAGAAAAGGTGATTTTCGTGATTGAAAAATTATTTGGAGTGCACTGTTACCTGTTTTATAATTTTAGGGAATTTCATTAATTCTCAGAAAAATAATTCGAGAAAATTCCCGAAAATTTCCAGACCGGGAGAAAAAAAAATACCAAGTGGGTTCTTATTTAATGCTTTCATATCCTTAAATTTCGGTGACTTCAAGTTGAAAAGAAGGATTTTTATCTCTTATTGTTTCATGGAACCGAAATTGGGTAGATAAGTAATTAAAGTATATTAAAGTTTTCTTAAAGAAAAGTCAAGCCAATCTTTGTTTGCCACCCATTTTCCTTCATTTAATGCCTCCATTATTTGTTCCTATCCCCATTTACGGTGACTACATGTGAAAGAGGAACAAAAAACTCCATTCTACTTGCTTATTCCCTCATCACCCGAAACTCCCCATTCTTTTCTTCTCCATTGGATTTTTGGTTCTCTCTTCAAAGTGTCCTTATTTCCTCCAATCTTAAGAAGCCTCTTTACTTGCATATGAACTTAAGAAGGTGATAGCCATGAATAGGCTTTAGAAGTGAAGTAAGAAAGTGAAGTGATTGGAGAGTGGAAAGAGTGGAAGCTTGAATTGGTAAGTGTTTCATTATGTTTTGATTATGTAGTTTATGAATCATGGTAGTTAGAAGCATCTAATGGGAATTGTGGTGTTGTTATTAAGCTTATTGATGCTTTACCTTAATGAGAATTATAGTATAAATTAATGGGTATAAATGTAAGGTTTGTTAGGAAAATGAATGATAATGGTTGAGTTTGGTTTTAGCTTGATTTTGAATTTATATTGATGATTAATTTTACATGGAAAGGCAAGAGGTTAGTGCTGCCAATTTTTGGTAGGAATGCCTAGTGAATGTAGACATGATATAGGGACTGATTTTGTGTCAAATTGAGATGCTTATGGATGTAGGAAGGGTGTTGGAATGAAAGGAAGTGAATAGAGAAGTTAAGCTGGAAGTTGATATTTGACCTATTGCACTGATTTGACCATAACTCATGGTGTAGTTATGCAAATGAGGCAAGGTTTGTGGCCACTGAAACTTTGGGATGTTGGCTTCAATTTAGTGTGAAATAGGTGTTGTTGAATTTCAAAGATAGAAGGGTGAATTTTTGAATGGAAAGTTACTGTTCCATTACTTGTGAACAGTAACCGAAACCACAACATATGAACTTTGCTGATTTTTCTGAATTTATTGAGATGGAATTAGGGAGAATGGTCTTCATGGAAGTTGTAGAATATTGAATTATCTTTCCATTTATACTGATCTTGCTATTTTTTGAGTTGTATATTAGGAGATATGACCTGATAACTATTGGCTGGTTTTATGCTTTGTGATGAAACCTAGTTGGATGGGCACATTTAGTGCACATTCGGGTTTGGAGGAATTTTAGTAATTTTTGTGAATTGAGTTGGAGTTTGAAATGTACTGAAGAGTTCTGGATGACTTATTTATCTTGAGAATGATATATGGCTTATAATTTTTGGAAGTCAGATTTGGGAGTTATGATTTTACAAAAACTGAATCTGCTTTAGGAAGTTAGGTGCTGATCATGGCAGAAACTTCCATAACAGTTTTGAAATTGTTAGAGATCGAATTGGATGTTAAGTGCTTCATGAAAATTGAAGTTTGAGATGTTATCTTTTCAGGGATATAAAGTTCTGATTTTACTGACTTGTATATATGGAGTTATGCTTGTTGTAAGATTACTGCCCACATTGAAAGATTTCAGAGACAGTAACATTAGGTGAATTAATTGACCAAGTTAGCAATGGATTTTGATTTTGGGTTGTTCATGAAAGTTGTAGATGACGTTGTAAGCTTATTGAGCATATTTATGTGGTAATTTTTAGCTGAAGAATCAGTGAGTTCTTGAATTTGCAAAGTACTGTCCTGTGTTGGTAGATTTTGAGTAGGTCAGTAACTTTGATGGGATATTTGACACCCTTAGGGTTGGAATTGATTTTTATGGTCTTCTTGAGAATTGTAGAGCTTTTCATGACCTTTCCAACCAGCTATGGTTTGTATTTTTCCAATTTGTGTGTTAAGAATTATGGTTGTTGGCAATTCTGATTGGCAATAAAAAAAGAAAGGGGAAGGAAGAGAGGTAGAATTTCAATGGCATTAAGCGACCTACTTGTTTCTTTTGTCAATTTCTTTTCCGTCCGACGTCCGATTGACCTGATTCTTAAGGCATCGGATTCGTATAATATTTAATTTCATTTTGTGATAATTTGGGAATTTTTGGACGGGAAATTGACGTGGCCCCGGATAATTGTTCGGTAATCACTGTTTTATTTAATTGGGAACCTATAGAGGTCCGAATTGCGCACCGTCAGCGCCAATGGATTTCTAATTTTTGATAGAATTTTTATAATAGAAAAAAAAGGATTAGGGCCGGGAAATTCATGAACATGCATATCTCATCAACATGAGCACAAATTTCATATTTAGTGACTCGTGCTTTTTCTGATTCATATAGAGGCCCAATTGGAGCGTCGATTGACCGACGTCACAGAGACTTCCTGGCATTAGCTCGGAAGTAATAGGTGAGTAACCTAGTTGGTTTCTCAAATTTCTGGTTGTTTACATGCTCAACGTGAATTACGTGCAAAAGTGAATTGAATGATCACTGCATGACTACTGGCATGTATGGGATTGTTTTGTATGATTTTACTGTACTGAATGATACTGATAATGACAGACTGGGCTTTATAGCCATCATACTAAACACTGCTATACTGGGCTTTATAGCCATATCATTGACTTACTGCTACATTGGGCTTTATAACCAAACACTATACATTCACTGAATACTGCACTGCATGCATAATTGCATGATCAGATAATGGACGTGCCCCAAGTTGCTATTTTTACTGATAAGAGCTTCGAGCTCTCATATCAGATCGACCGGGCCTCGAGCCCGAGGGGAGAAAATCACGACGCGTCCCCACCGAACAATCGACCGAGAACTTGGGCACACATTGAATAATCGGAAAGAGTCACATATGCATTGCATTTGCACAAATGACTGCTCGTGACATATACCGCTTTCATAATGGTATGAATTATCGTGAATGGTTTCATATTACCGTAAATTGTTCTTGATCGCCATCGGTAATTGATTATTATCAGACTATGTCAGACGCCATGTGCGTAATGCATGATTTGAGTGAACCATCGATGATGGTTTCTCACTGAGTTCGCAAAACTCACCCAAAATTTGCATCTATTTTTCAGGTCCTGAAGAATACCCCGGTTGACACGGGAGTATGTCTACTGTAGATGAGTAAAGGTTAGAGATCGGGATCAGTTCGTGTCTGCAGTAGTGTCTTAGTAAATTGTATTCCGCAATCACTGCATAACAAGGCTTTATATTTTTACTGAGCCATTGTGGTATTAATGTTTTACTGCATTGACTGATTGTAATTATTACTGGATGACTGTAATAACTGAAACTGGTTTTTATTGAACACGGATTTTAATTACTTACTGTGTTTGCCGTGTTAACGTGGAATCAATGGCTTCAAAAAAAATGTATACTGAGTTTTAAATCGACTGATGTAGTACGCCACTCTCGCGGGGCACGGACTCGAATATCACCAACGATATCGGATTCGGGTCTTACGGGAGTGGGTGTTACAGGCTTGGTCTAATTAAAGAAGCTCAAATGTACGTTTAATAATGAGCTTGGTTTTTTGTTTAATGTAATTAGTTAGATTAATTACATTAAAACAATTTTTTTAAGAAGAAGATATCAATTTCAGTTATTCCTAGGTTAAATGTGTAACCACACATTTGAAATTAAAATGCTAAATAAAGATGGTCTTTATTATGGTTAATCATCATTAAATGGAGTTATGAACTTACCATTAAATGGTTTAATGGTTGTCTTTTAATGTTGGCTTGTAACCTATTTGAATTCATTAGATTAAAGATGAAAGATGTACATTAGATGGACCATCTTCCTTCTTTCTTCTTGGCAAAACCGAAATTGGGTATTGAATTTTAGGTTATGGTCTTTTCAAATAGCCATCATAAAGATAAATGAACATAATCTCATTTATTGGCTATTTTATGAGTGATTAATGAAAGAAGTGATGCATTTGATGCCTCTCTCTCCTTCCATCCATGCATATACAAAATTGGTAGGCAAGAAAGAGTTCTTGCATGTTCTTTACACCTTCTCTCCTTTCATGAAAGAGAGTATCGAAAAATACCAATTGAAAGAGTTTCAATTTTGTTTCTTCTTCTTCAAATAAAATCTCCTCCAAACATTTCTTCTCCTTTCCCACCAAAGGATTTTGTTAACCTGATTGTCCTTGAAGAATAGGTGGTAAATCTAATTGGTTGAGGATAATACAACAAGGAGAAAGTAGATTGCTAGAGGAAAAGAGTCAAAGGCAAAAGATTTGGATACACGAAGAAGGAGAGGATAGCGCAGCGAGGATTGAAAGCTGTAACGAAGGAGTCGGTAATACTCCTGATCTTGTTTATATTTTATTATCCTTATACCATATCATGTATGGATTGGAATGTTGATTTGGTTTTGTTGCTATCGCTGCAAGTAATGATTTCTTAAAAGTTTTGAAATCTACCATTTTTTCAAACAAAACATGTTTTCTTTTTCCGATCCAACACATGCTACATCAGTTTTTAGATTTCCTAATAGAGAACTTGTACAATTTGATCTAGAGATCGAGAGGACATTGAGAAGATGAAGAAAGGAAGCAAGAACATTTCAAAAATTAGAACCATAACTTGAATTCGAAGAAACAATGGCAACTATGAGAATGCTAAGAGTGTTTATTGAACTAAATTTAACCCAAAGGACTTTATGCTTTACATTTCCTAATTTTACTGAACATGATACTTTTGAACTTAAGTTTGGGTTAATACATTTGTTGCCTAATTTTTATGATATTGCAGGTGAGGATGTGTATAAGCATCTCAAGGATCTTGATGTGGTATGTTTAAGTATGAAGCCTCTAGGGGTGATAGACGAGCAAATCATATTAAGGGCTTTTCCATTTTTGTTGAAAGATGCAATAAATTGGTTGTTTGATCTACCTAGTAAGAGTGTTAACACTTGAATAGAGAAGAAGAGCTTGATTTTGGAAATATATTTTCTAACATCAAAGATAGCCATTATATGAAAGGAAATATGTGGCATAAATCAACATAATGGAGAGTTCATTTATAAGTACTGGGAATGCTTCAAGAAGTTGTGTATTAGTTGTCCTCATCGTAATATACCCGAACAACTCCTTTTCTAATATTTCTATGAATGATTGCTACTAATGCAGAGGGGTTTAGTTGATACGGCAAGTGGTGGGGCACTGTGTGAGGAGATTACCATTGAATCTAGGATTTTAATTGAGCACATGGCCGCTAATACTCAACAATTCAGCACTCACAGCAACGTTCAATGAGCAACAAGGTAAGAACATCTATTTAACATCTTTTAGATGAGTTGACATATTTTGTTAGAAAAATTGTAATTGGACAGACACTGATAAAGGCATGTGGAATATGTTTAAATAAGAGCTATTTGACTGATGAGTTTTCGATATTGCAAAAGGGAAGTATGGAATACTTAAACCAAACCTATGCTCCCAAACGTATAACCCAGGTAATAGAATTACTTCCAAAATAGGCCATAAAGATCACAACAATTTCAAATAAGGTCATAAACCTCCTCTTCCAATTTAGGTACATCTTTGGAAGACTTTATCAGGACTTTTACTACTAACAATCCTCAATTTGAACAGGGTATGCAATAGCTCCAACCGAGTATATAGCAGTTTCAATAGAGTGCGAAAAAGTTCCAGCAGGATGTCAAATTAAGCATATAGATCTTGAAAAACCAAATAGGGCAGGTGGTAGGGCGAATCAACCACCTAGAATCTTAAGGTGGAGGAAAGCTATCATCTCAACCTGAAGTAAATCCAAAGAATATAAGTGCTATAACTTTGAGGACCAGAAAGGAGATAAAGGTCCCACCTAGGATTGTAAACAAAGACGAAATTTAGAAGTAGTTGCAAAATAAAGAAAATCCCTCATATAACACAAAGGTAAACTTTAAAAACCTTAATATCATTCAGACTAACCCTTTACATTTTCCTAGCAGATTAGTAAAGTTGAACAAGAAGGATAAAAAAAAGAAAATATTAGAGATTTTTCAGATGGTAGAGGTGCTAGATGCAATTAAGCAAGTACTAAGGTATGCAAATTTCCTCAAGGAACTTTGTACACATAAAAGAAAACTGAGAGGTGATGAAAAGGTGATGATGGGTGAGGATGTGTCTATGGTTTTTAAGAAAAAGAGACCTAAAAAATATCGAGATCCATATATGTTCACTATTCCCTACATAATTGGTAACATTGTGATTAATAGAGCTATGTTGGATTTGGGACCTTCAAATAATGTTGTGGCTCATTTAATTTATGTTTCCTTGAATATGGGCCCATTGAAAGAAACCAGTGTTATCATACAATTTGTTAGATCCCATTTCCGAAATCCAACTCTTAGCAAAATACTGTCATACTTGAGTGTGGTTACCTTGTAATTCTTCTTACTCTAATACCATATCTGTTGGGACCGAAACCCAACTGCTTAAACTTAATGTTATTACTTTTTCTATGATACCATTTTTATTGGATCCAAAACCCAACTACTTAAAACTTAACACTTTCACTCTTTCTCGGATACCACATCTGTTGGACCCAGTTTTCAGAGCCCAACTTCCTGAGTCCTGAAGTATTGTGCTTATTACCATGCAGGGTCATTAGCTGTCACTTCACAATCGTGGTGAGCGTACACTATTTAACCATCAAAAACATAAGTTGACTTATTCATAAAAATTGTAGCTTTAAGTCTCAAGTTCGTTTTGAAACAAGAATCACCCCAAACGGAGTTATATAACTCAAGATATACATAAAAAGCCTAAGAGAGCTCATACTTTAAACATGCTCTTCTAACCGACCTCTCATTCACTTTAATGTAAACTTCCCCAATTCAACTCCAAATGATACAAATTTTTATTTACAAGAATACATATGTCTTAGGAACCTATTGGTCTAAGAATCACCTCAATTGGAGGTTGGATGCCGGAGTTATGACCACAAGAATAGTCTATGTTCACACCCAAAAAAAAATTGAACATCTTTTGGTGCGATTACCATAACTTTTAATCTAGATATCAGATGGATTTCATTTTTTGACCATTAGAACGAAGACATCTAAAGCTACAACTATGATGAAGATCACCAAATGAGATTCGGCATCCAAATGTTTCAAAAATCACCATCTTTGGCATGAATCGAATGCAGAATGCCAAATGACCCGAGAAAGTCCGTTAAACGGACATGCATGTCCGTTTAACGGACATTGACTGGCCAAGAGGTGTTTTTTCACCCGAGAATGTCCGTTTAACGGAATCCCATGTCCGTTTAACGGACATTGGGGCTCTCCAAAGCCCCCAATGCCTCTCCAATGCTTCCAATCTTCAACCTTACATCATAAACACTTGCACACTTCACAAATTCAGTCATTCTAAAACCTAAGCACTTCATAACACTACAAACTCCAAGTTCAACTTAGCATATTCTCAAATTCCAACATAATTGGTTCATCAAAACTATGAATTTTGATCATTAATCATCAAAGCTATCATAAACACACAAGCTATATGAACAGCAAAATGGTCCTTAACTGTTATCTACCAATTCCCATAACTTCTTATTCCAAATCCTAAAAATTACATATTATACCTCGATGGAAAGATAACAAGATGATTTACAACTTCCAAAAAGGATGCAAAACTGAATTCCATCATTAAAAGACGTAAAAAGTCACACAAAATCACTGCTAAAAAATGACCAGTGAAACAGTGAATATAGCCACATGAACATTAACTGAACTAGATTTAACCCCCATAAGTTTTTACTCCTAACTCCAAATAAGGAACATTATACACCATTAGAAATCTCTAAACATATGCTACAATCTTCAAGAAGACCACCCAATCCAATTCAAACATTAAGAGAGTCAAAATCACAAGCAAAGTTGTTGTCAAATTTTTACAAAAGTTGACAGCACTTCCCTTAAAAGACAACTAACCAAAATCGTCAACTTTTCCATCCAAATTCAAGTACCTGCATAAAACCTCAATCCACACAATCTTCAATCGCCAATACCATCAAACAATCCATATAAACCTATGATCTAACTCAAAAATGGCAGCAAACACCATTTTCCTCTTTTGTCAAAATTAAACATGCAACAATACCTTGATATACTAAACATATGCAATTTGCACAAAGTACCTTAACTCTTAAAACTCTTTCATTTACATGAACAATATGAGTTATTACAAAGATTTATAGGGCATTTAGCCCGATTAAAATCCAAAATATCAAATGTCAAAGTACAAAGTGAATCAATTCTGCAAATGCAACCTAATGCTTTATTTCCAAAAATGACTTCTAAAGTAAAAACATTGGAGTGATGCCTCAATCCCAATACTTTCACTCGGGTTCTTGCTCGTCACCTGTAGAGGGGAAAAGGGGTGTGGGCTTAACGGCTCAGTGGGTAACAGCTTAATCATTAAGAAATAAGCAAAAACATTCTTTATTTCTCATTCTCAAAGCAACTTTCAGATTGATAAAAACCTTTCAAATTTATCAAAGTCAATTTACATTGATCAAAACACTTTCAATTCATCAAAACTCCTTGTTTTCAAAGCCAAAATCACATTGATGAAAACCTTTTCAATTTTTTTAAAAATTTTCACAAATTCATCACATCAAAACATTTACACATCAAGTTATCACATAAGCACAGAGAAAGTGGTTCGAGTGGATCCGAAATAGGATGTACTACACATTTCCGCAAGCGGTCATGTGTAGCCGTGACACGTAAGGGAGTCCGTGACGAGCTCCATGGCCACTAGCTAGCAGGCGGGAGAAGTCTATAATTAGAGAGGTGCACCTGACACATATGGGACCACCACAAACCCAAAGAAAGCATACATATCACATAATTCACACAATTCATAAACATTAGCCATAAATGGCTCTTACAAATATTCACTTTCACAAGATTTTCACGTTATCGCCAAAATAACATATTTGAATCTCTTTCACTTGACAAAACAAGGTAACAAACATTTCCATAAGGCATTTACATCAAAAACATCTTATACAAGATTAAACCATCATAAAAAGCAACTCATTCACAAACGAAAGATCATAGGTAAAAACAAAAACCTTCAATGACATTTATTTCGAAACAATTGAGTAGCCTATTATCTCAATCATTAAAATATTACCCACCTTAGTTCCTTTAGATAGGAGCTTGCACAATTGGCCTTTCCTTTCACTTCAATTCCCTCTCTTGACCTTCATCAAATACAAAATCCCATAGGAAGCATGAGATGTCAAAATTGGCCATTCTTAGGAGATGAAAACATGAAAATTTAACCTATCTAACTTTACCCATCAACTTCCTAAGCCATTCACACCAAAACCCACCTATTAATCCAAAAGAATTTACATTTCTCTTACCTTAAAGAGAGACCCACGAAATTCTCTCTCCTCTTGGCTTTAATGGAGGCTTAATCCTTCTCTTCTCTTTTCCTTTTTTAAGAACTCTACAAACTCTTCTCTAAGTAAGAAAATCACAAGGCCTAACCTTTTCTCTTCTTCTTCTTTTTCTTCTTCTTCACCTACGAAAATCCCCTTTTCTTTTCTTCCTCCTTGAAATTTTGTAGCCACTCTCTTAAGGGAATTAACTCATTTGCTTCTTACTTAAAACCTAGCCTAAAACTACGTCATTTTGCTCATTCTCTTTAAACAAGCAATTTTTTTCTCTTCTCCTCCCTACACAAAAGGCTACAACTCATTTGATTCATCTCTTCTTCTTTTAATTTCCTTTCTTCTTGTTTTACTCAAGCTTAAAGGACCAAATTAGCCCTCCTTAAAAGCCTTAGGCTTAAAAACACTTGTGATCTACCCAAAATGCCCTTACACCATCTTATTCCTTTAATATCTAATAACATACTCCACTCTAATTTAAACGTAATCCCTCATTAAAATTTCATTTTCTTAAGAGCTAAAACCTCAAAATAATTTAGACATGCTTAATTTAATAAAAAAAATCAGGGGCCAACATTTCTCCCCCCCTTTAAGGAATTTCGTCCTCGAAATTCTTATCGGATTAATTAGGAGTGCAGGATGCTCCTCCGTTTCTCATTTAACTTCATCACTCAAAAACTTTCTTTCAAATGATAGTATTCAGTAGACTCACTCGATCTTTCAATTCGTTATTTGGTCATTTACTTCCTTAACTAGTTCCTCCTTATGCTTCTGATCACTCACAATTTTTTTTCTCTCTCTCCTTCCTGTGTCAATAACACCATAATCTTATCACATCAATATTTCCTTAACATACTCACATATATCATATTTTGAATCCTTATGTCAGTATCATTAACTCATAATACTTTCATACGAACCAATTCCTAGTGGCTTAGCAAATTCTTTTTCCTAACTTAAGCACACCTGAGCAAGGTGATACCTTTAGAGACAATTCAGTTTTCACTTAATAATTCACATCACTTTAGTCTCAGTCCATGTAACTCTTATGTCAATCTCCCGTATTCCATATCTTTGTCGTGAATCCACCTAATTCATTCATCTTTCTTGATCACTTAATTTTTAATACCTCTCTAATCGATGTGGCAGTCAATCATTTTTAGGCCTTACTCATCATAATACCAAAGTGATGACTCTTTCTATCTTCTAACTCCTCATACAGTATTCTATTAAAAACACTATGACAACGATTGTGATGCTTAAAGTCAAATAGAACTATACATTGATCTCATGTTCCTACAAACTCTAAACTATAAGCTTTAAGCATATCTCCGACAGTTAAAACCGTCGACAATTCAAACTTTCAGTCAGTTGACATATTTCTTCTATGATGTATATCTTAAATCATCATTACTTTTTTGACAGTATCTTTGCTTAATCATCTTTGTTGGTACGCATACTTTTTATCTCAATCACCCAGTATCATTTTTCCTACTCGAACTTAAAATTCATACTCATTTCCAATTTCTTAGTAAGATTCACAATTTCTGAATCTTCATTTTGGGCTTGGTTCATATGAACTGATCTAAACTTTCAGTGACTAATCATTTTGCCTAAAATTCAATTCCACATTCTACACTCTTTACTGCACTAGATTTAATAACCTCAATATCCAAATTTATGATACACTGCTATTAATTTCTCTGTTCAATGCATCTGATCATAACTCTAGCTTTACCAGTTTAGCACTCACTTATACTATCATAATCCTTCGAATAACTCTATCTATTGCCTCAGTCTCATATTCAATTCTTTCAACTCAAGCATCTTTATTGATTTCACATACTTCTTATTCACTCACCCTATATCCTTCTTCTCATTCAAACTTGACACTCATATCCGTTTTCAATCTCACAATCTCTTAATCCTTAATTTGAGGTAAACCAAACCCTCTATTTTATGCTTTCTTTTATATTAGTTCTGATAACCTCCATATCGCATTTCTACTTAAGTCATCTGATATACCACTTAATTTCACTTGGAATTTCTCTCTCTAGAACAATCATAGCCTTTCGGTATTTATATCAATCTCCTACATCTTATAACTACTTCTCCCAATTCATTGATTGGCTCAAACTTTTACGATCTGCACGTGCATATTTATATTGGAGATATTCCTGTACATATACTGTCTTCAAATTTTCAAAATAATCATTAATGTAGCAGTTCTAAATCATGTATCAAATAGTCAACTCATAGGACTTCCATTTTCTCCATACATATGAAATCACTTTGTTACGCTGCATTGGATTTCAACCAAATGTCTTATACCACTTCAGTGCATACTATAAAATCTCCAAATCTATATGGTATAATTTACCTTAGCATAGTTCCTTCAAAATTCTCTTTATGCATGTTACTCATACGCTTTACACATTTTTCTCCATGTATTTAAACTATTTTTCTCAATTCTTCGAATGCCTTTAATACACCATCAAATCTTGAATCTCTTTAGTCTTCAATACCATAGTGCTATTAGGCATTTGTTAACTCAAGCAATTATTATCAAATTTCATATACCTCCTAATTAGCCCTCGTGATTCCTTAAATAACTGATCCTTAATGAGGTACAATGCCTCACTTTCTTTTCAATTTCCTAATTGACTTCCTTCCGCGAATGATTTTCTCCATTCCTTGAATTTCCTCAGATCTCTCTTGGACTTCTTCTCATGTTTGTTCATTCATACAATTTTTTTCACACATTGTAATTTATTTGCAGACTTAACTTCTTGATTTTAAGACATTCATCAAGTTGGGTTTGCATCTACTCAACATACTTTCACATAATGTAACTTGAACGTATATACTCCTTATACTAGCAAATTCGTGTCTCCATAGATTCAAGAATCCACTCATATGACCCCTTTACATCAAACAAAATACATATTTTTTTTGTAACATATTTCACCTCCCTGCTTGATGCTCTGCTAGGGAGTGTACTCACTTTCGAATCATTACATATTCCTTCATGATCAGTTCTTTTATTGATCATCCTTAATATAAATTATCTTATCTGCTTATTCTAACTTAACAAAAATTTTCTTCAAAGAGGGTTTCTTGCTACCATCATCTATACTCTTTATGCAATCTTGATCAATCACTTATTACCAACTAGTCGTAATACCGCAGGAAGACCAATTTCTATCTTCCTCATAAGGTCATAATGTTCAGAACATCCAAAACCCAAGGGAGTAAAGAGCATACTTATTGTCGCACATGCTTGGGTAGCATCATCAAATTCATCATATTTTGACCACTTACAATTCATTGGTCTCCATTAACCCCAGACAATATTCTTCTCAGATCAATTTATTTCTCATTATGACATCTTTAACAAAATCTCAATCTATTCCCACATGATCATTATGAGCACCTTTATATGTTACTCTAGTTTCCTCTCAAACTTTAGACTATGGGAGCTATGACTAACAATTATCGAATAAGTCATAAGTTTCTTCCTCTACCATCTCCACACACACACACACACACACACACACATATATATATATATATTCCCTACGTGCTTAATATACTCACTTGTGTACGATGAAGGGTCATCATACAGATACTCACAATAACAAAAATTTAACATTCTTGGACTCGTACAATTATCACCTTCATTCATATAATCTTCCCATCATCCTTCACATTACATCTTACATATATAAATTCACCATTGATTCAAATTTATAAAAGTAAGAAAAATCATCACACAACTTACATATCAAATATGTAGCACATTTCTCAAATCAATCACAAGCAAGAAAAGCAACAATTTTGAAGTAATTGAAAACATTTCATTCTTTTGATTCAAAAACAAACTTTTATTTCTTGATTCAGAAAAAAAAAACTTAAAGGCTCATTACTCAAATTATAAGCTTGTACCCACTTAGGTTCCGATTTCATATTCTTAAGACCATAAGAATCTTTGTTTTCTATACATTCCACTTGTTCACTTTAAGCTCAACGTTTCCACTTATATCCTTGTCTTCCTCAGACAAGCCACGTCCATACATTTACATCTATATCACATTCGGGGGTATATCACCATAATGCCATATAATGCATCTCCCCCCTCTTCACTTACAATGAATCATTTTCTGTCATATTACCTATATGTTATTTCGCATTTCCATTTATCCAATGAAAAATTATCATTTTCCTCACTGATTCGGTCAGCCCAAACTCTTAAAAATTGCTTATCTGAGTAACTTATACACATGCGCCTATGTAAGATCTCAATTTCGGCGCTCTGATACCATAAATGTTAGATCCCGTTTCCGGAATCCAACTCTTACCTAAATACTTTCATACTTGATTGTGGTTTCCTTGTAATTCTTCTTACTCTGATACCATATCTGTTGGGACCGAAACCCAACTGCTTAAACTTAATGTTATTACTTTTTCTATGATACCATTTCTGTTGGATCCAAAACCCAACTGCTTCAAACTTAACACTTCCACTCTTTCTCGGATACCACATCTGTTGGACCCCGTTTTCAGAGCTCAACTTCCTGAGTCCTGAAGCATTGTGTTTATTACCTTGTAGGGTCATTAGTTGTCACTTCACAATCGTGGTGAGCGCACACTATTTAACCATCAAAAACATAAGTTGACGTATTCATACAAACTGTATTTTTAAGTCTCAAGTTCGTTTTGAAATAAGAATCACCCCAAACGGAGTTATATAACTCAAGATATGCATAAAAAGCCTAAGAGAGCTCATACTTTAAACATGCTCTTCTAACCGACCTCTCATTCACTTTAATCCAAACATCCCCAATTCAACTCCAAATGATACAAATTTTTATATACAGGAAGACATATGTCTTAGGAACCTATTGGTCTAAGAATCACCTCCATTGGAGGTCGGATGCGAGAGTTATGACAAAAAGAATAGACTATGTTCACACCCAAAAACAAATTGAACATCTTTTGGCGCTATTACCATAACTTTTAATCTAGATGTTGGATGGATTTCATTTTTGACCATTAGAAAGAATATATCTAGAGTTACAACTATCATGAAAACCACAATATGATATTTGGCCTCCAAATATTTCAAAAATCACCATCTTTCCCATAGATGTCCGTTAAATGAACATCCATGTCCATTTAACGGACATGAATCTAATGCAGAATGCCAAATGACCCGAGAAAGTTCGTTTAACGAACATGCATGTCCGTTTAACAGACATTGACTGGCCAAGAGGTGTTTTTTCCCCCGAGAATGTCCGTTTAACGGAATCCCATGTCCGTTTAACGGACATTGGGGCTCTCCAAAGCCCCCAATGCCTCTCCAATGCTTCCAATCTTCAACCTTACATCATAAACACTTGCACACTTCACAAATTCAGTCATTCTAAAACCTAAGCACTTCATAACACTACAAAATCCAAGTTCAAATTAGCATATTCTCAAATTCCAACTTAATTGGTTCATCAAAACCATGAATTTCAATCATTAATCATCAGAGCTATCATAAACACACAAGCTATATGAACAGCAAAATGGTCCTTAACTGTTATCTTCCAATTTCCATAACTTCTTATTCCAAATCCCAAAAATTACATATTATACCTCGATGGAAAGATAACAAGATGATTTACAACTTCCAAGAAGGATGAAAAAGTCAATTCCATCATTAAAAGAGGTAAAAAGTTACACAAAAGCACTGCTCAAAAATGACCATTGAAACAGTGAATATAGCCACATGAACAGTAACTGAACTAGGTTTAACCCCCATAAGTTTTTACTCCTAAATCCAAATAAGGCACATTATACACCATTAGAAAGCTCTAAACATATGTTACAATCTTCAAGAAGACCTCCTAATCCAATTCAAACATTAAGAGAGTCAAAATCACAAACAAAGTTATTGTCAAATTTTTACAAAAATTGACAGCACTTCCCTTAAAAGATAACTAACCAAAATCGTCAACTTTTCCATCCAAATTCAAGTACCTGCATAAAACCTCAATCCACACAATCTTCAATCTCCAATACCAACAACCAATCCATATAAACCTATGATCTAACTCAAAAATGGCAACAAACACCATTTTCCTCTTTTGTCAAAATTAAACATACAACAATACCTTGATATACTAAACATATGCAATTTGCACAAAGTACCTTAACTCTTTAAACTCTTGCATTTACATGAACAATATGAGTTATTAAAAAGATTTATGGGGCATTTAGCCCGATTACAATCCAAAATATCAAATGTCAAAGTACAAAGTGAATCAATTCTCCAATGCAACCTAATGCTTTATTTCAAAAAATGAATTCTAAAGTAAAAACATTGGAGTGATGCCTCAATCCCAATACTTTCACTCGAGTTCTCGCTCGTCACCTGTGGAGGGGAAAAGGGGTGTGAGCTCGACGGCTCAGTGGGTAACAGCTTAATAATTAAGAAATAAGCAAAAACGTTCTTTATTTCTCATTCTCAAAGCAACTTTCAGATTGATCAAAACCTTTCAAATTTATCAAAGTCAATTTACATTGATCAAAACACTTTCAATTCATCAAAACTCCTTGTTTTCAAAGCCAAAATCACATTGATGAAAACCTTTTCAATTTTATTAAAACTTTTCACAAATTCATCACATCAAAACATTTACACATCAAGCTATCACATAAGCCCAGAGAAAGTGGTTCGGGTGGATCCGAAACAGGATGTACTACACATTTCCGCAAGTGGTCTTGTGTAGCCATGACACGTAAGGGAGTCCGTGAGGATCTCCATGGCCACTAGCAGGCAAGCGGGAGAAGCCTATAATTAGACAGGTGCACCTGACACATATGGGACCACCACAAACCCAAACAAAGCATACATATCACATAATTCACACAATTCATAAACATTAGCCATAAATGGCTCTTACAAATATTCACTTTCACAAGATTTTCACATAATCGCTAAAATAACATATTTGAATATCTTTCACTTGACAAAACAAGGTAACAAACATTTCCATAAGGCATTTACATCAAAAACATCTTATACAAGATTAAACCATCATAAAAAGCAACTCATTCACAAATGAAAGATCATAGGTAAAAACAAAAACCTTCAATGACATTTATTTCAAAACAATTGAGTAGCCTATTATCTCAATCATTAAAATATTACCCACCTTAGTTCGTTTAGCTAGGAGCTTGAACAATTGGCCTTTCCTTTCACTTCAATTCCCTCTCTTGACCTTCATCAAACACAAAAGCCCATAGGAAGCATGAGATGTCAAAATTGGCCATTTTTAGGAGATGAAAACATGAAAATTTAACCTATCTAACTTTACCCATCAACTTCCTAAGCCATTCACACCAAAACCCACCTATAAACCCAAAAGAATTTACATTTCTCTTACCTCAAAGAGAGACCCACGAAATTCTCTCTCCTCGTGGCTTTAATGGTGGCTTAATCCTTCTTTTCTCTTTTCCTTCTTTAAGAACTCTACAAACTCTTCTCTAAGCAAAAAAATCACAAGGCCTAACCTTTTCTCTTCTTCTTCTTCTTCTTCTTCTTCACCTATGAAAATTCCCTTTTCTTTTCTTCCTCCTTGAAATTTCGTAGCCACTCTCTTAAGGGACTTAACTCATTTGCTTCTTACTTAAAACCTAGCCTAAAACTACGTCATTTTGCTCATTCTCTTTAAACAAGCAATTTTTTTCTCTTATCCTCCCTACACAAACGGCTACAACTCATTTGATTCATCTCTTCTTCTTTTAATTGCCTTTCTTCTTGTTTTACTCAAGCTCAAAGGACCAAATTAGCCCTCCTTAAAAGCCTTAGGCTTAAAAACACTTGTGATCTACCCAAAATGCCCTTACACCATCTTATTCCTTTAATATCTAATAACATACTCCACTCTAATTTAAACGTAATCCCTCATTAAAATTTCATTTTCTTAAGAGCTAAAACCTCAAAATAATTTAGACATGTTTAATTTAAAAAAAATTCAGGGGCCAACACAATTAGTTGACTACACTAACGCTTACCCCAATGGTGTAGTTGAGGATGTTTTAGATCAAGTAAATAAGTTGGTATGTCGTATGAATTTTTATGTTCTTGAAATGAATGATGGAACTTCTTATAATCCAATACCTATCTTGTTAGGGAGATAATTTCTCGATACGACTCAAAGTAAGATAGATGTTCATGAGGGCACCCTCACGATGGAATTTGGTAATGAAGTAATTCATTTTAAGAGTTTTGATGCCATAAAACATCCTTACGATGATCACTCTATTTTCTCTGTTAATGTGATTAATCCTTTAGTGTAGAAAATGTTTAAATTTAGTTGCATGGATCATTTAAAAGTGGTCCTGACTGAGCATATAGAAGTGAAAGCCAACAATGATGTTAAAGTGGCAAAAGAGCTTGTGGAAACGGTAGCTACACTGGAATCATTGGAGAACTCTCCAAAAAGGTATAAATTGGCTTCTATGTAATTACCCAAATCTCACTAGAAGTTGTTACCTTATAATGTGCAAGCACCTAGAGTGGAACTAAAGCCACTCCCCACACACTTTAAGTAGGCCTATTTGGGAGATAAGTTGACTCTCCCAATTGTCATTTCAGTGGAGTTCACTTCGAATCAAGAAGAAAATCTGGGTCAAATGTTAAGGGAGCATAAGAAAGCTAATGAATGAATGGCCACAGATATCCTAGGAATAATCCCTTCTATATGCACGCATTGTATTTTGTTGGAGAAGGATGCCAAGCCCACAAAGCAAGGCCAATGCAAGCTAAATCCTTCAATGATGGAAGTTGTGAAGGACGAAATGCTGAAGTTTCTCAATGTTGGGATCATTAGCCAATCTCCAACAGTAAGTAGGTAAGTAGGTGTTGGAGTTATGTAAATATATTTCCCTGAAAAGCAAGTGTATTTACATGTAACTTTATCTTCTTCAATTATAGTTTTGTAATGAAAATATTTATTATTAAGAAAATAAAAGAGTTTGGCTTTATCTATGTGAGCGTTATATATCTAGTCAAAAGGTACCAAGATTCTTTTGTAAGTAATATACATATACATAGAGACATATATGAAACATGTATATTATAAGAATCTAAATTAATTGATTCACATTTGAATAATCAAGTTGGTCACTTGATTATTGCTTAGATTGCAGTATTGCGATTTATCTCCATGTAAGTAAAGGAGTTTACTTAAAGGGAATGATGAGTTTCATATCATGATAGTAGTAGACTATTGATAATGGCACTATTAAATGAATTTGGAATCAAGTATGTTTTTAAGAATAAAGTGGGCCGATAGTTTAATCTTAAAACATACAAATTAAGCATTCGTTTATTATGAACTATAATCTTGATGAGTGGTGAACTCATATGTATTTCATTATAATTCTTGATACGATCATAATGGATTTTTACAGAGTATTAATCCAGTGTCTACATGTTGGAATTATTAATTGAAACATGTATCAGGGAACATTCACTCAAATAAAGAATTTATAGTGCTACCATCATTTCTAGATGTTTTAAGGAGATTTGATAATTAAATTGGCGCCAGTAGTTTGATGGACTAGCTACCCATCAAGTCTTGACACCAAGATGAGATCTTGTATGTTAATCACCATATAATATACAATGGGAGATCTAGAAGGAAAAATCAACATAAGGGCAAAACGGTAATTTTACCCTTTGCTGTGAGGATGGCTATAATAAGGTTCTAAATAGGGTTTGCAATTGGACATGAAATATGTGTTCTCATAATATTTAATAATTCAAGAGTTCAACTAATTTTCTTTAGTGGAATGATATTTAGTTAATAAGCTAGAATTAATTTTAATGAGATTAAATTAATTATGGGCTTATTGAAGCTTGAATTATCAAAGTCTAATAAGATTCCCCACTTGGCTTTAAGGAAGGTTATCAAGCTAAGTAAGAAATATAAATGGAGGTTTTATAAGCTAATAATTGAATATTGGGCTTGCTTTAATTAATTGTTAATTAGAAGCCCAAATGTACATTTAGAAAGGGCTAGATTTTAGTTTAATGTAATTAATTAGATTAATTATATTAAAACAATTTTTTAAAGAGAGAAGTAGCAATTTTGGTTTTCTTAGGTTAAATGTGCAGCTGCACATTTGACATTAAAATGCTAAAATAAAGATAGTCTTTATTATGGTTTATCATCATTAAATGGAGTTATGAACTTACCATTAAATGGTTTAATGGTTATCTTTTAATGTTAGCATGTAACCTATTTGCATCCATTAGATTAAAGAAGCAAGATGTACATTACATTTGATGGACCATCTTCCTTCTTTCTTCTTAAAAAATCCAAAATTGATAATTCAATTTTAGGTTATGGTCTTTTCATATAGCCATTTTAAAAATAAATGAAGAGAGTCTCATTTATTGGTTGCTTTATGATTGATTAATGAAAGAAGTCATGCATTGGATGCCTCTCTCTTCTTTCATTCCATGCATAACCGAATTTGATAGTGTAAGAAAGTCTTCTTGCATGTTTTTAGACACTCTCTCCTTTCATGCAAGTGTGAACCGAAATTACCAAGTGAAAAAGTTTCATTTTTGGTTCATCTTCTTCTAAGAAAATCTCCTCCAAACATTTCTTCTCCTTTCCCACCAAAGGATTTTGTTAACCTAGTTGTCCTTGAAGAACAAGTGGTAAATCAAATTGGTTGAGGATACAACAATAATGAGAAGATAGATTGCTAAAGGAAAAGATTCAAAGGCAAAGGATTTAGATACAAGAAGAAGGAGAGGATAGCGCAGCGAGGATTTAAAGTTATAGCAAAGGAGTTGGTAATACTCCTCATCTTGTTTATGTTTTCTATTATCCTTATACCATATCATTTATGGATTAGCATTATGATTTGGATTTGTTGCTTCCGCTGGAAAAATGATTTCGTAAAAGTTTTAAAATCTACCGTTTCTCTAAATATAACATGCTTTCTTTTTCCGATTCAATAATTAGTATCAGAGCCAGTTTCTAATGCATGATTTCGATTCCTATATGTTTGATGCATGGGTTGGCAATTTTTATATGTATGCTGAGTATTTTCTATGTGATAGAAATATATATGTTGTATGTGTTGCTCTTTTGGTTGTCCATAGAAGTTACAATTACCTTGTAAGATTTCTTCTTTTGGTTGTAAAAAGGAGGGTGGTCTATCATCACCATATTTCCTCCTTGGCTTCATTTTTCTATTTTCTTTGATTTTGTAATGTACAAAATGATGTGATGATGAAGATGGAGCAGCCATGGATTGAAGAAATGGAGAGGTAAAACATTTCGGTGTATCCTTTTGTGTATTGGCATAAGTTTTGTGAAAACAAAGATGCTAGAATTTTGTTTCAATAGATCACATTTCGGTTTTTAATGTAAAAACAAGTGCTGGATTTTTGTTTCAAAGAATCAAATTTTGGTGTTGATAAAATATTAAGTGCTGGTTTTTATTTTCATGAAATGAGTTTTTGTTTTAATGAAAAAAAGTTCTGGAATTTTTTGTCATATCAAAGATTCGATTTTTTAAAAATCTAGTGCTGGAATTTTGTTTTTCAAAGTGACAAAAATCGGTTTTTATATATGCCATTGCATTTTGTTTACCAAATGGGCCGGATCATGTGAGTGAAGAGTTCGAAGTAAAAGATCCAAGTCCAAGAAGAATACTTTGGGCCTAAAAGGCTTGTAATTAGTTTATGCTTCTAGGATGGACAATCAAAAGTGGCTTTATTAGTTCATGTGATGAATGGAGAAATGAATGCTTATAATATGTGATATTATGTGATTGCATGTCATTTAGAAAATTGTCAACCCTAGGCCTTGCCATGCATTCATTATGTATGAGATATATAATGAAACAATATAGGATGGATAATAAATTGCATCTAGATAAGATGGTAATCAAAACTTAAAGCCCAAAAAGATTGAGTGGGAGAGGATGCTCATATGAGAGTCCACGGTCTCCAAATGATGGCCCATCGGAGGGCAAGGATCTTAGATCTTGCATGGTTTGGGTCTCCTTAGGGATAAGCCCACTTATTGATAGCAAATGTGACCTCCCACCGAGCCAAGGTTTGTAGACATCTTTAGTGTATGAATCAAATGGTTAAACACTCAACATTTTTTATCAATAAACTGCCCAACGTAGCTCTGTGATTGGACCAAATTTATATTATAAATTAGGCCCGTTTTCTTTAGTAATTATGCATTTGTTGACTCCTGATTTATGATTTTTATGCTTATTTTGGTCCCGCACATTGATTTTTGATAAATTGCACATTGTTAATATTTTGTTGTCATTTGTCATTAATTTTGCATAATTTTTATTGGGACAATTGATACTGCGAATGGGTTGTATTTTGTAGGACCAAAGGAGTCAACATTCAACAAGTCAACACGCCGCGAGACTCGCTGGGGCGAACCAAACTCTCCATTCGCCGAGGCGAATTAATGGTATTTAATTCTTTCGCATGCGAAAGTGACCATTCAACGTCACGATTCACCGAGGCGAATTAATGGTATTTAATTCTTTCACCATGGCAAAGTGACCATTCAACGCCATTGCCGCAATAACGGCCATTAGACGCAAGCGAAAGTCGGATAATCCGCCTATATTTGGCAAAAGTTCCATTGTTCGACCCGCCCGACGCATCCCTATAAAACTTTGCCATTTAGGGCAAAAAGAGAGACGGCCGCATGAGTTTTCTTCTTCTTCCTTCGCTTCTAATAGTTTTCGTTTTCGTTTGTTTTTTTGATTCGCCGCTTCAGTAGGACGACGCCATCTCATTCATCTCTTCCATCGCTTTCTCATCTGCGTTACATTCGTCATTGGAAACATGAACCGAGGTGATCCTTCAACAATAAGATTTCATCCGATTACCATGGTCGGCTAAGTGTCCTATCTTCGAAATGTAGCAATGGTTGGAGTTAGTGAGCTAAACAAGGGTAATCGATTATAGTTAGGATTTGATTTGTATTTGCAATGATCCGAGTTGGTATTTTTGCAATGTATTTCGATTGAATCTTGCTATAGTTTAGTAGGATGTTAACTATGATCTATGGTATGGATCGATTTGTTGAAGTTTGTGCCAAATACATGAAGTCTCATGTATGTTAAATGATTTGCATGAGTTGATTTAATCTACCTAGTTGTGTTTGGTTAAATTAATTTTGTGTTTATTTGATTAACTGTTGCATTAATCATTCCATAGCATACACTAAGGTTTTAACTAATTTTAATTAATCGAGTTGATTAATTAATTTTTGGACTTAACGAGTTGTTAAGGTTTAGCTTTCAAATTTAGTGGATTTCAAACTTCGATATTATTTTGAACGATGATGACCCGAGCTACATTTTCGTGAGAGTTTTAGTAAGTTGATTTCAAACTTGTTTAATTTCAATCGTTTAGTTTTCTAAAATCCCAAAACATTTATTCTTACTTTGGCTTAGTTTAATTTTTAGTTAATCAAATCAAAACCTCCTTTTATTGCTTTAATTGCATGCATCATTCAAACATTAGGCTAGTCTAGGATCGATTAGTACTTCGGTTCCTTGAGAGTCGACCGAGGTTGCATCTCGATTGCAATCCTTGGTATAAATTTTATTTGACGGTTTCGAGGATCAATTTTAATATTGAACGATAATCGACGATCAAATTGGCGCGTTGTCGGGAATCAAATTAATTGGTTCTTTAGGTTAGCCGATGTTTGTTTTGATTTTAATTTTTGTTGTTTACATTTTATTTGCATTGCATAATTTCATTCTTAATTTACATTCGCTTAAGTGTTTTTAGTGTTAATTACATTTGTGATTTCATTACGCTTTGTTCTAAGTGTTTAGTCCGATTGTTTTTGTTTATTGTGCTTAATTTTTAGTTAATTTCGTTTGCTTTGCTTTGGTCGTGCTTTTGGTCGTGGCGAGTTCATTGTTAAATCACAATGAGTTCATCGACCGCAATGCGAGTTCATATATTCGCCGCAATGAAAGTTACAATTTTACTCGATTCGCGCAAGAAGTTCTTACACGTCGCGCGAACTCGAGTGAATTGAAGCCTTACTATCCGCTGTCGTTTTAGTGAGCTATCTTAGGTGAACTTCTCTTGTGCATGCCCCGTAGACTTAGGCTACTTCATTTTCAACCTGAAATTGAGCGACACGTTAGACAACTTAGGAAAAACAAGAGAGAGCAAGAAAGACTTAGCATACTAGATCGACTAGAATCTGAGATGGCTGAACAACAAGAATATCTCGGTCACCCACCCCGAAATGGAGATCACGGTCTTAACGGTGACCAGGAACGCGTAGATGACAACAATGCGAACATTAGACGTAGAACAATCCGCGAAGCTACGACTTCGGACGTAAACTACGATCCTTTCACTGCTGCCTGCCCTAATTTCGACGTCAATTTCGAAGTTAAAGGTTTATTGATCAACTCTCTCCCCAAATTTCACGGTTTGGCGGGAGAGGACCCTACATGCATCTTCAAGCCCTTACCATGATTTGTCGAGTATGAAGCCTGTAGGAGCACATCTGGACCGGTCTTTGTGGAAGGTATTCCACTTGTCGTTAGAAGGAAAGGCCCGGAGTGGTACATGAGCCTCCCAAGGCATGTCGCAAATGCCTATCACAGTTGGGCCAACTTATGGAAAGCTTTTTGGAAAAGTATTTTCCAGCTTCTAGGACATCGTCGATGAGAAAGGAGATATATTCGCCAAACAAGATTGTGACGAGTCCTCAGATGATTTTGGAGCAGATTCCAAGATCTGTTGTCTCGGTGCCCCATCATCGGATCCACGATGAACAATTGGTTCAATATTTTTATGATGGGGTGAAGAATCAAGAGAAAGGAATGTTGGATTTGCGTCGGGAGGTTCGTTGATTGACCTCACCGCACTGTAAGCAGGCCCTGATTAAGAGAATGGCCTGAATCATCAACGATATAGTGTCCGTGATTCCGTGAACGTGAATGAAGTAGGAGCCATGACTCAAACTAAGAGAATGGAGAGCACGGAATCGAAGTAGATTCCTTGAAACATCGGATAACTTCCGTTATCCTCGATCACTGCTGAACTTAAGAATCGAATGTGCATCGCCCATCGCTTTCATTGAATCGGTCGCATTCTAGTTGCGAATCTTGTGGATCGGTGATGCACATCTCCGATGTCTGTCCGGAAGGTATGAAGAAGTGTCATTGTTTACCCAGTGCAGACAAAATTCTAAGTGGGACCGTACTCAACACATATAACGAAGGATGGAGATCTCATCCTAACTTCATTGGAGGAATAATGAAGGAAGAGCACCCAACCGCTTTCAATAAGGGAGTGGAGTGGACCATCTACAAATCAGCTTCCGATCAAGAAGCGTTGGCGGTGCAACCACGTACCACCAAAAGAGGACACTAATCAGCTTCGCATGGTATGATGGCGTTGATGAAAGAGGAACGAACTTCTACAAAGAAATCAATTCAACGCCATCGCAAACCTCATCCAACGGGACTCCGCTAAGAATGTTGCCCGCTTTAGTGCCTTGGAAAACGCATGGATCAATGGGAGACCAAGGAGAGAACTTGAACTCATATGTCACTCAATTGTCTAATAATTTGAGTGACAACCAAGCTAGAGTAGCGGAACCATTCCCTCCAACACAAGAATAAACCCAAGAGTTTAAATGCAATTGAGTTGAGGTGGAAAGAAAGTGCATTCGACATTCCAAGAAGAAGAATGCACCAAGAAATTGAGGTTAAAGATGCGCCTCAAGTGAGAGAGAAGCAAGTCAGCGATCAGAGAGTGATCGCAAGAAGAGCTTCGAGAGAAAGGAAGCAAGCCTCAAAGAACAAGGAACTACTTTAGAGAGTTCCAACGATCAAGCAAAGGATGGAGAGTCAAGCAAGCAAGCGGTAAAGGTGAAGAGGTAAATATTCATGAACTTCCGCTTCCTAATTCAGTATATGATGAGTAAGCTTAAAAGAGAAACAACATGAGAAGGATATCATTGATCTGTTTGGGAAAGTGGAAGTGAATGTCCCTTTACTTGATTTGGTTAGCGAGTTCCGCCTATGCTAAATATTTGAAGGATCGTGTACAAATAAGAAAAGTTTAGGCGAATGAGAGGGTGCAAGTGAGCTCAAATGTGTCACCTTGTTTAAGCCGCAGATACCAAGAAATGTCGGGACTCGGATCTTTTACCATCCCTTGCACCTTAGGAAAGTGACCATAGGTAGAGCTTTGCTAGATCTAGGGCAGCGATAAATGTGATGCCCGAGTCAAGATATAAGGCCTTGGGGTGAAGAGTATTAAGCCCACATCTGTTATTCTCCGGTTAGGCGATAGGTCATTTAGGCATCCCGTGGGAATTATTGAAGACATTCGGTCCGGGTTAAAGGCTTAGTGTTTCCTGCGGATTTTAAGTGTTAGACATGACCTCAAGTGGTACATGACACTTCTCCGATCCTTGGGCGACCCTTCCCACGGATCATGCGAGCACAATGATTAACATGAAGGAAGGAAAGATCACCATGGAGGTTGGTGATCAACACGTTAGCTTCAACATGTATGAAGCTATGAAGCACCTAACGAGGATTACTCCTTGCTTGGGGTGAATATGCTTGATGTTGTGATTGATGATGCTTGTTTCAATTTGCGAAACTCTAACCCGACCACTAATGATCTCTTTCGAGGCGCTTCTATTTTGATGATAGTGCGGTGCTTATTCGGATACGGAATGGACATGGAGCTGCCCGGGACCCAAACTATTGACATGGAGCTTGGATATCAACCGCACGTCCATCCCGAGCTACAAGATCCACCGTGAGCACCAGGTGTTTCTTTTCCTGCATTTTCAATATATTTGTGCACATTATTTGATTTGACTTGAAATGTTGCGTTGCATGAATGTGTTGATTAAGTGTGGGGAGCAACCCATCCAAAGAGAAATATTTGTAGTTAAGTAGGATTTTCATTTCATTTCAATAAATTGATTCCTCTTGTTAGCTCGCATGTTTCATGCTTCTATGTGTGCCTACGATGCTTACGCCATCGGACAATGCCATGTTTAAGTGTGGGGAACCGTTCCCTTTATATTCTGCATTGTACACCTATTAAAATTTGTCCATAATTTTGTAGGCCGTTGCTTTTCTTGATAAATTTGGACTCAATCAAAACATTTTCTGACTTGTTCTTTTGTGCCTTGCATGCAAAACCCTTATAAGTTTCAAACCGATACTTGAGTTTTGAAAATGCTCTCCATTCTTGAACAATAATTGGTTTTGGCAAAATTTTAACTTTTGAAGTTTTCAAAACAAAGTAAATGGGAGCATGCTAACAAGGTAGCATTTTAAGTTTTAAGACTTGAGATTGATCATTGAGACAAAACCTTATTGGAAGGATATTCGAGCCAAATTTTTCTTCTATATTTTGTGTGTGCATCTGCTAGTCCATTCTTCTCTAGAACTTGTGTCAATTTTTACTCAAAGCTTGATGGACTAGATTTTGTGGATATGATAGAGGCGTTCTTTCTTTCGACTCTTTCCCCAAACACTAACCCTTAAACACTTTTTCCTCTTGCTAGCCCCTTGAGCCTTTTGCTATGAGCATTTGCATACATTCTTAGATGATCGGTAGTCTGTGTTTAGTTATTAGCTGTTGAAAAAAAAAAGTGTGTTGAAAAATGAAAAAGTGTTAGTCTTGTGTATCCCGAAAAGGGATCATAATGTGTTGTATCCCGAAAAGGGATCAGCATCTCAAAATAAAATAAAAAAAGTGTGTGTATTCAATTTATTTTAGTATAGTGTTTTAGTTTTGCTGTTGACATCGATTCCTCACTTTATGCGCATGCTCATATTTTTTTTCTTTCTTTCACATCATCCATTCATTTAGCCCTCCGCTCATTACAACCCTTAAAGACCTCTTGATCTTCAAATTGATAGTCCTTGTAGTGGAGAAATAAAATTGATACAAGCCTATGGTAGGAGATGTATTAAGCAGATTGAGAGAAAAATATCCCTACTATACAAGTGAGACGAGCGTAAACACCATATCCTGAGTGATTCTCTGTTGTTCAATCTCTTGTGCTTAAATTCTTTCAATGTTTGTTTTATTAGCACTCTTTCAATTTGCTGCGTTAGAATTCTGAGAAAGTGGATTGAGTCAATTTTGGTTGTTGTTTAAGCATGGGCAGAATTTTCTTTTACTCTTGTACCTTTTTGACTCTTATAAGCTTTGTTCAGGAGTACAAAGGTTTAAGTGTGGGGGAATTTGATTGGACCAAATTTATATTATAAATTAGGCCCGTTTTCTTTAGTAATTATGAATTTGTTGACTCCTGATTTATGATTTTTATGCTTATTTTGGTCCCGCACATTGATTTTTGATAAATTGCACATTGTTAGTATTTTGTTGTCATTTGTCATTAATTTTGCATAATTTTTATTGGGACGATTGATACTGCGAATGGGTTGTATTTTGTAGGACCAAAGGAGTCAACATTCAACAAGTCAAGGCGAACCAAACTCTCCATTCGCCGAGGCGAATTAATGGTATTTAATTCTTTCGCCGCGACGAGTGACCATTCAACGTTCGCTGTAGCGAACGAAGCCATTAGCCGCAACGAAAGTCGAATAATCCGGCCTATATTTGGCAAAAGTTCCTTTGTTCGACCGGCCTGCACGCATCCTATAAAACTTTGCCATTTAGGGCAAAAGAGAGACGACGCATGAGTTTTCTTCTTCTTTCCTTCGCTTCTAATAGTTTTCGTTTTCTGTTTGTTTTGCAGATTCGCCGCTTCAATGGACGACGCCTTGATCTCATTCATCTCTTCCATCGCTTTCTCATCTGCGTTACGTTTCGTCGTTGGAAACATGAACCGAGGTGATCCTTCAACAAATAAGATTTCATCCGCACCATGGTCGGCTAAGTGTCCTATCTTGAAATGTAGCAATGGTTAGAGTTCCGTGAGCTAAACAAGGGTAATCGATTATAGTTAGGATTTGATTTGTATTTGCAATGATCCGAGTTGGTATTTTTGCAATGTATTTCGATTGAATCTTGCTATAGTTTAGTAGGATGTTAACTATGATCTATGGTATGGATCGATTTTGTTGAAGTTTGTGCCAAATACATGAAGTCTCATGTATGTTAAATGATTTGCATGAGTTGATTTAATCTACCTAGTTGTGTTTGGTTAAATTAATTTTGTGTTTATTTGATTAACTTTGTTGCATTAATCATTCCATAGCATACACTAAGGTTTTAACAAATTTTAATTAATCGAGTTGATTAATTAATTTTGGACTTAACGAGTTGTTAAGGTTTAGCTTTCAAATTTAGTGGATTTCAAACTTGATATTATTTTGAACGATGATGACCCGAGCTACATTTTCGGAGAGTTTTAGTAAGTTGATTTCAAACTTGTTTAATTTCAATCGTTTAGTTTTCTAAAATCCCAAAATATTTATTCTTACTTTGGCTTAGTTTAATTTTAGTTAATCAAATCAAAACCTCCTTTTTATTGCTTTAATTGCATGCATCATTCAAACATTAGGCTAGTCTAGGATCAGTTAGTACACTGGTTCCTTGAGAGTCGACCCGAGGTTGCATCCTGTATTGCAATCCTTGGTATAAATTTTATTTGACCGGTTTCCAAGGATCAATTTTAATATTGAACGATAAGCCGACGATCACTCTGCTGGTAAAAGTATGGACCAAATTAAAACGCTTCTCAAAAAGTTGAGCATGAGATGCTTGGTAGTTTTTTTTTAGTGGGAGGGTCCCAGTTTTTCTTTTAATAGATAAGACGGTCCACCGTCACTTAGTCTGCTATAGATAAGAAAAATAACCGTCATATAATGTTTTAATTTTTTAAGTTTTGTTAAATCTATCATCATGCATACATGCATCATGAATTTATACAAAGTTCCATTAATCGTTAGCTAGTATGCTTATGTTTTAATAATTTATATTTTCATATATAATCAACCACAAAATGAATCCCCTCACCCTACTCTTGACTAATAACAAATTGGAAAACGGAGATAATTTTAATGAATGGAGACGTAACCTTGACATTGTTCTTCAATATGAATGTATTTCATGGGTGTTAACAAAAAATGAGCCTACACCTCCAGGTGAAGCTTAAACTCTTGAGCAAGTCCAACAACATGAGTGTTGGCAGAATGCTGACAAGACTAATAAATGTTATATTCTGGTTTCTGTTAGCAGCATGTTGCAAAAGCAAATTACTTGTATGAAAACTGCTAGTGCAATGGTCCATCACATACATGAGATGTTTGGTGTGAGGACTAGGTGTAACACCCCACTCCCGCAAGACCCGAACCCGATATCGATGGTGATATCCGAGTCCGTGCCCCGCGAGGGTGGCGTGTTAACCACTCATTCAGAAATCGGTACATTATTCTTTTTTTAAAACACATGTGCGGAATTCCATACCCAAATTGGGTACTCATTCAATCACATCCAATTTCAATACACACATTTTCAAAAGCCACTGAGGTCAATTTCACAAATACAAATAAATACTTTATTACAAAAATAAAGACAAGTAATGCAGACACGAACTGATCCCGACTTCTGACCTTCACTTGAATCCTGCAAACATACTCCCGTTTTACTACCGGGGTACTCTTCAATTCCTAAAAAATAATTGCAATGTTAGGTGAGTTTGCGAACTCAGTGAGAAACCATCATCGATGGTTCACTCAACGCATGCATAACCAAACAATTCACATCTTATCACATATTATCACATTCCAAATTAACTCAGGCATTGCCAATTTATACATATATAAGGCGTATCACCTTTCACACTATTCACATACATATCGACACTGCACACACAAATCTCTTCCCATAATTTCCATTGTTTTACTTTAAGTTGTGACTGGGCGCTTAACGGAACAAAATTCAGATACAGTTAGGGAGTAGGAGAGCCCTCTGGGTATACACTGACTCCCCTCGAGTTCAAAGCTCGGTTCATTCACAGTAATTACATTTTAAGCAAGTAGGAGAGCCCCCGGGGTATGCACTACTGCTCGCTCACATTAGGGATAGGAGAGCCCTCTGGGTATGTACTATTCCCTTTTCACAATTGATGAGCTTATAGCTCCGATCAGAATATGCTCGATCCTGACCATTATTTATTAACCAATTATAGATTTCACAAGTTCATTCATATCTCTATAGACAATACACATGTATCAAATCACATTTCCAATCATTTCACAGCAACATTAACATGCAGTATACACATTTTGCACTTCAATATCACGTTCAAATACTTCGGACACCCATGGTCCGAAATCAATCAAAACAAACACATATATCCCTCCATTCTCTCCACATGGCATAATGGTAAGATATTAAACACATAAAGGCTGAGGAACCAACTAGGTTACTCACCTGAACTTCCTAGCTGTTTCCTGGAAGCTCCAGCACTGTCCGTAGATTATCGATCCATCGGCTCCATAACAATCAATTAATTTCATTCATTACAAAATGCACAGTCAAAATAATTAATGATGTATATGCCTTGAATAACAAATGTACTATGCCTATTCATGATTTTCCCGGTACCATTTCCCCCTTTCCACTTTCTTTTACTCAATGATCACTATCGGCTCATTTTGATTCAATAACACGTCGTAAAACTCACCAATTTCGTTTATGCCAATTAGTTCCATTTGTCAATTCATATGCACTAACCGAAGCTCACAAGATCTCAAAACCAATTTTCATTTTGAACTAAATCAAATTCACTTAATAAAGACTCCAATTACCACAATTCATATATTGAAATTCTCATAATTATAACCCAATCATCGTGAAACTATCCTTAGGTTGCAATACAATCACATTCATAACTTCTTTCACTAAATGAGATCTCTAAAACCCGAATTCAAACTCTCATTCTTTTCCTTAATCATAAACCTCATTCACTAGATCATAGCAAATCAAACCTCACATCAATTGGAGGTCTACATAATTAGTTATACCTCAAAACTCCAATTAAAACACATCAGAAACTGTTCCTCGTCGCGATGCACAGACGCCGTCGACGCAGTGGAGTGGTATTTCGCCATGACGTCTTGGCCTTCGCCGGCGAAGCGTTTCCTTCGGGCTAGCCCCGACGTGAGGGAGAGGGCTCGCCGCGGCGTTAATGATTCACGCTCGTCGCGACGTCCCCACCTTTCTCATCGCGACGTCTAAACACTTTCCTTGTCGCGACGTCTAAACACTTTCCTCGTCGCGACGTCTAAATATTTATTCGTCGCGACGTGTGACCCTGGTTTGTCTTCTCCGATTTCCTTTTTCCTCTTTCTCTCTCCAAAATCTAGTATTAACTCAACTTAAACACTCAAATCTCTAACAATTAACCCCATGCATGTTTTAAACACAATAATAAACAGCATGAAATCATATACTTACCAATCGAAGCTCAATCCCTAAACCTTAAAATCTCCGAAAATCTCTTCCAACCTCTAGCAATCACGGTGATCTCCATAGCCAAGCTCAACATCAACCTCTCTAAAGTTTCTAGCTAGTCTTCAACCATAATGAAGGAGAAACAAGCAAGAATCAAGAAGAAGACAGGAACGAAGATCACCGAGGAAGGAGAAAAGGGTTCGTGCCCTAGGAGAAGAGAATTCCTTTTCTCTTTTCGAAATTCTAAGGCATTTATAAGGCTAATTCCATATATCTCTTGTCCCCTTTTTCCTCATAATACAAGAAATTCTGTTACTCTTTTCACGATCATTTTCGATCCAATTTGTCTCTAAATTTCAATGACTCGACATATTTAAACTCTTAAATCATATTTCTAATTTCCATAGCCATAGGACAATTATTTCGGTTCTATTCAGTCAATCGGTCTGCCATTTGGAGAATTTCCGGTCTGGACATTTTCTCCTTATTATTCCGAAAACTTGTCCTAACGATCACTGTCATTTTGCGATCACTCTAACACAGTTCCAATTCCACCATTCACACTCAATTATTCCATAATTCACAATAAATCATAATCCAATCTAATTATCTCACACATTCATAGTTCAAATCGTTTACAAAATCAAATGCCAGGAAAAGTCATGAATGCATGTACCTATATGTGCATGTGCCAAATGACTCAGTCCTTTACAATCAGAGGCCAAATAAATGTTCACATCAGAAATATGAAATGCAAATTACTAGCCTGACCAAATTGACCCATATACCCTTCCCATTAGGGTCGGGATGTTACAATTCTCCCCTTCTTACAAAAATTTCATCCTCGAAATTTCATATACGATTGATCAGGAAGGCAGGGGAATTGTTCCGATCACTAAATACTGTTTCCCACTTATTTCACTATATAGCCAATTTCTGTCAAATAACTGAAATCAATACTATCAATCACTCTTTATCTTTTCTCTAACTTTACACAGTCTCATTGTTTCCTCAAGATCACTCGCAATTCTTTACTTTCGATATCGATAATACATATGTCAGATCATAACAATATTTCCAAATTCGACCATGTAACTTTTTACTTAAACCGAATCATCTTTTAGGTTTTCAACCGACTTACCAATCCTTAATTCTATTTACACCATATCACGGAGGGGCCACTTTTAAAGAATTTAGCTTTCCTAATTCACCTTTATCTCATCTTAGTGTATCTTGGCGAGGCGATACACTTGAAACACTTCATTTATCGCTAGCGACTACATCTCTATAGCTTTTAAAACACTAATCTTGTAAGGTTCCAATAACCTCAATATAATCAATTTGACTTATTGACATTAACTTTAATTTTTAACCCTCATACAAAATCCAAATGGTGTCACCAATATACAATTGATATACACTCAATCAATTTGAACTGTACATCAATCTCATGTCCCTAGGAACTCCAAAATATCAATCTCACATTTATCTCCAACAGTCAAATCTGTTGGTTACTCACACCTATAATCATTTGATTTAACACGCTAAACTATCAATTCCTCTTTCGATTTTCTCGTACTAAACCATAATACTCTAATCGCTTCTCGCGATTTCTCTAACAGTTTCTCGATAACATTCGCAAATGTCAACACCTTAATTTGGTCTTTGCCGATCGTTTTAAATATACACACCAGTTTCGGAATTCCAATAAAAAATAATACTTTCTTTTTTTTGCCCCATTTGCTAGCTCGACGATTTTTACTCAGTCATACAATCAAAACCTTATCGCTCAAATTGTGATCATCTCATTTGGATTTCCTATTCAATCCATTTAATTTCATGACTAGCATAATTTGAATTATTCAATCGCTTAATTCTTTTCAAATCTTTCGAATTCACAAAATACCTCTATCACTATTGATTTGCACATTCGTAGACATCTTCAATTGTTTCTGTACAATTTTTGTCTCCAAGCTTTTAGAGCAACACTCATTACAACAGATCTCAAATCATCAATCACAATACAACCCATGAAGTTTTACTTGTCCCAAGGTACAAAAATCACTTTACACACTTTCATCAGATTACATTATAACCTTTACTGGGACATTTCAGTATATAATGCAAAATCTCCAAATCCCGTATACATATATAAGTCCCTAACAATTTCGCATTGTATCCATACCCCTATCGTCATTAAGTCTCCCAATGCCATTTTCGAATAATAATTCATCCACTATTTATTCAATCAAGGTCAAATTCACTCTTATGAAGTTCGTCATAGGATACAATTTCCTCATCTATGCCGATTTATCTTCTTTACTTTTCAAATGCATTTAATCGATCATCGATGATCTTCATCATTTCCCAATCTGAATGCACTCAAGACACTTTACTTTTCAAGTAGCACAATACTATTAGGGCATTGTCACCTCGGACAATTTCAATCCAAAATTCCTTATACCCGTTGATCAACTTGTATAACTCTTTAAATATCAAAAGTCTCCAATGAGGAACGATTTTCTTATAATTTTCTCAATTCCATCACAACATATTCTGACATATGTTCCTTTTACCCTAATTTCTCCACATAACCCAATTTATTTGCAATAGGTCACTGCCTGCGTTAAATAAACATTCATCAAATCAATTTCGTATTTTCAGCACATAATTACACAAACCATACACGAATCTATTTTCTCCTCATATTCGCAATTACTATTTTCTTAATGTTCAGTAATTCTCTTACATAATTGGATTCATCTCATCATCATAATGAAAGCATTTTCTACCTCTTACGCTCGAGTCTCTGCTAGAATTAAGACTCCAAATTAACTTGTAATTCATTTCAAATTTATCTCTATACAATCCTTGCATTGATCACTATTTAATTGAATCATTCGAGCAACTTAATCCAATTTAGGTAAATTCTTCTTTGCAAGTAGATTTCTTACTATTTTCATCAATACAACTTATGAAATTCCTCAATATCACAGTCATCACATTTCTTATCAGTCATTCTCTATGCCACAGGGACTCAGTTTCCAACCATACACAATATCCCATGCAGATCAATCTATTCCATAATCCATATCATCATAACATCCTTTTAATAGTTCTCAACGAGTGTCCGGCAAAAATCATTGCATCGATGTACCAATTAGTCACTTACACTAAGGATACACAATACTCTCTTTTGCACCTATCCTCACTCGTGAGGATTATATCATGATCAAGTCCTCAACATGTAACAATTTCAATTCATTCCCAATAAATCACTATAATCATCACATCTTATATGAAAATGTATTCTCATCAATTTACCCATTAATAGCTTATACTACTAAGAACTCTTTAATCACATTTAACTTTAGATAACCTTTCTCTTTTTGGTACCACATTAATAGTCTCCCTTCTTTCTCAATTGATTTCTCATAAACACTTTCTTTTCTCATTCAAACTTTATACACTACAATCATCCCCTTAATTTACTTCTCATGCCATCTCCACATACACGAGACAATTTCGGTTAATATTTTTCACTTACCATGGGGCTCCCATAATCAGGTGTGTATTCACTTAGGCAAATCAACTAAACCGGAACATCTGTTTCACTTATCAGTATCATTGTCTTACCTCTCAATCTTTTCATTATTACATCGCACCCTTCTATTTTCACACTCAAAAGGCAACATCATATATATACCATCATTCTTGATTTCTCTCTAATGTAATCGAGTCACAGTCATAAATCATTTTTCATAACACTCGTCACAGTAATCAATCTCAATTATAACCTTTCATTTCATCCACATTATACACTTGTACTCTTGTCATTTCTATCATAGCTCTAATTTCCTCTATCAGTTCAGAACATATTCATATCTATCTTACATTCAAGGATATACCGGGGGTATAACCCGGATATCGCCTTCTATAATGTATCCACTAGTACCAATACACTCAATCTTCATTTGTCAAATCGAATCATATACCTTTTTCCGATTTCATGATATCCACAACTGGCATTTATCCTATTCTGATATATCATCAATGCCCTCACAAATTCTAACGACTGAAACAATTGGTATAGGCTCCTATATGTGACTCATATACTAGACTGGGGATTAGTTGTCACTGTCTGCCATGACATGACTTAAATGCATGTAACTTGACACATTTTTCAGAACGCCCATGTAAGATTGTACTTCTGGGCTCTGATACAAAAAATGTAACACCCCACTCCCGCAAGACTCGAACCCGATATCGATGGTAATATCCGAGTCCGTGCCCCGCGAGGGTGGCGTGCTAACCACTCATTCAGAAATCAGTACATTATTCTTTTTTTAAAACACATGTGCGGAATTCCATACCCAAATTGGGTACTCATTCAATCACATCCAATTTCAATACACACATTTTCAAAAGCCACTGAGGTCAATTTCACAAATACAAATAAACACTTCATTATAAAAATAAAGACATGTAATGCAGACACGAACTGATCCCGACTTCTGACCTTCACTTGAATCCTGCAAACATACTCCCGTTTTACTAACGGGGTACTCTTCAATTCTTGAAAAATAATTGCAATGTTGGGTGAGTTTGCGAACTCAGTGAGAAACCATCATCGATGGTTCACTCAACGCATGCATAACCAAACAATTCACATCTTATCACATATTATCACATTCCAAATTAACTCAGGCATTGCCAATTTGTACACATATAAGGCGTATCACCTTTCACACTATTCACATACATATCGACACTGCACACACAAATCTCTTCCCATAATTTCCATTATTTTACTTTGAGTTGTGACTGGGCGCTTAACGGAAAAGAATTCAGATACACTTAGGGAGTAGGAGAGCCCTCTGGGTGTACACTGACTCCCCTCGAGCTCAAAGCTCGGTTCATTCACAGTAATCACATTTTAAGTAAGTAGGAGAGCCCCCGGGGTATGCACTACTGCTCGCTCACATTAGGGATAGGAGAGCCCTCTGGGTATGCACTATTCCCTTTTCACAATTGATGAGCTTATAGCTCCGATCAGAATATGCTCCAATCACAACCATTAACCAATTATCGATTTCACAAGTTCATTCATATCTCTATAGACAATACACATGTATCAAATCACATTTCCAATCATTTCACAGCAGCATTCACATGCAGTATACACATTTTGCACTTCAATATCACGTTCAAATACTTCAGACACCCGTGGTCCGAAATCAATCAAAAGAAACACATATATCCCTCCATTCTCTCCACTTGGCATAATGGTAAGATATTAAACACATAAAGGCTGAGGAACCAACTAGGTTACTCACCTCAACTTCCTAGCTGTTTCCTGGAAACTCCAGCACTGTCCGTGGATTATCGATCCATCGACTCTATAACAATCAATTAATTTCATTCATTACAAAATGCACAGTCAAAAATAATTAATGATGCACATGCCTTGAATAACAGATGTACTATGCCTATTCATGATTTTCCTGGTACCATTTCCCCCTTTCCACTTTCTTTTACTCAATGATCACTATCGGCTCATTTCGATTCAATAACATGCCGTAGAACTCACCAATTTCGTTTATGCCAATTAGTTCCATTTGTCAATTCATATGCACTAACCGAAGCTCACAAGATCTCAAAACCAATTTTCATTTTGAACTAAATCAAATTCACTTAATAAAGACTCCAATTACACTGAATTCATATATTCGAAATTCTCATAATTATAACCCAATCATCAGGAAACTATCCTTAGGTTACAATAAAATCACATTCATAACTTCTTTCACTAAATGAGATCTCTAAAACCCGAATTTAAACACTCATTCTTTTCCTTAATCATATACCTCATTCACTAGATCATAGCAAATCAAACCTCACCTCAATTGGAGGTCTACACAATTAGTTATACCTCAAAACTCCAATTAAAACACATCAGAAACTGTTCCTCGCCGCGACGCACAGACGCTCATCGCCACGTGCAGGAGTGGCTTGTCGCGACGTACAGACGCTCGCCGCGGCTAACGTTTTCTTCGGGCTAGCCGCGACGTGAGGGAGAGGGCTCGCCGCGGCATCAATGATTCACGCTCGTCGCGACGTCCCCACCTTGCTCGTCGCGACGTCTAAACACTTTCCTCGTCGCGACATCTAAATATTTATTCGTCGCAACGTGCGACCCTAGTTCGTCTTCTCCAATTTCCTTTTTCCTCTTTCTCTCTCCAAAATCCAGTATTAACTCAACTTAAACACTCAAATCTCTAGCAATTAACCCCATGCATGTTTTAAACACAATAATAAACAACATGAAATCATATACTTACCAATCGAAGCTCAATCCCTAAACCTTAAAATCTCCGAAAATCTCTTCCAACCTCTAGCAATCACGGTGATCTCCATAGCCAAGCCCAACATCAACCTCTCTAAAGTTTGCAGCTAGTCTTCAACCACAATGAAGGAGAAACAAGCAAGAATCAAGAAGAAGATAGGAACGAAGATCACCGAGGAAGGAGAAAAGGGTTCGTGCCCTAGGAGAAGAGAATTCCATTTCTCCTTTCGAAATTCTAAGGCATTTATAAGGCTAATTCCATATATCTCTTGTCCCCTTTTTCCTCATAATACAAGAAATTTTGTTACTCTTTTCACGATCATTTTCGGTCCAATTTGTCTTTAAATTTCAATGACTCGACATATTTAAACTCTTAAATCATATTTCTAATTTCCATAGCCATAGGAAAATTATTTCGGTCCTACTCAGTCAATCGGTCCGCCACTCAGAGAATTTCCGATCCGGACATTTTCTCCTAATTATTCCATAAACTTATCCTAACGATCACTGTCACTTTGCGATCACTCTAACACAGTTCCAATTCCACCATTCACACTCAATTATTCCATAATTCACAATATATCATAATCCAATCTAATTATCTCACACATTCATAGTTCAAATCATTTACAAAATGAAATGCCGGGAAAAGTCACGAATGCATGTACCTATATGTGCATGTGCCAAATGACTCAGTCCTCTACAATCAGAGGCCAAATAAATGTTCACATCAGAAATATGAATTGCAAATTACTAGCCTGACCAAATTGACCCATATACCCTTCCCATTGGGGTCTGGATGTTACACTAGGTCTGTAAGAGTGAAAGCTATCCAAACCTTTCATAATCTTAGGCAGAAACCTAGTGAACCAATGCGGGATTATATGATGAAGGTAATCTCTACGGTCACTGAGCCTGAGATGCTTGGGTCAGATATGGATGCAGACACGCAGATGATTATGATCATTAATAGCTTAAACTCTTCTTTTTAACAGTTTAAGTTGGACTATGAGCTCAACAGCATGGATTACACCTTGAGTGAGTTGATGAATACCCTCCAGAACATGGAGGAGATATTGAATATTAAGGCTCATGGGTCAGAAGCTAATGTAACTTTTTTTTTCTAAGCCTAAGGGTAAGGGCAAGGAAAAGAAAAAGAGTCCAATGAAAAATAAGGCCCAAAAGGGGATCAAGGCTAAACCTATGAAAAAGAAGGCGAAAGAGAACATCAAAGGAAAGTGTTTGCACTGTGATGAGATAAGCCACTAGAAAAGAAACTGTCCACCCTACCTAGATTCCCTTAAAAGAAAACAAGGTATGGGTTTCCTAAGTTTGTTAGGAACTAGAAATGTGGCAAATTTATCTATTTCTTAGATATTAGATTCAAGAGCCACTAACCATGTTTGTAATTCGTTGCAGGTACGTTCCAGCAAAGGAGAAGACTGCCTAAAGGCCAGTTTCAAGTCAAGATAGCAAATGGCTCCTATGTTTTAGCAGAATCAGTGGGAGTAGTTATCTTAGATTTTCCTAGTGGTCATAGGTTATATTGGGAGGATGTTTATTACATGCCTATGATTGTAAGGAACGTGGTTTCTGTTTTTTGTCTAATAAAATCTGGTTATTCCTTATATTTTGAAAAAGAGGTTTCAATATATGAGAATAAGGATTGTATTTGTGATGCAATAATTAAATAGGGATTGTTCTTTATAGAACCTATGACAGGCTCACTAAACACCACATAATTGATAAAACCAAGACAATCCAATGTTTCTAGCATCAATTCAAATTATTTGTGGCACTTAAGAACGGATCATATCAATCATAAAAGACTTGACAGATTAGTAAAGGATAGGATCCTTATGGGCTTTGTAAGTGATCCATTACCCACCTGTGAGTCTTGTTGGATCGGAAAAAGAAAGCATGCTTAGTATGGAGAAACGATAGATTTCAAAACTTTTTAAGAAATCATCTTGCAGCGGAAGCAATATATCCAAATCAACAAGCTAATCCATACATGATATGGTATAAGGATAATAAAACCAGGAACAAGATAAAAGGAATTACCGACTCTTCATTCTGACTTTAAATCCTCATTGCGCTTATCCTCTCCTTCTTATATCCAAATCCTTTGCCTTTGAGTCTTTTCCTTTAGCAATCTATCTTCTTCCTTGTTGTAGTATCCTCAACCAATTAGATTTACCACTTGTTCTTCAAGGAGAACTAGGTTAACAAAATGCTTTGGTGGGAAAGGAGAAGAAATATTTGGAGGAGATTTTCTTAGAAGAAGAAGAAGAACCAAAATTGAAACTCTTTCAATTCTTTCACTTAGGAATTTCGGTTCTACCTTGCATGAAAGGAGAGAATGTCTAAAAACCATGCAAGAACCCTTTCTTACATCTCAATTTCGAAATATGCATGAATGGAAAGAGTGAGAGGCATCAATGCATCACTTACATTAATCACTCATCAAATAGCCAATAAATGAGACTTACTTCATTTATCTTTAAAATGGCTATTTGAAAAGACCATAACCTATAATTGAATACCCATTTCGGTTTTGGCAAGAAGAAAGAAGGAAGATGGTCCATCTAATGCACATCTTTCATCTTTAATCTAATGAATGCAAATAGATTACATGCCAACATTAAAAGCCAACCATTAAACCATTTAATGGTAAGTTCATAACTCCATTTAATAATGATGAACCAAAATAAAGACCATCTTTATTTAGTATTTTAATATCAAATGTGTGGTTACACATCTAACCTAACATAATTTGAAATTGCTTCTTCTCCATTTAAAAAATTGTTTTAATATAATTAATCTAATCAATTACATTAAACCAAAACAAGCCCATTTCTAAATGAACATATGGGCTTCCAATTAACCACTAATTAGTATAAGCCCATCATTCAATTATGGACTTCTAAAGCCTCCAAACTACTTCTTACTTAGCTTGATAACCTTCCTTAAAGCCAAGTGGGGAATCTTATTGGACTTTGATAATTCAAGCTCCAATAAGCCCAGAAATAATTCAATCTCATTAGAATTAATTCTAGCTTATTAACTAAATGTCATTCCGCTAAAGACAATTATTTGAACTCTTGAATTATTAAATATTATGAGAATATGTCCAATTGCAAACCGTATTTAGAACCTTATTATAGCCATCCGCACAACAAAGGGTAAAATTATCGTTTTGCCCTTATGTTGGTTTTTCCTTCTAGATCTCTCATTTTACTTTATATGGTGATTAACACATAAGATCTCATCTTAGTGTTAAGACTTGATGGGTAGCTAGTCCATCAAACTACTAGCGCCAGTTTAATCACCAAATCTCCTTAAAACATCTAGAAGAGATGATAACACTATAAACTCTTTATTTGAGTGAATGTTCCCTGATACATGTTTCAATTAATAATTCCAACATGCAGACATTGGATTAATACCCTGTAAAAATTCATTCCGATCATATCAAGAATTATAATGAAACACATATGAGTTCACCACTCATCAAGATTGTGGTTCATAATAAGCGAATGCTTAAGTTGTATGTTTTAAGATTAAAGTAACGGCCCACTTTATTCTTGAAAATATACTTGATTCCAGATTCATTTAATAGTGCCATTATCGATAGTCTACTACTATCATGATATGAAACTCATCATTCCCATTAAGTAAACTCCTTTACTTATATGGAGATAAATCGCAACACTACAGTCTAAACCATAATCAAACGACCAACTTGATTATTCAACTGTGAATTAATTAATTCATATTCTAATAATATACATGTTTCCCATACATCTCTATGTATATGTATATTACTTACAAATGAATCTTGGTACCTTATGACCAGATATATAATGCTCATACAGATAAAACCAAACTCTTTTGTTTTATTAATAATAAATATTTTCATTACAAAGCATGGCGAAGAAGATAAAGTTACATGTAAATACACTTGCTTTCGAGGCACTATATTTACATAACTCCAACAATCTCCCACTTGCCCTAAAGCAAGTTTGACATATCCTCATTCCCATCCCTTCTAGGTGACCCACAAAGCTCTTTTGAGTCAATGTTTTTGTGAACGGATCGCAAGGTTTTGCTCTCAGGAATCTTTACCACATCCACTTCTCCACGTTGTATTATCTCCCTTATGAGATGATACTTTCGCTCAATGTGTTTGGCGACTTTGTGGTTTCGAGGTTCTTTAGAATTAGCCCTTTGCCTCACGATTATCACAATAAAGTGTAATGGCTTTTACGCCTCTGGAACTACCTCCAAATCATTTAGGAACTTCCGAGCGATCGCTTCCTTTGTTGCTTCTGGCGAGCAACATACTCACCTCCATAGTCGAATCAGCAATACAAGATTGCTTGACACTCCTCAAACTATGGCTCCACCTCCTAAAGTAAATATAGAACCGAAGTTGATTTCCTTGAATCAACATCGATTGGAAATCAGAATCCATATATCTGTTGGAATAAGATTACTTCAGAGTAAACAAGCATTAAGTTCTTAGTCCTACGAAGATACTTAAGTATACACTTAACCGTAGTCAATGTTCCATTCTGGATTGGTGAAATCGCTTACCGGTCCCCTGCGTAGTAAGAGATATCCGGTCTAGTGCTGACATTGCATACATCAAACTACCAACTGCGAAGCATATGGAATGTTACGCATCGTTCAACCTCCTCTTGGGTTTTAGGTGCTTGTTCCTTTGAAAGTTTGATTTCATGTCTAGTAGGGTGAAACCCTCTTGGAATCTTGCATGGCGAACTTATTGAGCATATTCTCAATGTAGGTTAGTTGAGACAAAACTATCTTCTTGTTCTTACGATACCTTATAAGTTTGATCCCTAGAACATAGGTAGCCTCTCCCAAATCCTTCATTGAAAGCTGTTCATTCAGCCATCCTTAACATGAGATAACATTCCCACATCATTCCCAATGAGCGAATGTCATCAACATACTGAGGATTAGGAAAGTAACCTTACCTTCTTGTATTCTTTTGTAAACACAAGGCTCATCTAGGTTTTGTATGAACCCATAGGTTTTGATAGCCTTATCAAACCTAATGTTCCAAGACCTAGATGCTTGCTTAAATCCATAAATGGACCTTTGCAACTTGCAAACCTTATGCTCATTACCTAGCTCAATGAATCCTACGGTTGGGCCATATAAATGGTCTCCTCAAGATCTCCATTCGAAATGCGGTCTTGACATCCATTTGCCATATTTCATAATCGAAATAGGTCTTATGGCAAAAAGAATCATGATGGACTTAAGCATGGAAACCGGAGAAAAGTCTCCTCGTAGTCTATACCCTCCTTTTGAGTATAGCCTTTAGCTACCAATCTAGCTTTAAAGGTCTCTACCTTTCCATCCGATCCTTTTCCTTTTGTAGATCCATTTACACCCTATGGTTTTAGACACTGGTGGTAGATCTACAAGGACCGAACTTCATTAGTATACATAGAATCTATTTTTGATTCCATTGCCTTGAGCCATTTTCTGCATCAACATCATTAATAGCACGTGTATACGTGTCGAGATCTGTTTCTTCTTGTGCGAGATGGCAATTAAGCCTTCTTCTAAACCCAGATACCTATCTGGTTGTCTCACACCCTCCCACTACGTCTAGGCACATCTTGATGTTCGGGTTGCACTTTTGATTCAACTCTTGAATCCATTTCGACATCTTGTTCTGTCATATCCAAAACAACTCTTGGTTTGGATGAAATTACTAACTCCTTTAGTACTACTTCACTTCTTCCTTTGTGATTTCTCACAAACTCTTCCTCTAAGAAGTTTGCATTTGTCGACACAAATACCTTCCTATTATGAGGATTTGTAAAAATAATACCCTCGAGTTCCGTAGGATATCCTACAAACAAACATACTTCTGACCTTGGTTCCATCTTTGTGGATTCAGGCTTTAGAACATGGGCTGGACAGCCCCAAGTCCTCAAGTGCCTCAATGAAGGCACTCGGCCGGTCCACAACTCCCTAGGTGTTTTAGGCACCGATTTGGATGGAGCAAAGTTAAGAAGATATGTTGTCGTTGTATGGCATATCCCCGTAACGATTCTGGAAGGCTAGCATAGGAAATCATTGATCTTACCATTTCTAATAGAGTTCTATTTCTCCTCTACGCTACACCATTACATTGAGGTGTACGAGAGCGACAAATTGGAAACAATTCCATTGTCAATTAAATATTGCTGGAACTCTCAAATAAATACTCACCACCTCGATCGATTGAAGTCGTTTTAATGGCTTGCAAGTTGCTTCTCGACTTGACTTTGAATTCTTTGAACTTTTCAAAGATTCACTCTTTTATGCATCAAATACAAATAGCCATGTCTTGAGTAATCATCTATAAAAGTTATGAAATATTCATAACCTCCTCTAGCTTGTACATTCATGGGCCCACACATCGGTATGTACCATGTCCAATGTGGATTTAAATCTGTTTCCTTTATAAGGAAATGAGGCTTTTGTCATTTTTCCTTCAATACAAGATTCACAGGTGGGTAATGGATCACTATCCAAGCCCATAAGGATCCCATCCTTTACTAGCCTATCAAGTCTTTTCTGATTGATATGACCCATCCTTAGATGCCACAGATACTTTGAATTAATGCTAGAGATATTGGATTGTCTTGGTTTTATCAATTTTGTGGTGTTTAGTGAGCCTTTCATAGGTTCTATAAAAAACAATCCCTGTTTAATTATCGGTTCACAAATAAAATCCTTATTCTCATATACTAAAACAACCTTTTCAAAATATAAGGAATAGCCAGATTTTATTAGACAAAAAACAGAAATCATGTTCCTTACAATCATTGGCATGCAATAAACATCTTCCAAATATAACCTATGACCACTAGGAAAATCCAAGATAACTACTCCCACTGATTCTGCTGAAACATAGGAACCATCTGCTATCTTAACTTGGCGGCCTCTAGGAAGTCTTTTCCTTTCTTTGGAACCCCGCAAAGAATTACAAACATGGTTCTTGGCTCCTGAATCTAATATCCAAGAAGTAGATAAATCTGCCACATTTCTAGTTCCTAACAAACTTAGGAAGCCCATACCTTGTTTTCTTTTGAGGGACTCTAGGTAAAGCTGGGACAGTTTCTTTTCCGATGGCCCATCTCATCACAGTGGAAACACTTTCCTTTGATGTTCTCTTTGGCCTTCTTTTTCATGGGTTTGGCCTTGACCCTATTTGGGCCTTCTTTTCATTGGACCCTTCTTCTTTCCTTGCCCTTACCCTTGGCTTAGAAGAAGAAGCTACATTAACTTCGGCCTATAAGCCTTAATATTCAATATTTCCTCCGTGCTCGAAGGGTATTCATCAACTCACTCAAGGTGTAATCCTTCTTTGTTGAGCTCATAGTCAACTTAAATTGCTGAAAAGAAGAGTTTAAGCTATTGATGATCATAATCATCTGCGTGTCCGCATCCATATCCGCCCCAAGCATCTCAGCCTCAGTGACCGCAGAGATTACCTTCATCATGTATTCCCGCACCGATTCACCAGGTTTCTGTCTGAGATTACGAAAGGTTTGGATAGCTTTCACTCCTACAGACCTAGTCCTCACACCAAACATCTCATATAGGTGATGGACCATTGCACTAGCAGTTTTCATACAAGCAATTTACTTTTGCAACATGCCGCTGACAGAAGCCAGAATATAACACTTAGTAGTCTTGTCAGCATTCTGCCAACGCCCATGTTGTTGGAAATGCTCAGGAGTTGCATCTCCACTTAGAGGTGTAGGCTCATTTTCAGTTAACACTCATGAAATACGTTCATATTGAAGAACAATGTCAAGGTTACGTCTCCATTCATTAAACTTGTCTCCATTTTCCAATTTGTTATTAGTCAAGAGCAGGGTGAGTGGATTCATTTTGTGGTTGATTATGTCTGAAAATATAAATTATTAAAACTTGAGCATACTAGTCAACAATTTATGGAACTTTGTATAAAATGATGATGCATGTATGCATGATGATAGATTTAACAAAACTTAAAAATGAAAACATTATACGACGGTTATTTTTCTTATCTATAACAGACTAAGTGACGGTGGGGCCATCTTATCTATTAAAAGAAAAACTGGGACCCTCCCATTCAAAAAACTACCAAGCATCTCATGCTCAATTTTTTAAGAAGCATCTTAATTTGGTCCATACTTTTACCAACAGAGCTACGGTGGGCAGTTTATTGATAAAAAATGTTGAGTGTATAACCATTTGATTCATTCACTAAAGATACCTACAAATCATACCTCGGTGGGAGGTCACATTTGCTATCATTAAGTGGACTTATCCTTAAGGAGACCCAAACCATGCAAGATCTAGGATCCATGCCCTCCGATGGGGAGTAACACTTCACCACATGCAAACGGGCCATCATTTGGAGACCGTGGACTCTCACAGAGCATCCTCTCCCACTCAATCTTTTGGGCTTTAAGTTTTAAATACCATCTTGTCTAGATGCAATTTATTATCCATCCTATATTGTTTCATTATATATCTCATACATAATTAATGCATGGCAAGGCCTAGGGTTGGCAATTTTCTAAATGACATGCAATCACATAATATCACATATTACAAGCATTCATTTCTCCATTCATCACATGAACTAATAAAGCCACTTTTGATTGTCCATCCTAGAAACATAAAATAATTACAAGCCTTTTAGGCCCAAAATATGCTTCTTCATCTTGGATCTTCCGCTTGAACTCTTCGCTAACATGATCCGCCCATTCGGTAAACAAAATGTAATGGCATTTATGAAATTAGAATTTTGTCATTTGAAAATAAAATTCCAGCACTAGATTTTTAGAAAACCAAATCTTTGTTTTGACAAAAATTCCAGCACTTGTTTTATTAAAACGAAACTCATTTCATGAAAATTAAACACAGCACTTAGTATTTTAGCATAAACGAAACTGGATTCTTTGAAACAAAAAACCAGCACTTGTTTTCCAATCATAACTGAAATATGATTCATTGAAACAAAAATTCCAGCAACTTAGTTTTCACAAAACTTATGCCAAAACACAAAAGGATACACCGAAAATTTTACCTTTCCATTTCTTCAATCCATGGCTGCTCCTTCTTCATCATTACATAAATTTTGAACATTACAAAATCAAATAAAATAGAAAAAAGAAACCAAGGAGGAAACATGGTGATGATAGACCACCCTCCTTGTTACAACCAAATGAATAAATCTTACAAGATAAAATTTAACTTCTATGGACAACCAAAAGAGCAACATACACCATATATATTTCTATCACATAAAAATATGCAGTATACATAAAAAGATTGCCAACTCATGCATCCACCATATAGGAACCGAAATCATGCATGAAAAATTGGCTCTGATACCAATTGTTGGATCGGAAAAAGAAAGCATGCTTAGTACGGAGAAATGATAGATTTCAAAACTTTTTAAGAAATCATCTTGCAGCGGAAGCAATATATCCAAATCAACATGCTAATCCATACATGATATGGTATAAGGATAATAAAACCAAGAACAAGATAAAAGGAATTACCGACTCCTTCGCTACAGCTTTAAATCCTCGCTGCGCTATCCTCTCCTTCTTATATCCAAATCCTTTTCCTTTGAGTCTTTTCCTTTAGAAATCTATTTTCTTCCTTGTTGTAGTATCCTCAACCAATTAGATTTACCACTTGTTCTTCAAGGACAACTAGGTTAACAAAAACCTTTGGTAGGAAAGGAGAAGAAATATTTGGAGGAGATTTTCTTAGAAGAAGAAGAAGAACCAAAATTGAAACTCTTTCAATTCTTTCACTTAGGAATTTCGGTTCTACCTTGCATGAAAGGAGAGAATGTCTAAAAACCATGCAAGAACCCTTTCTTACATCTCAATTTCGAAATATGCATGAATGGAAAGAGTGAGAGGCATCCAATGCATCACTTCTTACATTAATCACTCATCAAATAACCAATAAGTGAGACTTACTTCATTTATCATTAAAATGGCTATTTGAAAAGACCATAACCTATAATTGAATACCCATTTCGGTTTTGGCAAGAAGAAAGAAGGAAGATGGTCCATCTAATGCACATATTTCATCTTTAATCTAACGAATGCAAATAGGTTACATGCCAACATTAAAAGCCAACCATTAAACCATTTAATGGTAAGTTCATAACTCTATTTAATAATGATGAACCATAATAAAGACCATCTTTATTTAGTATTTTAATGTCAAATGTGTGGTTACACATCTAACCTAACACAATTTCGAAATTGCTTCTTCTCCATTTAAAAAAAATTGTTTTAATATAATTAATCTAATCAATTACATTAAACCAAAACAAGCCCATTTCTAAATGAACATATGGGCTTCCAATTAACCATTAATTAGTATAAGCCCATCATTCAATTATGGACTTCTAAAGCCTCCAAACCACTTCTTACTTAGCTTCATAATCTTCCTTAAAGCCAAGTGGGGAATCTTATTGGACTTTGATAATTCAAGCTCCAATAAGCCCAGAAATAATTCAATCTCATTAGAATTAATTCTAGCTTATTAACTAAATGTCATTCCACTAAAGACAAATAGTTGAACTCTTGAATTATTAAATATTATGAGAATATGTCCAATTGCAAACCCTATTTAGAACCTTATTATAGCCATCCGCACAACAAAGGGTAAAATTATCGTTTTGCCCTTATGTTGGTTTTTCCTTCTAGATCTCTCATTTTACTTTATATAGTGATTAACACATAAGATCTCATCTTAGTGTTAAGACTTGATGGGTAGCTAGTCCATCAAACTACTGGCGCTAGTTTAATCACCAAATCTCCTTAAAACATCTAGAAGAGATGATAACACTATAAACTCTTTATTTGAGTGAATGTTCCCTGATACATGTTTCAATTAATAATTCCAACATGCAGACACTGGATTAATACCCTGTAAAAATCCATTCCGATCATATCAAGAATTATAATGAAACACATATGAGTTCACCACTCATCAAGATTATGGTTCATAATAAGCGAATGCTTAAGTTATATGTTTTAAGATTAAAGTAACGGCCCACTTTATTCTTGAAAACATACTTGATTCCAGATTCATTTAATAGTGCCATTATCGATAGTCTACTACTATCATGATATGAAACTCATCATTCCCTTTAAGTAAACTCCTTTACTTATATGGAGATAAATCGCAACACTACAGTCTAAACCATAATCAAACGACCAACTTGATTATTCAACTGTGAATCAATTAATTCAGATTCTAATAATATACATGTTTCCCATACATCTCTATGTATATGTATATTACTTACAAATGAATCTTGGTACCTTATGACCAGATATATAATGCTCATACAGATAAAACCAAACTCTTTTGTTTTGTTAATAATAAATATTTTCATTGCAAAACTGTAACTAAAGAAGATAAAGTTACATGTAAATACACTTGCTTTCCAGGGCACTATATTTACATAACTCCAACAAGTCTTGTATTGAAGGAAAAATGATCAAAGCCTCATTTCCTTCTAAAGGAAAGAGATTTGAATCCACGTTGAACCTGGCACATACTGATGTGTGTGGGCCCATTAATGTACAAGCTAGAGGAGGAGGTTATGAATATTTCATAACTTTTATAGATGATTAATCAAGACATGACTATTTTTGTTTGATGCATAAAAAGAGTGAATCCTTTGAAAAGTTCAAAGAGTTCAAAGTTGAAGCTGAGAAGCAACTAGGCAATCTATTAAAACAACATCGATCGGATCGAGGTGGTGAGTACTTATCAGGAGAGTTCCAACAATTTTTAATTGACAATGGAATTGTTTCCAATTTGTCACCTCCTCGGACACCTCAACAGAATGGTGTACCAGAGAGGAGAAATAGAACACTATTGGAAATGGTAAGATCAATGATGTCCTACACAAGCCTTTCAAAATCATTCTGGGGATATGTCATACAAATGGCAACATATCTACTTAACTTTGCACCATCCAAATCGGTTCCTAAAATACCTAGGGAGTTGTGGACTGGCCGAGTGCCTTCATTGAGGCACTTGAGGACTTGGGGCTACCCAGCCCATGTTCTAAAGCATGAATCCATAAAGATGGAACTAAGGTCAGAAGTATGTTTATTTCTAAGATATCCTATTAGAACTCTAGGGTACTATTTTTATAGTCCTTAAGATAGCAAGGTATTTGTGTCGACAAATGCGACCTTCTTAGAGGAAGATTTTGTGAAAAAACACAAAGGAAGAAGTGAAGTAGTACTAAAGGAGTTAGCTATTTCATATAAACCAAGAGTTGTTTTGTATATGACAGAACAAGATGTCGAAATGGATTCAAGAGTTGAATCGAAAGTGTAACCTGTACATCAAGTTATGCCTAGACGTAGTGGGAGGGTTGTGAGACAATCAGATAGGTATCTGGGTCAAGGAGAAGGTTTAATTTCCATCTCAGACCAAGAAGAAACAGATCTCATTACGTATACACAGGCTATTAATGATGTTGATACAAGAAAATGGCTCAAGGCGATGGAATCGGAAATAGTCTCCATGTATACTAATAAAGTATGGGTCCTTGTAGATCTACCACCAGGTCTAAAAGCCATAGGGTGTAAATGGATCTACAAAAGGAAAAGGGGATCGGATGGAAAGGTAGAAACCTTTAAAGCTAGATTGGTAGTTAAAGGTTATACTCAAAAAGAGAGTATAGACTATGAGGAGACTTTTTCTCCGATTGCCATGTTTAAGTGCATCAGGATTCCTTTGACCATAACAACCTATTTCGATTATGAAATTTAGAAAATGGATGTCAAGACTACATTTCTTAATGGGGATCTTGAGGAGACCATTTATATGGCCCAAAAAGAAGGATTCATTGAGCCAAGTAATGAGCATAAGGTTTGCAAGTTGCAAAGTCCATTTATAGACTTAAGTAAGCATCTAGGTCTTGGAACAGTAGGTTTGATAAGTCTATCAAAACCTATAGGTTCATACAAAACCTAGATGAGCCTTGTATTTAGAAAAGAATACAAGAAGGTAAGGTTACTTACCTAATCCTATATGTTGATGGCATTATGTTCATTAGGAAAGATGTGGGAATGTTATCTGTGGTTAAGGGATGGTTGAATGAACAGTTTTCAATGAAGGATTTGGGAGAGGCTAACTATGTTCTAGGGATCAAACTTATAAGGGATCATAAGAAAAAACAGATAGTTTTGTCTCAATTAACCTACATTGAGAATATGCTCAATAAGTTCACCATGCAAGATTCTAAGTGGGGTTTTACTCCTACTAGACATGGAATCAAACTTTCAAAGGAACAATCATCTAAAACCCAAGAGGAGGTTGAACGCATGTGTAACATTCCACATGTTTCGGTAGTTCGAAGTTTGATGTAGGCAATGCTTTGCACTAGACTAGATATTTGTTACGCAGTGGGACTAGTAAGTAGATTTCAGTCCAATGCAGGAATGGAACATTAGACTACAGTTAAGTGTATACTTAAGTATCTTCGTAGGAAAAAAAACTTAATGCTTGTTTACTCTGGAACTAATCTTATTCCGATAAGATATACATATTTTGATTTCCAATTAGATGTTGATTCAAGGAAATCAACTTCTGCTTCTATAGTTACTTTAGGAGGTGGAGCCATATTTTGGAGGAGTGTCAAGCAATCTTGTATTGTTGATTCGACTATGGAGGCTGAGTATGTTGTTGCTTGTGAAGAAGCAAAGGAAACAATTTGACTGTGGAAATTCCTAAACGATTTAGAGGTAGTTCCAGAGTTAGAAAAAGCCATTACACTTTATTGTGATAATAATAGGGCAGTGGCTAATTCTAAAGAACCTCAGAACCACAAAGTTGCCAAACATATTGAGCAAAAGTATAATCTCATAAGGGAGATAACACAACATGGAGAGGTGGATGTTGTAAAGATTCCCACAGAGCAAAACCTTGTTGATCCGTTCACAAAGAAATTGACTCAAAAGAGCTTTGAGGGCCACCTAGAAGGGATGGGAATGAGGGATATGTCATACTTGCTTTAAGGCGAGTGGGAGATTGTTGGAGTTATATAAATATAGTGCCCTAGAAAGCAAGTGTATTTTCATGTAACTTTATCTTCTTCAGTTACAGTGTTGCAATGAAAATATTTATTATTAATAAAACAAAAGAGTTTGGTTTTATCAATGTGAGCCTTATATATCTGGTCAAAGGGTACCAATATTATTTTCTAAGTAATATACATATACATAGAGATGTATGGGAAACATGTATATTATAAGAATCTAAATTAATTGATTCACAGTTGAATAATCAAGTTGGCCGCTTGATTATGGTTTAGATTGTAGTGTTGCGATTTATCTCCATATAAGTAAAGGATTTTACTTAAAGGGAATGATGAGTTTCATATCATGATAGTAGTAAACTATCGATAATGATACTATTAAATGAATCTAGAATAAGGTATGTTTTTAAGAAAAAAGTGGGACGTTATTTTAATCTTAAAACATACAACTTAAGCATTCGCTTATTATGAACGATAATCTTGATAAGTGGTGAACTCATATGTATTTCATTATAATTCTTGACATGATAAAAATGGATTTGTACAGAGTATTAATCCAGTGTCTGCATGTTGGAATTATTAATTGAAACATGTATTAGTGAACATTCACTCAAATAAAGTGTTGATAGTGTTATCATCACTTCTAGCTGTTTTAAAGGGATTTGGTGATTAAACTGACGCTAGTAGTTTGATGGATCAGCTACCCGTCAAACCTTGACACCAAGATGAGATCTTGTGTGTTAATCACCATATAATGTAAAACGAGAGATCTAGAAGGAAAAACCAACATAAAGGCAAAAGGGTAATTTTACCCTTTGTTGTGCGGATGGCTATAATAAGGTTCTAAATAGGGTTTGCAATTGGTCATGAAATATGTATTCTCATAATATTTAATACTTCAAGAGTTTAACTAATTGTCTTTAGTGGAATGACATTTAATTAATACGCTAGAATTAATTCTAATGAGATTAAATTAATTATAGGCTTATTGGAGCTTGAATTATCAAAGTCCAATAAGATTCCCCACTTGGCTTTAAGGAAGGCTATCAAGTGAAGTAAGAAATATAAATGGAGGTTCTAGAAGCCCATAATTGAATATTAGGCTTGCTCTAATTAATGGTTAATTAGAAGCCCAAATGTACTTTTAGAAATGGGCTAGATTTTGGTTTAATGTAATTAATTAGATTAATTATATTAAAACAAATTTTTTAAAGAGAGAAGTACCAATTTTGGTTTTCTTAGGTTAAATTTGCAGCTGCACATTTGACATTAAAATGCTAAAATAAAGATGATCTTTATTATGGTTTATCATCATTAAATGGAGTTATGAACTTACCATTAAATGGTTTAATGGTTATCTTTTAATGTTAGCATGTAACCTATTTGCATTCATTAGATTAAAGAAGAAAGATGTACATTGGATGGACCATCTTCCTTCTTTCTTCTTACAAAAACCGAAATTGATAATTCAATTTTAGGTTCTGGTCTTTTCATATAGCCATTTTAAAAATAAATGAAGAGAGTCTCATTTATTGGTTGTTTTATGATTGATTAATGAAAGAAGTCATGCATTGGATGCCTCTCACTTCTTCCATTCCATGCATAACCGAATTTGATAGTGTAAGAAAGTCTTCTTGCATGTTTTTAGACGCTCTCTCCTTTCATGCAAGTGTGAACCGAAATTACCAAGTGAAAGAGTTTTATTTTTGGTTCATCTTCTTCTAAGTTAATCTCCTCCAAACATTTCTTCTCCTTTCCCACCAAAGGATTTTGTTAACCTATTTGTCCTTGAAGAACAAGTGGTAAATCAAATTGGTTGAGGATACAACAACAAGGAGAAGATAGATTGCTAAAGGAAAAAATTCAAAGGCAAAGGATTTGGATACAAGAAGAAGGAGAGGATAGTGCAGTGAGGATTTAAAGCTGTAGCAAAGGAGTCAGTAATACTCCCCGTCTTGTTTATGTTTTTTATTGTCCTTATACCATATCATGTATGGATTAGCACGATGATTTGGATTTGTTGCTTTCGCTGGGAAAATGATTTTATAAAAGTTTTGAAATCTATCGTTTCTCCAAATATAGCATGCATTCTTTTTTCGATCCAACGGTAAGTTCAGGTGGTTTTGAAGAATTCTGGAATCATTGTAATAACTAATTAGGAAGGTGAGCTGGTTCCCACCCGAGTGCAAAGTAGGTGGTAATTTTGTATTGACTATAGGAAATTGAACTCAGTAACTCATAAATATCATTTTCCCTTCCCTTTATTGATTAAACACTTGAAAGATTGGCTAGTTATCAGTATTATTTTTTTCTAGATGACTTTCCATATTGTCTTCAAATACCGATCTCACTAAAAGATCAAGAAACCACCTTCACATGTCCATCTCCATCTTATACATTTGCTTATCGAAAGATGCCATTTGGATTTTGCAATGCACCCTCCACGTTCTAAAGATGTATGGTAAACATTTTTCTGAGTCTCTTGAGAAAATTATAAAGGTATTCACAAATGATTTTAGTGCTTACAGTTCTTTTTTTGATGAATGTTTAGATAATCTTGCTCTTATCATGGAACAATGCATTGAAACTAACCTTGTGCTTAATTAGGAAAATTTTCATTTTATTGTAGATCAAGGTATAGTTTTAAGGTATGTTATATCTGCTAGGAGTATAGAGGTAGATAATTTTAAATTTGATATGATTTCCTCTTTACCTTACCCATCAAATGTTTGAGAAGTTCATTATTTTCTTATTCATGTCGATTTTTATCATAGATTCATTAAGGACTTTTCAAAGATACGCTCACTAATATGAAAATTGTTATAAAAAGATGTCTTCTTTAAGTTTGATGTTAAGTGTAAGGAAGCTTTTAACACACTTAAGAAGCTCTTAACATTCCCACCAATGATGTAACCTCTAAATTGGAGCCAACCTTTTAAGATTATAAGTGATGCAAATGACTAAGAAATAGGGCAATTTTAGGATGGAAAGTGGGAAAAGTTTTGTATGCCATATATTATGCTTTGAAGACTCTTAGTCTAACTCAATTTGCTAAGGTAATTGTTCATTCTAATCACACAATTTTAAGGTACTTACTTATGTAGAAAGAATTAAAATCGAAGCTAATCAATTGGATTCTTCTCCTTCATGATTTTGATGTGAAGATAAGAGATAAGAAGGGTACAGAAAATGTGGTTGCTAGTCACCTCAATCGCATGATCAGGAAAAAAGACAACATCCCTTTAAGAGAGACATTTCCAGGTGGACAACTATTTTCCACCGAATTCACACCTCTATGGCATGCAGATATTTTAAATTTCTTAGTTACTAATAAATTACTTGTTGGTTTGTCAATGACTCAGAGAAATAAGCTGAAAAGTGAAACAAAGTACTATGTTTGGAATGATCCATATCCATAGAGGCACTTTGCAAATTAGGTCATAAGGCATTTTATGCCTGAAAGTGAAATACCATTAATCTTAGCCTTCTGCCATTTGTATACATGTAGAGGACATTTTGGAGTAAAGAGGAAGGCCTAAAAATTTTTTGAGAGTGGCTTCTACTAATACCTCATTGTTTAAGGATGCATACATCTTTTGCAAGTTATATGATAGGTTCCAACAGTTAGATAACTTGTCTCGTAAGGATAAAATGCCACAAACTCCAATTATTTTCTTTTAAAATTTTCATGTTTAGGGTATTGAATTTATGGGATCTTTCCCTTTTTCTTTTGGTTCTGATTACATATTACTTTCAATCGATTATATTTCCAAATAGGTGGAAGCTAAAGCCAACAGAACTAATGATGCCAAGTTTGTTGAGTTTGTTGTAAATTTTGTTAAAGTTTAGATCCTTTCTAGGTTTAGGATGCCAAAGGCAATCACTAGCGACTGGGGAACCCATTTTTTCAATAGGATAATGGAAACACAGTTCAAAAAATATCACATCATATACAAGGTTTCCACCTCTTACCATCCTTAAACCAACGGCCAAGTTGAAGTGTCGAATCAAGAAATCAAGTAAATCCTGGAGAACACTATTAAGCCTAATAGAAAGGATTAGAGTATGAGGTTGGAAGATGCACTATAGGCTTATGGGATGGTTAATAAAATACCAATTAGGATGTCTTCGTATAGACTAGTGTTTAGGAAGCCATTTCACATTTTATTGGAGTGGCAACATCAGGCATATTAGGCTATAAAATGCTATAATATGAATTTGGATGATGCGAGAGTGCAAAAGAAGTTACAGTTGCAAGAGCTGGAAGAGATGCAAAATGACTCCTATCAGAACATGATGATTTATAAGCAAAAGATGAAGTTTTTGTCATGATAAGATGATTTCAAGAAAAAGCTTTATTGTGGGTTAGAAAGTGCTTCTCTATCACTCCAAGTTAAAAATATTTCTAGGTAACTTATGTTCCTTATAAGTTGGTCTATTTGTAATTACTCATCTCATTCCTTTTGATGCAGTAGAGATACAAAGCTTAAAAATTGACAAGACATTTAAAGTGAATGGTCATTGCTTGAACCCATATTATGATGGCCTCCAAAAAGAGGATGTGGTTGATGCTTGAATACGTGAATGGAAGCACTTGATGACAATAACATAGAGTCGAGCCAGCAACAATAAACAAAGACACTGCTTGGCAGGCAACCCAAGGGAAGTTGATCTCTCTTTTTTTTTGCATTATCGTATTTGCTATTTTCATTAAAAGCTTCATCTCTTACATTTGATGTTACATTAGGAACAATATAAGTTTTAAGTGTGTAGGTGGGGATCTTAGTTTTTTTATACATGTTTTTAAGCTTAATTGTTGCTTATGTGGCTTTTAAGGCATTTTCAAAATCAAACAAACAAATAAACATTTTCTTTTTTTCTATTACTTTTGAGACTATAGTTATAACTAGAGTGTGAATTAACTATAAGACTCCATGGAAACTTGAGCATATACTTTTACTCTTGTGATTGGTTAATGTGCATTATCTTTAGAAGAGTAGTGACTAGTGGTAAACACAAGCCAGTGAGATTTTGAGCCTTTATAAACTAACACACCTATGTCAGTTTCATTGACTTTTGTTTATGTGTGACCTTCATCAAATATATATCTTGACTTTACTTTGATTTTCTATTCAAGACCACATATTTATCATATGCATTAGCATAGAAATGATATAGACATTCTTTACTTCATTAGCTACATTAGCCAAATACCCTACCTATTGATATGATTTTTTCTTTATAAAGCCACATTGATCTTTAATTACCTTTTTTTTATTCTAACCACATTAAATGCTTTAAACTTATCCAAATGTCCAACCTATGCCTTAAAGCTAGTGGAGCATTTGTTGATTATTGATGATTATGGATGTACAAGAGTATAAGTGTGGGGACATATGTGGGATGGTTATAATTATTAGGATACCATTTTGTATCATATCAATGAAATTTCCTTATTGATGTAGTTTCTTTAAATTTTTATTACTAAAAAAAGAAAAAGAAAAAAATGTTTAGGTAAAAGTATCGAGAAGGAAATGCAATTGTTTTAAAAATTTATTCATTATTATTTTTTCCTCTTAAAGTTGTATGGATGGGCAAATTGAGTATAATTCATATAAGATAGACATTTCTTGGAATTATCACTCCTTGTAGTTTCAATATATTATTGTCATCAATTTTTATGAGTGATCCCTTCTAATTAGCTATGCTTCATATGGTTTATGCTGTGAGAGCTTGCATTTGAGCTATAAAACATAGTTGTTGCATTTATTATAGCTAATAGTACCCAGTTTTGAATGAATGTTAGCTTGTTCACTTAATATTGCATTGAGTGTTACTTTTGCTTCACTAGCGTTGATGGATTTTTTGTTACATTACCTAAATACATATAACCTTACCCTTTCCCTCATTACAAGCTTAGAAAAGCTCTTTGATTCGTGATTACGCATGTGAATCTTAGTGGTGAGAAATGAAATGATATGCAAATTGACATAATCATGAATGGTATTTGATAAGTGTAAATTGCATCGTGTTTTAGGGCATAGTTTGATATGTCTTTAGTTGTTAATTTAACCGTTTAGCACATGCTTAGGTTAAAATTGTGTTAGTTTGTTAATTATTTATGTTTTAAGTGTTTTATAGGTTAGTACAAGTCTTTGAGCTTAATTATTATGTTTTTGAGCTACTTCGATGTGTTTGCTAGTGTTTTAAGGTCAACATTGAAGAACGGAGAAGTTTTAGAGACATTTGGGCTAAAACAACGGTTATACCACGATTGTGACAGAAGCACCAAAGTTGGCCCATGATCGTGGCCTGCAAGCCATGATCATGATAGAAGCCCAAGACATGGCCCATGATCATGGCTTACATGCCACGATCGTGACAGAAGCATAGGAAATGGCCCACGATCATGGCCTGTATTACTTAAACGCACATAAACTCAAAAATGTCAAGTTTCAAAGGATTTTTTGGACCTTTTAGATCCCCAAAAAACCCTATGGCTGCTTAGAACACAAAAGGATATTTAAAGAACAAGAAAAACGGGTAGAAGAGCTTTTGCATCAGTCACCTTGAGAAATCTAGGGAGAATTTGTCGAGAGATAAAGGAAGAGAAAAAGGAAGAGCGAAGAGGAAAAGAAGTTAACTCGACATACTTCCCAGATAAGGAGGTTTCCTGACATTGCTACTGCCCATCCTCCATTTAGATTGTATTTCCTATTTATTTTTAGTTTTATCATTGTACAGAATTAGATTGAATAGTTTATGATAGGATCTAGAACATTGAGGATGTTCTAAACTCACCTTCTAAATTTTATTCTTGAATTAATGGAAATTTAATTGATTATATGTTTATTGGATTTGTTATGGTTTGATTCTACAATTGTATAATTCGGTAATAAACTAAAAAAGTGATGAATAAAAAATGATTAAAGTAGACTAATTAGAGTTGGGTGATTTAATAGAAAAAGAATTAAATCAGATCGTGAAATTATAGGAAAAGAGATCCTGCATAAGTTTCCGATAGTTTATTAGAGAACTTCAGAACTAGTTATGGTTTTAGATAGGTTATAAATTGAGAAATTAATTAAGGTTCATGGTTATAACTGTAGGGAGAGAAATCAACCTAGGATAGTCTAGAACCAATTATCTGATAATTCATAATTAGCTAAGTTAACATTAAGGATAGGTAAAATTCCCTTTCTCTCAATTAGTAACTTCTTTCAGTTGATTCTTAGGTGTGTTGCAATTGCTTAGTAATTAGTATTTCATGTTTGATTTTTAAATTGTTTGATTGAATTAAGTACTTGTTTTTAGTTTCATGCAATTTGAATTGTTGCTATTATTTATGGCCTTAGAATTTAGGATTAGATTAACTCCCTTCTCATGGGATTGACACCTTTGGTATTACACTAACAAATCATGCGCTTGTAGATTATCAAGGGTTATTATTAAAACTTACACACCACCAAACCACCAATCAGTGCTTGAGTGTAAATATGGATCTATCTTATTTAAACACATTCTTTCTAATTCTATCTTTAGATTGGTCAATTTCTAAAGGTAATGAATGTTAATGGATCATGAGTAGAAGCATTGAATGTTGAGTTCTTGCCATGATTTTGGAAGTTATTTCTCTTTGCTTATGACTATCTATTCTTAGGAAATATGGAAAATGAGTAAGTGCTTTGGTTTATGACTTTGATTTTAATGATTTTCCTATAGACTATAAAAAATCTAAGTATGGGGGAACTTGATATGTGCTTGCTTGTTGATATATTTAATTCATGACACTTGGTGATTAGTGCTTTCAATTGTTCAAAACATCTAATTTAGTTCATATTTGGTTTTAGGTATAATTTGGAAGCATAATAGCTAAAGTAATTTGAAAGCACACACTTGAACCATCTTCTTAAGATTCAAATTCGATTGTCTTTATAGAACAAGAAGGAGGATTAAAGTAAGAGGAGACAAGAAAATGCATAAGTTGAAGAGTACATGTTGTGTACATCAAGCAAACATCAATCATGAAGAGTGTATAAGATACTTATGGCTGTGACATGTATCTCACATCTATAACAAATTTGTCATGGGTGTGACATAATTTGTCATAACCAATGTTCATGGTTGTAAGCCTTCCATGGTTGCTATTCATGACCATGACACTATAAGTCACACTTGTGACTCTTTTCAACTCACCCAAAAACCTAGTTTTTACTATAAATACATTATATTGATAGTAGAAATGATTCAGACTTCATTTTTTTGGGTTTCAGTAGAGGAGAGATGATAGTAGTTGTTATTGCTTGGAGTCCCATGGAGAATATGGAGGGCTAATCTTCTCTTCGTTTAATGTTGAACCTCTTTTTAAGGTTTGTTATCATTATTCTCTATTAAATGATTTAGGTATTGTAAAGATGATCATAATGAATTCATTAGATTGTTTTATCACAAGCCCACTGCAAGAATTTTTAATATAATACATAATCGATATGCTTGAGATTCGGTTGTAGCATCTAATGACCTTGAATCATTAGGAATAACACAACTTAGGGTAGATAACTCGGTCTTGTGTAGTTGTTGCTTATACTGATACATTTTCCGTTTTGTATTGTGACTTCTCAATTAAATATAGAGAACTTATTCTAGGTTATTTGGTAGTTATGTTTAATTAAAGAGCTCATTTCAATTAAACACAACCTAAGGGAAAACTAGGATTAGCATAATGTGTTGTTATTCCATAATCAATAATTCTAGGAGAGGTATGAAAGCATTATGACAATGAAATGTGTTTAATCGTATCTAGGCTAAGATTGATCCAAGAATCAAGTTTTACATATATTCAACACTTTTATTGCTTTTAACTACTTGCAATAATTTGCTCTCATTAGTTTAATCTTATTGTCGGAACCCGACTCGGAGATCGGATCCCGACAGTTGGATCCCGTTACCGGAACCCAACTCTCTTGCTTAAAATCGTGAAACCTGAGCGTGCGTATTTCTTTGAAGGGTTATAAAAAATTGTTTTCATTCTTAATCCCTTGAACCCTTAAAGACATCATGAATTCATTCTCATGCTCAAAACGCTCCCAATATTTACTTACCAAAGTCCCTTAGTGTGCCCATGTACCTAATCATCATACTTGAACTTATTTCCAATGCGCATTCACCAAATTTGAAAAACTTAAAATCTTAAATTCATTTGGAATTTTTTTGTAAATCATAGCCTTATGACTCTTGTTTAATCTAAAACAAGAATCGCTTCAATCGGAGTTTTATAACTCAAGATACACTCCAAAAACCTAAAAGAGTTCATACCGGAAACGTGCTCTCTTAACTGACCTCTCACTTCTTTTAATGCAAACTTTCTCAATTTGACTCCAATTGATACAAAATTTTATTTAGTCAAGGATATATGTCTTATAAATCTAATGGTTCAAGCCTCACCTCATTTTGAGGTCGTATGAGGGATTTATGCCCAAAACAATGGACCATGCTCACTTCCAAAATCCAATTGAAACTCTTTTGGTGCTATTGCCATAACTTTCTCTACAGATATCCAAATGACCACGTTCTAATGTCATTTGAAAGATAAGATCAATATCTACAACTCGTATTAGAGGCCACAAAGTGAGATTCGGCCTCAAAACTGGTCAAAAACACGTTTTTCCCAAGGTGACCCTTAGCTGTCCGTTAAACGGACAGCCATGTCCGTTTAACGGACACATTCGGGTGAGTGGGTACCAAACTCTTCGCAAATGTCCGTTAAACGGACATGTATGTCCGTCTAACGGAAACGGGTAGGGCAAGGGGTGTTTTGACACCCGAGGCTGTCCGTTTAACGGACATTCGTGTCCGTTTAACGGACACGCCAAATTCAAAAACTCCCAAACCTCTCTTCCTCAAGACCACTTGTAACTATCATTTTTCAACTCTCATAACTTTTTTATCCTAACTCCAATATGTGCATACTATACCTCCATGGAAAGATAACAAGATGAACTACAATTCTCATGAAGGATGCAAATGCTAACTCCATCATTAATCAAGGCAAACAGCCACTCAAAGGACACTGCTCATTTAAAGACCAATGTAACAGCACATGAACAGTAACTGAATGTGTTCTTCACCTCATAACTTTTTAACCCTAAGTCCAAATGAGACAAATGATATACCCTTAGAAAGATCTGAACTTCTACTACAATCTTCACGAAGACTTCCTGATCTAAATCAATCTCTAATGGGGGTCTAAAACTGAAGCAAAATTCTGTCAAATTTTAGGAAAATTTGACAGCACTTCCCTTGAAAATGCAACTAACCAATTTTGAATTCTAATACTTCCACCTGCATAAAACTCAACATGCAACCTCATATAACATAACTTAATCCCAAGAGTAACTCCAAACTCAAATCAAGGCAACAACCGCACTCTTAATCATCTAATCATATCCAAGCTTTACAATGATGCAATTGTACATTCACAACCATACTCAAGTCCATATTGCATTAATCATCATACATAAGAGTTTTACAATTTCATTGGCATTTCCTAGCCAAATTTCCAAGACCAATAACAATATCTCATTTACCTTATTCCATTGCTCATATGAATTACAATTATACATTTACATAACCAAACTTCAAATACACAATAAAGCAAGTACAAGATGCCTTGATCCACTTCCTCTTGAATTCTTGCTAAAAACCTGAAAATTGGAAAAATAGGGGGGGTGAGCTTGGGGAGCCCAGAAGGTTCTATGCTTATAACCAAATAATAAACAAAACAGTTTTAGAAGTCCATTTCCATATAAATCTCCTTTGAATCATAAAACATTGTTTTCTTCAAAACTCTTGTCCCTTTCTTGAAACCACATATCATACATTTTTCAAAGGTTTATAAAATCATAAACTAAGAAACTCTTGTCATTTTCTTGAAATCACAAATCATTCATTTTTCAAACTTTCATGAAATCATGAATGCAATTCAACTTGTCACAATTCACATCATATAACACATACAACCTAACACATCATAATGGTTTGGCAAGTCCACAATTCTTGGTAACCATATAATCTCGTTTAATGAGCTTATATGGGCAAATCTTGAGGAGTCCAAATATTGGATCATCCTATGCCACAGTCGGGCAGCCGGGCGAAGGTTTTTCATGGTCATCGTGCACGAGACGTTTCTTGGGTGGACTTAACTTAACCCACATAACATATAATCATGTCTTGAAACTTGATTGCCCAAAGGCAAAAATCTTGGAAATCTTGTTTTGCATAAATCATGCAAATCTTCATAAATCATTTCATGAACATGAGCATTTCATATGCAATGCATCATCATTCCTCAAGCAAATTCACATAACAACCACATTCACATATCAAATCATCAATCATCCAATTCACATAACATTTTCAAATCATTCATACCATGATACATCAATTATAGAAATTTCTCAAGGCATTCAAAAACAATGAATTTGAAAACATTTTTATATTCTTAATTTCTTTGAAAATTATGTCAATGGCCCATTATTTAACTATAAACATAAAACCTACCTTATAATTCCTTGCTTGAAAACCTTGTTCCCATGGCCTTCACTTGCTTTCCATTCCTCTTTCCTCTCACCATTTTCCTCAAAATCAACAAAATTCTCAAATCAAAAGACATCCAAAATGCAACAATCCTAAGAACACAAATCATGAAATTTATCTTGGAATCACAATACCCATTCATTTTCTAGGCTTTCTCAACCATAACCCAAACAAAAACTTAACCTTAAATCAAGAACTTACCTTGAATCTTTAGCTAGCCAAGTGATTCCTTGGTTCAAAGTGAAGCTCTAGTGATTTCTCACACTTTTTCCTCTTGAACTTTCTTCAAAAACCCTCTTGATCCCTTGGAAAATCCAACCCTAGAAGCTTTCTTTCTCCTTTCTTCTCCACTTCCACGAATTCTCTTCCTCTCTCTTTTAATTTTCGTTCCTCTCTCTTCTTTCCCTACACCAATTCACTTATTCTCCTTCCTTTTATACTCCTTACTCAAGTTACTTAAGTCCAAAGCCCATTTACTCTTCCTTCTTCTTCTTCCTTCTTCCTATTTCTTCTTTAACTACTTAAGCCCACTTATTCTCTCAAGCCCATCTTATCCTTATTTTCTTTTCTTTCCTACTACAACTTAAGCCCATCTCATTTATATCCTCTCTTCTTTATTCATTTCATTTGGACCCAAAGCCCAATTTATTCTTCCTTCTTTCTTCTCATCCTACTAAATCACTTAAGTCCAAACCATTTCTTCTTCTTTTCATTTGATTTAGGCCCATTATTCTCTTAGGCCCAATTTAACTCTAAACTCTTAAATTCAACTAACACATTTAATTGTATTAATTCATGTCACCTAACTCATTACACTCTTTTAATCCTCTTCTTTTTATATCACCACTTAAGCCCAACTTGAGTCCAAGGCCCATTTAACCCTTAACATGTTTATAACCTGCATAACACCTTAATACACTTGATCCATGTCATATAGTCTTGGTCTAATCAACATGTTAATTAAATTTCCTTAACATGCTAATTAAGTCCATAAAATACAATAATTGAATCCCATTAAATCATGCCACCTAATTTCATGACACCTTACCTTAAGCATATTAACATGTCAATTAATTCCACATTAATCCATCTCGTATTTAAACCATATCTTCCATTTCATTTCAATTTCAAGAATTCTTAACTTCTTTACTCATGAATAATCATTCAAAATCCTTATTTAATAATCCTAGCTTACCAAAAAGATTTGGGGTCCAATACTTATTTTGTTTCTTGATTGCATCAACTCAAAACCCCCTTTTTATTTCCTTAACATTAATTATTTTCATTATAAGAATTAGTCGAACATTCCCTGTGGATACAAACTTGACTCACCACTTCTACAAATTTTTAGTATGTAGAGTTAGGCAAATTTTACAACACACTTAACATGGGTTATCATTAAGCATAGTGATCCCATTGATCTCTAACATTTAGCCTTATCAATTTTCAAAATGGAGTTAAAGTCAACATTGACATTTCAAGGAAAACTAATGGAGTTTGAGATATCCTTGGTTTGATTCGAAAGAAATGCTCTTTGATAACAGCTATTATATGCATAAATAAAAGAGATACAAGTAAGTTAAGTACAATAACTATCTGAGATTTTCAGATAGATCATTTGGTGAATAATAATTCTAGGATAAACACAAGAAATCTTGGGTTCATAAAGAATAATTATCTTACCATTAGGATGACTATTATGATTAGAGCTTTCACATCATTTAAGTTGAAAAAAATTTCAGTAAGTTGTCACTATTTTTTCTTATTCTAGTCTACAAAAAGCTAGCTACTTGCACCATATTTTGCATAAAATATTCCTTATAAATAGCTTTTTATTTGGAGCATTTTCCCCTCTCACATTCCATACTAAGATGATCATTTGACAAGCTCCATAGTTGGAGTCCTTTTTTTCTATTTGATCTTCTTTTAACCACTTTTTTAAAATCATTACCACTATTATCCTACTGATTACTTCTTGCATCTGGAGTTCTATTATTATTTATCTAATTATTATCAACTAGGTCTTCTACTAGAGTCACTAAACACACTTTTTTTTCAAAACTCTCCTTGGTGCAAGTTGTGGTTAAAATCAAAGCCTAACCCCCTTCAATTATAGTAACAACTTTAATGGAGATTATATCACGTGTAGGCTAGGAAAAAAATATAATATAGATCTCCCCTTCAAAATAATCACTTCTGACCTAACTTGAGGAGCTATTATTTTTATCCTATTACTTGTAGATTCCCATGAGTTTGTGATAAGTTCCAGTGACAAAGACCTTACTTATTAGCCTCTAGGATTTCTTTATAGCAAGTTGAAGTTTCCAAGCATAGGAGAATCTAAGCTAATCTTCAATAAATATACTTTTCTCATTGAATTTGATGAAAGGGATGGACTCAAGCAAATCAGTTATTGAATTAATTTGAATGCATATTCTTACAAAATCAACTATTCTAGTCTCTGCAATAGCTTGATCCATTAAAATCAGTTTACCAATGTAGCTCGTAAGGTGACTCAGTCCACTTGTAGTACAATATTCCAATGAAACATCATGGATACATATCCAAATAGGCTGTTTACTTGTTTGATTTCTTTTATCTTAAGTTAAGGTCTCTATATTTTATGTAATAGAGGTTTATTATAGACATCTCAAAGACTAGCCTAAATAACCTTCCTTGTATCATCCACAATTGCAAACTTGAAAAGAAAAACATCCTCATTGTTCACATAATCCTTTAGTAGCCCATATTGCTTCCAATTGTGAAGAGCCTACAGTTTCATCACTGGAAAAGCAACGTTGCTATCTAGAAAAAAATCCAATTATGGTATAGCTCCATCTACTTGCTCTAACATTCAAAATATCCAATGGTGGAGAAAAAAATCTCTAGTCAGACACCTCATTTGAAGGAAAATACTTTAGATTCAGTTTTGGTTTAGGGTCACCAGTTACTTGCACCTAAGATTTGCAAATGGGATAAAAAGCAGTATGACTTTTGGCCAGGATCAGGGGAAATATCTAATGAAGTTTTTGTATTCTAGGAATTCTAGGAATTTCATGGTGGGAAGTTATTATCCATTTGGAAAAAATTTAGGAATAGGCAAAAAAAAGTTGTTTTGCAAAAGCTAAGCCTCAATAAATTGTTTCTAAATAATTCAGAGAGTAATTGAGGCATCACCGAGGTATAATAATAGGTGCAAAAGTATAGTAGGTGGAGTTTTCCAAAAATATAAAGTAAAAACAAAGGAGGTAAATAAAGATGAAAGGTAGGGGGAAAAAATATGAAGCAAGCAAAGATAAGAAATCAGGAGGTAAAGATTAAAAGTAAGTATGGTTGGAGAAGAAGCATAAACAGTAACAGTAGGAGTCAAGCTAAAAGTGCATTGTAGTTGGAGAGAGTTTAGATTTTAGTTTTATAAATAGCTTATTAGTCCATATTGATTGAAAATTAAAAAGAAAAAAAATTGAATAAAAGAGTATTAAATAAATCCTACTTTTTATTTTGATTTAAGTAATCGATTAAAGTAAGGATTGGTGATAATAGCGAATCGAAATTATGAATTTATTAAGAAAATATAGGTATTTATGATTACCTTATAAGGTTGGAATGACATATTCCCCAAACTAACCATGCTCCATTTGTTTTATATCATTTTATTATATTATTTTAATATGACTACTTGAATACTTCTTGCCTTATATTTTTTACTCTTTTGTTCACTTTAAATATAATGTAGATTTATTTTGTTTGATTTGAACTCAAATGTCCTATAGGTTAGATTAAGATCAAACCATAATTAAATGTGATTGTATAGAGATCTAGGTGATTAATGAATAAGGTAATTAAGCCAATAATGATGATACTTAATTACTTAGATTGAATTGTTAATTTTTTTAATAATTGAAACTTGTTTATGCTTATATCTTTTGTGACCACTTTGCTTAAGGACAAGAACAACCTAAAGAGCAGGTATATTTGATCGACGTAAACTATACATATATTTTAGTTGTGTTTTCTCATATTTTTACACCTAAATTAACTTCATTTAATTTTGTTATGCTATGTTCTTAGGTAATTGAGAAGATATGCTTTGAAAATGAGGTTTGTTAAAAACATAATTTGAAAGGAAAAGAAGAAAGAAATTAAAATCTTCCAAAAATACATCCTAACAAACTTTTGCCTTTCAACCAAAATTCTTATAAAAACTAAACATTAAAAACATGACCTTATTGTTAAGCAAGTTTTAATCTTATAAAACTCTCAATGTTTTGCAAGTGCATGAATCGTATGTGTAGTAGTTGAGGTGTCGATCCCACAAGAAATTAGTGAACTACTCGAATCCTAACTTTCTTTAAAGTTGTAAAAACATGATTTAAATGAAAATAAAGATAAACAAAAATTAAACAATCAAGTAGGGTTTAAATGAAATAAAATTTTGAAAATTAACACAAGTAAATAAAAATGGAGCATAACTACTTAACAATTGAGACATTACAACAAAACAAGATCAAAGAATTATTAGAAGATGGGATTTATCTATCATCATTTTGTTACCCTAACCACTTTCGATGTAATTTGTATCGGTCTTATAATTTCAAATAATTGATTACTCTCTCTCATGATCTAATGCACTCTAATTAATAATCCCTAATTGGTTCTGAAATTTTAATTTTGAAATCTCTTGATTGATAAAAATAACCCACATTCTAATTAATTTTTAAGCAATCGAATAGACAATCGGGTCCTTACACAAGATCTCTCTTTGTGATTATCAATTTGATAATTGCATGACTAATTAGCTTATTAACTCTCATTACCCAGTCTAACTGGATTATAATCAACTCACTCTCTTAATTTATTGTCAAAGTATATAAAAAACAAATATCACAATACCCAAACAATTTCATTAACATCAAAAGCAAATAGGTCACAAAATGATTTAAGATTCAATCCCAAAATGAAATTAAAACATCATTAACAACATGTTCAACATTCTCAAACCCAATTCATACATCAAGATGAAGTAAATAAACAAGAGAAAGTAGAAAAGAACTTGAAATGGTTGGGTTGGAGTGGCTAGATAGTAGCTGCAGATACTCCTCTTCCCTTCTCTCTTCCTTGTGTTCTTTTACAAGATGGCAAACGGATGCTCCCATTTAGTTCATTTCTCTTATCTTTTATAAATCTTTACTAATTCAGGTAAACCCCCAAAAATTTAATCACTGGATGTCAGTCCGAGTCTGTCATCACGTAGATTGTGGCCTACTAAATCAACTTCTATCACGATCATGGCCCTGGGTCCTCCACCAGGCTTCCTATAAATCATCTATGTTCTTCGATATCTGATCTCAAACACTAACAAACATCAAAGCACCTCAAACACACAAAACTAAAAGCTTAATAGCATGCTCTCAAAATATAAGTATCTAACCAACTATCACAATTCTAAAACTAAACATACATGAATCAATTAGTTAACAACTAAAATGCCTACTAAAATAACATGTAACCTACAAATATCATCATCCCCACACTTGAAATTTTTTTTTTCTCAAACAACAACAAAACAAACAAAAAATAAACATACCAATCAACAACACAGATATGCAATAATGGTACAATAGCATTGAGATTCATGAAACAAATTTAACTACCAACACAATTCTTAAAGTTGTTCTAATTTAATAACTTATGAAATCTATGTCTAAGTATTTCGAACTAATTATAAATACTAATCAAGACTTAATGTCAAATTCATTCACTCACACACACATATTGATAATTAGTTAGTCAATCAAAATTTTGACTATCATTAAGTAGCTTTTCATGATAAGTAATGTTATTTATAAAGGTTGGTAAGATTTATTAAACAATGTACTATTTTGTTAATTTTCATTAACATGAACCTAGCCTTTTAACACGAAGGAAAACATTTGTAACAAATATCCTCCGCTTACTCAACTAGGTCATATTTTTTTAAAACAACTTGGTTAGAATGTCATTATAGCCTTTTGACCCAAAAACAAACATTTTTGATGAATGTCTCATCGCTACTCAGTTATATTACATTCTCAACTAGCCACTAGCTCTATTCATAACCTAATTTGTTTCAAAATGAGCCAGCGGAATAGTTATTTATTAAACAAAAACACATACTTTTTTAAAATATATATATTTTCTTGCTACCTCATTTCTTTAGCTAATCACTCTTATGGAAAGATACTAATGATACTACTTATTCAATTTACCTAAAATTAAAAATGAATATGTCAAATTCCTAGGGTGAACTAACTAACATTATATCCTAATTAACATGCACATTGAACCAAAGCAGCCTAGGACACTAATTTCACAAACTAATAAATCTTTAAAATGTAAAAGACTATGTTCAAAGCTAAACTCATTTTGGTACCTAACAATTGCCACATTTACATGAATAACATCATGAAAGCATAAATGAGACTTAATATATACAGTATGATACTTGGATGATAAATTGTCCACTTAATAGCAAAAAAGAACTTCAGGATCTCAAAAACAACATTCCAATTAATTAAAATCTTATCAAGGCCTTGGAGTTAAAGGATGAGATATTACTCAGGCAAAGCAGCAAGAACATGGAGATGGAAATTAACATATTTCTCTTGAATATCAACATGAATGATAGAAATTGCTGGTGTCTTCACTCCAGAGGTAAATCCAATAATACATCATGTATAAAATTGTTATCACATAATTAAGGATTGGTAACATGGTACATAATAGTCTAATGCAAATATAAATCACCTGGAGCTATAATAATTTTACTAAGAGCCATCCTAGATAAACTTCCCATAATTGATAGGTGAAACAAATTCGACCATCTTGCTAATAGATGCTACCTATGCAAATGTCAATGTGAGAGTATCTCACGCTTTTATTTTAAAATATTTACATTATTGAAGCATAGAAAACAATTCTTCAAAAGTGCAACATATATAACCCCTGTTAGATTAGTAAAACATCATCACTTGGAGTATGAAACTTTAGCACATCAAAAAAGAATTTTTATGGTGCAATTAAATTAATTTATCTTATGCGTCGTTGCATATATAGGATGAAATAAATAAGGGAATTTTTCACTCCAAAGAAAATGTTGGATCGAAAATCATGCATGCAAGATTTGGCTAAAATGGTAGATTTCAAAACTTTTTAAGAATTAAAATTGCAGTAGAAGTAAGATAATCAAATCAACATACCAAACCATACATGATATAATATAAGGAAAATATTTAACATAAGAAAAAAATGGTAAAAAATACTAACTCCTTTCTTACATCTTTAACTCCTCGCTCTAGTTATTGTAGCCTCTTCACGTTATTGTATCCTTTTCTTGTTATTGTATCCTATTGACCTCATAGTCCAACTTAAATTGTTGTCCGTTCCAAGCATCTCAACCTCAGTGACCATAGGGATTACCTTAAGCATGTAATCCCGAACCAGTTCACTAAGTTTTTGTTTGAGATTATGAAAGGTTTAGATAGCTTTCACTATTGCAGACCTGTCCTTCACACCAAACATCTTATATAGTTGATGGACTATTGCACTAGTAGTTTTCATGTAAGCAATTTTCTTTTGCACCATACCCTTGAAAAAAGCTAAAGTATAGCATTTAGTAGTCTTATCAGCATTCCACCATCGCTCATGTTGTTAGAGTTGCTCAGGAGTTAAATCTCCACCTGGAGGTGCAGGCTTATTTTTAGTTTATACCTATGAAATTCATTCATATTGAAGAACAATGTTAAGGTTACGTCTCCATTCATTAAAATTTTCTCCATGTTCCAATTTGTTATTTGTTAAGAGCAAAGTCAGAGGATTCATTTTGTGGTGATTATGTCTGAAAAATAAATTGTAAAAAAATGATCATACTAGTCAATAATATTGGAACTTTGTATAAAATCATGATGCATGTATGCATGATGATAGATTTAACAAAACTTCAAAAACATTTAAATCTTTATACTAAAGTTCTTTTTTTATCTATAATGGACAAAGTGGCGGTGGGTCATCTTATCAATTAAAAGAAAAAATGGGACCCTCCCACTAAAAAAAACTACCAAGCATCTTCATGCCTAAGTTTTAAAGAAGCACTATGATTAAATCTATCCCTCTTATCAACAAAGCTACAGTGGGCAGGTTAATGATAAAATATGTTAAGTGTATAACCATTTGATACATCCACTAAAGGTACTTACAAACCATGCCTTGATAGGAGGTCACATTTGTTACCAATGAATGGACTTATCCTTAAGGAGACCCAAACAATGTAAGATCTAGGATTCGCGCACCAATGGGGAGTAGCACTTCACCACATGCAAATGAGTCATCACATGGAGACTATGAACTCTCACATGAGCATCCTCTCCCACTTAAACTGTTTGGGCTTTAAGTTTTAATAAATACCATCTTATCTATATGTAATTTATTATCCATCCTATATTGTTTCATTATATATCTCATACATAATGAATGCATAGTAAACCTTAAGGTTGGCAATTTTCTAATTGACATGCAATCACATAATATCATATGTTATATGCATTCATTTATCCATTCATCACATAAACTAATAATCCAATTTGATTGCCCATCTTAGAAGCATAAAAACAATTACAAGGCTTTTAGGCCTAATAATTTCTTCTTGGACTTGGATCTTTCGTTTCAAACTTTTTGCTTACATGACCCAGCCCATTCAGTTTCCAAAAAAAATTGATTTTCATAAAACCAAAATTTGTCCAAAATAAAACAAAAATCTGCACTTGTTTTTCAAAAGATCCGAAACTTATATATATGAAATAAAAAAATTCCAACATTTGTAAAAACTAAAACTTTGGTAAAAAGTTTTCATACAACTGAAAATTTGTTAAAAAAAATCTTCAACACTTTGATTTTCTAAACAACAACAATTTGTTAATAATAAAATTCTAGCACTTTGGTTCTCTAAAAACCAAAAAAAAATTCCAAGACATCGTAAGCAAAACTAAAACATTACCTCTTCATTTCTTCAATCCATGGCTTCTTCATCTTCATCTTTACATAAATTTGTACATTACAAACTCAAAGAAAATAGAAATGAAGCCAAGGAGGAAATATGGCGATGATAGGCTACCCTCCTTGTTACAGACCAAATAAAGAAAACTTACAAGGTAACTTTATAATCTATGGACAACCAAAAGAGCAAAACGTACACCATATATACTTCTATCACATAAAAATATGCAGCATACAAGGATTTGCCAACCCATGCATCACATATAGGAACCAACATCATGCATAAGGAAATTGTCTCTGATACCAATTGCTGTCATGCAAGATTTGACTAAAACGGTAGATTTTAAAAATTTTTAGAAATCAAAAATCGCAACAGAAGCAAGATAACCAAATCAGCATACCATGCCATACATGATACAGTATAGGGAAAATATTTAGCAAAGGATTACGTAAAAATATACCTACTCCTTTGCTACAACTTTAACTCCTCGCTGTGTTATCCTATCCTTAGAAATATATCCTCTCCTAAATGATGTATCCTCTTCTCGTTATTGTATCCTCGATCAATCCGATCTACCACTTATTCTCCTTAGACAAATTGATTAACAAGATCCTTCGGTGGAAAAGGAGAAGAAACTTGAAGAGATTTTTCCTTAAAAGAAAGAAGTCAAAGATGAGACACCTCTTATGCAAATTTTGGCTAGCTCATGCTAGATATGAGAGAGTGAGATAAAAATTCAACAACCCCTTGTATTCTTTCTCTCAATTTTGGTTAAGCATCAAAGAAAGAATTGGAGTGCATGCAATACATCACCTCCTTTTATCTTTAATAACTTTGATTTAATTTAATTAATTTAATTAATCGAATTAACTAAATTCTAGACCATTTTCAAATGTTCATATAGGCTTCTAATTAACAATTAATTAAAGTAAGCCCAACATTTAATCATAGTCTTTGAAATCTCTATTTGTATTTCGTACTTTGCTTGATAACCTTCCTGGAAGTCAAATGGGGAATCTAATTGGACTTATATAATTCAAGCTCCAATAAGCCCGAAATTAATTTAATCTCATTATAATTAATTCTAACTTATAAACTAAATGTCATTCCACTAAAGACAATTAGTTGAACTCTTGAATTACTAAATATTATGAGAACATATGTTTCAAATAAGATGTCCAATTGCAAGCTCTAATATGAACCATATTATAGCTATCTGCACAATAAAGGTTAAAGTTACTGTTTTGTCTTTATGTTGGTTTTTCTTTCTAGATCTCTTGTTTTACTTTATATGGTGATTAACACAAAAGATCTCATCTTGATGTTAATACTTGATAAGTAGCTAGTCCATCAAACCACTGGTACTAGTTTAATCACCAAACTCATAAAACATCTATAAGTTGGTGATATCACTATAAACTCTTTATTTGAGTGCATGTTTCCTGATACATGTTTTAATTAATAATTTTAACACGTACACATTGGATTGATACTCTGTAAAAATCCATTCCGAGCAATTACGAATTATAATGAAACACATATAAGTTCACTACTCATTAAGATTGTATTTCATAATAAAAGAATGCTAAATTATATGTTTTAAGATTAAAAAGCGACCCACTTTATTCTTTAGAAACATACTTGATTCTCAGGTTCATTTAATAGTGCCATTATCGATAGTCAACTACTATCATGATATGAAACTCATCATTATCTTGAAGTAAACTCTTTTACTTACATGGAGATAAATCGCAACACTATAGTATAAACTATAATCGGGGACAAACTTGATTATTCAACGGTGAATAAAATATTTTAGATTCTAATAATATACATGTTTCCCATACATCTCTATGCATATGTATATTACTTAAAAAGAATCTCAATACTTTATGACTAGTTTTATTATGCTCATATATATAAAACCAAACTCTTTTGTTTTATTAATAATAAATATTTTATTACAAAAGTAACTGAAAGAAAATTAAGTTATATGTAAATACACTTACTTTCTAGGGAACTATATTTACATAACTCCAATAGAAAGAAGTTTAGAAATATTCAATAAAGATCTTATCAATGATATCGAATCCACATCGACATCTTTAAGAAAAAGCTATCGTCAAACATTGATTGTATTAATAGTTGTAGCATCAACTATGTTTGTGTCTTATGCTTTATAAATGTTATTTAAGCAATTAAAAACTCATTTTTATTTTGATAGTCTCCTATAGGAAAATATGTATAGATTTTTTACCAACCCTTTATTACTTAATACAATAACATTTTAAAAAATGATCTAATTAGCACTTATCAAATTCTCCAACACTTAAGAATTTGATTATCATCAAGAAAATAAATCTTATAAATATTAACTTAATTTAATGGCAACTCAAGAAAGAATTTAACAAATCAATCACATAAATTAAGAGTTTCCATTATTCACCTAATTGTGATGTTCATCAATTTGTTATATAAAACTTGCATCAAGTCATAAACTTTTAACTTAATTCTAGTTTTATCCCTTTACAAGTATGGCCTTCATTCTTAAAGCCTCTGAAGCTTCCTATTTACATGCCATAGTTACACCTTAAGAACTTTGTCTACAATTAGTTTGTTACATAATCTTAATATTATCATTTCATCTTCATTTATCAAAATACTCTAGTCCCAAATTCTTTTAGGTTAATAATGCCTAGTATTGAACATAAGGGAAAGAAAATATCTTCTCAATAAAATAATTGAATAAGTATAGAGACCGTTTATTGGTACTCTCTTATAAAATTACCATATATGGTGAGATAATGAGTGGGTTATTACCTGATACTGATGGGATATATCTTTGATTATGAGACATAAAGGGAACTCCAAGTATTTTCTTCCATGAAAGCCTATTTACTACTAAAGACTCTAGAGAAGATAAATGATTAGATCTTGAAGCTACGTCGAAGTTCTCTACTAAAACCAATAGAGACTTTACATTTAAAGTAAGAGTATGTTAGAGAAGTGCTCTAAAGGCAATCACCTTTAAAACTTATTGTACAAATCATTTTATAATTAATAAAGGCATTTGTCATTATTTTAATGTTCATACATTTATAGATTTGATGTTGATCTTAAAATGATTTAATAAAGTCCTTGATACTAAACATAGCATGAGGAAATCATGATGAGATCATGATAATGAGACTCCTTTCATGTGTAATTATGTTATTATCTAAATTGTCACTAGTCATAGGATTAATGAGATGGGATATCAATAATTCAGGTTGACTAGCACATGTGATCTCATAAGTTATAGACATGAGTTGTTTAGAGTTAACATTTGGATACTTACTAAAGGTAGTAATTACTGTGCCTTTTAGGGTTTACTCATAGGGTAGTGATTAGGTACAGCTTGAGGTATTCGAAGGTAATTAAGTAGCCAATAAAGGATTCACCACTCCTGATAGAAGGAGATGATACCCATGGCCTCTTTTTGAGGTCATTACTCAGGAGTATCTAGCCAGAGCAGATATTTGTCATAAAGAGATTCTTCAGTGATACATAAAATAATAAGGTCCTAATAATAAGATTTAATATCACTTAGACTAGATATGATGTAGTCAGTCTAGTGGGAGTTGACATCATGACCATACTCTGAACCAAGTAGGGTATAGATGGTGAAAGGACGAATTATAGTCAATTGGGAGTCATGATATGTTGCTAGATACCACTATTGACTTATTTGAATTAAGTGTTAATTTAAGTGGCCAACATAACTGAGAACCTAATGGGTCACACACATAGGAGATCCGAAGGATGAGTAAAATGGACTTGAATGATAATTCAAGATATGAGCAAGTGTTTTGGGATTATATCACGATGTGATCGTGGTAGATTATTTTGCATGGAATGGATTAAAGATAAGTATTGTTGGCTACCAATTTGGTCATTAACTTCCCAAAACTTCCATTAATGCATGTTATTTATAGTCATTAACTTCCCATAACTTCCATTAATGCATGTTATTTATGACCATTAACTTCTAATAACTCTCCATTAGTGATGGGGGTTATGGAAGTCCAAATGGTGCAGAAAATAGAGGTCATTTTCGTACATCTTGTTTAAGAAACAAGTTAGAAAGAAAGGTTCTTTCTTACACACACATTCTTTTTCTCTCTAACTCTCACAAGTGTTCTTGTCTTTGCTAGCTCAAAAAAAAAGAACTCTAGCCATCTCCTAGTGAGGTTTCATCCTTTTATCTTCGTGTGGACTTTCATTAGAGATGGTCTACGTTGATCATTATGGTTTACAACATCCCAACGTGAAGGAGACCATCAAAAGGTATGTAAATATATTACATTTCATGTTTTTTGTTTTTTATATCAATATGCATGAGTAGATATAGTTTTTGAGGTTCTGTTTTATTTTCTGCTATATATATTTGATATATATTATGTATGAGATGCATGATTGAAACCTAACAGTGGTAGCAAAGCTATCTTGTGCCTTGTTAGATGTAGAATACATGACATGTGAAAAAAATTTTCATGGTTGTGATAGCTTAGGGTCCTGTAATGTTTTATTCGAAATTAATTATAGAAAAATGGTCTTCACGATTTTCTTTCGCCAATCTATTCATAAGCTGTAATTGAATGATTCAATGTGATTGAAAATATTTTTAATATGATTAAAATATTTAATTTCTAATTTAGAAAAACATGCATGAAATATGTCTTTCTGGTGGGCATGTAATGTCTATTGGTTAAATTGATGAGGTTACACATGCTTTTTGTGGAATTTGATTATGGAAAATTATGTGAACATATTTACCATGCATTTATTCCTTTTAAAAATTAAAATTATTAAAATGTTTTCATAATTTTATTAAACAATTTTCAAATCTCAACAAATTTTTGTATATTTTATTTCAGTTCCGAACCTTAAAAATATTTTTGTATGATAAAATGTGTTAATTTGATGTTTGATACATTCTTAAATGATTTTGCTTGAAATTTGATTTCCAAAAAAAAATTAGAAGTCATATTTGTCATTTTTGGTGTCCTATTGATGTTTCGTTGATCATAATAATTTTTGGGTGATTCCTAAATTATTTTGATCACCATGAAATGACCTAGAGATGCTTGGAATGGAAATTAATTTTCAAAAGTCATGAAAATTAATTTTGAATTAAATTTAGTAGAGCAATAGATTTTTTAGTAAGACTAGAACAATAGTAATTTTAGCCAAATTAGCAAAAGGAAGATGGTAGATCTAAGTGTTAGATTGGGCCTAGATCCAAGTGTTGGATTAGGCCTTTTATGTTGGGGTCCATAAAATGTCATAACCAAAATGATGTGTTTACATATATGCATTAGAGAATGCATGCTTATGAGAATGTGTGGGCCTGCATGATGGATGGTTATGGGCTTAGGATAATTTGATTGGGTAGTCCATATCATGCCATGTAGTTATTAGTAACTATATATGCATATATATATATATATGAATTATATGTATAAGAACATCTAAGTTAGATGCGACCTTAGTCAAACCCCTCATTTTGAATATTAATGCTAACGCCTTCCTTTAATATGTTGAGAACTAGAGACCTCTTAAAGTCAGGTTTATACCCAAGCTTGCTTTATAGCGATATGTTCAAACCATGGAAATAGGATTTTTGGCTTACTGGGTCAATTTTAACTAGAAGCATTGGTTTGTTGAGCAAATCCAAGATCAATGTGGATAGAGGCAAAGTTGGGTAGTGTACATTAGATGTACACATGTCAAGACTTGATAGCCCAATGAGTGTGCACACATCAACAATTGATAGAACTAGATTTGATAGTTGCATTAGAGATGCAATTAGTATGATCAAGACCTATCGATTGAACTAAGGTTGTTTATTAGGCAAACCCAAGGTCAATCTTAGGGATATTGGATATTGGCCACTATGAGAATTTCTCTACGAGTTCTCTTAGATTTATATTGACAGTTAAGAATTTGTGAAAAAAAGTGGGAGCCATAATGCGTGTTATTAAAGTCCTTATAGACATGCATTTAAGAACATTCTAATTTTTCTCTCTTTAAGAAAAGGTTTCTATTGCTCGAGAGTACTGGTGTGAATCTAAGATCATTGATGGAGGCTAACAACTTGACTGGACCAAACTTCCTTGACTGGCTCAGGAACTTGAGAATAGTTCCCAATTCTAAAAAGCTTAGTTATGTCTTGGAAAACCACTTCCCAATCCCCCTGCTGCCGATGCCTCTGATGAGGATTAGAGGGCATATAGGAAGCATCTTGATGATAACGAGATGGCTAGTTGTATTATATTAGCCACTATATCACCGGAGCTACAAAAGTAGCATGAGGCTATGGATGCTCATACCATAGTCTATCATCTTAGGGAGCTTTTTAATAAGTAAGCAAGTTCTGAAAGGTTCGAGACTTCGTAATTGCTCTTCCGCTCCAAAATGGTTGAGGGGATATCTTTAATGTAGTACGCACCGAAGATGAATGGCTACTTAGAGTGGTTGGCCTCCGTAGGTTTTCTTTTGGCTCATGAATTAACTATTGTCTTAATTCTGACAGGATTTAACTGATAGTTACTCACAATTTGTGTTTAACTATCAGATGAACAATAAATCCAGCACAATTCACGAGTTGGTCAACATGTTTAAGGCTATTGAGCCATCTGTCCACAAAAACAAGGTTGTGATGCTGGTGGAATCTTTCAGTTTGAAGAAAAAGAGTAAAAGAATAAGAAGTCCACAGGGCCTAAGAGAGGTGTCAAGAAAGCAAAGAAGACTACCTCAAAGGGAACTTGCTTCCAATGTGGCAAGGATGGCCACTGGAAGAGAAACTATAAGGCATATATGGAGTCCTTGAAGCAGAAGAAGGCATCTGATGACTTTTAGACCTAATACATACTTATGTATGTGGTCCAATGTCTATATATGCCAAAGGTGGTTTTATATACTTCATTACCTTTATCGATCATTATTCTCGATATGGGTATATGTATCTTATGAGATATAAGTCTAAACCTTTGAAAGGGTCAAAGAATTCATAAATGAAATTGAGAAATAACTTGGGAGAAGTATTAAATCATTTTGATCAGATTGAGGTGGTGAATATTTAGGCCAAGATTTTTTGGATTATCTTAGATAACAAAATATTGTCCCAGTGGACTCCACCTAACACGCCACAACAAAATGGTGTGGTTGAGAGGAGAAACAAAACCTTGTTATACAAGGTAAGGTTTGTGATGGATTTAGTGGATTTTCCAAAATCCTTTTAGGAGTATGCACTCGAAACTTTTGTTTATCTATTAAACAGAGTCTCATCTAAGTCAGTTGATGTTCCTCCATATGAGATATGGACTAACAAGAAACCTTATCATTCTCATATGAAAGTTTTGGGTTGTCCTACTTATGTGAAGCAGATTCGGTCAAACAAGCTTGACCCTAAATATGACAAGTTCCTGTTTGTAGGATATCCTAAGGAAACTATAGGATATCAGTTCTACCATGTTTTAGAACAAAAGGTGTTTGTTTCAAAACATGTTGCCTTTTTAGAGAAAGAGTTTCTTCTAAAATAAGAAAATGCGAGAAAAATGAACTTATAGAATTTCAAGAAGCTCAAATAGATGAAAATCAACTTCCTTGACCTGAGACTATTGTTCATAAAGATGAAACAATAGTTCAATCTTCTAATACACAAGAAGTTCATAGGTCAGGTAGGATATGTCATGTTTTTTAGAGATACGAATTTCTCATATGTGAACTTAACAATGTATTGCTCATAGAAGATAATGAGCTTAATACCTATGAAGAGGTTCTAAAGAGTTCAGAATCTGACAAATGGCTTCAAGCTATGAAATCTGAAGTGGATTCCATGTATAAAAATCAAGTATGGACTTTTATTGACCCAGCCAAAGGGATAAAACCCATAGGGTGAAAATGGGCTTTCAAGATGAAAACTAACATGGAGGATAATGTAATTAGCCATAAAGCTAGGCTTGTAGCTAAATGTTATTGTCAAAGCCAAGGTGTTGACTACGACGAAACGTTTAGTCCAGTAGCTATGCTTAAGTCCATTAGGATACTCCTAGCCATTACCACTCATTATGATTATAAGATATGATAAATAGATGAGAAGACAGTTTTCCTTATTGGAAACCTAATCGAGGATGTGTATATGACGCAACTTGATGGTTTCATATCCATGAATGGAGAACGGGTATGCAACCTTCAAAATTCCATTTACGGATTGAAGCAAGCATCCAAAAGTTAGAATATCCGATTTGATGAGATAATTAAAGAGTTTGGTTTCTCACAAAATCTGAATGAGTCGTGTGTGTATAAGAAGGTTAGTGGGAGTGCAATCATATTCCTTATAGTGTATGTTAATGACATATTACTAATAGGAAACATTGTCTTTGTTTTGCAATCAGTCAAATTTTAGTTAGCTAAGAACTTCTCTATAAAGGATCTTGGAGAAGCAATTTATATTTTGGGGATAAGGATCTATAAAGATAGATCTAAGAGGTTGCTTATTCTTTCTCAATGTACATATATAGACAAGATGTTAAAGAGTTTTAATATGGAGAAATCCAAGAGAGGTTATCTTCTCATTATACATAGGATTACACTCTCTAAATCTGGTCTAAAGACACAAGATGAGAGGACTCATATGAGTTTGATTCCTTACACTTCAGCTATAAGATCAATCATGTATGCTATATTATGTACTAGACCTAATGTATCGTATGCTCTAAGTGTTATGAGTAAATATCAGTCGGACCCCAGAGAGGGTCACTGGGTGGCTGTCAAGAATATCCTTGAGTACTTGAGAAGAACTAAGGATGTAATCTTGGTATATAGAGAAGGTGATCTTGTGGTAAGCAGGTATACTGATGTCAGTTTGAATTCTAATAGGGATGACTCTAGATCCCAGTCTAGATATGTATTCATACTGAATAGTGGTGTAGTCAGTTGGAAAAGTTACAAATAATAGACGACTGCAGATTCGATGATAGAGGTGAAGTTGTTGCTTCAAAAGTGGAAAAGGAAGTGTTTTTCATCAAGAAGTTCATCATGAAACTTGGTATGGATCTAAGCATCACTGACCCAGTGTAGTTGTATTGTGACAACAACGGGCTATAACATAGGCAAAGGAACCGAGGTCTCATCAGAAGTCTTATCATATACTAAACACTACCATTTGATTAGAGAAATCATTAATGAAAATGATGTCAAGATAGAGAGAGTTCTCACCGATCATAATATGGTTGATCTATTGACTAAGCCTATTTTCCAAAAGAGTTTTGTGTCAGATGTACATGCCTATTATATTAGATATCAAGACGATTGGTTTTAGTGCAAGCGAAAGTTTGTTAGAGAAGTGCTCTAAAGGCAATCACCTTTAACACTTATTGAACAAATCATTTTATGATTAATAAAGGAACTTTTACTTATTTTGATATTCATACATTTATGGATTTGATTTTGATCTTAAATTGATTTAATGAAGTCATTGATATAAAACATAAAATAGAGGAAATCATGATGAGATCATGATAATGAAATTCCTATCTTGTGTAATTATGTTAGCATCTAAACTTTACCTAGTCATTGGATTAATGAGATGGGATATCGTTAATCCAGATAGACTAGTAAATGTTATACTCCTTGATTGGATCAAGCAATAAATCTTATAAGTTATAGACATGAGTTGTTTAGAGTTAACATGTGAATGCTTACGAAAGGTAGTAAGTACATTAAATTAACCTACCATAAGACAATCATATGGATATTATATTCCATTGTTAATGATAATATTATCATAACAATGGTGCAAGTATCCTTTGACTTGAGGTGTTCAAGGATATCTCGAATATTGATCCTGTGTTTTGACTCCATTCATCGGCGCCTCTTAAAGGCTACTTATAGAGTGTTGATTGGGTACAGCTTGAGGTATTCGGAGGTAATTGAGTAGTTAATAAAGATTCACCACTCTTGATAGAAGGAGATGATACCTACGACCTCTTATCAGAGTCATTACTGGGGAGTCTCTGACCAGAGCAAATATGTGTCCTGAAGAGAGTCTTCAATGATACATAGAGTAATGAGATCATCAGGATAAGATCTAATATCACTTGGACTAGATGTGACACAATCAGTCTAGTGGGAGTTGACACTTTGACCATATTCTAAACCAAATGGGGTATAGATGGTGAAGGGATGAATTGTATGGCAACATTGTGTATAGAGTCAAACCATTGACATTTTGATCAATTAGGGGTATTGACACAGTCTACATTGATCGCTATGGTTTATGACAACCTAACGCGGAGAAGATTCAAAAACGAAGGAGATCGTCAGAAAGGTATGTAAATATCTTACATTTCATGTTTTTATTTTCTAAATCTATATGCATCAGTATATCTTGCTTTTGAAGTTTCGTTTTATTTTTTGTTGCATATATTTGATATATATTATGTATAAGATGCAATAAAGACTTAAAAGTGTTGCAATATCTATTTGATATTATTGCTATAGTTAGAAACTAATGTGTTGCCTTAGTCAAAAATTAAAGCAACATTTTTTATTTTGTTCCTTTATACTTATTACAGTGTTACTTTTTATAACGGTTTGAATTTTGTTGCGTTAATAAAAAGACATCAATAATTGTACTTATAGCTATGCTTTTGTCTATTGCCTAAAGCATTTTTTGTTGTAGTGCTACTAGCTTTCTATCCTCATCCAACTTCATTATTTTTAGGGTTTTGGTAGCTCCATCTCCAATCCAACTTCAATATTGATCCAATCAAACCACTCTTCTTATAACCATTATATTCCCATTAAAACAAATAAATTTGTCAAGTGAATAAGACAATTAACTCAGCATAAGAGTAAAATATTATTCAAGTATTAAATTATGAATTTTTTTTTGAAACGGTATCTTGTTTGCCTTTTATTGCTTTAAGACTATACCTTGCCTCCATCTTTACAATATGAGAGGATTTTTGTTTATGTTCAATGGATCACTTCTAAAAGTTAAATCATATTGGTTTCATAATTAATTTCGAAGAGGAACATATCATCCTCATTAATGACGATGCTCTTTGACATTATTTTTTTCAATTATTACATCTAAACTTGTATATAAGATAAGCTGGGTTTTTTATCTAGGAAATACCATACTAATATGTTGGATTATTTTGATGCAGTTGTATGAAGGACTTCAATAAGAATTGTTATAACGTTACAAAGAATTTCATAATATAGAGGAAAGTAAGTTTCTCAAATAATGAGCATCGGCAACTAATTGTTACCAAGATTCTTTCTATCTTAATTAGTCTATAAAGGAAGTAGCAAATAAGTTTAAAATCGCCTATAAAGAGGAAGCCATTATTTATACAATTGCAATTGGAGAGAGAGAAGTAGAGAGAGGATTAGGTTTAGGTTTAAAGGGAGCAAGGTTAAGGTAGAATCCAAAAAGGAGTAAAGAGTTCCTTAGAAGTAGAAAGAGATAAGGTATTAGCTTAAGAATGCTTTAGGTTCAATATAAATGTGACTAAGGTAGCTTAAACAAAAGATGAGGATTCAGTTAAGGTAACAAAAATATTTAAAAAAAAACTATACAAGGGAAAGAGAAGCTAACTAATGCATAAAAGAGAGTTAAAGAAAAGGAAAAACAAGTGAGAGAGAAAAAGATCTTTGTATAAGTTTCTGGTAAAGAAAAGAGGGAAGAGGAGTGAGGAGTGAAGAGTGAGAATGAAAGGAGTTGAAAAAAATAAAAAGAAAATTTTAAAAGAGGTAAGAAAAATGGAAGAGCTTCAAGTAATCATAATTCCCTTTAGGAAATGAAAAGAAACTATTGGACCCCGTTTTCGGGGTCCAACTATCTGGAAGTCATAAAGTGTGAAGTTTTAGGCTTAGAGGAAACTTAGCACTTGGGAGCTAAAATCCTTCAGAAGCAAGGCAGGATTGCCATGGTCTACTAACCCCTTTAGGGGAAGTTCACCGCGGTGAACATATGGGAGAAATCTCATGGACTCTTTGGGTAATTTACGTCAAGGAGAGCAACTGAAGTTTGTCGTGGCAAATTTGAAAATTTATCTTCGCCACGACGATCCTAACTTCCTATAAGACTAAATGCAAACATCAATTCTTTCAACCACCCTCATCAATTCCACCTAAAGACAAAATGAACTTGGACATAAACACAAAAAAATTTCCAAGTTTTTAATCTCATTGTAAATCAACTGCAATGCGAAATGTTTGAAAGATAAAAACAACACCAACCATATTTCATTAATATACAAGAAGAGTTTTAAAAATATTTAATGGGCATTTCAAGCCACATTACAACATAATCCAAAAGTACATAGTTTGCAAAAGTAGAATTTCTCAAAATGTGACTACAGCCATGTTTTATAAAAAGTAACTTCAAATGCAAAATAAGATTAATCAGAGTGATGCCTTGACTCTTGACTACTCGATCTCTTGCTCCTCACTTGAAGATGGGGCATAATGGAAGGGATGAGCTTAAAGATCATGGGTAATAATTTTATAACCTATAATAAGCATAACCATTGAAATACTTGTTTCCATTATAACAAAAATTCACATTGAATCATAAAACACATATTTCTCAAATTATCAACCAAATTCACAATAATGCAAATCAGGTATGCATCAATCTTGTCAACATATCATAAGCACATAAGCATATGAAAATAGTTTGGAAGGTTTATAAATAGAACGAACTAACACATTCCCATAAAATGGTTCTGTGTAGTCATAAACAAAACGAACTAACACAATTTCACATAGTGGTTTTGAGTAGTTGTAAACATGAGGGAGTGTATGAAGGAGCTTCATACCACTAGGGGGCAACCGGGAGAAGCCTTTAATCAAAATGCACTTAACAAACAGAATGTACCAAACCAAACCCACATAACATGTATATCATAACTTGTAAACTTGTTGCCCAAAATGACACATTTTCAAATTTTGATTTTACAAACATAGTATCTTTTCAAAAATCATTTTTGCATTTTTTCATAATTCATCGACACAATATGCTCATACCAAACACATAACTCTTTCCCAAAGAATTCAAAGAATTATAATTTACATTCATGAAATAGTCGAAATCACTTATTTCCATAATTTTAATAGCCTATTACTTAATTTTAAAACTATAACCCACCTTCAAATCCTTGCTTATAAACTCGCTCAAAGATGCCTCTCCTTTTGCTTCTCTTACCTCTCTTGATTTCCTTAAACAATAAAAAAAAACTTCCATTCAGTATCAGAAAGTTATACCTCAAATATTTTCGGACTGTTTTTATGCTGAAACTATATTTTGTGCTTAAATTATACCTAAACTTTGAATTTTTTAGAGACTAAATTAGAACTCAATTTCATTAAATAATTTGTAGCACTGTGTCTCTAGTTTACTCCAAAGTAAAAATCATTCCACTTGGATAACTACAGAAAATGTTATGCCTAAAATACCGAAACATGCTTGTGTAGGAAAGTTGACTTCGCTGCGGCAAACTTTGATTTTTTTCAATCTTGGCCACGGTGAACCAATGGGAATTTGCCGCAGCGAACCAAAGAGTTGACCATGGCAAACTTTTGCAGAAACTCGAGTCCACCTAAACATGTTTCATTCTTCAAATCATGAAAAAGATGCTTATACTTACTTGATTCAGCTTCAAATTCTTCAAACTCTTCAAGATCTCCAAAACTCTAGTTTTTCTCTTTTTTTCCTTGCCTTCTTCCTTTGTCTCCAATGCAACTCTACTTCTTCTCTCTTCTCACCCATAATTTTTCTTCTTCTAATTTATACTCTTAATTTATGTGAAAGGTCCACTTTGCCCTTCACTAAATCTTATGTCTTTTAACCTTAAGTGATCTTCCAAAACTACCCCTGAACATTCTTATTACCTTAGCACTTTAATTCAATTAGCCTATTCAATAAATCGTACTAGCTTTGACGTAATAATTAACTCCACAAAGTACTCCATCAAAACTTCATAATTCATTTAAATCATACTTAATGAAATAAATAAAAAAATTCGAGGCCTAACATTTTCCCCTGTCTTAAAAGAATTTCGTCCTCGACATTATTACTTGAGTTATCGAAGAGATGTGGATACTTCTCCTTCATGGCTTCCAAAAGCTCCCACGTGGCCTCTTCTATGGAATGGTTTCTCCACAGAATGTTGACTAGCTGAACTGTCTTGTTCATGAGGACCTTCTCCTTAGTGTCTAGGATCTCCACTAGCATCTCTTCATAAGTTAAATCATCTCCCAACTAAACCTCAGTGGTCTGAATGATGTGAAAAGGATCTAATCTATACCTCCTTAACATGGAAACATGAAAACATCATGTATCTAAGACAACTCTTGAGGCAGTGCCAACCTGTAGGCTAGCGGTCCAACCCTTCCAAGAATTTCATAAGGGCCCATATATCTCGGGCTCAATTTACCCTTCTTACCAAATCTCTTTACTTCTTTCCAAGGAGATGTCTTAAGGAAAACTTTCTCACCAACTTCATACTCCATCTCTTTTCGGTGTGCATTAACAGAGCTCTTCATTCTATCTTGAGCTGCTTTAAGTCGTTGCTTAACTAAATTGACCTTGTCAACTGTCATCTGAAGTAACTCTGGTCCTATTAGTTTCCTTTCTCCTTCCTCATCCCAACATATCGGAGTTCTACATCTTCTTCCATCGTCACCCTTTACTACTTACACTCAGGAATGGACAATGACCTTAACTTGCCTGAAGATGCCTGGTATTCAGCCTTGACTTGCTGACACACTAAACACTTACTTGCATATTTTGTTACATCCCTCTTCATGCCTTTCTACCAAAAATGCTATTTCAAGTCTTTGTATATCCTGGTGCTACCTAGGTGCATGGCATAAGGCACATTGTGTGCCTCATCTAGTTTTTCGTCCTTTATTTCCTTGACATTTGGAATATAGAGTCTGTTTCCAACAACCGTAAGTCCATCATCCCTCATTACCACTTTAGATTTCTTGCCATTATGAATTTTTTCTCAGAGCTCGCTCAATTCTTCATCTTGTGCTTGTAACTCCTCAATCTTCTTCCTAAGTATCGGTCTCACTCTAAAATTACCAATGATACAATTAGGTTCCTCCTATTTCAAACTTATTTTCAGCTTAGCCATCTCCTCCAATAACGACAAATAAACAATCTAAACATGGGCTATTGAGGATTTCCTACTCAAAACATCCACCACTACATTTGCCCTTCCTGGATGGTACTCAATCAATAAATCATAATCCTTAATTAACTCTAACCATCTTCTCTGTCTCAAATTCAGTTCCTTTTGGCTCAAAAAATACTTGAGACTTTTATGATCCTTAAAAATCCTTTTTCTGAACCCTATATAAATAATGTCTCCAAATATTCAAGGCAAAAATTACTGCTGCCAATTTCAGATCATGTGTCGAATAATTCAACTCATATGGTTTCAGTTGTCGCGAGGCATAAGCTATCACTTTGTCTCCTTGCATTAACACACAACCCAAACCCTTTCTTGAAGTATCACTGTATACTATATAACCCTCATCTCCTACCCGTGGGCAAAGTCAAAACTGGGGTACTTTTTAATCTGTGTTTGAGCTCCTCAAAACTTTTCTGAAATTCCTCACTCCATATAAATTTCTAATTCTTCCTCAATCACTTAGTCATCGGAGCAGCTATCATAGAAAATCCTTCAACGAATCTCCTATAACATCCTGCTAGACCCAAAAAAACTTCTCACTTCTGTCACTATCTTTGGTGCATGCCACTTTACCACTGCTTCCACTCTCCTCGGATCAACATGTCCCCATCTTTCAATATCACATGTCCAAGAAATACTACCTCATGAAGCTAAAACTCACACTTGCTGAACTTAGCATAAAGCTCCTTCTCCCTCAATATTTGCAATACTATTTTAAGATGTTCCTCATGTTCCTCTTCACTCTTGCAACAAACCAAAATGTCATCGATAAACACTGTGACAAAATGATCTAGATACTCCCTAAAGATCCTTTTCATAAGATCCATAAAAGTTGTTAGAGCATTGGTCAATCCAAAAGGCATGACTAAAAACTCATAATGTCCATACTGTGTTCTGAAGGTTGTCTTGTTTACATCAAACTCCCTGATTCTGAGCTGATGATAACTTGACCTGAGATCAATCTTTGAAAATACCTTTGCTCCTTACAACTAGTCAAACAGATCATCTATTCAGGATAGAGGGTACTTGTTTTAAATGGTCACCTTATTGAGTCTCTAGTAATCAATACACATCTATCATGTACCACCCTTCTTTTTAACAAACAAAACCAACGCTCCCCAAGGTGACAAATTCAGTCTTATATACACATTTTGTAACAGTTCTTCCGACTGTTCGTTAAGCTCCTTCAACTCAGCTGGAGCCATTCTATAAGGTGGTATGGAAATAGGCGCAATATCGGGAATCAAGTCAATGGCAAACTCAATTTTCCTCACTGGTGGCAAACTAGGTAAGTCTTCTTGAAACACATCAGGATATTCCCTCACAACTGGAAAATCCTCTAACCTCCCCTCATTCACATTAGCATCCATAACATAAGCCAAGAAGGCTTCACACCCCTTTTTCATCATCCTGTCAGCTAGCAAAGCTAAAACATTCCTGGGTGGTGGTGTTCTTCGATCTTCTTTAAAAATCACCTTCTCACCATTTCCAAGATCAAATTCTACATCTTTAAGGCTACAATCTAACTTTGTGTAATATTTCTCCTTGGCATCCATTCCCAGTATAACATCTAGAACCTTCAACTCTAGAGACAATAAATCCACTACCAATCTAGCACCCTCAATAAAGAGTTCACAACCCCTATACACTTAACTGATTATCACATTCCTCCCTAGAGGAGTACCAACAATCAAGGGATTATCCAATGACACCAATTTAACATCATGTAAAATCATGCTTGCAGAAACAAATGAATATGTGGAACTAGAATCAATTAATACATCTGCTTTAGAATTAAATAACTGAGCCATACTCGTAACAACTTCAGGTGCGGTTATAGCTTCCTCTCTGGTAATGACAAACACCCTTGCCTGAGCCTTTAGCCTTCCTGGAGGAATAGCTTTCCTAGTAGCTCCAGAACTGCTCACCTTAATAACTGGCCTGGTTCACACTATTCTTGCTCTCTTTGGGGCTTGCAAATGTGACCCCTCTTGCCTTATTACTCAGGGACAGTCTCTAATCATATGTCCCTTCTTTCCACATCGAAAGCATGCTCCAAGTAATTTGAAGTAATTGTTGGAGTTATGTAAATATAGTGCCCTGGAAAGCAAGTGTATTTACATGTAACTTTATCTTCTTCAGTTACAGTTTTGTAATGAAAATATTTATTATTATTAAAACAAAAGAGTTTGGTTTTATCTGTATGAGCATTATATATTTGGTCACAAGGTACCAAGATTCTTTTGTAAGTAATATACATATACATAGAGATGTATGGGAAACATGTATATTATTAGAATCTGAATTAATTGATTCACAGTTGAATAATCAAGTTGGTCGCTTAATTATGGTTTAGACTATAGTGTTGCGATTTATCTCCACATAAGTAAAGGAGTTTACTTCATGGAAATGATGAGTTTCATGTTATGATAATAGTTGACTATTGATAATGGCACTATTAAATGAATATGGAATTAAGTATGTTTTCAAGAATAAAGTGAGTCATTACTTTAATCTTAAAACATACAACTTAAGCATTCGCTTATTATGAACCATAATCTTGATGAGTGGTGAACTCATATATGTTTCATTATAATTCTTGATATGATCGGAATGGATTTTTACAGATTATTAATCCAGTGTCTACATGTTGGAATTATTAATTGAAACATGTATCAGGGAATATTCACTCAAATAAAGAGTTTATAGTGTCTAGATGTTTTAAGGAGATTTGGTGATTAAACTGGCGCCAATAGTTTGATGGACTAGCTACCCATCAAGTCTTAACACTGAGATGAGATCTTATGTGTTAATCACCATATAAAGTAAAATGAGAGATCTAGAAGGAAAAACCAACATAAGGGCAAAACGATAATTTTACCCTCTGTTGTGCAGATGGCTATAATAAGGTTCTAAATAGTGTTTGCAATTGGACATATTCTCATAATATTTAATAATTCAAGAGTTCAACTAATTGTCTTTAGTGGAATGACACATAGTTAACAAGCTAGAATTAATTCCAACGAGATTGAATTAATTCTGGGCTTATTGGAGCTTGAATTATCAAAGTCCAATAAGATTCCCCACTTAGCTTTAAGGAAGGTTATTAAGCTAAGTAAGAAATATAAATGGAGGTTAATTAGAAGCCCATAATTGAATCTTGGGCTTGGTCTAATTAAAGAAGCCCAAATGTACATTTAGTAATGGGCTTGGTTTTTGGTATAATGTAATTAATTAGATTAATTATATTAAAATAATTTTTTTAAGAAGAAGATATCAATTTTTGTTATTCCTAGGTTAAATGTGTAACCACACATTTGACATTAAAATGCTAAATAAAGATGGTCTTTATTATGGTTAATCATCATTAAACGGAGTTATGAACTTACCATTAAATGGTTTAATGGTTGTCTTTTAATGTTGGCTTGTAACCTATTTGCATTCATTAGATTAAAGATGAAATATGTACATTAGGTGGACCATCTTCCTTCTTTCTTCTAGAAAAAAATGAAATTGGGTATTGAATTTTAGGTTATGGTCTTTTCAAATAGCCATCTTAAAGATAAATGAAGATAATCAAATTAATTGGCTAGTTTTTGAGTGATTAATGAAAGAAGTGATGCATTTGATGCCTCTCTCTCCTTCCATCCATGCATATACGAAATTGGTAGGCAAGAAAGAGTTCTTGCATGTTCTTTACACCTTCTCTCCTTTCATGAAAGGGAGAATCGAAAATATTAATTGAAAGAGTTTCAATTTTGCTTCTTCTTCTTCTAAGAAAATCTCCTCCAAATATTTCTTCTCCTTTCCTACCAAAGGATTTTGTTAACCTAATTGTCCTTGAAGAACAGGTGCTAAATCTAATTCGTTGAGGATACTACAACAAGGAGAAAGTAGATTGCTAAAGGAAAAGAGTCATAGGCAAAGGATTTGGATACACGAAGAAGGAGAGGATAGCGCAACGAGGATTTAAAGCTGTAGCGAAGGAGTCGGTAATACTCCTGATCTTGTTTATATTTTATTATCCTTATACCATATCATGTATGGATTGGCATGTTGATTTGGATTTGTTGCTTCCGCTGCAAGTAATTATTTCTTAAAAGTTTTGAAATCTACCGTTTTTCTAAACAAAGCATGTTTTCTTTTTCCGATCCAACAATTGGTATCAGAGCCAGTTTCTAATGCATGATTTCGGTTCCTATATATTGGATGCATGGTTTGGCAATCTTTTTTTGTATGCTGCATATTTTTATGTGATAGAAATATACATGGTGTTTGTTTGCTCTTTTGGTTGTCCATAGAAGTTAAATTTACCTTGTAAGATTTCTTCATTGGTTGTAACAAGGAGGGTGATCTATCATCACCATGTTTCCTCCTTGGTTTTTTTTTATTTTTTTTAATGTAAAAATTGATGTAATGATGAAGATGGAGCAGTCATGGATTGAAGAAATGGAAAGGTAAAATTTTCAGTGTATCCTTTTGTGTATTGGCATAAGTTTTCATATATGTCATTACATTTTGTTTACCGAATGGGCCGGATCATGTTTGTGAAAAGTTCAAAGCGGAAGATCCAAGTCCAAGAAGAATACTTTAGGCCTAAAAGGCTTGTAATTATTTAATTTTTCTAGGATGGACAATCAAAAGTGGCTTTATTAGTTCATGTGATGAATGGAGAAATGAATGCTTATAATATGTGATTGCATGTGATTGCATGTCATTTAGAAAATTGCCAACCCTAGGCTTTGCCATGCATTCATTATGTATGAGATATATAATGAAACAATATAGGATGGATAATAAATTGCATCTAGACAAGATTGTTTTTAAAACTTAAAGCCCAAAAAGATTGAGTAGGAGAGGATGCTCCTATGAGAGTCCACAGTCTCCAAATGATGGCCCGTTTGTATGTGGTGAAGTGTTACTCCCCATCGGAGGCACTGGATCCTAGATCTTGCATGGTTTGGGTCTCTTTAAGGATAAGTCCACTTAATGATAGCAAATTTGACCTCCCACTGAGGCATGGTTTGTAGGTATCTTTAGTGAATGAATCAAATGGTTAAACACTTAACATTTTTTATCAATAAACTTCCCACGGTAGCTCTGTTGGTAAAAGTATGGACTAAATTAAGACGTTTCTTAAAAAATTGGGCATGAGATGCTTGGTAGTTTTTGAGTGGGAGGGTCCAAGTTTTTCTTTTAATGGATAAGATGGCCCACCGTCACTTAGTCGGCTATAGATAAGAAAAATAACCGTCGTATAATGTTTTAATTTTTTAAGTTTTGTTAAATCTCTCATCATGGATACATGCATCATGATTTTATACAAAGTTCCATAAATTGTTGACTAGTATGCTCATGTTTTAATTTATATTTTTAGACATAATCAACCACAAAATGAATCCACTCACCCTGCTCTTGACTAATAACAAATTGGAAAACGGAGACAATTTTAATGAATGGAGACGTAACCTTGACATTGTTCTTCAATATGAACGTATTTCATGGGTGTTAACTGAAAATGAGCCTACACCTCCAAGTGGAGATTCAACTCCTGAGTAAGTCCAACAACATGAGCGTTGGCAGAATGCTGACAAGACTACTAAGTGTTATATTCTGGCTTCTGTCAGTGGCATGTTCCAAAAGCAAATTACTTGTATGAAAACTGCTAGTGCAATGGTCCATCACCTACATGAGATGTTTGCTGTGAGGACTAGGTCTGCAAGAGTGAAAGCTATCCAAACCTTTCATAATCTCAGACAGAAACCTGGTGAACCGGTGTGGGATTACATGATGAAGGTAATCTCTGCGGTCATTGAGGTTGAGATGCTTGGGGCAGATATGGATGCGGACACGCAGATGATTATGATCATCAATAGCTTAAACTCTTCTTTTCAGTAGTTTAAGTTGGACTATGAGCTCAACAACAAGGATTACACCTTGAGTGAGTTAATGAATACCCTCCAGAGCACGGAGGAGATATTGAATATTAAGGCTCATGGGCCAGAGGCTAATGTAGCTTCTTCCTCTAAGCCCAAGGGTAAGGGTAAGGAAAAGAAGAAGGGTCCAATGAAAAAGAAGGCCCAAACAGGGGTCAAGGCCAAATCCATGAAAAAGAAGGCCAAAGAGAACAACAAAGGAAAGTGTTTCCACTGTGATGAGATGGGCCACTGGAAAAGAAACTGTCTAATCTACCTAGAGTCCCTCAAAAGCAAACAAGGTATGGTCTTCCTAAGTTTTTTAGGAACTAGAAATGTGGCAGATTTATCTACTTCTTGGATATTAGATTCAGGAGCCACTAACCATGTTTGTAATTCTTTGCGGGGGTTCCAGCAAAGGAAAAGACTACCTAAAGGCCAGTTTCAAGTCAAGATAGCATATGGTTCCTATGTTTCAGCAGAATCAGTAGGAGTAGTTATCTTGGACTTTCCTAGTGGTCATAGGTTATATTTGGAGGATGTTTATTACATGCCAATGATTGTAAGGAACATGATTTCTGTTTTTTGTCTAATAAAATCTAGTTATTCCTTAGATTTTGAAAAGGTTGTTTCAATATATTAGAATAAGGATTTTATTTGTGATGTGATAATTAAACAGGGATTGTTTTTTATAGAACCTATGAAAGGATCACTAAACACTACAGAATTGATAAAACCAAGACAATCCAAAATCTCTAGCATTAATTCAAAGTATCTGTGGCACTTAAGAATGGGTCATATCAATCGAAAAGACTTGAAGCTAGTAAAGGATGGGATCTTTATGGGCTTAGATAGTGATCCATTACCCATTGTGAATCTTGTATTGAAGGAAAAATGACCAAAGCCTCATTTCCTTCTAAAAGAAACAGATTTGAATGCACATTGGACCTGGTACATACTGATGTGTGTGGGCCCATGAATGTACAAGCTAGAGGAGGTTATGAATATTTCATAATTTTTATAGATGATTACTCAAGACATGGCTATTTGTATTTGATGCATAAAAGAGTGAATCTTTTGAAAAGTTCAAAAATTCAAAGTGAAGTCGAGAAGCAACTCGCAAGCCATTAAAATAGCTTCGATCAGATCGAGGTGGTGAGTATTTATCTGGAGAGTTCCAGCAATATTTAATTGACAATGAAATTGTTTCCAATTTATCAGCTCCTCGTACACCTCAACAAAATGGTGTAGTAGAGAGGAGAAATAGAACTCTATTGGAAATGGTAAGATCAATGATGTCCTTCGCTAGCCTTCCAGAATCATTCTAGGGATACGCCATACAAAGGGCAACATATCTTCTTAACTTTGCTCCTTCCAAATCGGTGCCTAAAACACCTAGGGAGTTGTGGACTGGCCGAGTACCTTCATTGAGGCATTTGAGGACTTGGGGCTGCCCAGCCTATGTTATAAAGCCTGAATCCACAAGGATAGAACCAAGGTCAGAAGTATGTTTGTTTGTAGGATATCTTACGGGAACTCGAGGGTACTATTTTTACAGTCCTCATGATAAGAAGGTATTTATGTAGACAAATGCAACCTTCTTAGAGGAAAAGTTTGTGAAAAATCATAAAGGAAGAAGTGAAGTAGTACTAAAGGAGTTAGCTATTTCATCTAAACCAAGAGTTGTTTTCGATATGTGACCGCGCGTCGTAACGCTAGTCAAAATTAATTAACTAGACTATTACTGTAGCAGTGGTGACTCTAGGTCGATCCCACAGAGAGTGTGTGTAAAGTTTAAGAAATGAAATTAGTCAATGTTTATGAAAAAGGGGGGGTTTGGATTTTTAAAGAAAAGAAAATAAAATAAAACTTATCTAATAAAAACAAATTAACGAAAACATGCAATAAAATGAAAATGTGGGGAATTCGATAGGGACCCGGTTCTTTGATTAAATCTCAGCCTAAACCCTGACTAAGCACATTTTATTAATTTCTTGTTCTTTAACCTCTCCTAGAAATTATTAATCGTGGATTAAAATTAATCCGAGTTTTCCTTTAGGTTTTGTTTAATCAAGATACGATCGTTGATTAAACCTAACCACCTAACAACCTAGGATACAATCTCTAGATTTAATTAGACAGTAGCATTACGAATTAGGAAAACCGATTAATCAAGGCAACAAGCACATACGCTCGGATCATTTAACCTAGGTCATGTTATCCTTAATGATTACGAATCATCAGTCCTTACACATGAATTACAACATAACAATTACGGATTATATTGAAATTCTAGCAATGGGTTTTGCAATTAACAATCCAATGAACGCATTAAAATCATCACTCACAATACCCAATAGGTTCATACACAAATAACCAAATAATAACGAAAACCCGATTATCCATATAAAAACCTAAATCAATTAAAATAGAATAACACAATCAATTCCTAATGAGAGAAAGAAACAACAAAATAATTAAAATAATACTTAACCCGGGCCATCGGCGTCGATATTACCTCCGAACCGATGTCGAAATATTTAGCCCTTCATAAATATTTTCTGAAAAATGACTTCAAGCTCCATCTTAATCCCCAGCTAAAAACCCATTTATTCAGCCCCTCTGCTCAAGCTTCCATCAATTTTACTATTTATTGATGTGACGAATAAACGTTGCTCTCCTCTTAAATCCTCCACGCTGATCTCCTTGAGCCTGCGCCTTTTGTTTGTGCATTTAACGCACAATATTTTGTGTTTAACGTAAAAAATCTGCGTTAAACGTAGACCTCCACAGTTATGCCTAGCTGTTTCTTCTCTACTGTTTATTCCTCTCCCACTGTAGTTGATTCTCCAGCGCCGCTACTCTCCTTCAAGTCTTGCTTGTTTTATTCCTCTCTCAACTATTGCTTGATGGGACAAATAAAGGTCCACATCAATTAAAACCTTTGCTCCTTGCGTGCTTGCTTCCCCAAAACGATGTGTTGGCTCCCTATGGCCCATGCTTTTGTAATCATCAGACAATTAAAAGCTTCCACATTAAAACCCTTCTCTATTTGTTATGTCTGCGTGTATTTCATCCATGCCCAAGGAGCAGCGCCGGCCCACCTAGATATGTTCACAAGACCAATAAAAGCTCAACACCTAAAATCCTCTCATGTGTTAAAATCCCATGCGTTAAAATGCACAAGCTGTGCGTTAAAAACGCACGACTCTTTAGCACAAAAAACCATTTTCATTTCTTTTTTTTTTTGTAAATAAATGATTGTGCTCCAACTTTTTTTGCTTTAGAAAATTTTTCCATTTTTGTCTCAGAAATATATCGACAAATCCAACTTAGCAGTCAACATAAATTGAACACAAATTGAGCATTTTATCATAAAAATAGGATTGAAATCACATGTAAATGTATAAGAAAATCTAAGATAATTCAATCCTATCAAATACCCCCACACTTGGTTTTTGACCGTCCTCGGCAAAACATCCAAATGAAGCTCAAAGATCCGTAACATTTACTGAATTCCCATATTTTCCAAGACAATATAATCATAAGCAAAGATGAATAATTGTCAAACATCATAGTAAGAAATCAACATTGTAAGCTTTTACTCATGATCAATCAACATTCAATATCTTCAAAAACTGAGCAATCTAATGGTAGACTCGAAAAATGTGTTTGATTAAAATATATCCATGGGTACACTCAACACCTTCCATGATCATGACAATCCACAACTTTGCATATCATTTCATTTCTTCACCACTAATGTTCATATGCATAATCATGAATCAAAGGACTTTTAAAGGTTGTAATGTGGGCAAGGGTAAGGTGAGGTATATTTGGGTCAAGTAGCATAAAAGCCATCAAAACTAGTGAAATAAAAGTAACACTCATTAACAACTGGGTACCGTCAGCTATAATAAATGCAACATTTATCTTTCACAATCCTATTCAGCTCTCACACACAAACCACGTGAAGCACAAATCAATCTGAAGGAATCACTCATATAATTTATCTCAATGAAATCACAAAAGTGAACCTTTCAAACAAACCTCAACCTCATATTCAACATACTCAAATAACTCAACTAGGAAGATGCATGAATTATAAACAACTTTTCAACACATATGCAATTCTTCCATGATAATTTTTTATTTATTTTTTTTTCATTTTCTCTTTCTCTCTTTTTTTTTCTTTTTCATTTTCTTTTCTTTTTTTCTCTTTTTTCTATATTTTTTCCTTGTAAAAATTAAAATAAACTACATCAACATGGGAATATCAATGATAAGACATAAAATAACATCTCAAGATTATAACCAACTCTCAAATAGATACACCCCCACACTTAGAATTTTGTATATCCATAACCTCAACAATCACAAATGTTCCACTAGCTTTATGACTTAGGTAGGACATTTGGTTAAGTTTAAAAGCATAAAATGTGGTTTATACAAAAAGAAAGGTTAAAGCTCAAAGGGGTTTATCAAGGGATAAATCATGTCAATAGGGTAGGTCATCTGGCTAATGTAGATTATGAAAAACAAAAAAGCCTAATCATATCCATGTTAATGCATGTGATAAAATGTGGTCTTGAATAGAAATTCAACGCAAAATCAAGATGTGCATATCATGAAGGTCACACATTATCAAAAGACAATGAGACTGATATGGGTGTGTCAGTCAAATATGGCTCAACATCTCACCGGCTTTGTCTACCATTAGTCACTACTCTTCTAAAGATAATGTATATCAATCAATCACAAGAGCAAAAGTACATGCTAAAGTTGCTATGAAATTCTCTAGTCAATCCACACTCTAATCATGATTATATAATCCCCGAAGCAATAGAAAATGAGAAAATGCTTGTTTCATTTGTTTTATTCTTTCTCTCATTTTGATTGAAAACTTAAAAAAAATAAAAAACAGACAAATTAAAAAACACACACATGTATATGAAAAGTAATGCGAAAATGTAAAGGAAAAGAAATTTACTTCCCTTGGTTTGCCTCCCAAGAAGCGCCTTTGTTTAGGGTCGTTGGCTCGACTCCTTTTTCACCTCACGTGACAAAGTTGTGATCTTCGGGAATTACGTGTGGCTCTTCCACATGAGGTAGTTCTGGATAGGGCCTTAGTCGATCATCATCCTCCTTCAGTATCTTCCCTATCCTCAGCTTCTCAATTTTGACTGAGTCCATACAATCTGGAAATATTTCGAACATCTCTTCACCTTTTTCTTCATCATTTAATTCCTCAAATCTGTAATGTAAAGGTAAAGAGTTAGTTTTAAAAATAATTATGGACTCAGTACTTACCTCCGAGCTAAAAGATATCTCCTTTGTGGCTTCGAGCTCCTTCTCCACTTCTTCGACACAAACAATTCGTTAAGGATTGACCTCAAAATTCTCAAGTTCCTCATCACTTTGCAAATTTTCCCCACAGACTTCAATTGGATACACCTCGGGTTGATACGGCTGTGCCTCTTCTCGTCGCGATTCGAGGTGATCAAGGCCTATTGCCATCTGACCCATTAGGTTTTCCCTCCTCTGTTGCTGTGCTCTTGTCTCTTGTACAAATTCTTACATTTCCTGCTGCATATACTATTGAAATTGCAAAGCATTAGTAAGTTTGTTAACAATTTCTTCTAAAGATGCACCTGAACCAAATTGGCTCTCCGGTTCTTGGGACCAAGTGCTTTCTGGAAATTGCCCCCCATCATTTTGGAATTGTAAAGTATTCTCCTGCAATTGCAACATCAATTCTTCCAGAGATGGACTGGAGTTGTGATAGGAAGCTTCTGGTCTGTACAAGAATTGTCGTGTGTCCTGCAAACTATCATGGAAGTAATTCTGCTAATTATCCCATCCATAACAAAAGTTAGGTTGATTAGTCCAAACATTGTTATAGGATTGAGAATATGAATTATAAAAGAAATTACTTCCGTCCATAACGATTTTTTTTTGTTTTTAAACAAAAAACTGAAAAGATCACAAAATAACAGAAAAGAAATCAATCACGAACAAATATATACAAAACACCAATTAAACCACAAACAAAAACTAAAACACCACACTCCCCGGCAACGGCGCCAAAATTTGACCGTGCGTCATAACGCTAATCAAAATTAAATAACTAGACTACTACTGTAGCAGTGGCAAGTCTAGGTCGATCCCACAGAGAGTGTGTGTAAAGTTTATGAAAAGAAATTGATCGGTGTTTACACTAATTGGGGGGGTTTGGATTTTTGGAATAAGCAAAATAAAAATAAAACTAACTAATAAAAGAAAATTAACAAAAACATTCAATAAAATGAAAATGTGGCGAATTCGGTAGGGACCCGGTTCTTTGGTTAAATCTCAGCCTAAACCCTGACTAAGCACATTTTATTAATTTGTTGTTCTTTAACCTCTCCTAAAAATTATTAATCGTGGATCAAAATTAATCGGATTTTTTCCTTAGGTTTTGTTTAATCAAGATACGATCGTTGATTAAACCTAACTACCTAACAACCTAGGATACGATCTCTAGATTTAATTAGACAGTAGCATTACGAATTAGGAAAACCGATTAATCAAGGCAACAACCATATATGTTCGGGTCATTTAACCTAGGTCATGTTACCCTTAATGATTACGAATCATCAGTCGCTACACATGAATTACAATATAACAATTACGGATTATATTGAAATTCTAGCAATGGGTTTTGCAATTAACAATCTAATGAATGCATTAAAATCATCACTCACAATACCCAATAGGTTCATACACAAATAACCGAATAATAATGAAAATCCGATTATCCATATAAAAACCTAAATCAATAAAATAGGATAACACAATCAATTCCTAATGAGAGAAAGAAACAACAAAATAATTAAAATAATACTTAACCCGGGCCGTCGGCGTCGATATTACCTTCGAACTGATGTTGAAATATTTTTCCCTTCATAAATATTTTCTGAAAAATGACTTCAAGCTCCATCTTGTAGGATAATCCCGGTGTCAGCATCACATGCCCACGGTGTGGAAAACAAAAATTTTTATTCCGGGACCTTCCCGAAAGCCAGGATCCATGTGTCTATACAACAAACTCAAACCATAACGGCCAAAGGAGACCGTCTCTAACGGTATCCACACAGAGACCGAAGAACCTAACCGGGACAAGGAGAAGACTGCTAGATCATACCTTATTCTTGGAGAGCTTGGAGAGGAGAAGAGAAGCTTGAAAGATGATCGATGATTCTTGATCTATAAGAAAGAAACTCTTTCTTTTCTTCCTCCAAAAGCCAACGAACATCACCTAAAAGAAGATGGCTTAGGATATTTTTTAAAACCCTTTTAAACCAACGACCATCATCCTCTTACTTGCATTTTTGTCCTTTTGTCATTTAATGTTTTAATGACTAAGCATAAATAAGGAAGCTTCCTTTCTCCTTTCCACGTTTACACACACACACACACACATATATATATATATATTAATTCTTTAATTAATTAATTAATTAATTATATGTATATATATAAATAAATGCTGAAGTGGTCCAGTCACACTAAGGTCGGTCCTACCGGGTCCCAGTATGGGAAAAACCACCGGAAACGTTTTTCAGCAATATCGATGTCGCGATCTCATCGGGACATATCTCGATCTCATCGGGATCCATTTAATCCTTTTTCTCTCCATATATTGGAACTCTATCCAAAACTATTTTACGAATTCTCCGAGACACTCTTATGCGTGTGACCCATTAGGTTCCCGGTTATGTTGGCCACTTAGATTAACACTTAATCCAAGCAAGTCATGAGTAGTATCTAGCAACACATCATAACCCGCAATTGACCGAAAAGTAATTGGTTTGACGAATGAACATGTATTCATCATGAACCATATCACGAACCTTTCCATAGACAATTACCATGCAATTCGTCCTTTCACCATGCTATACCCCACTTGGTTATGAGTATGGGCAAAGTGTCAACTCTTTACTAGACTGACTATGTCAAATCTAGTCCAAGTGATTTCAGTTCTCGTCCTGGGACTCATTACTTTATATGTCAATGAAGACATTCTTCATGACATATATGCTCCGGCCAGAGACTTCCAAGTAATGACCCTGACAAGAGGCCATGGGTATCATCTTCTGCTATCACAGAAGTGGTGAATCCTCTATTGGCTACTCAATTACCTTCGAATACCTCAAGCTGTACCCAATCACCACCCTATGAGCGACCTCTGTAAGGCAACAAGAAATGGAGTCAAAGCACGAATCGAGATCAAGATATCCTTAAGCACCTCAAGTCTAAGGATACTTGCACCATTGCTATGATGAGATTATCACTGACATTAGAATAGGACATCCATGTGATGATCTCATAGCAGGTCATCCAATGTACTTACTACCTCTAGTAAGCATCCACATCTCAATCCTAAATATCTCATATTTACAGCTTTTGAGATCCACTGCTTGATCAAATCAAGGAGCTTGAGATGTACTAGTCTCTTCGGATTACCGATGTCCAGTCTCAGTAATCCTATGACTAGGGATAATTTAGATACTGACATAATTGCACATGATAGGAATCTCAGTAGTATGATCACATCACAATTTCCTTCATGCTATGTCATATATCATGGACTTCATTAATTTGCTTATAGATCAATATCCATTCATAAATAACGAACAACAAGTTAATGAAATATGCCTTTCTTTATTTATTCATAAAATATGTACACAACTTTGTACAAAATGCGCTAAAGGCGATTGCCTTCAGGGCACTACTCTAATACATCTTAATCCCCAGCTTTTACCTATTTATTCGGCCCATCTGCGCAAACTTCCATCAATTTTACTGTTTATTGATGTGACGAATAAACGTTGCTCTCCTCTTAAATCCTCCACGCTGATCTCCTTGCGCCTGTGCCTCTTATTTGTGCGTTTAACGCACAATATTCTGCGTTTAACGCAGAAAATCTACGTTTAACACAGAAAATCTACGTTAAACGCAGACCTCCACAGTTGCGCCTAGCTTTTTCTTCTCTTTTGTTTATTCCTCTCCCACTGTAGTTGATTCTCCAGCGCCGCTACTCTCCTTCAAGTCTTGCTTGTTTTATTCCTCTCTCAACTATTGCTTGATGGGACAAATAAAGGTCCACATCAATTAAAACCTTTGCTCCTTGCGTGCTTGCTTCTCCAAAACGATGGATTGGCTCCCTATGGCCCATGCTTTTATAATCATCAGATAATTAAAAGCTCCCACATTAAAACCCTTCTCCATTTGTTGTGTCTGCGTGTATTTCGTCTATGTCCAAGGAGCAGCGCCGGCCCACCTAGATATGTTCACAAGACCAGTAAAAACTCAACACCTAAAATCCTCTCATGTGTTAAAATCCCATGCGTTAAAACGCACAAGCTGTGCATAAAAAATGCACGGCTCTTTAGCACAAAAAACCATTTTCATTTCTTTTTTTTTGTAAATAAATGATTGTGCTCCAATTTTTTTTGCTTTAGAAAATTTTGCCATGTTTGTCTCAGAAATATATCGACAAATCCAACTTAGCAGTCAACATAAATTGAACACAAATTGAGCATTTTATCATAAAAATAGGATTGAAATCACATGTAAATGTATAAGAAAATCTAAGATAATTCAATCCTATCAATATGACAGAACAAGATGTCGAAATGGATTCAAGAGTTGAATCAGAAGTGCAACCTGAACATCAAGGTGTGCCTAGACATAGTGGGAGGGTTGTGAGATAGCCAGATAGGTATCTGGGTTTAGGAGAAGACTTAATTGCCATCTCGGACCAACAAGAAATAGATCCCATTACGTATACACAGGCTATTAATGATGTTGATGCAGGAAAATGGCTCAAGGCGATGGAATCGGAAATAGATTCTATGTATACTAATGAAGTCTGGATCTTTGTAGATCTACCACCAGGTCTTAAAGCCATAGGGTGTAAATGGATCTACAAAAGGAAAAGGGGATCGGATGGAAAGGTAGAGACCTTTAAAGCTAGATTGGTAGCTAAAGGCTATACTCAAAAGGAGGGTGTAGACTATGAGGAGACTTTTTCTCTGCTTGCCATGCTTAAGTCCATCAGGATTCTTTTGGCCATAGTAGCCTATTTCGATTATGAAATATGGCAAATGGATGTCAAGACCACATTTCTTAATGGGGATCTTAAGGAGACCATTTATATGGCCCAACCAGAAGGATTCATTGAGCCAGGTAGTGATCATAAGGTTTTCAAGTTGCAAAGGTCCATTTATGGACTTAAGCAAGCATCTAGGTCTTGGAACATTAGGTTTGATAAGGCTATCAAAACCTATGGGTTCATACAAAACCTAGATGAGCCTTGTGTTTATAAAAGAATATAAGAAGGTAAGGTTACTTTCCTAATCCTGTATGTTGATGACATTCTGCTCATTGGGAATGATGTGGGAATGTTATCTGCGATTAAGGGATGACTGAATGAACAGTTCTCAAAGAAGGATTTGGGAGAGGCTACCTATGTTCTAGGGATCAAACTTATAAGAGATCGAAAGAACAAGCAGATAGCTTTGTCTCAACTAACCTACATTGAGAATATGCTCAATAAGTTCGCAATGCAAGATTCCAAGAGGGGTTTTACTCTTACTAGACATGGAATCAAACTTTCAAAGGAACAAGCACCTAAAACCTAAGAGGAGGTTGAACGCATGCGTAACATTCCATATGCTTCGGCAGTTGGTAGTTTGATGTATGCAATGTTGTGCACTAGACCGGATATTTGTTATGCACTGGGACTGGTAAGCAGATTTCAGTCCAATCCAGCAATGGAACATTGGACTGCGGTTAAGTGTATACTTAAGTATCTTCGTATGACGAAAAACTTAATGCTTGTTTACTCTGGAAGTAATCTTATTCCGACAGGATATACGGATTCTGATTTCCAATCAGATGTTGATTCAAGGAAATCAACTTCTGGTTTTATATTTACTTTAAGAGGTGGAGCCATAGTTTGGAGGAGTGTCAAGCAATCTTGTATTGCTGATTCGACTATGGAGGCTGAGTATGTTGCTTCTTTTGAAGAAGCAAAGGAAGCAGTCTAACTCCGAAAGTTCCTAAATTATTTGGAGGTAGTTCCAAAGGCAGAAAAGGCCATTACACTTTATTGTGATAATAGTGGGGCAGTGGCTAATTCTAAAGAACCTCAGAACCACAAAGCTGCCAAACATATTGAGCGAAAGTATCATCTTATAAAGGAGATAATACAATGTGTTGGGCCCCAAATTTGTTTTTCTTGATGTTATTAAGTATGAATTATGTTAGTTGTATGATTTATGGCATAGTTTGATTTTATTAAAAGTATTAATGCGAAATTAGGATTTATTTGAGATTAGTGTGGAATAAATGGTTATAGAAGAGTAGATTTTTATAAGGGCATAATGGGCAAGGCACTTAAGGTTAAGAGGTTTTAGGTTTGCATGGAGGGGCATTATAGTCTTTGCTCCTTCTTGTAGGCTTAAGGAGTTAAAAGAAGAGAAAGAAAGAAAAGAAAATAAGAAGAAGTAGAAAGAAACAGAAGGAGAGTATCATGGGAAGAGAGGAAGAAGAAGAGAAAGAGGGGAAAGCTTAGGTTTGAGGATTTTCGACAGATTAGAAGCATTCTTCAGGTAAGTTAAACTCTTTTATCCTTGTTTGAGATGTATTAAACTCTAGTTGTGCTTGGAATGAGTAGGAATCGATGGTTTAGGGTTTAGGGTAGAACTTTGGTAGAAATGCTTGGGTTGTTGTGTTTGTTGATGATTTGGTGTTAGAATGAGTGTAGAAAGGAAGTATAGAACTTGATTAAAGGGTTAGATGTGTTGTAATTGAAGGATGAGAGGTTTAGGGTTGAAAAAAAGTGAGAAAATCAAGTTACGAGAGATTTCTGGGCTCGCTGCCATGGCCGCCCATGCCTTGCCATGAATGCCAATTTCTCTGGCGACATGCTTTGGTATTTTGGGCATAACTTTTGATGTAGATGTCCAAATGAGGTGATTCTTTTTTAGTTGTAAACTAGAGACATAGGGATATAAGTTTTATGAAGAAATGAAGTTCTGATTCAGTCTCTAAGGATATCCAATTTTGGATGGAAATTGAGCATAGAATTTATGTTTCATAATAAGTTATAGTTTGAACTGTTAAAGTATGACTTTCCGATTTCTATACCAAATTGATTGGAATTTGGTTGTTTGGTTAAGAAAATCAAGTGAGGCAAGAGGATCAAGAGGAAACTCATTCCTAGGCAAGTACAAGCAAGGAAAACAAGTGGGTTCATGTTTATAATAAAGTAAATAAGTCACTCATTGTTTTGTTCAAATCAAGAAAGATTTAATGCATTTAAATTGCATCATCCACGATTGCATTACATACTATTATGAATGATTATAGGCTGATTTATGATTTGCATTCATGAATTATGAAAAGGATTCAAAAAGGGGTTTTTCTCCTTTCACGAATACAATTACATGAAATCAAGTTTTACGAATATATGACAAGCAAGTTTACAAGCAAGTGCCAGTTTGGCAAACAAGATTATAAGAACATGAATCATGCATATTTATGTGGGTTTGCGGTGTCCCTCACGAATAGTCAAGTGCACATTGACTCACGAAAAGGCTTCTCCCGCCTGCCCGCTAGTGGCACAGGATTTTTCACAAGGATTCCCTCACGAAACTACGTCTATACATCAATATTTCGATGGTATGTGTAGTACGTCATGAACTAGGGACAACCCAAACCATTATGTTATGTTATGTGTTTATGATTTGTTGTTATGTTCCATACATCATGAATTGTTCAAGAATCAAGCATTTGCAAGCAATGACTCATACATACTCAATTACTATAATTTCAACAAGTATCACGGCAATGAGTTATTTTTTATTACTTTTGCTTATTTCTATATTATAAATATGTTCCCACGAGCTTTATAGCTCACTCCCTCTAATCTCCCCCATTCAGGTGACGAGCAAGAGACCGAGTGAGTTACGAGTTACGGCAACACTCCAGTTTGTCATGTTTATTTTGAGCTTTAGTCACATTTCAAGTTTTATTGGTTCAAGAGTATTTTGTATTTTTGGCTCTTGAACTCAAAGTTGTAATTTGATTTGAGATATTCTTAAACTCATCTTTTAGAGCATGAATTATGGATTTGTTTGTTTAAATCACATGAAAGCAGGTTTCAAATTTGTTTTCCAGCGGGCCCATTAATCTTCTGCGGTTCTTTTTCTTAAATGTATAATTAACATGTTTCACGCCACGCTCTTATGTCCGATGTTGAGCTCCGGCAGTGGGGTCCAACACAACGTGGAGAAGTGGAAGTGGTAAAGATTCCCACCGAACAAAACCTTGCTAATCCGTTCACAAAGACATTGACTCAAAAGAGCTTTGAGGGTCACCTAGAAGGGATGGGAATGAGGGATATGTCAAACTTGCTTTAGGGCAAGTGGGAGATTGTTGGAGTTATGTAAATATAGTTTCCTGAAAAGCAAGTGTATTTACATGTAACTTTATCTTCTTGATTCTGATTTTGTAATGAAAATATTTATTATTAATAAAACAAAAGAGTTTGGTTTTATTTGTATGAGCATTATATATCTAGTCATAAGGTACCAAGATTCTTTTGTAAGTAATATATATATACATAGAGATGTATGGGAAACATGTATATTATTAGAATCTGAATTAATTGATTCATAGTTGAATAATCAAGTTGGTCGCTTGATTACGGTTTAGACTGTAGTGTTGCGATTTATCTCCATAAAAGTAAAGGAGTTTACTTCAAGGGAATGATGAGTTTCATGTCATGATAGTAGTTGACAATCGATAATGGCACTATTAAATGAATCTAAAATTAAGTATGTTTTCATGAATAAAGTGGGTCGTTACTTTAATCTTAAAACATACAACTTAAGCATCCGCTTATTATGAACCATAATCTTGATGAGTGGTGAACTCATATATGTTTCATTATAATGCTTGATATGATCATAATGTATTTTTACAGAGTATTAATAGTGTCTGCATGTTGGAACTATTAATTGAAACATGTATCAGGGATCATTCACTCAAATAAAGAGTTTATAGTGTTATCATCTCTTCTAGATGTTTTAAGGAGATTTGGTGATTAAACTGGAACCAGTAGTTTGATGGACTAGCTACCCACCAAGTCTTAACACTGATATGAGATCTTATGTGTTAATCACCATATAAAGTAAAATGAGAGATCTAGAAGGAAAAACCAACATAAGGGCAAAATGATAATTTTACCCTTTGTTGTGCGGATGGCTATAATAAGGTTCTAAATAGGGTTTTCAATTGGAAATATTCTCATAATATTTAATAATTCAAGAGTTCAACTAATTGTCTTTAGTGGAATGACATTTAGTTAATAAGCTAGAATTAATTCCAACGAGATTGAATTAATTCTGGGCTTATTAGAGCTTGAATTATCAAAGTCCAATAAAATTCCCCACTTGGCTTTAAGGAAGGTTATCAAGCTAAGTAAGAAATATAAATGGAGGTTAATTAGAAGCCCATAATTGAATCTTGGGCTTGGTCTAATTAAAGAAGCCCAAATGTACATTTAGTAATGGGCTTGGTTTTTAGTTTAATGTAATTAATTAGATTAATTATATTAAAACAATTTTTTTAAGAAGAAGATATCAATTTTGGTTATTCCTAGGTTAAATGTGTAACCACACATTTGACATTAAAATGCTAAATAAAGATGATCTTTATTATGGTTAATCATCATTAAATGGAGTTATGAACTTACCACTAAATGGTTTAATGGTTGTCTTTTAATGTTGGCTTGTAACCTATTTGCATTCATTAGATTAAAGATGAAAGATGTACATTATATGGACCATCTTCCTTCTTTCTTCTTGGCAAAACTGAAATTGGGTATTGAATTTTAGGTTATGGTCTTTTCAAATAGCCATCATAAAGATAAATGAAGATAATCTCATTTATTGGCTATTTTATGAGTGATTAATGAAAGAAGAGATGCATTAGATGCCTCTCTCTCCTTCCATCCATGCATATATGAAATTGGTAGGCAAGAAAGAGTTCTTTCATGTTCTTTACACCTTCTCTCCTTTCATGAAAGAGAGAATCGAAAATACCAATTGAAAGAGTTTTAATTTTGCTTCTTCTTCTTCTAAGAAAATCTCCTCCAAACATTTCTTCTCCTTTCCCACCAAAGGATTTTGTTAACCTAATTGTCCTTGAAGAATAGGTGGTAAATCTAATTGGTTGAGGATACTATAACAAGGAGAAAGTAGATTGCTAAAGGAAAAGATTCAAAGGCAAAGGATTTGGATACACGAAGAAGGAGAGGATAACGCAACGAGGATTTAAAGTTGTAGCGAAGGAGTCGGTAATACTCCTGATCTTGTTTATATTTTATTATCCTTATACCATATCATGTATGGATTGGCATGTTGATTTAGATTTGTTGCTTCCGCTGCAAGTAATGATTTCTTAAAAGTTTTGAAATCTACCGTTTTTCCAAACAAAGCATGTTTTCTTTTTCCGATCCAACAGTAATCTCCTTTATGAAACTTCCCACAATGCTCACATTGGGGGTTCTTGTACTTGCTCCTCTCCACCCTACTATTTCCTCCCACAGTTGAGTCTTGCACTAAAATTGTTCTTCATTTCTTATTTTTAGCAAAGGAACTACTCCTCACCTCACTTTATGTGTGGAAACTCTTCATACCCCTCTCAGGCATTGGAGCACTTATCTTCATGGAAGACTACTTCCTATTCTTCCTTTTGTTATTCACTTTATACTTGATATTCTCTAGTTTCTCAGCTTGGAGTGTAACATCTACTAACTGTTGGTAGTCACAGAAATTGTGGATCAAGACTTTCTCCTTGATCCCCAAATAAAGCCCTCCCTCAAACTTACAACACTTGTCTTTCTCAATCGTTACAATGTTGGCCACATACAGTGATAATTGGGTAAACTTCAGTTCATACTCACTCACACTCATTTCCCTCTGTGTGAGATTAAAAAACTTCCTGGCCTTTTCCTGAACATAAACCCTCGAGAAGTACTTCCTCCTAAAAGCTTCCAAAACTTCCCACCATGTCAATATTGATGGTATGTCCTGACTGTGGAGTGCTAACTCCCACCAATGGAGCGCATCCCCCTATAGTAAACTGACTGTATAGTCTAATTTCTCTTCGTCATAACACTTCATCTGAATCTGGACTCTCTCGGTCCTCTTCAACCTTACTTTAGTCTCTTCTAGTCTGATAGTCCCATTAAAATCCACAGTTCTATACTTGCAGAGCTTATCATACTGTCCACTCCTCCCCACTGGAGGGGGCACCAAAACTTGTGACCCTTAGCTCATGGAACATAAGAAAGCTTGAGCAAAGGCTTGAAGAATCGTGGATCCATGGGGGTTTGATTGAGGCATCAGTGGAGGTGGTGGAGGCACCTTATGTTGTATACTAGGTGCCTCAGAATCCAGAGCAGAATGTGTCCCTGCATCTTGTGGGACATAGGATTCATCTGTGCTCCCTTGGCAAGAGCGAGATCGAGTCATAGCTCCTTAAATTCTCTTTCGAGGCAACATTTTCACTCCTTCAATATAAAACCATTTAAAATCCTTAGTTTATGTGAAACAATTTCAAATAATCTAAAACAATTCAAATCATATAAAACAATTTCAAATCTTGTGAAACAATTCAAAACAATGCAAGCTATTTATTTAAAACCCATTACATGCCTAAGCTACTCCTAAACCTAGTCCTACACCTAGACCCAAACCTAGTCGCTCTGATACCATAAGATATTAGACCCCATTTCCAGAGTCCAACTATCCGGAAGTCATGAAGTGTGAAGTTTTAGGCTTAGAGGAAAACTTAGCACTTGGGAGCTAAAACCCTTCGAAACCTGCGGTATAACCCTAACAATCCCAACTTCCTATCATACTAAATGCAAACATAAATTCTTTCAACCACCCTCATCAGTTCCACCCAAAGACAAAATGAACTTGGACATAAACACAAGCAAATTTCCAAGTTCTTAATCTCATTGTAAATCAATTGTAATGTGAAATGTTTGAAAGCTAAAAACAATATCAACCATATTTCATTAATATCTAAAAGGAGAGTTTTACAAAGATTTCATGGGCATTTCAAGCAATATTACAACATTATCCAAAAGTACAAAGTTTGCAAAAGTAGAATTTCTCAAAATGCAACAAAAACTTTATTTTACAAAAACTAACTTCAAATGCAAAATAAGCTTAATCAGAGTGATGCCTTGACTCTTGACTACTCAATCTCTTGCTCCTCACCTAAAGATGGGACAGAATAGGAGCAGGTGACCTTAAAGCTCGTGGGTAACAATTTTATAACCAGTAACAAGCAGCAAAACCATTAAAATACTTGTTTCTATTATAACAAAAATTCACATTGAATCATAAAGAACATATTTCTCAAATTCTCAACCAAATTCACAATAACGCAAATCAGGTATGCATCAATCTTGTCAACATATCATGAGCACATAAGCACATCAAAATGGTTTAGAAGGTCTATAAATAGAACGAACTAACACATTCCCATAAAATGGTCCTGTGTAGTGATAAACAAAACGAACTAACATAATTTCACATAGTGCTTTTGTGTAGTCGTAAACATGAGGGAGTCCATAAAGGAGCTTCATGCCATTAGCAGGTAGGCGGGAGAAGCCTTTAGTAGAAGTGCACTTGATATATAGAATGGACCAAATCAAACCCACATAATATGTATCTCTTAACTTGTAAACTTGTTACCCAAAATGACACATTTTCAAATTTTGATTTTACAAACATAATATCTTTTCAAAAATCATTTTCACATTCTTTTCATAATTCATCAACACAATATGCTCATACCAAACACATAACACTTTTTCAAAGCATTCAAAGAGTTATAACATACATTCATGAAATAGTTGAAATCATTTACTTCCATCATTTGAAAGAAAACATTAATGGTTGATTACTTAATTATAAAATTGTAACCCACCTTGAAATCCTTGTTTATAAACTCGTTCAAAGATGCCTCTCCTCTTGCTTCTCTTGCCTCTCTTGATTTCTTTAAACAATAATAAAAAAATTTCCATTCAGTTTGGCTCAATATCAGAAAGTTATACCTCAAATAGTTTCTGACTGTTCTTATGCTAAAACAGTATTCTATGCTCAATTTCTACCTAAAATTTAAATTTTTTAGAGACTGAATTAGAGGTTGATTTCATTAGAAAATTTGTATCCTTATTTCTCTATTTTACTCCAAATAAAAAATCATTTCGTTTGGATAACTACAAAAAAAGTTATATTTAAAATACCAAAACATATTTATATAGGAAAGTTGACTTCGCCGCGGCGAACTTTATTTTTTATCAATGTTGGCCTCGGCGAACCACAGAGTTGGCTGTGGCAATCCATTAGGTTTTTCACCACGGTGAACAAAAGAGTTGGTCGTGGTGAACTTTCACAAAAACTCGACTCCACCTAAACATGTTTCATTCTTCAAATCAAGAAAAAGATGCTTATACTTACTTGATTCAGCTTCAAATTTTTCAAACTCTTCAAGATCTCCAAAAACCCTAGTTTTTCTCTTCTTTTCCTCTCCTTCTCCCTTTGTCTCCAGTGCAACTCTCCTTCTCTCTTCTCACCCACAATTTTTCTTCTTCTAATTTATACTCTTAATGTATGTGAAAGGTCCACTTTGCCCCTCACTTAAGCCTTATGTCTTTTAACCTTAAATGATCTTCCAAAACTACCTTTAAACATTCTTATAACCTTAGCACTTTAATTCAATTAACCCATGCAATAAATCCTACTAACTTTGACATAATAATTAACTCTACAAAGTAATCCATCAAAACCTCATAATTGATTTAAATCATGTTTAATAAGATAAATAAAAAAATTTAGGGCCCAATAGAAACCATGCAAAAATATACAATAGAAATCTCGCTATTGATTTTTCCCCAAAATAAAAATTCAAACAAAAATAAATAAAAATAATAGAAACTTGAAATAAGAAAAGAAAAGAAAATTATTTTCTCGAAAAAAGAAGATGAAATTATGTTTTCTTTGTATACTAATCACTTCACAGTTTTTTAATTTCATTAGACTATGTTTGGTGGCGCGGTTACTAATGGAATGTAATATTATTTCATCATTTGGAAGGACGGTTTATAATGGAATGGAATAGGATGAAAAGGGAGAGTTTCACATTACATCTTATTCCATCCAAAATAGTACAAATGAGTTACCTCCAATTTGGAGAGTTAAGGATGAATGTAAAATGATAAATATGTATTATCTAATATACCCTCATTATTTTTTATAATACCAATTATACCTTTAACCCTAATGACAAGCAGCAAGATAATACATCATTATTCTATCAAGGGTAGAATTGTCATCCATTATTATTATACATACATTACATTATATTCTATCTTTCTTCTAAACAACATTTCACTATATTACATTTATGAACCCTTTCATCCCTCTTTAACAATAATTTTTTATTAAGGATCTATGGATTCATGCATCATACACATGGCAAAGTAACAGAAGTGTCAGAATCAAAATTCCAACCCCACGACATCTCCAGAAAATCCAGAATCTATGTGCATGTATAAACAGATTATAAGAACATAAAATTACAACATATGTACCTTGCAAATACTCCTTCTTTCTTGAATCTTCTCCTTGTTTAGGCTGTAGCAAACACCAAATACATTCCTTGGCCTCTAGAGAGCTTGCAAAGATGAAGAAAAATCAGTGTGTAAGGGTAGTTGGAGCAACAAACAAGATGACTTCAAGTAAATGCTCTAGTGAGAGTTAGATCAAGACCAAGTTTCATATAATTAATCTCATACAACAATTACTTAAAATTGCATGAACAAATCTCAAGACACTCCTCTCAACTTCCAGAACTCTTTTGGACCCTTAGCCTCTTTATTGAGTGTGTCTTATGGCTAAAAATTCGTGTGCACATAAGTGAAGAACTCACTTACATACCACCTATCATTAAGTCCACCACGATCGTAGCCTATAAGCCACGATCGTGGCTTGCTTATATGACAACCACGCTTTTTTTCATTCGATCTTTTATGCATGTTACCCTTAGGTTCTCTGTAATTTTGGCCACTTGTCTTAATTCAAGCAAATCATAAAGGGTTTTGTGATGCCAATTTATCATAATGTAAGTGGATTAACACTCAAACTCTTCGATAGTTAATTATCCGACTTACGAACCTTTCCATAGTCAATTACCATACAATTCATTCCTTCATCATCCTATACTCCAGTTGGTTTGAAGTATAGGCTATGTGTTAACTCTCACTAGACTGACTATGTCAGATCTAGTTCAAGTGATCTTAGTTCTTGTCCTAGGGATCTCATTACTCTATATGTCATTGAAGACTCTCTTTATGACGCATAATTGTTCTAGTCAAAGATGCCTGAGTAATGACTTCGACAAGAGGCCATAGGTATCTTCTCCTTTTATCAGGAGTAGTGAATCCTTTATTAGCTACCCAATTAACTTTGAATACCAATAGATGTACTTAATCACCACCTTATGAGTGACCTCATCTTGAGGTAACAAGGAATGGTGTCAAAGCATAGGATCAGTACCTAAGATATTCTTAAGTTCCTCAAGTCTAAGGATATTTGCACTATTGCTATGATAAGATTAATCACTGACATTTGATAGATCATCCATACGATAATCTCATAGCAAGTACCTCAAGTTAAAAGATATTTGCACTATTACTATGATAAGATTAATCACTAACATTTAATAGATCACCCATAAGATAATCTCATAGCAGGTCATCCGATGTATTTACTATTTTTAGTAAATATCCACATGTTAACTCTAAACATCTCATGTTTATAGTTTATGAGATCCACAGCTTGATCAAATCAAGGGGTCTAATATGCGTGGATTAACAATGTCTTGTCTCATTAATCCTATGACTAGAGATAATTTAGATGCTAACTTAATTACAGATGATAGGAATCTCATTATCATGATTTCATTATGATTTCCTTCATGCTATGTTTTGTATTATAGACTTCATTAATTCGATTTAAGAACGACACCAATTCATAAATTAATGAAAATTGTCTTTCATTTTATTAATCAAAACAAAGTTTGTACAAAAGTACCAAAGGTGATTACCTTTAGAACACTACTCTAACAATCTCTAATATTACATTCATTTTTATTTTATTTCATTATAAATCATATCATTTCATTTCATTCTATTAAAAATCTTATGTCTAGTCAAACATAGGATTACTAAACTGGATGGAAGCAAAATAAAGAAAATTGTTCATCAAAGACCACTAGATGAAAAAGTCCTGCTTATGTCATCAATTTTGTCTCCGTTGACATGTGGCACCCCTCAAATTAAGCATCACAACTGAAAACAATCGAAGACAAAAAAGCTTTCGCATCCAATTGTGGATGTTAACAGGTTGGCAGCGATTGGTCTAACCACGTCATCATGCGATAGCAAAATTCCTAACCTTCCTTTTTACACGGAATTACCAGTTGACTTCAAATCCCATTTCTACTCGCGCGCCTTCCCATCAACATTAAAGATATACATCTATATATATATGACAACCCAAAACTTGGCTTCTTCGTTTTAGGCCTCATATTCTTCTTTATTGAGTTCCCTAGTTATTGACTTGGAAATCTTCTGTGTGTCTTTATATTTCTGAAAAGAAGCAATCATAGCATGAGTAACATAAGCACGGTGGAGGCAAAGTTGCCTCCTGGATTTAGGTTTCATCCTAAAGACGAAGAACTTGTCTGCGATTACTTGATGAAGAAGGTAACACATAGTGAATCTCTTCTTATGATAGAAGTCGACCTAAACAAGTGCGAACCCTGGGAAATTCCTGGTGAGTAATTAAATATTTGATTATATGTATGCATCTTAATTATTCAGTGAAAACCGAAACATTTAAGCATTTGAGGTTGCATATTTTGAACCCATCACAAACTACAGAGATGCCTTCGATAAGTAATTGGTTCCTGAAATGCTTAAATGATGGCCATACGAGCCTTTTTCAGCTTTTTTTTTTTTTTTTGGTTGCATTCGTAATTGGCTAAGTTCTCATTGATAAGAACTTCATTGGTCATAGTGGTAAACGGTAAGTATCTATATATATATGTAAGCGGTTTTGTTCTTTTTAACTTTTACGTCCTGAACGCTTGAAGATTTTTACATTTCGGTGTAAAACATGAAATGCTTAAAGCAAGGAAAAACAACTATGGAATATTGCTGCCTGCCATATTTTTATTCGTTCACAACATAAAAAAATTTTATATTTAAATGTGTAGTATATATATTTATATAACGAGAGGCTATGTACAATTAGTTATGATCATCAACCGCCACTTGCTTCATATTTCAGTTCTCAAAGACAGTCAGAATTAATGTATTGAGTTAAAACTTTAGCCCGTCGATTTTATATATAAGGTAAATGGATACCTCTTTTTATAGATATATCAAAACAAAGTTGATTGTTGGGCATGGCTTGGGTTAAAAAAACATTTTAGATGAAATTGTCACTGCTGCAGCCAACTTGTCATAGTTTGTATCTTACAGTAGTTATTCTTTTCGGTCTATGCTCGACACAACCACACGTGTTCGAGTCTAGATCTCTTATCTAATATTATGGTATTTTATTGTGTCAAATGAATCTCATGTAGGTCCTACAAAATAAATAACTGAGATTTCATGAGACAGAATAAGACAGGGTAATATTGGACAGAAAATCTTATCCCTACGCATCCTGCGTTCATGATAAAAAGTTGAAAGTTAGAGATTCGATTAAATTTTAATCAAATTAGCTTCTCACCCAATCCACACTAAAATGGTAACTGAGGAAAGGACAAAAATGTCGTATAACTTTAGGTCAAGCATTCAATTTTTTTTTTAATTTTATAATCAACGCCTGCCACTTGCGATATATTACTTAATTAGAATATAATTGTCCAACTTGCTATATAAATCGGCAGTGTTAGCTTCAATAATTCTCCATGAAATTGATAGATATTGACCTCTCAACAACATTACTGGTGAGTGGCATTAATTTATTTTAGACAACCATATGAAAAGTCGTACTTGAGTGTTCTCCTCCACTGTGGGGTTGCCCCTTTGACACTGACACCGACGTAAGTGAGATTAATATGTACATAGATAATTTAAAAGAGTTTGCTGTAATTAAGCAACCACATAACAAGAAGATTCTGGTTCATACAATAAAACTGCCGGGTTTGAATTTGCTTTTATATATGTATGAAACAGAAACGGCATGTGTAGGCGGGAAGGAATGGTATTTCTACAGTCAAAGAGACCGCAAGTACGCAACTGGACTGAGAACCAACAGAGCGACCGCTTCTGGGTATTGGAAGGCAACAGGAAAGGACCGACCAATAATAGTACGTAAGGGAAGTACTAGTTCTAATCCAAACGTTGTTGGGATGAGGAAGACTCTTGTTTTCTATCAAGGCCGGGCTCCTAAAGGTAGAAAGACTTATTGGGTTATGCATGAGTTCCGTCTTCACGGATCTCTTGCTCCCAAAATTTCTTCAAACACCAAGGTAAACTTCAATATATATAAAAGTGATAATTAACTCAAGCTATACGCGCGGCGAAACCTAATTAATTATATATGGTTAATTTCTTGATGCAGGAAGATTGGGTGTTATGTCGAGTGTTCTTCAAAAATAATGAAGGCGTTGCCAGATCTAGCTTGGTTAGTTATTACCATGAGACGGGCTCTTCATCAGCGCTAATGGATTCTTACATCACTTTTGACCGACCTCAACCCGATTTATTAGATGAGCACGAGCAAGTTCCCTGCTTCTCCATTCTCTCCCAAAATCAATTATTAACCACTACTACACCACAACCCAATCCCCACCTCCACCCTAATATATGCACAGACATGCTTACAACAACAGCATTTGCTCAATTTCCTGTGCTTACTAAAGTACTAGACCCTTACTCTTGCGATAAAAAGGTTCTAAAAGCCGTTCTCAATCAGCTTACCATGTCGGAAGAAAATCCTGCTCATCACAAGAAATCGTCAAGCGTGGCGGAAGAAAGTTTGGAGAGCTACTTCGCTGAACTGGGCACGCCAAATTTGTGGGGCAGCAGTTATTGATGTTAAGACTTCAAAAAATATATATATGTAGCCACAACTCTGCAACACAATTTTGCAGAGCGATTTGCATCAAAATGATTTCATTTCAGAATATAATAGCCTACTCCCTGCAAGCCTATTAATAATATTTTCATATTTGTGAATTTTCGTAGAAATTTATGCATATACTATACCAAATTGCTGATTTATTATTCATTAATCTAATGTTTATTCTGGCTAATACATGCATGCATACACATCATGTTATATCTTAAGATATTCTGTTAAAGAATAGAAAACAAGAATAAAATTTTTTATTTGATTTCCCATAACCCAATATCTCTTAATTCCTATAATGCGATTAATGTCCAATAAACATAAATCATACCTTAGTTTGAAGTTTGGTCATTTTCATCTCATTTCCTTCAAACTATTTTTAAAATTAGCCCATTAAAACCATAGTAACCATACATATATTTGACCTATGATAGTATTAACACCAAGAAGTTAAGAAAACTCTACAAGTGGTATAGAGAGGGTAGACAACAAATGTTAAACTCCTTTAGAGCCAACACCTATACATAACATGATTCAGACCTTTTATTAATTTAATTAAAATAAAATTCTAAAATTGCAATTAATTCTAATTGGACTCAAATAAAATCAAATATCTTATATTGATTTTTATTTATTAAATATCTCTTCAACCAATTTTGTATGTGACTCTTTAAGTCCCTAAATATATTGGGAATAAATACAAATTATAATCTTATATCATAATTACGATTGGATAAATTAAACCCTTTTAATTTATCTTTAATACTCTAATTAATTAATATATATCCACAGATAAAGATTGACTTTTAAGAATGTGACATGTTTACCCAAATATTATGAAAGTCTTAGTGATTTTGAATAACTTTTCCATTCATGAATTTTGTTATCATTCAATATTTTCATCGTATAATGTTGTGACTAGACATAGAGCAAAAATTAACGTCTACTCTATTTGAGTTCAATCATGTTAGTTTTCAATTTTTCATACTTGATTCAATTAATAACCTTTTAAATATATTTTCAAGCTATCTTTCATTTTGGCAAGGATTTTTAGAATCAATAATAATTGAGAATAACAAAATATTTTTTCAAATCTAGCAATGTCATTTCCTAGGTAGATGTTTTTATTTCTACTAATACTCTTAGAATACTAATTAACGGTAATCCCCCTCTTCAGTTCAAAGGAACCAATGGGATTAAGCAAGGGGATTCCCTTTCCCCTTATCCTTTTTTATGGCTTTGCAAAATTCATACATTGTTGATTTTGAAAAATTCTCAAAATTGCTCTAATTTCAAATATCATCACAAATGCAAAGCTTTGGAACTTACCCATCTCAGTTTTACAAATGACTTGATATTGCTTTCTAAGGCTAACTCCTCATCTATCTCAATTTTGTTCAACTTTCCTAAAGTGTTTTGTAAGCTTTTAAGTCTTGATATCAACTTACAAAATAGCATGTTGTATGTCTCATATGATGTTAATTTACCTGCAAGATTGGAGTTGTTGACAAGGTTGAATGTTCACCCCTACCTTTTAAGTATCTGGGAGTTCCCTTTTCTTCCAAGAAGTTAAGATATTAGGATTGTATCCCTCTTCTGCAGGTATAGAAAAAGAATCAACTCTTGGAGAAATAAGAATCTCTCTTATGTAGGGAAACTTGTACTCATCTCCTTTATGTTAAAAAGCCTTCACATTCACTAAAGCACTCATTTATTCTTACCTAAAAGAATTAATAAGGAGATTATGAAAACTATCAAAAACTTCCTATAGACAGGTACTAAAGACAATTTTAGAGGGGCTAAAATCAAATGAGAACATCTTTGCTAAAGCAAAAAGGAGGGGGTCTGTGGCTCACTTCTTTGTAACTACAAAATTTTGTTAGTTGTTAACATAATTTGGAGATTGCTCATAGAAAAGGAATCCCTTTGGTTCAAGTGGATCAATGAACTATACTTTAAGCATTCTAGCTTCTAGTAGTTGGATGAGAGCAAAGAGTACTCCTGGTACTTCATTCATTTGCTTAAAAAGAGGCAGATCATATATCATCTCATTAAAGCTCAAATAAGGAATGATCTTTCCTATTAGTTTTGGTTTGATAGTTGGTCTTTAAATAACCCTCTAATTCTATGGGAGGAGGTTTCTCCTTTCATCAATATAATTCCTACTCATTCTCGGGTGAAAATGATTATTCAGCAAAATAATTAACTCGTTGATTTTAAAGCTGATGAAAAGTTAGATCATATCTACTTGATTACTACCCCAACACTTTTAGAGATGGCAGTTTCCATTGGATGCCTAACAAAAGTAGATATTTCACTCATCAAAGTTGCCTTAAATACATTACTCAACATCATCCAAGAGTTGATTGGTACTATATTGTATGGAAAGGATGTTGGGTGCCAAAGGCTTCCTTTGTAACTTGGCTAACAGCAATGAAGTGAATCACACGTTAATATATTGAACAATAATATGATCAAGATACACAAGAAGGGGGGGTTGAATTGTGATAAACTTTTCGTTAATCCCTTTAGAAATTACTTGTTCTTTCAAAAACTTATCGTAAATCAATTCGTAACTAGTTTGAAAAAAAACTTTGTTAATTTTGAAAACTACGATATAAGTAATATGAGAGTAGAAAGAAAAACACAGCAATTTATCTGGTTCACCCCAAACCGTGGGCTACGCCCGATCCTCGATATCCTTTCGAGATTTCACTATTTCTGAACTGCTTACAAGTATTCTTTCGATCGAGCCTCTCAGGTCTCTTTACGGCAAGTATTCTTTTACTCTTAGCCTCTTCAGCTATCGTAACACTTTCTAATTGAAAGAATAGTAAAGAGCTTGTTACAATAGAAATGCTCTTAACACTGTTCACTCGAAATATCGTTCACAATTTTTCTCTCAGATAATCTGAAAATCAAAAGTTGAATATTCAAGGTTTCATAAAATTATTTCTTCTTCAATCTCGACTCTTATTTATAGTCGGGTTCTTCAACGATTTCTTGAATATCGCGCTTGAATCTTGAAGAAGCGGTTATTCAGTTTGACTCAGAACTAACTCAAATGATGTTTCTTTCTTCCATCGATATTTTGTATATTTGCTTTTCTCTTATAAAGCTTTCCTCTGCTTTTCTCTTGTAAAGCTTTAAATGCCTTTTTCTTGTAAAGCTTTAAATCGCTTTTCTCTTGTAAAGCTTTAATCGCTTTTCTCTTGTAAAGCTTTCGTCTATTTTCTCTTGTAAAGCTTTAAATGCCTTTTCTCTTGTAAAGCTTTCGTCTATTTTCTCTTGTAAAGCTTTCCCCGCTTTTCTCTTGTAAAGCTTTTATGCCTTTTTCGCTTCAAATTGATTCTTACTTGATCGATTTTTCTCCTTAATTGTTTTTACTTCTCATCGTCCATCTACTTTTCATTTGTATATTTCTTTTGTTTGTCATCAAAATTATTTAATCGTGAAGTCCGGTTTGACTTAACATTCTCCCCTTTGATGATAACAAATATTGTGAAATAGAGAAATATGAAAGGTATCAAATATCTAAGTATGAATAAATCAAAATAACTTCGCTTTCAAAATTTCTTCTGCCTTTTCCTTTCAGCTGATTCTCCCTTCTCATTCTTCCTTCTCCCCCTATTTGTTATTAATCAAAAAAAATTATTTCCCAAACTGTTTCACCAACTTTTTCAGCATCTTCTTAATCTTCTTCATATCCTTATCAAGTTTCTGAACTTGTTTCTTTAAAGTCAATGATTCAGCTGCAGTCGAGGATTCTGTCTCAACAACTTGTCTGTCAACAACAGCAACTGTTGTTGTATAAGCTTCCACGTTTGAGACATGTGGTTCAATAATTTGTAGGAGAGGCGGAGGAACAGATACAACTTGATCAGGAATATCAAGATCATAGGAATCAAGTATACGTTGAAATGTGCTTCCAAGCCAAGGCATAGCTTCTGCAACTGAGTTGATCTCCCACAGAGGTCGATTTTGTATAATGTTCTGTAAAATACTATAAGAACATTTTAAGTTGCCAATCAGAAAAGAACGATACTGACCCTTTCTGATAGTGCCTCCCTGTGGATCATCTGCTGTAGTCTTAGTTTGGCTTGTTCCAGGATCTTGATAAATGCAGATAGAACTTCCACTTCTTTTCTCTTCACATGCTTCATCAATCAATTGCACTGCTTCTGCAATCTGATCAGAAGTCATGTCATCTAAAACTGGTTCTGGTTGAACTTTCAGCTTCAGTTTCTCTTCACACTTGCGTTCAACAAAATTTGGTGGTTGTAAATTAGGTACCACCTTAATTACTGTACTGTCCAGTATTGGATAAAAAGTAAGACGCTCTCCAAATGGCTCTGGTGGATATGGTTCTCTTCCAAATCTCTTCAGTTGATCATAGAATTTTTGTAACCCCTATCCAACAGATGTAGAATGCTGTTATCAAATTCAACTGATTTGAAGAAGGCTTTCACAAATCTCTTTGGTTTGTCTCGGATGATGACAAATTTGGTCTTCTTCTCTTTTGTGACAACCAATCTGTGTTCCCAACTTTCTCTTTGAAAAGTTAAATATTTGGATGGAACATTAGTCATCACACTTAAGACTTTTTGAGTAACCTTTTGTCCCATAACATGTGTAGCAATTTGCTTGCGAATAAGTGAAGACTGAAAAGTAGTAGAAACTACTTCTTCAAAAATTGGATTATCAAGGACATTGTGAGTATCCTTAAGATTACCAGTAACAGCTTCCATATTAACTTTAGCAATATCAACCATATCAACAACAGACTTTTCTGTAGTATCAACAACAGTCTTTTCTTGCCTTACCTTCTTAGACTTTGTTTCTGTTGTTGGACTTCCTTCTTTTGTCGCACTCATTTTCTTTCCCCTTGGTGACTTTTTAGGTTGCGTTTTTTTCTTTTCAGGTTCTTCTTTCCTTTTTCCTCCACTTCCTTGAGACTGAGTTTCTGAATCTTTTTCAAGGATTGATGTCAACGACTTTGTAGCTTTTGATCTTTGCAGTTCAAAATGCTTTGATTGACTTGATTCTCTGGATTGACTGGCTTCTTTCTGTTGCACAGTTTTCGCTCTGGGTGACCTTCTTGCTTGCTTTGGAATGTCACTCAGTAGTGGTTCCCCTTTACGCTTCAAGTCACTTGATTCAAAAAATTGAACACTTCGTCTTTGATTCACGAGAATGTGATCTTGTTTCCTTCATAAGACTTCTTGATATCGCTCCCCTCAATTGTTGCTTTCCTTGGCGATTTCGCTCCTTTTCGTCGAAAATCTCAGACCCATTTTAGCAATAGATGTTGAATCTATATAGCTTTTAACAGATATCTTCTGTCTAATTCCCCAATCCAATCTGATGCCAGATTCTCTAAACACTCTTATCAACAACATCCCATAAGGACAAGTGTTTGTATCCTTTATTGATTTTACCATGTACTGATAAATTCAGAAGATGAAGAATACATTGTTCATCCAGGGTAGTGACCTGATGTCGTGAACCTATTCTCGGTAAAACACAGTCACATAGAACCGCGAACAATACCCTTGCCTTTGGTACCAGCCAAGAGGCTCTCCTTTCAGTTGGGTTATTTTGTCCATAAAGTTGACGACTAACTTCATCTTCGTTCATCTTAAGCTTAGTCATCCATTTCGCCATATTAGTGAGTTGAACTCCATCCATTGGACATTCAGTGACTTTCTTCAGTAACTCCTTCGTTCATTATAGCAGTGTGTGTCTACATACGACACGATTGTATCGCTCTCGACTTAGTATTCTTCCGAACTCATAAACTTCTTGGAGATAGACTTCATCTCGTACTTGAAAGAAGTTTCTCCAACCTGCCGCTATTATCTCCGGCTCTATATGTAGGAAAATCCCGGGGTGTCCATCACATGGACACAATGCGGAAAACAAAACTTTTTTGTTCCGGGAAGTTCCCGAAAGCCAGGATCCAAGTGTATGTATAAATAGTCAAACCATAACGACCAAAGGAGACCGTCTCTAACGGTATCCACGCAGAGGTCGGAAACCTAACCGGGACAAACCCCTTTGACCCGAGAATAGCTAGAACAAGGTAAAGAGTGTGCTAGCACTAACCTTGATCTTGGAGAGCAAGTGAGATAACTAGGATGAAGCCTTGGAGAGATGAAGCTATCGTGAACTTTGAGAGGAAGAAGATGAAAATCCAATTTTCAAAAACTTAACTATGAAGTTTTCGTTCCTCAACCTTAAGGCACACGACCATTAGCTTCTATCACCTTCTAATATGTTATTTAACTAATTAAATAGACATATGAAGGCTTGGATAGAAGAGCTCCCACGTGGGGAGCCTTAAGGCCATTAAAAAAACAAGTTTAATCATTAGTTTGATTTTTCAAACTAAACTTCTCCATTTGCTTAAGGCTTCCACCGAACACTATACACATATATATATTATAATTAATCAATTCTTAATTAATTAATTAACATATATATATTTGCTGAAGAGGTCCAGTCAAACTGGGGTCGGTCCTACCGGCCTACCGGGCCCCGATACTGAAAAATTGCCGGAGACGATTTTCAGCAATGTCGATGTCGCGATCTCATCGGGACATATCCCAATCTCATCGGGATCCGTTTAATTCTATTGCTCTCTAGATATCGGATCTCTGTCCGAAACTATTTTACAGATTCTCCGAATCACTCTTATGCGTGTGACCCATTAGGTTCCCGGTTATGTTGGCCACTTAGATTAACACTTAATCTAAGCAAGTCATGAGCGGCGTCTAGCAACACATCATGACCCCCAATTGACCGGAAAGTAATTGGTTTGACTAATGAACCCGAGCTCATCAGGAACCAGATCACGAACCTTTCCATAGACAATTACCGTGCAATTCGTCCTTTCACCATCCTATACCCCACTTAGTTATGAGTATAGTCCATGTATCAACTCTCACTAGATTTTATCTAGCCCAAGTGAAATCGGGTCTCGTCCGGACTCATTACTTTATATGTCCATGAAGACCCTCTTCATGACACGGGTGTGCTCCGGCGCCAGAGACTTCCAAGTAATGATCCTGACAAGAAGCTATGGGTATCTATTCGCTATTCCGAAGTGGTGAATCCTTTATTGGCTACTCAATTACCTTGAATACCTCAAAGCGCACTCAAGCACCACCCTATGGCGACCTCGGAAGGCAACAAGGAATGGAGTCAAAGCACGTAATCAAGATTCAAGATATCCTTGAGTACCTCAAGTCTAAGGATACTTGCACCATTGCTATGATGAGATTATCACTGACATTATAATAGAATACCCATGTGATGATCTCATGGCAGGTCATCCAATGTACTTACTACCACTCAATATTTACAGTTTCTGAGATCCACTGCTTGATCCAATCAAGGAATATGACATGTGCTAGTCTATCCGGATTAACAATGTCCATCTCGTTAATCCTATGACTAGGATAATTTAGATCTTGACATAATTGCACATGATAGGAATCTCGATAGTATGATCACATCATAATTTCCTTCATGCTATGTCATATATCATGGACTTCATTAATTTGATTAAAGATCAACATCAATTCATAACAAAATGAACATCAAATAAATGAAATATGCCTTGCTTTATTTATTCATAAAGTCTGTACATGACTATGAACAAAATGTGCTAAAGGGGATTGCCTTTAGGGTACTACTCTAACAATCTAACGGTGCTGGACATACATAAGTCGACTTACACTGGTGAACAAGGCGACTTATCAATACCGAGCAAGCATAAGTCGACTTACACATGGTACAAGTCGACTTACACCTACACTATATCCATCTGTTCTTTTCTTAGTTCTTAGAAGTTTACCAATCTTCCCCAGCCCGATCCTGGATCAACTCGCAAAATGGGCTTGACATTCATCTTGCTGATTCTGATTGAGTAGGAACTTGCTTGAAGAAATTTCAGAGAGATTTAAGAGAACTAGCAATTTCTGAATTGGTAGAAATCCCAAAAGTCGCTTTTAGGAATTTATAGCGAATTCTAGAACTATTGTACTTCTCGATGATCTCGACAGTTTTTCCTCTAAAACTTTTTCTTGTGAAAGAAGTTTTATATCCGAAATCATCTAACGCCGTTAACTCCACCGCTCCCTTTGTCTTGTCTTTATAAAAACCGGATGAATGGTCCGTTAACTCCTCCGTCTGTCTGTCTTGTCTTTATGAAAAACCAGATGAATGGTCTGTTAACTCCTCCGTCTGTCTGTCTTGTCTTTATAAAAAACCAGATGAATGGTCCGTTAACTCCTCGTCATGCATCTTGTCTTTATGAAAACCGGATGAATGGTCCGTAACCATCACCATATTGAGGTTGCGTCGATTTCTTTAAAGCGATCTTCACTTAGTGGTTTTGTGAAGATATCCGCCACCGATATTTCGTTTCTACGAATTGTAGGTCGACGACTTTCTTCCGAACTTAATCTCTCAAGAAATGATGTCGACTTCTATGTGCTTCACCTTGAATGTTGAATTGGATTCTTTGACAAGTCGATGGCGCCGGTGTTGTCGCAGATATTGGAATCTCTTCCTCTTGTATTGAGTAGTCCTCTAATGATACTTGATCCACAATATTTGTGAACAACAACTTGGCGCATATATATTCAACTTCGATAGTTGATAATGCAATCGAGCTTTGTCTCTTGCTTGACCATGACACGGGTTTGGTCCAAGAAAGTGACAACCACCACTCGTGCTCTTCCTTTCGATCCTATCACCGCATAGTCCGCATCGCAATATCCATTCAACCTGAAATTTTACCTTTCTCATACATTAAGCAAAGATTAGTAGTACTGCGAGATATCTCAAAATTCGTTTTACAAAGAATATAATGAGATTCTCTAGATCGGCTGAAACCTTGCACACAAGCATACACCGAATAGAATGTCAGTCTACTTGTCAGAAGATAAAGCAAAGAACCAATCATCCTCTAAATAGGGTTTGATCCACCTTCTTACCACTTTCATCTTTTGACAACAAGTTTGAAGGATGCATGGGAATTCTTACCAATCTTACCAATCCCGATTATCTTGCCCTGCTTGTTGTCTCCAAAAGTTACCAAACCTCCTTTCAGATGAAGATTTAGGAATATAGACCTTTTTCCGTCATGTGACGCGAGCATCCACCGTCCAAATACCAATGGTGCTTCTGGCTCTTCCAAAGAAGGATTTCGTAGGAGATATTATCTTGTTTTTAGGTACCCGATTCTCTTGGGTCCTTTAGGGTTAGTATGGTGTAATGAATGATAATAAGAAGTAGAATGAAAACATTGATGACCTTTTTGAAAACCTGATTGATATCTTTTCTTATCTTTTTGAACAATTGATTTCACGTAATGCTGGGACTTATTTTTAGCAAACCCTAATCCAGTTTTATCACTTGGATGTCTGCATTTTTCTAGCATTTCATTCATCTTTTTTGTACTATCTGTAATGTTGGGACCCGATCCGGGAACCGGATCCCAACCGAATAAACTTAACACTTTCACTCTATGCTCTGATACCATAAATGTTGGGACCCGATCCTGGAACCGGATCCCAACCAGAAAACGAAGGAAACAAAGCGAATTCAAATAGGATAAATTGAATCCGAAGGCGAATCAATAACAAAATTCGGAAGCGAACAATTCCGAAAGTAGCGAGAAACCGCTAATCGGAATATACAAAGCGAAACATAAGGCAAAACCGAAAGCAAATCGGATTAAATCAAACCAAAAGTAGCGAAGCGGATCGAATACAAATCGAAAAGTAGCGAAGCAGAAGCAAATGCAAGCGGAAGCAAATACTAATCGAATCAAACGAACAGATCGCAGTTTAAACGAAATCAAAGGCATACATCCGACATCCGGAAACAATAATCAAAGAAAACTTATCGAATGAACATAATCGTTGGGAATCTAAGACGTTCCAAAATCCGTTATGAATTTTTTTCTTTTCTTATTCTCATTTCTTTCTTTATTCCTTGTCTTTTCATTCCTAATCACTTTATTCCAAAGACATACAAACGCATCATTCTTATTCATTCCTTTTCTCTTTACTCAATCACTTTCAAATCATAATCAATCTTCTTAACCTTAATACCAATCTCATAAATCCATCTTTCATACGCCTAAATTTTTATTTTCTTCTTTTCAAATTATTTTCTAACGAAAATTTAAAGATAACTACTGCATTTATCCTAACCCAAAATTCCTGCAAAGGCAAATAAACACTTCTATAATCTCAACAGACCTCGTAATCATCGGACACTCCGTCCGAACTCAAACACCAAAGAAACACAAACCTAAATCTAATACTTCCATAATTCTCAACCAACAACACATCAATCTCATTTTCTATATCCAAATCACAATCATCATATTTATAATCAATATACAATCCTCATCATTTATAAATGACAATTTCAATCTGAGTAACCATTAATGAATAACACAATTCCGTAAATCGAATATGCTATACTCAAATCCCTTTCATAACATAATTTCTTATGCAATTTCAATAATTTCATAAGCATCATAATTTAAATTTCTTATAAATCCTTAATGGCTTTTCAAGCCATTTACAAACTTATACAAAGATCCAAATTACTCAAGATACAAAAACATTCACAAATCGAACTGATGTCCTGACAGTCTTTCATCCGATCTCCTTTCGAAACACGGAGATAGGATGAAAGGGGGTGAGCTTGGAAGCTCGTGGATAACACATTTATAAATCGATAAATAAGCCGAAATCATTTTTCATAATCTTTTTGCCAAAGGGGCTAATTTTTCAAACTTTATAATTTTTCAAACAATTTCCTCAAACCCATTTTTTTCATATTTTTCAAACTTTTCATAATAATCTCACTTTTTCTCATTTTTCAAAACTTCTTGAATTTTTCATAAATATGAATGCGAACACATAAACAAATCAAAACATATAACACATCAGAATGGTCTGGTTCGGTCCAAACAGAACGTACTGCACATTCCCGCATAGCGGTCATGTGCGATCGTGAGCGAAACGATTACACTTTCAAGATAGCGGTCCGGTGTAGCCGTGAGGGAGTCCGAACGACTCCGTGCCACTAGCGGGCAGCCGGAGAAGGCTTAACAAGTAGAGACAGTACGACTCACCAAAGGACCTAACCGACCCACATAACACATAATCGAAACGAGATTTGTAATGCCCAAGGCACTTTTCAAATTCTTGATTTTCCACACATTCACATAATGCATACAATTCGATCAATTCATCATTCAAATACTAATTTCAAAAATCAAATCATTCAATCAGTGTGCATAATTCAATAATGCATTTATGACAATTGAATTTAAACTTGTACCAATTTCTCGGAAATCATTTGAAATCATATTTTCCAACTTTAAATCAATTCTTATTTTCAAACATTTCCAATAATCTATCAAGCATACAAAATTTTGCTTTCTTTCATTTTCAAAATTCATATTGCTTACAGATCAAATTATAAATATGCTACCCACCTCGAATTATTGCCGGAAACTTGATTTCAAGCTCCAATTGATCCTTGCTTTTCTCTCTCTTCCAAATTACCAAAACCTAAACCATAATCATCCAATTTTCACATCAGAAAATACTTAATTTTCACAATCAACTTAGGAATTCACCAATTCCATTTACATTCAAACTATTTCAATCTCCAATTTTGAAAATCCCCAATTTTCAAAATTGGCCTAAACCAATACACCCAAATTCAATCTCATAAAACATAATTTCTTCAAAATTAATCTCACAATTCATCAATTCACATTAATTCCAAACTATTTAAATCCTCAATTTCAAAAATCCCCAAATCTTAAAATTGGCCTAAACCAATTTATCCAAATTCAATACCATAAAATACAAATACTTCGAAATTGATTTCATATATCATCAACCCATATCATTATCAATAATTTTACACCAAAATATCACAAAATCCTTCATCATAAAATTAAGCCTAAACCTAAATCAATTTTCCATCCAAAATTAAACCCAGCCTAAAGCATATATTTCAAAATTAACGTCATAAATCATAAACCCATCTTATATGCCATAATTCTAAACCGAAAATTAATCAAAATCTCAAAGTAGAAAAATTTCTCTTATCTCTTTCTCTTCCAAATTCGAATTTTTTTGGTTCCTTAGGAAGCTCTTATGCTCCTCTACCTTTTCTCTCTTGGAACCATCCCAAAATCCTTAAGAAAACAAGTAGAAAAATAAAATAACTTTCTCTCATCTTTTCTCCATCTGAAACTTCCACTCTCTTCTTATTTCTTCTTCTTTCTCTTCTTCTGTAATTTTCCAGACCATTCATCGCTTTTAATAGCTCAAAACGACAATCATTAATGAGTTTCATTAATTGATGGTCAAATGACCATTTTGCCCTCCATTCAAAACTTAAAATTATACTTACTTGCGGTTTGATTCGCACTATCGATTTGAAGGAATTTTTCAAAACTTCCTTCTCGAGAAATGTTCCTCTCACTCATACGAATCCAACGCCACTGACCGCGCTCAATTCCGAGCACTACATCAAAAGTTATGTGCTAAAACAAAGGGTATAACCATATTCTAACACATTTTCCATATACGATTATTTCAGTCCCAAAATTCACATTCTTAATCCCAGAATTGAAACTCAAAGTCTTCATAACAATTGTATCCTTATGTCTCTAGTTTAATTCAAAATAAGAATCGTCTCATTTCGATTCCCAGATCAAAAGTTATACTCAAATTACTCACAGGTGTTCCCAATCCAAAAATTACACCCCAATCCGAACTTAAATTCAAAAATTAAAAGTCCTAAGGGCAAAATTGACATTTCATGTCTTCATATGATTTGTAGCCCTTGTCTTATCTTTATTTCGCCTCAAGAATCGCTTCAATCGGATCTCTACAGATCCCGAATTTCACAAAACACTGAATCATGCTCGAAAATTTCCCGACTCACTTTGATTAAATTAATCACCATTAATTTAATCTCAAAGTTCACAAATTTCTTATAAAATGAAATTCATTGTCTTAGGAATCCAACGCAAAAGAATCAACTCAATCGAATGTCGGACGGAAAAGATATAGGCAAAATAGTGAGCAAAGGTCGGATTGAAAACAAAGAAATCAAAAGTTTAAGAAGCAAAAGCGGCGTGAGCAGACGGACGCCTAACTCATGAGGGCGAGGCCCGCTCGCTAGGGGAGGCGTCGCCTAGCGAGGCGCACAGCTCATGAGGCGAAAGCGCCCGCCTCGCTAGGGCGAGGCGTCGCCCTAGCGAGGGCGCTAAAACTTTTCTCTTTTTTTTTTTTCACTTAAAAATCAAAAACTTCCGAAATTCATAACTTTTACTCCCGAACTCCGATTTTGACAAACTTAGTCTCTATAGAAAACTTGAGAGAATATCTAAATCTTCCAAGAAGAACATAAAACTCAATTCGACTTCTACGGGAGTCCATTTTCCGGTCAAAGATACTATCTTCTATACAAACTTGTAAAAATCATACTTAATATTCCGAGATCGAAAAATTGCATACTTTATATCGAAATAAAGATCAAAACAAATCCTTCAATTTTCATGAAAAACATCAAAGCTCAATTAACCTCTAACTAGGTTAATTTCTCAGTCAAAGTTCCAACCAATATAAAAGTCAAACCCGATCAAACATAAACTTTGACTGATCATAACTTTCACTCCCGATATCGAAAAATTACAAACTTTATGTCCACAAAAATCTCTTAACATAACCTACAAGTTTCCAGAAGACCATTTTATCAAATTTTACCTCAAACAAAAGTCAACTCTCAAAGTCAAACATTCTCTCTCCAAAAAGTCAAACTTTCTAAATCCTTCATTTCAATCAACTCATCCACTTGACCATTCCTATTACTAACTCAAATTGTCACTCAAGGTTCGGGGTCCAACATGTAAATTTAGCTAGATCAATCGAGAGATTATTGATTCTCAGTTTCAACTGTTTAATCTCTTCGGATCTATCTATAACTTTGTTGTTATTCAGTTCCTCAACTTGCTTTCTCAGACTTATATTCTCACTCTCTATCTCATGAGTATGTTTGAGGTTTTTACATATTTCTTCTTCAACACTTTGTTTGCTTCGTAATAGCATGAGAATCCTCTAATAATTCTGAGTATGCATCTTGTATATTATTATAGCTAGAAGTTACCTCTTCATCACTTTCTTCTTCAGCTACCAGACATGTGTTAGCATGTTTTGATGCTTCTGAGCTTGTATCTGATTCTGATGAATCCAGATCCTCCCACGTTGCCATCATGCTTTTCTTGTTATCCCTACTCTTTTTGGGTTGTCTTTTCAACATTGGACACTCGGATTTGTAATGTCCCGGCTTATTGCATTCATAACATGTAATAGATGCTTTCTCGACTTTTCCATCGTCTTTGCCGCTGTTCCTTTTGAATGTTGAATTTCCTTTGGACTTCTTTTTTCACATTTTTCTTATCTTTCTTGAAATGAAAGATAGCTCATCGTCTCTTCATCACTTGATTCAGATTCTGACTTGCTGGAATCATCATCCTTTGATTCTTCAATCTTTAATGCCTTTGATGTATTCCTCTTTGTCTTTTTCTTCTAGATTTTGTGATTCTTTTGACTTGCTTTGAGCGCTATGGACTTCTCTTTCTTGGGCTTATCTTCTGCATCAAGCTCTACTTCGTGTATCTTCAATGATCCAAGCAATTCATCAAGCTTTAGTACGCTTAAGTCTTTGGCTTCTTGATGCTATTACTTTGGGTCTCCATCTTTTTGCAGACTCCTCAAAATCTTTCGAACATGGTCTTGACTGTTGTACGCTCTTCCAAGAGCTTTAGCCCATTAACAATTGTTTGAAATCTTCCAAACATTTGATCAATGGTCTCTTCTTCTTTCATTTTGAACAACTCGTACTGATGCACCAGAATGCTTATCTTGGACTCCTTGACTTGATTTGTTCCTTCATGTGCAATTGATAATGTATCCCACATTTCTTTTGCAGTGTCGCATCCATGAACTTTGTCATACTCGCTTATGCTCAATGCACAACTCAAGAAAAATTTCGCCTTGGAGTTTAGTTGAAATCTTGCTTTCTGCTCAGCTGTCCATCTTTCTCGTGGAATTGGATTTTTATCATCATCTTCAGGTGTGTATGGTCCATTCTCGATGATGTCCCAAAGGTCAATGTGAGTAGATTCGATAAACAATCTCATCTGGTCCTTCCAATAGTGGTAGTCTTCACCATTGAATGCTGGAGGTCTAGTGACTGAAGCTCCTTCGGCAATATACATGTGTGATTCCACCATTTTCTTTAATTCACACTTTATTAAAGTGATTCTTGAACACTAGGCTCTGATACCAATTGAAGTGAATCACACGTTAATATATTGAACAATAATATGATCAAGATACACAAGAAGGGGGGGTTGAATTGTGATAAACTTTTCGTTAATCCCTTTAGAAATTACTTGTTCTTTCAAAAACTTATCGTAAATCAATTCGTAACTAGTTTGAAAAAAATTTGTTAATTTTGAAAACTACGATATAAGTAATATGAGAGTAGAAAGAAAAAACACAGCAATTTATCCTGGTTCACCCTAAACCGTGGGCTACGTCCAGTCCTCAGATATCCTTCTGAGATTTCACTATTTCTGAACTGTTTACAAGTATTCTTTCGACTGAGCCTCTCCAGGTCTCTTTACAGCAAGTATTCTTTTACTCTTAGCCTCTTCAGGCTATCTGTAACACTTACTAATTGAAAGAATAGTAAAGAGCTTGTTACAATAGAAATGCTCTTAACACTGTTCACTCGAAATATCGTTCACAATTTTTCTCTCAGATAATCTGAAAATCAAAAGTTGAATATTCAAGGTTTCATAAAATTATTTCTTCTTCAATCTCGACTCTTATTTATAGTCGGGTTCTTCATTTATTTCTTGAATATCTCGCTTGAATCTTGAAGAAGCGGTTATTCGGTTTGACTCAGAACTAACTCAAACCGATGTTTCTTTCTTCCATCGATATTTTGTATCATTTGCTTTTCTCTTGTAAAGCTTTCGCCTTTTCTCTTGTAAAGCTTAAATCGCTTTTCTCTTGTAAAGCTTTAAATCGCTTTTCTCTTGTAAAGCTTTAAATCGCTTTTTCGCTTCATTTGATTCTTACTTGACTGATTTTCTCCTTCAGCTGTTTTTTACTTCTCATGCGTCCATCTACTTTTCATTTGTATATTTCTCTTTGTTTGTCATCAAAATTATTTAATACGTGAAGTCTGGTTTGACTTAACAAGCAAGGCTCAAGTTCAAAACTGAAGATAGATTGATTGGAGCCATAGATTAGATATGTATGTTATGCAGCATACAATGTGATTCTATTAATCAACTATTCTTTAAATGTGATTACACCAGTGTCATTTCGAACAAAGTGCTACAAGTAATAAGATTGCAATGTCCTCACCAAGAGTGGCTTGACATACTTGTTTAGGTCGACAAACTTTTCAAAAACAAGGGTGGAGACCATGTTGATTTGAATTTGGCTATAAATTGCTCAGTTTACTCTATTTGGAGAGAAAGGAATAAAAGATTGTTCAATGGAATTAAAGTAGATAAATATGAGCTAACTCATTTTGTTTATGCTGGATTAGGAAGATTTTACAAACTCATGCCTCAGAGAAAATGAACGCAACATTATGAAAAAGATGGAGATTTATTTTAGATTGATATTATTGTAAGTTTGAATATGCAAATGTGTTGATCACTTATGCTTTAACTGATTTGTTCTTATCCCTTTCTATCTTGACCTTGTCATTGTAAATGACATTCTATTCAACATTCTTAAGACTCCTTTAAAAGTTAATGAAATTTTCATTTTTCAAAAAAATAACACAATATTAAAGGAAATGGTAGTAATTAATTAATAAAGAAAATCTTACAAACATGATAAAATGTTGAGGGGTTTACCTTTTTACAATCCTTACAAACTTATACATAGAGTAGAAACAAAATGAGAAGCATTAAAAGAGAAGTTCAATCATGAAGAGTTTTAAATATTCAGAGAAGATGAAATATTAATATCGCAGTTCTGATTTAGATTCTTCAATATGAGCAACTCTTTGATATCTTTGATGGTGTCTGATTTAATGGAATCCATTGTTGCACTTTTGCTTACAAAATGTGTGAAGTTTCATTCTCTCCATAGTGTATAAACGTAAAGCCCCAAAGCAAGGATACAGATTAATATATCAGGTTGCGAGTGAGCCGTCTGACAAGATAATCTTAGCATAATATTAGTGAGGGAATTCCCTAGATTAAACAATAGGCATTTTCTCTTGACATACTCCCATATGTTATTGCTAAAAGACTATGTGAAGGAAATATGAACTTTTTTTTTTATAAGTGGTAAATTTTTTATCAAAAGAATAAAGTATTTACACAAGCACAGGGGCATACCCCAGTCAACCGAGGAGGACAGGCCCTCCCCACAGCAACAGAGCAAAAGAGGCCCCTACATTTAGGAGCCCAGCCTAGCAAAAGTACAGGTAGACCCTTGGAGTCGAACACTTAACGACACGCCCACCAGAGGAAAGGATCCGTGAGGCTAAGTGGATCCAAGACTGTAGAACCAAGCCGAAAGCCCCAGGCTAGCTAACGACGTCGAAGCAGCCGCTAGAGCCATCAACGAAGAAACCAGAGCCAACTAACTGATGCCCAGCACCCCGGAAAGGTCGACACAAAATCAGGCAGCACATTCTGAGAGGATCTCGGAGGGAGGGCACAGTGAGCGGTTCTTGTTGCATCCAGCCTCCAAGGAGGACGCATGCAATAGGAACCAAAAGAATAAGTAAACCCAAGCCCACAACCAGGTACGGGAAGACAATGCCCGGACGGAGCAATACCCGACTGAAGACGACGCCGCTACACCCATAGCCGCCCATGGGAGGGTCCGGGCGGACCACCCACCCAACAAGCCCCTGCCAAACGCCAGAGAAATGATACCGTTACAGAATCAACAGAAAATGACGTCGAGTAAGGCCAAACACTCAAGGACGAAACGACAGCGCATGAGCGCCCCAAACCCGTCTGACGCTCCATAGACCAGCTCCATTCAACAAATCCAAAGCGATACCGTATCCATCTCCGACCTACTCCGTGTAACGCCCAAAGAAACAAAAGTAACAGCTGAAGTCCAGGCCACGTAGTAACAAATACACCCACTGCCACATCCATAGCATGCAGACACCACACGACACAACAGAGAGACGACCACCTGTAAACTCGATCAAAACCCATAAAACGACACTACGGCAACCATCCACACATAGCCACAACGTACTACGAAACACCAGCAGGCCTCCGAAAATGACACCGTATAAAGCAAACGGGGACATTTCAGTAGGCGAAAGGTAAATCACACAGGATAGGGAGAAACGGCACCGTTATAAAACAACATAAAACGACGTCGAGGGAGTGCAGACCCACAAGGATGAAACGACATCGCTTGATTCACCCTCTTTATGAACCAGCGCCTTCCTACAAGTCCAATACGGAACCGTTTTAACGTAGTAAGAGCCAGCCAATATGCGACGCCGTTTTACGCCCAACAGACACATCGATGGATAGGAGAGTGAAGGGGCCCAGACGCACAGAAGAGGCGTCATCCATTGGTCAACACACAAGAAGGGAAGAAAAAACTGGCCTAGATTACACTGGCCTCCCGAATATGCATCCAAACAATGTAACACCAGCAGTCCAGAAAGCTCAATAACATATACACCACCATCCCCATCGCCAGCACTCAGACAGACACCACTCACCTTAAAGACGATCGCCTGCTAGCATCAGTACTTCTCATGATACGACATCGCAGCAACACTCCCAGAGGAGAGGAAGAGTCATTGAACCCGAAGCCTTAAAAGGCCCATAACACCTCAGGAGAAGGAAAGTGCCTTATCCGCATAGAGCCACAACCTACTACTAAACTCCAGCAGGCCTCCTAAAACGACACCGTATAAAACAAACGGGGACGTTTTAGGCGGCAAAAAGGGAACCAACCCGAACACGGAAACACCACTCACAGGCATCCAAAACGACACCTTAACACGATCCAAAGAAACGGAAACCTCGAATCCAACCATCGCTTCACCTTCAACCTGGGAGAGAACCACAACGGCAATACACCAACAAATACGCACCAGAGATCCTCAATCGGACTCCATTAGGATGGACAAAGGAGCAGTTCCCTACTCATGCCACCTGTGCGAGCAGCCACAGGCAGCCAGAGATCCACAATAGCCTGGAGCTGACTCCACGGAACACACGGAGGAGCAGCGGGAGATGCAATCCCTAATTCGCACCCTGCTCCCGAGAAGGGAAAGACTAAAACAGACAACCCCTCCTAAATTAAAACCTCCAAAAGGAACGACACCGTATGCGCACACCAGAGATGATAAGGCCATAAATACAGGATACGCCCAAGGAAACGGAGCCTCGACTCCTCCACCCTGGACTCCACAGATATAACCTCCACCTGAAGATTAAAATTTGATAAGATCCCCCGGGTATAACCTGTATAAAATCTGATAAGTGGCCTCTTTAATCTTACAAGTGACATCCCGACGTAGGAATGACATGCCATCTAATAAGACTGAATTTCTGATTTTCCAAAGTGTATAAACAGAATAGAGGAAAGCCAGGCGAATAGCTTTGCATCTTAATAATGCACCCTTAGCTTCTGCACGTATCCACTTGATGGCACGAGGGAGGGAACCCAATTCATGGGGGATACCCAACCACTGCCGAATATCTTGCCAAACACCCTTAGTAAAGACACATTTGAAGAACAGATGGGCAACATTTTCCTCTTCCCTGTTACACAGAATACAAGTCGTTGGCACATCGAGGAAGGGTAATTGGTCCTTGGTGGGCAAACGTTGTCACATTGCCAACCAAGCAATGAAAGAATATTTAGGCGGTATATAGCTCCTCTAGATAAAAGACATCCATTGTCGACGTGCCTGTATAATACGCAAGCAATCGTAAACCTTGCTTGAGAGCAATCGCCCATTGAGGCAGAAATGGCTAAGTGCCGAAACGACATAAGGTCGACCCGCTGCTTTCTTCACAAGACAATCCCAAATATGGCATAGACGTTTCATGAGCATTGAATCCCGGGGATGGGGAACTCAATCCCATATAGAACTACCCCGCAAGTAGACAGAGTGTATCCATTTTACCCACAGTGAATTAGCTTCCTCATGAATGTTCCAAAGCAACTTGGCGAGGAGTGCCATGCTCCAAATTTTAACATTCTTCAAGCCAAGACCGCCTTCCGCTTTGGGCAGACAAACCTGCTCCCAAGCCACCCTAAAATGTTTGCCCCCCAAAGGAATAAGCGACATAAGGAAGTGATTTTATCTAAGACCACCATAGAAATTGGGAAGGCTTGGAGCCAAAAAGATAAAATTCCTTGTATTACCGTAGTTAGCACTTCCAGTCTACCAGCATAAGATAGTAATTGCCCATTCCACATTATCAAGCATGATTCTACGGAATCAATAAGGCGATGATATCGCACCACCGTAACTTTCATAGGAGCTAAGGGGATTCCCAAGTATCGAACAGGGAACTCCCCAAGTCCAAATTCGGTCATCTACAAAATAGATTCCCTTTCCAAACCCCAAACGCCCCCAAGAAAGATGTGCGACTTGTGTGGATTCACCTGTAAGCCCGCTACCTGATTTAAAGCCTGCAAACAAGTCAATAAAACACGGACAGACAATGGATCCCCCCTAGAAAAGAGCATAAGGTCGTCAGCGAAAGCCAGATGTGTAATGCGTAGATACTGGCACTTCGGATGGAACTTAAAATCCATATCTGCAGTATGGAATTTAAGGGCCCTCGAGAAATATTCCAAACAAAATACAAATAAGAGCGAGGAAATCGGATCACCTTGACGCAATCCCCGCTTGCCCCTGAAAAAACCATGGACATTCCCATTGATAGATAACGAAAAAGAGGTGGTGGTGACACACTCTTTCACCCAAGTCACAAACCGTGGAGGGAACCCAAAACCAATCAACAAGTCCACTAAAAAACTCCAAGATATGAGATCATAAGCCTTAGATAAATCAATTTTAAGCAAGCATCGAGGCGAAATGCATTTCCGACTATATCCTCGTGCTAATTCTTGAGCCAAGAGAATATTATCATACATATTACGCCCCGGTATGAACGCTGATTGGGCAAGGTCCACCATACCGTCCACAACCTCCAACAATCTAGCAGTGAGGATTTTAGAAATCACCTTATAGGACACATTCAAACAAGCAATAGGCCGAAAATCTGTGACCTGCGGTGTCTGATTAGTCTTCGGAATAAGAGTAATAAGAGTGTGATTCAGTTGTTTAAGTAACCGATCACTAGTGAAAAATTCTTTAACAGCTGCCGTTAAATCCCTACCCACCATATCCCAATTGTGTTTGAAAAACGCAGCTGTGTATCCATCCAGGCCTGGAGCTTTATCATTGTCAATATCAAACAAAGCAAGTTTAATATCCTGATCTGTAATAGGGACAAGCAGCTTTTCCTGCAAGTCAGGGGAGAGCAGCGGACCATTCCGCACAATACGAGGGTCCAACATCCCACAAGGAGTAGAAGACCCAAAAAGCTCTTGATAGTAGAGCAATAGAGCCGAAGTAACCTCCTCCAATGAAGAAGTAGATGAGCCATCCACGTTACATAAGTGAGTAATTTCATTATGGCGCAACCGTTTACGGACTAAGGAATGAAAATACCAGGTACTCTGATCAGCCTCCATCAAGTGAGTGCCTTTAGCCTTTTGTTGATAGAAGAGCCTTTCAGCTTCCTGGAGAAAAGAAGCCTGCTTGCAGGCATTATTCATCTCTAAAATCAAAGAGGAGTCAGTCGGATCATGAAGAGAACGTTGGTAGGCTAATTGAAACTCTTCCTCAGCAGCCACTGCCTTCTGAGAAATGTGCCCATAGACTGAAGAATTACGTTGCTTTAAAGGGATCTTCAGATCTTTCAATTTACGTACAAGATTAAACTATGCAGTGCCACGATCTGGGGTGGTCCAAGCAGTTCTCACTATCTCCAAAATCCTCAGGTGTTTCAACCACATGTTGAAAAACTTGAAGGGACGATTGCCCTGATCAATCGTACGCTCAAAATCAACAATACACGGGCAATGGTCCGAATCAAACCTCATAGCCAAGAAATGAGCCGAGCAGAACCATCCCCGCATTTCCCATTCCACATTGACCAGTACTCTGTCCAATTTGGCCCAAAGATGGTTCTTCTGCCAAGTGAAGACATCCCCTCTCGATGGGGCATCATCCTGTTGGATCGCGTAGGGTCCGAGTATTCATAATACACTGCGGAAAAAGACCATACAACAACATGAAGTATAATCGAAAATACCAAGGATGTACAAAAATACCTTGTTTTCATGGATAGGTTGCTTCTTTTAGGATTCCAAGAAACTGTAAAATGCGAATGCCCTCTACCGGTATCCACACGAGTATGCACGATCCGGGCTGCGGCTATGGTGTCCTAGCACGTCCTGAAACGCTTTCCGAATGTCGCTCTGATTTTTCTCTCGGATGGCGGCTAGGGTTTTGTCTTATCTTCCTTAACCTAATGAGACCTAAGCTTCTCTATTTATAGAGAAACCCTAATCCCATTTAGGCCCCATTAAGTTTCGGCCCATTATATCATATATAATAAAAGCCCGACAACTTAATTCGATCTTGCCCAATAAATATATCTAAATATATTTATTCAACGCCTAATAAATTAGGCCCAAGAGAATAAGCCTAGATCACATTATTCTTTGTGTGCGACCCTGTAGGCTCATTTGATATTTACAATGGGCTTGATCACACTTCAAGGCCCATAAGTCATAAGCGGCCTCTAGCAAGACATTATGACTACCCAAATCAAACGAGGATCGATAATCCGATTTAACCTGTAACTATGGTTATAGGCTCAGTCCTTTTGTAACACGATATCAAGATTAATCACAAGGCATGGTACATGTCAACCTTTGATTAATCATAGTTTCTTGATCCCTAAGTTGACTGATTGTAACAAATGACATTGATGACTCTTAATCAATTCATTTGAACACGACCATGCATCTCTTCAGTCACACTTGTCAAGAGGCTCAAATGATATCTCTCTCATTTAAAAGAGGTCCAAATCCCATCTACGTCATTCACATCCCTCCGCATGATTCATTTAGTGTCCAACATAAGACTATTTTTTATTCGGTTAAAAATAACTTAGTCTAATATCAAAACACTAAATTCCTCATGTAGGGAACCATGATGACTTCAGGTCAAAGGACTAAAGTCAAACCATATAAAGAATCTCTAATGACATGAAACCATGTAGTATTCTTTATGTGGGTCGATCCAATATATGTTCACTAACATATATCTATGTTTCTGATTTGATATCTCATATCCATGATCAAGTAAACGTGATCATCAATCGTAACACATACTAGTCTTAATTCATTATTGTTCCACCAATAATGATCGACCAGGGACAGTCTAGAATAGTGTTATAATGCTTATGGTTTTACTATCAAGTCACATACTTGTTGACATAAGTCTAATACTATTCATGGAATGTAAATCACATTACATAAACGAAATATATGCATATATAAAGGAATACCTCATAATATATTATTAACAAGTCATAATGTTAATACATGAATCACAAATATCCATTGGCCTAGGGCACACTACTAACAATCTCCCACTTGCACTAGGCCTAATCGGTCAGATATCTAATACTCATAGACCTCATATGACTCTCATGTTTAGACTGTGGAAGAGGCTTAGTAAGTGGATCGGCAATGTTGTCATCTGTGCCCACTTTGCATATCTTCACGTCTCCTCTCCCAATGATCTCTAATCGATGGAAACGCTCGAGTATGTGTTTGGATCTATGATGCGAGTTTGGTTCCTTAGCCTGTGCTATAGCCCCATTATTATCACAATAAAGGTCTATAGGACTTGTAATGCTAGGAACAACTCCAAGCTCAGTAATGAACTTCTTGATCCATACAGCTTCCTTAGCTGCATCCGAGGCAGCAATGTACTCAGCTTCAGTTGTAGAATCAGTAATAGTATCTTGCTTTGAACTTTTCCAGCTCACTGCACCTCCATTAAAACAGAACACAAAACCTGATTGCGATCTAAAATCATCTATGTCAGACTGAAAACCAGCATCAGTGTAACCATTTACAACGAGCTCTCCTTCAAGTCCTCCATAGACTAGGAACATATCCTTAGTTCTTCTCAAGTACTTAAGGATATTCTTAACTGTTATCCAGTGACTCTCACCATAATTAGATTGGCATCTACTTGTTATGCTCAAAGAATATGAGACATCAGGTCGAGTACATAACATGGCATACATGATAGATCCAATTGCAGATGCATATGGAATCTTACTCATGCGCTCAAGCTCTTTACCTGAAGTAGGACAATCCTTCTTAGAGAGCTTGATTCCATGTGACATTGGCAAGAATCCTCTCTTGGAATCTTGCATACTGAACCTTTTCAGTATCTTATCTATGTATGTACTCTGACTTAGGCCTATAAGCTTTCTTGATCTATCTCTATAGATCTTAATGCCTAAAACATAGGCAGCCTCACCTAAGTCTTTCATTGAGAAACGTTTCCTTAACCAAATCTTGACACTCTGTAAGGTTGGAATATCGTTTCCAATAAGCAGTATGTCATCAACATATAAAGCTAAAAAGACAATAGCACTCCCACTAACCTTTTTGTAAACACAAGGTTCATCTTCATTCTTGATGAATCCAAACTCTTTGACAACTTCATCAAAACGAAGATTCCAGCTTCTTGATGTTTGCTTCAATCCATAAATGGATCTTTGAAGCTTGCACACCTTTCTCGAATTCTTAGGATGGACAAAACCCTCAGGTTGTATCATATATACATCCTCAAGTAAGTTTCCATTAAGGAAAGCCGTTTTGACATCCATTTGTCATATCTCATAATCATAGTATGCAGCTATGGCAATAAGAATTCTAATGGATTTGATCATGACCACTGGAGAAAATGTCTCATCATAATCAATTCTATGAACTTGTCGATAACCTTTAGCAACAAGTCTTGCTTTATAAGTGTGCACATTTCCATCCATGTCGAGTTTCTTTTTGAAAACCCACTTAAATCCAATGGTTTTAAAGCCATCAGATGGATCAATCAAAGTCCAAACTTGATTGTCATACATGGATTGCATCTCTGCTTTCATGGCCTCTAACCATTTAGTAGATTCCGGACTTTTCATAGCTTCTTGATAGGTTGTGGGCTCATTATGGTCAATGAGCATCACATTATCATCATCAATAACGAGAAATCCATATCTCTCGGGCTCATGACGAATCCTATCAGATCTACGTAGGCCTTGTGATGTTGAAGACTGCTCATCAACAGCTTGTGAGCTCGCTTCAATCTCTTTTTCAGGCTCAATGTCATTTTGTGAAATTTGAATTTCTTCAAGTTGTACTTTACTCCCACTGTTTCCTTTGGAAACAAATTCCTTCTCTAAGAAAAAACCACTTCGAGCAAGAAACACTTTGTTCTCTGCTGGGATGTAAAAGTAATATCCTTTAGTTTCCTTAGGATATCCCACAAAATAACATTTTTCAGATTTGGGTGCCAGCTTGTCGGCAATTGGACGCTTCACATAAGCCTCGCATCCCCAAATCTTTAGAAAAGATAAATTGGGACGCTTCCCAGTCCATATCTCATAAGGTGTCTTTTCTACAGCCTTTGAAGGAATACGATTCAATATGAATGCTGCTGTTTCTAAAGCATAGCCCCAGAAATATTTTGGAAGATTAGTTTGACTTATCATTGATTGAACCATATCTAATAGAGTTCGATTTCTCCTTTCAGAAACACCATTCCATTGAGGAGTTCTCGGAGGAGTCAATTGTGAAACAATTCCACAATCCTTAAGATAATCATCAAACTCTTGGCTTAAGTATTCACCTCCTCGATCAGATCGAAGGATTTTAATTGTTTTGCCAAGCTGATTTTGTACTTCATTCTTATACTGTTTGAACTTTTCAAAAGATTCAAATTTGTGCTTCATTAAATAGACATATCCATATCTACTGAAGTCATCTGAAAAAGTAATGAAATGCAAATAACCTCTCTTTCAGCTCTTCCAAATGGAGTTTGCAGTTCCTTTTCCAATGACCAGGTTCATTGCAGTGAAAGCAAACTCCCTCCTTGGGTGCTTTAGTCTTAGCTTTGGGCTTAGACTTAGGTACTTTACCTTTGCCCTTCGTTGTGCCCTTCTTCTTGAAAGCTTTTCCCTTTTGAACCACAAGAACTTCATTGGTGGTCTTAACCTTTCCCTTTAAGTTCTCTTCAGCAGTTTTTAGCATCCCGTGCAATTCGTCAATGGACTTCTCCATATTATGCATGTTGTAGTTAAGAATGAACTGATCATATTCATCAGTCAAAGATGCTAGAATAAGATCAGTTGTCAATTCTTGACTAACAGTGCACCTAATTTCTCAAGATGATGAATGTAACTCTTCATCTTGAGAACATGAGCACTCACGGGTGTGCCAGGAGTCATCTTGCATGAATTCAATGCCTTAGTGGTTCTAAACCTCTCTTGGCGTGCTTGCTCTTGAAACATAGTTTTCAATTGAGCAAGCATGTCATAGGCCTCCATTTCCTCTAAATCCTTCTGAAGGTCAGAGATCATGGCGCCTAACATAAGGCATGACACATCCGTAGAGTCATTGATATGCTTCGTGTAAGCATCCTTTTGAGCCTTAGGTGCAATTGCTGGTGGTTCCTCAAGGATGGGCTCTTATAAGACATAAAGCTTTCTTTCTTGCTTGAGAACAATTCTCAAGTTCCTATACCAATCTAGGAAATTTGTTCCATTAAGTTTTTCTTTCTCTAAGATAGATCGCATAGAAAGGTTTGTGGATGGAGTAGCCATAATCTACAAGAATTATGCAATAAGGGTCAACATTCATATATTATGAGGTATTAGCTCCCACTCAAATAAATAACCCTCAATTGACGAATGGGAGAAACAAGATCCATATTTCACTAAGTCCTAAGAAAGCTTTGGCTTAACACTCAAGACTTAGTTATTTAGGTAGAAAACTCTTTTCAATTACATCACATGTAACTCTTGATGGGTTTATGTTAAAATACATCTTATGTACTGCATGTATGTAAAAAACCCAATCTTATGCCCTAAGCCCAAAACCGTTTTGATAGCTTAGTCAAGTTTAACCATACTTTACCTATGAATAGCACCATTATTCAAAAATGTCTTCCCTATATGATCCCTACATGCCTTGCTTTAGCAAAAACTCACATAAGGATAAGCTAGAGATAAACATTGGTAAAGATTTATGGAAGGCATATAAACTTGAAATTATGAAGAGGGTCGTTCTTAGTACATTATGAAGGCTACTAATCCTATTAGTAAGGGTGTTTATACTATGCTATTTCTAATCCTATACTACAACATACTTGAGTATATATATATTAGAAGTATAGAATAGTAACTTACACATGAATATAAATATTCAAAAAATATAAATAAACACATGTAACATCACCCAGAATATATAACACATAACGAACAATCAAGTTTAGGGAAGCAACCCCTTCTTTGGGCTTGTCGGTCATTGGAAGAGATGATAGTCGACTGGTCGACTTGTGCTAGTTGACTGGAACCAATCTCAGTCGACTGGAACAAACGTTTTCGCTGAAAAGCTCATCTCCGCTCTCCGACCAGTCGACTGGAACACTTCTAGTCGACTGGAAGAGATGCTAGTCGACTGGTCGACTTGTACTAGTCGACTGGAACCAATATTAGTCGACTGGAATGAACGTTTTCGCTGAAACGCTCATCTCCGCTCTCTGACTAGTCGGTCAAACCCTTCATGCTTGTCATATATTCTCGTCAGTACTAAGATAATCAACAAATCCAAAAACAACATGCATGAAATAAAAACACTTTCGTATCACGAAACCAAAATCGTGAGCACATGTAATCAAAACATGCATATTTTTCATCTCTACAAAATCCAAATCCGTAAACACATGTAATCCAAACATGTATATATTTTCGATTATACAGAAGCCAAAATCGTGAACACATATAATCAAAAACACGTATATTAACAATTTTACAGAAGAACCTGGCTCTGATACCACTGTTGGATCGCGTAAGGTCCGAGTATTCACAATACACTGCAGAAAAAGACCATACAACAACAAGAAGTATAATCGAAAATACCAAGGATGTATGAAAATACCTTGTTTTCGTGGATAGGTTGCTTCTTTTTGGATTCCAAGACACTGTAAAACGCGAATGCCCTCTACCGGTATCCACACGAGTATGCACGATCCAGGCTGCGGCTATGGTGTGCTAGCACGTCCTGAAATGCTTTCCCAACGCCGCTTTGATTTTTCTCTCGGATGGCGGCTAGAGTTTTGTCTTATCTTCCTTAACCTAATGAGACCTAAACTTCTCTATTTATAGAGAAACTCTAATCCAATTTAGGCCCCATTAAGTTTCGGCCCATTATATCATATATAATAAAAGCCCGACAACTTAATTCGATCTTGCCCAATAAATATATCTAAATATATTTATTCAACACCTAATAAATTAGGCCCAAGAGAATAAGCCCAGATCACATTACTCTTTGTGTGCGACCCTGTAGGCTCATTTGATGTTGGCAATGGGCTTGATCACACTTCAAGGCCCATAAGTCATAAGCGGCCTCTAGCAAGACATTATGACTACCCAAATCAAACGAGGATCGATAATCCGATTTAAAATGTAACTATGGTTATAGGCTCAGTCCTTTTGTAATATGATATCAAGATTAATCACAAGGCATGGTACATGTCAACCTTTGATTAATCATCGTTTCTTGATCCCCAAGTTGACTGATTGTAACAAATGACATTGATAACTCTTCATCAATTCATTTGAGCACGGTCATGCATTTCTTTAGTCACACTTGTCAAGAGGCCCAAATGATATCTCTCTCATTTAAGAGAGGTACAAATCCCATCTACGTCATTCACATCCCTCCGTATGATTCATTTAGTGTCCAACATAAGACTATTTGTTATTCGGTTAAAAATAACTTAGTCTAATATTAAAACACTAAATTCCTCATGTAGGGAACCATGATGACTTCAGGTCAAAGGACTAAAGTCAAACCATATAAAGGATCACTAATGACATGAAACCATGTAGTATTCTTTATGTGGGTTGGTCCAATATATGTTCTCTAACATATATCTATGTTTCTGATTTGATATCTCATATCCATGATCAAGAAAGCGTGATCATCAATCGTAACACATACTAGTCTTAATTCATTATTGTTCCACCAATAATGATCGACCAGGGACAGTCTAGAATAGTTTTATAACGCTTATGGTTTTACTATCAAGTCACATACTTGATGACATAAGTCTAATACTATTCATGGAATGTAAATCACATTACATAAATGAAATACATGCATATATAAAGGAATACCTCAAAATATATTATTAACAAGTCATAATGTTAATACATGAATCACAAATATCCATTGGCCTAGGGCACACTACTAACACATCCAACCCCAAAGAGACCCGAAACTCCTGGAGATCTTTAAGGAAATAGTCGGTAGTAGGTTGATACCCCATATGTTCCGAAGATTTACACGCACAATTGAAATCGCCCATAATCAGCCAAGGGGAGGAGGGATCTCATCTCAGCTAACTTAACCATTGCCAAAGAGCACGCCGTTGTGTGACGCTATACAGACCATAAATGCAAGAGACCAAGAAGTCCCTTTGGGTGGGAAGGTGAGAAACCTGACAGTGTTTATACTGATCTCCCCTCTCCATAATCTGACAGGAATAATGAGAAGTCTGCCAAGCAATAACCATTTGACCTTTCTCTATCAAGTCAAAGTTATGGCTATACCCCCAATCTTGCCATAATATGTACTCTTGTTTCTACATGAATTTGCACATAAGATAGTTTTTATCAGCTTGCAAGTAGGACGGTCTATCTGAAGTCTTAAGCTTGTTTTGAATTGTAAGCCACAGACTGAAGGAGATTCTTAAAGCTAATGCCTTGCTCCAAACAATTTTGTGTGAATCAACTTTGTAACATCTTCTTCTTAAGAGGTTTTTGGTATTTTTGTTGGTTAAAGTGTGAACAAGATGGCCTTTCTTGTAAAATATATTAGGAGAGTTTGGATTGGGGTGTTATGTGGGCTATAGATTTTTTAGTCTATGTGGAAGCTGCTAGGAGTTTTCAATAATAACTGAGCTTAGCCTACCATGGAGTGAAGAGATAGATGAGATCCTTGAGCTGTAAAGAGACTATAGGAGTGGTCATTGACGTAATTGTCGAACCAAAGTGAGATTAACCTTCCATTCCTGACTCTACTTGTAATATCATCTTACACCATGTCTTCAATTTAAGTAACTAGTTTAGGAAGTGTGAATGTGAGGTGCTTTTATAGATCTGCCTTATACTTCTAACTTGGAGGAAGTATGAACGTAACCATTTGAGAAGTATGAATGTAACCATTTGATCCATAATTAACTTTTATCAATAAATGTCAACTAAAATCTTTTAGGAATCAATGCCTAGTTTATGGTTTTGATTGATGAAATGTTCAGTCCACCTTCATCTTTGGGGAGGCATATGTCAATCCATTTTACCTTAATTGCTCCTTCTGAACCATCTGAATGACTCGATAAGAAGTTTTTAAGCAATCTTTCTTTGGCTTTGATGATTTTTTTGGGATAGGAATATATGAGAGCTCCAACATTTTATAGCCTTGTTATCTTCAATTTACCAGCTCATGTATTTTGATAGTATGAACTATTAATCAAATATCGCCTTTTACATAATTATTATTTATGCTACTAACAACTTTCCTATAAGGAAGTCTCTTTAGAGCAGCCTATTGATCCTTTTTCATATACATAAAAATGAAGCATGGCTAATTTTTTTAAAGATATTGAGTCTCATTTAGTTCCATCCAAATTTAAAGGTAAAAATATTAAGTGGTATGCAATCATGGTTAACTTTTCTATCCATCAAGACAACCCATTTGATTAGAGGTTCCCTGTCAACTATTTTATATGATCTAACAATCAAAGTGGTACAGCTCTTAATAAGGGTATTTGAAACTTCTTTCAATAATTCTTTGTTATTAAATAATGCTTTCATTTAGCCTATAAACTTGTACAAAAAGCAACTAATATGGCTTGTATCAGTTTTTCCTTTGTAATGCTTTAGTTTTAACCTAGTTATGATATTCTTTAATTTAAAAAACAAGAAATTGTAGGAAAATCCCGGGAGGTACATCACATGTACCAGGTGCGGAAAACAAAAATTTTTGTCGCCGGGACCTTCCCGAAGGCCAGGATCTATGTGTCGGTATGAAGATTCAAACCTGAATAGCCAATAGAGACTATCTCTAAAGGTATCCACGCAGAGATCAGAAAACCTAACCGGGACAAACTCTTTTAACCCGGAATAGCTAGAACAAAGTAAAGGCTGCTAGACCTACCCTCGTCCTCGAGAGCTTGGATCAACGTTGGAAAGCTTGCTTGGAAGAAGAGATGAAGCTTTGGATGAAAGATGATGAACCTTAGGTTTTAGAAACAATTTCTTCAACCCACGATCACCATGGAGAAAAATCGTTGATGAAGATCAAAGGAAAACTCTTTTTCTCCTTTCACCATTCGACCACCCACTCCACCAACGAGCATCATCTTCTTTCATCACTCATCTTTTGTCTTTTAGTCATTAAGTAATTAATGACTAAGCATGATGACAAGGCTTCCAAAAGAAGCTTCTTTGCTTCTTCTTTGTCTTCCACGTATCTAACATATATATATATATATATTAATTATTTAATTAATTAATCATATATATATATGTATATATATATTGCTGAAGTGGTCCAGTCACACCGGGATCGGTCCTACCGGGTCCCGGTATGGGAAAAAGCTCCGGAGACCTTTCTTAGCAATATGGATGTCGCGATCTCATCGGGACATATCCCAATCTCATCGGGATCCATTTAATCCTAATGGTCTCTATAATTGGAACTCTGTTCAATACTATTTTACGGATTCTCTGAAATACTCTTATGCGTGTGACCCTTTAGGTTCCCGGTTATATTGGCCACTTAGATTAACACTTAATCTGAGCAAGTCATGAGCGACGTCTAGCAACACATCATGATCCCCAATTGACCGGAAAGTAATTGGTTTGATGAATTCATCACGAACCAGATCACGAACCCTTCCATAGACAATTACTGTGCAATTCGTCCTTTCATCATCCTATACCCCACTTGGTTATGAGTATGGTCAAAGTGTCAACTCTTACTAGACTAAGTCTAGCCCAAGTGATATCAGTTCCTGTCTTAGGACTCATTACTTTATATGTCCATGAAGACACTCTTCATGACATATTTATGCTCTGGCCAGAGACTTAAAGTAATGATCCTGACAAGAGGCCAGGGTATCTCTTCTGTTATCACAGAAGTGATGAATCCTTTATTGGCTACTCAATTACCTTCGAATACCTCAAGCTGTACCCAAGCACCACCCTATGAGTAACCTCTGAAAGGAAACAAGGAACGGAGTCAAAACACAGAATCAGTATCCAAGATATCCTTGAGTACCTCAAGTCTAAGGATACTTGCACCATTGCTATGATGATATTATCACTGACATTAGAATAGGACATCCATGTGATGATCTCATAGCAGGTCATCCAATGTACTTACTACCCTTAGTAAGCATCCACATGTCAACTCTAAATATCCCATATTTACAGTTTCTGAGATCCACTGCTTGATCCAATCAAGGAGTATGACATATGCTAGTCTGTCCAGATTAATGATGTCTAGTCTCATTAATCCTATGACTAGGGAGAATTTAGATACTGACATAATTGCACATGATAGGAATCTCAGGATTATGATCACATCATAATTTCCTTCATGCTATGTCATATATCATGGACTTCATTAATTTGATTAAAGATCAATATCAATTCATAAAGAACATCAAATAAATGAAACATGCCTTTCTTTATTTATTCATAAAGTCTGTACATGACTATGAACAAAAAGCGCTAAATGGGATTGCCTTTAGGGCACTACTCTAACAATCTCACGGTACTGTACACGCATAAGTCGACTTACACGGGTATACAAGTCGGCTTATTAGTACCAAACTGATATAAGTCGACTTACATCTCCATACAAGTCGACTTACACCTACAGAAAGTGGTAGAGCGTTGATTACGAAAAACTTGACAAAGCTCATATTAATATATTTTAAAATCATACTTTCCTACAACTCATTGCTTCCTTTCCTCAAGGATCTCAAACCACTATTTATTTTTCATCAAATAAGATAATTTACATGAAAGCTCAGTACGGTTTTTCAATTTCGTTGTTGATCTTGCTATCTTTTCTAATATAGTTGACAGAGTGTGAAAGACTAAAATAAATGAAGCACTCATTTCTGTTATCAAAATACTTAACGTTTCTAGATAAGAGATCAAGCTTTGATGACTCCTATTAATGACAATATTCACTAATAGGTCTTGAAGGTCAAAAAATATTTTGAGTGCATATAATATTTCGTGTATGAAAATCATAATGATTCCTCTCTTAAACATAATTAAGATGTTTTGTAGCACCCCACTCCCATAAGATATTTATGCTTGTACATGCTTCAGTCACTCGAGCATATGCCGGATGGAAGCAGTGCCTTAGAACAGTCACATTCAGTTCCTATGGAATTTTTATTAAAACATAAATATCACAATCTTTAAAAACCAAATTCCTCATTTTCATTTCATAAAATCGAATATACATTGTAGCATTACATACTTCATCCTCATACAAAATATCAAAGAATTATCAGAGTTTACAGCTCTATTATAGAATATGATACATGCTATATAAATAAGGAACTATACAAAATTCTATCTAAATCCTTCAGTCTCAACTGACAAACCTTTGAGCCATTTCTTCTATCCAAAAGCAGTACTAGATCTCTTCTAAGTTGTCTTAGAAGCTAAGTCCACTCTCTAGCACCTGAAAAATCAACGTTGCAATTTTGATGAGTTTTATGAACTCAATGAGCTACCCATCATCAATGGCTCACTCATAACACATAGCACCTATAGTTCATGTTTCAAGTTCACAAACAATTCATGTTGTCATATAATGCACATCTTTCACTAATTATCAAATAGCACCATATAACACTTTGTTCACTTATTCACTTTTTACATTCATAACAGTTTCTACAATTCAATTCAATCATTCATTAAAGCCTAAGGGCATCATATGAAAGTACCTTACCATTTTTTGTTTCAAACATCACACAAAAGAAGAGTAACTCACGTTGATGGCCTTTTTAGTTTTTGTTTTCTCAAGATAGATTTTCGAGTCAATTTTGCATGGCCATTTTGACATAGAAAATAAGGTATTTAGGCAATACATTCCTCTAAAAAAATGTTCCTATATGTCTTAAGTTCCTAAAGACACTAAGTTCACATAGTTTGGTTTAGTATACTTCAAGTTATACTCAAAATACTACAAATTATTCTCACTCTTTGACAGCATATAGTACTCAACTCCAAGCCAAGTTTCGAAACCCTTAGAGACAGAATTCAAATTCGATTCCTTCATAAAAATTGTAGCCATCTGCCTCTAGTTTAATCTAAAATTAAAATCATTCCATTAGTTATTTAAAGCTCAAGATATGGCTAAAATGCAGATGCATGTTTAGTGGAAACATTACAGCGAACATATTCCAACCATTCTCCTTTTAATTTTTCCAAATTTTTGACTCCTATATGTTACATTCAAACCAACTTATGCATAGTTCATCATCTCTACATCATATCCTCTTCATTCTCACCTCGATTTCAACACAAAATCATTCATACTACAACTCATAAACTATTATTTATAATTTACACAAAAATAGAGCAAGATGTATCCATTTGTTCATTAACGTCCAACACACTTCAAACATCATTATCACAATCAATCCATACCTAAATAATCATCAAATGCTTCTATTAAACAACTCATGAATAACATTAACACACTAAAATTTAGAACAAAAATCTCCTTATGTTTACACCCACGTTAAAGCATATATGAAGCTCCATGATCATGGTCATCAAATCTCAAATCATTCATCTTATTTGACTTATTTGTAACTACCTATGAAGATCAAAATGTAACTTACTTGATAAAACACCAAAATCTTAAAAATCATGTGAACCCTAGCTTTCCATAGCTCACATGATCATCAACATGGAGGTGGGTAGATTAGGCTTTTTTTAACAAATGAAGAAGACAATCAAAATGAGAGTAGTAAGTGAAAAAATATAAGGACAAGGTTTAATGTTGGTGGAGGTAGGTAAATGTCGTGGAAGTGAATAAGATTGAAGAAGATGAAGAAATCACGAAGAGAAGAAGAAAGCAAGAAACAAAACAATTAAAATGGTCTTTCAATGTTAAAAGAATCATGGGTGAGTGTGGCAAGGCAAGTGACACTTGTCACCTCCTTATGGTTCCTTTTAATAACTAGTATATTTGTCTCCGATTTCTAGTCCAATTCTCTCAATTTTCTATAATATTCGTTATTAAATCCTAATATCCCACATCATTATTTCTACTATCATTTATCACTTATTTCTATTACCATAAATTAATTGTCCTTCTACTTGGCATTTTTTCTAGGCCAAAATTCCTCAAAATTTCCTAAATTTCACCAAAAATTCTATATCAATAATTTTACTCACCAAATCAATTTTCAAGACAAATTATTCACTATTTACATCATAATCATTTAAAAAAACATTTATATCTTGGAATAAGTCAAATGAGTGCATGAACAATCTTTGAAATGTGTACAAAAAAATCAAATTCACATATGTGTATGCTAATATTATGCATAAGCATGAAATGCATTTCCTAATTTCTCAATAATATCCCTCATATTTAGGATTCTAGGGTTCTAATCCTTAACATGGAAAAAATGGGATGTTACATGTTTAGCTCTAGAACTTTCTTAACTTATGTTAAATGAAGGAACTAGTTTTAAAGGAAAAAGATTAAAATTAGATGACTTATTAAAGGTGGCAATAACACTACTAACTTTTACAATGTCATTACGTTCAGCAAAGGTAGGAACAAATTGATTGCTCTATAAAATGTAAGTGGTGTCATGATCATTGATCTCAAGAAAATCAAATATTTAGCTTCCTCCTATTTTAGTTCCACCATTTTAACCTGTGTATTAGATAATAGTTTTCCTATAAATAGTGAAGTTTTGAATCCAAAAAGGCTATTTAAGAGTCAAATCTCTTCTTTTATAAAACCTTTCCTTAAAGAGGATATCAAAGAAGTTTTCTTTAACTTGATGGTTCTAAAACCCTTACATTTAATGGTTAGAATGCCTACTTTTTTTCAAAAAGTCTAGCATATCATAAAGAATAGTATTATTAACTCAATTTTTCACTTCTTCATTAAAATGATATTCCTTAGAAAAGTCAATACAACCTTTATCACTTTAATCCCTAAATATGTTAAGCCTTTCACTACAACAGTATAAACCTATTCTTTTTACAACATGTTCTACAAGGTTATCATTAAGTTAATTACCAAGAGGATAAAGGATATTCTTTCATTTATTATTAACCAGCAACGATCAACTTTCATACAAGGGAGGATAACTGGATATAGTATACTTTTATCACAAGATACAATAAGGGACTATCATAAGAACACATGGGTAAATAATGTATTCTTTATATAAATATTAAAAAGAATTTTGACTTTATTGACTAGATATTTCTCATCGGTTCCCTATCTACTTTTAGTTTTCTAACCTTTTTCATCAATTAGAGTGAAGTAACTCAGTTGTTCGAAGCCAAGAAAGGATTAAGGTATCTATTCATCCTTTAGATGGAAGTTCTTAGCATTATAATCTCTAACTAACTAGAAAATGACCTTCGTTCAAGTTCCATTAGAGATAGGCAAACATAAAGTTAATACACCTTTCATATGGTAATGGCTTGCTTTTATTTTTTCATATGGATCTCATTTCCTTTTATATTAACCTGATAGCTATTAATTGTTTCTTTGTAGAGTCGATTAGTTCCACTTCATTTTTTGTTTTGATTTTTAATTTAATTTTGATTTATTTTTCTTTTATAAGAAAAGTTTGTTTGCTTTTGTTGGTAAAATAATATATATGCAAAATGATTACTATAGAAAAATTAAGTTCTATAATTAACTAAGTAACGACGTTTATGTTCATCTATTAGAGGACATTTATTCATAAATAGTAAGTAATAATATAATATTTATCATAAAATAAAAATTTATTATAAATTTCATATCATTTAATATTTTTAATAAAATTATTTCAAATTTTCTACTAAATATTACTAATTATTTTTACAATATAAATATATATTGTTAAAATTTATTTAATAAGTTCAGAAATAATGTAGTTTCTATCTTATCAAATATTTAATTTTTACAATAAATAAATATTAATAATAAGTTTAATAATTAATTGCAATTATAGTTTATGAATTATCTATTACATATATTTAAAATTTTTATTGTTGAAAAATAAAATTTTAATAGTCAAAATATTTGTTAGAAATTATTAATTAATAATGAAAACAAAAACAAAAATTGGAAGTAGAATCCCACCCAAACACATTTTTCTTTAATTTTTTAAAAATTCAAAAACTACCATAAAACCAAGCAGCCCTAAGCTTTTAGGACAATACACCTAGCTAATTTGTGTTTGCTAATCCTTACAATCTTGTACTGTCATCACAACTGCACCGCAGCACACTTTAATAAACTCTTCCAATTAAGTATTTAAGTGTACATATTATTCCCATAACATTGATGAGTGCAAATTGCGTGCACCTAGCTTTGAGAATACAAAATAGAATATCAAGCTAGACCAACAAATTCCAATTTTATGCTTGCTAGGGTTTAATTGGCAAAATCTATGTTGAATAGTATGCATATCTATTGATCCTTTATCTATTACTTCACTTATGAGCTATAAAGCTCATGGAACAAAAAATGAAAAACTTCATCTGGTCAAATAGGTCTACAAATCATATTAAAGTGGAAGTTAATTTGTAATAAGTCTATAGATCTAACACTAAAAGTGCTTTTAGTGTAAAACCACTTAAGATTTGAAATAACATTTTGTTATCAAAGAGAATATGAATGATATTTAATGACAAAACTCCTTATGAGTGTCTAATCACTCAACTATAAAGGTTCTTAATCTTAATTCCCCATCTTCTTACAATTCTCCTTTCAATTTTTTCAACATTTTAGCAAGTAGGGGATAGTTTTATAGAGTTAGTATAAGAGGTCTAGAATATCATAATTATAGGATGTAAAGCCTTTCAAATGATGAGGAAGCTCCACTTATTTAGAAACAAACTGAAATTTTTTTACAAAAGATTTAAAACTTCATATGATAAAATAGATCTGCAAACCATACTAAAGTGGAAGTTAATTTGTAATAAGACCTAACACTAAAAGTGCTTTTAGTGTTAAATCACTTAAGATTTGGAACAACATTATGTTATCAAAGAGAATATCAATGGTATTTAATGATAAAACTCCTTATGAGTATCTGATCATTCTACTATGGAGGTTCTTAATCTCAATTCCCCAGCTTCTTACAATTCTCCTTTCAAATTTTTCAACATTTTAGCAAGCATGGATAGTTGTATAGGGTTAGTATAAGAGTTCTGGAATGTCATAATCATAGGAGGTAAAACCTTTCAACCGATAAGGAAACTCCATTTATTTAGAGATAAACTAAAAATTTCTATAAAAAATTTAAAACTTAAATTAAATAGATCTACAAATCATACTAAAGTGGAAGTTAATTTGTAATAAGTTTGTAGTCCTAACACTAAAAGTTCTCTTAGTGTAAAACCACTTAAGATTTTGAATAAAATTTTGTTATCAAAGAGAATATAAATGGTATTTAATGATAAAACTCCATATAAGTATTTGATCACTCTACTATAGAGGTTCTTAATCTCAATTCCCTAGCTTCTTATAATTCCCCTTTCAAAATTTTCAACAATTTAGCAAGTAGGGATAGTTTTATAAAGTTAGCACAAGAGGTCTGGAATGTCATAATTATAGGATGTAAAACCTTTCAACTGATGAGAAAGCTCCACTTATTTAGAAACAAAATGAAAATTTTTACAAAGTAGATCAGCCTTCTACCTTTATCAAGTTATAAAAAGTTAAGAGAGAGTTGAGAAGTGCTCAAGAGGCTTATTACACTCACCTAGATAACCCTACTTACAAAAACATTAAGGTTGTTTGATCGGGTGTTAGTTGTGTGTAAGTTTTAATAAAGAACCCTCAATAATCCATATGTGCATGGTTTGTTAGCGTAGTATCTAAGGTGTTGATCCCATGAGGAGGGATAATCTAATCCTAAAATCTAAGGCCAGTAATAAATAAAAATTTTTTAAGATGTAACTGACTAAAATGAAAATTCAATTTAAACAATCAAATTAAATTAAGAATAGTTCATGAAAATACTAATTACTAAGCAATTTCAACACACCTAAGATAAGAATTTACTAATTGAGAGAAAGGGAATTCTACCTATCCTTAATGCTAACCTAACTAATTATAAATTACTGGAATGTTGGTTCTAAACGATCCTAGGGTTTATTACTCCCTCTCGAGTTATAACCATTAACCCTAAATCATAAACCCTAATCAAATTATAGAGGTTGCAATCTCTCAATTTACAATCTTTCTAAAACCCTACTTAGTTCTAAAGTTCTTGAATAAACTATCAAAAACCTATGCAAGATCTCTCTTTTTACAATTTATCGATTTGATTTAATTCTAATTTCTGTTAAATCACCTAACTTTTGTTAGCCTAATTTAATCATTTTTTATTTGATTCACCTTCAGAGTTTATTATCGAATTATGCAATCGTAGAATTAAATCACAACAAAACTAATAAACACATAAGCAATTAGAGTTCATTAATTCAAGAATAAAATTTCGAAGGTGAGTTTAGAACATCACCAACTTTCTAAATCCTATCATCAACTATTTATTCCAATTCCATGCAATAATAAAAATGAAATTAAGTAGAAAATACAATATGAACAAACGATGGGAGGCAACAACCTCAGGAAACTCCTGATCTGGGTAGTACATCGAGTCAGTTTCTTCTCCTCTTCTCTTTTCCTTCTTCTCTTCCTCAATCTCTCAATGAATTCTCTCTAGGGTTTCTCAAGGTGGCTAATGCAAAAGCTCTCTCTACCTCTTTTTCTTGTTCTTTAAATATCCTTCTATGTTTTGAGCTTCCCTAAGGATTTTTTGGGGTCTGAAAAATCCAAAAAATCCCTCAAAACTTGACATTTTAGAGTGTCTACACATCTGCCCGATGTAGGCCACAATCGTGCGCCACATTTGAACCTTCTGTCACGATCATGGGTGTTTCCTTATGCTTTTTTCACAATTGTGGCATGCAAGCCACGATCTTGGGCTAACTTTGGTGCTTTTGTCATGATTGTGGATTGTTATTTTGACCTGAATGTCTTCAAAAATTCTTCGTTCTTCAATGTTGACCCTGAAATACTAGCAAACACATCAAGGTACCTCAAAAACATAATATTTAAGCTCAAAGACTTGTACTAACCCATAAAACATAAATAATTAACAAACTAACACAATTCTAACCTAAACATATGCTAAACGTTTAAATTAACAATTAAATACATATCAAACTAAGCCTAAAATACAATGCAATTTACACTTACCAACATCCCCACACTTAAATATTTGCTTGTCCTCAAACAAACAAAACAACAAACACACAAAATCACAAAGCACACAATGCAAAATGAGACAATGGCTTTAACTTCATGAAATAAATTTAACTCTAAACACAATCATTCAAGTTGTTATAAATCATTAACATGCAAAATCCATGTCTAGGAGCTCTGGACTAAACATACGTATTAATCACAACCCAAATGTCAAGTTATTCAACCTTTTCAACTATATACACACATTAATAATTTTTTGGTCATTCAAACTCTGTAACTACTCCTAAGTAGGTTTTAATAAAAAGTCAACCTATTTGCAAGTTCGATAGGTTTTTATTAGAAAACACACATTTTTTTATTGCCTACCTCATTGCTTTAGCTACTCGTTTTCATGGAAAAATACTAGCAAAGCTCCTTAAGTCGAAAGACCTAAAATTATGAATGAATATGACAACTTAGAGGGTAACAAATTAACACTAAATCCTAGTTAACCTGCATATTTAACCAAAGAACCCAATTCACTGATTTCACGAGCTAATGATGCTTCACAACCTAATGAACTATGTTTAAAACTAAATCAATTTCAATTCATCTAAGCCATTGACGTATTCACATAATTCACAATATGCAACCTCACAAACAATCATACAATATGCAAAATTCACACTCAAAGCAAAACACATAACCCTCCCCACACTTGAACAACACATTGTACTCAATATGAGAAAGTGGCAAACAAACACACATGGAAAGAAAAAACATAAAATAAAATAAAGCAAAAACAAAAATAAGGACTAACTTTAAAAGGAAAGGGTTAGTGTTGGACCCCGATTTTTAAGTGAAAATAAGAAATATTCAAAAGTGAATGAGTTGATTGAAATTAAGTTGAAAATCAAGAAATAAAGAGAGAAAGTGTGAGAAGATGAAAAATTGTGAAAAGTTTGACTTTTTGGCCTTTGAAAGTTGACTTTTTATTTAGGCAAAATTTGATAAAATGATCTACATGAAACTTGTAGATTATGTTAAGAGCTTTCTGTAGCCATACAGTTTGTAATTTTTTGATATCGGGAGTGAAAGTTATGATCAGTCAAAGTTTAAGTGTGTTATCGGTTGACTTATGTTATGACTAAAGCTTTGACTGGAAAAAATTTATCTAGTTGGATTTAAATTGAGCCTTGAAGTTCTACATGAAAGTTGTAGGTGACTTTCTGATCTTCGCATCGATATAAAATATAACATGATTGAACTTTGGAGTTGAAAGATACAAATTTTCAAAGTTGAGTCTTTGTTTAAGGATATATTAATTTGGACAAAATCTTTGACTAGAAAAGTGATTAGTTTAGAGACAGAATTGATTTTTGATTTCTCATGAAAAGTTGTAGAGCTTCCTTCAAGCTTTCTTTAGAGACCAAATTTGTCACATTTGGAGTTTGGAATTAAGAGTTATTAAGGTTGGAAGATTCGGATTTTATAAATATTAAAAAAAATTAATTAAATTTGGTCCAGACGCCCTCTCGCGAGAGCGAGCGTTTCGCCCTGTGAACGCCTTTGCAAGGGCGAGCGTCTCGCCCTGCGAGCGCCTCGCGAGGGCGAGCTCGCCCTCGCCTCTGTAGCATCCCACTCCCACGAGACCCGAACCTGACATCGACTGTGATATCCGAGCCCGCGACCCGCGAGGGTGGTATGCTAGAGCAGTCAATGCAGTTTAAAACTCGGTAATATTTTTTTTTTTGGAAAACTCATCGAGTGCGCAAATATCAGTAAATAATTTGGCCCCGTTCTAATACGAAATCATTTTCAACAAAACACTATTTTGGTGATCAAATTACAATACAGCATTAATCAATTGGGGCACTCAGCAATAACAGTACTAATCTTGCGGAAATACAAATTTACACATAATTCTAAATGACACAAATGCAGACGTGAACTGATCCCGACCTTAACTCTGACTTGCAATTGGTAATCATACTCCCGTGCCCAACGGGGTACTCTTCGTTCCTTGAAAAATATTTGCAATATTGGGTGAGTTTGCGAACTCAATGAGAAACCATCATCGATGGTTCACTCAATTCATGCATAAACACACAATTTACCAATTATCACATACAATCCCAATTCATAAATGTAAGGTGTATCGCCTTTCATACCATCCACATTTACTCATACTATATATGCAATGCACATGAGACCCTTTTCGTTTTCATTACGTTGTTGTGACTGGCGCTGGCAAATCGTCGATGGCGGGCACATTGCGTTGAGCGATGGCTCGAAAACATGGGCTTGAAGCCTCGATACATTGAGCCCGAGGCTCAATACGTTGGACACGAGGTCCTCGTGCGTTGGTGAAAGCTCATATACGTTGGGCGTGATATGCCCTGATACGGTGTTGCTCCGGTCACAACCGCCTTTATCTGATCATGCCATCATGCATGGATGCATATGCTCCAATTCCCATTTATCGATTATAGTTCAGTGACCAATTTCCGTTTCTTGGACCTTGGTCCGTGTTTGATCATATACATTTACAATTTATTGCATCCTACCATCTCATATTAAAAGTCACATCCAATGTATTAAAACAGACAATTAACACTTCAATATTAATTTCTCATTCCCTCGGACCTTCGGTCCGAGATCTCCAATGTAATTATTCACAAACAGTCACACACAAATAGCACTTCGATAACAAGTTTCCAATACTTCGGAAACCTATGGTCCGAAATATATCAAAAGTAAACACACATAATCCCTCCATTATCTCCACATGGCATCAATGTGTCATATTAAACACACATAGATTGAGAAACCAACTAGGTTACTAACCTATTACTTCCAAGCTATTGCCGGGAAGTCTCTGCAACGTCCGTGGAACGACGTTCCAACTGAGCCTCTATAACAATGAAAATAAGTACACATTACCAACTGTATAGTTAGAATGACCAAGCAATGCACATGGAATCATTAAAACGTGTATAATGCATGTTCATGGCATTCCCGGCCCTAATCCAAAATTTTCCTGTCATAAAAATCCGTCTAAAAATTAGAAAGCTATAGCCACTGACAGCATTCAATTCGGACCTCGATCGGTCCAAAAATAAATAAAACAGTGACCATAGAACAATTACAGGTCCACGTCAATTTCTCGCTAAAATTCCCAATTTCTCACAAAATGAAATTCAATGTGTTACCAATCCGATGCCTCAAGAATCAGGTCAATCGGACGTCGGACGAAAAAGGAATTGACAAAAGAAACCAAAATTCAAATTAAACAATTAATATCTATATATATACCTAACCCTTATTCCCTTCTTTAATTTCTTGATTTCAAGCCAACTTTCAACACCAATAACTCATTGCACACAATTCAGAAAATTACCAACTATATCTCATTGGAAAGATCATGAAACCCTCTACAATTCTCAAGAAGACCATAAAAATCAATTTCACCCCTATGGGTTTCAAAAATCCTATCAAATCTACTGCCTACTCAAAACCTATCAACACAGGGCAGTACATTGCAAATTCAATAACTCTCTGATTCTTCAGTCAACAATTACACAATAATTAAGGCAGTAAGATCACAATGTTATCTACAACTTTTATGAACAACTCAAGATCAAATTCACTTGTTAACAAGGTCAAACAATTCCACAAAGAATCTGCCTACTGCAATCAACCAATCTGGACAGTAATTTTCCAAACAGTGATTCTCTTAGCACAAAAGTCACAAAATTCACTACCTTATATCCCTGAAAAGATAAGATCTCAAGCTTCAATTTTCATGAAGAACTCAAACTCCAATTCGATTTCTAACAATTTCAAAACTGTTATGGAAGCTACTGTCATGATCAGCCATTCACAACCTAGTTTAGGTTCAGTTTTTGGAAAATCATAACTCCCAAATCTGACCTTCAAAAATTACATGCCATATATAATTTTCAAGATAATTTCTTCCTATACAACTTTTCAGAAGATCACTCACACCAATTCAGTCCACATAAATTGCTAAAATTGCCTCCAATCCGAAAGCTCACAAAATCGGCAATGAGGCTAGCTTTCCACAAATGACAGAAAATCAGTCAACATGCCACAATGCATAACTCCCAATATACATATCGAAAAATTGCAAGAATAGGGGAATTGGAAAGCTAACTCAATAAGCTTCAACTTTCATGAAGACCATTTTCCCTAATTCCATATCAATTAATTTAGAAAAATCAGCAAAACACTTTGGTCATAATTGCGGTTACTGTTCACAAACACCAAAACAGAAACTTTCCATGCAAAATTTCGACCTTCTAGCATTACAATCTAACAACACCTATTTCACACAAAATTGTAGCCAACATCCCAAAGTTTAATTGGGCACAACCCTCACCTCATTTTCTCACCTACACAATTAGTTATGATCAAAACATTACAATAGGTTCAATAACAATTTTCCAGCTTTCATCAACAACCAAACTCCTATCACTTCTAACATCACTAACACATCATTAAGCATCCATTTATACCTCTAAATCAACCACAAACTCATCACAACATATACTTATATAATAGAGCATAAGTGGCAGCACCTACACATATTATCTTCCTAAGTTTTTCATTCATCTAACCTTGCAAAACTCAATCCAAACCAAGCCAAAATCAATGGAACTATAGTCATTCATTTATCCATACACAAGCATGCTTTTAAACCCATTCAAACCTACCACTTTCATGATCAAATAAATGCTCAAAGGATTCCCATGCATGCTTCTAACTACCAAAAGAAGGAAAGCAAACACAACTCTTACCTAATAAGTTGCAAGTTCCAATTGCTTCAAATCTTCAAGTTCACACACCAACTTCTATATCAAACCTCACCTACGGCTATCACACCAACCATGCATATATCATCACCTTCACAAGGCTTCACTTGGTCTTGGTAGAGAATAAAGAGAGGCAAGGCAAGTAGCAAGGAAAAGCCTCTTATAAGGGTTGGAAAAGGAACATGCGAAGGAAGAGAACAAAGCACCCTCGGATGATGAAGAACAAACCAACTTTCACTTTTGTTTTATTTTAAAGGAAGAGCCGTAAATGACAAGGAAACTCCAGCACAATTGATCTTTTAAAAGTGATTTATTGACTTCCAACTTGAAGAGTGTCGTAGGTGATAAGTATAAGAGACAAAATTAATCAATGTAAAGGGGACACTTGGCTTCCAATGGGAAAAAAATGCCATTTATCAACTAATCCTAATTAATTTAGTACTAATCCCAATTAATCTCTAATTATGGCTCTATAACAATTCTCAAAATAATATATCCAAAATGACAGTACCATTTGGTCGCAATTTTCGCTATCGAAAATCGTAGGTTAAATCACCAGCGATTTTTCAGTCAGAAAATTTTCGGGAATTTCCCCGAATTATTTTTTTGAAAATTACCTAAATTGCCCAAAATTGTAAAACATATGACAGTCCACTCCCAATAATTGTTCAAACACGAAAACCACATTTTTCGCAACAAAAACACATTTAGGCCATTTACTGGCGATTTTGCCGGTCCGGGAATTTTCTCCGGACAATTCCAGAAAAATTCCTATAAATCCCTAAAAATGTAAAACACTCAATGACGTACTCCAAATAATTTTTCAAATACAATTATCCCATAAATTTCACAAAAGATCTCAATTTGAAACCTAAGCCAGAAAATGTCATGAATGCATGTTTACCATGTGCAAGTGCAACAAACCATCAATCATAGAGGCGATAAGTTGTATGTTCAAGCCGAGATATAATTCAATAGTCCTAACCCGTCCCAATTTATGAAAAGACCCTTCCCATCGGGGATGGGATGTTACAGCCTCGCCCAAACGCGGGCGTTCCGCCTCGCCACGACGTCTTTTCCCCCGCGTCTGCTCTCCTCGCACGCGCGCCCGTCCCGCAACGACGCCGTTTCTTCCTCCTTCATGCGACATCATCTCGGTTTCCTTTCCAGCGCGCTGCCGTTTCCCCTCCGTGCGGCGTCGTTTTGTTTTTCGCTTTCCCCTTGTGCGACGCCGTTTTGAGTTTCTTCTGAATTTGCTTTTCTCTTTCTCATCCGACCCTTGCTCAATATTTTGCTTATATCTTTTTCGTTCGACATCCGATTGACTCGATTCTTAAAGTTTTGGATTCCTAAGACTATGAATTTTATTTTTATGGAAAATTTGTGAATTTTTTAGATTAAATTAAGGGTGATTAAATTAATCAAAGTGAGTCGGAAAATTTTCCGAATATAGTTCAGTATTTTGAGAAATTCGAGATTTATGGTGATCCGATTGAAGTGATTCTTGAGGCGAAAAAAAGTTAAGACATGGGGCTATAAGTCATATGAAGAAAGGAAATTTCAATTTTTCCCCTAAGATTTTTAAATTATGAAATGATGTCCGGATTAGTGTGCAGTTTTTGGGTTAGGAACATCTGAAAGTATTTTGGGCATAACTTTTGTTCTGGTAAACGAAATGAGGTGATTCTTATTTTGAATTAATCTAGAGACATAGAGCTACAATTGTTATGAAGACATCGAATGTCAATTTTGGCATTAAGAATGTTAATTTCTGGACGGAAATAACGTGCTGGAAAATGTGTTAGAATATCAACAACCCGAAATGTTTTGCGCATAACTTTTGATGTAGTGCTCCAAATTGGATGATTCTTGTGGCATTATGAAATTAAGACATATAGGAACATTTCTCTAGAAGGAAGTTTTGACAAATTCCTTCAAATTGATAGTGCGAATCAGATCCGTAAGTAAGCATGACTAAAAGTAAATGTTAAGGGCAATTTGGTCTTTTTAGTCATCATTTAAATGACATGGCATTATATAAAGTATAAGGATGTCATATGGGGAAGGAAGAAACACGATTTTAGTGGAAAGAAGAAGAAAATAAGAAGAAGAAAGATGGAGAAGCTTCGGCCATGCAGAAAGATGAGAGAGAAAGCTAAGTTTCGATTTTTCTATTTGATTCTTAGGGATTTTGAGGTTGTACCAAGAGAGAAAAAGATGGAGGAGCATAAGAGCTTCCTTCCAAGCCAAGAAAAGTCAGATTTCAGTGAAGAATGAGGTAAGGTCAAAAATTTAATGTATGATTTTTGATGAGTTCTTGGTTTAGAAATAAGGAAAATGATATGGGTATGTGATATATGAAGTCAATTTTGATGTATATGCCTTAGGTTGTGTTTAATTTTGGATGAAAAATTAATTAAGGTTTAGGCTTAATTTTTTGTTAGAGGATCTCGTGAAATTTTGGTGTAGAATTATAGATGAGAGTATGGGTTTGTGAAATATGAAATTAATTTTGAAGAAATTGTGATTTATGATATTGAATTTGTGTAAATTGGTTCAGGCCAATTTTGGAAATTGGGGTTTTTAAAAATTGGAGATTTAGATAGCTTGAGTATGTGAGGAATTAATGTTTTCTAAGCTCAATTTGAGAAATTAAGTTAAATATGATATTGAATTTGAGTGAATCGGTTTAGGTCAAATTTGAAATTTGGGGATTTTTGAAATTGATGATTTAAATATCTTGGAATTAGTATGAATTGATGAATTATGACATCAATTTTGAGGATTAAGTTATTTATGAGATTGAATTTTGATGAAATTGGTTTAGGGAAAATTTAATTGGAAGGAAGAAAGGAGAAATGGCCAAATTGGAGCTTGAAACAAGTTTCTGACATTAATTCGAGGTGGGTAGCTTATTTATATTTTGATCTATAAGCTCAATACAAATTTTCGAAAATAAAAGAAAGACAAAATTTAGATTTTTGATAAATTATTGTTTTTGTAAATGTTTGAAATTATGATTTCCGAATGTTTTCTGAAAAATTATTATAAGCTTAAATTCATTGTTTTAAATGATTTGATAAATTGATAGAAATTTCTGTAAGTGCATTTGTTGTGTCTGCATTGATAAATTATGCAAATTGTTGGAAATTATTGATTGATTGAATTAATTGAATTGTATGAATTATGTAAATTGTGAGTTTGTTGTGTTTGATGAAATAAAGTTTTGCAAAGTGCCTTTGGGCAATGCGAGTTTCTGTTTTCACTTATGTATTAAGTGGGTTTGGCTAGGTCCTCTGTGAGTCAGTGCACTGTCTCTACTTGTTTATAGCCTTCTCCCGGCTGCCCGCTAGTGGCATGGAGCTCCGATTTCGGACTTCCTTCACGGCTACGCTGGACCGCAATGCGGAAAAGTGTAGTACGTTACATTCACTAAGAAGACAGACCGCTTATCGGGAATGTGCGAGACGCTCGCTTTGGACCGATCCAGACCATTTTGATATGTTAAGTTTTTTTGATTTGTTTCTGTGTGTTGCATTCATGTTTAAAATTGAGAAATGAAAAAGTGAAATTTATTATGAAAAGTTTGAAAAATATTGAAAGATTTGAGAAAAATGTTTGAAAGGTTGTAAAGTTTGAAAAGTAAGCCTTTTGGCAAAAAGTTTATGAAAATGATTTCGCTTATTTTCAATTTATAAATGTGTTATCCATTGGAACAGTAGCTCACCCCTTTCATCCCCATCTCCAGGTTTCATGCAGGAGATCAGATGAAAGAAAGAAAAGACTTTTGTTCATTTTTGTTCAGAGTGTATCTTATGTATTTTGGGCTTGGAATGCCATTAAGTGTGTTGTGTAATTCATTATAAGAATGTTTTATGAGTTCTGGACATGTGTATTTAAGAAAGTTATGGAAGAGATTTGAGTATAACGTATTCGATTTCTGGAATTGTGTCATTTATGAATGGTTAATTAGATTGAATTGTCATTTATGAATGATGGGGATTGTATATTGATTATAAATATGATGATTGTGATTTGGAAATAGATAATGAGATTGTTGTGTTGACTAATTGAGAATTATGGAAGTATTAGGTATAGACGTGTGTTTTATTGGTGTTTGGATTCCGGACGGGAGAGTCCGATGATTCTGAGCTGTGTTTGGGATTATAGAAGTGTTTTTGAACATCTTACAGGTTTTGGGTTAGGTCAAAGGCAGTCGTTATGTTGCCGAATTTTCGTTAGAAAATAAATTGGAAAAGAAGAAAAATAAGATTTAGATGCTTAAAAGATGGATTTAGCGATTTATATGATTGTTACAAAATTCGTTATGATATGAGAGATTGATTGAGGAAAATTCCAAGAAAAAGGAAATCAGATTTGATTAATGAGTAAAGAAAAGAAAAAAAAAAAAATATACCGGATTTGGATAGTCTAGGTTTCCAACGCAATCATTTTTCTTTGGTTATTGTTCTCGGATGTCGAATATGATTCAGTTCAATTACTCCATTTGTATGCTTTCAAATCGATTGATTATTTCGTTTTTCTTTGCTCTTTCATTCGGTTAGCCTTTTGTTTCTCGTATTTTGTTATTCGTATCGATTTGTAATTCTCCATGTGTCAATTCGATTAGTATTCGTTGTCGCTTCGCTATCTTTGCATGCGCCCGTTCTTGCAAATTCCGTTATTCGATTTACTTTCGATTCGTTTGTTTCGATGCTTTCGCCTCGTTTGTTTTTGTGTCGTTCTTCGTCTTTTTCGGTTGGGATCCGGTGCCCGGATCGGGTCTCAATAGTTAGAAACAAATTCTCATGGTGATAGAGGCGGGGATAGTATCGGAGGTGGTAATTGGATGCCTTGAGCCTCGAAGTATTGATAAATACGACATATATCTCAGCTCTACGTCGTTGTTTTCGGGTCACCTCCTTCATCCTTCTAGAATTATCCACAAGTGTATCTATAATTACCTTGGTGTTAGCAGAGATTGTATTAAGCACTTTCTTCCAGTCCAGTTCATCTATTTCTTCTTCCTTTTCGAACTTCTAACTACTCGAGTCCTCTTATGCTTGCTAAGGTGGCACTATGCTCGAACTCACCTGACTAGCCCTGATCTTGTAATGTTGTTGTGACCATTTTTAGCATCAAATCGCTCTAACCTAGTGACCTCATTCCAATAATGAGAAGCACGAAAATCATCATGCTGATATATAATGGAAGACACGGGGAACTTACAAATATCGCACATGATTCCAATGTTCAGCTCATAATTTTATCCTCGTAACCTAAACCACATTTCTTTAGGGTTACTAGGTTTATAATAAAAGGAAGTGAAGAATTTGAGAGTGAGCTCCTGGTAGACAAGATATTATAAGTGTATGAACTTCGCCCACAGAATTCTTTCTGTTAGGTTCTCTACTCTATCTTACTATTCTAACCTATCAAGCATATCAAAATCAAAATATTTCACGACTACTATTTGTTTAACAATAAAGGATTGGAAACGAATACCCTTGTCATATCCCATTTTTTTGGAATATGCTTAGGGTTTAACCCTAGATTAAATATTGCATATACATTCATAGCATTAGCATTCATACACAAATTGATAGTTGTGCAAATTACAAGTTAGCATATGCACTCAATTGACTTATTCCGGGGTATGAAAAATGTTAATTGATCATGATGTGAATTACGTTTTGGTATGTCTTAAATTTTGGTATGATTGGATTTTAATTAGAAAATTCGGGATTAAATGTTATGGATTGGGTAATTGTTGGATTAAAATGTACATTGGGATTAGAACAAATGCCAAGTGGTAGGATAAACTGCTACATGAAAAATTTGGATTATTTAGCCTATAATTGAGTGACATTTGGCATAGTTAAATTAGTGACAAATGAACTACTAATTAATTGAAAAATGGATCAATCATTGTATTACAAATGGACTGGTAAGTTGATGACAAATGGCATAGTTGATTAATGGATAAGTATTGTTAGTTGGAAACATTTGGTAGCACTATACATGATAGGTGCTGAACATGCCATAAGGCATATGGCTATTTAATTACATGACATCTAACACCTTAGCTAGTGAGTTTCTGCAGGAGTAAGTTTTGTTCAGCTCCTTTCTCTTCTTCTCTCTTCTCACCCTCCACCGAAACCGTCACTTCTTTCATCTCCCTATGTGCATTCATGCTTATTTCCAATTACTATACAAAAATCCATGTTTTACCCTTCACAAAATAGCTAAAGAACTAGCTGATTGTTGTTGTTTTATCATAGCTGAAAGTCATCTAATCCGGCCTTAAATGTGTGATGTTTCTGTTTACTTAGAGTACTGGATTAGCTTGATCTTTTTGCTAGTATTGGAGTTAAATATGTAAGTAAATGATTATTGTTTATCGCATGTTGTGACAGAGAATTGATGATGATGAATTAGGATGAATTACATATGATGTTGATGATTGATAGTGCTGGAATATGTTAGCTATAGTATTTTCACTGAACATGCAACGGTATTTTAGCTATGAATTGATTTGTAGATATCCAAATGGTATGATTTTATGTTTAGATTAAATTAGAGACATATGGCTATATTTTTTATGAAGGAATCAAATTTTAATTCTATCTCTAAGAGTTTCAAATTTTGGCTTGAATTTGAGTTTTTGGATCCTGTCATTAATTGAGAACAGTCTATACAATTTTGGGTATAACTTGCAAAATATTGATCCAAATTGTATGAACTTTATTTCATTAGAAACTCAAGACATATGGGAACATGTTTTTAGAATAATTTACTGCATAATTACTCCATTTTCTATGTCATAATGGCCATACAAAACTAACTCGAAACCTATCCTGAGAAAAACTAGAAAACTAATGAAGGAATTGGATGGAAACTTTTGGATAACCCATCTCACGAGTGTAGGAAGTCATATATGATTGTAGAAATTGCATAGCAGTAAATAAAATGTTCTTTTTTATGATTCTTGAACCAATTAAGGATAAGCTACTTAACTATGATGCATTTGGACTTGATTGGGGTTTAAAATGAACCTAATTTATGTGAAAAAGTTGGTTAAATGTTTGATAAGCTTTGATTGATAATTAATGTTATACCTTAAGGAAAATATGGTTTGATATCAATGTATCTAAGTTTGGAATGAAGGAGTGTTAAAGAAATGAAGATGTTCATATAAATGCAAATGTATTCTAAAGGTTATGAATAATGCATTAGGAAGGAAGGAATGAGAATTGGGAATTTTGTGAATTCTTATCATGCTAGAAAAGGGTTAATGAATTAAGCATGATCAAGTGTATTTAAGGTATTAACCTAAGTGTTAACAAGACATAGTCAAGTGATAATGCTTCAACGATTATGAATTGTGATTAAGGAAAAATACCCTGGATAGTCATTGAGCATGCATTGCACATGGCACATATATATGTGCACAGCTAAATATGTATTTGATTGATCAAGTTAAGAATGTGTATAATGTATGTGTATTTAGATGTTTAAGATGTACGCCATCATTCCAACATTGCCGGACCATCCAGGCAATAGCATATACGGGAGCATACTATGAGTCAACCTAGATGATATTACTAGGATTGATTTATTTATGTTTCTGTTTAATTCCTATACATTAAACTAGTAATGAATTGATTGTGATTTGTTTATGAATTCCAGACTTTAATGGTCCGAGGAGTTTGATATTTAGGAATGTATTGGAAGTGTTCTGTTTGCATCTGAATTCTAAATGATATCTGTATACTCAAGGAAAGTTGAATGCCGGACTTAGGTCCAATGAATATGGGATTTTATTTGTGCATCATAAATGAATGCTATACATGGCATATTCTTTTATTTGATGCATTTCAAAATGCATGTTCAGATAAAGGTGTTGCGATCAAAGTAGCCAGTTTGCAAGAGCTTTAAGCTCAAAATTTCACACGTAGAGCTTTGCTCCGTAATTTTTGTATCTGACTGAGCTTAAAGTGTTGGTAATTATATCTATATCTGAAAGGCACTCGATCACAACAATTTGGAATTAGTGATGTACCAAGATAATGTGATTGATTGGGCTATTCATGTTCTGAAAGAATGTTTGTGAAATTAGTTGATTGTGTGATAATTGTGTATTTGACTTGAGTGAGATCATCAATGATGGTTCACTCATTGAATTAGCAAAGCTCATTAAAAATTACAACATGACTTTTCAGGTATGAGATAGGAGATCTAGTTCCTAAGATTGTCTAGAGGAACATTTTAGATTAAGATATGGCTTAAAGGTTTTTCAGCTAACATCAGAGGAGTTATAGTTTGTATTTTGTAGTTTCTTTGTCATGTAGAACTTTTGTACAAGAATTGTAAATATTTGTTTCAATGAATACAGTGTAAACTTTTTTCAATGAATGAAATGAAATGTTGAGGTTTTTAAGTATTGTATATTCTTTATGACGCCATTTAAGAGATTATATTTGCTTTAACACATAGTTGTCATAGGTTATGTACTTGAGTGTCCTTTGGATGTTCGAGTATATACTCTATGGTAGTGGGATGTTACAACCCTCCTCCTCTATGTAGATTGGGAAGGGTGCTCCAAAATTTTCCACCATGTTCCTTTACCCTCATCCCGAGACTTAGTTTTGTCCTGATGATTGGTTACGCTTTGTTGACTACTTAATGCACAGTATACTAGCTTGCAGATAAGTGAAGTTGGAATAAAGTAGAAGTTTGGAATTTGGTTAGAAAGAAGTGAGAGTATTTAGAGGTTGTAACTTAAAGAGATAAAGTAAAAATGAAAGTGAGTGAAAACATGAAGTAAGAAATGAATATATATAGGTGAAGGAAGGGTAAAATGGTAAAAAAAAATTAGCTGAAATTTGTGTACCCTGTAGTAAGTCACGATCGTGGCTTGCAATATTTTCACCAATTTTTTATTTTTTTCTTCTTTTGTCCTTCTATACTTTCCCAATATCACTTCTTAACTCTTTATGGCTTTTCACCTCTCTTTTGCTTACTTCCTCAATCATCTAATTCATGTCAAAATCCTATGTGTTTCTGACCTTATTTGGAAATAAAATAACCTAACCACAAAATTCAAACTATCTAAAAATCAAAGGAGACAACATGGAATTAACAATCCATAGGTTTCCTCCCATGCAGTGCTTCTTTTAACGTCAGTAGCTCGACGCTCTTCTTGTACTCAAAGTGGTTCAAATGAATAGCGTAATGGTAGTGCAGTCATCTTTCTTACCATTTGCACATGAGCTATCATGCCCTAGGTTCCACCTTCCTTCTGCTTCACCTTTCTTCACTATCTCCTTCGCGATTCTTTCTTTCTAATTGCATTCCCACAATCCTCAATATTTTCCCATTGTCCTCGAGGTTCAGTTTCTTTAATGTTAGCTAGGAGTGAGGGAGAGCTGCTTTCATTTTTTGATAGAGTGAAGGTCATTTGATGCTTTCCGACCCTCAGAGTTAGTTCACCCCCATCCACGTAAATTATTAAACAAGAAGTAGCCAAGAATGGTTATCCAAGGACTATAAGGGTTTCCACATCTTCTCCAATATCCAATACAAAGAAGATTGCAGGGAAGGTAAAAATATCAATCTGTACTTGCACATCCTTAATAATTCCCTTCGATCGATGAACTGTTCTATCTACTGTCTTCACTAACATCTTTGTGGGTTCTAACTCTTCTGACCCCAATTTTTGACTAAAGTTATAAGGCATTATATTAATGCTTACTCCCAAATCTGCTAATGCCCTATCTATTTTAACCCCATTGATGTTGCAAGGAATGTAAAAATCCCCTGGGTCCTCTTTTTTCTATACTATATTAGGGTTTTTTTCCACTATATGCTCCTTAACCTTCTTCTTGATTAATTCCCTAAATGTGAGATTCGTTTGTAGCTGTTCTGTTATGTCCTCAACCTTGTGTAATTCAACCTCATTACCCTGTCACCTTGCTTGAAATTGACTTTTGCTGAGCTAGAATAGGGTAAAAAAATTTAGGCTGAGGTTCTTCGATTAGCTTAATTATGAGCTCATTTGGAAGGAATTCCATATTTACTTATCCTAGGTCTGAGTAATGACCATGATCCATTTCTTTGGGTTAGATTCGGTATTTCTTGGAAGGTTCCCACGTTTCGAATTGAAATTGCCTCTGCTAATTGACCTACTTAGACCTCTAAATTGTGTATTGAAGAGTTGTGGTTCTTAGTGACTTGTTCGAACTTGCTTTCAAGCCTCCTATATGCATCCTCCATGCCTCCAATTTTTTCTAAAATCCTATCCAACTTGGAATCCATTGAGCTCAGTTTATCTGGTTGGAAGCCTGGTTTTCCTTTAGGGTGATTCTTCCACCCAGGGTTGTATGTGTTGGAGTAAGGATTGTTTCCCCCTCCTTATCCATATTGAGTTCCCATATAATTAACTTGCTCTAGATTGAATTCCTTTATCAAAAAAACAATCCATTGTATCATGGTCCATTTGTCCACAAAGTTCACACTTCAATTGCACGACTTTTACTGAAGCTGAGGACGAAGCCTTCATGTTGTTGAGCTGTCAAGTTAAGTTATCAATTTTTGCCTACATCTCCGTCATTTAGTCAATAGCTACAATTCCTTTTTATTTCTTGGAAAGTAGTGGGTTGTCTACTCCACTCGTTCATCCATAGGTAGCTATTACTTGCCACTCCTCTATTAGCTTTTCTGCTTCATCTACTGTCTTTCTCATCAGTGATCCTCCTGAAGCTGCATCAATCATGCCTCTCGTATGTGGGGTTACTCCATTATAGAATGTTTGCAACAAAAACTCCTTAGATAATTTATGGTGTGGGCATTTCCATTACAACTCCTTCTATCGTTCTCAAGCTTCATAGATTGATTCCCCATCACTTTACTGGAAGTTGATAATCTCTGTGGTCTTAGTAAGTGGAAATTACTTGTCTAAAAAGGCACAAAAAATTGATCCCAAGTGGTGACATTAACTGGGTAGAGAGAATGGTACCAAAACTTTGCTCTATCTCTCAAGGTAAAAGAAAAGAGCCTAATTCTTACCTCATCCTGTGACATTTGATGGTACCAAAAGGTATCGCAGATTTCAAAGAAGTTCGCTATATGTGCATTGGGATCTTCATTCGTTAGTCCATAGAAGTACACATTTTGTTGAAGAATGTTAGGAGGGCTGGTTTAATTTTAAAAGGGACTACTTGTACAGGTGGCCTAGCTACTCCTCGGTTAGCCGCGTTGAACCCTAGTCGCATAAAATCCATAAGGGTTCTTTATTGACGTCCTTGGTTCACTTCGTGGTCCAAATCTTATTGAAATTTCTCGGCCATTGTTGCTTTTGCGATTTCTTCTTCTTCTTCACACCGAGCTTTCCTAATCGATCGTTATAATCAAGTGATGTCTAACTCTAAGGTTTTAGTTGTACAAATTGAACTTCTCATGACTCTTGTGTTCATACAAGAGCACGGATTCAGATATAGAAAGAACTAAACTTAAAGCTAACTAAAATGCCTTAAACTAGAGAACTAAACTAATCGGCTCCTTGAAAAGGGCACCAAAAACTTACATGGGTGTTAGTTATATGTAAGTTTTAATAAATAACCCTCGATAATCCACAAGCGCATAATTCGTTACCATAGTACCTAGGTGTCGATCCTACGAGGAGGGATAATCTAATCCTAAAATCTAAGGCCAGAAACAAATACAAAAAAATTCAAGATGCAACTGACTAAAACGAAAATTCAATTCAAACAATCAAATTAAAGTAAGAATCAATCATGTAAATGCTAATTACTAAACAACTGCAACACACCCAAGAATCAATCTAAGGAATTTACCAATTGAGAGAAAGGGAATTCTACCTATCCTTAATGCTAACCTAACTAACTATGAATTATTGGATTGTTGGTTATAGACAATCCTAGGGTTAATTACTCTCTCTTGAGTTATAACCATTAACCCTAAATTATAAATCATAAACCCTAATCAAATTATGGAGATCGCAATCTCTCAATTTACAAGAAATATTTGTTTAAAGAAACAATTAGAAGATAAAAGGAAGTTTGTAGACAGATAAGAAGAAATCAATCAACTTAAACTAAGGATTAAGAATTTATCAGCTGATTTAGCTACTTTCATAGAAAGTACAAAGAAAATGAATGAAATGCTTGGAAAATGTAGACATCCGAGTGATAAGACTGGATTAGGGTTTACAGGAAACAAGACTTAGTCTCGTAAAAAATTTGTCTTTCAAAAAGGAAGTTATAGGATAATTCATTTTAATCAACGTTCTAGTTATATGCATGAAAGATCACATCATATGCATACTACTAACCGAAAAGGACCCAAGAAAATTTGGGTACCAAAAAAAAAAATAGTTTCTCCTGCAGATATCCTTCCTTGGAAGATACGGCAAGCACCATTGGTATTTAGACAGTGGATGCTCGCGACACATGACGGGAAGAAGGTCTATGTTCCTAGATCTTCAGTATAAGAAGGGAGGATCGGTAACTTTCGGAAACAACCAGCAGGGCAAAATTATTGGAATTGGGAAAATAGGTAAAGATTCCTTTGCATGCATAAATAATGTACTGCTTGTTGATGGTCTGAAGCATAACTTGATTAGCGTCAGTCAATTGTGTGATTCGGTTTCAGATTACATTCAATCAAAATCTTTATGAAGTCGAAACAAAGATGCGTCTATACTTTTCTCTCGCCAAGAGAAGAAACAATCTTTACAAAATCAATTTAGAAGATTTTCAAATTCAAAATATTTCATGTTTTCTATCTTCGAAGAAGAAAGACTAATCTGCATAAAAGCTAGGTCATGTCTCTCGAAACATATTTCAAAATTAGTAAAACATGATTTGGTAAGAGGTTTGCCAAAGATAAGTTTTGACAAAGAATTTTTCTGTGAAAATTGTTTGAAAGGAAAACAAGTTAAAGCCTCTTTTTCCTCTAAAAGTTTTGTAACCTCATCGAGACCTTTAGAATTGTTACATATGGATTTATTTGGTCCAACAAGGACAATAAGTCTTGGCAGAAAGAAATATGGACTTGTTATTGTTGATGACTTTACTCGATTTTGTTGGATATTATTCTTATCACACAAAGATGATTCTTTTAAGTGCTTTAGAACCTTATCCGTAAAGTTCTGAATGAAAAAGAATGTCCATAGCGATGATCGGGAGTGACCATGGTGGAGAGTTTGAAAATGAGAAGTTTAGAGTATTCTGTGAAGAGAATGGAATTTCCCACAACTTCTCGGCCCCTAGAACTCCACAACAGAATGGAGTTGTTGAGAGGAAGAATAGGACGATTCAAGAGATGTCAAGGACCATGCTATGTGAGATGAATCTTCCTTAGTATTTCTGGGCAAAAGCTGTGAATACAACATGCTATATTCAGAATAGAATTCTGTTGCGACCCATGTTGAAGAAGACTCCTTATGAGTTATGGAATGGAAGAAGACCAAGCATATCTTACTTTCATCCATTCGGGTGTAAATGTTCCATTCTGAATACAAAAGAGCTATTGGATAAATTCAATTCGAAGACCTATCCAGGAATCTTTCTAGGCTACTCATCATCATCTAAGGCATTTCGAGTTTACAACCTTACTTCAAAGACTGTTGAAGAGACCATCCATGTCAAGTTTGATGATAGCTCTCAACCCCATAAGGAAGATGACATGGAGAATAAAGGTCCTTCAAAGAACTTAGATGATACCACAGAAACTCCTTCATCAGACACTTATGAGAACAAAATTGAGGATATTCCGGAAACTATTGAACTGAGACGAAATTGGAAGTATAAAAATTTTCATCCAGAAGAGTTAATTATCGGTGAGACCTCAGAAGGAGTTAGGACAAGGTCCAGATTCAGAAGAGAAGCTAATGTAGCTTTTATATCTGAAGTAGAACCTAAGAAGGTTGAGGAAGCTTTTCAAGACGAAGCTTGGGTGTTAGCCATGCAAGAGGAGCTGAATCAATTTACTAGGAATAACGTCTGGTCCTTAGTTCCGAAACCATCTAAGAAATCCATTATAGGATCCAGATGGGTTTTTAAGAATAAGTTAGACGAATCAGGAAGAGTGAGTCGAAATAAGGCTAGATTAGTAGCACAAGGCTATAATCAGCAAGAAGGAATAGACTACAATGAAACATATGCTCCAGTAGCGAGACTTGAAGCTATAAGGATTTTTTTGGCATATGCGATCTATCATGAAATAAAGTTGTTTCAGATGGATGTGAAGAGTGCATTTCTGAATGGCTTTATAGATGAAGAGGTGTATGTGAAACAACCACCTGGCTTCGAAGATGTTAAAAACCCTGACTATGTCTATAGACTTCATAAAGCCTTATACGGCCTGAAGCAAGCTCCTAGAGCTTGCTAGGATCGTCTGAGTACCTTTTTAATAGAAAATGGTTTCAGTAGAGGTCAAGTTGATAAGACGCTCTTTAGGAAGAATTTTCAGAAGAATTTTATCTTAGTATAGATCTACGTTGATGATATCATTTTTGGTGCTACTTCAAAAGAGTTGTGTTTAAAGTTTGAGAGTCTAATGAAGAAAGAATTTGAAATGAGTATGATGGGTGAGTTAAAGTTCTTTCTTGGGTTGCAAGTTAAGCAAACCGAAGAGAAGATCTTCATTCATCAACAAAAGTATGTGAAAGAGTTGTTGAATAAATTTGATATGAATAAAGTGAAGCCTATGGCAACTTCGATGCATCCTTCAAACCTTTTGTCGAAAGACGAACTTGGTAAGAAGGTGGATCAAACCCTATATAGAGGGATGATCGATTCTTTACTGTATCTTCTGACAAGTAGACCTGATATTTTGTTCAGTGTATGCTTGTGTGCAAGATTTCAAGTCGATCCTAGAGAGTCTCATTTTATTGCTGTTAAAAGAATTTTGAGATATCTCGCAGGTACTACTGATCTTTGCTTAATGTTTGAGAAAGGTAAAGATTTCAGGTTAATCGGATATTGCGATGCGGACTATGCCGGAGATAGAATCGAAAGGAAGAGCACAAGTGGAGGATGTCACTTTCTTGGAGGAAATCTAGTCTCCTGGTCAAGCAAGAGACAAAGCTCAATTACTCTATCAACCGCTGAAGCAGAATATATGTCTGCCGCAAGTTGCTGCTCACAGATGTTGTGGATTAAGTATCAACTCGAAGACTATTCAGTTCAAGTAGAGGAGATTCCAATCTATTGCGACAAAACCAGTGCAATCAATCTATCAAAGAATCCAATTCAGCATTCCAGAGTAAAGCATATAAAAGTCAGACATCACTTCCTGAGAGACTATGTTCAGAGGAAAGTGATGCTTCTACAGTTCGTTGAAACAAAGCTTCAATGGGCAGATATCTTCACTAAACCACTTAGTGAAGAACGGTTCCAGAAGATAAGACGCAATCTTAACTTGGTCATGTTAAGTGAACGGTCAGGACTAAAGTAACGTCAAAACTAACGACGTTAGTTACAGTGAGTTACAGCTGGTAAATTCTCTCACAAGGAAGATTTTTGGAGGGAAAAATATGATAATATTGAGGTTCTTAATGATTCTAGAACTCACCGGACTATAATCCTACAAGTAGACTGAAGGTGAAATTATTGCAGTCTTTTCATCATCTCCTGACGGTTCATTTCGACTTTACCAATTCTCTCAAAACATCTCACTCAAAAAGCTCTTCAGAAGACAGTTTTTTTTTGCTCTACACAATGGAAGCAGCTATGATTTATGGAAGACATGTGAACTTTGAGTCACTAAGAAGAGACGGCATGGATGTAGAACCAGAAATCATAAGAGCTGGTTGGAGGAACTTCTTCCAGACGCAAGAACCTGTATACACGAATGAGGTATATGAGTTTTGGAAGAACGCTCATCTAATAGACAACACCATCGTATCTTCTATAGATAGAATATCTGTTGTTGTGACAAAGGAGCTTATAAAGAAGGTGATCGATTGTCCATCGGTTGGTGAGAAACTATCTACCAAAGCTGGATGGATGTCCCAAATCGGTATGAAAGAAGAAGATATCAGAAGGCAACTATATGGGACAAATGATCCATAGGAGAGGAAGACATCCAATTTGATTCCAAAGGCTAGAGTGCTTCACGCAATTTTGTTTAATTGCATTCTACTTAGAGTTGGTTCAAGACATTTGGTGACCACTCTGGATGAACAATGTCTGTTCTACCTACTGAATCGAAATCCCATAGATTTACCCTTCTTAATCCTTCATTATATGATTAAGGGGATAAAGGAATCATCTAGTTATCCTTATGGCATGCTTCTGAAGAGGATTTTTAAGGAATCTGGTATTCGTCTGCACCAAGGAAATAGAAGAATTGTTCCTGTGAAGAACAAGATCGATGCACACACGATACGACGAATGGGTCTGAGCACAGTAGACAAAGACCAAGCCGACTCTTCAAGGAAGTCAAGAACTGAGGGGGAGCGTGTATTGAAGAAGACTCCCGCTTCAAGGAGTGTGTATTGAAGAAGACTCCCGCTTCAAGTTCTCAATCCCCAGTGAGTACCAAATTGCCTGCGGATGAACTAAGGAGAGTGTTAGGAAGACCTCTCATGAAACAGGCGAGTCCTCATCTTGAAGAAAGCCAATCCCAGAAGACAGAACAAAGTGCGTCAAAAAGATGAGGAGAAAGTCTTTTGAGCGAAGTTGTGAAGAAAGCAAAGAGATCACCAAGGATTAGGACTCTGAGGCAACAAGAAGAAAAGATTGCTAGAGAACAGAGTCGAGAAGAAACTTCTAAATCTTGTGCACCTAGAGCCACAAGATCCTTAGTCTCTATTCTGGAAGAAGACACGGCCAGAAAAACCAAAGAGACTGAGAGGAAGAGAAAATCAAAATCTGAGAGAGGAAAATCTCCAGCAAAAAAATCGGTAAGACTGACTGAAGCAGAGACAAAGACTAAGAAGGTTAGTCGAAAGAAGACCATTTCAACTGTTGAGGAAGTTAGTCAACAGAAAGAAACTATTGATGCTGTTCGAGAAGAAACAGAAACTGAACAGTATACAGTTCAGGAAACCCCTATTATTCAACAGGAGGAACCAGTGGAGGAAAGCACGGTTCAGGAAACACCTATTGCTCAACAGGAGGAGTCAGTAGAGGAAAGCCTGGTTCAGGTGACTCCAACTGAAACACATCAAGAGGCAACAACAGTATCAGATTTGGATGATGATAAACCGTGTCTGATGGTATACAACTACCATAAGTTTTTGAGGAAACAGAAGTTGAAGATCAAAATGGTGGAAGTAGTTATCAGCCAAAGGACTGCTATTGCAATCGGTGTTTAACCAGTGAAGAAGATAGTAGCTGTGGTACGACCTATGGAGATTAATAATAACACATGGCAGTTACTCAAAGAAGACGAAAAGATCTTCTACGATACTTTGGGGTTTGCTGCTACTATGTCATATCTTTCAAAACGGCCCTGTCATCCGTGTACTATTTTCCCAATCACAGAAAACACAAATATAATGGTTGCACCAGATATACAACCAAGATATCCACCGAATTTGACTAGGGGGAAGTCAAAATTATTTCCTGAAGATGATGCCAGTGATGATCTGTCCGCAGATCAAATTGCAGAAGAAGTGCGAAGAATTGATGAGGCATGCGCTTCTACACAAGATCCAGAAAAAGCGAGCTGCAGCTATACTAATAAGGAGGAAGACTGTCCAGTAGGGGGAAGAATAAGAACAGGAACATTTATTAAGTTCCTTGTTCAGACAGTTCTACGTATTAGCCCTCTGTCTAATACACTGTCTATACAAACACAAGCATTACCCCTGCAAGGAAAAGAAGAAAATGAACAAAAGGGGAGAGGATGTTCAGACAAAGAAGGTGTGACCACAACAGATGAAGAAAGGAAGAAGATAAGTTTTGTTTTACTTTTGCAACATCTATAAATTTTTGTTTTCTTTTCTTGTATATAATTTGTTATACTCAAAAAGGGGGAGATTGTTAAGTCAAAATGACTTTACATAAATATCATTTTGATGTATAACAAAAAGAGAACAAATAAAAAAAACAAAAGCATTTAAGTCGGACACGACGATTTGCACGCGAACTCGAGATACGCAGCGAAGTTGAAATAACTGAAGTCGGACACAAACAAACTCAAACACAGACGAAGTTGAAATAACTAAAGTCGCATACGCATTTAACATGCATTTAACTCGCATACGAGGCGAAGTTGAAATAATCAAGTCGGACACGCATTTAACTCGACATACGAAGAAGTTGAGATAGTTAAAATCAACACAGACGCAGACGCAGACGCAGACGCAGACACAGACGCAAATGCAAAAGAAGACGCAGACGCAGACGCAGAAAAGAAGCAGACGCAAGAGTCAGTTCGAGTCAGTTACAGAACTCAACTGATTAACCGTTTCTTTAAAGATTCAAGATTCAAGAATCAAGAAGCAGTTGGAGACGAAGGCTATAAATACAAGTCGAAGTCGAAGATTGCAAAGTTACAGAAAGTTACAAAAAAGTGATATACACAAAGAGTTACAAAAAGTTACATACATACTTACACAAAATAGCGAGAAAAATTACTACGTGAAAAAGTGATTTAGCTGAGTGCTATTTTTCTGTAACAAGTATTCAAATATTTTTCTGAAAAGATAAGTTGTACAGATAGCCTGCAGAGGCTAAGTGTGAAAGAATACTGGTTGTAGAGACCTAAAGAGGCTCGAGGAAAGAATACTTGTAACAATTGAAGAGATAGTGAAATCTCAGAAGAAACTCTGAGGACTGGACGTAGCCCACGGTTTGGGGTGAACCAGGATAAATCTTCGTGTCTACCACTCTTACTCTCTATCTCAATTTTAGTTTCAAATTTTTTCATTACTTACTTTTTATATACATATTATTGAAAAGTTTGATTAATCAGAATCTATAAAAATTCTGTAAAGAATTTTATTTCTAACAAATAGTTCTGAAAAAGACTTATAAAAAGGGGAATACACAATTCAACCCCCCCTTCTTGTGCATTCTAATATCGTTTTCTAAGTGTTGTATTAACGTGTGACTCACTTCAATCTATACACAAATTCAGATTTCGACTTAACAATTATCCATACACAAATTCACATTTCATTAACATCATAAGATAAAAGTTTACAAAGTTTTAATGGCATTTCAAGTCACATTACATCATCAATATCAAAATACAAAATACAAAAGATACAAAACCCAATAATTCTTGAAATATGTCTAAAGTCTTGTTTTTACAAAATCTAACTTAATATACAAAGACATTGCAAAAGTAGAATGATGCCTCAACTATTGGTTACTTGATCTCATTCTCTTCACCTGAGGATGGGACGGAAAGGAGGTGAGCTTTAAAGCTTGTGGGTAACATGTTTATAACAGAGAAATAAACAAAACTTTGAAATATTTATTTCCATTGAAAATTTCACATTAAAATCCATGTAACACATATTTCCCAAATTCACAACTTATCAAGCAATTCATAAACCTCATGAATCATGAATTCAATCTTGTCATAAATCATAAACACATAAGCACATCAGAAATAGTTAGGATAGATATATAAACATGAAGAGCTACACAAATCTACATAATGGTCCTGTGTAGTCGTAAACTTGAGGGAGTCCATAAAGGAGCTCCGTGCCACTAACGGGCAGGAAGAAGAAGCCTTTAACTTGGTCAACGTGCACATGACATTCTTGAATGGATTACACCAAACTCACATAACATGTAATTCATGACTTGAAAACCAATTGTCCAAATGGCACACTTTGAAAACTTCTCTGTCATGAGCATGAAATATTTCATATGCAATTCCATCATCATTTAACACTTCATCAACCAAAATCCTATAGCAATCATATAGCCATTTTCCAAATCATGCAAAAGCAACAAATACAACAATTATGAAGCAATTTGAAATCATTCTCATATCAGTAGTTCATAATTCATTCACAAAATTCACATACAAAAACATGTGGCACATTCTCAATGCAATTTAAAGAACAATAAATGCACATTTTCAAGGTAGTTGGAAATCATTTAATTCCATTTATTTGAAGGAAACTTTAATGGCCTATTAACTCAATTATAAAAATGTCACCCACCTTAATTTCCTTACTTAATACTTGCTCAAAATGCCTCTCCCCTTGCTCCTCTTGCCTCTCTTGATTTCCTTCATCAAATGCAAAATTTCCATAAAAAAAAATGAATTCCAAATGGAAAACCCAAAGAACCATATGCATGAAATTGACCCTAGAATACTTAAACTCATGCATTTCCTAAGCTATTTGAATCAAAACCCTTCCAAAAATCCAAAAAATTTAGAATAACCTTACCTTGAATCTTCACCAAATAGTGAGATTGTTGGCTCTAATGGAAGCTCTAATCCCCCTCTTTCTTTTTCCCTTCTTGAATAACTTCAAAATCACTCTTTAGGACTAAGAAAAATCAAAAACTAGCTTTTTTTCTTTCTTTCCTCTCAAAACCGAAACTCTCTCCTTCTTCTCTTTTCCCTTCATTTCTTCTCTCCTTTTCTATCCTCAAATCACGTTTTTGCTTCTTCCTTAAAAGCAAGCCAACACTTCTTATTTCAATTATGCCATTAATTATGGGAAAATGTTCAATTTGCCCTTCCTTCAAAGCCTTAAGACTTTAATGCTTAAGTGATCTTTCCAAAATGCCCTCATACATATATACTCGTACCACTTAATTCAACTAAACCATATTTTAAAATCCTACCAACATGAGCATAATAATTAACTCCAAATAAAATAATTAATCTAGCAAGACCTCAAAATTATTTAAATCATGCCTATCTCTTTCCAAAAATCCAAACCTTTTCTGATAAGGTAATTGAAGGAATTTGATAACACTTCCTTCTAGAAAAATGTTTCTCATTGTCTTAAGTTTCTAATAACACCAAAATTATTCAATTTGGTTCAGAAATCTAAAATTTATCTCCCAAACATTTTTGAACTATTCTTATGCTGAAATAATATTCTATGTTGAACTTCCATCCAAAATTGACATTCTTAAAGGTTGAATTGAAACTTGATTTCATTAGACAGTTTGTAGCACTATGCCTCTAGTTTACTCCAAATTAAAAATCATCTCATTTAGATAAGTAGAGAAAAAGTTATGGCTAAAACACTAAAACATACTCAATGAACATGTTTCAACTACATTTTCTAGCTTTTAAACTTCCAACATTTCACATATAATAGTTCTAACTTCCAATAAAAGTTTGGGGTCCAACACTAATACAATTTTAACCTTAAAAAATGCTAAACGATTGAATTAACAATTAAAAAATGTTGGACCCCGTTTCCAGAGCCCAACGCCAAAATGGATACCCTATGACGTGATCGTACTCCGATGAAGTTTCCTTAACCTTCATAGATTCATCTTCTTGCTTTGATACCGTAAATATTGGATCCCGTTTTCGAGATCCAATTCTTAACAAAATTCTGTCATACTAGAGCGTGGTTCCTTGTAATCTTTTCTTTCTGTAGTACCAAACATGATGAGCCCTGTTTTCATAATCGAACCAATGAACCATAAACGTTAGCGTAATCTAAAGAAATCGTGAAGCGTAAAGTTTCATGCTGTTTCTACATTCTTTTTTTTTTCATAACACATCTCATTTCGATATATATATACATAACCAGAATTCCCAATCAAAATATTCATATCAAAACCAGAACTTCCTCAAGTATACCAAATTTTCACTCAACCTGGTCCTTATACACAAATGCATACTTCCACTTGTTATCATCCATACATAATGCGTTAACATCAAAAGAATAGAATTTACAAGCTCTCATGGCATTCCAAGTGTAACATCCCGTTACCGGTGTGACAGGTATGTTGGTAAATTGGGACTGGATTTGGATAGAGTACAGGCAAAAGTGGTATTACAAATGCATTAAAGTTCGATAGACATCGGTAAATGATTTCAATTGTATAGGTATATATATACATATATATATGTACATACATGTATGACAATTCCCGACTTGATTGTGAAATCGGAAATTGGCTAAAATTGTTCAGATGAAAAAATTAGGTTTTGAATATGGAATTGGAATGAAATTGAATTTAGAAGAATGAAAATTGGAATATGAATATAGGATTGGGTCTTTGCTAAATTTTGTGAATTTATGGAATTTTCTTAGAATTTTTAGAGTGATGGATCCGGACCGAAAAATTGGCTTAGTGACTGATGTATTTGATTCCGGGTCCGAGATTGATTGGCAAGTGATATGGAACAATTGGGATTGTAAATTTAGGATTTATTAGTTATGTTATTGCGAAATTGGGAGAAAAATAGAATAAGAATCGGATTTGTTAGACCCTAAGAATTGGGCATGTGGCAGATGATCTTATATATATATATATATAAGCTTAAGATATAAGCTAAAAAGTTCATTTCTCATCATCGACGGTCGTGGGTGAGAAAAACTTGGGATTTGGAGTTCTTGAAGGATTTTCAAAGGATTGAAGCTTGAATCAGGCACCGATGGAGCAATTCCACGGATATGTTGGGACTTCTAGGCTATAGCTCGGAAGTGCAGGTGAGTAACCTAGTTGGTTCCTCATCCTTTATGTGTTTAATATTAGATGCATTAATGCCATGCGGAGTTAAGGATGGATATATATGTGATTGCTTTTGATTGATTTCGAACCATGGGTGTTCGAAATATTGGATTGCAATATTGAAGTGTAAACGTGAATAATTGTGTATAAATGCATTAGCGAATTGGATTGTAATGCATGAGTGAAATGAATTGAATGTGCATATGATCGAAATACCGGACCAAAGGTTCGAAGAACTAAAAAGTGTTATCGAAATGAAAAGTGAACATGAGCATTCATGCATAATTGCATGATCAGATAATGATAGTTGTGACCGGTGGTACTAACGTATTGAGCCACGTGCTCGATGCATAGTGCCCTTCACAGGGATTATCAGGGCATATCACGCCCAATGTATATGAGAGCTTTAAGCTCAACACACAGGACTTCAGGTCCAACGACTGTTAGAGCCTCAGGCTCACCGCAGGGCATATCACCCCCAACGATTTCAGAGCCACTGGCTCAACGAAAATGAACTCAGCCGCATGGTCACAACAACGAAAAGAAAATGAAAGTGTCACATGCATATTGCATATATGAATGATCAAAGGTGTACTGTGTGAAACTGAAATTCAATGCATGTGATTCTATGAATGTGTTAACATGTGATATAATGTGTATATGATTGTGAATGCATGAGTTGGGTGAACCATCAATGATGGTTTCTCACTGAGTTTGCAAACTCACCCAACATTGCATCTATTTTTCAGGAATGAAGAGTACCCCGTTAGACACACGGGAGTATGTCTACCGCTAGCAAGACAAAGTTTTCGGGTCGGGATCAGTGTCGTCACATCTGTATTAGTATAGTGATTTGTCCAATGGGCCCTAATTGGATAAATGTAAAATTGTATTGTGTTTTAGTGATTACTGAAATGTGTTCAGAAATGGCATTGAGCCCAGTTGGGTCATGCATTTCTCATATGAATTGATTGAGCGCTATTGAGTGCTAGTTTATTACTGAAATTGTTTTAATGTGAAAAGATGTTTTTGTAATAAACTGGGCCTAAAGTGTTTATCGATTTTCGCTTGTTTAACTATTTTGAAAAAGAAAAGTGTTTCAATGAGTTTTAAAAAGGTAATGCTTGCTCTAGCACGCCACCCTCGCGGGGCACGGGCTTGGATATCACCGTCGATATCGGGTTCGGGTCTTGGCGGGAGTGGGGTGCTACATTTGTGGTATCAGTGTTGGACCCCAAACCTGTTTTCATGATATTATTAAGTATGGATTATGTTAATTGTATGATTTAGGATATAATTTGATTTTTTTAAAAGTGTTAGTGGAAAATTTAGCTAAGTTTGAGTTTAGCATGGAATAAGTGAAAATAAAGGGACAAAAGTGCTTAAGGGTAAAATAGTCAAGACACTTAAGTTGGGAGATTTTAGGCTTAACCAAGAGGGGCATTATAGACTTTGTACTCTCTTGTAGGTTTAAGAAATTAAAGGAATTAAGAGTTAGGAAAATAAGATAAGAAAAGAAGAAAAGAAGAGAAAATAGAGAAGAAGAAGGAAGCGAAGGAGGCTATGACGGTGAAGGAGAAGAAGAGAGGAAGAGAAGAGAAAGCTTTTGTTTGTGGATTTCGTTGGATTTTCAAGCATCCTTAAGGTAAATTAGACTCTTCTACACTTGTTTAGGTTGAATCTAATCTTTGTTTTGCTGGATTGAGGGTGAAATCGTTGTTTTAGGGTTTATGGTGAAATGTTTTAGATTTGCTTAGATCTGTGTTTTTGTTGATGTTTTTGGTGCTAGAATCAGTGTAGAATGATAGTATATGACTTGATTCTTGGTTTAAATGTGTTGTTGTTGAGAAAGGAAAGATTTAGAGTCGGAAATGTTGCAGATCTGTCGAAAATCTGGGTTGAGCCCCGCAAGTCGCGACGAGATTCAAAGCCGCACGTGACGACGTGTAAGGGCCGACGCCATGACGTGTTGAACCCTAGACCGCGACGTGCGATAGAGGGCCGCACGCCATGACGTGCCGATCAAGACGCTGCGTGGCGTGCGAACCCTTCGTCATGGCGAGGGCGATTTTCCAAGAGAAATATTTTTAGTGTTCTGATCATATCTTGGGCTACAGAAGTTCTTTTGGGGTGATTTTAGAGGCGTTATGAACTAGAGAGAGATAGATTTACAAGTATGTGAAAGAATAGAGTGATGAATTGGTTTCTAAGGATGTGAAATGTTAGTTGGAAGTAAGAATGATATGGTTTCTACATGAGTTCTGAATAAGATCTTGATTCTTATTTTAGGAGAACAAGAGAGGCAAGAGAATCAAGAGACACAAGAGGAAATTCAATCCTAGGCAAGAACAAGCAGGATTATCAGGTGGGTTCATGTTTATAATACAGTATATAAGTACTCATTGTTTAGTTCAAATCAAGCAAGATCTTATGCATTTACATTACAGCATTCCACGATCGCATTGCATACTACCATGAATGAGCATATTCTGCATTGTGTTATGCATTCATGACTATTATCAAGAATTTTACAAAGGAATGTTTTCCTTTCACGAGCATGAATTCAAGCTTTACAAAATCTTTATATATGACAAGCAAGATTACAAGCAAGTCTTGGATTAGCAAATCGGTTTACAAGAATACAAATTATGCATGCTTATGTGGGTTTGTGGTGTCCCTCGAAATTAGTCAAGTGCACATTGACTCGTAAAGGCTTCTCCCTTTGCCCGATCGCGGGCATGGGGTTTCTCAGATAGATTCCCTCATGAAACTACGTCTACACATCAACATTTCGATGGCTATGTGTAGTACGTCACGAACCCGGGACACCCAAACTATCATGTTATGTGTTATGATTTTGTTATGTGACATGCATCATGATTTATTCAAGAATAAAGTATTTTACAAGAAATAACTCATACATGCTCAAGTACTAGGATTTCAGCAAGAATTACGACAATGAGATATTTTGAATATTATTTTTGCTTATTACTATATTATAAATATGTTCCCACGAGCGTTATAGCTCACCCCCTCTAATCTCCCACATACAGGTGATGAGCCGAGATCGAGTGAGTGAGTCACGAGTACGGAAGCACTCCAGTTCATTTTGTCATATTTATGTTTCAAGACTTTAATTACATTTCAATTATCATCGGTTCAAGAGTGTTTTAGATTTTTGGCTCTTGAATTCAAAGTTGTGAATTGGGTTGAGATATTTTTAATGCCTTATGAAACCCACCTTTTGGAGCATGAATTATGCATATGTCTGTTTTAAAGATTACAAGCAAGTTTTGCTTAATTTTATGATGGGTCCATTATACTTCCGACGGTCACTATTTACTTTACATGTTCCGCCCGGTTTATTTACATGACACGAAAGCATGTTTTCACGTATGTTACCAGCAGGCCCATCAGTCTTCCGCGGGCTTTCTTTTAAAAGTATAAGTAGCACGTTTTTCCATACGCACTCTCACGCCGACGTTGGGCTCCGCGTGAGGTCCAACAATCAGAGCCCAGAAGTACAATCTTACATGGGCATTCTGAGAAAAGTGTGTCAACGTGCATGCATTTAAGTCACGTCTTGACAGACAGTGACCACTAATCCCCAGTCTAGCATATGAGTCTCATCCATGAGCCTGTACTAGTGATTTAAGTGGTTAGAAATAGTGAAGAACAGATGATTCGTAGAATGTGATAAATGGAAGTTGTGGAAATCAAGGAATAAGAACAAGTATATGGTACAATATGATAATTGGAGATTTAGTGTATTGGTATTGATGGACGTATTATGAAATGCAACATTAGGGTGATATTGGAATAATCTGTGAATGTGAAATAGATGTGACTATGTATATACGTAGTTGCGGATTGATAGAGGAAGTATAGAGATATGTGAAAGATGGCAAGATTGAAAGTGTATAAGTAAAGTGAATGGAAATAAAATGTTTTATGATTAGAGTTGCGCAGCGAAAGCGCTATGGGAGTTATGATTGGAAATCTATGACTTAGAGTCAAAATATGTTAAGTGAGAAAGTAAGAATGAATGTACATTTGTGATATAGATTTGAGTGTGATTAAGAAAGCGAAATAATGAAAAGATCGAAGGTGAGAAATGATATTGGTAGATGAAAAGTTGAAAAGTTGTTAAGGTTCCATGGATTTGCCTATGCGAATGCACACCTGATAATGGAAATGATATCGGAAATCAATTGGTGAGTCAGTGGATAACCGCCAATCATAATTTTGTAGTTAAAAATTTATTTGAGTTAGAGTAAGAAATGAAAGTGCTTATAGTGATTAATGGGAAAATGAATTACGACTACAATCAGGATATTATGGTAAAAATCCTCATGATCGAGGATTGGTGCAAAAAGGAGCAATGTGGTCAAAAAGCAAATGAGTTTGAGGTATCCTAAATGTAAGTGATATGAGTTGCTTTACGTTCATTTCTCGATGAGATGATGTGAAAAGGATATCCCGTATGAATTGTGGCATAATTGATCTTCATGAGATATTAAGAGCTATAGTTAATATTGATGATTTAAAGGCATTGATAATGGTGATAAGGAATGTGATATTTGTTGATGATTAGGAATTGAAAGAAGAATTTTCCTGAATTGGATTGAGTCGATTAGATGATTCAAATTGAAAAGTTTAGCAATGAAAGGACAAATTGGAGATAAATGTGAAATGAATGAAAAGTCGCTATTGGGAGTGTAAAAGATAGAATAAGTTATTGAGAAGTATGTGTTATATTAATGTATAGACTACATTGTGTAATAGGATTTTGAATTAGTTGTGATTATGAGGAGCATAATGATTCGGTATATTTTGTCGTGAAGCATAAAGAGAATTTGATGAATGTATTATTAACCCAGTTTATAATGATAGCGAATAAATTGAAATAGGTGGAGAAGTTAGTGTAAGAGAATCTGTGTCTGAATATGCTAAAATGAGATTGAGAAAATGGTTAGAACATCATTCCTCGTTGAAAACGAATAATAATTAAAGAGTTTTGCAATTGATCATAGGTGTAAGGAGTTCGTTATTTTACTGAAGAGTGAAATGTTTAGATTGAGTTGAAAGTGGATAGTGATTGTGATCATTGATGATCGATGGAATACATTTGAAAAAAATGAAGAAGATAAATTGGTACAGTTGAGGAAATTGTATAACATGCAAGTTTTATAAGAGTGAATTGATCTTGATTGAATTATTATTCGAACATGGTATTGGGAGATTAAATGCAAATAGAGGTATTGATAAATGTGAAATTGTAAAGGACATGTATATATAAGGAATTTAGAGTTATTTTAGAATTGATTGTCTATTGGATACGCCCAGAAATTGGTAAATGTCTTTTGACTTTAACTGATAAGGAAAGTGTTAGAGGAAAATATGTGAAGTGTATGATTAATGATTGTAAGAAGAGATGCTTGGAGAAATGTTCAATTCGGGTATTGATCGTATCATTTTGAATTTGGAGGTGTTATAATATGTAATGAATTGTAAAGATTCAAGTGTGATCTATTGAAATAGTGTAAAGAGATTCTATATGTGTGGAGATCAGTATAATCTTATGTGCAGTATTGGTAATTGATGACTTGGAAATTTAGTGTATCGGAACGTGTTGTAAACATTTGGAGGTTCTATTCGTACAGAAATTGTTTCAGATGAATATGCATTTGTGAGCAATAATGATTAAGATATATGAGTGAATTGGGAAAAAGGATTATGTGTTTGAATGTTTTAAAAATTTCGTTAAGGAAGCAAATAATTAGGCGATAAGGTTATGAGACCTAATGTAAGACTGAGTGTAAACTGTCAAATTGGTAAAATACAGAAAGAACGTATTAGTGAGTGGGATTCCAAAACAAATGTGCATGTGTGTATTGAAAGCATGGCAAAATCCGAATTGAGAATCTTGAATAGTGGACCATATTGAGAAATTATGAGTATGTTTGACTTACATAATTGACTGTTTGTTATCAATGTGAAACTGATATGTTGTGGGATCCATAGGGTTATGAGATTGATGTATGGATCAGAGTGATTGTAAAAATATAGATTGTTAAATTGGTGATAACAAAATTCAAATTGATGAGAATGAATCAGATCGATGATTATCGAGATTGAGATTAGTAATTAGCATTTGAGAGATGCAATATGATAAGTGATACATGATATATTTCTAAATGTGACACCTCGGCTAATCTATGTATTGATTGATATCATAGGAATAAGGGAAATTAAATTCGTTATTAGTGGCCTTGATGTGACCGTGTTGTGAATCGATTTATGGATTGGCAAATCAGTCTAAACCTAAAAGATGAATTGGATTCGTAAAATGCTATATGGATAGAATTAGGGAATATTGTTGATATGATCGGATGTGTGTGTTATTGGTATTGGATATGAAGAATTGCGAGTAATTATAAAGAAATCGTTAAAACCGTGTAGAGTTTGAGAAAGGAAAAAGAGGTAAGTAAGCGATTGTAGTGTGATTAAAGTGGCAAGTCCATCTAAAATCCTAAAAGATGATTCGAATTCAAAATGTTACAAATACTGGATTAGAAAATATTGTTAGGATCTGATATATGTGTTATCGATATTGGAAGTGATGAATTATGAGTAAAAGGCAATGTAGGGTTAAGAAAGCTTTGGTAGAAATTATTCGTATAGTGAAATATGTGGAAATCAGAGAGTCAATGATTGAAGAGACTCCCCTACCTTCTTGACAAATCATATATGAAATTTCGAGGACGAAATTTTTATTAGGAGGGGAGAATTGTAACATCCCGTTACCGGTGTGACGGGTATGTTGGTAAATTGGGACTGGATTTGGATAGAGTACAGGCAAAAGTGGTATTACACATGCATTAAAGTTCGATAGACATCGGTAAATGATTTCAATTGTACAGGTATATATATACATATATATATGTACATACATGTATGACAATTCCCGACTTGATTGTGAAATCGAAAATTGGCTAAAATTGTTCAGATGAAAAAATTAGGTTTTGAATATGGAATTGGAATGAAATTGAATTTAGAAGAATGAAAATTGGAATATGAATATAGGATTGGGTCTTTGCTAAATTTTGTGAATTTATGGAATTTTCTTAGAATTTTTAGAGTGATGGATCCGGACCGAAAAATTGGCTTAGTGACTGATGTATTTGATTCCGGGTCCGAGATTGATTGGCAAGTGATATGGAACAATTGGGATTGTAAATTCAGGATTTATTAGTTATGTTATTGGGAAATTGGGAGAAAAATAGAATAAGAATCGGATTTGTTAGACCCTAAGAATTGGGCATGTGGCAGATGATCTTATATATATATATATATATATATATATATATATATATATATATATATATATATATATATATATAAGCTTAAGATATAAGCTAAAGGTTCATTTCTCATCATCGACTATCGTGGGTGAGAAAAACTTGGGATTTGGAGTTCTTGAAGGATTTTCAAAGGATTGAAGCTTGAATCAGGCATCGATGGAGCAATTCCACGGATATGTTGGGACTTCTAGGCTATAGCTCGGAAGTGCAGGTGAGTAACCTAGTTGGTTCCTCAGCCTTTATGTGTTTAATATTAGATGCATTAATGCCATGCGGAGTTAAGGATGGATATATATGTGATTGCTTTTGATTGATTTCGGACCATGGGTGTTCGAAATATTGGATTGCGATATTGAAGTGTAAACGTGAATAATTGTGTATAAATGCATTAGCGAATTGGATTGTAATGCATGAGTGAAATGAATTGAATGTGCATATGATCGAAATACCGGACCAAAGGTCCGAAGAACTAAAAAGTGTTATCGAAATGAAAAGTGAACATGAGCATTCATGCATAATTGCATGATCAGATAATGATAGTTGTGACCGGTGGTACCAACGTATTCAGAGCCACAGGCTCAATGCATAGTGCCCTTCACAGGGATTATCAGGGCATATCACGCCCAATGTATATGAGAGCTTTAAGCTCAACACACAGGACTTCAGGTCCAACGACTGTTAGAGTCTCAGGCTCACCGCAGGGCATATCACGCCCAACGATTTCAGAGCCACTGGCTCAACAAAAATGAACTCAGGCGCACGGTCACAATAACGAAAAGAAAATGAAAGTGTCACATGCATATTGCATATATGAATGATCAAAGGTGTACTGTGTGAAACTGAAATTGAATGCATGTGATTCTATGAATGTGTTAACATGTGATATAATGTGTATATGATTGTGAATGCATGAGTTGGGTGAACCATCGATGATGGTTTCTCACTGAGTTTGCAAACTCACCCAACATTGCATCTATTTTTCAGGAATGAAGAGTACCCCGTTAGACACACGGGAGTATGTCTACCGCTAGCAAGACAAAGTTTTCGGGTCGGGATCAGTGTCGTCACATCTGTATTAGTATAGTGATTTGTCCAGTGGGCCCTAATTGGATAAATGTAAAATTGTATTGTGTTTTAGTGATTACTGAAATGTGTTCAGAAATGGCATTGAGCCCAGTTGGGTCATGCATTTCTCATATGAATTGATTGAGCGCTATTGAGTGCTAGTTTATTACTGAAATTGTTTTAATGTGAAAAGATGTTTTTGTAATAAACTGGGCCTAAAGTGTTTATCGATTTTCGCTTGTTTAACTGTTTTGAAAAAGAAAAGTGTTTTAATGAGTTTTAAAAAGGTAATGCTTGCTCTAGCACGCCACCCTCGCGGGGCACGGACTCCGATATCACCGTCGATATCGGGTTCGGGTCTTGGCGGGAGTGGGGTGCTACACCAAGCCACAATACAATATCAATATCGAAATCCGAATATACAAAATATACAGACCCCACAATTCTCGATACTATTCTTGTAGGACCTCGGCCTCTCGGGCCTCGACCTCTTGGGCCTCGCGCCCACCCACCCGCTTGCAGATATTGTCCGCTTTGGGCCTCAACCTCTAGGGCCTTGCACCCTCACGATTTTACTTTTCCACAGGACTTCCTAGAAGGTCACTCATCTTCGTACTGCTCTGGCCCTAGCACGTTTAATTTCGGAGTTCTGATGGGATCTGGTGCGTTAGGGCATGGAAAACGCGTCTGCAAGGGAGAGGTTTCCACATCCTTATACGGCATACTTCGTTCTCCTCTCCAGTCAATATGGGATACCTTTAAGTATCCACCCCCCTCGGGAAACCCAGCGTCTGCACTGGCATATCGCTCGGGTCCTGTCTCTGATACCAATTTGTGTAAACCTGCCCCTCTATCCAAACCCTCTCTGCCTGGATCCACCTGAGGCTCTAAAGGTTCTGTTCTAGCGCTTACTGTAGCCCCTACCAGAACTGCCCTGAGCCTCACTAGGCCTCTTTCCTCGGGACCCTTGCCCAGTCTCAACTCGCTTCTCCCTCATCAACTGTTCAATCCTGACCGCAGCGGCTCTCGACTCAATAAATGTTCCCATATCCGACCTCGCCAACTTAGTTCTGATTTCCATGTTCAATCCATTTTCAAATCTCCTACACTTGTCTGTTTCTGTAGGGATCAAAGCAGTGGCATATCCCATCAATTCATTGAACCGCACTTCATAATCAGCCACTGATAACCTACCTTGCTTCAATTCTAGGAACTCCTGCATCTTCATGTCCAGATAAATCTTGGGCCTAGTGGTACTGCCAAGGCCTAGTGGTACTGCCTGGGACAGTCTTCCACCATTGATATGCTGGGCGCTGCAATAAAGACACTGCGTAGTCGAACCTTTCATTAGGCTGGCAGTCCATCTGGTCAAAAACCCTTTCGGTCCTTTCTAACCATCCTCGGCCTCTGCGAGGTGCATCTTTGTCGTAGAAGTCCACGACTCCACCTTTCACGACCTATCATACCTCCTTTCCCTTCTCTCTGGAACTCTAGGAGGCATCTCCTCTTATCGAGGCACCGAGGACTCTCTATTGGCTCCTACTGATCCAAGGTCAGCTGGTTGATCCACTTAATCACTTAGAGCGCATGACCTAGAGCACACAATAACTTCCATCATTTTCTGCATTTCTAACTATAGTTAATGCCTAATATCCTATATGTCCCAACAGATGCCAACCATGCTCTGATACCACCTAAATGTAACTACCCCTCTCCACAAAGTACGCATCGGGATGCCCTAAGGTCATTCGATACATACACCATGATAAGAGCACGCTACGTTCATTCACTACAGTCACTTCCTATGGCATCATAACATTCATTACTCATTAAGCATTATATGAAAATCACAATATTGTTAAAACTTCCTTTTTCCTCATTTCAATTCTCAAAATCAAAGGTCTACACTGTTTTTCATCCCTTACTATAAGTACAATCACAAGGCTTAGTACACAAGTACTACACAAAAGAAGTAAATAATTACGATCTAACTAAGTCATTCCATAAAGATTCCCAACTGACCGACCTTTGAGCCATGGCTTCACTTTTTCAACTCAATCTACACTGGTAGTGGAGCCACTCAGAATCTAACGTCATCTCTCGGTCCTGAAAAATATGTTACAATTTTGGCTGAGTTTGCGAACTCAATGAGAAACCATCATCGATGGTCCACCCAATTCATGCAACACTTAAGTGATTCACAGATATATAATAATACATTCAGAAGTACCACATGGTGGTACTCATACAGATCACAATCACTTCACATAACATTCAGAGCACAAACTTGCATTTCACATCAATCTCACAATTTTATGAATACATAAGTCAACTTGCCTTTCAACCCATCAAACACACTTAATAATATGCACATGAAATGTTCATGAGACCCTTTTTCAATTATTATGTTGTTGAGACCGAGTGCCTGAACTGTCCCGTATCTATTTAGATACCGGGCTCATTAATCGCTGAGCCAATGGCTCTGAATCACTTTCGAGCTCGAGGCTCGTTTTTACTCGTTGAGCTTTAAGCTCTAGCGGTGGCTACTCAAGTCCAACTGCCATTATCTGATTATGCATTTCATGAATGGAATGCATGGAACAGACTTCATCACAATATGAAGCACATGGGGCTCAATTTGACAATACCATGTCACAATCAATTCATATATCCCAATTGTCACATCAAAACAAATATTTCACAAATATCATAAACAAGCAATTCACAAAGTGCATCGATTCACAACCAATTAACACGTCTATGTCAAATCTCCCATTACATCGGACCTTCTGTCTGGAATTCCCAACATATACAAACACATTTCCCACCATTATCACCACAATAGCCATATAATAATTGAGCATACCATCTAGGTTACTCATCACTGCTCCCAAAGCTAGTGCCTGGAAGGTCCGGCAACGTCTGTGGGTTGACATTCCAGTTGCTCCTCTATAACCAAATGACACACACATATATATCACAATTTGCACAAGTATCGATGTTTAATAATGCACATGAATGGAAGGAAAGATGTACAATACATGCATGACAATTCCGGGTACCATTCCATCACTTTCTTTATAAAGCCATTCTCAAAACAAAACTCATCTTTTTCTAAATCACACTTTCGGGTCTATAATTCGTACTAACATTGGCAAGTGAAGATAACATAATTTGATCACACTCTCTTATAGAAAAAAATGTTCCTCTATGCCTTACGATTTTATTGACCCCAAAATCGCTCAATTTGGCTTAGTAGATTGGGGGATATGCCCCAAACACTTTCGGACTGTGCTTAAGTACTATACCAACTTCCATCAAGAATTTGAACATCTTAGAGATTAAATCAAAATTCCACTTCTTCATATGATTTCTAGCCCTAATTCTCTAGTTTACTTTAAAAGAAGAATCATCTCATTTGGAATCCTATAAGTCCAAATATGGTCAAAAAATTGAACTATGCGCAGTAAAACTATCCCCGTTGACATTGTTCTAATAGACTCTCACACTTACTTCTGATCAATCTTTTTCAATTAAACTCCAATTAATAAAAATTGTTTTTGGAGATAAATGCAATTGTGCTAGGAATCCATTGCCACAAAAATCAAGTCATTTGCTGCTCTATAGAAGGAGTTATGGTCTAAAGAAGCAACCAAGTTTATGATTGATTTCCAGTTGAACCTAGTTTGGCGCGAATTCCATAATTCTTGCTAGAAAACTCACATTTCTTACATTTTTATGCCATTGGAAAGAAGACATCTAGATCTACAACTCTTATTAGAGGACTTAAAATAGGATTCGGCCTCTAAAATGGTTCAAAATCACGATTTCCCAAGTTGTCCCATGAATGTCCGTTAAACGGACTTGCATGTCCGCTTAACGGACATGAATCGACAAAACAGCCCCATTTCACCCAAGAAGGTCCGTTAAATGGACTCCCATGTCCGTTTAACGGACACACACTGCCCTTAGGGTGTTTTTCCACCCGAGATGGTCCGTTTAACAGACATACGTTCCCCATGCATTCTCTAAAACTTCTTTCAAGCTTCCAACACCTATTCTATCATCCAATATACCCATATTCATCTCAAATTCATTTCTTTTAACATCAAACCACTTCATAACAATACAAACATCAATCTAATTGCATTAAACTTTCAATCCTCACGCATATCATTCATCAAAATCCATTTCCATCTAATTCTACATACTAAACACTTCAAACTCAACAAGCATTCATTCATATGGAGAAATTTACATAGAAACATCTCAAGTTGACTCAAACATCTACTCCCAATTCATGTCTTCATACACTCTTAAATAAAACACAATTCTAGCTAGTTCTTCACAACAAAGTCAACATTCAATTTCCTAACTTCATACTAACATTAGAACTCTACAATTGGAACTCACTTAATAATCAAGCTATTGCAAACTCATCTAATCCATCTTATGCCTCAATCATCACTTCCACTTCTTTTCCAATCATTCACTCACTACCTAGATCAATTCAAGATATCATTCACAACATTTCATGATCCATCATTTGACACAATCAAAACAGGGCATATATGTATTTATTCATCCACTCTCTCCTCTCACACATCATTCAACTCTCTAACTTTCTCAATACACTTCCATGAAGTTAAGATTCAACATACACACTTAAAACACAAGTATGAACAGCTCAAGTTAAACACATACACAAATAACACTCAATCATCTCATCATGCTAGCTTCAATTTGTACTATAACCATAACATAGAACATAGAGCACAATACTTACTTGATTTAGCCACTAAGTCTTCAAGTTCTCCAAGAAAATTACCAAGACCTAACATTCACCCATCACCATCGATCATCATCACCCAAGGGTGGTAGAGATAGGTTTGTATGGAGAGCAAGAAGAACAAGATGAAAGAACAAAGAAGAGATGGAAGCTATGCTCAAATTGAAGGAAATCACCACACATAAGCAAGAAGAAGAGAGAGCCACGAAGAAGAATCAAAATCACCCAAAACAAACTCCAAGTTGCTTTAGAAGAGGGTGTGTCGTGAATGAGAGCATGAGAGGGTTTGATTCAATGTAACTTAAGGGTTAAGATAATTAAATGCATGGCCATAAGTGTGCCACTTGTCAAGCTCTCATAAATCCTTCTCAATTACTCATTTCCAAACCCAATTTCCAATAAATACCACTTGTCAAGACCTCCTATAACCATATGTCCATAATTCACTACCATAGACACTAAATTATAATACTGGTTATCAGTGGGTCTGCCACTCGGCATTTTTCCTAGTCCGAGATTTACCTCAAAAAATTTCAGAAAAAAAATTCCTAAAATTCTCTAAAATTATAAAATCAGTAATGGCACTCTCCAAATAAATTTTCAAAATCAATAACCCATAATTCTCAAATTATTCACTCACAAGTAGGACCAAATATACCGGGAAAGTCAATGTATGCATGTACAAATAATTTCATGTGCAATAAATTCAGTTTTCACAATACAAGTATGTCACATAATGTATAAACAAGTAATTGCATTACTAAGCTCTCACTGTTAACCCATATTTACTATTTTACCCTTCCCGCTGGTACCGAGATGTTACAAATCTAACTTATAACAATACAATACGAACACATACAAACAAAAACCTTCACTTCCCTTCACCTAATCTTCTTCTCATCACCTGTAGATGGGAATGAAGGGGGTGAGCTTATAGCTCGTGGATAACAGGATTATAACAAAGAATAAGAAAAACCGTTGAAACGTTCATTTATTGTATACAAACCATAATGAGTTCATAAATCGCTTTGTTCCCAAATCTTAGTCAATTTCGAAGTTTGAGTTCAAAACTCATAGTTGAAAATTTCCATCACATCAATAATACAAAAACACTCAATTTATAGACATACTTGACAATTCAGTGATGCAATGCACACACAAATGGCTCGAGAGTTTCATGAAACAAAACGGATAAACCGAAGTTTATACCGTGAACAAAACGAGTCTGATTTCTCAGGATCTCGTGGCCACAAACGGGCAACCGTGATAAGGCTATACGTCGACATGCACGTGACTAACAAAACGTTCCTCTCTTGCCCAAACAAAGCACATATTCATTTCATGCTCAAATCATTTCATGCTTTTCATGCTCCTTTCTTTCTTTTCCGAATATACAAAATGCCATGAATTTTCCAAGGCACAACATAAAATATTTCAATACATTCTCATCTTTATTTTTGAAATTCATCAGAAAAGTTCATATGTCTAAACATGTCATAATTTTGCAAATCATTCAAAGGAACAAAAACAATATTTATGAAGTAGTTGGAAATCATTCTGGATTTGGGAGAAAACTTTATTGGCTCATTTCTAAATTATAAACATGAAACCCACCTGAATTCCTTTGCTTAACAGATGCTTCTCGTTTTGATCCTCTTGCCTTCATTGATCCCCTTTATCAAATGCAAAATTCCTATTCAAATAGGAATACAAATTAGGGACCCAAAAATCGCATATTCACTAAGATAAATTCTAAAAACTCAAACTCTTCCAAAAGTCCAAACATTCCGGTCAATATTTCCATAAGAGTTACCCATTGTCTTAAGTTCCTATTGACTCCAAAACTATTCCATTTGGTTCAGAAATCTGAAAGTTATACTTCAAACACGTTGACACTATCCTTATGTTGAGACAAGAATCTATACTCAAACTCCATCATAAATTTGAGATCTTTAAAGACTGATTCACAACTTCATTTCTTCATAAAACTTCTAGCCTTATGGCTCTAGTTCACAACGAATCAGAAATCACCTCATTTGGACATCTACAGAAAAAAATTATGCTCAAAATACCAAAATACATCTATCTTTGAAAATTTGGAGCTCATCATGGTGAACGCTTCACGCCGTCATGGCGAACGGCCTGTGCAAGATGCATGGCGATGCACGCATGCGTGCACCGTAGCCTGCACATTTGTGTGCCGCGGCGTGCACACCCTCGCGCGTCGCGGCATGCTCATGAGCACGTCGCGACGTACGAGCCCAAAAATGCACCCGAACTTGATTTTTCCCACATTTTTCATCCATAAACTTCTCAAAATTCACAAATAACTCTTCTTAACCCAAAATCATCATTCCTACTTTATTTTAAACTCATTCCAAACCAAAAATCATTCACAAACACAAAAAAACAATTAAACCTAGACCAGCGATCAACCACGACACACTTCACACATTTCACTTCATTTCTCACTTCTATTGAACACTAAACACGATTCATTCAACAAATCAAGAAGGGACGATGTTTATACTTACTTGTTTCGCTCCAAGATTCGTCAAATTCTTCAAGATTTCCAAAACCCTAATTTTCCTCTTCTTCCCTTCTTCTTCCACGACTCTTTCTTCCTATTCCAAACAAAACAACCCTTTTCTCCTTTTTATACCCTTAATAATTGTGAAATGTCCATCTTGCCCTTTCATTTAAGCCTTAAGTCTTATAACCTTAAGTGTCATGCCCAATTTGCCCTTATGCATTCTTACCATTTTTAATACAACCAAACCATAGAATAAATTCTACTAACATTTACATGACAAGTAGATCCAAAATTTTATCCATCAAACCTCATAATTCGTTTAGATCATGCTCAATTTAACAAGAAAAATTCGGGGGCCAACAACTCTCCCCCTCTTAAAAAGAATTTCTTCCTCTAAATTCTTATCTGACTTATCAGGAGTGTAGGGTATTCCTACATTTCTCATTTAACTTCATCACCCGAAAACTTTCTTTCAAATGACCGGGGTCAACAGACTCGCTCGGTCTTTCATCCCCTTCTTTGGCCGTTCATTTTCTGAACTAATTCTTCATTATTCTTCAGATCACTTACAATTGTCCCACTTCCTGTGTCGATAAAACCAATATCATATCATATCAATATTTTCTTAACATACTCACGTATGTCACATTTCGAATCCAAAACATCTTTTGTCAGTAGCACTAACTCATAAAATGTCATAAGAACCAATTCATAACGGGCTTAACGAATTCTTTGTCCTAACTTAAGCATACCTTGTACCCCATGTAAGCACACCTTGTACCCTGTGTAAGCACACCCTGTAAGGTGATACCCTTAGAGACAAATCATCTTTCACTTAATCATTCACATCACTTTAGTGTCAGTTCGTGTAACTCTTATGTCGATCTCACTGTATTCCATGTCTTTGGCACGGATCCGCCTAATTCATCCATCTTTCTTGAATCACTTAATATCACCTGTCCATAACCTTTCCAATTCTAGCCTTCAATGACCAGTAGGCCTTACTCATCATAACACAAAAGCGATGACTCTTGCTATCATCTAACTCCTCATACGGTATTCTATTGAAATCACTATGACAACGATTGTGATGCTTAAAGTCAAAGAGAACCATACATTGATCTCATGTTCCCATGAACTCCAAACTATAAACTTCAAGCTTATCTCTGAAGGTTAAGACCGTCGACAATTCAAACTTTCAGTCACTTGACATATTTCTTCTAGGACGTATATGTAGGAAAATCCCGGGAGGTACATCATATGTACCGGCAGCGGAAAAAAAAAATTTTGTTCCCAGGACTTTCCCGAATCCCAGGATCTAGGTATCGGTATGAAGACATCAATAGCCAAAAGAGACTATCTCTAAAGGTGATCCACGCAGAGATCAGAAAATCTAACCGGATCAAACCCCTTTGATCCGGGAATAGCTAGAACAAATTAAAGCCTGCTAGAGCCTACCTCTGTCCTGGAGAGCTTCAGACTGACGTTGGATTCTTGGAGAAGAAGAGCATAATCGATGATGCCTTAAGAGAAAATAAAGAAATGAAAACCCTTTTTCACCTTTTGCTTAACACTTAAGCATTTTTCTCTCTTAACCCTTAAGGAAACCATCGAAACTCTCATATGTGTAGCCATCCACGAAACAAGCAACATATATATATTGGTGTTCATTAACTTTTAAGACACCAATGAGTAGCTTACATGTGGATGGCACATCATTTAAGGAAAGTAATAAATGATGTTTGACTTTTCAAAGCTTTTAACATTTCTTCTCCCACTTTCAACGCACATGGACATATATATATATATATATAATAATTAATTAATTACTTAATTAATTAATTAGAATGTATTTGCTAAGGTCCAGTCCAACTGGGTCGGTCCTACTGCTTATAGGGCCCCGAGGTCAAAAGCGACTCTAAACCTTTCTTAGCAATATCGATGTCGCGATCTCATCGGAGATATCCCGATCCCATCGGGATCCATTTAATCTAATGCTCTCCATAATTGGAACTCGTCCAATTACTATTTTCTGATTCTCTGAAACACTCTTATCGTGTGACCCTTTAGGTTCCGATTATGTTGGCCACTTAGATTAACAATTAATCTGAGCAAGTCATGGCGGTATCTAGCAACACATCATGACCCCAAATTGACCGGAAAGTAATCGGTTTAATGTATTCATCACGAACCGGATCACGAACCCTTCCATGACAATTACAGTGCAATTCGTCCTTTCACCATCCTATACCCCACTTGGTTATGAGTATGGTCAAGTGTCAACTCTCACTAGGCGAGTCTAGCCCAGTGAAATCGGTTCTTGTCACGGGACTCATTACTTTATATGTCAATGAAGACACTCTTCATGACATACACGCCGCCACCTTAGTAATGATCCGACAAGAGGCTATGGGTATCTCTTACGCTAATCCAGTGGTGAATCCTTTATTGGCTACTCAATTATCTTGAATACCTCAAGTTGTAGCCAAGTACCACCCTATGAGTTACCTACGGAAGGCAACAAGGAATGGAATCAAAGCAGGATCAATATTCAAGATATCCTCGAGTACCTCAAGTCTAAGGATACTTGCACCATTGCTATGATGAGATTATCAACGACACTTAGATAAGATATCCATGTGATGATCTCATGGCAGGTCATCCAATGAACTTACTACCGCTTAGTAAGCATCCACATGTCAATTCTAAATATCTCATATTTACAGTTTCGAGATCCTTGCGCTGATCCAATCAAGGAATATGACATGTGCTAGTCTATCCGGATTAATGATGTCGATCTCATTAATCCTATTACTAGGGAGAATTCTGATACTGACATAATTGCACATGATAGGAATCTCAGGAGTATGAACACATCATAATTTCCTTCATGCTATGTCATATATCATGGACTTCATTAATTCGATTAAAGATCCAATCAATTCATAAACATTGTTTATGAATATCAAATTAATGAATAATGCCTTTTCTTTATTTATTCATAAAGTCTGCACACGACTTTGAATAAAACGCGCTAAAGGGGATAGCCTTTAGGGCACAAATAAACAGTACCGACCTTGAACAAGTCGACTTATCCAATGAACAAGTCGACTTATCGGTACCGAACATGTGTAAGTCGACTTACACATGGTACAAGTCGACTTATCACTTACAGTATAGCTTAAATCACCACTAGTACTTTTCTAACAATCTCTTTGCTCAAACATCCTTGCCGAAACACATACTTCTTATCTCAATTACCCAGTATCCTTTTTCCTACTCGAATTCAAAATTCACATTCATTTTTGTTTTCTTGGTAAGGTTCACAAATTCTGAATCCTCAATTTCAGCTTTGTTCATGTGAAACTGATCATACATTTGTAGTGACCAATGGCACTTCATTTCGCCCTGAATTCAACTCCATTCAGCACTCTTTATTGCACTAGATCTGATAACCTCTATATCTGAATTCATACTTCACTGCTATTGAATTCTCTATTCAAGGCATCTGATTACAACACTAGCTTTACCATTTTTGTATATTCATTCAATTTCTTCAACTCAATACGTACCTGAAGTCTCATGGTGTGTATATCTTACACACAGTCAAAATATTTCTGTACATATGATGTCTTCAACTTTCCAGCAATCACTACAGCAACAAATTTCAATTCATGTATCAACAATCAACCTATGAGGTTTCAATTGTCTCCATGCACATGAATTCACTTCACTTTACTACGCTGATCCTTATCCTGATCTCTTATGCAAACATCATTGAATACTACTAAATTTCCAAATCCAGATTATATAATTAATATCGGTGTTATAATTCCTCAAAATTTTTCTTTACCTTTGTCCCTCATACGATTTACTCATTTTTCCTTAAATATTCAGACTATTCTTCTCAACACTTCGAATACACTTAACATATCATCAAATTTCGCTTGGACCGCTTTAATCTTCATTACCATAGTATTGTTGGGGAATTGTTAACTTGAGCAAATATTGTCAAAACTCCATGTGTCCACTATTGGTTCTAGTAATTTCTCAAATAACTGATTCCTCAATGAGGTAATATTACCTCTTGTTCTTTTCAATTTCTCAGTTGTCTTACCTTTCTTGACTGATTTTCTCCATTCTTTAGTCTTCTTTACATTTCGCATTGACGTATTCTAATGTCTGCTCATTTATACTCGTTCCTCCATACACTCTAGTTTATTTGCGATCTTAGCTTCCTGTGCTTGTCACACCTTCATCGGATAAACTAGCATTTCCCTAACATATTTACCCAAAACATAACGTGAACCGATATACTCCTCATATTGGCAATTAGTGTCTCCTCAAATTTAGGAATCCACTCGCATAGTTGGGTCCTTTACATCAAACCAAAAATACATACATTCTCAGTAGTATATTTTCTACCGCTTTTGCTTGAGTCTCCGCTAAGGATAGGAATCCAATACTCACTTTCGAATTATTACATATTCCTTTTTTATCAGTTCTTTCATTGATCATTCTTCATATAAACCATCTAATATGCTTAATCTAACTTAGTGAAATTCTTCTTCAAAAGAGAGTTTCTTGCTACTATCATATATACTATTCATACAAATCGTTATCACTCACCTGCTATCATCATCACTTCATCAACTACTTTTAATCCCTCGAGAAGACCAATTTCTCTCATCCTCATACGGTGATAATGTTCAAGTCACTCAAAACTCAATGGAGTAACGAACATACTTGCTATCGCATATGCTTAACTGGGCATCGTCAAAGTCATGTCATTCTGTCCATAGATTTACTCCTTAAAATCACCAATTTATATCTTACACAATTAATACCTTGATCTTCATTGATCACCAATTTATTCTCATTTTTTCGAAATTCACATTTTTCTGATGCTATATCTTTTCATAATGAGTCAATACCATATTGATTACATAGGGCTCACTTCCTTGCCCTACAGAAACCTCAGCATTTCCTGGGACTACCGACTCATCAGTGCTCTCCTCTCTTATCGGAGAGTCAGGTGCAACTGATCCTTGCAGAACTCCTTGTGACCTTCTACGAGGTGGAGTTCTTCATCATTTTTCTTAATCTCATTCATGCATAAAATTTTATCTTTTTACGCATTGCGATTTTTCCCATGCTGCATATCATTTCATTCATCTCATATAAGGTCATTTATGTCTATTTCATTTCCCTTTCTCTATTTCCTCACTCCTACCTCATTTTCCAATAATCATTTATTTCATCTTTCATATGTATATCCTCAATCAATTTGAAACTATCGATGCATAATCATTTTGAAATTCCGACCTCAATTCCACTAATTTCTTCTTACTACGAATCAGAACTCTTAATCGAACAACCACCTTGGTTCCAATTTCCTCGTTGTAAGAGCATAACAAAGTTATGCTTCCATTGCACTCTACCTGTACACTCTAATCTCATCGTGTATACTCATATCCCTATATTTCTCAAACAATCCATGGCAATACATTCATATCTATATCACCTTCGAAAACATAGCACCACAGCACAATATTGCTGTCATGTTCAATAATACATCCTCCAATACAATTGTCTTGAATCATTATCTGTTCCGTTTACCCATCCACTAATTCTCCTTTCTAATTATCCGAAACTTTCTGTTTCTCATATCATGAAAGAGTATCATCATTTTCTCACTAATTCTATCACCTCAAACTCCTAACAATTTCTTAAGCGTGTAACCCATACACATGCACCCATGCAAGATCATAATGCTGGGCTCTGATACCACAACTGTTGGACCCCGTTTCTAGAGCCCAACGCCAAAATGGATACCCTATGACGTGATCGTACTCCGATGAAGTTTCCTTAACCTTAATAGATTCATCTTCTTGCTTTGATACCGCAAATGTTGGATCCCGTTTTTGAGATCCAACTCTTAACAAAATTTCGTCATACCAGAGCGTGGTTCCTTGTAATCTTTTCTTTCTGTAGTACCAAACATGATGAGCCCCGTTTTCGGAATCGAACCAATGAACCATAAACGTTAGTGTAATCCAAAGAAATCGTGAAGCGTAAAGTTTCATGCCATTTCTACGTTCTTTTTTTTTCATAACACATCTCATTTCGATATATATATACATAACCAGAATTCCCAATCAAAATATTCATATCAAAACCAGAACTTCCTCAAGTATACCAAATTTTCACTCAACCTGATCCTTATACACAAATGCATACTTCCACTTGTTATCATCCATACATAATGCGTTAACATCAAAAGAATAGAATTTACAAGCTCTCATGGCATTCCAAGCCACAATACAATATCAATATCGAAATCCGAATATACAAAATATGCATACCCCACAATTCTCGATACCAATCTAACTTATAGCAATACAATACAAACACATACAAACAAAAACCTTCACTTCCCTTCACCGATCTTCTTCTCATCACCTGCGGATGGGAATGAAGGGGGTGAGCTTATAGCTCGTAGGTAACAGGTTTATAACAAAGAATAAGCAAAACCGTTGAAACGTTCATTTGTTGTATAAAAACCATAATGAGTTCATAAATCGCTTTGTTCCCAAATCTTAATCAATTTTGAAGTTTGAGTTCAAAACTCATAGTTGACAATTTTCATCACATCAACAATACAAAAACACTCAATTTATGCACATATTTGACAATTCAAAGATGCAATGCACACACAAATGGCTCGAGAGTTCCGTGGAACAAAACGGATAAACCGAAGTTTATACCGTGAACAAAACGAGTCCGATTTCTCAGGATCTCGTGGCCACAAGCGGGCAGCCGGGATAAGGCTATACGTCGACGTGCACATGACTAACAAAACGTTCCTCTCTTGCCCAAACAAAGAACATATTCATTTCATGCTCAAATCATTTCATGCTTTTCATGCACTTTTCTTTCTTTTCCGAATATACAAAATGCCATCAATTTTCCAAGGCACAACATAAAATATTTCAATGCATTCTCATCTTTATTTTTGAAATTCATCAGAAAAGTTCATATGTCTAAACATGTCATAATTTTGCAAATCATTCAAAGGAACAAAAACAATATTTGTGAAGTAGTTGGAAATCATTCTGGATTTGGGAGAAAACTTTATTGGCTGTTGGAACCCCACCCAGGTGGATCACGGGTCCCACGTCCTATGTGACGCCCAGACACGCATCCCACGAGGGATGGATTCCTCACCACAATAATAGACTTGTTTCGACATTACAACTGCATAATCATAAACCTTGCGCTTATAACCTTGCCGAGTCCTAAGTTGTACCTTAACATTCGCGGCGAGCGCACACTATGTAAACCTCAAAATCATAAGTTGACTTCTTCATATAAATTGTAGCCCTAAGCATCAAGTTCATTTTGCAACAAGAATCACCTCAAATGGAGTTGTATAACTCAAGTTATGCTTTAAAAACCTAAAAGAGCTCATACTCCAAATATGATCTCCAAACCGACCTCTCACTTGTTTCAATGTAAACTTTTTCAATTTGACTCAAAATGACACAAATTTGGTGGAGATAAAGCTATATATCTTAGGAATCTAATGGTTCAAGCCTCACCTCAATTGGAGGTCGGATGAGGGAGTTATGCCCAAAAGAATCAAGTATGTTCACATCCTAAATCAATTGGAAACTCTTTTGGCGCGATCACCATAACTTTTGATGTATAAATCGGATTTCTTTCGTTTTTGCACCATTAGAAAGTAGACATCTAGATCTACAACTTTCATGAGACCACAAAACGAGAATCGGCCTCTAAAAATTCGAAAATGCACCATCTTTCCCGTAGCTGTCCGTTAAACGGACAGGTACGGGTGAAATGGTACCAAATGGCTCGCAAATGTCCGTTAAACGGACATGCAAGTCCGTTTAATGGACACGGGCAAGGGAAGGGGCGTTTTTACACCCGAGGCTGTCCGTTTAACGGACATGAAAATTATCAAAACTTCAAATCTTCTTCCAATGCATCTCAATCTTCAACCTAACTTCATAGCCATTTATACACTTCCAAATTTACTCATTCCAAAACCTAAACACTTTATAACATCTTAAACTTCAAGTTTAATTCATCAAATTCAACATCTCTAGCTCCATTGATTCATCAAAACATGGATTTCAATTATTTTTCCTAAAAGTTATCATAACTTCATAAGCTATAAGAACAATAAGCATGACTTTAGTTGTTATCTTCCAATTCTTATAACTTCTTACTCCCAATTCTAAAAATTACATATTATACCCCAATGGAAAGATAACAAGATGTTCTACAACATTCATGAAGGATGAAAATGTTAACTTCATCATTAAGTAGGGTAAAAAGCCACTCAAAGGCACTACCCATAAAAGGTCCAATGAAACAGTAACTTAGCTAATTGAACAGTGACTGAATGTGTTTCTAACCTCATAACTTCTTAACCCCAAGTCCAAATGAGACAAATTATATACCCTTAGAAAGCTTTAAACTTCTACTACAATCTTCATTAAGACTCTTTGATCCAATTCAAACCTTAAGAGGACCTAAAACTAAAGAGAAGTTCTAGTCCAATTTTACAACAATTTTGACAGCACCTCTCCTAAAACTTTAACTAACCAATCTTCATTCCTAGTACCTCCACCTGCACAAAACTTAACATCCAACCTCATATATCATAACTCAACCACAAGAGTATCTCCATACTCAATTCAAGGAAACAATCCACACTCCTAAACATCTATTCCATTCCAAATGCAAAACATGCAAACTCAATCCTTCTTTTTGTCAAATATAGCTATACAATGATGCATGTGTATAAAACATAAGCAAATTACATAAATTACAATTGAAAGTCAGAAATCTTGCATTTACATGAAATTCAAAGTTATTACAAAGCTTTAGAGGGCATTTTAGCCCAATTACATCATAGTTTCAAGGAACAAAATACAAAATGCATTCCAAAATGCTTTCTAAAGCCTTGGTTTCTAAAACATGATTTCAAAAACAAAACTTGCATCGAAGTAATGCCTTATTCCCGATGCGGTGTCTCGGTTTCTCGCTCGTGACCTGTGGAGGGGAAAATGGGAGGTGAGCTCGACGGCTCCGTGGGTAAAAACTTAATAACTAAGAATAAACATGCCAAAATCCTTTATCAATTTATTCTCAAACAATTGAACTAAATCATCTTTAACATAAGCCAATTCTTCATTTATATCAAATCTAAGGATCAAAGGTAATTACAAGACATTATATCATACAAGAACAACATAAACAACATATAATGTAGCCACACATAAATTGGCTTGGGTGGGTCCAACAGGACGTACTACACATTTCCGTAAAACGGTTATGTGTAGCCGTGAACACATGAGGGAGTCCGTGAGGAACTCCATAGCCACTTGCGGGCAGGCGGGAGAAGTCTATATAGGTGCACCTATCACATAAAGGACCACCCTAACCCATAGAAAACATGAAATTCACATTATTCATGCATTTCATACACATTAATCCTCAATGAGTCTTGCAACATTCATCTTCACATAATTGCCTAAAATCACTTATTCAAATCTATTTTTCACTTGTTCAACAATTATATACACATTTTCATATTTCATATATATTTAAACTATTCCAAGAAATACAAGCAACATTGATAAATCATTTTAAAGCATTCAATAGCATTTATTATAGAACTTTAACAAGTTCATTAACTCAATTATTAAGAAATTACCCACCTTAATCCTTTAACCTTGAATTTGATCACTTGATCTTGCTTCTTGTTCTACTAACCTCTCTTCACCTTCATCAAGCAAGTAATAACCCAATTACCAAGAGATATCCCAAAATTAAACAAACCTAGGATAGAAAAACATGGAATTAAACCTATCTAACTTAACCCAAACCTTACCCGAGCTTTAAACATCAAAATCTACTCATAAATCCAAAGAAATCTACATTTTTCTTACCTTGAAAGGAGACCCACGAAAATTCCTCTCTCCCTTGGCTTTGTTGAAAACTCTTAAACCTTTCTTTCTCTACTCCTTCTTAAACACTTTCCCACTCTTCTCTAAGTAAGGAAAACTCAAGACCTAAACCCCTTCTTCTTCTTCTTCTTCTTCTTCTTCTTCTTCTTCTTCTTCTTCTTCTTCTTCTTCTATACGACTCTCACTCTCTCCTATTCTAGAATTTTCGAAAATCCTCTTCTGTAAGTGATAAGTCGACTTGTACCATGTGTAAGTCGACTTACTTACATGTTCGATATCGATAAGTCGACTTGTTCATTGGATAAGTCGACTTGTTCAAATCGATCTTGTTTATTTGTGCCCTAAAGGCAATCCCTTTAGCGCGTTTTATTCAAAGTCGTGTGCAGACTTTATGAATAAATAAAAAAGGCATTATTCATTAATTTGATATTCATAAACATTGTTTATGAATTGATTGAATCTTTAATCGAATTAATGAAGTCCATGATATATGACATAGCATGAAGGAAATTATGATGTGTTCATACTCCCGAGATTCCTATCATGTGCAATTATGTCAAGATATCTAAATTCTCCTAGTCATAGGATTAATGAGACTGGACATCATTAATCCGGATAGACTAGCACATGTCATATTCCTTGATTGGATCAGCGGTGGATCTCGTAAGCTGTAAATATGAGATATTTAGAATTGACATGTGGATGCTTACTAGCGGTAGTAAGTTCATTGGATGACCTGCCATGAGATCATCACATGGATATCTTATCTAAGTGTCGTTGATAATCTCATCATAGCAATGGTGCAAGTATCCTTAGACTTGAGGTACTCGAGGATATCTTAGATCTTGATCCGTGCTTTGACTCCATTCCTTGTTGCCTTCGGAGGTAACTCATAGGGTGGTGCTTGGGTACAACTTGAGGTATTCAAGATAATTGAGTAGCCAATAAAGGATTCACCACTTCGGATTAGCGAAGAGATACCCACGGCCTCTTGTCGGGATCATTACTAAGGTTGGCAGCATGTATGTCATGAAGAGTGTCTTCATTGACATATAAAGTAATGAGTCCCGGGCGAGAACCGATATCACTAGGCTAGACTCGGTCTAGTGAGAGTTGACACTTTGACCATACTCATAACCAAGTGGGGTATAGGATGGTGAAAGGACGAATTGCACGGTAATTGTCATGGAAGGGTTCGTGATCGGTTCGTGATGAATACATCAAACCGATTACTTTCCGGTCAATTGGGGTCATGATGTGTTGCTAGATACCGCTCATGACTTGCTCAGATTAATTGTTAATCTAAGTGGCCAACATAACCGGGAGCCTAAAGGGTCACACGTATAAGAGTGTTTCAGAGAATCTGTAAAATAGTAATTGGACAGAGTTCCAATTATGGAGAGCATTTGGATTAAATGGATCCCAATGAGATTGAGATATGTCCCGATGAGATCGCGACATCGATATTGCTAAGAAAGGTTTAGAGTTGTTTTCAAAGATCGGGGCCGAGAGAGCCTGTAGGACCGACCCCAGTATGACTGGATCACTTTAGCAATTATATTTATATATATATAATTAATTAAAGAATTAATTAATATATATATATATATATATATATATATGCCATACGTGTAAGATGAAGGAGGATGAAGCTTTATCTTTAACTTTATATATATATATATATATATATAAGGTTAACGTGGAACATGACTCACCATGTTGCATTTAATGTCTTTAAAGTGTTTAAAGACAAAAAGACAAATAAGAAGGAAGAGGATGGTTGATATTCGGGTGTGTTGGATGAAGGTAAGAAGGTTTTGAAGGAAGAAAAATGTTTTCTCCTCTCATCATCCATCATCGAAGATCTTCATCCTTCATCAAGCTTCATCCTCTTCAAGTCTTCTCCTCCATCTTGATTCAAGCTCTCTAAGGACAGAGGTAGGCTCTAGCAGGCTTTAATCTATTCTAGCTATTCCCGGGTCAAAGGGGTTTGACTCGGTTAGATTTTCTGATCTCTGCGTGGATTACCTTTAGAGATAGTCTCTTTTGGCTATTTAGGTTGATGTCTTCATACCGATACCGGGATCCTGGGATTCGGGAAAGTCCTGGGAACAAAAATTTTTGTTTTCCGCTGCCGGTACATGTGATGTACCTCCCGGGATTTTCCTACAGTGGTATCAAAGCGTCTGGTATCCCGTATGAAGCTAAAACCTAAGCGAGATCAGAAACCCTAATGGAATTTTCTGTTGATGCATGCTATCTGTTCAGATTTCGAATTTATATTGTGATATGTTTTTCGAAATTTTTCTTCCCAGAATTGTTCATAACATGTTATAGAATATGTCTATGAAATTTGAGAATTTATCGATTTGATTTGATATAGTTTTGCTAATTTAATTCCCTAAGTTTCGGATGCTGTTTTGTGAAACGATTCTGGAACAGGCAGTAGTATAAATTCGATAATAAATTCTAGAAAAATGGTTTTTCGGATGTTCCTTCACCTACATGTCTCTAAGATGTTGGTGAATGTCTGTGAGCATGGAAATTGTATTTCAAGGTGATTGAATATTTATTCACGAATTTATTCTATGATGTTGGGAATTGCTGTGCTGATGAACACAGATTTTGAATCGGTTTTATTATTTAGTTTGACTGAATTTTTGATGGCCTAAAATCCTGAAAAACTTCATGTAGCATATTCTGAACATGTAGTAACCTATATAATTTTCTCAGAATTTATTGAAATTTTTTCATTGATCATTTCGAGCAATGTACAGAACTGGACAGTTTTGTGAAAATTGTTGGGACTGTTTTGTTTGGCTTGATTGAGTGTGCTTTTTCAGTTCCAATGCCTTGAACCATTTTTAATGTGATTAAAAATGTGTTATCTTGATGTAGTATGATTGCCAAATTGAATTGCTTGAATTTGCTTTTCCAAGAATTTTTGAATGCCGAATTGATCACATTAGCGTCTCGGTAGTATCTTGCATTATCTTGTTTGTTTTGACCGTCATATTTTTTATGGCATGTGCTGAAGTAAATTTGATAATGTATGTGCTAGCTAGAGATGCTTAGGTTGATAATTAGGGTGTTCCTAAATTATTTGGAAATTAATGAGTTTTGACTCATTTCAAGCTTTTCATATGGTTTGACCATATAAGGCTTTCATGGTTCAATGAATTGTTCATTGATACATCAACTTACAGATATTACCCTAGGTATAATGGTATTGTGAATTGGAATTGCATGGATTGAGGAATTAGCCGATTAGATATAATAGCAATCTCCTTGGATAAGTCGACTTATATGGGACATAAGTCGACTTGTTCGCTTAATAAGTCGACTTGTTTTCTGGATAAGTCGACTTGTTTGAAGAATAAGTCGACTTGTTCAAGATCTCTGTATAGGTCGACTTGTAGTACCTTGTAAGTCGACTTGTTCATGGGCAGATGACATAAGTCGACTTGTGTCACACAAGTCGACTTGTGTGTGGGCAGAAGCATAAGGCGACTTGCATTTGATGAAAGTCGACTTGTGGCATGCATAGGTTGGATGATGGATGATTATAAGGATTGATTCAATGTGATTGATGAAACCTAAATCATTCCAAATAGTCCTAGCGACTATGATCCTTCAGCTTGGAGTCGAGAATTCGAAATCCCTCCTCGGTATATGAAAACTAACGCCTTCTATTAATATGGTAAGAATCAGAGTTCTTATAGGGTTGGGTTGTTGGGTAAACCCAAGCTCACTCTATACGAATATGTTCAAACCATGAAAATAAGATTTTCGGATTAATGGGTTGGTCTTCACTGGAAGCGTTGGTTTGTTGAGTAAACTCAAGGTCAACGTGGACAGAGGAGAAATTGGGTAGGATACATCAGATGTATGCGCATCAAAGAGTTGATAACCAATGTAAGTGCATACATCAACAAGTTGATAGCACTGATCGATAGTTGTGTCTAAGATGTAATTGGTATATCTGATACCTCCCGAGACATAAGGTGGCTTGTTGGATAAACCCAAGGTCATTCTTAATGTCGGTTATCGATGATGCAATTGGTATGACCGATACCTACCGATTGACCTAAGTTGTGGCTTGTTGGGTAAACCCAAGGTCACTCTTAGCAATGTCGGATATCGACCCACTAGGACATTATGTCACTTTGTTTCTCTGGATTCGTAAAGAGGGTTATGGATTCTAGGAAACTAGTGGGAGCCATATGCATATCATGCAAGTCCTTATGATCATGCAGGCATATCTATTCTATCATTCCTTCTCTCTATCGCGTTTAGGTTGATTGAAGAAGTCTTTCAGTGTGAATTTATGCTCTCCTTTCTGGACTGAATTTTCTTGATTGGCTAAGGAATCTGAAAATTGTTCTTAGATCCGAGGCGGGATCGTCCTAGATGTTCCACTTCCGGTTAGACTTTGTCGATGCTTCGATAAGGATCGAAAGCATATTGTAAGCATCTAAGGGCGATGATATGGATACTTGCTTTATGCTTGCCTCGATGTCACCAGAGCTGCAGCAGCAGCACGAGTCCATGGATGCTCACTCTATAGTATTTCATCTTAGGGAGCTGTTTGATGAGTAAGCTCGGTCTGAAAGATTCGAGACCTTAAGGCTTCTCTTCATCACAAAGATGGCTCCAGGGATATCTGCTGTGCAGTATGCCCTGAAGATGAATGGCTATATTGAGAGATTGGCCGTCTTAGGATTTGTAATGGATTATGAGTTAAGTAGAGACTTAATTCTAGTTGGATTGTCTGATGGTTATTCACAGTTTGTGATAAACTATCGGATGAACCAAATATCCACTACAATACCTGAGTTGATCAATCTGCTCAAGACAGCATAGCAGACTATCAAGAGTGATAGTAAGCAAGTGCTAATGGTGGATGCTTCTTTTTCTAGTTCAAAGAAGAAAAAGGCCAAGAAACCAAATGGAAGTGCCATCAAGGAAAAACCAAAGATTATGCCCCAAAAGGATTTTGCTTTCATTATGGCAAGTCTAGCCACTGGAGGCGAAACTGTAAAATCTATCTGGAGTCCTTGAAGCAGAAGAAGGCATCAGATGCCTCTACTCCTTCAATTATGTTTGTCATTGAGGTTAATACTATTCCTGATCCAAACATATCGGTATTTGATACCGGTTGTGGCTCATACATATGAAATGATATGCACGGGGCCTCGGGGACGATGAGCGGCTCATTCAAGGAGAACTAGACCTTCGTGTAGATAATGCGCAAGAGTTCTTTGCATTAGCCGTAGAGACACTTATGTCTTGTTACTCCCTACTGGGCTTGTATTCAAATTGGATGATTGACATTTTGTACATGTTTTAAACAAAGAACATATTGTATGTTTTATGTTTAAATAGAGCTGATTTCCATTGAACTTTTAGTAGCAATGGTTGTTCTATTAGTTGAATGGAAGGCTCTATGCTATCTTGGTACATTATGCAATTGAATTGACATATTAGATATGTCATATCCAGATTCGAATGTCAATGACGCGGAAAGACATAATCGAGATAATTTAAAATCAACTTACTTATGGCATTGTCGACGGCCATATAAATGAGACACGCATCGCTAAGCTCCATAAGAGTGGATGTTTAGGGTCATTTGATTATGAATCATATGACACATGCGAATCTTGTTTATTAGGCAAGATGACTAAGTAATCCTTTAAAGGAAAGGGTGAGCAGTGAATGGAATATTAGACCTAATACATTCGGATGTATGTGGTCCGATGTCCATCCATGCGAAGTGGTTGTTTTACTTCATTACTTTTATCGGTGATTATTCACGATATAGGTACCAGATGTCGATGAGATACAAATCTGAAGCGTTTGAAACGTTCAAATAATTCAGAAATGAAGTAGAAAACTAACTTGGTAAAAGTATGAATACATTACGATCTGATCGTGGTGGAAAATGCTTAGACCAACAGTTTTGGATTATCTCAAAGATAATGGGATTTTATCTCAAGATACTCCACCTTACACGCCCGCAAAGACAATGGTGTGGTTGAAAGGAGAAATCGAACCTTGTTAGACTTGTGCGATTGATGATAGGTTTTGCACAGTTTTGGGAATATGCGCTTGAGACAGCTGTTTACTTGCTAAACAGAGTTCCATTAAAGACAGTTGTGGTTACTCCATATGGAGATATGGACTAGCTGAAAGCCCTATCTTTCTCAAATTGAAAGCTTGGGGTTGTCTGCTATGTGAAGCGGACACGATCAGATACATTTGATGTAAAAGCGACAAGTGTTTGTTCGTGGAATATCAATTCTACCTTGCCGAGGAACAAAAGTTGTTTGTTTCCAAGCATCTGTTTTCTTAAAGAAAGAGTTTCTTTTACAAGAGGACGATTGGGAGCAAAGTTGAACTTTGAGAAGTTCAAGATGCTCGAACAAACATAGATCAATCGCTCGAACTCAAAGCAGTAACTCATATAGATGAGGTAACATTCAACCTTCTACTACACAATTTCAGAGGTTAAGTAGGATACGACTGGTCCCGAGAGATATGAATTTCTTGTAAGTGAGCAATGACGTATTGCTCATATGAGATGATGCGCCTACTACCTATGAGCGAGTTACGAAAAGTTCGAGTCCGAAAAATGGCTTTGTGCCATGAAATCAAATGGATTCCATGTATGAAAACCAAGTATGGACTTTGGTTGTTACACACGAAGGATAAAACCCACGAGGTGCAAAGGAGTTTTCGAAGAAAACCAACATGGATGGTAATTTGATTACCTATAAAGCAATGCTTCGGTTAAAGGATTTAAATCACGACAAAGAGTTGACTATGACAAAACCTTTAGCCCCGTAGCAATGCTTAAATCCATTAGGATACTCCTAGCCATTGCCACTCATTATGATTATGAGATGTGGCAAATGGATGTGAAGACAGCTTTCCTGAGAGGAAATCTACCCGAGGATGTGTATGACACAACCTGAGGGCTTCACTTCCATCGATGGCGAAAGGTATGCAAGCTTCAGAAATCCATGTTTGGATTGAAGCAAGCATCCAGGAGTTGGATTATCCATTTTGATGAGTCAATCAAAGAGTTTGATTTCTCACAAAATTCGGATGATCATTGTGTGTATAAGAAGGTTAATGGGACTGCAATCGTATTCCTTGTGTTGTATGTAGATGACATACTGTTACTGGGAAACGATGTCTTTATGCTACAATCAGTTAAAATTTGGTTGTCCAATCAATTTGCGATGAAAGACCTTGGTGAAGCAACTTATATCCTTGGGATATAGATTTATAGAGATAAATCAAAAGGTTGCTTGGTCTTTCACAATCATCGTACATAGATGAGATGCTAAAGAGGTTTAGCATGGATCAATGCTATGTACGAGACCCGATGTATCGTATGCTCTAAGTGTTACGAGCAGATACCAATCGGATCCTGGTGAGGGTCACTGGGTGGCTGTCAAGAATATCCTCAAGTACTTGCGAAACACTAAGGATGTTTTCTTGATCTATGGAGATAGAAATCTCCAAGTGAGCGGGCATTCAGATGCTAATATTTAATCTGATAAGGATGATTCTGAATCACAATCAGGTTATATACATTCACACTGAATAGCGTGGCGGTCAGTTGGAAAAGTTCCAAACAAGCGATGACAGTTGATTCATCAACCGAGGCAGAGTACATTGCCGCATGAGATGCGCAAAGGAAGCGGTTTGGATCAAGAAGTTCATTACTGAACTTGATCTGGTCCCTAGCTGTGATGGGCCCATAGGATTGTATTGTGATACAATGGGGCTAGTTCGCAGGCAAAGGAACCAAGGTCTTATCGACAATCCGAACTCGTACTTCGCCGATTCGGGAGATCATTAGTCGAGATGATATCCGATAGAGAGAATTCCACGAGCAAAGTGTTGTTGTTCGTTGACAAAGCCATTGTCACGGAGAATTATGATTCTCATGGACTCGCTTGTGGTATTAGATACTAAGGCGATTGGCTTTAGGTCAAGTGGGAGATTTGTAAGTGATAAGTCGACTTGTACCATGTGTAAGTCGACTTACACATGTTCGATATCGATAAGTCGACTTGTTCATTGGATAAGTCGACTTGTTCAAGGTCGATCTTGTTTATTTGTGCCTAAAGGCAATCCCTTTAGCGCGTTTTATTCAAAGTCGTGTGCGGACTTTATGAATAAATAAAGAAAAGGCATTATTCATTAATTTGATATTCATAAACATTGTTTATGAATTGATTGAATCTTTAATCGAATTAATGAAGTCCATGATATATGACATAGCATGAAGGAAATTATGATGTGTTCATACTCCCGAGATTCCTATCATGTGCAATTATGTCAAGATATCTAAATTCTCCTAATCATAGGATTAATGAGATGGACATCATTAATCCGGATAGACTAGCACATGTCATATTCCTTGATTGGATCAGCGGTGGATCTCGTAAGCGTAAATATGAGATATTTAGAATTGACATGTGGATGCTTACTAGCGGTAGTAAGTTCATTGGATGACCGCCATGAGATCATCACATGGATATCTTATCTAAGTGTCGGTGATAATCTCATCATAGCAATGGTGCAAGTATCCTTAGACTTGAGGTACTCAAGGATATCTTTGATCTTGATCCGTGCTTTGACTCCATTCCTTGTTGCCTTCCGAGGTAACTCATAGGTGGTGCTTGGAGTACGACTTGAGGTATTCAAGATAATTGAGTAGACAATAAAGGATTCACCACTTACGGATTAGCGAAGAGATACCCATAGCCTCTTGTCGGGATCATTACTAAGGTGGCAAGCATGTATGTCATGAAGAGTGTCTTCATTGACATATAAAGTAATGAGTCCCGGGACGAGAACCGATATCACTGGCTAGACTCGGTCTAGTGAGAGTTGACACTTTGACCATACTCATAACCAAGTGGGGTATAGGATGGTGAAAGGACGAATTGCACGGTAATTGTCATGGAAGGGTTCGTGATCCGGTTCGTGATGAATACATCAAACCGATTACTTTCGGTCAATTGGGGTCATGATGTGTTGCTAGATACCGCTCATGACTTGCTCAGATTAATTGTTAATCTAAGTGGCCAACATAACCGGAGCCTAAAGGGTCACACGATAAGAGTGTTTCGAGAATCGTAAAATAGTAATTGGACGAGTTCCAATTATGGAGAGCATTTGATTAAATGGATCCCAATGAGATTGGGATATGTCCCGATGAGATCGCGACATCGATATTGCTAAGAAAGGTTTCGGAGTTGTTTCAAAGATCGGGGCCCGTAGTAGTATAGGGACAAACCCAAGATGATTGGATCACTTTAGCAATTATATTTATATATATATAATTAATTAAAGAATTAATTAATATATATATATATATATATATATATGCCATACGTGTAAGATGAAGGAGGATGAAGCTTTATCTTTAACTTTATATATATATATATATATATAAGGTTAACGTGGAACATGACTCACCATGTTGCATTTAATGTCTTTAAAGTGTTTAAAGACAAAAGACAAATAAGAAGGAAGAGGATGGTTGATATTGGTGTGTTGGATGAAGGTAAGAAGGTTTTGAAGGAAGAAAATGTTTTCTCCTCTCATCATCCATCATCGAAGATCTTCATCCTTCATCAAGCTTCATCCTCTTCAAGTCTTCTCCTCCATCTTGATTCAAGCTCTCTAAGGGAGAGGTAGGCTCTAGCGAGTTTTAATCTGTTCTAGCTATTCCCGGTCAAAGGGTTTAACTCGGTTAGATTTTCTGATCTCTGCGTGGATTACCTTTAGAGATAGTCTCTTTTGGCTATTTAGGTTGATGTCTTCATACCGATACCGGGATCCTGGGATTCGAGAAAGTCCCGGGAACAAAAATTTTTGTTTTCCGCTGCCGGTACATGTGATGTACCTCCCGGGATTTTCCTACATCTTCTATATTCCCTAAAATATGGCTTTTTAACTTATAACTTAAGCTCCACTAACCAATACTACGTAGTTTCACTTAAAAGCATTCCTTTCCTTAAAAATTTTACTCTTCTCTCTTACATGGACGATTCCTCTATGCATTCCACTTCTCTTTATTTTTAATTGGACTTAAAAGGACCAAAATAACCTTCCATCTTAGCCTTAAACTTTAAAACCAATAGCGAAAAACCTAAATTGCCCCTAAGTCATTTTATTCCTTTCAACTTCTAACAACTATTCAATTCTAATTTAAACTAATCCTTCATTTAATTTCATTCCTCTCAACACTATAAACCTTAATTTAGTCCAACAAAATAAATTTTCAAATTAAACCTCACAAATAACATAAACATGCTTAGTACGATTCGGGGCCCAACATTGGCTCATTTCTAAATTATAAACATGAAACCCACCTGAATTCTTTTGCTTAACAGATGCTTCTCGTTTTGATCCTCTTGCCTTCATTGATCCCCTTTATCAAATGCAAAATTCCTATTCAAATAGGAATACAAATTAGGGACCCAAAAATCGCATATTCACTAAGATAAATTCTAAAAACTCAAACTCTTCCAAAATTTCGAACATTCCGGTCAATATTTCCATAAGAGTTACCCATTGTCTTAAGTTCCTATTGACTCCAAAATTATTCCATTTGGCTCAGAAATCTGAAAGTTATACTTCAAACACGTTGACACTATCCTTATGTTGAGACAAGAATCTATACTCAAATTCCATCCAAAATTTGAGATCTTTAAAGACTGATTCACAACTTCATTTCTTCATAAAACTTCTATCCCTATGGCTCTAATTCACAACGAATCAGAAATCACCTCATTTGGACATCTACAGAAAAAATAATGCTCAAAATACCAAAATACATCGTCTTTGAAAGCTAGAGCTCGCCATGAACGGCTCAGCAAAATGCGTGGGTGCACACCCTCAAGATAATTGCAAGCGTGCTCATGAGCACGCCGCGACGTATGAGCCCAAAAATGCACCCGAACTTGGTTTTTCCCACATTTTTCATCCACAAACTTCCCAAAATTCACAAATAACTCTTCTTAACCCAAAATCATCATTTCTACTTTATTCTAAACTCATTCCAACCCAAAAATCATTTACAAACACAACAAAACCATTAAACCTAGACCACCGATCAACCACGACACACTTCACACATTTCACTTCATTTCTCACTTCTATCGAACACTAAACACGATTCATTCAACAAATCAAGAAGGGACGATGTTTATACTTACTTGTTTAGCTCTAAGATTCGTCAAATTTTTCAAGATTTCCAAAACCCTAATTTTCCTCTTCTTCTCTTCTTCTTCCACGACTCTTTCTTCCTATTCCAAACAAAACAACCCTTTTCTCCTTTTTATACCCTTAATAATTGTGAAATGTCCATCTTGCCCTTTCATTTAAGCCTTAAGTCTTATAACCTTAAGTGTCATACCCAATTTTCCCTTATGCATTCTTACCACTTTTAATACAACCAAACCATAGAATAAATTCTACTAACATTTACATGATAAGTAGATCCAAAATTGTATCCATTAAACCTCATAATTCATTTAGATCATGCTCAATTTAACAAGAAAAATTCGGGGGCTAACAATACATATCAAACTAAACCCTAAATCATAATGCAATTTACAGTTATCACTGTTAGATTGGAGATGTTCAAAATTGCTCTTTAAGAACATGATTCGCTAATTATGCAAAAGGATAGGATTACTTAGTTGAGAGAGGGGGACAACAACACTAAATTCTACCATAATACTATCCTAAAAAGGAGAAACATAAACAAGATAACTTGTCTATAGGATTCAAATAGGTAGATGTTTTGAAACAACAATTCTTTAAGGAATTGATAGTCAACTACTTTGAATCAATGCTTGGTGCTTCAGGCTCGTCTAGTCTTACTAATGTTTAGGAGTTAGCAGATCTTATTGGCCTCCCCCCTTCCCTATCATAGGATACACTATTGAAGCTTTAGCAACTTTTTACTATGCAGGAGATCAAAGATGTTATGTTTAATCTTATAAAATTGAAAGCACCATACCCTAATGTCTTCAATGCCTACCTATTTTAGAAAACATGGCACATTACTAGTAAGCTACTTGGGGAAAAAGTGCTAAAATTTATTAATTCAAGGAAGATTCTGAGGGAAATCAATGCTACTCACATTTGTTTGATCCTTAAACTTCCTAATAAAAGTTACCTTAAGGACTTCCATCCAATATCTTGTTGTAATACTATTTATAAAGTGATTTCAAAGCTTCTTGTTAATGGGATTAAGAAGAATTTGATCACATCATTCAAGATGCACATGGAGCATTTATCTCTAGCTAATCTATTTTTAACAATATTCTATTGGTGCAAGAGTTGACAAGAGATTATACCTTAGGCAAATCCATTAAAAGTTGCCTATCAAAATTGATTTCTCCAAAGCTTTTGACATAATGCAATAGAGCTTTATCCTTACTTGTTTAGAATGGTTTGCATTTCCAATCTTCTTTATTAAATGGATACATGTTTGCATTTTAATCCCTTATTATAGCATCCTCATCAGTGGTGCTCGAACTAACCAATTCAGAGGTTCTAATGGAATTAGACAAGGGGATCCACTTTGCCCTTATCTCTTTATCATTGCTATGGAAATCTTAAAAATAATCATTTGCTTCAACTTAGCTAACGAGCTTGATTTTAAATTTCATCATAAATGTAAAGAATTTTCTCCTTCTCATTTTTTTTTTTGCAGATGATTTGATCTTGCTTTCTGGAGCTCATCAGGAGTCCATTTATATCCTCCATCTAATTATCATGAGCTTCTATATGATCTTAGGATTAAGAATCATTCATTGCAATAGTGGAATATATTTCTCATCATATGTTACCAACACTGAGAGACTTTTGTAGATTTTTTATGTCAACATCCAGGGAATGCCTTTCACCTATTGGAAGTCCCCATTTCAGAAAAAAAAAAAAAACTAAGATATTAGGATTGTTTGAAGATTTTGTAGAATTACAAAAAAACTATCAATTGTTGACAAAATAGGTAAAGTTTAACTAGTCATTTATGTTTTGAAAAACCTCCATACATAGTGGAGTACTCTTCTTCTTCTTCCTAAGAGAATTATTAAGGAGATAGAGAAATGCATTAGAAACTTCTTCTAGTCAGGCAAAATTGACGATGCTAAGGGTGCTAAACTTAAATAGGAAAAGCTTTATTGGTAGAAACAAGATGGAGGGAGTGCTTGGCCTCACACTAATTCACACTTTTCGAACTATGCAAGTAGCCAAAAGAATTTGGAGATTGTTCAAGGATAAATAATCTCTTCAAAGTAAATAAATCAATGAGCATTATCTCAAGGAATCAACTTATGGCAAATTTCTAAAAGAAAGGAGTTTTCCTGGCCTTTTATTCAACTCTTGAGAAATTGGCTCATTGTTTACCCTTTCATCAAAAGGCAGATAGGGAATGGAGAAGGAGCATGGTTATAGTTTGACAACTGGACTTCACAAAGCCCTTTTAACCTCAAGGGAGATGACCTTCCTCTTCCTCCAAGAATCCCACTTTAGGCAAGAGTTAATAATGTGATTAATCACTATTCTTAGCACTTTCACGGTAGGGGCATTGACAAGCTCTAGAGTTACTTTCCTATCGACCTAATGCACACACCCCAGACAAGCATGTCTGGTCTGTAAGCAACAATGGAGACTACTCAAACTCCCCATGCATCAAAGCTATTAAGCCTCATAATCCTCTCATTCCTTGGTACAATATTGTGTGGAAAGTGTCCTTAAAGCCTAAAGCCTCTTTCACTACTTGGCTTGCAATTAGAGGTACACTGAAGATTGAAGATTAAAGACAAGATAATGGGTTTAAATGACAAACTATGTAAATTATGATGGACTAAACTCAAAAGTATGTAAATTATGATGGACTAAACTCAAAAGTATAGACCATTTGTACTTCAAATGTAGTTCCACCTCCTCTATTTGGGCATGCATTCGACACACTATCAATTTATACTGCCAATGATCATATTGGACCAAAATTTTGGTATGGGCCTATTAGAAATTCAACTCAAGCTTTGTAAAGATACAAATTGCCTTTTAATGACTTGATTAATTCTTTTACCTTTGAAAACAAAAAACTCCTTACCAGTAAAAATGAGTTCATTGTTACATAATAAAAAGGGGGTCACTTGCGATATCATCGACTCGGAGAAAAGTATCATTTACAGGAGGAAAGATCGAAAATGTCTACTCCTCTCACCTATTGTTTAATAATTAACACACTCTAGGCCCTATTAACAAATATAATGCCCCATAGAACAAACTGAAATCCATGTTACGTAATCCCAAGAATGCACGAACCCTAATGCAAATTAAGGATGATATGCCTGAGGCTCCCCTGTTTGAATAATAGTGATATGACTCGCTGAGATGGCCCTTCCAATGCCTCTACCAGGTACCTCTCTTGTTTACCCTAGTCCTTGGATTGTTTCGGTGTTAACTTTCTTATCATTAACTCAATTATATCTTTTAAAATAACATTGTGATATAAAAAAATTAAACAAAAAGACATTCAATCTGAAGTAAAAGGCGTAAAGTTTTCCTTCCAATACAAAAACCATTTCCTTTGATTTACCCAGTCCTTCGATTTGGTTGGAAGATGATCAGATATCATTTCCTGACAGACACTTCAAAGAGTTTAGTGTCCAGCAGACATTATTATATTTCTTGGTCATTGTATGCATAGCATAGAATTTCGAAACATCCCACTTCGGAAAACTCGCTTTCTTTGAAGATACACACCTCCATTTACAAGATCGCGGCTCTGACATCATATTCATATTCATATACCAGTAAAAAGAGGGAAAAGGAAAAACAGGGAAGAAAAGTGCTGGTTGCTTGAAGGAGACGGAGCATGGTGGCCACAATTTACAGAAACTACACGCCTCAAAAATAAACGGTATAGCAAAAAAACAAATAAATCTATGGTTTTCCGTATCTATTTCAACAGCTATGATCGTACGAGGCAGCGAAGGTCATGGTTGCAGTTGTGGTTCCTGACGTCAAAGTAGAATTGTCCTGGCTGTCAGAGGTAGAAGACATATAGGAGGGATATCCAGTCTTTTCTTCTGATTTCGTTTTCAACGGAGCTTGAACCCTGACGTCCATAAAATCAGAAATTAGACCTGGCTTTGTTATCTCGCTCTCATCAATGGCTTTCTCACAAGTTAGCATCTTCACCACACTAGACATCGATGGTCGTAGCTTCATCGAGTCTTGTGTGCAGAGCAGACCAATCTTCAGAAAATTACATGCCTCCTCAGCATCAAAATCACCATTCAATGCTGTGTCCACCAAGGCAACCAACTCCTTGCGTTCGTAAAGTTGCCATGTCTGGACAAACAAAACCTTATAGTCTGGTTAGTTCATAACAAGAGTTTAACCAACAGTTCAGTAGTCAAACACCCCAATATATGCTCTTAGAATGTTAAAAGTTGTTATCATATACCCACATGCATTACCAAATCATTCAATCCAAACAATCTTAAGTTTGAACTAAATCAGAAGTATGCCACAAATTTGTCAATAACTATGAGAATAAATCTAGTGCTAGAAATTAATTGCACCTTTTGCACTGAATCACCTAAAATGAATTGAATTGGTTTACAAGACTTGTTTCAATGAATGTTTATGGAGATATCACAGTTCATGGATTAAACTACGTTCGGTCAGGTAGGCTACCACATGTTTTTAAGGTAATACCTCCAAATCTTGTGTCTTACATTGCATTTCATCCTGACTGTTATGTATTTCTTGAATTTGACAGAATCTTTTGTACCAAAATAAACTCCGATGAACAAATCTAGGAAGTAATTGTTATATTAACAAGGTTGACTACTGCATTACAGTTCTATTCATGATAGCTCGATGACTGTAAACCCAAGAGAGATTCATACCCGTTCTAAAAGATATTGTTCTCCAATAGGAAGTCGTGTATTGGTGTTACATCTGCCACTGACAATTTCAATGAGGAGGACACCAAAACTATAAACATCAGCTTTCCGTGTTACTTGACCCCGTATTGCATACTCAGGTGCTAGATAACCTCTTCAATGAAAAAAATAGAGTTCAGAAAAAGACGGGAGAGACAAAGTGCAAAATATGACAAATACCAAATGCAATGAGGCAAGCAAAGCTGAGTGAAAGGCTTATTATCTGCACCATGAAAACTCCATAACATGGGGGTTATAATGTGTGGACAAAGACTAAACAATGCGATTTCGTACCAGATAATATTGAATGCTAATAAAATGAATGTTCAAGAGACAGTAAAAAGGAGCATCGTTTACTCTATAAGGAATTTCCAATAGATACTGTTGCAATATTTTTAACAAGTCAGCATCCCATCCAATGCTAGACAATAGAGAAATTATCATGAAAGAGACAAATTTTCATATACATTTTATGCTGCGAATTCAAGATTTCGTACATTTTATTGTTTCAATTGTATTCAAAAGCTTTATACTCAAATATATCAAGCAAAAATCCCAAGTCGTACGTTGACAAGCTTATATGTAACACAGGTTATCCTGTCATTGTGACATATTTTATCCAAAAAAAAAAACTTACTCATGCCCTTGAGCTTTGTAACCACTCTGATTCAAGTCCTAATAAATTATTTATGCTTTCGAAAGCTAAGAAAACAGTTACCATAATAGGGTGTGCTTTTAAATGTTAAGAATACAGTCACAATAATAGGGAATTCATAATAAAATATAAGCTCTGATTCTGAAAAAGTTGAAATGGTTACACATATTCAAACACTAACCAGTTACATGTACTTCGCTATTTTTGAGTTCTATTATCAGTAAAATGAATTTTACAGTTTTAAAATGTAAGGATCTTAAGAAAATTAACTTCCTATTCCAAATAATAGTATTATCCTATTTTACAAAAGAGAAAATCAGAAATATCTTAGAATTATATTTCTTTCATTCATACCATTTGTGATCCTACAAATTTATTCATTGGTTATAACCGCATCAAAACATAAAGAAAGTAACCATATTTTATAAATTACAAGAATTAAATTGAATCCTATAAGCTAGAAAAAAAATTTATAACATTTTGTTATCTGATGCATTCTTAAAGTAAAAGAGAAATAAGAAATCAATTTAACTCAAAGGATTCAATTACATTATAAATACGAAAATAAGATTAATCACAAGTTAAAAAGTGTGCAGCTTAATAAGAAGTAATAAGTTGTTTAGTAGGATCGTATGCAATTAAATGGAAATGAGAGTGTAAAACGTACAAAGTATTATTATTTTAACGATTTATTAGTTTATGTCATGCAATCAAACATTCTTTATGCAAATTTATAATGATATTTTATCATTAATTTTAAAAGGTACAATTAAATCAAATAGAAGCTTTATGAGTGATTCAATTTGTCAAAGACCAAACCATAACATCAATTTTGTTAGACTAAATAGAGTAGATATACATTCCTAACTCTACATCTAACAAAACTATTAGAAGGATTATATCCATCAAACTACTTTAACTTACCTATCCTATTTGAGTAATTAAGAATTGGTATACATTATAGTGGACCTTTATGAATATGTTTTAATTAATTGGATATTTGATAATAAATTATGAAGTTTAATCTTTATAATCCTGATTAGAATAGGATTATAACTCACATTCAATCCTAAAATGTCGATGATACTTGGTCACACATTATAAAGCATTAGAGAGCAATACCGGACTTGGTTAGGAACTTTAGAATTCAAAGATTTCACATTTGAATTTGAACCAAATTGTAGATAGTGGAATTTGTGTAAGAATATGACTAAGAAAAAGCTTTATGAATCTTTGTATACCATAGGAAAAGTTACAAATGAGCAAGCAACTTGCTAGCCATCCCTCTCCAAGAGTCCTTGATTATATCTCTTCTGTGCTTGTATAGATGAACATTAGAAATTAGATGTTTTATCAATCTGTATTTCCCAATAACTACCATGATAACAAGAGTGTAAAAGAGATGTAAGAGACTAGGTTGCTTCAATTTTTTGAGAGGTAATAAACAAGTTAAAATTAATTGTAAAGGTCAAATAAAGTTTTCATAAAATGTTTTTCAACTTCGCTTTGTTATGAGATACAATTACTCCCTATACAGATTATTATTTAAGTATTCTCTATTAGAACAGTTCATGTTCGTATATGTGAATATTATTGATATCTTATACCACCCAACCACTACAAATAGCTAAACTATAGCCAAATAGTGAAAGACTACTTATTTACCTTTTTAACCCTTGTACACAACCAAGGTTTCTTATAGAAAAGGCTACGAGAAAAAAGAATAAACAGCACAGAGAAAAAAAAAACTTTAAAGTCTTAGTTAACGAAATGTCAATTAATTGTATCCTTTTTTCTCCTGTAGCAATGAATAGAGGAATGTAATCACCATTGCATAAGATAGACTATGTGATCATTACAACAGAGTGAAAGAGTATGGTTTTAAACATGTTGCGATGAGAACTTCATGATATCATAGTTTCTAGAATCCAAATAGGGAGTTAATGGGATATGTAAACGTTCATTAACAAGTATCTACAAAGAGCCAAACTTCAACTCAAGAATAAAAAACAATTTTTAATTTGTGAAGTTAATGTAATCTAGACATAAGTTTGGGACAAAATAAGTTTAAGTTATATATTAATATAATAACAGAAATAGAGCAACTCACAATGTTCCAGCTACACGTGTGCTAACATGAGTCATGCTAGCTGGGATAAGCTTCGCCAAACCAAAATCTGAAATTTTTGGTCTCAAGTCCTTGTCAAGTAGTATATTACTTGCTTTGATATCCCTGTGAATAATGTATGGTCGTACTTCCTCATGAAGGTAGGCAAGTCCTCGAGCTACACCGATGCAGATTTTAAACCGTGTTCTCCAATTAAAGTGAATGCCACTCTGATTTCTACCTGTACATGAAAAACTAGACTTAGGTAGAAAAGGAAAGTGATGCATAAATTGTATCCTATAAAATGTATATAGATTTGACATTAGGATTGTATGAATTAGTTACTAAGATCAAAAATAGGAAGAGAAATAAAAGGATATGTTTGGTTCATTATTGATAATCCTTTTTCCCTTTTGTAAAAAGCAGGGGCTAAACTCAAAAAAAAAAAAACTTATAAAAATAAAAATAAAAAAGCCCTGGGAAAGGAGAACCCATAACTTTCAGTTGCTACAAGATCCCACCTGTGAGGACAAAAAGGTAGTTAATTAATCACTATATGGCAAGCATACTTAATTGATCGTGAGCATGGAGAAACCCTTTTGGAAGTACTAAGGTGCGTCCTAATTTTCCAATCTATCTTCAAAAGCTTTCTAAAACTTTGTCACTAAAAATCCAAATTAGTTTGGGTATAACACTTAATGTAGTACAATAGCAAGAAACTTATATTCCCAAAAATTCAAGACCAAATGTATTCCATAATGGAACAAAGAACTGAATTGGAAGACACAAATATAATTACACAGAAATTACATGGCCTACCAAGAAGGGTTTGTGCAAGGCTGTTATTGTCAAGGTAGTTGTAGACTAAAATTCTGTGATTTTCCTCCACACAACAGCCATACAGTTGAACTAAGTTCTCATGCTCTATTTTTGAGATTGCTTTGATTTCTGCAACAAATTCTCTTGCCCCTTGTCTTGATTCAGATGCAAGAACTTTGATGGCAGCAATTTTCCCATGTTTAAGCTGTCCCTGATCATCCAGAATATATTGGATGTCATTTCCAAGACGAAGACACAAAGGAGCAAAGACGAAAGGAAATCACACCAAAGGTTTCAGGAAACATATAACATATATTCAAGAATAATCGTTTGATTACCTTGTACACAGAACCAAAACCACCTTCCCCAATTTTGTTGACCGGACTAAAATCTTCAGTGGCATTTCTTAACTCTTTGTAGGTATACTGCTTAACATTTTCTATTTCTGCAAGTTCTGTTCAGAAATAGCAATTTAATAGGAAGGCTTTACAGGACATAATCACAAACATAGTGGAGTTTCTTTCCTTGAAAAAGGTTACAAAATAGGTAAAAATGTTCAAAAACAAATTCCAGACAAAGCTTCACATGTAGACATGTCAATCGATAATTCACATGGGGACACATACCTAACAGCCTAAAGACACCGCAGAAAGTTTAAACTGTTGGATGAAAACAGAGTTATATCTTTTTAACTCTTCACGTAGAAGCCAACTGAGATCAAAGTATGGAGAAATCATAGAGCTGCCATACTAATACACTCACTAATGCAAAAGTTCATTCAGTTGAATGATTGAATAAAACACGTCACCATTTCTTTATTTAAATTTAAATACAGGAAAGATGGTTTGAAGTTGAAACCTCTAGTATTAAAGGAACCGTGCCAAGTTAAGAAATTATTTAATCCAAAAGCTTAAATAGTTGGATCAGCTGTAGAGCAGGATTATATATTAAATCTTAACAAAAATGAACAAAGTCAAATGATAACAATTTATGGTCATTACCTTCATCAACTTCAGAAGAATGTCTCGCCAAAGAATCAAGTTTGGTCCGCCCAAATATGAAAGGAAAGCACGTCATAACTGCGTGATAAACTTCGTAAAAAACCCGCTGATTTCAACTGTCAGCAGAAGCCCAAATTAAAAACGTTCTGAAACCAGCAATCCTAAGTCATCCAAAATGCATGTATTTTTAGGCTACATGTTGCAAGAGAATAATCAACACTTTGAGTACCACAAAGTAGAAAATTAGAACCTTATACAAAGTAATACTGAGGATGTCAAGTTCTAAGCAGAGATTACCACTAATAGACATCATATCATACAATGACCTATATCCTTTATTATAATATAAGAAAAGGAACTTCCAGCGACCACTTGTACTCCATTATTGAGAACAGAATTCTTGAATTTTGAAACCTCTTTAATTGGATTGATATTAAAGCTAACCCATCAAGTACAGAGTTGTTGAAGAATATTTAGACAACATGCACAATTGAATTAAACATTACAATTAGGTATATCCTATATCTTCTAGTTGGACAGATTCTTGACTTGAATTATGAGATTCCCAATACTGGAATGAAGGGCAGAGCCCGAGATCAGATTAAATGGGCAAATTTTCACTAGTATAATAATTATGCAGAGAAATAAAAACTGATGGAGAAAAAATTACAACCACCCACAACATGACAAAGGCCCACAGTATGAAACTCCTCAATCATTGTATTCCAGTTATCTACTAGCATTGATTTTCATTGATAGGGTGCTCAAAGGAATTTTTCTTTGTCAAGCGCATATTGGAAGGGATAGTGGCAAATTATGCAGCAATATCCAGCCTAACATGGAGAAGAAATCAAGAGGACTCATCTATTAATGGAATTGACAAAAGTAAAAAGGATGATAGGGTTCACAGAAATGAAAATAAAGAATACTGTATTTACCAAGATATTCTAGCAAGAGGGTCACAGCTACTAAGTTGATGCAGGAGCGGTTAGTTTAGATTCCTAGTTAATATTGGATTTCTTACTATTTAGTACTTCTTAAGTTATTGGGATTCCTAATTATCATAGGATTAGCTTATTACTTCTTAATTAGTATTTCCTTTTCCTATTAGGACTTCTTAATTAGTGTTTCCTTTTCCTAATAGGAGTTGTCCTATACTAGTATAAATAGACAGCCTATGCTTGATTTTTAGGTATGTCTTTTCTCAATCAAGTAATTTTATGCTTTTAGAGGTTTTTCTACAAACCCTAAGCCCTATTTTCAAGTTCCAGCTACAATCTACATCAATTATAGCCTATTCTATTCTACTTATCTTTGTTTTTCCTTCCCACACTATATCAAATTGGTATCAGAGCAAGTTAGATCCTTAGATTTTGATTGCTTAGCTATGGTTGGACGCGATAGAACACATGGACGTGGAAATCAAGATAACCAAGGAGAGATGGCTGAGTTGAGACGTATGATTGCAGATTTGTCGCCAGCTGTGCAAGATTTGCAGCAGCGACGGGAACCAGTGGCAGCCCGAATAGAGATTCCAGAAGGCGACCACGACCCCTCGGATGTACCGGAAGGTAGTCTTGAGGCTGAAACTACAGATTCGGTGGATGACAACCCCTTTCATGTAGTGGGACCCGCAAACAATGTGGTAAAAGGTGGATTGGAAGAGAGGTTAATGCATGCCCTTGAATTGAATGGTGGTGGAATTAGAATTGAAATTGCTGATTTTCATGGAAAGATGCATGTGGAGGACTATTTGGATTGGGAGGCAAGTTTAGAGACTTATTTTGAATGGAAACCTATGGCCGAAGCTAGAAAAGTGTTGTTTGTTAAGCTTAAATTGAAGAGCACTGCACTTCAATGGTGGAAGCGAGTTGAGGAGCAGCGTGCACGACAAGGCAAGCCTAAAGTTAGAACTTGGGAACACATGAAAGCGAAGTTGCACAAGCAATTTTTACCAGCTAATTACTTAATGGAATTGTATGAAAAGTTCCATTCGTTGAGACAAAGGAGCTTAAGTGTGGAGGAATACACGGTTGAGTTTAACAACCTCTCAATTCGAGCGGGGTTGAATGAAACTAACGAACAATTGACCTCTCGATATCTAGCAGGTTTGAATCAATCACTTAGGGATGAGATGGGAGTAGTTCGATTGTTTAACCTTGAGGAAGCAAGGCAACATGCCTTAATGGCAGAAAAACGAATCTAGAGGTATGGTTCTAGAAGGCCTTTGTTTGGAAGAACTAATGGAGCTATTCATAGGAGTGCTAGAGCTATTCAAAATGAAAAAACAGGTCAATCAGCCCCCAAAACCAGTCGTAAGAGTGCCAACATGAGCCGAGCTAATGGAGGAAATATGGGCAACATTGAAAAAGGGAAGGCTTTGGTAAAGTTTGGAGCAGCAAACACCTCTAATCCTAATAATTTTAAAGCTGGCAGCAGTTCACAGATTTTGTGTTTTACTTGTGGAGAAAAGGGTCATGCTTCTTATGCTTGTCCGGAGCGAAGGGTGAACCTCGCTGAACTAGAAGAAGAAGAGGAGGACGTGCCAGACCCTGTGGATGATGATGGCATGGAAGAAAGTGAGGATATAGATGTGTACCCAATTCAAGGAGAATCTTTAGTGGTTCGACAAGTAATGACAATCACTAACAAGTGCGAAAGGGAAGATTGGAGACATCGTAGCATATTTCGAACCAGTGTTAATTGTGGAGGTAAGGTGTGCAATCTAGTTATTGATGGAGGTAGCATGGAGAATGATATTTCAAAAAATGCAGTAGAAAAGCTTAAACTTACCACTGAAAGGCATCCTCATCCTTACAAGATTGGTTGGCTTAAGAAAGGTCATGAGATTTCAGTCACTTCTAGATGCTTAGTCAAATTTACTATAGGTTCAAATCTAGATGATGAAGTTTTGTGTGATGTTGTGCCTGTGGATGTTGGCCATATTCTTGTGAGCAGACCTTGTTTATATGACCATGAACTAAACACTTACACTTTTTGTGAAGGCAACAAGACTTGTACCTTACACCCTTTAAAGGAAGAAGCCAAAGAGACCTCTAAATCGTCAAAAGGTGGCAAGGTTAGTGGATATACAGCAGCTGAAAGGTTTGAATCAGAATGTAAAGAGTCAGAGGTGGTGTATGCTCTAGTTAGTAAGGCTGTGAAGGATAACAAAGCCGGAAATTTGATTCAACAACCTCCTAAAATCCAGCAATTATTGAAGGAATTCAAGGAGCTAGTCAGCAATGATTTGCCTCCAAGTTTACCGCCCATAAGAAGCATTCAACATGCTATTGATTTCGTGCCTGGAGAACCTCTACCTAATTTGCCAACATAGAATGCCACCTATGCAGCGTGCCGAGATACAAAAACAGGTTGGTGAATTGTTTAGTAAGGGACTGGTGCGAGAAAGTAAAAGTCCTTGTGCTTGTCCAGCTCTACTTTCTCCAAAAAAGGATGGTTCTTGGAGAATTTGTGTTGACAGTCGCGCTATCAACAAAATAATTGTCAAGTACAGATTTCATATTCCTCGTTTGGATGATATGCTTGATCAACTAGGTGGTTCTAAAGTGTTTTCAAAGATGGTACATTTTATTCCATGTTTCAAGACTTCCAATGCTACACATATTGTTGATTTGTTTTTCAAGGAAGTGGTGAGATTACATGGCGTACCAAGTTCAATTGTTTCCGATAGGGATGTGAAGTTTATGAGACACTTTTGGAGGACATTGTGGAGAAAGATGGGGATTGAATTAAAGTATTCTAGCACTTGTCATCCACAAACAGATGGACAAACTGAATCTATCAATCGGAGTTTGGGTAACATGTTGAGATGTCTTGTTGGGAATCATGTGAAGAATTGGGCTTTTGTGATACCACAAGCTGAATTTGCTTACAACAATTGGTGAATAGATCAAAGAAAGAAAACACCCTTTGAAGTTGCCTATGGATTTAAGCCACAACATGTGCTTGATTTGGTGCCATTACCAAAAGAGGCTAGAGTTAGCGATGATGGTGAAGCCTTGGCTGATCAAATTCGCAAGGTTCATGAAGAAGTAATGGAAACTTTGAAGGCTAGCAATCAATCTTATGCTAGAGCAGCAAATCAACATCGTAGTGAGAAAGAGTTTGAAGAGGGAGACTTGGTATTAGTACACTTGAAGAAAGAAAGGTTTCCTAAGGGAACCTATCACAAGCTCAAGTCTAGGAAGTTTGGGCCATGCAAGATATTGAAGAAAATCAGCTCTAACGCTTATCTTGTAGACCTACCATCAGACCTACATATCAGCCCAATCTTTAATGTTTCTGACCTATATTCATTTGAAGGATTTGATGGGGAAGCGGTTGAAGTTGCAGAGCAGATAGACCAGTTACCAAGGGTGCATCCAGATGTTATTGAGTAGGTTTTGGATGTCAAAGAAGTGTGTTCAAGGAGGGGCAATCAGTATAGACAGTTCTTAGTCAAGTGGTTGGGTAAACCAACTAGTGAAAGCACTTGGATAACTGAAGAAGAGTTAAAGAAAGTTGCTTCAGAGTTGCATGTTGAAATTTTGAAGGTTTTCTCGCCGGAGTCGAGTCTTTCAACCCGAGGGGATTGATGCAGGAGCAGTTAGTTTGGATTCCTAGTTAATATTGGATTTCTTACTATTTAGTACTTCTTATGTTATTTGGATTCCTAGTTAGCATAGGATTAGCATATTACTTCTTAATTAGTATTTCCTTTTCCTATTAGGACTTCTTAATTAGTGTTTCCTTTTCCTATTAAGAGTTGTCCTATACTAGTATAAATAGACGGCCTATGCTTGATTTTTAGGTATGTCTTTTTATCAATCAAGTAATTTTACGCTTTTAGAGGTTTTTCTACAAACCCTATCAACTACAATCTACATCAATTATAGCCTATTCTATTCTACTTATCTTTGTGTTTCCTTCCCACACTACGTCATAAGTACTCAGGACCACTCTTATTGAAGTTTCAAGCAAAAGAATCGATGAAACTAATATCTGCTTCCGAACGCTTGGGACACTCTCACATTTATCATCAACATATAAGTCTCTTTGCAGAGTCCATAGCCTATATACCATTCGTTGAGTTACCCTCCTCCCATTATGAACAAACCCCATGTTTCTTGAAATGAGCTTCACAGCCTGAAGTTCATTTACGAACCATATTAAACTTCTCTTTTAATTCCAGACTTTGTGATTATCACCTTTAAATGAGTAGCACTACAATCACGTTATGCCCCATTAGTTTATCATTCTCAAGAATTTCAATACTTATTTTCCAACAAAATATGCACTAATTCTCAAGAATTTATTATTCATCTCTTCACTAAATTGATAACTTTTAGCCGATTATTTACATGCAATCACAGTTCAACTGTTTCAAAGAATACCCCATATCGGGGGAATAAATTGACTGCAACTCTGGCTTCCAAAGTTCTTGGGAGTCGAACAATCTATATCGTAAAGGAAAAAGCTTAAGTTCTATCCAGGCAACCAATTCTACTTCATCTAGAATAATCTACAAACAAGAGATGGAAACCGTAAATTTTCTTTGTTCAAAATTCTAGTTAAAAGGGATGACGTCCGAGAAACTTCTTCCATTGCAGCGTAAGAGGCAACCTAAGCGGTCAATAACGATGCTAAATTATTTTTTTCAAAGGCAAAAGGAGTGAGATACAACAATGATAGAATGTTTATTCCTAAGCAAAACGCTTGAACGCCAAAATTTCAACCCAGTAGCCAAAAGACGATATCATCCTGTAAACCGAAAAATGCAACAAAATAACACGCTAGTTTATAAAGGGGAAACAGAAAAGAATTCCCAAGCTCTTGGATTTTAATCGTTGAGTAGACAGCAGAGCTCCTACTCCACAAGTTCAAATCATTCAAATATAAAATTAAGAATGGAAATACCTAACAAATCAGAAGAATAGTAAAAGTAGAAATTTTGATATTGAAACTCTCAAGTAATCATCAAAACCATAGCAAATTTTTTATTAAAAAAAAGAACTATGCTCAGTTCAATCTGATTAAGAGGATAAGAACCGTACCGACCCGAAAGATTATAGAATAATACAAGTTAAAGCAAAAAATTTATGGAGACGACTAAGTAAATGAACGTTGGGGAACGAAAAGTGACTATAGTCTATAATCATTGAGGAGACTGAAGCAAAAGAAACGAGATTGAAACACTCACCAGGATGAAACAACAGGTTGGATCGGACAGACAGACAGACGGAGAGGGGGAGAGGGGGCTATAATGAGGACTTTTGAGGAAGATAGAGAAAAGGCCCGCGATAATGACCTTCGGTGAATTTTCATATTTGAACAGGTTTGAGTTTGACTGACTTGTCCAACAAAAGTCTGCTCCGTTCGACGTGTGAAATATTTTGGGGGCGCGCGTTAGTTGACTGAAGTTTTGGGGGCGCGCGTTAGTTGACTGAAGTTTAATAAAATTCAGAGCTGCAATAATAAACACCGTAAACAGCTTTAATATCATAGGAGACTTAATATTATATATAAATGTCATAGGATAGGAGACTTAATTGCCATCATAGACTAAAAAGAGAAGGATTGAGATGAGATGTAGTAGCAAGATAAAACGAAGATTTCAAGCAACTAAAGACCTACATAACCATGTGCAATGACTGTATAACTCTCTTAAAATATGTGAAGATTGAATAAAAACCATGTGCAATGACTGTATAACTCTCTTAAAATATGTGAAGATTGAATAATTTTTATTATGGTCATGTGGAGTTAAACACCTGTGTATGTTGATATACATAGTTGTGTTTGTTGCCGTATAAGTCTCTGTGCAGAGACGGAGCTATATTGAGACTTGTGTTGCCGTATAAGTCTCTGTGCAGAGACGGAGCTATATTGAGACTTGGGGGCCATTGCCCCCCCAAGGTTTTAAAAAAAAATTATTTTAATATATATATATATATATATATATATATGGAGTTATTTAAAGTCAAGAATACACCTGCCCTTCAAAATTTAAAAATTAATATTCGCATCTTCTATATTAAATTTCATTCACATGTCTCTATATCTATGTAAAATTGTAAATTCAAATGTTTTTAATTATACACAGTCTCCTGTACATTCATGTAAGTAATCATATATATCTCAAAAATCCTAATTTGTACTATAAAAGAATGTGAGCGGGGGCAAACAAAAGGGAGCCAAATTATTAAGTAGTTTTAAGTTGTGAGGCATATTCGGAGGCGATAATTATAATCAAGGAACAAAAAAAGAACATAAAGAATATGTCAAAGGATCCATTATATAATAACATCAAATCAAACTTGCAAGAAGATTTATAAGAATAGAAAGAGAGATTTAGAATTATGATTTCTTTGTTTTCTATTAATACATGATTCGATTTCATATGACTAAGATTGAGAAATTCTCTTATATGAATAAAAAGGTCAAAAAGTTAACGTACTCAGTACACAAGGCTCTCCGTTTTATCAACGTACTCAATACAAAAAGTCAATGTACCTAGTGCACAATCTACTTATATGAATAAATCTACCATAATTGGAAAGAGTTGCATGCAAACCTAGAAATAAGTTGACATATTCTCTAGATTATGGTCAAACCTAATAGCGAAACTCATGAATCGATAAAGCAATCTTAGGGGTTTTAACTAAAAAGAGTTATGTTAATTAACTAATGAATTAGTTGTCAATAGTCTAGAGAAATATATTAATATAAAATAGAAATTTTCACGGTCCAATAATCAATAATATAATTACGTGATAAATGATTAATATTTAATGATTCTTAGAAGAATTCATCATCTAGATACTATTATTTAATATTAATCTTTCTAAATATTTTCTCTGTTGTGTATTCAGTATTGTTTAATCTTAATTTATTTTTAGTTTAATTTTGATTAAATCGAAAATCTTATCCTTAAATTAGATAATAGAAAAAGGTAACTATTAGTAATTAAAGTCTTCATGGATCGACCCCATGCATGCCTATGTTAGATACAGTTACGCCATATACTTGTAGTAAATTTAAATATTGACCTAATCTGAGTCAATCAACGACACTAGGATAGTTTATAAGATCTTAGCAAATTACCAATAAGTTTTTATTCATTTTAAAGTAGGCAAGTTTTTAAAAGAGATTTTAAGTGGATTTATTATTAATAAAATTATCTTTAATTGAAAAGGTACGAGGTTACAAATGTAATTAAACTTAAAATGTTGAATAATTAAAGAACAGCCTTCACTTGTTAAACTAATATGTTTAATATAAAATAGGTCTAAGTAAGTATCTTGATACCATTTGCTTCAAAATGAATATAGTGTTATTAATTTTATTAAGAATTATTAAATTAATTGTTAGCTAAAGAATATATTTCACAAAAGAAATCCAAAGAGAGAATGAAAGGGTAAGGGCAGGTATGAACATAAATATAAAATGCTTGTCAAAGAAGCACCATCAATGGACTGGTCATCTAATTGAAGAAAGAAAACAAATTTGGTGTAAATAAAACGTGTTTGCATTGCACGTGGTTAAAGCATCAAACAATTACTTTCATTCCTCCCTCAAACTCAATCACATCCATATGCCGTGCAAGTTGCAACCGAACCGTTGACGGCTTCCAAGCACATTTATATTCTTTTAATTTACTTTGTCCTTTTTATACCATAAAAGGTACGAGTATAAAATAAAATTATAGATTTTCTTTTAATTTAAATAAATTCAAAACAAAATTCTAAAATTTAACTAAAATAAATAAAATAAAAAAGAAATTGACTAAAAAGAAATAAATAAACTACTTTTTATTTATTTTATTATTTATTATATTTTTCGATAACCATGGATAAAAATGAAATGACCCTCCCATAATTTTTTAGGTTACAAGATACATTAAAGTTCACTATAAATTCTCAAAGTAGAAAAACCCAAATAAAGAAAACAAAAAGTAGATAGAGGGGATACTTTTTCTGGTAATTTTGAATTTTTAAAAATAATACAAATACATTTAATTTAATGTAAAATATATAATTAAATGTAAAGTCCGATAAGATTCCTCACTAGGCTTCAAGGAAGGTTATCAAGCAAAGTAAAAAATATAAATGGAGGTTTTAAAGCCCATGATTGAATATTAGGCTTGCACTAATTAATGGTTAATTAGAAGCCCAAATGAATATTTAGAAATGAGATATACTTTGGTTTAATTTAATTAATTATATTAATTATATTAAACAAAATTCTTAACGAAATGAAAGGGAATTTTTGGTTTTCAATGGTTGAATGTGCAGCTGCATATTTAACATTAAATTGCTAAATAAAGATGTTATTTATCATGCATTATCATCATTAAATGGAGTAATAATCTTATCATTAAATAGTTTAATAGTTGTTTTTAATGATGGCATGTAATGTGACCTTTTAGCATTGATTTGATTAAAGATAAAAGATGTGTATTTGATAAATGATCTTCCTTCTTTCATCACCAAAACCGAAATTGACATGTCATTTTAGGTTATTGGCCTTTTCATATAACCATCTTAAAACAAATGAGAAGAGTCCCATTTAATAGCTTCTTTATGTTTGATTAAAGAAACGTGTGATGCATTGGATGCTCTTGTTAGGCCTCAAATTTGTTTTTCTTGATGTTATTAAGTATGAATTAATTTGATTGTGTTAGTTGTATGATTTATGGCATGGTTTGATTTTATTGAAAATATTAATGGAAAATTTGGATTTAATTGAGTTTAGTATGGAATAATGGTTATGAAAGAGTAAAGATGTTTAAGGGCAAAATGGGCAAGGCACTTGAGTTATGATGTTTAAAGCTAAGTAAAGGAGGGCATTTTAGTCTTTGTATCTTCTTTTAGGGCTTAAGATATAGAAAAGAGGAAAAGAAAAGGAAAGGAAAATAGAAAGAAGAAGAGAAAAACAGAAGAGAGAGTCGTAGGGAGAGAGGGAAGAAGAAGAGAAAAAGAGGAAGCTTGGTTTCGACGTTTTCTGAAGGATTAGAAGCTTTCTCTAGGTAAGTTAAACTCTCTTATCCTTGTTTGAGATGGATTAAACTCTAGTTGTGCTTGAAATGAGTAGGAATCGATGGTTTAGGGTTTATGGTAGAACTTTGGTAGAAATGTATGGGTTGTTGTGTTTGTTGATGATTTGGTGTTAGAATGAGTGTAGAAAGGAAGTATAGAACTTGATTTAGGGTTTAGATGTGTTGTAATTGAAGGATGGGAGGTTTAGGGTTGAAAAAAAGTGAGAAAATCAAGTTACGGGATATTTCTGGGCTCGCTCGCCGCGGCGCGCCCAGTTTTCTCGCCGCAGCGAGCGGTCAATTTCCTGCGGCGACATACTTTGGTATTTTGGGCATAACTTTTAATGTAGATATTCAAATGAGGTGATTCTTTTTGCGTTGTAAACTAGAGACATAGGGATACAAGTTTTGTGAAGAAATGAAGTTCTGATTCAGTCTCTAAGGATATCCAATTTTGGATGGAAGTTGAGCATAGAATTTATGTTTCATAATAAGTTATAGTTTGAACTGTTAAAGTATGACTTTGTTATTTCTACACCAAATTGATTGGAATTTGGTTGTTTGGTTAAGGAAATCAAGTGAGGCAAGAGGAGCAAGGGGAACAAGAGGAAAGACATTCCTAAGCAAGTTTTAAGCAAGAATTCCAAGGTGGGTTCATGTTTATAATAGAGTAAATAAGTTACTCATTATTTTGTTCAAATCAATAAAGATTTAAGGCATTTAAATTGCATCATTAACGATTGCATTACATGTTATTATGAATGATTATATTCTGCTATGTGATTTGCATTCATGATTATTAACAAGGTTTTCACAAAGGGGTGTTCTCCTTTCACGAATACAAGTACATGAAATCATGTTTTACGAATATATGACAAGCAAATTTACAAGCAAGTTTACAAGCAAGTGCCAGTTTGGCAAACAAGTTTACAAGAACATGACTCATGCATATTTATGTGGGTTTGCGGTGTCCCTCACGAATAGTCAAGTGCACATTGACTCACAAAAATGCCTCTCCCACCTGCCCGCTAGTGGCACAGGGTTTCTCACAAGGATTCCCTCACGAAACTACGTCTACACATCAACATTTCGATGGTATGTGTAGTAAGTCATGAACCAGGGACAACCCAAACCATTATATTATGTTATGTGTTTATGATCTGTTATTATGAATCATGCATCATGAATTGGTTAAGAATCAAGCATTTCTCAAGACAATGACTCATACATGCTCAATTGTTATGATTTCAACAAGTACCACGACAATGAGTTATTTTTGAATACTTTTGCTTATTGTTATATTATGAATATGTTCCCACGAGCTTTATAGCTCACCCCCTCTAATCTCCCCCATTCAGGTGATGAGCAAGAGATCGAGTGAGTCACGAGTGCAAGAAGACTCCATTTTGTCATGTTTATTTATTTTCAATGTTATATTTTTGGAAATCAAAGCTTGAGTTACATTTCAAGTATTATTGGTTCAAGAGTATTTGGTACTTTTGGCTCTTGAACTCAAAGTTGTAATTTGGTTTGAGATATTCTTAAAGCTTTATGAAACTCATCTTTTGGAGCATGAATTATGAATTTGTTTGTTTAAAGCACATGAAAGCAGGTTTCAAGTTTATTTTCCAGCAGGCCCATTAATCTTCCGCGGGTCTTTTTCTTAAATGTACTATTAGCATATTTCACGCCACGCTCTTATGTCCGATGTTGGGTTCCGGCAGCGAGGTCCAACATGTTGTGGTATCAGAGCACCTAGGTTTTTGATCTAGGGCTGCATGACATTACTTTCAAAAAATAACTTGCATTGTTTTACAAGATTGGAACTGTTTTTGCATATTTTGAAACTTGTCTTACGTGAACTAAAGTTTTCAATGGTTTTCTATTCAAGGAGTGAACATGCCACCTCGAAGGAGAACTCGGGGAGCTACAACTCGATCTCATTCTCGTCAGGGGAGTACGGATGAAACCCATATTCCTCAGGATGCCGGGACACATTCTGTTCCGATTTCAGAGGCACCTAGTTTGCAACAAGAAGTGCCTCCTCCGCCTCCTCCTATGCCTCAGGGAACTCCCATGGATCCGAGTTTCTTTCAAGCCTTTGCATAGGCTTTCACGTATGCCATGGGTCAGAGATCTTAGATGCCGATGCAAGCTCCGGTAGACAGGAATGGACAGTATGACAAGCTCCGAAAGTTTGGGGCTGTAGATTTCAGTGGGACTACAAATCCAGAAGAGGCAAAAGCTTGGTTGAAGAGGACAGAGAGGGTTCTAGTTCAGATGAGATGCTCAGATGACGACAAGTTAGATCATGCAGTCAGTTTGTTGCAGGGAGACGCATTGCATTGGTGGGAGTCAGTACCTCACAATCAGGTTGTTCCTTCGGTGCTGACATGGAGGGATTTTATAGAAGTGTTCAAGAAGAAGTATCTCTCCAGGGTCTATGTGCAAGATAAGGCCAGGGAATTTCTGACTCTCATGTAGAGGGATATGAGTGTGAGCGAGTATGAGCTGAAGTTCACACAGCTTTCTCGATATGCAGCCAACATTGTGGCGACAGAAGAAGACAAGTGCCGTAAGTTTGAAGGAGGTCTTCATTTGGGGATCAGGGAGAAAGTCCTGATCCATAATTTTTGTGACTACCAGCAGTTGGTGGATGCTGCTCTCTAGGCTGAAAAGCTGGAGAATATCATAAATAAAGCAAACAAGAAGAGGAAGAACAGGGAGCAGACTTTCAGGAAGGGTACTAGTGCTTCAATGCCTGAGAGGAGCACGAGGAGTTCTCACAGTCAGAGTGAAGTGGGTAGCAGTGGGGCTACCAGGGACAAGCAGGCGAGGGCAATATCAGGGCAAGCCTCTAATGTGGGAGGTACCGGTAGAGCAGGAAGGAGTTGGTTCACCTATCCCTTATGTGACCAGTGTGGGAAACATCACCAGGGAGAGTGTCTCAGGTCACTTGGAGTCTGTTTCAGATGCGGAGAGAAGGGACATATAGCCAGGAATTGTCCACAGACAACGAGACAAGAGGACTCGCAGTTTCAAGCTCCAAGGCGTGCAGAGACAGTGGGAACTAGACCAGTTACTGAGGTAGGCAGCTCTAGGACTGTAAGGAAGGCTGTTCCTCCAAGAAGGCCAAGGGGTCAGGCGCCGGCAAGAGTATTCGCCATGACCAGGGAGGAAGCTGCAGCCGCACTTGAGGTTGTCACGGGTATGGCTCAGTTATTTGATTCAGCAGTATTTGTTTTGATTGATTCTGGTTCCACGCACTCTTTTGTTTCTGCGAGTATAGCATTGCATGGTGTGAATTCTATGCCTTTGGATAGGCCTTTGATTGTTAGTACTCCTCTAGGGAGGAATGTAGTGATCAGTCAGGTGTATGAGCAGTGTGAGCTCTTCATTGATGGTGCTAGATTGGTAATGGACTTACTACCGCTAGACCTTAGAGGATTAGATGTTATCCTGGGGATGGATACTATGGAGAAGTATCTGGCCAAGCTAGATTGTGGTCGGAAAGAGGTAGAGTTTGATCTGGGCAATGGTGAGAAGGTGATCTTCAGAGGAGAAAGGAAGACACCATCACCAAGACTGATTTCAGCTATGTTAGCTGAAAGGATGATGGGCCAGGGATGTGAAGCTTTCTTAGCGCATGTTGTGGATGCCGATGTGCATGAAGGGAAGTTAGAGGATTTCCTGATTGTGAGGGAGTTTCCAGATGTTTTCCTAGATGAGTTACCAGGTTTGTCGCCGGTGAGGGAAATCGAGTTTGCCATTGACTTGATTCCTGGAATCGCGCCTATTTCGATACCGCCGTATAGGATGGCTCCAACTGAGTTGAGAGAGCTTAAGGAACAGTTGGAGGAACTGTTAGAGAAGGGGTATGTTAGACCGAGTTCATCTCCTTTGGGATCACCAGTTCTGTTTGTTAAGAAGAAGGATAGATCATGGCGGATGTGCATTGACTATCGGAAACTCAACAAGGTGACAGTTAAGAACAAGTATCCGTTGCCACGGATAGATGATCTGTTTGACCAGCTGCAGGGAGCTAGGGTCTTTTCCAAGATTGATCTCAGGTCAGGCTATCATCAGCTCAGAATCAAGGAGACTGATGTAAGCAAGACAGCATTCAGGACTCGTTATGGACACTATGAGTTTTTGGTTATGCCATTCGGTTTGACCAATGCTCCAACTGCTTTCATGGATCTCATGAATAGGGTCTTCAAGGAGTTTCTGGATCAGTTTGTCATAGTGTTTATAGATGACATTCTGGTGTATTCCAAGAGTGAAGAAGAGCATGAGGAGCACCTCAGAATTGTATTGCAGACTCTTAGGGAGAGAGAGCTTTATGCCAAGTTCAGTAAGTGTGAGTTCTGGCTTCATGAGGTGACTTTCCTTGGACAAGTGATTTCGCAGGATGGTGTGCATGTAGATCCGAGGAAAGTTGAAGCAGTGGTGAATTGGCATGCACCCAAGTCAGTGACAGAGGTAAGGAGTTTTCTGGGTCTGGCAGGTTATTACAGGAGGTTCGTGGAGGGGTTCTCCATGATAGCTTCCCCGATGACTAAGCTATTGAGGAAGAATCAGAAGTTTGTCTGGTCTGATGAATGCCAGAAGAGCTTTGAGGAGCTCAAGCACAAGTTGACAAGTGCTCCAGTGCTGGTTTTGCCTTCTGGTGATGAGGGCTATACTGTATATAGTGATGCTTCGAGGAAGGGTCTAGGTTGTGTGTTGATGCAAGGAGACAGGGTGATAGCTTATGCTTCTAGGCAACTGAAGCAGTATGAGTTGAATTATCCAACTCATGATTTGGAGTTGGCAGCAGTGATCTTTGCCTTGAAGATTTGGAGGCATTACCTTTATGGGGTTCAGACAAGGATCTTTATTGATCACAAGAGCCTCAAGTACTTACTGAGCCAGAAGGAATTGAATTTAAGGCAGAGAAGGTGGATTGAGTTACTCAAGGACTATGATTTGTTAATTGAGTACCACCCAGGCAAAGCGAATGTAGTGGCTGATGCTTTGAGCAGGAAGTCTTCTATTGCTCATGTTCAGGTAGTTTATCTTCCTTTATTGGAAGAGATGGCCAAGCTTAAGATAAGCTTGAAGCAGGAGGAACCAAATTGCCTTCTAGCTAATTTCAGAGTAAGGCCTATACTCCAGGAGAAGGTTAGGGAGTTGCAGGCACAGGATGCAAGTTTGAGCAAGCTTCGGGAGGAAATTCAGAAGGGTAAGGTTTTTGAGGTAGTAGTGAAGGATGATGGACTCATGACAGTAGGGGACAGACTTTGTATTCCAGATAGCAAGGAGGTTAAGGATGAGATTTTGGATGAGGCACACAATGCGCCTTATGCCATGCACCCAGGTAGCACCAGGATGTACAGAGATTTGAGAGAGCATTTCTGGTGGAAGGGCATGAAGAGGGATGTAGCAGAGTATGTCAGTAAGTGTCTCGTGTGTCAGCAAGTCAAGGCTGAACATCAGACGCCTTCAGGCAAGTTAAGGCCATTGTCCATTTCTGAGTGGAAGTGGCAAAGAGTAACCATGGATTTTCTGATGGGTTTGCCTAAGACCAGTAGGAAGCATGATGCCATATGGGTTATAGTGGATCGGTTGACGAAGTCAGCCTATTTTCTGGCAATCAAGCAGACTGATTCTTTGCATGCGCTAGCAAAGAAGTACATTGATGAGGTAGTAAGATTGCATGAGATTCCAGATTCCATAGTTTTTGACAGGGATCCTCGGTTCACTTCGAGATTTTGGGGAAGCTTGCAGGAAGCTTTAGGGACAAAGTTACATTTTAGTACGGCATTTCACCCTCAGACGGATGGTCAATCTGAGAGGACCATTCGGACACTTGAGGGAATGCTCAGGGCATGTGTGTTGGATTTCAAGGGAGCTTGGGATGAGCATTTACCATTGGTCAAATTTGCTTACAATAATTCGTACCACTCGAGCATTCAGATGGCTCCATATGAGGCATTGTATGGAAGGAGGTGTAGAACTCTAGTATGTTGGGATGAAGAAGGAGAGAGAAAACTGGTAGGACCAGAGTTGATTGAGGATGATGATGGATAAAGTCAATCTGGTTAGCGGTGCTTAAAGCAGCCGAGATAGGATGAAGAGTTATCTTGATGCTCATCGGAAGGAGATGGAGTATGAAGTTGGTGAGAAAGTGTTTCTCAAGACATCTCCTTGGAAGGGAGTAATGAGGTTTGGCAAGAAAGGCAAGTTGAGTCCAAGATATGTGGGTCCTTATGAGATTCTTGAGAGAATCGGACCTCTAGCTTACAGGTTGGCGTTGCCACCAGAGTTGTCTCAGATTCACGATATTTTTCATGTTTCCATGCTGAGTAGGTACAGATCAGATCCTTCTCATGTCATTCAGGTTTCAGAGGTTCAGTTAAGAGACTACTTGAGTTATGAGGAAATCCCAGTAGAGATCTTGGACACAAAGGAAAAGGTCCTCAGGAATAAGACAGTTCAGCTAGTTAAGGTTCTGTGGAGGAACCATTCAGTAGAAGAAGCCACGTGGGAGCCATTGGACGCCATGAAGGAGAAGTATCCAGGTCTTTTCGATGATTCAGGTAAATTTCGAGGACGAAATTTCTTTTAAGAGGGGGAGAAATGTTGGGCCCCAATTGTGTTTTTCTTGATGTTATTAAGTATGAATTAATTTGATTGTGTTAGTTGAATGATTTATGGCATGGTTTGATTTTATTGAAAATATTAATGGAAAATTTGGATTTAATTGAGTTTAGTATGGAATAATGGTTATGAAAGAGTAAAGATGTTTAAGGGCAAAATGGGCAAGGCACTTGAGTTATGATGTTTAAGGCTAAGTAAAGGAGGGCATTTTAGTCTTTGTATCTTCTTTTAGGGCTTAAGATATAGAAAAGAGGAAAAGAAAAGGAAAGGAAAATAGAAAGAAGAAGAGAAAAACAGAAGAGAGAGTCGTAGGGAGAGAGGGAAGAAGAAGAGAAAAAGAGGAAGCTTGGTTTCGACATTTTTCGAAGGATTAGAAGCTTTCTCCAGGTAAGTTAAACTCTCTTATCCTTGTTTGAGATGGATTAAACTCTAGTTGTGCTTGGAATGAGTAGGAATCGATGGTTTAGGGTTTATGGTAGAACTTTGGTAGAAATGCATGGGTTGTTGTGTTTGTTGATGATTTGGTGTTAGAATGAGTATAGAAAGGAAGTATAGAACTTGATTTAGGGTTTAGATGTGTTGTAATTGAAGGATGGGAGGTTTAGGGTTGAAAAAAAGTGAGAAAATCAAGTTACGAGAGATTTCTGGGCTCGCTCGCCGCGGCGCGTCCATGCCCTCGCCGCGGCGCGGCCAATTTCCTACGGCGACATACTTTGATATTTTGGGCATAACTTTTGATGTAGATGTCCAAATGAGGTGATTATTTTTGCGTTGTAAACTAGAGACATAGGGCTACAAGTGTTGTGAAGAAATGAAGTTCTGATTCAGTCTTTAAGGATATCCAATTTTGGATGGAAGTTGAGCATAGAATTTATGTTTCATAATAAGTTATAGTTTGAACTGTTAAAGTATGACTTTGCTATTTCTACACCAAATTGATTGGAATTTGGTTGTTTGGTTAAGGAAATCAAGTGAGGCAAGAGGAGCAAGGGGAACAAGAGGAAAGACATTCCTAAGCAAGTTTTAAGCAAGAATTCCAAGGTGGGTTCATGTTTATAATAGAGTAAATAAGTTACTCATTGTTTTGTTCAAATCAAGAAAGATTTAAGGCATTTAAATTGCATCATTAACGATTGCATTACATGTTATTATGAATGATTATATTCTGCTATGTGATTTGCATTCATGATTATTAACAAGGTTTTCACAAAGGGGTGTTCTCCTTTCACGAATACAAGTACATGAAATCATGTTTTACGAATATATGACAAGCAAGTTTACAAGCAAGTGCCAGTTTGGCAAACAAGTTTACAAGAACATGACTCATGCATATTTATGTGGGTTTGCGGTGTCCCTCACGAATAGTCAAGTGCACATTGACTCACGAAAATGCCTCTCCCGCCTGCCCGCTAGTGGCACAGGGTTTCTCACAAGGATTCCCTCACGAAACTACGTCTACACATCAACATTTCGATGGTATGTGTAGTAAGTCATGAACCAGGGACAACCCAAACCATTATATTATGTTATGTGTTTATGATCTGTTATTATGAATCATGCATCATGAATTGGTTAAGAATCAAGCATTTCTCAAGACAATGACTCATACATGCTCAATTGTTATGATTTCAACAAGTACCACAACAATGAGTTATTTTTGAATACTTTTGCTTATTGCTATATTATGAATATGTTCCCACGAGCTTTATAGCTCACCCCCTCTAATCTCCCCCATTCAGGTGATGAGCAAGAGATCGAGTGAGTCACGAGTACGACAACACTCCATTTTGTCATGTTTATTTATTTTCAATGTTATATTTTTGGAAATCAAGGCTTGAGTTACATTTCAAGTATTATTGGTTCAAGAGTATTTGATACTTTTGGCTCTTGAACTCAAAGTTGTAATTTGGTTTGAGATATTCTTAAAGCTTTATGAAACTCATCTTTTGGAGCATGAATTATGAATTTGTTTGTTTAAAGCACATGAAAGCAGGTTTCAAGTTTATTTTCCAGCAGGCCCATTAATCTTCTGCGGGTCTTTTTCTTAAATGTACTATTAGCATATTTCACGCCACGCTCTTATGTCCGATGTTGGGTTCCGGCACCGGGGTCCAACAGCTCTTCTCTTCTTTCTTATCATGCATAACCGAAATTGACAAGCTGAAAGAGAGGTGCTCTTGCATTTTTTGACTCTCTCTCCTTTCTTGCATGTGTTAAGAAATTTGCATAAGAGGTGTTTTATCTTTGGCTTCTTTCTTCTAAGAAAATCTCATATAAAGTTTTCTTCTCCTTTCCTACCAAACCATCTTGTTAACTAAGTTGTCCAAGTAGAACAAGTGGTAAATCGGATTGGTCGACGATACAAAATTGAGAAGAGGATACAATAACAAGAAGAAGACACATTACTTAGGAGAGGATATCTTGCCGAGGATAGGATAGCACAGCGAGGAGTTAAAGCTATAGCAAAGGAGTCAGTAATATAATCTCCATCTATGATAATTATTTTTCATATACCGTATCATGTATGGCTTGGCATGTTGATTTGGTTATCTTGCTTCCGCTGTGTTATGATTTCTAAAAAATGTTTTGAAATCTACCATTTTAGCCAAACCTTGCATGTTTTATTTTCCGATCCAACAGTTCCCACAAAGTTGTTGAATTATGTTAGGGGTATTAAACAAGGGGATATCCTTTCTCTTTATCTTATCACCCTAGTAATGGAGGGGTTATTAAGAATCCTTAATAAGTTTACTGGTTGCAATGGCAAGTATTAGTTTCGCTACAAATGTAAAGATTTCAAGCTCACACACCTAATGTTTCATGATGATCTCATCCTTCTATCTAGTGATGAAACTCACTTTGTGAACATCCTAATTGATATTCTTAAGAGGTTTTTAGACCGGTCAGGGTTGAGAGTAAACATAGAAAAATGTAGCATGATCTATTCTAAAGATGTAACTAATTCTATTGAATTATCTAGGATTTCAAGGCTGCAATTCCAATCTTTACCTTTTAAGTATCTTTGTGTCCCGATCTCTTAAGAAAAGTTCAATTATGCATATTTCATTCCGTTATTTGAAAAATGCAATCCAAAATTAATGCTTGTAAAACAGGTAGTTATCTCTAACAACTCAAGTCACATTGATCATTTCTGTCCTCACCAACTTGTATACTATTAGATCACTTATTTGATCTTACCAAGGAGAGTTATCAAGGAAATAGATCAAATCATCTGAGGCTTTTTATGGTCTAGGAAAACTGAAAACTTTAAAAAGGCAAAAGTAAAGTGGAGTTAAGTAACTATTCCTAAAATGCATAAAGAGCTGGGAATTATCTCAATACCACTAATGCAAAAAGTGCTTTTACACAAAAGAATCTAGAGGCTACATGTTGATAAAAATGCCATTTGGATTAAGTGGATTCATGAAACATATCTTAAAAATCAAAACTTCTGGAAATTACCACTTACTATGAGGTATTTTTGGATCTTCAATCACATTCTAACTTTAAGAAATCTTGATTACCCTTTGATAAAACATAGATTGGGGAATGGAGAAAATATCTAGGTATGGTATGACAATTGGTTAGCTTTCAACCCTCTTATCCAAAAAGATGAGAGAGCCATATTAAGAAATATAATCCCCCTTAATGCAAGAGTCTCTTCACTTATCCATAGAGGCAACTGATCTGGAAATTTAAGAGGTTTGAATTCTCTATTAGAGTATTTCCCCTGATCACTCACTGGAATGAAGAGGATAAAGTCATTTGGAAACTAGAATCCAGTGGAATATTCACCAACAAATCATGATATAAAACTTTACAAGTTGAAAAAGAGAATGTACCATGGTTTCAACTTTTGTGGAAGAACTCCCTAAACCCAAAAGCAACAATGATCACCTAGTTAGTCATCAGGAATCGACTCATATCAAAGAACAGAAGGTTTGGATCTGTTGATCCCATATGTATTATGTGTAACAAGTGGAAGATAAGAACCACTTGTTCTTTCAATGTAGATAGTCCAAATCTGTATGGAGTAAAATCTTGCTTAAGCTAGTTAAATATTGTTCTTTATATGATTGGACAACAACTTTGGGTTGGATTATCAAATATGCAAAGCAACAATGAAAGATGGAACACTTTACATGACAACATTTACAACAACTATCTACAATATGTGGAAAAAAAAAGAAACAAAAGAATCTATAAGGAGGAGGAAGTAAATAACCATCTGCTAGCTGAGGATCCTATCAATCGGATTAGAGCCTTAGTAATTACAAATTCAGCCCACCTCAATTTGTCTCCAGCAATGAAGTATAGATGGAATTTTCCTTTAATTTAAGTTATATGTGTAGGAAAATTCCAGTGTGTACATCACATGTACACGGTGCGGAAAAACAAAAATTTTTGTTCCGGGACCTTCCCGAAAGCCAGGATCCATGTGTCTATATAACAATGTCAAATCATAACGACCAAAAGAGACCAAATGGTAACATGAGGTATGCATCCTAGCAGGATTACATCGAAAGATCTCTTAGTGATCAAGAATGTCAAATAAGCAAGTGAATGTAGGAATTGATGGTCTTAATTATCAAGAATATGCTTAAAGCATATAGTTGAAGTTCATAAGGTTATGAGATCCAAGTATAGCTTTAGTTTATTGTAAGTACAAAATCACAGTTCTAGTGAATTCAATCAAATGCGGTATGAAGAATTAGATGATAGAAAGATTCATCTTTTTAACATTATGATGATAAGTAAGGTCTACAAGTTATAGAAGGCTAGAATTGAAAAGGTTATGGACAGGTGAAATGAATGAGTGATGAGAATCAAGTGAAGTAAGAAAGATGAATTAGAAGAATCCAAGAATAGGCATGGAAGTAGTGTGTTAGCTCACAGTCACTTACCATTATTATGATGTGAACATCAAGCATAAGACGAGTTACCCCAGTGATACTCTCAGAGTTACATGCTTTTACTCTCACGAGTACATGATTATGAGTACATGTTTAAGAGTGCCACCGTGTCAAGGTGCAATCAAGATCAAATAGGCAGGGTCAGGATGGTGAGCTATCTGAATAAGTCATGCAAGAATAAGTTGAATCCGTTAATTAAGGATTTAAACCCTTGCCTCTAGATCAGTAAGATAGGAATTTCGAGGACAAAATTCTTTTAAGAGGGGGAGAATTATTGGACCCCGAATCTTTTTGGTAAGCTAGGATTATTAAATAAGGATTTTTGAATGATTATTCATGAGTAAAGAAGTTAAGAATTCTTGAAATTGAAATGAAATGGAAGATATGGTTTAAATACGAGATGGATTAATGGGGAATTAATTGACATGTTAATATGCTTAAGGTAAGGTGTCATGAAATTAGGTGGCATGATTTAATGGAATTCAATTATTGTATTTTGTGGACTAAATTAGCATGTTAAGGAAATTTGATTAACATGTTGATTAGACTAAGACTATATGACATGGATTAAGTGTATTAAGGTGTTATGAAGGTTGTAAATGTATTAAGGGTTAAATGGGCCTTGGACTCAAGTTGGGCTTAAGTGGTGATATAAAAAGAAGAGGATTAAAAGAGAGTAATGAGTTAGGTGGCATGAATTAATACAATTAAATGTGTTAGTTGAATTTACGAGTTTAGAGTTCAATTGGGCCTAAGAGAATAATGGGCCTAAATCATATGAAAAGAAGAAGAAATGGTTTGGACTTAAGTGATTGAGTAGGATGAGAAGAAAGAAGGAAGAATAAATTGGGCTTTGGGTCCAAATGAAATGAATAAAGAAGAGAGGATATAAATGAAATGGGCTTAAGTTGTAGTAGGAAAATAAGAAGGGAGGAATTAAATGAAGTGGACTTGGGCTTGAGTAGAAAGAGTTAAATGAAGAAGGAAGGAAGAAGAAAAGAATAGGGGTTTAAATGAGACATTTGGGCTTGAGTCCATGAAGTGGAAATTAAAAGGAAAAGAATGGAAACAAAATGAAGAAGGAAGGAATTGGGCTTAAGTGAAGATGGGCTTAAGTTAAATGAAGAAGAGTATAAAAGGAAGGAGAATAAGTGAATTGGTGTAGGAAAGAAGAGAGAATACGAAAATAGAGAGGAGAAGAAGAGAGAATTCGTGAATGGGAGAAGAAGGAGAAAGAAAGCTTGAGCTAGGGTTGGATTTTCCAAGAGATCAAGAGGGAATCTGAAGAAAGTGCAAGAGGAAAAAGTGTGGAGGAAGGTTAGAGCTTCATCTTGAACCAAGAAACTCTTGGTGTTGGTGGAAGTTTAAGGTAAGTCATGAAGTTTTGTTAGAGGTTTTGCATGGGTTATGGTTGAGGAAGCCTAGAAAATGAATGGGTATTATGATTCCAAGATAAATTTCATGATTTGTGTCCTTAGGATTTGTTTCATTTTGAATGTCTTTTGATTTGGGGATTTTGTTGATTGTGAGGAAAATGGTGAGAGGCAAGAGGAATGGAAAGCAAGGGAAGGTCATTGGAACAAGGTTTTCAAGCAAGGAATTATAAGGTAGGTTTTATGTTTATAGTTAAATAATGGGCCATTGACATAATTTTCAAAGAAATTAAGAATATAAAAATGTTTTCAAATTCATTGTTTTTGAATGCCTTGAGAAATTGCTATAATTGATGTATCATGGTATGAATGATTTGAAAATGTCATGTGGATTGGATGATTGATGATTTGTTATGTAAATGTGATTTTGTTGAGGAATGATGATGCATTGCATATGAAATACTTTATGATCATGAAATGATTTATGAAAATTTGCATGATTTATGCAAAACAAGATTTCCAAGATTTTTGCCTTTGGGCAATCAAGTTTCAAGACATGATTATATGTTATGTGGCTTAGGTTAAGTCCACCCAAGAAACGTCTCGTGCACGATGACCATGAAGAAGCCTTCGCCTACGCCTGATTGTGGCATAGGATGATCCAAGATACGGACTCTAAAGATTTGCCCATATAGGCTCATTAATGAGACTATATGGTTGCCAAGAATTGTGGACTTGCCAAACCATTATGATGTGTTAGGTGATATGTGATATATGATGTGAATTGTGACAAGTTGAATTGCATTCATGATTTCTAAAGTTTGAAAATGAATGATTTGTGATTTCAAGAAAATGACAAGAGCTCTTAGTTTATGATTTTATGAACCTTTGAAAATGAATGATTTGTGATTTCAAGAAAATGACAAGAGCTCTTAGTTTATGATTTTATGAACCTTTGAAAAATGAATGATTTGTGATTTCAAGAAAATGACAAGAGCTCTTAGTTTGTGATTTTATGAACCTTTGAAAAATGAATGATTTGTGATTTCAAGAAAATGACAAGACTTTTGAAGAAAACAATGTTTTATGATCCAAAGAAAATTAATACGGAAATGGACTTCTAAAACTGTTTTGTTCATTATTTGGTTATAAGCATAGAACCTTCTGGGCTCCCCAAGCTCACCCCCCTATTTTCCCAATTTCCAGGTTTTTAGCAAGAAATCAAATGGAAGTGGATCAAGACAGATTGTGATTGTTTTATTGTGTATTTGAAGTTTGGTTATGTAAATGTATAATTGTAATTCATATGAGCAGTGGAATAAGGTAAATGAGATATTGTTATTGGTCTTGGAAATTTGCCTAGGAAATGCCAATGAAATTGTAAAACTCTTATGTATGATGATTAATGCAATATGGACTTGAGTATGGTTGTGAATGTACAATTGCATCATTGTATAGCTTGGATATGATTAGATGATTAAGAGTGCGGTTGTTGCCTTGATTTGAGTTTGGAGTTACTCTTGGGATTAAGTTATGTTATATGAGGTTGCATGTTGAGTTTTATGCATGTGAAAGTATTAGAATTGAAAATTGGTTAGTGCATTATTCAAGGGAAGTGCTGTCAAATTTTCCTAAAATTTGACAGAACTTTGCTTCAGTTATAAACCCTTTTAAGGCTTGAATTAGACCAGGAAGTCTTCGTGAAGATTGTAGTAGAAGTTCAGATCTTTCTAAGGGTATATCATTTGTCTCATTTGGACTTAGGGTTAAAAAGTTATGAGGTGAAGAACACATTCAGTTACTGTTCATGTACTGTTACATTGGTCTTTAATGAGTAATGTCTTTTGAGTGGCTTTTTGCGTTGATTAATGATAGAATTAGCATTTGCATCCTTCATGAGATTTGTAGTTCGTTTTTTTATCTTTCCATGGAGGTATAGTATGCACATATTGGAGTTAGGATTAAAAAGTTATGAGAGTTGAAAAATGATAGTTACAAGTGGTCTTGAGGAAGAGAGGTTTGGGAGTTTTGGAATTTGGCGTGTCCGTTAAACGGACACGAATGTCCGTTAAACGGACAGCCTCGGGTTTCAAAACACCCCTTGCCCTACCCGTGTCCGTTAGATGGACATTTACGAAGAGTTTAACGGACATTTGCGAAGATTTTGGTACACACTCACACGAATGTGTCCGTTAAACGGACAGCTACGGGTCACTTGGAGAAACGTGCATTTTTGACCAGTTTTGAGGCCGAATCTCGCTTCGAGGCCTCTAATACGAGTTGTAGATCTTGATGTTATCATTCAAATGGAGTAATAAAAAAGTTATTTGGATAATCGTAGAAAAAGTAATGGCAATCGCGCCAAAAGAGTTTCAATTGGATTTTGGAAGTGAGCATGGTCCATTGTTTTGGGCATAAATCCCTCATACGACCTCCAAATGAGGTGAGGCTTGAACCATTGGATTTATAAGACATATATCTTCCTTGATACAAAATTTGGGATTATTTGGAGTTAAATTTCGAAAGTTTGCATCAAAGTAAGTTAAAGGCCGGTTAAGAGGGCATGTTTCCAGTATGAACTCTTTTAGGTTTTTGGAGTGTATCTTGAGTTATATAACTCCGATTGAAGCAATTATTGTCTTAAATTAAACAAGAGTCATAAGGCTATGATTTACAAGAGAATTTCAAATGAATTTAAGATATTGAGTTTTTCAAATTCGGTGAACGCGTAGCGGAAATAAGTTCAAGTATGATGATTAGGTACATGGGCACACTAAGGGACTTTGGTAAGTAAATATTGGGAGCATTTTGAGCATGAGAATGAATTCATGAGGTCTTTAAGGGTTCAAAGGATGAAGAATGAAAAAAAAAAAACCTTTCAAAGTAATACGCACGCTCAGGTTTCACGATTTTAAGCAAGAGAGTTGGGTTCCGAAAACGGGATCCAACAGTCGGGATCCGATCTTCGGGTCGGGTTCCGACAACTGATCCCGACCTTAACTCTGACTTGCAATCAGTACTCATACTCCCGTTCCGAACGGGGTACTCTTCGATCCCTGAAAAATATTTGCAATGTTGGTTGAGTTTGCGAACTCAGTGAAAAACCATCATCGATGGTTCACTCAATTCATGCATATATACACACTTTACCATTTATTACATACAATCACAATACACAAATGTAAGGCGTATCGCCTTTCATACAGTCCACATTTAATCATACCATATATGCAATGCACATGAGACCCTTTCCATTTTCATTACGTTGTTGTGACCGTGCGCCTGAGCTCATTAACGGTGAGCCAGTGGCTCTAAAATTTCGTTGGGCTTGAAGCCCTGATACATTGAGCCTGAGGTTCTGAATACGTTGGACCTGAGGTCCTGTGCGTTGAACTGAAAGTTCTCATATACGTTGGGCGTGATATGCCCCGACATGGGTCGTTCGATCACAACCGCCTTTATCTCGATCATACCAATATGCATGAATGCATATGTTCCAATTTCCATTTACATTTCATGCCATTTCTATTCCTTCGGACCTTTGGTCCGTATGTCAATCATATCATTTTCAATTTATTGCATTGATGCATCATAATCATTTACACATAATAGCACTTCAATATCACATTTCCAATATTTGGACACCCATGGTCCAAAATCAATCAAAATCAAACACACATAAACCCTCCATTATCTCCACATGGCATCAATCGTCATATTAAACACATAGATTGAGAAACCAACTAGGTTACTCACCTATTACTTCCGAGCTATCGCCGGAAGTCTCGCAACGTCAAGTGAGAACGACGTTCCAACTGAGTCTCTATAACAATAGAAATGAGCACACATTACCAACTGTATAATTAGAAATATCAAACAATGCACATGGAATAAGTAAAACTTGTATAATGCATGTTTATGGCATTCCCAGCCCTAATCCAAAATTTTCTCATAATAAAATTCGTCTAAAAAGTAGAAACCTATTGGCGCTGACGGTGCGCAATTCGGACCTCTATAGGTCCCCAATTAAACAAAACAGTGATTAAAAGCTCCGTTACCTGGGGCCACGTCAATTTCCCTTCCAAAAATTCTCAATTTCTCACAAAATAAAATTCAATATCTTACAAATCCGATGCCTCAAGAATCAGGTCAATCGGACGTCGGATGGAAAAGAAATTGACAAAAGAAGCAAGAAATCACAAAATACCAAATAGCAAATAATAATAATAAAAAAAATCAGCCTCGCGTGCCGACTGATCCGGCCTCGTCGCTAGGGCGAGGCGTCGCCCTAGCGATGCCGTCCCTCCGAGCCTCATTGCTAGGGCGAAGCGTCGCCCTAGCGACCGGGCATGATTCCACATTCCCATTCCTTTTTTTTTCCTGATTTCTAAACCAACTTCCAACATCCATAGCTCTTAGTACACAATTCAGAAAAATACAAATCATACCTTGTTGGAAAGATCATAAAAACCTTTACAATTCTCAAGAAGACCATAAAAATCAATTTCACCCCTAAGGGTGTCAAAAATCCCTTCAAAGCTACTGCCTACTCAAATCCGATTAAAACAGACAGTACATTGCAAATTCCATAACTCTCAGATTATTCAGCCAGAAATTACCACATATATATGCTCAATAAGTTCACAATGTCATCTACAACTTTCATGAACAACACAAAATCAAATTCCATAACTAACTAGGTCAAACAATTCAACAAAGAATCAGTCTACTGAAATCAACCAATCTGGACAGTAATTTTCCAAACAGTGATTCTCTTAGCACAAAAGTCACAAAATTCACTACCTTATATCCCTGAAAAGATAAGATCTCAAACTTCAATTTTCATGAAGAACTCAAACTCCAATTCGATTTCTAAAAATTTCAAAACTGTTATGGAAGCTACTATCATGATCAGCCATTCACAACCTAGTTTAGGTTCAGTTTTTACAAAATCATAACTCCCAAATCTGACCTTCAAAAATTACATGCCATATATCATTTTCAAGATAATTCCTTCCTCTGAAACTTTTCAGAAGATCACTCACACCAATTCAGTTCACATAATTTGCTAAAATTGCTTCCAATCCGTAAGCTCACAAACTCAACACTTAGGCTAGGTTTCATCAAAATGCTCAAAACCAGTCAATAGTAATCAGTTCGTATCTCCCAATATACAACTCTAAAATTAGCAAGATCAGTGGCAATGGAAAGCTAACTCATTATGCTACAACGTTCATGAAGACCATTTTTCCTAATTCCATCTCAATTAATTTAGAAAAATCAGCAAAATAATCAGATCATATATGCAGGTACTGTTCACAGACCCTACAAACAGAAACTTTCCATGCAAAGATTCACCCTTCTAGCATTACAATTTAACATCACCTATTTCACACAAAGTTGAAGCCAACATCCCAAAGTTTCATTGGGAACAAACCTCACCTCATTTGCTCACCTACACAATTAGTTATGATCAACACATTACAATAGGTCAAAGATTCATTTTCCAGCTTTCAACATTAACCTAACTCCTATCACTTCTAATATCAATAACACATCACTAAGCATCCACTTAAACCTCTAATTCAGCCACAAACTTATCACAACATTTATTTGTATACTTAAACAAACTTTGGCAGCACATACACAATTAACTTTCATTACTTTTCCATGCATCTAACCTTGCAAACTCAATCCAAAACCAAGCCAAATCAATGGAAACCTTATTCATTCATTCATCCATACACAAGCATATATTTAAACCCATTTAAACCTACCCTTATAATGATCAAATAAATGTACAAAGGATCCCCACGAATGGTTCTAACTACCAAAAGCATAAAAAAAACCATCAAGACTTACCAATCAAGTTGCAAACTCTTCAATTCTCCAACACTTTACAACTCTCCAAGACTTCCTAACTTACTTCACCCACGGCTATCACTTGAGCATACATACAATTCAACATCTTCCCAAGGTTTAAGCTAGCTTTACATGAGAAGGAAGAAGGCCAAAAGAACAAGAAACTAGTTTGTATAAAGAAGCCACCAACGAAGGAAGGAGGAAGGCACACCAAGGGAGGAGGAAAACAAGGTTTCGGATGATGCAAAGTAAAAACCAACTTTCACTTTGTTTCCTTTAAAAGAAGAGTCGTAATTGACAAGGAAAACTCAAGCATAAGTGATATTTTAAAACTAATTTATTGACTTCAAGCATAAGGAGTGTCGTAGGTGTTGATAATTGAAGACAAAACTCATTAATTACAAAGGGACACTTGGCATTTTAATGAAGAAAAGACAAAATCAAGTTAATCTTAGCTAATTAAGTACTAATCCCAATTAATCTTTCATCCCACTAATGCTAATGGCTCTATAACAATTCTCAAAATAATATATCCAAAATGACAGTACCATTTGGTCGCAATTTCGCACATCAAAATCGATTTGCTCATTACTAGCGATTTTTCCGATTCGAAAATTTCCGGGAATTTTCCCGAATCATTTTTTTGAAAATTACCTAAATTGCCCAAAATTGTAAAACATATGAAAGTCCACTCCCAATAATTGTTCAAACACGAAAACCACATTTTCCATAACAAAAACACATTTAGGCCATTTACCGGCGATTTTGTCGGTCCGGGAATTTTCTCCGAACAATTCCAAAAAAATTCCTATAAATCCCTAAAAATGTAAAACACTCAATGGCGTACTCCAAATAATTTTTCAAATACAATTATCCCATAAATTTCACAAAAGATCTCAATTTGAAACCTAAGCCGGAAAATGTCATGAATGCATGTTTACCATGTGCAAGTGCAACAAACCATCAATCATAGAGGCGATAAGTTGTATGTTCAAGCCGAGATATAATTCAATACTCCTAACCCGTCTCAATTTATGAGAAGACCCTTCCCATCGGAGATGGGATGTTACAATTCTCCCCTCCTAATAAAAATTTCGTCCGCAAAATTTCATATACGGTTGATCAGGAAGGCAGGGGAGTCTTTTCGATTAATAACCTCTGTTTCCCACTGTTTTCACTACCCGACCAAATTCGGTCAATGAATGGAGATCAATACAGTCAATTACTCTTTTTCCCTTTTCAAACTTTCCATGATTTTACTGCTTTCTCATGATTACGCGCAATTCGTCACTTTCAATATCAATAACATATATATCGGATCCTAACAATATTTCCAATTCTATCTATGAAACACTTTGTGAATCCGAATCATCTTTTAGGTTTTAGCCTAACTTACCAATCCATAATTCTATTCACACCCCAATCACATAGAGGCCCCTCATCACGACTTCAATTTCTCTTAACTACACCTTTATTTCCATCTAAGTACCTTTTGGCCGAGGCCATACCCTTCAAAATATTTCATTTATCGCTTATCAGATTTCGTTATTATCAAAACACAAATCTCATGAGATTTATAACCTCAGTGTGAATCAATTTAACTCATTGTCACCATCTTAAATTACTTAACCTATCACTTTATTGCCCTCGATCACATAATATAGGGATAACGACTCCTTTTCGACAAGAAGACCCTTATATCCTTTTGAATGGTGACACCAATATAATGATTGTCATGCCATAATCCCTTTGCACTATACATCAATTTCATATCCCAACGAAATCCAAAAATACCTGTTGGTTAATCACACATGTCATCGTTCACTTTGACAGACTATACCATCAATTGCTTTTCCACAATACTTTTACTAGAACATAACACTTCGATTGGTTCTTGTGCTTTCTCGAACCATTCACTTATAATCATTTGATTTCTCATTCTAACCTTTCAATTACTCTTTCAATACGCTCTTGCTAGAACATAAGGCTTCAATCATTTCTTACGTTTTCACTAACAGTTCCCGTAATGCGTTTCACCCATATTTCTTAATTTGAACTATACCTATCACTTTCCTCAACAATTGGAATTATCTTCAGTTCCTCAATACTGTTTACAATTTCTACATCCTCACTTCGGGTTTTGTCAATTCGTTTTGATGCACACCTACTTTGAAATTCCCATAACTAATAATGCTTTCTTTTGCCCCTTTTTGTCAGTTCGACTATTAACACTCAATAATACACTAGATTTGATAACCTTATTACCCTTATTACCCGAATTTTGATCTTCTGCAATTGAATTTATTTATCTATTTATTTATTTCTTTGCTCAATCCCTTGAATTGCACCATTAGCTTAGTTTGGAGTAATCAGCCGCTGAATCCTTTTCAAATCATTCAAATGCACGAAATAACTCAATCGGTATCGATTTGCATATTCATAGACATCTCCAAACTATTTCTATACGATTAATATCTCCAAGCTTTTAGGCCACACTCAGTGTAACAAATTTCAAATCATCAATCATAATACCGCCCGTGGAATCATATTTATCCCAAGGTGCATAAAATCACTTTATCCAATTTCTATAAATCACATCAGAACCTTTACTGGAACACTTCAATATAGATAGTAAATTCTTCAAATGTCTCCTTTAAGATCATCAGTCATCACATTCACACGTTTTCCTCAATTATTCTTGTCAATTTGCTAAAACTAGAAAATCTTTGACAATTTCTGATCGCATCCAGCATTCCGTTACACATATCTTTTGAACTTTCACATTTTATCAATACCTATATCTTGATTAATTCTCCTAATATCCCATGTTCGCATACTAATTCATCCCTTATTTCACTCTTATGAAACTTGCATGATAATCAATTTCCTCACCTACCAATTTATCTATTTCTTATACTTATATCCATTATCCACTCCAAACACAATTGAGACATGTTCCTTACCTAAATTTCTCTATATAACTCGATTTATTCACGGTAGATCACTCACTGGCGTGAATACACAATCGTTATATCGACCTCGTACTTTCAGAATATAACTACACAAAGTAGACACGAACCTTTAATCCCCTTCAACTTCGCAATTAATATTTCCTTAATATTCAGTAATTCTCTTACATAATCAGAGTCACCTCATTAACATAATGAACACTTTTTCAGTAGCATATTTTATCTCTTACGATTGAGTCTCGCTAGATTTAATCTGATTCATAAAACTTTATCAATCAACTATTTTCATCACTATATAGATATACATATCAATTCTCTTGATACTTCACGAAGATCAATCTCTGAAGAGCACTTAAACAATTTCTTTTCCTCTACTATCTTGCCATACATCACCATAATCATCACATCTTATCGACAATATATCTCTATATTCCCATCAATTTGCCGTTAATAGCTCATACTGCTAAGAACACCTTAATTGCATTTAATTCTCGATAACCATTCTCTTATTGGTACCAATTCTCGATCATGGGGACCTTATTATATTCATGTTCCTCATGTTATTTCCTCAAGCTCATTACCGATGCTAACATCTTTAACTGTCTCACTTCTTTCTCAATTAATCAGTACAAGTATTCTCATGCCTTACTCTAACTCATTTTGCACTTGAGCTACTGGCATTATAATCAGAGCTTATGTAATAGACCACCAATTATCCATTAACTCATCAATTGCAGCTTAACATTTTCACTTACCATAGGGCGCCCATAATCAGGTGTGCATTTACTTAGACAGATCAATTAAACCCGAACAACTTTTTCATCTACTAATTTCATTGTCTTACATTTCAATCCTTTCATTATTGCATTATACCCATATATTTCCGCACTCAAATCACTATCACAGATATGAAATCATTCTTGATTTTGCACTTAATATATTTTGACTTCTAATCACCAATCCTTATATATAACACTCATCATGGTAATCAATCCCAAATGTAACTTCTCTATATCATAGAACACTTTATTGTCATTTACCTTATAAATTGGAAATCTTACCATTGTCACATCTCTATTTTCCTCTATGAATTCACAACTTCAATGATATACCCAATATAACTCTAATATTGTATTTCACAAGATATCCGTCAATACTAGTACACTAACTATTCATCTGTCTGGTCGAACCATACACTTTTTCTTATTTTGCGATATCCATTTCTTCCTTTTATCACATTCTAACACATTATTCTTTTTTTCTCATTTTTTTTGAACCGCTTAAACGACTGAGTCATACTTATGCGACTTACTCATATACTACATCGGGATCCTTGTCACGCTCGCCGTGACATGACTTAAATGTACGTAACTTGACACATTTTTTTTTGTTCAGAAAGCCCATGTAAGATTGTACTTTTGGGCTCTGATACCACAAATGTAGCATCCCACTCCCACGAGACCCGAACTCGACATCGACAGTGATATCCGAGCTCGCGACCATGAGGGTGGTATGCTAGAAGCGATCAATCTGATTTAAAACTTGGTAATATATATAAATTTTTTAAAACCCATCGAGTGCGCAAATATCAAGAATAATTTGGGTTCGCTCTAATCTGTAAATCATTTTCAATCGTAACATTATTTCGTAATCAAATTACAATACAACATTAATCAATCGGCACTCAAAGAATACCAAACGAATCTTGCGGAAATACAAGTTTACATATAATTCAAAAGACACAAATGCAGACGTGAACCGATCCCGACCTTAACTCGACTTGCAATCAAGACTATACTCCTGCGTCTAACGGGTACTCTTCGATCCCTGAAAAATATTTGTAATGTTGGATGAGTTTATAACTCGGTGAAACCATCATCGATGGTTCACTCAATTCATGCATATATACACACTTTACCATTTATCACATACAATCATAATTCACAAATGTAAGGCGCGACGCCTTTCATACGATCCACATTTAATCATACCATATATGCAATGCACATGAGACCTTTCCATTTTCATTACGTTGTTGTGGATGCAAGGCCCGAGCTCAATAACGGTGAGCCAGTGGCTCGAATTTCGTTGGGCTTGAAGCCCGATACATTGAGCCCGAGGTTCGAATACGTTGGACCCGAGGTCTCGTGCATCGAAAAAAAGCTCATATACGTTAGGCGTGATATGCCCCGATACGGGTCGCCCGGTCACAATCGCTTTTATCTCGATCATACCAATATGCATGAATGCATATGTTCCAATTTCCATTTACATTTCATGCCATTTCCTATTCCTTCTGACCTTTGGTCCGGTATGTCAATCATATCATTTTCAATTTATTGCATTGATGCATCATAATCATTTACACATAATAGCACTTCAATATCACATTTCCAATATTTCGGACACCCATGGTCCGAAATCAATCAAAATCAAACACACATAAACCCTCCATTATCTCCACATGGCATCAATGCGTCATATTAAACACACATAGATTGAGAAACCAACTAGATTACTCACCTATTACTTCCGAGCTATTGTCGGGAAGTCTCTGCAACGTCCGTAGAACGACGTTCCAACTGAGCCTCTATAACAATAGAAATGAGCACACATTACCAACTGTATAATTAGAAATATCAAACAATGCACATGGAATAAGTAAAACGTGTATAATGCATGTTTATGGCATTTCCGGCCCTAATCCAAAATTTTCCCATAATAAAATCCGTCTAAAAAGTAGAAACCTATTGGCACTGACGGTGCGCAATTCGGATCTCTATAGGTCCCCAATTAAACAAAATAGTGATTAAAGGCACTGCTACCGGGGCCACGTCAATTTCCGTCCAAAATTCCCAATTTCTCACAAAATGAAATTAATATCTTACAAATCCGATGCCTCAAGAATCAGGTCAATCGGACGTCGGATGGAAAAGAAATTGACAAAAGAAACAAAAAATCACAAAATACCAAATAGCAAATAATAATAATAAAAAAAATCAGCCTCGCGTGCCGACTGATCCGCCTCAAATGCTAGCTAGTAGGCGTCGCCCTAGCGATGCCGTCCCTCCGAGCCTCATTCCTTTTTTTTTCCTGATTTCTAAACCAACTTCCAACATCCATAGCTCTTAGCACACAATTCAGAAAAATACAAATCATACCTTGTTGGAAAGATCATAAAAACCTCTACAATTCTCAAGAAGACCATAAAAATCAATTTCACCCCTAAGGGTGTCAAAAATCCCTTCAAAGCTACTGCCTACTCAAATCCCATTAAAACAGACAGTACATTGCAAATTCCATAACTCTCAGATTCGTCAGCCAGAAATTACCACATAAATATGCTCAATAAGTTCACAATGTCATCTACAACTTTCATGAACAACACAAAATCAAATTCCATACTAACTAGGTCAAACAATTCAACAAAGAATCAGTCTACTGAAATCAACCAATCTGGACAGTAATTTTCCAAACAGTGATTCTCTTAGCACAAAAGTCACAAAATTCACTACCTTATATCCCTGAAAAGATAAGATCTCAAACTTCAATTTTCATGAAGAACTTAAACTCCAATTCGATTTCTAAAAATTTCAAAACTGTTATGGAAGCTACTGTCATGATCAGCCATTCACAACCTAGTTTAGGTTCAGTTTTTGCAAAATCATAACTCCCAAATCTGACATTAAAAAATTACATGCCATATATCATTTTCAAGATAATTCCTTCCTCTGAAACTTTACAGAAGATCACTCACACCAATTCAGTTCACATAATTTGCTAAAATTACTTCCAATCCGCAAGCTCACAAACTCAACACTTAGGCTAGGTTTCATCAAAATGCTCAAAACCAGTCAATAGTAATCAGTTCTTATCTCCCAATATACAACTCGAAAATTAGCAAGATCAGTGGAAATGGAAAGGTAACTCATTATGATACAACTTTCATGAAGACCATTTTTCCTAATTCCATCTCAATTAATTTAGAAAAATCAGCAAAATAATCAGGTCATATATACGGGTACTGTTTATAGACCCTACAAACAGAAACTTTCCATGCAAAGATTCACCCTTCTAACATTACAATTTAACATCACCTATTTCACACAAAGTTGAAGCCAACATCCCAAAGTTTCATTGGGAACAAACCTCACCTCATTTGCTCACCTACACAATTAGTTATGATCAACACATTACAATAGGTCAAAGATTCATTTTCCAGCTTTCAACATTAACCTAACTCCTATCACTTCTAATATCAATAACACATCACTAAGCATCCACTTAAACCTCTAATTCAGCCACAAACTTATCACAACATTTATTTGTATACTTAAACAAACTTTGGCAGCACATACACAATTAACTTTCATTACTTTTCCATGCATCTAACCTTGCAAACTCAATCCAAAACCAAGCCAAATCAATGGAAACCTTATTCATTTATTCATCCATACATAAGCATATATTTAAACCCATTTAAACCTACCCTTATAATGATCAAATAAATGTACAAAGGATCCCCACGAATGGTTCTAACTACCAAAAGCATAAAAAAACCATCAAGACTTACCAATCAAGTTGCAAACTCTTCAATTCTCCAACACTTTACAACTCTCCAAGACTTCCTAACTTACTTCACCCATGGCTATCACTTGAGCATACATACAATTCAACATCTTCCCAAGGTTTAAGCTAGCTTTACATGAGAAGGAAGAAGGCCAAAAGAACAAGAAACTAGTTTGTATAAAGAAGCCACCAACGAAGGAAGGAGGAAGGCACACCAAGGGAGGAGGAAAACAAGGTTTCGGATGATGCAAAGTAAAAACCAACTTTCACTTTGTTTCCTTTAAAAGAAGAGTCGTAATTGAAAAGGAAAACTCAAGCATAAGTGATATTTTAAAACTAATTTATTGACTTCAAGCATAAGGAGTGTCGTAGGTGTTGATAATTGAAGACAAAACTCATTAATTACAAAGGGACACTTGGCATTTTAATGAAGAAAAGACAAAATCAAGTTAATCTTAGTTAATTAAGTACTAATCCCAATTAATCTTTCATCCCACTAATGCTAATGGCTCTATAACAATTCTCAAAATAATATATCCAAAATGACAGTACCATTTGGTCGCAATTTCGCTCATCAAAATCGGGTTGTCATCACTGGCGATTTTCGGTCATTCGAAATTTTAGGAATTTTCCCGAATCATTTTTTTGAAAATTACCTAAATTGCCCTAAATTTTTTAAAACATATGACAGTCCACTCCCAATAATTGTTCAAACACGAAAACCACATTTTCCACAACAAAAACACATTTAGGCCATTTACCTAGCGATTTTGCTTATCCGGAATTTTCTCCGAACAATTCCAAAAAATTCTATAAATCCCTAAAATGTAAAACACTCAATGGCGTACTCCAAATAATTTTTCAAATACAATTATCCCATAAATTTCACAAAAGATCTCAATTTGAAACCTAAGCCGGAAAATGTCATGAATGCATGTTTACCATGTGCAAGTGCAACAAACCATCAATCATAGATGCGATAAGTTGTATGTTCAAGACGAGATATAATTCAATACTCCTAACCCGTCCCAATTTATGAGAAGACCTTCCCATCGGAGATGGGATGTTACATATCTGTCATACCAATTGCATCATAGATAGCCGACATTACTAAAATGACCTTGGGTTTACCCAACAAGCCACCTTAGATCAATCGGCAGGTATCGTTCATACCAGTTACATCACAGGTGCAATTATCGACTAGAGCTATCAACTCGTGATGTATGCACACATATTGGGTTATCAACTCTTGATGCACGTACATCTGATGTACACTACCCAATTTCGCCTCTGTCTACGTTAACCTTGAGTTTACTCAACAAATCGACGCTTCTAGTGAAAACCGACCCATTAATCCGAAAATCTTATTTGCATGGTTCGAACATATCCGTATAGAGTGAGCTTGGGTTTACCCAACAACCCAAACTCTATAAGAACTCTGGTTCTCCCCATATTAATGGAAGGCGTTAGTTTTCATATTTTGTGTGAGGGATTTCAAGCTCTGGTCTCATCTTCCAAGCTGTAGGATTATAGTCACCATGACTATATGGAATGATTTAGGGCATTTCATCAATCACATTCAGTCTATACCTAATCATCCATCATCCCACCTAAGCATGTTGTAAGTCGACTTATGCATGTGTAAGTCGACTTATTCTACTGTGTACGTACAAGTCGACTTATACCATTGTGCAAGTCGACTTTTGATACTGTGCACGTACAAGTTGACTTATACCATTGTGCAAGTCGATTTATGTGCACGAACAAGTCGACTTATGCATGTGTAAGTTGACTTATATATGTGGAAATGCTTTCTAATCGGCTAATTTCTCAATCCGTGCAGTTCCAATTCACAATACCAAGTGTAATATACTTTACTTTGATGTACCAATGAAACACTTTCATTGTAGCATGCTTACCATGTATAATCATACTATATACGAAAAACTTGAAATTGATGAATACACTATTAATCTCTTAGATTTCCAAATAATTTTGCGAATACCAAATAATCTTCCTAAGTATTTCTAGGTAGTCTACACTTTATCAAGACTACTTCGGCACTGGTCACTAAATTGGTGACGGCCAAAACAATCAAGACAAGGAAATATACTAACGAGACGCTAATGAGACATATTTGACATCCGAAAATTTTTGGAAACCCAATTTCAAGAAATTCAGTTTGGAAAGCATACAAAATCAATGTAACATATTTTTAATCACATTAAAAATGATCCAAGGCATTGGAATCGAAAAATACACAATCAATCACTCCAAACAAAACAGCTCCAGCAACTTTCTCAAAACTGCCATGCTCTGTCTTTTGCTTGAAAAACTCATTGAAAAAATTTCAATAAATTCTGAGAAAATTACAGAGGTTACAAAATTTTCACAAAATGCTCCATGAATTTTTTCAGGATTTATTTCCAACAAAAACTCATCCAACCTCAGCAACAAAGACAATGTAGAATCTGTGTTCCTCAACACAGTTATTCCCATCAGCACACAATAAATTCTCAAAAAAATAGTAAATCACCTTGAAAACATTTTTCCATCCTCATAGACATTCATAAACATCTTAGAGACATGTCGGTGAAAGAAAATCTGAAAATTGTTTTTCTATAATTTATTCTCGAATTTACAAGCATGTCTATTCACGGAATGTACATAAACACAGCAACCAGAACATTAGGGAATAAATTAGCAAAACCATATCAAATCACATTGATAAATTCCTTCCTTCCACAGAAATATTTAAAAACATCTTATGAGCACATCTGGGCAAGAAAATTTAGAAAACAAGATTTCTATACTGATTTCGAATTTAACACAGTCAACATGCATCATCGTCACAACCAATAGGCAGCTCCAACCTTGTTATGATTTCTTCGTTATATACGACACAAGTGGCTCTGATACCACTGTAGGAAAATCCCGGTGTGTACATCACATGTACACGGTGCAGAAAAACAAAAATTTTTATTCCGAGACCTTCCCGAAAGCCAGGATCCATGTGTCTATATAACAATGTCAAACCATAACGACCAAAAGAGACCGTCTCTAACGGTATCCACGCAGAGATCGGAGAACCTAACCGGGGCAAACCCTTTGACCCAGGAATAGCCAGAACAAGGGAAAGAGTGCTAGCTCTTACCTTATTCTTGGAGAGCTCAAGGAGAAACGATGAAACTTGGAGAAGAAAAAGATAATGCCTTGATGAAAGATGAAGATGATGAAGAGCTTGTTAAAGGCTTAGGATTTTAGAAACCCTTTCTTAAACCCAACGATCATCATCCCTTCCTTCTACTTTTTCCATTTGTCTTTAACTAATTAAAGACACATTAAATGCAAAGTGGACTAGCTTTCCACGTTAGGCACACACACACACACACACACACACACACACACACATATATATATATATATAGTTAAGATAAGCCTCCTTCTTCTCCTTCCACGTAAATGATATATATATATATATATATATATATATATATATATATATATATATATATATATATATATATATATATAAATGTCAAGTGGTCCAGTCCACACTGGTTAGGTCCCTAGGGTCCCCATTATGGAAAAATACCAAGACTGCTTTCAAAGAATATCGATGTCGCGATCTCATGGGACATATCTCGATCTCATCAGGATCCATTTAATCCTATTGCTCTCCATATATTGGATCTCTGTCCAAAACTATTTTACTTAATTCTCCGAGTCACTCTTATGCGTGTGACCCATTAGGTTCCTGTTATGTTGACCACTTAGATTAACACTTAATCGAGCAAGTCATGAGCGGTATCTAGCAACACATCATAACCCCCAATTGACCGAAAAGTAATGGTTTGACGAATGAACCTATATTCATCACGGACCATATCCACGAACCTTTCCATAGACAATTACTGTGCAATTCGTCCTTTCACCATGCTATACCCCACTTGGTTATGAGTATGGGCAAAGTGTCAACTCTTACTAGACTGACTACGTCAACTCTAGTCCAAGTGATATCAGTTCTCGCCTGGGACTCATTACTTTATATGTCATTGAAGACACTCTTCATGACATATGAACTCCGGCCAGAGATTTCTAAGTAATGACGCTGACAAGAGGCCATGGGTATCATCTTCTGCTATCACAGAAGTGGTGAATCCTTTATTGGCTACTCAATTACCTTCGAATACCTCAAGTTGTACCTAATCACCACCCTATGAGCGACCTAAGTAATGCAACAAGGAATAGAGTCAAAGCACAGAATCAGTATCCAAGATATCCTTGAGTACCTCAAGTCTAAGGATATTTGCACCATTGCTATGATGAGATTATCACTGACATTAGAATAGGACATCCATGTGATGATCTCATAGCAAGTCATCCAATGTACTTACTACCTCTAGTAAGCATTCACATCTCAACCCTAAACATCTCATATTTACAATTTTTGAGATCCACTGCTTGATCAACTCAAGGAGCTTGAGATGTGCTAGTCTCTCCGGATTACCGATGTCCAGTTTCAGTAATCCTATGACTAGGGATAATTTAGATACTGACATAATTGCACATAATAGTAATCTCATTAGTATGATCACATCATAATTTCCTTCATGCTATGTCATGTACCATGGACTTCATTAATTTGCTTATAGATCAATATCCATTCATCAATAATGAACATCAAATCAATGAAATATGCCTTTCTTTATTTTGTCATAAAGTATGTACACAACTTTGTACAAAACGCACTAAAGGCGATTGCCTTTAGGGCACTACTCTAACAATATGTCCCTTCTAATTATATAAATTGCTAAAAGCAACCTTTGGGTGAACTCATTATAATGTTCAAATGGCTTTGCTATTGTTAATGAAATTTTCTTTCAATTTTTAAAATAGTGAATGTTGAATTGAAAGAAATTGAATGTAGAAAGAATTGGATAAACAGATGATGAATGACACAATCACAAAATAAGAAGAAAAGAACCAAACACTTAAAACTCGAATAGTGCAAACCTTAGGATGAAAACCATCTAAAACCCGAACAATAAGGAATTAGAACCCTAGGATCGTCTACAAATCAAGCAAAAAAACTTTGATCTTAATGAAATCTGTTGACTAGAATTAAAACTATAAGAATTTTAATCCCCATAAATTGCCTTTAAGAGATCATATTAAGTTCTTATTAAAGAAACAAGAGAAAATTCTCACAAAAATTAAAAAAAAAAACATTCAAATTTATTTCTATATTTATGATCCATGAATTACAATAGTAAGATAGCCTTTATAGGCATAAAATCCCTAAGAGCTAGAATCCTAAAAGGAAAAGAAAATTAGAGTCCTAAACAAACGTTCTTTATCAGTGTAACAAGGATTCAAACACTAACTACCAATACTACTTGAATTAAATCCTATTTTAGTGCATATCCTTAATGTCATTAGGAATCATAATCATATTAAATCCTTATTAGATTAGAACCTAACCCCATAATAAATCCTATCCCAAATAGAAACTAAAAACAGCTACAAAATAATACTAACATGCTTCAGGCTTTATAATTAAGTTATAACCCAATTACAATAAAACATGTTGACTAATAACACAAAACAAGCTAAAGCCCTCCCTTAAATATAGTAAAACCTCTATAAATTAATATTGTTGGGATCATGATATTTATTATTTTATAGACATATTAATTAACCGATAAATTAATATTTATTAATTTAAAGAGATTTTGTAATTGATTGAAGTTAAATTTTGATTACATAAAAAGCATTGTATCTTAGAAAATTCATGTTTCATATTAATTGAATGAATTTAAAACATAGATTCATTGTACATAATATTAATGAAAACTAATAAATAATGTTCATTGTTTCTTAATAATTAAGTATTATTCATTGTATTTTTACAAAAACATTCAATGTACATATGTACGTATGATGGAGATAGAAAATATTTTATAAACAAGATAAAAATTTCTTAAAATCACGCCCAACATGGCTCATCATCTAAAAGGTGTCATGAAATAAAAAATAACGGATTAAATATGCAAAAAATTATGTGAGTACAAGAGAGATCATTCGATATGCACTAAAAAAGATTTGCAGTTGTGGCTTGAAGAAAAGTTTCATTTAAAAGTTAGTCAAGATACAAACAACACTAGAATCATATTTCACTAAATTGTCTTAGTTATATTTGTGTAAGTTTATATAATTATTAATTTATGATATTAATGGGACCCTACATTTATATAGGGGTATTTTGAAAATATATTATCTTATCGAAATTTGTTAAATTTTTTGACCCAAGTCGAGACCGGAGAAAAATATTATCTTAGAGAGTTTATTCATTTACTGAGTATCAATTTAAAGAGATTCTACTGTACATCTTAATTGAGGACCTTCCCATCTCAATTATTACAAAGTGACCATAACAGTAATCGACAGGTTTAGTATGTACTCACATTTCTTGGCTTTGAAACACCCATATTCAATAGAGGTAGTGACCAATACTTCATAACGTATTCAAATTCTATGGCATGCGCAAGAACATTGCGAGTGACCACAACCTTGTGCCAATTCTAGCAAGATTTCTATGAACTACGAAGCGTACGACTTTACTTCTCCTTTATCTATCACCCTTAAAGTGAACTCAATCGCTCCTTGGAAACCTACCTTAGATGTATGATAGGTGATTTTCCTAGCAAGTGGTTTACATGGCTTCCTTTAGTAGAGTGGTGGCACAACACAAAAGACCACTCCCCATTCAACACCGCTCCTTTAAAAGTTTTATATGGCTACCCACCTCTAATATGTATCCCTTATCTAGCCAAAGACTCCAATAACCTTGTGCAAGATAGAGAGACAACTATGCAGATAATCAAGTTTCGTCTACAAAGAGCTCAAGAAAGAATGTGTCAACAGGTGAATAAGAAACAAATTAAGAGGGAGTTCAATATAAGGTGCATAATATTTGTTAAACTTCAGCCTTATAGGCAAATGTCATTAGCTAAAAGGTCCAACCATATCGCCTCAATTTTATGGTCTCTTGAAGGTCATAGATGTAAGTAATTAAGACAAAGAGTTTGTGGAAGAGAAAACTTTTTCTCTTACTCGTTTCGTTCATACTGTGGTGCTTATATACAGAGCATACAACCAATGAATAAAAACAAAAACTGTAATAAAAGCAAAAGCTATACATAACAAACTTGCTATAGCCGACATAACAGAGAATGCAGTGTGCAGTGTACGGTTGGTGAGTTGGTGGTGCCTGTAGGTGGCTGCGTTACTGTGTGGTGGTACCTGCTGGCTACAGTCGTGGATTCTACAACCCCTCCTCAAGTTGGAAGGTGAGGAGCCCCAACTTGACAAGGATGGCAGAAAGGATGTGCTGGGGAAGTGCTTTGGTGAAGGCATCAACGAGTTGATATTGGGAAGATAAGTGCGTGGTGTGAAGAAAACCGTCGCAGACAGTGTTGCGAACGAGATGGCAGTTGATATCGAGGTGTTTGGTGCATTCATGAAACATAGGGTTGGTAGAAATGTGCACGGCAACCATGTTGTCACAATGGAGAGGAATAGGGAGTGGAAGATGAAGCTGGAAGTCGCAAAGAATGAAGCTGAGCCATTTAAGTTCGCAGAGGGTGCTGGCCATGCTGCGATATTCAGCTTCAGCGGAGGAGCGGCTGAAGGTGGCTTGCTTCTTGGTTTTCCATGAGATGAGGGAGGAGTCGAAAAAGACACAGAAGCCAGTGAGCGATTTGCGGGTGAATTTACAACCGGCCCAATCCGCGTCAGAGAAGTCATGTAAGGAAGGGGTAGTGGTGACTGAGTAAACCAAGGCTTTGGGGATGGTTCGGGATGAGTATCGAAGGAGATGTAATAGAGCGGTCTAATGAGAATCTCGTGGGAAAGCGGTGAATTAGCTGAGTTGTTTAGTAGCGAAAGCAATGTCGGGATGGGTAAAGTTTAGGTAGAGGAGTTGGCCAACAATACAGCGGTATTTTTCAGGATTAGTCAAGAGGGGGCTATCATCAAGGTCAAGTTTGGTGTTGGGAGGAAGGGGAAAATCAGTGGGCTTCAGGTCGGTTAAGTTGGTGGTAGCCAAAATGTCACTGATGTAGTTCTGCTGAGAGAGGAGCATGCCAGTGCGAGAACGAGCAATTTCCACTCCAATAAAGTATTTCTTTAGGCCCATGTCCTTAATGGTGCATGTGCTATTTAGAAAACACTTAACATCACGGATGAGTGCTTCTGAAGGACTGAGAACTAAAACATCATCAATGTAGATGACTAAAGCGACGAAGTGAGTATCGGTACCTTTAGTGAACAGGCAGTGATCAGATTCCATCTGAGTGAAGCTGAAGTGCGTGAGAGTGGAAGTGAAGGTCTTGTTCCACTGTCGCCCTGCTTGTTTGAGGCCGTAAAGGGATTTGTGTAATCAAAGAACCTCTCCTGGCTGCATTTTGGTGTACCCTTGAGGAGGGGTGATGTAAAGTTCCTCGTCGATGTGGCTGTGTAAATAAACATTGTTGATGTCGCAGTGGTGGACGGGCCACATGTTGGCGGTGGCGATGGCAAGAACGGTGTGGATAGTGGTAATCTTAGCAACTGGAGACAAGACATCGAAGTAATCAACCCCAACTGTTTGCTTAAAACCTTTCACCACAAGGCGCGATTTGCAGTGGGAAATGGAGCCATCGGTGTTGCGTTTGATGAGGTAAACCCATTTCGTTGAGAGAGGGGTCTTACTGGGAGGTAAGGTTGCGGGAATCCATGTTGCGTTATTTTCGAGTGCTTCGAACTCCACCTACATAGACTTAATCTATAATGAGTCATGTTTAGCTATATCGTATGAAAGAGGTTCATGGGCAGTGGAGAGATTAGCCAGAAAGGTAGAATGAGTTTTGGAGAAAGTGAGCTTGGTGGAGTCGATGGACTGGTCAGGAGTGGTGGCGGTAAGGGACACAATCGGGAGATCGGTGACATAGTCGTCCAGGTAAGATGGAGGGTGTCGTGGTCTAGTGCTAAATCGAGTAGGGAATGGCAGTGAGGGAGGTGAGGTAGGCGACGGTGGTAGGTGGGAGGAAGAAGGAGATAAGGGATTGGTGGGTTCTAGAAGGGTTGGTGGATCTGGTATAATAGGCTTGGTGAGGGTAGGTTTTAGGTGACTTGGGCCTGGTGAAGTGGTGGAGTTAGAAGGAATGGGTGTGGGTTTAAAAAGGGGAAGGTTAGGTTGGGTTGTTGTTTGGTTGTAAGGGAATATATGCTCATGGTGTTGGATCGCGTACGGTCTGAGTATTCACAATACACTACGGAAAAGACCATACAACAACATGATGTATAATCGAAAATACCAAGACACTGCAAACGCGAATGCCCTCTACTGGTATCCACACGAGTATGTACGATCCGGGATGCGGTTGTGGTGTGCTAGCATGTCCTGAAACTCTTTCCAAACGTCGCACGATTTTCCTCTTGGATGGTGGCTAGGGTTCATGACAATTGTGTCTTCTATCTAATGAGACCTAAGCTTCTCTATTTATAGAGAAACCCTAATCCCATTGAGGCCCCAATAAGTTTCGACCCATTATATCTCATATAATAAAAGCCCGACAACTTAATTCAATCTAGCCCAATAAATATATCTATATATATTTATTCAATACCTAATAAATTAGGCCCAAGAGAATAATCCCAGATCACATCACTCTTTGTGTGCAACCCTGTAGGCTCATTTGATGTTAGCAATGGGCTTTACCACACTTCAAGGCCCATAAGTCATAAGTGGCCTCTAGCAAGACATTATGACTACCCAAATCAAATGAGGATCGATAATCCAATTTAACTTGTAACCATGGTTATAAGATCAGTCCTTTTGTAACACGATATCAAGATTAATCACAAGGCATGGTACATGTCAACCTTTGATTAATCATAGCTTCTTGATCCCCAAGTTGACTGATTATAACAAATGACGTTGATGACTTGTTGGGCCCCAGATTTCTTTAATTGATGTTATTAAGTATGAATTGTGTTGATTGTATGATTTATTGTTTAGTTTGATTGAATTGGAAGTATTAATGGAAAAATTAAAATTAATTTGAGTATAGTATGGTGTAAGTGGAAATGAAAGAGTAAAAATGTGTAAGGGCAATATGAGAAGATCACTTAGGGTTGAGAGGCTAAAGCATTACATGGAGGGGAAAAATGGTCCTTGTCCATTCCATTTATGCTTAAGTGATAGAATTACAAGAAGAAAGAGTGGAAAGTGAGGAGAGAAAGAGGGAGAGTGGAAGAGAAAAAGGGAAGAAGAAAAGTGGGGTTTAGCAATCCTTGAAGAATTTGGAAGAAATCAAAGCATCATCAAGTAAGTTAAGCTCTTTTCCTTCTTGTTTGGGTTGGATGAAACCCTAATATAGCTTAGCATGTGTAGGAAAATGGTGGTTGAGTGGTTTATGAAAAATGGTTAAATCTCTTAGGGTTGATGATCTTGTTGTGTTTGTTAATGATTTTAGGTTAGAATGAGCTTAGAAATGAAGTATAAGACATGATTTAGGGTTTAGATGTGTTATATTTGAAAGATGGAAGGTTTATGGTTGAATAAAGTGGAAAAATTAAGTTTCGGGAAGTTTTTACCTTCAGACGTCATGCCTGCTTGCCATGGCAGCTGCCAATTTCTCATGGCGACATGCTTTGGTATTTTGGGCATAACTTTTGCTGTAGATGTCCAAATGAAGTAATTTTTGATGTGTTGTAAACTAGAGACATAGGGATACAAGTTTTGTGAAAAGATGAAGTTCTGAATCAGTCTCTAAGATTCTTTAATTTTGGATGGAATTTGAGCATAGAATTTTTGTTTCAGCTTTAGTTATAGTTTGAATTGTTAAAGTATGACCTTCCGATTTCTACACCAAATTGATTGGAAATTTGGTTGTTTGGTTAAGGAAATCAAGTGAGGCAAGAGGAGCAGGAGGATCAAGAGGAAAGGCATTCCTAAGCAAGTATAAGCAAGGAACTCAAGGTGGGTACATGTTTATAATAGAGTAAATAAGTTACTCATTGTTTTGTTCAAATCAAGAAAGATTTAATGATTTAAAATTTGCATCATCAATTTTGCCTTAATTGCTATTGTGATATGATTATATGTTTGCTATATGATTTGCACTCATGATTAATAAAAAGGTTTAAAAAGGGTTTTCTCTTTTCAAGAATTCATGCTCATGAAATCATGTTTTCCGAAATGTATGAAAAGCAAGTTTACAAGCAAGTGCCAGTTTGGCAAATCGAGTTTACAAGACTTTGAATCATGCATGTTATGTGGGTTTGTGATAGTTCCTCAAGAACTGTCACGTGCACGTTGACTCATGAAAAGGCTTCTCCCGCCTGCCCGCTAGTGGCACGGAGCTCCCCACAAGGACTCCTTCAAGAAACTACGACGACACAGGACCATCTTGATGGGAATGTGTAGTGCGTCATGAACCCGGACTAACCCAAACCATTATGCTATGCTTATGTGTTGATGATTTGTTATCATGTTTCATGCATTCATGTTTTGAATTCTATTCATGAATTGTTATAAACCAAGCATTTCGAGTTGATGACTCTCACATGCTCAATTACTATGATCTCAAAGTGTACCACGGCAATGAGTTATCTTTTAAATATGTTTGCTTATTTCTGTATTATAAATGTGTTCCTACGAGCTTTATAGCTCACCCCCTTTACCCTCCCCATTCAGGTGACAAGCAAGAGACCGAGTAAGTCAAGGGTTATAGCATCACTCCGATTTATTATGTTTGTGTATTTTTAAGATGTACTTTTGGAAGACAAGGCTTTAGTTTCATTTCGAGCTCGAATAGTTCAAGTGTATTTTTGTACTTTTGAAACTTGAACTCAAAGTTTGTAATTTGGTTTGAAATGTTATTAAAGCTTTGTAAAACTCATCTCTTGGTTATCAATGAGATATGGATGTTTTTGTTCCAAATCTTTTGCATTGAATCATTTAGAGTTTGCTTGAGTGTATCTTGTTGAGTTTTGGGTTGGATTGATTAAATAAAATGAGAGAAAGTTTCAGGTAGGTTTTCTGTGGGCCGAATGAGGCGTTCGCCGCGACGAGGCCGTATGCTCGCAGCGGCGGAGCTGCATGCGCGAGTTCACCGCGGCGAGTGTTGCTTTGCTCGCTGCGGCGAGGATTCTTTCGCTCGCCACGGCGAGGGCTCAATTGCTCGCTGCGGCCTAGCTTCCTAGAGGTCTCACCGCGGCGACGTCCGCTTGTGCTTCCGAGGGAGTTCTTTCTTCTTTTAACTTTTATGTTTCACCTCACGCACCACGCACCGCACTTCCATGTCTGATGTTAGGCTCCGAAAACGGGGTCCAACATGTTGTAATGGCTCAATGGTAAGAGGCGTGCTGCTAGAAAGCAACAAAACCGTGAGGTCAGGAGATCGAATCCTGGCCAAAGCGGACAATACTGATTAGTGTTGTGGTCGCGTGCAACCTTGAAGTACGTGTGGCCTCTTCACCACGGTACGCAAAACACGGACCCAACATTAAAAGGCGTCTTTTAATGTTGGGCCCGTGTTTTACGTATCGGGGCTTGGATCCCCCGAGTACTTCAAGTTTGCATGCGATCACAACCTTAATTAGTATTGTCCTTTTGTCAAGATTGAACCTCGACTCGAGTTTGCAGTTTAGAAGACGCCTTACCATTAAGTCATTTGGCTCAATGGTAAGAGGCGTGCTGCTAGAAAGCAACAAAACCTTGAGGTCAGGGGTTCGAATCCTGACCAAAGAGGACAATACTGATTAAGGTTGTGGTCGCGTGAAAACTTGAAGTACTCGGGGGATCCAAGCCTCGGTACGCAAAACACGGGCCCAACATGACTCCTCATCAATTCATTTGAGCACGGCCATACCTTTCTTTAGTCACACTTGTCAAGAGGCCCAAATGATATCTCTTTCATTTAAGAGAGGTACAAATCCCATCTACGTCATTCGCATCCCTCCGCATGATTCATTTGATGTCCAATATAAGACCACTTGTTATTCGGTTAAGAATAACTTCGTTTAATATCAAAACACCAAATTCCTCATGTAGGGAACCATGATGACTTCATGTCAAAGGACTAAAGTCAAACCATATTAAGAATCACTAATGACATGAAACCATGTAGTATTTTTTATGTGGGTCGGTCCAATATATGTTCTCTAACATATATCTATGTTTCTGATTTGATATCTCATATCCATGATCAGTAAAACATGATCATCAACAAGAACACATACTAGCCTTAATTCATTATTGTTCCACCAATAATGATCGACCAGGGACAGTCTAGAATAGTCTTATAACGCTTATGGTTTTACTATCAAGTCACATACTTGATGACATAAGTCTAAAACCATTCATGGAATGTAAATCACATTACATAAATGAAATACATGCATATATGAAAGGAATACCTCATAATATATTATTAACAAGTCATAATGTTAATACATGAATCACAACTATTCATTAGCCTAGGGCACACTACTAATAATCTCCCACTTGCACTAGGCCTAATCGATCAGATATCTAATACTCATAGACCTCGTATGACTCTCATGTTTAGGCTGTGGAAGAGGCTTAGTAAGTGGATCGGCAATGTTGTCATCTGTGCCCACTTTGCATATCTTCACGTCTCCTCTCCCAATGATCTCTCTAATCAGATGGAAACATCTGAGTATGTGTTTGGATCTATGATGCGAGTTTGGTTCCTTAGCCTGTGCTATAGCCCCATAGCCCCATCATTATCACAATAAAGGTCTATAGGACTTGCAATGCTAGGAACAACTCCAAGCTCAATAATGAACTTCCTGATCCATATAGCTTCCTTAGTTGCATCCGAGGCAGCAATGTACTCATCTTCAGTTGTAGAATCAGCAACAATATCTTGCTTTGAACTTTTCCAGCCCACTGCACCTCCATTCAAACAAAACACAAAACTTGATTGCGATCTAAAATCATCTATGTTAGACTGAAAACCAGCATCAGTGTAACCATTTACAACGAGCTCTCCTTCAAGTCCTCCATAGACTAGGAACATATCCTTAGTTCTTCTCAAGTACTTAAGGATATTCTTAACTGCTATCCAGTGACTCTCACCATAATTTGATTGGTATCTACTTGTTATGCTTAAAGAATATAAGACATCTGGTCGAGTTCATAACATGGCATACATGATAGATCCAATCGCAGATGCATATGGAATCTTACTCATGCGCTCAAGCTCTTTACCTGAAGTAGGACAATCCTTCTTAGAAAGCTTGATTCCATGTGACATAAGCAAGAATCCTCTATTGAATCTTGCATCTTGAACCTTTCAAGATCTTATCTATGTATGTACACTGACTTAGGCCTATAAGCTTTCTTGATCTATCTCTATAGATGTTAATGCCTAAAACATAGGCAGCCTCACCTAAGTATTTCATTGAGAAATGTTTCCTTAACCAAATCTTGACACTCTGTAAGGTTGGAATATCGTTTCCAATGAGTAGTATGTCATCAACATATAAAGCTAAAAAGACAACAACACTCCCACTAACCTTTTTGTAGACACAAGGTTCATCTTCATTCTTGATGAATCCAAACTCTCTGACAACTTCATCAAAACGAAGATTCCAGCTTCTTGATGCTTGCTTCAATCCATAAATGGATCTTTGAAGCTTACACACCTTTCTCGAATTCTTAGGATGAACAAAACCCTCAGGTTGTATCATATATACATCCTCAAGTAAGTTTCCATTAAGGAAAGCCATTTTGACATTCATTTGCCATATCTCATAATCGTAGTATGCAGCTATGGCAATAAGAATTCTAATGGATTTGATCATGATCACTGGAGAAAATGTCTCATCATAATCAATTCCATGAACTTGTTGATAACCTTTAGCAACAAGTCTTGCTTTATAAGTGTGCACATTTCCATCCATGTCGAGTTTCTTTTTGAAAACCCACTTACATCCAATGTTCTTCAAGCCATCAGACAGATCAATCAAAGTCCAAACTTGATTGTCATACATGGATTGCATCTCTGCTTTCATGGCCTCTAACCATTTAGCAGATTCTGGACTTTCCATAGCTTCTTGATAGGTTGTGGGCTCATTATGATCGATGATCATCACATTATCATCATCAGTAACGAGAAATCCATATCTCTTGGTCTCATGACGAATCCTATCAGATCTACGTAGGCCTTGTGTTGTTGAAGGCTGCTGATCAACAGCTTGTGAGCTCGCTTCAATCTCCTTTTCAGGCTCAATGTCATTTTGTGAAACTTGAATTTCTTCAAGTTGTACTTTACTCCCACTGTTTCCGTTGGAAATAAATTCCTTCTCTAAGAAAAAACCATTTCGAGCAACAAACACTTTGTTCTCTGCTGGGATGTAAAAGGAATATCATTTAGTTTCCTTAGGATATCCCACAAAATAACATTTTTCAGATTTGGGTGCCAACTTATTGGCAATTGGAAGCTTCACATAAGCCTCACAAACCCAAATCTTCAGAAAAGATAAATTGGGACGCTTCTCAGTCCATATCTCATAAGGTGTCTTTTCTACAACCTTTAAAGGAATACGGTTCAATATGAAAGCTGCTGTTTCTAAAACATAGCCCTATAAATATTTTGAAAGATCAGTTTGACTCATCATTGATCAAACCATATCTAATAGAGTTAGATTTCTCCTTTTAGAAACAACATTCCATTGAGGAGTTCCTAGAGGAGTCAATTGTGAAACAATTCTACAATCCTTAAGATAATCATCAAACTCTTGGCTTAAATATTCACCTCCTCGATCAGATCGAAGGATTTTAATTATCTTGCCAAGCTGATTTTGTACTTCATTCTTATACTCCTTGAACTTTTCAAAAGATTCAGATTTGTGCTTCATTAAATAGACATACCCGTATCTACTGAAGTCATCTGAAAAAGTAATGAAATACAAATAACCTCCTCTCGCTGAAATGCTAAAAGGACCACATACATCGGTATGTATAAGGCCCAATAACTCATTGGCCCTTTCCCCTTTACCTGTGAAGGGGGCCTTTGTCATCTTTCCCAGTAAACAAGAATCACATGTCTCAAAAAATTCAAAAGAATCAATGAATCCATCTTGATGGAGTTTTGAAAAGAGTTTTTCATTTACATGGCCTAAGCGACAATGTAACATCCCATTACTAGAGGGAAGGGTAGGATGGTTAATGTGAGTAATGAGAGTTAGAGATGCACTTCCATGTTCATGCATGATATGCCATACACTTACACATAAATAGTGAATATATTTCCACATGAAAATAATTGTACATGCATTCATAAATAATTCCGGGTATAATTGGAAGGATTTGAGAATCTTGAATGTTATTACATTGAAAATTTTATGAGTTAGTGAAATCTTGATATTTTGAATTTTAGTGGAATTAGTGTATTTGTATATGTTGGTGAAGTTATGGAGTATTGAAGAACATATATTTATAGTAGGGAAAAGAAATAAATTAAATAAAGATTTGTAGATAGTTGGGTTGTAAAGATGATTGTTGTATTGGTAAGAGAGGAACTAAATGGAGTTAGTTCAAAAGAAACTAAGTTGGAACTTGGGTATTAAGAAAGTGACATGTGTCACTTAGACCTTGTACTCTAGCTAGGAGTAGGTCACTATTCCTTGAGAGTTGACAGGTTAAGTCTTGTCCAAGTCTCTTCTTTATTCTCATATTTCTAAAACTTCTCTCTTCGAAACACAGAATTTTCCATCAAAATATCTTCTCAGGGACTTCTGTGTTCTTCCTTTCTTTCACAAACCTTACTTTGCCATTTGTATCATCTACTCTAAGAAAAAACTAGAAGTTGATCATTTCACTCAGTGAAGTACGAAAATTTTGGTTGAGATTAGGGCTTGTAGATTTTGGAGTTTTCAGCAGGTAAGTGTTAGAGAAATCCCTTGCAGTCAGGGATTTGTGAAATAAAGTTGATAAATTACTGTCATTTGCATAGAAAATGTACTTTATGTGTTTGTTCTTAAATACTGGGTAGTTGGGGAGAAATAAATTAAGTTATAGTGTTAAATTAGTTTTTGAGAAAACTTTTGGTGTTTGGTGACGTAAAGTGTTGAAAATTAGAAAGTCTGGAAAATTTCTCATTGAGTACGTTTCAGTATTTTAGCCATAACATTTTTTGTGGTTGTCCAAACGAGATGATTCTTAATTCGGAGTAAATTAGGAATATATGGCTACAATTAGTATGAAGACATCGAATTTCAGTTATGTCTCCAAGAATCTCAAAAGTTGTCACGAAGTTGAGAACTGGGTGCAGGATGTTGAGAGTTGAACGAAAATTCATGTTCCAACTTCGGGAGGAAATTTGGACCTGATTTAGGTAGATTCTAGCAAAGTTGCCTTCTTCAAAGTTGTAGATAATTCTTTTATCTTTCCAACAGTATAAAGTTCATAAATTTTGGACATCTGAGTCAAAATCTATGCGTCTTATAAGTAGAGACATTATGGACGCAGTAAAAATGTATTTACGAAAGCGCATTTAATGACAATAGGCGAATGAAAGCGATTTAAAGAAAGCGGGCGCACGAAAGGCATTTAATGAAAGCAGACGCATGAAAGTAGACGATGAAAGCAGACGATAAAAGCAGACGATGAAAGCAGATTTAATGAAAGCAGATGAATGAAAGCGAGATGAATGAAAGGCATAAATGAAAGCGATTTATGAAAGTAGACGATAAAAGCGAGCCTAAACCGAGACGCAAAAACAAGCTGTACTCTTTTGGTCATAACTTCTTCTCTAGACCTCCAAATGACCTGATTTTAAAAGCATTGGATTCTTAACACATTTATTTATCTCTACACAAAAAGTTATGGTCTTTGGTATTAAATTGGAAACAATTGACTGAATCAAAGTAAGGGTACCGGTGGAAGGAGTATGAATTGGATATTTTACTGAATGTATTTCAGTATTTTAATGATATCTTGTTCTATAGGATTCCAATTGAGGTGATTCTTGATTTTTAGTGAATTAGAGTAATAGGGCTACAAATCATATGAAGAAGTTGAATCTCGATCTAGTCTCTAAGGTGTTCATTTTCTGGATGGAAGTTGGATATAATACACTGTTTTGGAGAGGAATAGTCCGAAAATGTTTGAGGCATATCTTCCAAATTACTGAACCGAATTGAGTGAAATTAGAGGCGATGGAAAGATACAAGATAGAGGAACACTTTTCTAGAAGAGAGTGAGCTCAAATTTCACAAGTTTTGCCTCCTGATTGAATGTGAACAGTAAACCCGAAAGGGTATTTCAGAAAGTCCGAAAGTAAACCAGTGACAAACGAATTGTGATTTCAATAGTTCTAGAGAGGCAGAAACCTAAGTGTTAGTCATGCTTAAATGAATTTTGGTGTGGGATAGTTTTGAGAAGAATCAAAGAGCGATACCCGAGATTTATCATAAACATGCATTGTACATAATACATCTCATACATGTGCATTGTTGAACACTCTTAATGGTGCAAATTTTGATATCATGTATGCTATTTGTTATAGAGGAGCAACTGAAACGTCAACTTCCAGACATTGCTGGATCTTCCAGGCGTTAGCTTCGGGAGCAACCAGTGAGTAACCTAGTTGGTTCCTCAATTTCTGATTGTTAAATGCCCTGTGTGAACTGATTTCAATTGTGAATTGTATGATTATGCGAATGATTAAGATTGAAATGCCTGCTTTTGACAAATTGGATGTGACTGATACATGATTCTGAAAATTGGAATAAATAGGTTTATACAGCCATATGACTGCGAATTATTGGGCATATGCATTTCATACATAAATGCATGAACAGATAACGGACGTTGTGACCAAAGTCGCCATTAATACTGAAAAGAGCCTTGAGCTCGAATACTGTCACTGAACTGAGCCTCGAGCTCGAAGGGAGTTAGTTCATCCTGCATGAGGGCTCTCCTACTCCCTAGATGCGTCTACTGATCACTGTCACTGAACGAGCGCTTAGTCACAACACTGAAATAAATTGGAAAGGAGTCACATAAGCATAGCATACAATTGTGTTATCTGATTGGTGATTATTACTGAGTGATGTGATGGCATGAGAAATTGCAACTGATATATATATATATATATATATATATATATATATATATGATTTTTTTAATGTTACTGTGATGTGCTGTATGTAATTTGTGTAATGCATGAATTGAGTGAACCATCGATGATGGTTTCTCACTGAGTTCGCAAACTCACCCAACATTGCAAATATTTTTCAGGGATCGACGAGTACCCCGTTAGACAAACGAGAGTATGATTACTGCAAGAGAGTCAGAGTTTGAAGTCGGGATCAGTTTCACATCTGCATTTGAGTCATTCTGATCTATATGTAAATTTGTATTTCCGCAGATTAGTACTGTTATTCCAGAGGGCCCCAATTGATTAATATTATATTGTAATACGATTGCTAAAATAGTATTTTGAATGAAAATGTTTTCGTATCGTGGGCCCAAATTGTTTACTGATATGCGTGCACTCGATTGTTGTAAGAAAAATGTCTTACTGAGTTTCTGAATGGATTTGACTGCTCTAGTGTACCACCCTCGTGAGGCACGAGCTCGGATATCACCCACGATATCGGGTTTGGGTCTTGCGAGAGTGGGATGCTACATTTGTGGTATCAGAGCCCAGAAGTACAATCTTATATGGGCATTCTGAAATATGGGTCAAGTACATGCATTTAAGTCATGTCACGGCAGACAGTGACAACTGATCCCCAGTCTAGTATATGAGTCACATGTAGGAGCCTGTACCAATTGTTTCAGTCATTAGAATTAGTGAGAAAAATGATGATATGTTAGAATGTGATAAAAAGGAAGTTGTGTATACCATGGAATTAGAAAAAGGTATATGATTCGATTTGATAAATGAAGATTAAGTGAACTGGTATCGGTGGATACATTATGAAATACGACATCCATGTTATACCGGGGGTATATCCTTGAATGTGGGATAAATATGAATACATAGCTTTGGATTGATAAAGGAAATAGAGAGATATGTTAGAAATGGCAAGATTGAAAGTGTATAAGCAAAGTGGGCGAGAATAAACTGTTCTGTGATATGTGAAAGCTACGATTGGGTTTGATTTCTGTGATGAGAATAATGAATAAGGGTTTAGGACTTTGAGTCAAAATATGTGAATGGGAAATCAAGACTGATTTTTACATCTATGATTTAGATTTGATTGTGACCATACACGGGTATGACGAGATAATGAGAGATTGGAATGTAAGACAATGATAATGGTAGATGAAATAGTTGTCAAGTTTCAGTTGTTTTGCCTATGAGAACGCACATCTGATAATGGGAACGCCATGGTAAGTGAATATATTAAGCTTAATTGTATCATATGTGTGGAGATAATATCAGAATTAATCGGTGAGTTAGTGGAGAACCGCCAGTAATAGTTTTTATAGTTTAAAGTTCATTATGAGATAGAATAAAGAGTGAAAGTGCTTATAGTGCTCAATTGGGAATAAATTGAAATTGTTATCTGTTTAAATAGAATAGGAATCGATCTTAGCATACTCCTCTCGAGCGAGGACAAGTGCAAAAAGGAAAGTGTTATCAAAAATCAAATGAAATCAAGGTATCCTTAGCGTAAGTGACTAATTGGTGAGATGTTCTACATCTGTCTCTGGATAAGATGAAATGATTTTGGTGGTATATACTTCACTGAATTTTTTTTAAAGGATGTCCTGAATTATATGATTTGAGGCATAATTGATCTTTATAGGATTTTATGAGTTATAGTTAAAATTGATTTTTCTCTTAAGGTATTGTAAATGGTTGACAAGATATGTGACGAGGGTTGATGAGTAGGAATTTCGGAACGGTATTGATGAAAGTAGTAAGAAATCTTCTTTTAAAAGAAGAGTTTCCCTGAATTGGATTAAGTCGATCAGATGATTACAATTGAAAATCTAGTGATGAAAGGACAAATTGGAGATAAATTTGAGATAAACGAAAAGTCGTTATTGGGAGTCTTGATCCTAGCGGAGATTCAAGCGTAAAAGATAGAATCTGCTTCTGAGAAGGTATGTACTATGTTAATGTACAGAATTCGATTATGTAATAGGATTATTGAACAGTAAGGAGACATTGGTCGTGAATTCAAGGAGAAAATCGGTTCATGAATATTTGTGTCAATATGTTCGTGAAGCATAAAGTCGATATGATGAATGTGTTATTCAACCCAGAGAGTAAAGATTGCTAATGAATTGAAATTTGTGGAGAAACTAGTGTAAAGGAATATGTGTCAGAATACGTTATTATGAAACTGAGAAAAGTATAAGAGAATTGTTCCTTTTTGGAGAAATTCGATATTTTTTAAAGAGTTAGGAAAATCAATCATGAGTATAAGGAATTTTGGGTCGTAATTGTCAGAGATAACAATGCCCTGACAGTACTATATTATTAAAGAGTAAGTTGTCTCAATCGTATTGGAATTGGATAGTGACTATGATCATAAATGATATATCAAATGCATTTGGAGAGTAAAGAAGAATAGTTGGCATTATTGAGGAAATTTCATATCATGAAAGTTTAAAAAAAAAGTGAATCTTGTTGTGATCAAATAAAGTTGTGGATGAATTAGTATTCGAGCATGGCTCATTTGGGAGACTTAATGACGATAGAGGTATGGAGATAATGCGAAATTGCAAGAGATATGTATATACAGGATTTGGAGTTATTAAGAACTAGCTATATGCTGGATACGTCCAGAAATTGTTAAAGATTTTCAGGCCTTAGCTCTTTAACAAAAATGTTGAGGCGAAACGTGTAAATTGTATGTCGGGTGATTGTAAAAAGGGACAATGGGAGAAATTTACAATTCGAGTATTGATGGTATCACTTTAATTTGGAGATTTTGCAATATTTAGCGAAGTGTCCCAGTAAAAGTTATGAGGCAAATTGTTGATATAGTGCAAAGTGATTCTATGTACTTGGGGACAAGTATAACTTCATGGGCTACATTGTGTTTGATGATTTGAGATTTGTTGCACTGAGTATTGCTTTGAAAGTTTGGAGATTTTATTCGTACCGAAGCAATTTTGGATATGTCTATGAATATACAAGTTGATAGCGGTCAAGATATTACGGGAATTTGAAAGATTTGAAAAGGATTATGCGCTTGAGTATTTCAGAATTAAGCTAGTGATGAAATTAAATGGATTGAATAGAAAATGCAATGGTAGAAGGTTTCAATTTGAACGATAGGGTTGTTAGACCTAGTGTAATACTGAGTGCGACTGTCGATCTAGCAAAGGGGTAAAAGAAGGTACTAGTAGCTATTGGAATTCCAAATCAGGTGTGTATATAAAAAGAAGGGGGAAACCCGAATTGAGAATTTAGAAATATGGACCTTTTTAAGGATTTGCCAATGGATTCAACTTTTGAGAAAAATGATATTTTTGACTGGAGTAAGAAGTACGTGTTATATCCGCCAAAGAAACTGTTAGTGAAAATACAAGGAACAATCGAAGCTTTATGCTATAGTAAGAGTGCCTTGAAAGAATAATTGACGGTTTAGAATGTAAAATCGAATAATTATATGTGTGATTTATCAACAGATTTGATTGCTGGAGATAAATGTGAAAATGATATTTTTGGAGTTCTATGGGATATGAGATTGATGTATAGTCCAAATTGATTGTAGGCATATCAATTGTTTTATTGGTGTTACCATTCGAATAGTGTATAAGGGGTCTTACAATAAAAAGAAGTCGTTCACCCCTATAGTAAAGTGATCAGGGCCTAAAAATAGTCGACGGTCATGAGTGATTTGAGTTAATGTTGATAAGTGGATTGAATATGTAATAGGGGTTAAGTAATCCAAGTTAATAGCAATGAGTTGAGTTGATTATTATTGAGGTTATTGAAACCTTATGAGATTAGTGTTTTAACACTGAAAAGATGTAATCTGATAAGCGATAAAGGAAATGCTTCGAGGTGTATCAATTCAGCCTAGATGCACTGAAATAAAGACAAGTGTGTAAATCGGAGAATTAAATTCGTTGTAATGTAGCCTTTATGTGACTGTGATGTGAATAGAACTATGGATGGGTAAGTCAGTTTAAAACCAAAAATGATGATATTGGATTCATAAAGTATTGCATGGACAGAATTAGGAAATATTGTTATGATATGATATATGTGTTATTGGTATCGAAAGTGAAGAATTGCGAGAAATCATGAGAAAACAGTTAAGACAGTGTAGAGTTTGAGAAAGGAAAAAGAGTAATTGATTGTATTGATTTCTGTTAATTGACAGAATTGGGTCATGTAGTGAAATAAGTGGGAATCAGAATAGAAAAGAGCGAAGAAATTCTCCCTGTCTTTCTGATTAATCGTATATGAATTTTCGAGGACGAAATTTTTGTTAGGAGGGGAGAATTGTAACATCTCATTACTAGAGGGAAGGGTAGGATGGTTAATGTGAGTAATGGGAGTTAGAGATGCACTTCCATGTTCATGCATGATATGTCATACACTTACACATAAATAGTGAATATATTTCCACATGAAAATAATTGTACATGCATTCATGAATAATTATAGGTATAATTGAAATGATTTGAGAATCTTGAATGTTATTACATTGAAAATTTTATGAGTTAGTGAAATCTTGATATTTTGAATTTTGGTGGAATTATTGTATTTGTATATGTTGGTGAAGTTATGGAGTATTGAGGAAGATATATTTATAGTAGGGAACAAGAAATAAATTAAATAAAGATTTGGAGATAGTTGGGTTGTAAAGATGATTGTTGTATTGGTAAGAGAGGAACTAAATGGAGTTAGTTCAAAAGAAACTAAGTTGGAACTTGGGTATTAAAAAAGTAACATGTGTCACTTAGACCTTGTACTCTAGCTAGGAGTAGGTCACTATTCCTTGAGAGTTGACAGGTTAAGTCTTGTCTAAGTCTCTTCTTTATTCTCATCTTTCTAAAACTTCTCTCTTCGAAACACAGAGTTTTCCATCAAAATATCTTCTCAGGGACTTCTGTGTTCTTCCTTTCTTTCACCAACCTTACTTTGCCATTTGTATCATCTACTTTAAGGAAAAACCAGAAGTTGATCATTTCACTCAGTGAAGTACCAAAATTTTGGTGGAGATTAGGGCTTGTAGATTTTGGAGTTTTCAGCAGGTAAGTGTTAGAGAAATCCCTTGCAGTCAGGGATTTGTGAAATAAAGTTGATAAATTACTGTCATTTGCATAGAAAATGTACTTTATGTGTTTGTTCTTAAATACTGGGTAGTTGGGGAGAAATAAATTCAGTTATAGTGTTAAATTAATTTTTGAGAAAACTTTTGGTATTTGGTGACGTAAAGTGTTGAAAATTAGAAAGTCTGGAAAATTTCTCACTGAGTATGTTTCAGCATTTTAGCCATAATATTTTTGTGGTTGTCCAAACGAGATGATTCTTGATTCGGATTAAACTAGGAATATATGGCTACAATTAGTATGAAGACATCGAATTTCAGTTCTATATCTAAGAATCTCAAAAGTTGTCACGAAGTTGAGAACTGGGTGCAGGATGTTGAGAGTTGAACGAAAATTCATGTTCCAACTTTGGGAGGAAATTTGGACCTAATTTAGGTAGATTCTGGCAAAGTTGCCTTCTTAAAAGTTGTATATAATTCTTTTATCTTTCCAACGGTATAAAGTTCATAAATTTTGGACATCTGAGTCAAAAGTTATGCTTCTTATAAGTGGAGACATTATGGACGCAGTAAAAGAGCATTTATAAAAGGCATTTAATGAAAGTAGACGAATGAAAGCATTTAATGAAAGCAGACGATAAAAGCATTTACGAAAGGCATTTAATGAAAGCAGATGAATGAAAGCAGATGAATGAAAGCAGACAAATGAAAGCAGACGCATGAAAGTAGACGCATAAAAGCAGACGCAGAAACTGAGACGCAAAAACAAGCTGTACTCTTTTGGTCATAACTTCTTCTCTAGACCTCCAAATGACCTGATTTTAAAAGCATTGGATTCTTAACACATTTATTTATCTCTACACAAAAAGTTATGGTCTTTGGTATTAAATTGGAAACAATTGACTGAATCAAAGTAAGGGTACCGGTGGAAGGAGTATGAATTGGATATTTTCTTGAATGTATTTCAAAGATTTTAATGATATCTTGTTCTATAGGATTCCAATTGAGGTGATTCTTGATTTTTAGTGAATTAGAGTAATAGGGCTACAAATCATATGAAGAAGCTGAATCTCGATCCAGTTTTTAAGGTGTTCATTTTCTGGATGGAAGTTAGATATAGTACACTGTTTTGGAGAGGAATAGTCCGAAAATGTTTGAGGCATATCTTCCAAATTACTAAACTAAATTGAGTGAAATTAGAGGCGATGGAAAGATACAAGATAGAGGAACATTATGGAAGCAGAAAAGGAGACGCATAAAAGCAGACGAATGAAAGTAGACGAATGAAAGCAGATTTAATGAAAGCAGACGATGAAAGGCATTTAATGAAAGCGTATGAATGAAAGCGCATTTAATGAAAGGCATAAATAAAAGAGATACATGAAAGTAGACGATAAAAGCAGCATTTGTAAACCGAGACGCAAAAACAAGCTGTACTCTTTTGGTCATAACTTCTTCTCTAGACCTCCAAATGACCTGATTTTAAAAGCATTGATTTTTAACACATTTATTTATCTCTACACAAAAGTTATGGTCTTTGGTATTAAATTGGAAACGATTGACTGAATCAAAGTAAGGGTAATGCAGTGGAAGGAGTATGAATTGGATATTTTACTGAATGTATTTCAGTATTTTAATGATATCTTGTTCTATAGGATTCCAATTGAGGTGATTCTTGATTTTTAGTGAATTAGAGTAATAGGGCTACAAATCATATGAAGAAGCTGAATCTCGATCCAGTTTTTAAGGTGTTCATTTTCTGGATGGAAGTTAGATATAGTACACTATTTTGGAGAAGAATAGTCCGAAAATGTTTGAGGCATATCTTCCAAATTACTAAACTGAATTGAGTGAAATTAGAGGCGATGGAAAGATACAAGATAGAGGAACACTTTTCTAGAAGAGAGTGAGCTCAAATTTCACAAGTTTTGCCTCCTGATTGAATGTGAACAGTAAACCCGAAAGGGTATTTCAGAAAGTCTGAAAGTAAGCCATTGACAAACGAATTGTGATTTCAATGGTCCTAGAGAGGAAGAAACCTAAGTGTTAGTCATGCTTAAATGAATTTTGGTATGGGATAATGTTGAGAAGAATCAAAGAGCGATACCCGAGATTTATCATGAACATGCATTGTACATAATACATCTCATACATGTGCATTGTTGAACACTCTTAATGGTGCAAATTTTGATATCATGTATGCTATTTGTTATAGAGGAGTAACTGGAATGTCAACTTCCAGACGTTGCTGGATCTTCCAGGCGTTAGCTTCGGGAGCAACCAGTGAGTAACCTAGTTGGTTCCTCAATTTCTAATTGTTAAATGCCCTGTGTGAACTGATTTCAATTGTGAATTGTATGATTATGTGAATGATTAGGATTGAAATGCCTGTTTTTGACAAATTGGATGTGACTGATACATGATTCTGAAAATTGGAATAAATGGGCTTATATAGCCATATGACTGCGAATTATTGGGCATATGCATTTTATACATAAATGCATGAACAGATAACGAACGTTGTGACCAAAGTCGCCATTAATACTGAAAAGAGCCTTGAGCTCGAATACTGTCACTGAACCGAGCCTCGAGCTCGAGGGGAGTTAGTGCATCCTGCATGAGGGCTCTCCTACTCCCTAGACGCGCTTCGATCGATCATCGCCATCGAACGAGCGCTGGTCACAACATCGAAATAAACTGGAAAGGAGTCACATAAGCATAGCATACAATTGTGTTATCTGATTGGTGATTATTACTGAGTGATGTGATGGCATGAGAAATTGCAACTGATATATATATATGATTTTTTTAATGTTACTGTGATGTGCTGTACGCAATTTGCGTAATGTATGAATTGAGTGAACTATCGATGATGGTTTCTCACTGAGTTCGCAAACTCACCCAACATTGTAAATATTTTTCAGGGATCGACGAGTACCCCGTTAGACAAACGGGAGTATGATTACTACAAGAGAGTCAGAGTTTGAAGTCGAGATCAGTTTCACATCTGCATTTGAGTCATTCTGATCTATATGTAAATTTGTATTTCCGCAGATTAGTACTTTTATTGCAGAGGGCCCCAATTGATTAATATTGTATTGTAATACGATTGCTAAAATAGTATCGTATCGCGGGCCCAAATTGTTTACTGATATGCGCGCACTCGATTGTTGTAAAAAAATATCTTACTGAGTTTTTGAATGGATTTGACTGCTCTAGCGTACCACCCTCATGAGGCACGAGCTCGAATATCATCCACGATATCGAGTTTGGGTCTTGCGGGAGTGGGATGCTAAAGACAATGCTAGAGATAGGTTGGGTTCAAATCGTTAGATTTAAACTTCTTGGTATTTATGTTATAGATGGGCTCATTTTGTAACAAACTCAGTGTCTAGAGTATAAATGCCATTTAATTGACACGCAATGCCATATAAAATGTCATTCTTATAAATGGAAATACTTCTATTCGCAATAGAAAATTTAAATCCATCATTCTCTAAACAAGCAAAAGAAATAATGTTCCTACTCATAGTAGGTACATAATAACAATTCTTGAGTTCCAAAATGAGCCCAGTAGGCAAAATAAGATCATAAGTCCCCACGGATAAAGCAGCAACTCTTGTTCCATTTCCCATGCGCAGGTCGATATCACCAGACATCAATCTTCTAGTCCTTCTTAGACTCTGCACATTAGTACAAATGTGAGTTGCAGCTCTGGTATCTAATACCCAAGATGCAGAAGGAGTAAAATTAATTTCTATAACAAAAATACCTGAAGAAGTAGTCACACTATTCTTCTTTTCTTTCAGCTCTTCCAAATAGAGTTTGCAGTTCCTTTTCCAATGACCAGGTTCATTGCAGTGAAAGCAAACTCCCTCCTTGGGTGCCTTAGTCTTAGTTTTGGGTTTGGGCTTGGGCTTGGACTTAGGTACTTTACCTTTGCCCTTCGTTGTACCCTTCTTCTTGAAAACCTTTCCCTTTTGAACCACAAGAACTTCATTGGTGGTCTTAACCTTTCCCTTTAAGTTCTCTTCAGCAGTTTTCAGCATCCCATGCAATTCATCAATGGACTTCTCCATATTATGCATGTTGTAGTTAAGAATAAACTGATCATATTCATCAGTCAAAGATGATAGAATAAGATCAGTTGTCAATTCTTGACTAATAGGTACACCTAATTTCTCAAGATGATGAATGTAACTCTTCATCTTGAGAACATGAGCACTCACGGATGTGCCAGGAGTCATCTTACATAAATTCAATGCCTTAGTGGTTCTAAACCTCTCTTGGCGTGCTTGCTCTTGAAACATAGTTTTCAGTTGAGCAATCATGTCATAGGCTTCCATTTCCTCTAAATCCTTCTGAAGGTCAAAGATCATGGCGCCTAACATAAGGCATGACACATCCATAGAGTCATTGATATGCTTCGTGTACGCATCCTTTTGAGCCTTAGATGCATTTGCTGGTGGTTCCTCAGGGATGGGCTCTTCTAAGACATAAAGCTTTCTTTCTTGCTTGAGAACAATTCTCAAGTTCCTATACCAATCTAGGAAATTTGTTCCATTAAGCTTTTCTTTCTCTAGGATAGATTGCATGGAAAGGTTGGTGGATGGAGTAGCCATAATCTACAAAATTATGCAATAAGGGTCAACATTCTTTTTATTAAGAGGTATTAGCTCCCACTCAAATAAATAACCCTCAATTGAAAAATGGGAGAAACAAGATCCATATTTCACTAAGTCCTAAGAAAGCTTTGGCTTAACACTCAAGACTTAGTTATTTAGGTAGAAAACTCTTTTTAATTACATCACATGTAACTCTTGATGGATTTATACTAAAATACATCTTATGTAAAAACCCAATCTTATGCCCTAAGCCCAAAACCGTTTTGATAGCTTAGTCAAGTTTAACCATACTTTACCTATGAATAACACCATTATTCAAATGTCTTCCCTAGATGATCCCCATATGCCTTGCTTTGGCAAAAACCCACATAAGGATAAGCAAGAGAAAAACATGGGTAAAGTTTTATGGAAGGCATATAAAATTAATATTATCATGAGGGTTGTTCTTAGTACATTATGAAGGTTACTAATCCTATTAGCAAGGGTGTTTGTGCTATGCTAGTTCTAATCCTATACTACAACATACTTGAGTATATATATATTAGAAGCATAGAATAGTAATTTACACATGAATACAAATATTCAAATAATATAAATAAACACATGTAAAACTACCCAGAATATATAACACGCAACGAACTAACACGCGTAACGAACACGACGGCCCCGCTAGCAGGTTAGCGGGCGGGGGTCAAGGGGAAGCCGCCCCTTGCAAAATTTTAGCCACGGTTTATTAACAAGAAAGTTCTCAAAATCCCGATTCCACATCAAATATGGAGACTTTCGTGGTTTCCAATTCTTGGTCTTTTAGAATCCTTATCTAATAAGGAATCTAGGTTTTCCCGAAATCATATCACATATGAAGATCGGTTGCCCTCCTAGTATCCTTGTTCAACATGAATACTTGTGGTTTCCTATTCCAAATCCATGTCTTACATGGTAGAAACCCTAGCAGCCACCACCTATGCATATTCGGCCATAACCCTAGCCGTCACCTTGAACGAAGTTTTGGTCATCATCATATGTCATGGCCGAAACCCATTTTGGTCGAAACAACCATGATATAAGCATCTCATGCCCGAACTTATTCTCTTTCGAAACAAGCCATAACTGAAATACATCTCAATGCAATCAAATTCCATGGCCGAAACACATCATGCTTTTCATATATTCACATCGCATCAAGATAATCAACAAACCAAAACAACATGCATGAAAATAAATCACATTCAGATTATGCATCCAAAGTCATGAGCACATGTAATCAAAACATGCATATTTTCGCCTCTACGTAATCCAAACCAGAAACACATGTAATCAAAACACGATATTATCGATTATACAAAAGAACCTGGCTCTGATACCACTGTTGGATCGCGTACGGTCTGAGTATTCATAATACACTGCAGAAAAGACCATACAACAACATGATGTATAATCGAAAATACCAAGGATGTATGAAAATACCTTATTGTCGTGGATAGGTTGCTTCTTTTTCGGATTCCAAGACACTGCAAATGCGAATGTCCTCTACCGGTATCCACACGAGTATGTACGATCCGGGTCGCGGCTGTGGTGTGCTAGCACGTCCTGAAACTCTTTCCGAATGCCGCACGATTTTTCTCTCGGATGGTGGCTAGGGTTCGTGACAATTGTGTCTTCTATCTAATGAGACCTAAGCTTCTCTATTTATAAAGAAATCCTAATCCCATTGAGGCCCCAACAAGTTTTGGCCCATTATATCTCATATAATAAAAGCCTGACAACTTAATTCAATCTAGCCCAATAAATATATCTATATATATTTATTCAATACCTAATAAATTAGGTCTAAGAGAATAAGCCCAGATCACATCACTCTTTATGTGCGACCCTATAGGCTCATTTGATGTTGGCAATGGACTTTATCACACTTCAAGGCCTATAAGTCATAAGTGGCCTCTAGCAAGACATTATGACTACCCAAATCAATTGAGGATCGATAATCTGATTTAACCTGTAACCATGGTTATAAGCTCAGTCCTTTTGTAACACGATATCAAGATTAATCACAAGGCATGGTACATGTCAACCTTTGATTAATCATAGTTTCTTGATCCCTAAGTTGACTGATTATAACAAATGACATTGATGACTCCTGATCAATTCATTTGAGCACGACCATGCATTTCTTCAGTCACACTTGTCAAGAGGCCCAAATGATATCTCTCTCATTTAAGAGAGGTACAAATCCCATCTACGTCATTCACATCCCTCCGCATGATTCATTTGATGTCCAACATAAGACTACTTGTTATTCGGTTAAGAATAACTTTGTCTAATATCAAAACACCAAATTTCTCATGTAGGGAACCATGATGACTTCAGGTCAAAGGACTAAAGTCAAACCATATTAAGAATCACTAATGACATGAAACCATGTAGTATTCTTTATGTGGGTCAGTCCAATATATGTTCTCTAACATATATCTATGTTTTTGATTTAATATCTCATATCCATGATCAGTAAAACGTGATCATCAACAAGAATACATACTAGCCTTAATTCATTATTGTTCCACTAATAATGATCGACCAGGGACAGTCTAGAATAATCTTATAACGCTTATGGTTTTACTATCAAGTCACATACTTGATGACATAAGTCTAAAACCATTCATAGAATGTAAATCACATTATATAAACGAAATACATGCATATATGAAAGGAATACCTCATAATATATTATTAACAAGTCATAATGTTAATACATGAATCACAACTATTCATTGGCCTAGGGCACACTACTAACACATGGAAGGTGACATCTCGACTAAATATTATTTTTCGTGTATCGATGACAAATAGTTTATAAACCTTTCTATCGGTCGCGTATCCAAGTAGTAGACATTTGTGGGCCCTAGGTTCTAATTTTTCTTTATGGGGTTTTGTATTCGTGGCATAGCATAAACAACCAAACGTCCGAAGATGATCATATTTTGGAGATTTGAGGTATAATTTCTCATAGGATGTTGCCCAGGATAAGACTTTGGTAGGTAAGCGATTTATAATGTGGGTGGCGGTCAAGATCGCATCCCCCCAAAATTCTTTTGATAAATTAACTTTAAACATAAGGGCTCAGGTTATCTGAAGTACGTGTTTATGCTTATGTTCTACAACTCCAAATTCTTGGGGAGTGTAAGGATAAGTTTTTTGGTGAATGATCCCCTTGGTCTCGAATAATTGTTGATTAGGAATGTTAACAAACTCGGTTCCATTATCGGTTCGAACTGTTTGGATGATTTGGTTGAATTGTGTTTCAATCATGGAGATAAAGAGGCGGATTGTATGGTGGATTTGGGCTTTACTGTTTAAAAGGAAGGTCCAAGTGGCTCGACTGAACTCATCCACAATGGTTAAAAAATATGTGGATCCATCAAAGGCCTTTGTTCCATACGGGCCCCAAAGGTCTATATGAATTAACTCAAAAGGTTTTTGGGCCGTTATAACATGTTTGTCGAATGGTTTCCGTATTTGTTTTTCCAAGGGACACGTTTCACAAAAGAAGTCATTTGGTGGCTTAAAATGATGGAAATTTAAATGTTCCAAAACCTTAAAGGATATGTGACCGAGTCAAAATGCCATAAACTAAAAGTATCAATAGCATTACAAATAAAATGTTCATTGAGATAGAATTGTAAAGATGGACCTTTCTTTTAATTTGGTGGTAGGAAATGGTGAGGTTGGAGTCTGTAAATGCCCCCAATTTCTTCACAGCTTGATATAATGTAATCAGTCGTCGGGTCCTGCAAGATAACTTTGTTAGATATAAATATGACAGCTAAGTTGTTGTCTTTAGCAAGTTTACACACTGTCAGTAGGTTGTGGTGGAAGGTGGGGATGCACAAGACGTCTTTTAATTGAATTGAGTTGGTAAGTGCAATGTTTCCAATTTTGGTGGCGGATTTGAAGGAACCGTCAGGTAACATTACTGGGAGAGTGTCGGATGTGGTATTAATGTGGTTGGGTAACTTTTGGTTGTGGGTCATGTGCGTTGATGCACCCGAATCCACTATCCATGAAACTCATTCATACTTAGAGCTAACATTATCATTATGGATGGAGTGCGTATCTACGTAACTGTTAAGAGCTATATGATGGGCTTCGTCAATACCTTTTCCCTTGACCAGACGCATCAGCTCCTGGACTTGTTGGCTTAAAACACAAAACTGTGATGCTTGCTCAGTGCTTTTGTTGTTTACGCTTCTTTGTCCGATGTCAATAGGGCTCTCAGCCACTGTTCTAGCAAATCCATGTTTTTCCCTTGCTCGCTTGTGCTTCAGTTCCCTGAACCAGTCCGGCTCACCATGGAGTTTAAAACAAGTATCCACCGTGTGCCCCTTCTCATGACAATAAATACAATACTTATATTCTTTTCTCACGTAACCTCCTCGTCTGTTTATCGAAAAAGCCTCTCTGGTTTTTGTCTTCTTGTTGTTTATGGGTTTTGCCGCAAGAGCTATGTTCATTGGTCCCGCTTCATTTGTGCACAGTCTAGCAATGTTCTTCTATTTCTCAACTGTAAGGATCATGGAGTGTGCTTTATTTACGGTTGGTAGAGGATCATTTAACATTACCTGACTTACGACGCTTCCATATTCTTCTCTAAGTCCCATCAAAAATTGAACCAGTTTCGTGTTGTCTTCCGCTACACTGTTGAGTTTGCCAACCTCACACGGACAGCTTCTATAAGGCATTATACACCTTAAATCATCCCAAAGGCGTTTTAACTTTGTGAAGTAACTCGTCACTGATTCGTTGCCGTGCCTTAAGTTATTTATTTCTTGCATTAATTGGTAGAGATGAGGTCCGTTACTCTCACCATACCTGGACTCCAACTCTTCGCATAGATCGCTAGCAGTAGTGACGACCAAAAAAGATGTTGCTAAATCCATAGCCATAGAGTTCAAAAGCCACGAGATTACCATATTATCAGTTGTTCTCCATTTTTTTTGTAGGGCAAGGTTGCTTTCTAGCCCCTGGCAGCTGCCGTTGATAAATCCTGGTCGGGTCGGCGATGTTGGGCCTGGACCCAGTCAAAACGACTCGTGGGCCGATCGGTCCATTCTTCAAAGATCAATCTCCTACCTAATTGCCATGCTAAGCCCAAGCCCGATCCACGCTCTCCACAGCCCATCAGTATGAGAAAACCTTCCATGCAGAGGTAGAAGTCTATGTAAATACCTAAACCTAGCTATACAACCATATATAAGGTATAATTCTCCCATAATTGAGGTACGCACAATAAAAAACCTAGTTCTCTGGCTTTTACAGCAATCCCACCTTGACCAAAAACTGACTTGAGCGTCGGAGGGGCTAATCGGGACACAACCCCCGACGTGCCTTCCTTGTTTTGCAGGTATCATCACGTCGGATTCATCACAGAGAGCAGTCAACCTATGGATCCGAACGGCAACGTACAGTTTAGCCAAAATTTGGCATAACCAAATGGCGCCCACCGTGGGGCCCGACTTCTGGGCATCACGTCCAAAAATACACAGATCAGTTAGGCGGCGGCGACGAACCCTGAGATAGCCGCTGTCGCAGCTCTGGCAATGCAACGCATAGGTTTGCAGCTACCTGCGACTCTGTCGCCTGCACCACATGATTCCAACACGGAATCCTCAAATCCTAACGATCAGCCACAGTCTCAAACCTTGGAACAAGAAGAACAGAGCGTGGCTGTGGAGGATAGCGCTGCGGGTAATACGCGCCCGAATCTCCAACACCGATCGGATGCAGATCCTCTTCTGCCTACACACACCTCCCTCACCCAAAAGCAGATTGAGGAGGCGGCTGATCTATTGATTAGCTAGATTTTGCGATCTCAAGATAATAAGAAATTGCCCTCTGCTGACAAGCCGCACGACGGACTAGCGTGATGACCGGTCGCCACCCAACTCAAGCCCTCGAGAAAATCGTGGATGATCGAATTAATGCAGCTATGAGCTTCCGCCAGATCGCCGGCATACCAAGATAACTCTCCTTTCACCTGTAAATCTTGGATAGCCTTTCGTGTCTTGCACTTCCAAATTCATGATGAGTCTACATTGCGTGCTCCGGACGCCATCCAAAGGTAAGGCTTTTCGCACGGCCTTCCAAGAAGGAGCTGGCGATGGTTCAACAACTTGCCCCGAGTTGTATCACCGCTTAAGATTTCAGGTTATTATTCCTGAACCAATTCGCCACCAGCAAGCGGTCATAGAAGACAGCTTTGGAGGTAATGCAACTTACCCAAGGAAGGAATGAAAGCTCATAGAATTCATCACTCGATTCAATAACGGTTGTCGAGGTCCTCGACTCACTTGCTCGTCCATGTTGGCCGCGCTTATGAGCAACACGAGGGATGATGAATTTAAGAAGTCATTAGCCCTCGATCAACCCCGATCTATTCAAGAGATCAGACATCGGGCAGATAAGTATATTCAGCTCGAAGAAGTATTAAAGAATACAAAATGCAAGGCAGATGACCGCGGGACGAGTGGTAGAACAGATGAGTCTCACAAGAGATGAGGATCACGACCGAGAAAGCCGAATCGGTCGGCAGTGGCATCACCAAGACTTCACCCCGCTTAACAGGCGATATGCGGAAGTATTGGCGGCCATAAGAGCGGATGGGGAAACTATCCGAGAACCTGACAAAATGAAGACTCCCTACAAGGATAGGAACCCCAACGTATATTGCAGTTTCCACAAAGAGGTCGGTCATGATACGGAGGATTGTTGGCAGTTGAAAAAAGAAATCGAATTCCTCATACAAAGAGGAAGGTTAGGCCGATTTGTGAAGCACGCGCGAAATGCTGACCGAGATAACGAGCATAAGAGCAGTCGACACTATTATAGACGACAGAATTGGAGACGGGATGATAGAAATGACGGAGGAACTCAGAATGCAAATACAGATAATCGACGCGAAGAGAGAGGGCGATCAAGGGAAAGAGATGACAGAAATGCCGGGCAACAAGGTGACTGACCGACTGGGGTCATTAACATGATATTTGGTGGAAACGCAACGGGGGGATCCACTGCTAAAGGGAGAAAAAGATATGCCAAGCAGGTCGGCAGAGATTCATCAACCGAAAGGCTGAAGGAGAGCGACGGAATGATATCTTTTGACGAGTCTGACCTTGATGGAGTAAGCTGCCCTCATGATGACGCCCTCGTTGTAAATCTGAATATGGACGGCTATGAGGTGAAACGGGTGATGATTGATACGGGTAGCTCGGTCGACTTGTTGTATTATGAGGCCTTCAAGCAGATGAAGATACCTGAAGATTGACTTTTGCCTATAGACGGACCCATTAAAGGAGTAACTGGAGCATCAGCCTACCCGTTCGCCCGAGTCTTTTTAAAAGTGAAGTTTGGGCAAAAGCCGAGTCAAATAGAAAGGGATGTCGAGTTCCTAGTAGTGAAGTTTCAAGGGGCATACAATGCAATAATCGGACGAGCTACCCAGAATGCCCTTAGAGCGGTCGTCTCTCCCTACTACCAAGCGATGAAATTCCCAACGCCTCATAGAATCGGTACTATCAGGGGTCATCAGAGAATCGCAAGGGAGTGCTATTTAGCGGAAACTAAAACATTAGACGGGGCGGTGGTCCTAGCGAGCTCTTTTGATGTGAGGACCGACGAGGAGATGGATAGGATGACTTATAATCAGAGGATGTCGGGCAATGAAGAAGGACGAAATGATGAAGCCCGCAGAGCGGAACTCGTTCTCCTCAGTGAAGACAGAAAGGGAGGCCGCTCTTGAAACTTGAAGGCGCTTTGCCAATAGATAAGTTCTATTTTAGTTAGTCTTTGTTTATTACCGTTTTTGTATATAACACATGGGAACCTTTTTCCTGTCCCTGCCAGACAGATTTTTTAACGACCCACGCCTTCATTATCATAAATAAAGGGACTTTCAGATTTCTTGGCAATGAAAAGCTCCATTATATCTGGCAAAGAGTAGAAAATCCCATCAACCCTCATTCGCCATCTCCATAGATCGACTACTGTTGATCGGTCGCCAAGACAAGATCCTTGGGACCCTCGCTCGCCATCGTTCGCCATCTCCATAGATCGACTACGGTCAGTCGGGTCACCAAGACAAGATCCTTGGGACCCTTGCTCGCCATCGTTCGCCATCTCCATAGATCGACTACGATTGATCGGTCGCCAAGACAAGATCCTTGGGACCCTCGTTCGCCATCTCCATAGATCGACTACGGTTGATAGGTCGCCAAGACAAGATCCTTGAGACCATCGTTCGCCATCTCCATAGATCGACTACGGTCGATCGGTCGTCAAGACAAGATCCTTGGGACCCTCGTTCGCCATCTCTATAGATCGACTACGGTTGATCGGTCACCAAGACAAGATCCTTGGGACCCTCGCTCACCATCGTTTGCCATCTCCATAGATCGACTATGGTCGGTCGGGTCGCCAACACAAGATCCTTGGGACCCTCGCTCGCCATCGTTCGCCATCTCCATAGATCGACTACGGTCGATCGGTCGCCAAGATAAGATCCTTGGGACCCTCGTTCGCCATCTCCATAGATCGATTACGGTTGATCGGTCGCCAAGACAAGATCCTTGGGACCCTCGTTCGCCATCTCCATAGATCGACTACAGTTGATAGGTCGCCAAGACAAGATCCTTGGGACCCTTGTTCGCCATCTCCATAGATCGCCTGCGGTCGATCGGTCGCCAAGATGCGATCCTTGGGATTTCGGTTCGGACTCTACTATAAGTCGACCTCGAAGCCGGCCGACTATAAGCAACTTCATCAAACTCTACTATATATCCAAAGTAACGAACAAAATACGAAAAATGACTTCAGAAAAATGAGGCAAAGGAAAAGATTTTCATTCCATTAAATTTGCCCTGGTCACAAGCCCGACCAGGTGAGCTCTAAAAATCAACAGAGGGGGAGGTTTGAACAACCGGGGGAGCAGGAGAAGCCTCGGAAAGAGGCGGATGCCCAGGAGAAGCCTCAGAAGGGAGCGACACAATGGGAGTAGGAGTAGGACCCGGGGGAGCAACCGGAGGAATATCTTCATAAGGAAGCTCTTCCTCTTCGGAGCTAAGATCCAACTCTTCATCCGGAACGACGTCCCGTTCTCCCTCGGCCTTCTCCCTGACACCCTCCAAAGAAAGTCCAAGAGTTGCAGGAAGAAGCGGCTCAGCATAGTCCTCGAATGAAGGGCACACCGACCCCTTAGGAGTGTAGAGCTCGTGGCCCCTCCTCAGAACCGAGAGGGCTACATCACAGGCGAGCTCTAAACTCTCCTCGCATGTAAACCGCCTTCCATCGCTAATCGCCTCAACCACGCCTCCTCACAGAGCACCGCACCTCCCGCAAGGTATTCTCGGCTCTATTCCTACCTTCCACTACGGAATGGAAATCTTGGCGGTATTTCTTGTTAAGCTCCCGCTCCGCCCTCACCGTTTTCTTCAGTTCGTCCCTCTCCTCCTCTCCCTTAGCCAGTCGAGTCAACAAAACGCCCATCTCCCCCTACTGGGATCTCTTCTCCTCTTCCAAGGACGCGTTTTGAGCCTGGAGGAGGTCTCTCCCCTCCTTTACATCCGAAAGCTCGTCCTTTAAAGCCTTCACCTGCTCATGGAGGTTCCGACTTCTGGTCCGTAGTTTCCAAACGCCGCAAAGATCGCTGAAGGACATCGTCGACTCAAGACACCGAGACGAACGAGCTGGGACCCTAACTCCAGGTTGCTCCTCTTATCCATGATTTGCTCGTCTACAGGGGGAGTAATTCTCTCGACAATGTAACGGGACACTTCGAGATCCCCGACCGTGGCATCCTTGGCCAACTTGAGGGCAGACTCCTGTTAGTAGTGTGCCCTAGGCTAATGAATATTTGTGATTCATGTATTAACATTATGACTTGTTAATAATATATTATGAGGTATTCCTTCATATATGCATGTATTTCATGTAATGTGATTTACATTCCATGAATAGTATTAGACTTATGTCATCAAGTATGTGACTTGATAGTAAAACCATAAGCGTTATAACACTATTCTAGACTGTCCCTGGTCAATCATTATTGGTGGAACAATAATGAATTAAGACTAGTATGTGTTCTGATTGATGATCACATTTTACTGATCATGGATATGAGATATCAAATCAAAAACATAGATATATGTTAGAGAACATATATTGTGTTGGACCCCGCTGTCGGAGCCCAACGTCTGTCGTGAGAGCGTGGCGGGAAAACGTGATCATAATACATTTAAACGAAAAAGACCCGCGGAAGAGTAATGGGCCTGTTGGAAAAACATACTTGCAAACCTGCTTATTTAAACAATTACATCCAAACATGCAAATTAAATGATTTAGAAAAGAGACCATCGGAAGTTCAATGGACCCATCGTGAAACTTTCGTGCTTTTAAATATTCCTAATTCATGCTCCAAAGAAGAGTTTCATAAAAATTTACGAATATCTCAAATCAGACCACAACTTTGAATTCAAGAGCCAAAAATCTAAAACACTCTTGAACCAATGATACTTGACATGTAACTAAGGTCTTGTCGTCCAAAACATAACATTGAAAATAAATAAACATAATGAAATGAAAACGGGAGTGCTGCCGAAACTCGTGACTCACTCGATCTCCGGCTCACACCGCATGGGGAGATTAGAGGGGGTGAGCTATAAAGCTCGTGGGGACATATTTATAATATTGCTATAAGCAAAAATATTCAAAATATCTCATTGCCGTGATACTTGTTGAAATCATAATACTAGAGCATGTATGAGTCATTTCTTGCAAAATGCTTGATTCTTGAACAAATCATGATGCATGTCACATAACAAATCATAGCACATAACACGATGGTTGGGTGTCCGGGTTCGTGACGATTACACATAGCCATCGAAATATTGATGTGTAGACGTAGTTTCGTGAGGGAATCCTTGTGGGATAACCCCGTGCCACACATGGCAAAAGGAGAAGCCTTTTCGTGAGTCAATGTGCACTTGACTATCGTGAGGGACACCACAAACCCACATAAGTATGCATAATTCAACTTGTTCTTGTAAACTTGTTCGCCAATCTAGACTTGCTTGTAATCTTGCTTGTAAACTTGCTTGTCATAAATATTTCAGAAACTTGATTTCATGCACTTGTATTCGTGAAAGGAAGACATTCCTTTGTAAAAATCTTGATAATAATCATGAATGCAAATCATAATGCAGAATATAATCATTCATGGTAGTATGCAATGCGATCATGGATGATGTAATGTAAATGCATGAGATCTTGCTTGATTTGAACTAAACAATGAGTAACTTATATACTTTATTATAAACATGAACCCACCTGAATTTCCTTGCTTATTCTTGCCTAGAAATGAATTTCCTCTTGTGCCTCTTGATCCACTTGCCTCTCTTGTTCTCCTAAAATAAGAACCAAAATCTCATTTAATAACTCATGCTGAAACAAAAGTTCCATTCTTAACTTCCATCCAAAATTCCATAGTCTTAGAAACCAATTCATTTCTTCATCCCTTCACATAACTTGTAGATCTATGACTCTAGTTCACAACGCCTCAAAAATCACCCCAAAAGGACTTCTGTATCAAAAGATATGCGTAAAACACTAAAAACAAAACAGCAGAAACATTTTGAGTTCTCCATGCGAGCGAACGATTGCAAGGCCAAGGGCGGAAGGTCACAGATGCTTCGCACGCCGCTGCGAGGGCCAGCCTCTCCGCGCCGAAAGCAAAAATCACGCACGCCGTGACGTGCTTGCTTGCACGTCATGACGCAGTAAGTTTTCTTCCAGACGCCGCAAGGTTTCATGAGCACGTCATGACGCATGGACGGGAGGGTCGACTCCCGAACCCAGATCTCTGACATTTTTAACCCTAAATCCTTCTCTTTTTCAAGTACAACACATCTAAGCCATAAATCATGTCATATACTTCCATTCTACACTTATTCTAACACCAAAAACATCAACAACTCAACAACCCATGCAAATCTACCTAAGTTTTCCCATAAACCCTAAACCAACGATTTCTACTCAATCCATGCCAATCTAGAGTTTGATTCAACCTAAACAAGAGTAGAAGAGTATAACTTACCTTAAGAGTGCTTGAAATCTGACAAAAATTGACAAACGAAAGCTTCCCTTTTCTTCCTCTCTTCTTCTCCTTCACCGCCACCCACTCTCTCCGTTCTTTCTCCCTTTTTATTTCTTCTTATTCTTCTTTTCTCTCTTTATTTCCTTACTCTAATTTCTTTAACCTACATAATAAGCCAAAGACTCAAATGCCCCTCCTTACTTAGGCTAAAATCATCCTAACTCAAATACTTGACCAATATGCCCTTAACCATAATTACCCTTTCATAACCATTTTTACTCTTCCTAACACTTATTCCATAAACACATATTTCATACCAAACTCAATTAAATCCAAATTTTCCATGAATATTCTCAATAAAATCAAACTATACCATAAATCATAATTCAAATAATTTCATACTTAATAACTTCAAGAAAACAAAATTTGAGTCTAACATTTCTCCCCTCTTAAAAGAAATTTCGATCCTCTAAATTTACGAATCATCGAAAAGACTTGGATATTTCTCTTCATGGCATCCAAAGGCTCCCACGTGGCTTCTTCTATCGCATGGTTCCTCCACGTAACCTTAACTAGTCGAACTGCCTTGTTTCTAAGGACTTTATCCTTGGTGTCCAAGATTGCTACCGAATCTCCTCATAACTTAAGTCATCTCTCAACTCAATGTCTCAAACTCGAATGACATGAGAAGGATCCGATCTGTACCTTCTCAAAGATGGAAACGTGAAAGACATCGTGGATTTGAGATAACTCGCGGCAACGCCAATCAGAAGCTAGAGGTCCGATCCTCTCAAGGATCTCATAAGGATCTACATATCTTGGACTCAACTTGCCTTTCTTACCAAACCTCATAACTCCTTCCAAGGAGATGTCTTGAGAAACACTTTCACCCACTTCATATTCCATCTCCTTCCGACGAGTATCGCAGTAACTCTTCATCCCGCCCCGAGTCAGCCTTAAGTCGCCGCTGACTAGATTGATCTTATCCATACCAATGAATCAACTCGTCCGACTAGCTTCCTCTCTCCTTCTTCATCCCAACATATAGGAGTCCTGCACCTCCTTCCATATAAAGCCTCATATGGAGCCATCTGAATACTAGAATGGTACGAGTTATTGTAAGCAAACTCGACCAAAGGAAAATGCTCATCCCATGCTCCCTTGAAATCCAAAACACATGCCCTGAGCATTCCCTCAAGTGTCCGAATGGTCCTCTCAGATTGACCATCCGTCGAGGATGAAATGTCAGACTAAAATGCAGCTTAGTACCTAAAGCTTCTCGCAAGCTTTCCCAAAATCTCGATGTGAACCGAGGATCCTCGCCGACACTATAGAATCTGGAATCCCATGCAATCTCACTACCTCATCAATGTACTTCTGGCTAGCACATGCAAGGAATCATCACCGATTGTTAAAATGGGCTGACTTCACAACCGATCCACTATAACCCATATGGCATCATGCTTCTTACTAGTCTTGGGCAAACCCATCGAAAATCCATGGTTACTCTTTGCCACTTCCACTGTGAATGTATAATGGCCTTAACTTTTCCGAAGCATACTGGTGTTCAAAGATTGACTTGCGACACACTAGACACTTCATCGACATACTCGCTACATCCTCTTCATGCCCTTCCACCGTAAATGCTCTCTCAAATCTCAGACATTCGGTGCTACCTAGGTGCATGGCATAAGGCGATTGTGTGCCTCATCTAATATCTCATCCTTAACTTCCTCGCTGTTCGAATACAAAGTCATCCCCATTGTCATGAGTCCATCCTCTCACCACTACCTCGTAAAGCTTACCATTCTCAATTTCCTCCCTAAACTTGCTCAACTCGCATCCCGAGCTCAGAACTCCCTAACCTTCTCCCAAGTATAGGCCTAACTCGAAAGTAGCGAGGAGGCAACTGTTCCTCCTGCTTCAAGCTTATCTTAAGCTTGGCCATCTCTTCCAATAAAGGAAGGTACATCGCTCAACATGAGCAATAGAGGACTTCTCGCTTAAAGCATCCGCCACTACGCTCGCTTTGCCCGGGTGATACTCAATCAACAAATCATAGTCCTCGAGCAGCTCAATCCACCTTCTCTGCCTCAAATTCAACTCCTTCTCGCTTAGCAAGTACTTGAGGCTCTTGTGATCCGTAAAGATCCTTGTCTGCACCCCATAAAGATAATGCCTCCAAATCTTCAAGGCAAATATCACTACTGCTAACTCCAAGTCATGAGTCGGATAATTAACTCATACCGCTTGATTGTTTCAAGCATATGCTATCACCCCTGCCTCCTTGATCAATACACAACCGAGACCCTTTCTCGATGCATCACTGTACACTACATAGCCCTCATCACCAGAAGGCAAAATCAGCACTGGAGCACTTGTCAACCTGTGCTTGAGCTCCTCAAAGCTCTTCTGGCACTCATCGGTCCAGATAAACTTCTGATTCTTCCTCAACAGCTTGGTCATCGGAGCAGCTATCATGGAGAATCCCTCCACGAACCTTCTGTAGTAACCTGCAAGACCCAGAAAACTCCTCACCTCTGTCACTGTCTTGGGTACATGCCAACTTACTACCGCTTCAACTTTTCTCGAATCAACATGTACCCCATCCTGCGAAATCACATGTCCAAGGAAAGTCACCTCATGAAGCCAAAACTCACACTTGCTGAACTTAGCATAAAGCTCTCTCTCCCTAAGAGTCTGCAAAACAGTCCTGAGATGCTCCTCATGATCTTCTTCACTCTTAGAATACACCAAAATGTCATCTATGAACACTATGACAAACTGATCCAGAAACTCCTTGAAAACCCTATTCATGAGATCCATGAAAGCAGCTGGAGCATTGGTCAAACCGAATGGCATGACCAAAAACTCATAATGCCCATAACGGGTCCTGAATGCTGTCTTGCTAACATCAGACTCCTTGATTCTGAGCTGATGATAGCCTGACCTGAGATCAATCTTGGAGAAAACCCTAGCTCCCTGCAGCTGGTCAAACAGATCATCTATCCGTGGCAACGGATACTTGTTCTTAACTGTTACCTTGTTGAGTCTCCGATAATCAATGCACATCCACCATGATCCGTCCTTCTTCTTAATAAACAGAACCGGTGCTCCCCAAGGAGACGAACTCGGCCTGACATAACCCTTCTCTAACAGTTCCTCCAACTGTTCCTTAAGCTCCCTCAACTCAGCTGGAGCCATCCTGTATATGGATAGAAATAAGCGCAGCTCCGGAATCAAGTCAATGGCAAACTCGATTTCTCACCGCGGCAAACCCGTAACTCATCCGGGAAAACATCTGGAAACTCCCTCATAATCGGGAAATCCTCTAATTTCCTTTCATGCACATCGGCATCTACAACATGCGCCAAGAAAGCTTCACATCCTCGCCTATCATCCTTTCACCTAATATACCGAATCATCTCAGCGATGGTGTCTTCCTATCTCCTCCAAGATCACCTCTCACCATTGCCCAGATCAAACTCTACCTCTTTCTGACCACAATCCAGCTTGGCCAAATACTTCTCCATAGTATCCATCCCCAGGATAACATCTAACCCTCTAAGGTCTAGCGGTAGTAAGTCCACTACCAATCTAGCACCATCTATGAAGAGCTCACACTGCTTATACATCTGACTGATCACCACATTCCTCCCTAGCGGAGTACTAACAACCAAAGGCCTATCCAAAGGCATGTAACTCACACCATGCAATGTTATGCTAGCGAAACAAAAGAGTGTGGAACCGTAATCAATCAACACAATATCAAGAATCAAATAATCGAGCCATACCCGGACAACCTCAAAGCGGCTGCAGCTTCCTCCCGGTCATGGCAAACACTCTTGCCGGCGCCTGACCTCTTGGCCTTCCTCGAGGAACAGTCTTCCTCGCAGATCCCGTAATCGCCACTCAAGAATCGCTCGTTCCCACTGCCTCGCACGCCTAGAGCTCAAATCTGACCCTCCGTCTTGCACTGTGGACACCGCTGGCTATATGACCTTCTCTCGTGATTCAAACAAACTCCAAGTGATCTCGAGGCACTTCGATGATGCTTCCCACATCGGTCACATAAGGGATAGGTGAACTGCTCCTTCCGCTCCACGGCACCTCCCACATGAGAAGCTTGCCTCAAACAGCCTCTCACTGCTTGTTCTGGTAGCCCCACCGCTACCTACTTCACTCGACTATGAGTACTCCTCGTGCTCCTCTCAGCAATGGAGCACTAGCACCCTTTTGAAACTCGCTCCTGTTCTTTTCTTCTTATTCGCTTATTCTTGATATTCTCCAACTTCTCACTGGAGAGCAAAGATCCACTAATCGCCGATAATCACAGAAATTGTGAATCAGACTTTCTCCCGATTCCCAAGTGAAGACCTCCTCAAACTTCGGCACTTGTCTTCTCTCTGCTACAATGTTTGTCGATATCGTGAAAGCCGTGTGAACTTCACTGCATCAGCCACACTCATATCCTCTGCAGAAGATTCAAAAACTCTAGCCTTATCTTGCACATAAACCCCGGAGAGATACTTCTTCCTAACACTTCCACAAAGTCCCTCCATGTCAAGACCAAGGAACAACTGACCGTGAGGTATCGACTCCCACCAATGCAAGTCGCCACCTCGCAACAAACCGACAAAGATAATCGAGCTTGTCCTCATCTCGAGCATCTCATCTCAACTAGACCCTCTCGGTCCTCTTCAACCTGTGCTTCACCTCTTCGGATTGGTAGTCCCATCAAATCCCATACCCAAACTTCCGGAGCTTGTCATACCGCTCCACTCGCTCATCGAAGCTTGCATCGGCATCTTCGATCCTCGCCCCATGGCATACGTGAAAGCTCGTGCAAAGGCTTGAAAGAAACTCAGATTCATGGGAGTCCCCGAGGCATAGGAGGAGGCGGAGGAGGCACTCTTGTTGCAAACTAGGTGCCTCAAATCGAACAGAGTGTGTCCCGGCCCCGAGGAATATGAGATTCATCTCAGATTCCTCGACGAGAATGAGATCGAGTCGTAGCTCCCCGAATTCTCCTTCGAGGTGGCATGTTCACTCCTTGAATAGAAAACCATTGAAAACTTTAGTTCAAGTACGACAATTTTCAAAGTATGCAAAAACAGTTCAAAGCGTGTAAAGCCGTGCAAGTTATTTCTTGAAAGCAATGTCATGCAGCCCTAGATCAAAAACCTAGGCGCTCTGATACCAAACATGTTGGACCACGCTGCCGGAGCCCAACGTCTGTCGTGAGAGCGTGGCGGGAAAACGTGATCATAATACATTTAAACGAAAAAGACCCGCGGAAGAGTAATGGGCCTGTTGGAAAAACATACTTGCAAACCTGCTTATTTAAACAATTACATCCAAACATGCAAATTAAATGATTTAGAAAAGAGACCATCGGAAGTTCAATGGACCCATCGTGAAACTTTCGTGCTTTTAAACATATTCCTAATTCATGCTCCAAAGAAGAGTTTCATAAAGATTTACGAATATCTCAAATCGGATCACAACTTTGAATTCAAGAGCCAAAATCTAAAACACTCTTGAACCAATGATACTTGACATGTAACTAAGGTCTTGTCGTCCAAAACATAACATTGAAAATAAATAAACATAATGAAATGAAAACGGGAGTGCTGCCGAAACTTATGACTCACTCGATCTCCGCTCACACCGCATGGGGAGATTAGAGGGGGTGAGCTATAAAGCTCGTGGGGACATATTTATAATATCGCTATAAGCAAAAATATTCAAAATATCTCATTGCCGTGATACTTGTTGAAATCATAATACTAGAGCATGTATGAGTCATTTCTTGCAAAATGCTTGATTCTTGAACAAATCATGATGCATGTCACATAACAAATCATAGCACATAACATGATGGTTTGGGTGTCCCGGGTTCGTGACGTACTACACATAGCCATCGAAATGTTGATGTGTAGACGTAGTTTCGTGAGGGAATCCTTGTGGGATAACCACATGCACACAAGCAAAGGGAGAAGCCTTTTCGTGAGTCAATGTGCACTTGACTATCGTGAGGGACACCACAAACCCACATAAGTATGCATAATTCAACTTGTTCTTGTAAACTTGTTTGCCAATCTAGCACTTGCTTGTAATCTTTCTTGTAAACTTGCTTGTCATAAATATTTCAGAAACTTGATTTCATGCACTTGTATTCGTGAAAGGAAGACATTCCTTTGTAAAATCTTGATAATAATCATGAATGCAAATCATAATGCAGAATATAATCATTCATGGTAGTATGCAATGCGATCGTGGATGATGTAATGTAAATGCATGAGATCTTGCTTGATTTGAACTAAACAATGAGTAACTTATATGCTTTATTATAAACATGAACCCACCTGAATTTCCTTGCTTATTCTTGCCTAGAAATGAATTTCCTCAGGCCTCTCGATCCACTTGCCTCTCTTGTTCTCCTAAAATAAGAACCAAAATCTCATTTAATAACTCATCTTTGAAACAAAAGTTCCATTCTTAACTTTCATCAAAAATTCCATAGTCTTAAAAACCAATTCATTACTTCATCCCTTCACATAACTTGTAGATCTATGACTCTAGTTCACAACGCCTTAAAAATCACCCCAAAAGGACTTCTGTATCAAAAGATATGCGAAACACTAAAACAAAACAGCAGAATATTTTGAGTTCGCCACAAGGAACGACTCAAGGCCATGGCAAGGTCACAGACGCCTCAGACGCCATGGGCGAGGGCCAGCCTCTCGCCGCCGAAAGAAAAATCACGACGCGCGACGACGAGAAGTTTTCAAGACGCGCAAGCGTGTTTCATGAGCACGTCGCGTCGTGCGGACGGGAGGGTCGACTCCCGAACCCAGATCTCCGACATTTTCAACCCTAAATCCTTCTCTTTTTCAAGTACAACACATCTAAGCCATAAATCATGTCATATACTTCCATTCTACACTTATTCTAACACCAAAAACATCAACAACTCAACAACCCATGCAAATCTACCTAAGTTTTCCCATAAACCCTAAACCAACGATTTCTACTCAATCCATGCCAATCTAGAGTTTGATTCAACCTAAACAAGAGTAGAAGAGTATAACTTACCTTAAGAGTGCTTGAAATCTGACAAAAATTGACAAACGAAAGCTTCCCTTTTCTTCCTCTCTTCTTCTCCTTCACCGCCACCCACTCTCTCCGTTCTTTCTCCCTTTTTATTTCTTCTTATTCTTCTTTTCTCTCTTTATTTCCTTAATCTAATTTCTTTAACCTACATAATAAACCAAAGACTCAAATGCCCCTCCTTACTTAGGCTAAAATCATCCTAACTCAAATACTTGACCAATATGCCCTTAACCATAATTACCCTTTCATAACCATTTTTACTCTTCCTAACACTTATTCCATAAACACATATTTCATACCAAACTCAATTAAATCCAAATTTTCCATGAATATTCTCAATAAAATCAAACTATACCATAAATCATAATTCAAATAATTTCATACTTAATAACTTCAAGAAAACAAAAATTTGGGGTCTAACATATTGGACCGACCCACATAAAGAATACTACATGGTTTCATGTCATTAGTGATTCTTTATATGGTTTGACTTTAGTCCTTTGACCTGAAGTCATCATGGTTCCCTACATGAGGAATTTAGTGTTTTGATATTAGACTAAGCTATTTTTAACCGAATAACATATAGTCTTATGTTGGATACTAAATGAATCATGCGGAGGGATGTGAATGACGTAGATGAGATTTGTACCTCTTTTAAATGAGAGAGATATCATTGGGCCTCTTGACAAGTGTGACTGAAGAAATGCATGGCCGTGCTCAAATGAATTGATGAAGAGTCATCAATGTCATTTGTTATAATCAATCAACTTGGGGATCAAGAAACTATGATTAATCAAAGGTTGACATGTACCATGCCTTGTGATTAATCTTGATATCGTGTTACAAAAGGACTGAGCTTATAACCATGATTACAGGTTAAATCGGATTATCGATCCTCATTTGATTTGGGTAGTCATAATGTCTTGCTAGAGGCCGCTTATGACTTATGGGCCTTGAAGTGTAATCAAGCCCATTGCCAACATCAAATGAGCCTATGTGGTCGCATACAAAGAGTGATGTGATCGGGCTTATTCTCTCGGGCCTAATTTATTAGGTGTTGAATAAATATATTTAGATATATTTATTGGGCTAGATTTAATTAAGTTGTCGGGCTTTTATTATATATGATATAATGGGCCGAAACTTAATAGGGCCTAAATGAGATTAGGGTTTCTCTATAAATAGAGAAGCTTAGGTCTCATTAGGTTGACGACACAAGTGTCAGGAAACCCTAGCCGCCATCCAAGAGAAAGATCGTGCGGTGTTTAGAAAAGTTTTCAGGACGTGCTAGCACACTACAGCCGCAGCCCGGATCGTGCACGCTCGTGTGGATACCGGTAGAGGGCATTAGCAATTTGCAGTGTCTTGGAATCCGGAAAAGAAAAAGAAGCAACCTATCCACGAAAATAAGGTATTTTCGTTAATCCTTCGTATTTTCGATTATACGTGATATTTTGTATGATCTTTTCCGCAGCGTATTGTGAATACTCGGACCGTACGCGATCCAACAACTCCCACTACCCAGAGTTCGCGGCTCGCACCTTCCCCTTGCCTTTCTTCTCTTTCCCCGTCCCGACTCGACTTGTCGGGCTGGACGGTAGATCACCCAGCCGAACCAATCTCTTCCTCTTAAGAGGAGGCCCCGCATCCTCCTCCTCCTCCTCCTCTACCAGAATTGCCTGGCCCGCGCCGACCGGCACAATCGGCAATGACACCAAAGCGGCAGGGCGGTCCCCGGCAGGTGGAACATCCATCGGCACTGCGAAGGAGCCCAACCCCACAGACAAAGCAGCGCCCTCACCAGTCTCTACCTCTTTCCCCTTTTCCTTCTGAGCGGCCCTCTTCTTTGACTTAGAAGTTCGGGCGGAAGCATCTCCCATCTTCACCATGGCTGCACAACGATAAATTAAGTTAGAAAGTAAAATCAATGCTAAAAAATACAGCAATTAGTTCAATCACGAGGAGTCAACCGGACGGGGCGGTCTCCTCTCCTAGCCCGCTAATTCGCGGTGGGGGATCAATGAGGAAAGAATTGGCCCTGACTCCCCCGAAGTACCCCTGAACGAGTCGAGTAAAGTCATATCTGCCGAGCTCTTTTATACGATCGACCACCTCCCACTCCTCTCTACTAGGAGACACGGTCGACACGTCATTCCACTGCTCGGTTAAAGGATACCTCCACGGTCGAGACTCGAAGGAGGACCCTGGGGGCTTCATAAAGAAGTACTTCGTACGCCAAGAAGTGACTTTCGCGGGAGTCACATCCGGGCGATATCGGGCATCCCTATACTGAAAATGAGGAATCCCAGCCCCAATCATTGAGCTCTGACCCATTCTTAAAAAGTGGCGGAGGATGCCAACTGACGGAGGGCAGCCGAACTGATGGCATAGCAAAGCCAAACCATTAATAAACCTCCAGCCATTCGGAGGGATTTGACTCAGATCACCGAAGGCGCACACACCTCGTCGATAATCGGGGCGTATGGAAGCCTCATGCCGCCAACCTAGAAAAAGCTCTCTAAACAAGAAATACCCACTCAGATTGTCAAGATTCGTTCGTTATCGATAGCCACACTAGGCCCCGGACGAGGAATGTTACACCTAATGATCACCACGAACTCTCCCAACCCCATCTTCGATTCACCTCTCGGCACCATCTCCACAACCAACCCGTCTTTTCTTTCTTTCGTCGACACTTCCTCGATACCTCCTACCATACTTCTAGAACTACCCGTCGACATGCTTACCGAGAAAAAGATTTTTGGAAACGAAAGCTTTAGAAGAGGGAATGAAGAAAAAGGACCTACCTATTTAGAGATTGGAAATGGGGAAATCGAACAACGGTCGAATGAAATTTCTAAGAATTGGGAGCAAGAACGAACGAACGAAAACAGAAGCTTAGACAAGAAGGAAACAAGCGTGAAGAAAACCAAACAGTTCGTAGATCCTGAGCATTTATAAGGGAACACTCGGACGAGCCATCCAATCGAAGTACGACGCGTGGAGAAAATCCGAGCTATGCTTGGACACGCGGAAACTAGGGCTGTTCAAAAATCGGAGTGGCATGACGGTTGAAAGGACAAATGGGATAGCTGCACAACGGTTACAAGGACGATACGCTTCAGATTCTGAAAAGCTGTCAAAGGGCACGCGCCGTCAAACAATAAATGCTCCAAGTACTACCACGCGCTTGCTAATGATGACTTCCCGACCTACTTAGGCACAGGCAATCGTGCAAAGTACGCCAATGCCGATCGACTAGGGACAAGTAGCCGACCAATCCCAATGCGAGCAGTCACGTACTGCCCGTCAACATTCGACCGATCAGGCCTACCCCGAGCTATCTTATTGACGAGCTATAAGACTGCAGACGGACTACATCTTAATATCCGATCGATCGGATCAAGTACGAACTGTCCCATGACCGAGCTACAACAACAATGCCCGACCGATCAACTACTTCATGAGCTGACCTACAGATGAGCTACATCTCAATGCTCAACCGATCGCCCCAATCACAAGTTGCCCAACGTACGAGCTACAAAACTTCTACATACTCCTCCGATCCTTCTCTTCGCTCAGACTCGAGGAGTAGGGGGGTTTATGGTCGGGTTAGCGATGTTGGGCCCGGACTCAGTCAAAACGACCCATGGGTCGATCGGTCCATTCTTCAAAGATCAATCTCCTACCTAATTGCCATGCCAAGCCCAAGCCCGGTTCACGCTCTCCACAGCCCATCAGCATGAGAAAACCTTCCATGCAGAGGTAGAAGTCTACGTAAATACCTAAACCTAGCTACACAACCATATATAAAGTATAATTCTCCCATAATTGAGGTATGCACAATAAAAAACCTAGTTCTCTGGCTTTTACAGCAATCCCATCTTGACCAAAAACTGACTTGAGCGTCGGAGGGGCTAATCGAGACACAACCCCCGACGTGTCTTCCTTGTTTTGCAGGTATCATCACGTTGGATTCATCACAGAGAGCAGTCAACCTATGGATCCGAACGGCAACGTACAGTTCAGCCAAAATCCGGCAGAACCAAATCCTATTTTATTTTTTGCCTTTAAAGCGATAATCATCGCTCTACTCCAGGAGAGGTAGTTTGTTCCATCCAGCGACGTTGTCGCTAGAACTGCACCTGGGTTTTCTGAGGCAAAGAGTTCGTAGGACTCACTCTCATCGTTGTTTACATCTGGGTATGTCTGAAAGGTACTCGAATCTCCTTCGTTGGTCATTGTGTATCAAGAGTTTTCCCGCTTTGATACCATGTAAGTAATTAAGACAAAGAGTTTGTGGAAGAGAAAACTTTTTCTCTTACTCGTTTCGTTCATGCTGTGGTGCTTATATACAGAGCGTACAACCAATGAATAAAAGCAAAAATTGTAATAAAAGCAAAAGCTGTACATAACAAACTTGCTACAGCTGACATAACAGAGAATGTAGTGTGCAGTGTACGGTTGGTGAGTTGGTGGTACCTGCAGGTGGCTGCATTGCTGTGTGGCTGCGTTGTTGTGTGGTGGTACCTGCTGGCTACAACTGTGGATTTTACAATAGACAAGGTGGAAACAATTGCCTATAAACTGGTATCTTTGCGAAAGACACTTATACACAATGTGTTGCAACTAAGATGACATACACATTCGACCATGACAGTATCACCAGTTCTCCCATCTGAGCTAGGCGCTAAGGAAAGGATGCCCATGACTATCTTGGGGAGAAGAATGATTAAGAGGCACAACAAATCCGCAATCCAAATGGTCAGGACTTGATTGAGGAGCAAGTTCCTTGTGAATTTTTGTTTAACCCGCAACAACACCATCTACTGTTAAACTTTGTAGACAAGGTTCTTTAAGAGGGATAGAGTTGATACAAGTTAAAACGAGAAAAATAAAATATCCTATAATAGTTTAGTAACGCTGTAAAACGATATTGCATATATTGCTGTAAGTGTTACCGTTGTCTTTTTCACCTTTTCACGTTCCTCATGTTAACGTTAATAACTTACATATCTTGGCCACTGTTGACTAATGAGAAGCATAAAATACAACAAATATTCCTAATCTGATTCTCTCCAAGTCTCTCTCTCGTATTTCTCCTTTCCTCAAAAGTTTCTGGAACATTCATCCGTACTAAATTACAAGCATCGAGAAGTGAACACACACATTACTATGCATGTACTTTGAAAGTTGATTCAATAATATGGAGGAGAGAAGAATTTTGACAACCACTATAATGAGGAAGAGAGTGGTAAAAGGATTGCCCAAGGAGATGGTGTAAAATCAAGCATCCTAATCCCCCAATTGAGTGGACATTCAACCTAGCTACAGCATATATGGGATGAAAGAAATGCCAGAATTTTTCAAGATAAAAGTCTAACAGAAGAACAATTTAGCAGCAGAATCATCTGCAAATCAGAGGAGACATGGGCTTAGACAAAACCAGACTCCTTAATGAAGACTATACTTTAATCATCATCACACCCAATCCGAAATTCCGCAATAAAACAGGGTCTGAAAATGGTATACTTTAATGTGGATCGTATAAACCTGTTAACTTCTGTAATAGTTTGTCTTTAAGCTTATAGGTTTCTAAAGCTTGGTTCTCCATAAGTGTAGCTCTTGGAAACTACTTGGCTTCTCAATATGCATAGCTCTTTGGAGATACTGTGTAACTTTTTCTTGCCATTCATGGCCTAATTTATTACTTTTTCCTCAAGAAAACAAAAGAAGAGTGCGCGACTGCATTCTCTGGTAAAAGCATCCAATACGAAATGTAGGATGAATATGAAAAAGAACTCCACTTTAGTCCAAAGTCTGACATAGACAATATAACACATAGAATGGAAGCAGTACTATGGCTTTTAATTTGCTATAGTCAGTAAAGCAAACCATAACCATAACCTTTCTATAAGCAACAATAAGCTTCGATAAGCTTTAAAGCAGCAGTATGGCCACTCAGTATTGCACCTTCAACATTCGGACTGACACAGAAATCTCCACAAATTGCCAATCTCTTCTTCATATGCCAGATACATTTCTCCTCCCCAGCTATGCTTGCAGCTGGAAAAGCACTTCCCCTAAATGAAAATTTTATGTTACTAGGCTGAATGAAGATTGAACATGATTGACTATTTTCCCAAATATAAGAAGAAGTATTCCATGCATTTAATCTTATTAATCAAATAAGGTATTCATCATTCATTTGATATTCTTCCACACTCATCATGGAATGAAATTGAAATTATTAGGTAGATTCAAATTAATTCATGATGCTGGTGCTTTCGGTATTTCCAAATACTGCAAGAAATAGTACATAGAGACCAAGAACTTAACAATATAGAAACTAATAACATAAGCAATCAATTAAATGCACTAATGCACAAAGGAGGACATAATGCTTTATTAATAACAAACTAACAGACAACAAATTTTGGGTAGATCTTTTTTTTCAAAAAATAATTGTGTGTAGATCTTAGCATAAAATAAACTAGCAAAGCCCAATTTCATAAGTTGCTTTAGTTCCTCAAATGTCATTGACTAATCCTAGAAAATTGTACAAGAAAACACACCAAATTATCTGACAGTACACACAAGTAAATTAAATCCATGCTGTAAGGTCAGAAAAACTAGGGATGTCACAATCAAGAAAATGAGCTCTCTAGTTTCTGTCTTCATTAGGTTTTTTAATAAAAATCAAAAGCATAACATCATAGATAGTAACAGAAAGGAAATTGGATAATAGATCAAAATGAAATCGGAAAGCATTGCCACAGAAAATCAAATATAAATTACCCACATGCAAAATGTGGAATCATAAACCAACTTGAATGGATGAGATTGAAGCTTGAGAAGTATAGAAAGCCACATGATGTTGGTCCTAAAAGAGAATGGATGAGATTGATCCCAACTAGGTAGACAGTTTTAGAGGTACTACATAGTATTGTCGGTTCAGGGAATTCAGTACTGACCATCGATGAGCTTTCCTGAAAAATGGTTTAGATTTAATGAGTCCAGTTCTCCAGAATTCTTGGAACAATTCGTCAGCGACTTTTGTTAACGTCTCACTTGAAGGTTTTGTAAATCCAGTTTGTGAAATTACATCCCTGGCATATTTAGCTGTTGAATGCAACACCCACCTTTCACTAGAACATACCAAGATTCAGAATACAACAAACAAAACCAAAAAGAAGAAAACTGGAGACTTATTATGACAGGCATGAATTATAAAATAATGTATAGACCTTTCAGTTGAGCGGCCTGGCTTACTGCTGTCACAGTGGCACCAACTTAATGCCTCAGAATTTTGGAATGATAAGCCTTTCATAGGTATCTAAATCAAATAAGTAATATCCATTATGAATCCAACCTAGGCCAAGAAAATCCAGAAGAAATTTATCATCTAATAAAAATTACAAGACAACTTCCAACATAGGAAGTTCAGAGAACCAAAATGATTCATCTCAGAATTATAACCAGTTTTTTGCAATGGCAGTGCAAAATGTTTGTGTTCCACATGTTCAAATCTGATACATGTGATTACTTACTGAAGACAGTGGCTCAGAAAATGCCAGCATAAGTGCGAAACACGGATTTGTAGGAATATCTTTTAACATTGCTGCCAATTCTGGAACCAAATTCAAATCTGAAATCATCACCACCGAAAAATAATTAGCCTAGGACTGAAGAAAAGGAAAACAAATACAAACTAAATATAAACAGCAGGATTATGATAATATTCAGTTTCCTGTAAATGGATTGAATATAATAGCAGTGAAAGAACACAAAGCTGTCAAGTCTCCAGAAGTTCTAACCAAAAGGCAGGAGAAAGATACTTGAAATGAAATCATTTGAACAGGAATCATCCTTTGTGACATAGGATACACCAATTACTACATGCAATTTAAATCATCATTCACGTGCATAATAGCAGTGAAAGAACACAAAGCTGTCAAGTCTCCAGAAGTTCTAACCAAAAGGCAGGAGAAAGATACTTGAAATGAAATCATTTGAACAGGAATCTTCCTTTGTGACATAGGATACACCAATTACTACATGCAATTTAAATCATCATTCACGTGCATCTGAGGCCAATAGGAAGCAATATAAGATAAGGTTTGTCAGACAACTGGGTTAAGTAGTTTCTTTTCTGACTTCTGGAAACAAAGTAATGGGTTAGGAAGTAAAACTTATGGAAGATTCAACTCTCCTAGTTCTCTTGAAAGCTTTTCCTTCTTTTTCCCTTTTATCTGTTAGTAATTCCATATTTCCATCTTTCTGAAAGTAGTTAAAAGAGTTGATCTTTCTCAGGTTAATCAAGCTGATTGTTCTCATTGAAAGCTCCTTGCTAGAAAAGTGAACTCTTATCATATTCAAAATTTGAAGGAGATGAAGTTCCATAGTGAAAATGAGTCCGCTAGGTAGACATGGTGACTTAAGTCATTCAAAGGTACATCCTTATGGTCATTAGCTGACCAGTCATAGAACTCTCTTTCATTTTATATTTTCACTTTTTCTCTGATTTTTCCTACACCGCTTCAAAAATTATAAGCATGTAGAATACATATTTCGGCAAATAATATACATAACCTTTAAGCCAGATAGAATGGACGCCCAACTAAAGGCATAAATGGTTACAAGTAAGGTCAAAGTGTACATCCAAGCTGAGAAACAAGAAAAAAATACCACTGCAGCTTATGTACCACCAATCTAATCCAAGATCGGTCTAAGTTTGAAAATCCAGCATCAATTTAATAAAGAAAAAAGAAGAACACAGAGAAGTGAAGGGAAAGGGACCGAAACTAACATCAGGAATTCATCTTACAGGTTTTCAAACAACAGATCTCCCTCTTCTAAAAGGAAATGAAGCCAACCAGCAATGCCCATCTCCTGGGCAATACAAGCTTTACTTAGACCAACTCATGGAACAACCGTGACATGTTTCCAGGGCTTAATTTAAACAGATACAAGAATAGGCATCGGACTTAGTGTAGATATATGGAAGAGAAATCAGAAATGATATCCTTGCTAAATAATTGGGGCATTCTTGAAACGTCCCTAGCTACTTTCCCAAGGTTTAATCTAAATAACTGCATGAACTGCAAGTCATATTATTCACACATTGTCAGCATGCAGAGCATGCCTTTTAAAAGTCATGCACCAAAGGTTCTACATATCAATTCTAGCGATAATAATCTCCCCTAGCAGGTTCAAGAATCACCACATATTATGAAAGTATCACACTTACAAATTAGAAAGCTTAAAATACTAATCACAACTCAAGATAGCTCTGAACTTATAGGCTTGCATTTTGAAATCTACACTCATAATATAAACATAGGTCATCCCGAGTTAAATGATATTTATAAGAACCTAAACTCTTTACAGAGGAAACCGGAAACAAACAGAATAATCCCACTTTAAACAATATTGTAAACAATAGCTGTTAAGTCCGATTGTGGACAACAAAAATCCACAACAAATTCTCACAACCCAATCATCTCTTTGATGTAGTTATCTCTCCCTTTCGTCCCTAATAAATCTTAATTTATCTTTTCTTCTCTCATCTACAAATCCTATTCTTCTTTGATCCTTTACTTTTCCTCTCTTTGCTCTGAATCTGGTAGACAGGGAGTAAAACAAGTATCAAGGAAACCATCAATGAAAAAACCCAGAACCTTAGTTATTACCTAGTAGGAGCAAAAACAGAATGCAATCCTGTCACCAACTGAATTGAATCTGAGAATGACAATGTCTGACATATATTCTTGACTTCAGCAAAGGTTACGATCTACAAGTCAAAATTCATACCAAGGGGTGGCGGATGTCCTGTCACAGCTGTGAATCTTGGAGAAAACATAGCTTTGTCAGACACCACAATTCCCTTGAAAAGACCAATATCCTTCCCGTCTGCACCAGTCAATGTCCACAAATTCTCATTGTCCAACCACTCCAACCTACGGACCTCAGCTCCAAACATACTTTCGACTCCTGAATATATAATAGTGCATATTAAACCCAGATAATAGATACTCAAATGTGAAAGCAGACATATGAGCATTTACCAGTCTCATTGCATAATGCTTTACAAATAGAGTTCATGCCTGGAACACCAACATATCTCTTGATGAGTCCTTCCTAAATGGAATTGATAATTAGTGATGTGTCACTCAAATTCAAGAATCAAAAGGCAAGAATGAATGTAATGTCATCCTTGCAATTCTGTCCATACATCTGCAAAGGTCATTGGAAAAAAGTTGAAAGCAAGGAAAGTAAAGGCTGCACCATTTATCCATGTAATTCATTCAAGATATATAGAAAATAATAAAGTAGGTTACAGATGGCAGCAAGTAGATGACTATATTCTTCTGAAAAATTAAATTTAAAGAATCAAATTCAAGGTAAGAGAGAAAAACTTTTTGATAAAAATCCATCAACACAAGAAAAAAGGAAGGTTTTGTCTAGATGTGCCAAAGAAAGGCAAAGGGTGATTAGGATGTCACTGGAGCTAAGAAAGAAATGCCTTCTACTGTTGTATGGAATCTCTAAACAAATCCCTCCCTCTCTGACTCTTTATCTATCTATCCATCTACCTAGATGTGTATTACTTATAATTTTCATACAAATGTTTGGCATCAATAATTTCTAGATTGAAAAATGTTTGCCACATCTTTTGTCCAAAACTAAAAGGAATAATATGAAATCTCAAAATATGATAATAGTGAAAAAATCAAGCAATAAAGGCATACGTAGACCATATTCAGTTTACCTGGCTATTTTAAACAAATAAAATTAAGATGGAACTTTTATATGTTATAAAATGTAAAATAAAGATGGAACTTTACGCAAAATCCATTATTAAATATAAAGAATGAAGATTCTGATGTTAAAAAGACAAAGAAAAGGAAAGTCAAAGCATCTCAATTACTAACTGGTTGAATCAAAGCATCTCAATTACTAACTGGTTGAAATTCACATGTTTGAGGTAGGTATCAAAAGAAACGGTTGAGACAAGAATGTATGACCAATCTAGAACCCATAGACTTATGTTCTTGTATAGAATGTAACGTCAGATTTCCTATCAAGAAATACCTTTTCAAATTATTTCAGTTATTTCTCATTATTGGTAAAGTAATTTGTGGACAACTTTGTTGCTAATTTAAGGTTTGAATCAATTAAATCATAAGGTTATTGCTATCAATTAATTAAGGGGTTTCTGCTTAACTCTTTTAATTTTTGAGATGACATACGAGGACAGGGATGTTGAAAATTCACAAACTAGATGGATAAATTGCAAACCAACGAATTTAGTACCCTATTAAGTAGTACTTTATTGGTTGCGACCTAACATCAAATAATGTCATTTATTGTGAAATCATAAACCAAAACGAAAAAACTATGATCAAAACGAAAAAACTATGGTCAAAGATATGTATACCTCATAATATTATGTCTGATCATAATCAAATCATTTAGATTAGATAACAGTATCTTGTAGATATATAGTATCCTAGGATTATATTTCCATATCTGTATAGATTTTTCTACCTTATTCTGTAAACCTATTCGTGTATATACATACTACAGTCTCTAATAAAGAGATATAGAGCAAATAAGCTCTGATTCACATGGTATTAAAGCCACGTGATAGTGAAACTGAGGAGACAACCCCAAAAGTCAAGAAATCACTTCCAATCTTGAGGGATCCTCCACGGCAATCCCAATCTCAAACCTGACTGGAGGTCAGTCATCAACGACTTCTGGTATTGAGGGAGTTTCAGTTAACATTGTTTTCGATAAACTGAATGGAACAAACTATCGAGAGGGGGCTCAAGCGATGAAACTCACGATTGGAGAAGAGGGAAGCTGAGCTTTATCATCGAAAATGGGAATGTTCCAGACTCAACAAACATACAAGCTATACGACAATGGGAGATAGATAATTCCATGGTCTCGTCATGGCTTATCAATGCCATGATACCACCCATCAAAAGGACCTTTATGTTTCTGCCAACAGCCCTAGAAATCTGGGATGAGGTGCGACAATCCTATTCTGATGAAGAGGATGCATCACGGATTTATGAGATAAAAACAAGGTTGTAGCAAATGAAGCAAGGTGACAGAGAAGTTACAGAATATTGGATTGAAATGATAGCATTGTGGCAGGAACTTGACCTGCCGTCAGATGAAGAGTGGAGGTGCAAGGAAGATGTAGTGATGTACAACCAGAAAATTGAAGAGGAGAGAGTCTTTGAATTTTTGGCTGGTCTCAATAAAAACTTGGATGATGTTCGTGGATGAATCTTAAGTAGAATCCCTTTGCCTACAGCTAAGGAAGTATTTTCTGAAGTTAGGAGGGAAGCAACAAGGAGGAAAATCATGCTAAAAGAAGAACCAAAAGAGGAACTAAATGGACCTCTAGTATCTTCGAATGACGCTTCTACCCTATTACCATGTGGTGAATCCAGTAAGAAAAATCATAAGAAGTGGTGTGAGCATCATAAACAAAGTGGCCATACCAAAGATAATGCTGGGATATTCATGGAAAGAAGAGGTGTGAACATTGTAAACAAAGTGGCCAAACCAAAGATACATGCTGGGACATTCATGGAAAGCCTCTAGATTGGAAACCAAAAAAAGGGAAAAACCGAGGCTATCAAGTATCTAGTGAGGGAGGAACAGAAAAATCTGAAGGTAGTCAAAAACAACAAGAAGGTGAGCTGAATACTTCACTAGGAAAACTACTGGAAGTGCTGCAGAACCTTCAAAGTGATAGCAACCAACAAAAGGCAAGCATAGTTGCCAATGCTACTATGGGAGTTAATATCCTAAAAGCTTTTTTATCCTCATGCGGTAGGAAGAAGTGGATGGTTGATTCCGGAGCTTCAGATCATATAACAGATGATTTTAATATGTTTTATTCATATGTTCCGTGTGCTAGACATGAAAAAGTTAAGGTAGCAAATAGTGATTCGTCCTCAGTTGCGGGAAAAGGAGATATCAAAGTAACAGATTCTATGAAAGTAAATTCTATTCTACATGTCCCTAATTTAGGATGCAATCTTCTGTCAGTCAGTTAATTGACAAAACAAGTCAACTGTAGTGCTCATTTTTTCCTTACTCATTGTGTTATACAGGACCTGTAATCGGAGAAGATGATAGGTAGTGCTAAAGAGGCAGATAGAGTGTACTACTTTGAAGATGAAGAAAGACAATCTACTCCTTATAGCTTGGGTAGTAGTGTGATTGTTCCTAAGACTGATGAACTATTGTTATGGCATAAGAGGTTAGGGCACCCAAACTTTCAATATATGTCACGGTTATTTCCAAATATCTCAATCAATAAAGATCTTTGTGTTCAATGTGATGCTTGTGAATTTGCTAAACATCAAAGAAGTTCTTTTACAAGATCCAAATACAAACCCACAAAACCGTTCTCACTTATCCGTAGTGATCTCTTGTGTTCCTAATAGAACCAATTCTAAATGGTTCATTACATTCATTGATGACCATACTCATTTGTGTTGGGTGTTTCCTTTGAAAGATAAAGTTGAAACCTCTACTGTATTCATCAATTTTTATCAAATGATAAAGAATCAATTCCAAACAAGTATTCAAATCCTTCATACTGACAATGGTACTGAATACTTTAATAATCATCTCCAGACATTCTTTCAAAAACATGGAATTATCCACAAAAGTACTTGTGTCAATAGTCCTCAACAAAATGGGATTGTGGAAAGAAAAAATAGACATCTTCTTGAGGTAGCTAAGGCCTTGATGTTTACTTCAAAATACCACTTCAGAAATTTCAAGAAACGTATACTACCACTCATCTTGAAACTAACCTTCCTTTAAGAGTCTTCAGGTACACAACCTTCCTTCACAGTTTTTCACACAATAAACTTGATCCAAGGGCCAAAAAATGTTTGTTTCTAGTATATTCTGCTACACAAAAGGGGTATAAATGCTATGATCCTATCTCAAAGAAGTTGTTTGTTAGCTGTGATGCCTCTCTTTCCGATACAGATTTCTTCTATCCTAAGTCTTCGATTCAGGGGGAGTATTGGAGTGAGTTTGGGGGTGGAGGTGATGAATCTCAACCTCAACCTGAACCTATATCTGTTCCTGAACCATCCTAGTGCCTATGTCATCTCCTATAAAAACAAATCCTAATACAGAAATAGCTATACCTGATCATACACTCAAGGTATATTCTCGGAGGAACAAAGGAAGCAGTACACTTCCTATCCTTGAAGCTATGCCAACTTCTGAACCAGTGCAGGTCCCTACCAAAGAGATAAAGAACAGTGAGGATCAAGGAGACAACACAGATTTAGAATGGCCAATTGCCTTAAGGAAGAAATCTAGATCATGTACTATGCATCCGATTGAGAGGTTTGTCTCTTATAAAGCTCTATCTGCTCAATATAAAGTTTTTATTGCTAATCTGGACAGAATTGATATTCCAAAAAAATGTTCAAGAAGCTCTTGAAGTTCCAAAATGGAGAGAATTTGTTTTCGAAGAAATAAGGGCACTTGAAAAGAATGAAACATGGGAAGAAGTTGATTTGCCAAAAGGAAAGAAACCCGTAGGGTGTAGGTGGATATTTACAGTCAAATATAGGGCTGATGGCACCATTGAGAGGTATAAGGCGAGATTGGTAGCTAAAGGCTACACTCAGACCTATGGGATGGACTACAAGGAAACATTTGCACCTGTGGCCAAGTTAAATACTATAAGATTATTGTTATCAGTAGCTGTTAACCTTGACTGGCCACTTCAGCAACTTGACATCAAAAACACTAACATCAAAAACACTTTCTTGAATGGACAACTAAAGGAAGAATTGTATATGAAACTTCCTCCAGGCTTTGATAAGGAAGGAGGAAACAAAGTATGTAGACTAAGAAAGTCTCTATATGGACTGAAGCAATCACCACGAGCTTAGTTCGAGAGATTTGTCAAAGTCCTTAAAACAAAAGGATACACACAAGCACAGTCCGATCACACAATGTTTTCAGAAGTAGAGAAAGTAAGAAAGCAATTTTGATTGTGTATGTTGATGATATTACCTTAACTGGTGATGATGTAGAGGAAATCACAAGACTTAAGACAACTTTGAAGAAAGAATTTGAAGTTAAAGAGTTAGCATAAATGAAGTATTTTCTGGGTATGGAAGTAGCAAGATCAAAGAAGGGAGTTTACATCTCACAAAGAAAATACATTCTTGATCTCTTAAGAGAGATCGAAATGTTAGGATGCAAACCAAGCACTACTCCAATTGATAGTACAAAATTTGGGGATGAAGATGATAAACTTGTCAATCGTGAAGAGTATCAAACACTGGTGGGAAGACTAATCTATTTGTCTCATACTAGATCAGATATTGCTTTTGTCGTGAGTGTTGTTAGTCGCTATATGCATGCACCAAGGAGAAAACATTTAGAGGCAGTCTATAAGATCCTATGGTATCTAAAAGGTACTCCAAGAAAAGGGCTGCTATTCAAGAAAGGAGATTAAAGAACAATTGAAATATATATTGATTCAAATTGGGCAAGTTCAAAAGAGGATAGACGATCAACCACTAGATATTGTACTTTTGTGTGGGAAAATTTGGTTACTTGGCAAAGTAAGAAGCAAAAGGTGGTAGCCAAGAGTAGTGCTAAAGCTGAACTAAGAGCTGTTGCAAAAAGAATGTGTGAAAGTCTTTGGTTAAAGAGAGTGTTGATAGAATTGGGAATCGAGTTTGAGATACCTATAAAACACTATTGTGATAACAAGGCAGCCCTAAGCATGGCACACAATCCAGTCCATCATGAAAGAACAAAACATGTTTGACCGACATTTCATCAAAGATAGAAGATGGGTCAATATGTCTAACATATGTTCCAACAAAGAAGCAGACAACTGATGTGTTTACCAAAGGACTTCAACGACAAGCATTTGAAGAGTGTATTAGCAAGTTGGACATGATAGATATCTATGATCCAACTTGAGGGGGAGTATGGTCAAATATATGTATATATCATAACATTATGATCTGATCATAATCAAATCATTTAGATTAGATAACAGTATCTTGTAGATATAGTATCTTAGGATTATATTTCCATATCTGTACAAATTTTTCTACCTTATTCTAAAATCCTATTCGTGTATATATATACTGCAGTCTCTAATAAACAGATATAGAGCAAATAAGCTCTGATTCACAAAAACCAAAACCTTTGTTTGATCGAAGTAGAATGTCTCATCTGCAGCAATGGTCTTGCTAAGCAAAAGATTGCTATTTTGGTCTGTGTTATATCAGTTAACCAAAAAGGGACTCCATGGCGTTGAAAGCATATGTTTATTGAAGAACTGATTCCAAAATAATAATCATAATTCTTCCTAATTTCAGGTCAAACGAGGCAATATTCATGCTTTTGGCCCCAAACTTTTAACAGGACATACAACTGAGGGATCCAGAAAATCCATAAATTCATGCAATCTTATATAAATAGCAGACATTTTTTTCTTTGCTTTTTACTTTAGTCTACTGAAATAATAATACAAGGCTGTAAGTATGTGTACAAGAACAAAATAAAAGGTGACTAATTTGCTTCAAGTCTTGCAAATTTGATTCTTGTTTTAAAACTATGCATAGAAGGGTTCTTGCTTATAGTCAGTTTAAATTGATATGAGAGAGATACGGCTCTGAGATGAATGTTCAATAAGAAACAAATTTGACTGATCTCACCTCAGAACTTCCTACGTTAATCCAGGTCAAGACACACGATTCTAACTCCAACATATAAAAGACAAGTTTCTTTGCCGGACGATACAAGGCCGAACGTTTTGCGTATATGTATGAATGCCTAGTAAATGGAACCAAATATGCGGATGCCTAGTTTAAAAAGAAATTCGAGGAATATACATAGCACTGAAACACGTAATTTGGCAACCTCCAAAGGCCAAGGAAGCACATGAATGTAAAGGGTATAATAAATGCAAACCTGTTCCAAGTTGAGAAATTTGCGAGAGATATAATCAAAAGATCCAAAACCCTGGTTCCATTCAGCAACAAGGCCTTTGGATTCCCACTCATCAACAAGATTTAACGCATCAACATTGCTAACGCTAAAAAACGGAGCACCGTGGTCGAACAACAGCTCCCTCCCATCTTCAGAAACTTCTCTATTACAAGAATACGAAAATAAGAATTTGAAGACTTAAAAGACATCGTGAATTAGAATTGATGATAGTGAGGGATGAGTACTTTCGCTGAGACATGCGGCCACCGGGACCTCTGGCGGAATCAAACACGGTAACAGAAACTCCATTTCTAGCAAGTGTCGAAGCACAAACGGCTCCTGATACTTTGCTTCCATAAAACAAAATCGCAAATGACATTACAGAAACGCCAAAAAGTTAATGACAAAAGACACGAAGGAATACATAGAAAGAGTAAGAGAGAGAATAACTTCCGCTGCCGACAACCGCAACCTTCGTGGTGACATTCATGGTGGTGATGGTATTAAGGATTTAGTGTAACTGGTGGGTATGAGTTTGAGGACAAATGATAAGTAACTTGCTAGACATATGCACATAAAAGTGGAAGTGTAAACTGAATGGTTCATAACTAGTCAGACATATACACATAAAAGTGGAAGTGCAAACTGAAGGATCCCCTACTCTCTACAATAATTCCCATCTCACCCTTCTTTACTGTTGCCCCACGGTCTCTCAGCTAATACCAACTCTGACTGTTCCATTACCTTTTCTGGAAACTTTTCATGGCGACCACCTTTCCTCAAACAACTATTCTCCCAGGCAATCGTTCTCTCGTTCTCTCTCATGAATCTAGGTCCTAAATTCATTCATCTCTACTCGTAGATCAATTTGAATCAATAACTCCTAAATTCATTCATCACTACTCGCAGATGAATATTCTCGTTTCTCACTCTGGCTCTCGCAAAGTGCCAGCCTATAAGGATCATTCTGGGAAGGACACTGCACCCTCTTAAGCTCTTCCTCATACATAGTGTCTCTGTCTGATTGTGAAGCCAATGAAAAAATAATCCTTTCTTTAGGCATAGTGGCACATTCGCCAGCAGTAATAAAACACTCATGGTGGCAAGTACCGACAGATTCCTCTGTTTCTTAAAAGCTACAAACATACCACCAACCCTTGGGAAAGTCATGATGCATGTTATATCACCACACGCAGAAATTCTGCAAGAGAGTCAAAAGATGCTCCACATTATTAGTTAGCTTCTTTACTGCCAATGGTCGGCTATAATCGAAGGAAAATTCAGCAAGAAGATTAATTTTCTAATTAATCAACACAATTAATTAACTCTCGAATTGTAAAATATTAGATTTAATAATTATATAGACAAATATTTGAAAATTGTGAAATAACTAAATCTATTGTTGTTTTATGTGAAGCGACGTGCCAGAGACGCAGATGATTGATTACTGTTATTTCAAACATAATTAGAAAAAAAGCATACAATTTTCAATGCAAGAATCAGATTTAAATTAGGTTAGCGAGAGAGCTCTCATGCAATGCAAAGCATGGACCAAGCCTACTCATCATAGCAAGATCATAAACACAAACCTAATAACACGTTAAAGAGAGAATTAACAAGCCCAATTATCATGACATCAAATTAATCAGGGCTTATATAAAATTATGTTTATTATGCTAGTCCATAAAATTAATGACAAAATTATGTCATTCTTTCACTTGGACAGCATAACCAACATCAATTAATAATAGAAACAAATCCCCAAATTAATATAACAATATGTGGCCACAATAAGATGTCAAAATAGAGCCAACAATCTCTCATTCATAAGTCCAAAATGAGGTTATAAATATCTCAACAGTATAGAAATTAGGCCCGATAAGAGTACTGATAACATATATGTAAGATACTCATACCTCGATGACCTAAATAGAATGTGTTATAAGGAAATGCACACAAAATGATGATCCGTTTGTATAATTTCGTATAATTCCAAATAAAATGGCTTAAGCATCCATTCAAGATGCCAACTGAGATTTAATAAAATATTTCAGAACAACAAGATGAGACTTGGTATAAAATATCTACAACAAAATGCCATATATATATATATATACAAACATTTAAACGTATCTGCGCAGTATATCAATAATGTATATGACAATAATAATAATAGCAACAATTATAAGCAAAAGTCTCTAGATTGAATAACAAAATAGTCAAATACACTGTGACTTTAAAAAATTAACATAAAAGACAGATTTTCACTAATCTAAGCCATTAAAAGATCTAAATAGACCCATACGACTTATATATCTCACAAAAGCCTTAACAATAAAGCTTTTGGTTAGAGGATCTGCCATCATAAGATTAGTAGGTATATGCTTTATACGAGTCTGAAACTCCTTAATCTTCTCTTTAACAAACATAAACTTTGTATCAAAATGCTTCAAATGATTGAAGTTCTTGTATATTTGAGAGAAGGCCACCACAGCAGAGTTATCACAATATATGGTTAGAGGTCTGAAAACACTTTCCACGAGATGAAGCTCAGAAATGAAATTCTTCAACTATATTGTCTGTCGAGTAGCTTCGTAACAAGCCATATACTCTGTTTCTATAGTTGAAGTTGATGTAAGTGTTTATTTAACACTTTTCCAAAATACAGCTCCTTCAGCAAGCATAAAGATGTATCCTGATGTGAATTTGTGATCATCAAGGCAGCCACCATAATCAGAATCAGAATAACCTATCACCTCAAGGTGATCAGACATCCTGTAAGTAAGCATGTAATCTTTAGTACCTTATAGATGTCTCAGAACTCGTTTTATAGCTTGCCAATGACCCACACCACGGTTGCTCAAGTATCTCCTAAGCACATCAACAACAAAAACGATATCAGGACATGTACAAACTTGAGCATATATAAGACTGCTAACAACAGACGCATATGGGACCTTTTCTATCTCTGACTTATCTTTATCATTTTGAGGACACTGGCTATTCAAGAGTTTGTCACCCTTGTGGATAGGTACACTGTAAGGATTACAAATCTTCTTGTTGAATCTATTCAAGATCCTTTCAATATACCTTTTTTGAGACAAACCAAAAGCACCACGAGATCTATCATGATAAATTTCAATGCTCAGAACAAAAGAAGCATAGTTGAGATCTTGCATATCAAAATGAGCTATCAACATTTGTTTAGTCTCAGAAAGAAAACTCATATCATTACTGGCTAAAAGAATATCATCAACATATAAGACAAGAATAATAAATTTTCTCCCACTATTCTTCAAGTAAATGCATTGATCAACAACATTTTCCTTAAAGCCAAAAGAGCAAACAATTTGGTCAAATTTCAAGTACCATTGTCTGGAGGCTTGTTTCAACCCATAAATGGATTTTCTCAATTTGCATACCATGTGTTCCTTACCTTCCTCAACAAAACCAGCAGGCTGATTCATGAACACATCTTCATACAAATCACTATTTAGAAAAGCAGTTTTCACATCCATTTGATGGAGCTCCAAATCAAAATGAGCAACTAACATCACAATGCGTAATGAATCTTTAGTAGAGATCGTAGAGAAGGTCTCTTTATAGTCTCTTCCTTCCCTCTGGTTATACCCCTTTGCAACAAGTATGACTTTGTACCTTTTTATCTCACCTCTAGTATCATGTTTAGTCTTAAAGACCCATTTACACCCAACAGTTTTACAACCACTAGGTAATTCCACCAAATCCCAAACGCCATTCATACTCATAAAAGTCAACTCATCTTCCTTGGCTGCCAATCATTGTGAACTACGAGGACCAGAAATGACATCCTAAAAAGAAATTGAATCTGATTCTTCAACTAAATTAGATTCATGCTCCTTCAAGTAAATGTAATAATCTCAGAATTTAGAAGACTCAGTGGATTTAGGAATTCTTTCAGATCTCCTAGGTAGAACTACAACCACATCTGGGATTTCAATGTCAATGCCAACTTGTTGAGGAATTTCAACATCATTTCCTGGATCAACTACATCATCATGAATTAGAGGAGACTAAATTGCCTCATGATGAAAAATAATAGGTGTAGGAATAATAACATGATCCTCTCTGAAATCAACAACACGAGACTCATACCTTTCATTATGTTGCATGTCCCCTTCAAAATAGATAGCTCGATCTGATTCAATGACTCTAATAGTGTGATTGGGACAATAGAATCTTCAACTGAGGATTATATGTAACATCCCACCCCCGACAGGAAGGGTAAAATAGTAAATTTGGCATAGGATGAGATGGATTGGAATGACTTAGGACTGTTCATGCATAATAGGATTAGTACACAGTATCATTTGTGCACATGAAAGTACTGTACATACATACATGATATTCCCGATTTTCGTGCCTAATTTTATTGTGATTAACGTGGTTATTGGGTTTGAAAAATTATTCTGAGTGAGCCATTGAATGTTTTATATTTTAAGGGATTTTCAGGAATTTTTCTGAAATTTTCCGGAGAAAATTCTCGGGTGAAAAAAATTCTAAAGTGATTTAACCGATCGATTTTGATGCATCAAATTGTTATCAATTGGTACTGGCCTATTGGATATTTTGTGGTAGGGTCGAAATATGGACCCTTAACAATGGATTGAACATTTATTTGGTTTTTGGATTATTTGTTTTTATCAAATTTTTGATTGGTCCTTTGACTTTTCCTTATTTCTCCTCCAATTGCCAAGTGTTCCTTCATTTAATGCATTGTTATCCATGCATTTTCGGTGACTTCTTTACAAAGGGATGAAAAAGATGAGTCATTGCTTTTAAAAACCAAATCATCCAAACTCTCTTCATTTGTTCCTCTCCATCGATTTTTGTTCTCTTTCTTTAAAGTTTCCTTCCTCCCATCTTAAGCATTCTTCTTCCTTACAAGCTTGCAAACTTACACCTTCTACCCTCTTATCTTGATGATAACCATGCATGGGATGGAGAAGAAGTAGGGTAGTTGGAAAATTAAAGGCTTGAAGAGGTGGAGTTGGAAGCTTTAGGTAAGATGATGTTTATGTTTTCATTATGATTTTAATGCATGAATTCATAGTTAATTGCATGGATTGGAAGTGATTGTTCATTAAATAAGATGAATGATGCCTTAATGTCATGACACATATGGCTTGCCTTGTTGGGTATATTTGTGTGTAAGAAATCATAAGGTAAAGATGATGAAGTGAATTTAGTGATATTAGATGACTCAAACTTAAAAGAAAACGATAAGAAAGTGATTGAAGATAGGTACTGAAATTTATGGATATATATATTGAAATGAAGGTCTTGATGACCTATTGGCTCAATTCTTGTGTTCTTAGGATGCTTATGCATGTGGAATTGGTATTGGAAGTGTTAGGAATTGATTTGAGAAGTAAAGTTGGAAAATGTGAGTTTGACCTACTGTACTGTTTTGAGCATAACTCATTGTGTGGTTATGAAAATGAGTAGAGGTTTTTGCCCAATTAAACTTTGGGTTTTTGGCTACATTTTTGTGTGAAATAGGTGTTGTCCAATTTTAGCCTTAAGAGGTTGAATTTTGCTTGAAAAGTTACTGTTTTAGTGTCTCGTGAACGATGAATCAAACTATGACCTAAGTGTTTTGCTGATTTTTCTAAATTAATTGAGATGGAATTAGGGAAAATGGTCTAAATGAAAGTTGAAGCTTATTAAGTTATATTTCAATTCCCACTGATTTTGCAATTTTTTGATCTGTATATTGGGAGATATGCACTATGGAATATTGACTGATTTTGAACAATTTGGTGAAACCTAGACTAATAGTGGATTTGGTGCACATTCTGATTAGAAGCAATTTTAACAATTTCTGTGAATTGAATTGGCTTGAGTGATCTTCTGAAGAGTTGTAGAGGAAGCAATTATCTTGAAAATGGTATATAACATGTAATTGTTGGAGATCAGATGTGGGAGTAATGAATTTTCAAAATCTGTACCTGCATGAGGTTATTGGTCTTTATACGATCAAGTAACTTGCATGAAAGTTTTAAGCTTGTTAGAGATGGAAATGTCTTTGAAGCCCTTCATGAGAAGTGTAGCATTGTGTTTGATCTTTCCATAGGTATAAAGTATGCATTTATTTGACATTTGTAAAAGGAGATATACTGTTTAGAACATTACTGTCCAGATTGAGTACTTGCAGGGGTAGCAGCATTCATTGAATTGTTTGACCTAGTTAACCTTTGAATTTGATTTCATATTGTTCATGAAAGTTGTAGACCACATTGTGATCTTTCTGAGCATAAGTATTGTGTAATTTTTGACTGAAGACAATGGAAGTTACTGAATTTACCATGTACTATTATGTTTTGATAGGTTTTGAATGGGAAGAAGTTTCAATTGAATTTTTGACACCCTTAGAGGTGAAATTGGCTTTTGTGTCCTTCATGAAACTTGTAGAGCTCTCTTTTCTCTATAAAATAGACACTAAGTTTGTCCAATTTGGAATTCGGAGTAGGGAGTTATGTCCTGTGTAAGTTGGGATGTCGAAGGACGTTTGTTCTAGATCTGCTATTGTTAAAGCATAAGTCAACTTGCATCCCAAACAAGTCGACTAGTACATGCACAGTAGCATAAGTCGACTAGGATTCTTAAACAAGTCGACTAAGATCATATATTTTCCTTCTTTTGCTTATAACTTTTCCGTCCGACATCCGATTGACCTGATTCTTGAGATATCAGATTCATAGAATATTTAATTTCATTTTCTGAGAAATTGGGAATTTCTGGACGGAAAATTGACGTGAGTCTGGGTAACGGAGTCCTTAACCACTGTTTTATTTAATTGAGGACCTATAGAGATTCGAATTGAGTTCTGTCAGCATCATTAGCTTTCAAAATTTTAAACGAATTTTACGATGGAAAATAATGGGATTAGGGCCGGGAATATCATGAACATGCATTATACACCTACATGTGCCTTATTACATAGTAATGATTGGACCATTAGTGATCATTCTCTTTTCTGATTCTTATAGAGACCCAACTGGAGCGTCGATTGATCCACATAGCAGAGACTTCCTGGCATTAGCTCGAAAGTGATAAGTGAGTAACCTAGATGGGTTTCTCAATTATTACTTGTCTAATATGGGGATAATGGTGGGATCAGGAAGTGTTAACGTGACTTGTGTGCCATACTGTATTATGGACTGTTATTATAGACTGTTAGTTGAGCATTTTGGACTGTTGAATTGACCTGTTTGCCATTACTGGATTTACTGTGATTGATTGTAAATGATGGACTGTGATTTGTGAATTATATACTGTTAAGTACTGATAAGTGACTGTTCAATTGGGCATGTGCATTCATACACAGATGCACAAAATGATAAAGGAAAATTATGAACCGAGTCGCCACTGATACTGAAACGAGCCTAGAGCTCGAAATACTGAAACGAGCCTAGAGCTCGAAGGGAGATAATTCTCCCCAGATGCGTCTACTGATCACTGAATACTGTTTACGTGCTCGATCACAATACTGTAATAAAATTGGAAAAGAGTCACATGTGTATTGCATCATTACTGGAATGAATACTTGAAATGGTTTTCTTGTATGTGGTGCTCATCAGTAAATTGTTGTGTCTATGACTGTATGATTTTTTTTGTAATTGTATATTACTATTATGTGGATCAGAGACCGTAGTATTACTACAACTGCTCTATTACTGTGAATTGATTATGTGATGCATGAATTGGGAGAACCATCGATGATGGTTCCTCATTGAGTTCGCAAACTCATCCAAAATTGTAATATATTTTTCAGGACTTGAAGGGTACCCGTTTGACACGGAGTATGTCTATCAGTAAAAGTGAAGGATAGAGGTCGGGATCAGTTCGTGTCTGCATTAGTGTCTTATCGAATTGTATTACGTAATCATTGTGCAATAATGCTTTGTATTTATAATGAGCCCATTGTGGTTTTATTGTTTTACACATTGACTTATTGTAAATTATTATTAGATGACTGTAATAATTGAAAATGATTAATTGTGAACATGGGCTTAAGTTTCTTACTGTTTATACCGCGTTAATGAATGGTTCAAAAAAAAGAGAGGAGAAAATGTTATACTGAGTTTTAATCGACTGATGTAGTACGCCACCTTCGCGGGGCACGGACTCAGATATCACCAACGATATCGAGTTCGGGTCACTCGGGAGTGGGGTGTTACATTATAAGTCCTCACCTTAGCCTTACGGCCCCAAACATGAAAATGCTCAAACTAGGCTTCTTTCCTGATATAATTAAGCTCAAAAGGAGTTTTTGGTACAGACTTATTATGCACATGATTGAGAACATAAACAATAGTCCTCAAGGCGTCTCCTCCTACAAGAACTCTAGTAAAGTAGAGTGACTAAGCATGCACCTAACCATCTCCATAAGAGTATGATTTTGTCTCTCTGCAATCCCATCTTGTTGAGTGCCAAGTATGGTATATTGTGCCTCAATTCTACAATCCTACAAGTATCTAGATAAAGGGCCAGGGTGTCTTCCAGTTTCACCATACCAACCATAATACTAACCACCTCTATCAGATCTTACACATTTGATCTGCTTCCAAGTTGCAATTCAATAACATTTTTTAGTGACTTAAAAGCATCCAAGGATTCAGATTTCTCATGCAACAATTCAATCCAACCATACCAAGAAAAATCATCAATAAAGGTGATGAAATACCTATAACCTCCCATGGCAATAGGAGTAATGGGTCCACAGATGTCTGTGTGAATTATCTGTAATGGTTCCCCCTTCCTAGTCATTTTCTCCTTTCTTACTTTAGCTGTAAACTTCCTTTTTAGGAAATCAACACAAGTGTAAAAATTAGAGAAGTCCAAATCATGCAAAATAGTTTCTTTAATCAACCTCTCCATTCTCTCCTTAGAGATATGTTAGGCCCCAAATTTTTGTTTCTTGAAGTTATTAAGTATGGATTTATTTTGATTTATGATTTATGGTTTAGTTTGATTTTAATGAAATTATTAGTGGAAAATTAGAATTTATTGAGTTTAGTATGGAGTAATATTTATGAAAGAGTAGAAATGTTGAGGGCAAAATGGGCAAGACACTTAAGGGTAAGAGATTTTATGCTTGCATGGAGGGGCATTATAGTCTTTGCCCTATCTTGTAGGTTTAAGAAATTAAAGAAAGGAAAAAGAAAAGGAAGAAGAAATAGAAAGAAGAGAAACGAAGGAGAGAGTCGGCAGTGAGAGGAGAGGAAGAAGAGGAAAAAAGAGAAAGCTTAGGTTTGAGGATTTTCGACAGATTTCAAGCATCCTTAAGGTAAGTTATACTCTTCTACTCTTGTTTAGGTTGAATCTAACCTTTGTTTTGCTGGATTGAAGGAGAAATCGTGGAGTTAGGGTTTATGGTGAAGATTTCTAGATTTGCTTGGGTTTGTGTTTTTGTTGATGTTTTTGAGCTTAGAATGGGAGTATATGAGTTGGGTTATGGTTTAGATGTGTTGTAGTTGAGAATGGAAGGTTTTTTGAGGTTGAAAATGGTGGATCTGGGTTCGGGAAGACGAAGCTCCCGACCTCACGTCCTTGACGTCATGAGGCACGCACGACGCCATGACGTCATAAAGACTCACACGCCATGCATGAGCCAGCCTCTCGTCGCGGCGAGCCCAATTTTTTAGAATGGATTTATTTTAGTGTTTTGATCATATCTTTTGCTACAGAAGTCCTTTTGGGGTGATTTTAGAGGCGTTGTGAACTAGAGAGATAGATATACAAGTCTTATGAAGTGATGAAATTATGAATTGGTTTCTAAGAATATGGAATTTCGGATGGAAGTTAAGAATGGAATTATGGTTTCAACATGAGATTTTGAATGAGATTTTGGTTCTTATTTTAGGAGATCAAGAGAGGCAAGAGGCTCAAGAGGAAACTCATTCCTAGGCAAGACAAGCAAGGAATTCAGGTGGGTTCATGTTTATAATAAAGTAACTAAGTACTCATTGTTTAGTTCAAATCAAGCAAGATCTCATGCATTTATATTACATCATTCACGATCGCATTGCATACTACCATGAATGATTATTTTCTGCTATGTGTTTTGCATTCATGATTATTATCAAGATTTTTCACAAAAGAGTGTTCTCCTTTTTACGAATACAAGTACATGAATTCAAGTATTACGAAATACATTACCAGCAAGTTTACAAGCAAGATTACAAGCAAGTGCCAGTTTGGCAAACAAGTTTACAAGAATATGAATTATGCATACTTATGTGGGTTTGTGGTGTCCCTCACGATAGTCAAGTGCACATTGACTCACGAAAAGACTTCTCCTTTGCCTGACTGTGGGCACGTGGTTATCCCACAAGGATTCCCTTATGAAACTACGTCTACACATCAACATTTTGATGGCATGTGTAGTACGTCACGAACCCGGGACACCCAAACCATCATGTTATGTGCTATGTTTTGTTATGTGACATGCATCATGAATTATTTCAAGAATCAAGTATTTTTCAAAAAAATGACTCATACATGCTCAAGTATCATGATTTCAGCAAGTATTACGACAATGAGATAGTTTTGAAATTTTTGCTTATTACGATATTATAAATATGTTCCCACGAGCTTTATAGCTCACCCCCTCCAATCTCCCCATACGGTGTGAGCCGGAGATCGAGTGAGTCACGAGTTTCGCAACACTCTATTTTCATTTCATATGTTTGATTATGTTCCAAGACTTTAGTTTCATTTCAAGTATCATTGGTTCAAGAGTGTTTTATACTTTTGGCTCTTGAACTCAAAGTTGTAATTTGATTTGAGATAATTCGTAAGGCTTTATGAAACTCTTCTTTGGAGCATGAATTATGAATATGTTTAAAAGTATGAAAGTTTCACGATGGGTCCATTGAACTTCCGATGGTCTCCTTTTCTAAATCGTTAATTGCATGTTTGGATGTGATTGTTTAAATTATGCATGAAAGCGGGTTTCAAGCTTACTTTCCAGCAGGCCCATTAACCTTCCGCGGGCTTTTCTTTTTCTTTTAAATGTATAAATCTCACGTTTTCCCGCCACGCTCTCATGTCAGACGTTGGGCTCCGGCAGCGGGGTCCAACAAGATATGTCATAACCGTTTATGCCACAACATAAAATATTTTTCAGCAACTCTCCCACGTTTCTTTCCAACAACAGCATTTACATCATCATGTGGTCGACCAAAACAAGAAGAATTAGCAATTAGAATAAGCAATCCATCATTCATAATTGCAGAACCAATAACAGTAAAATCATAATACAAAGCAATTCCATTATTGATTATATGAAAAATGTATCCACAATTGTGTAAAACAGAAACTGAAATCAAATTCCTTCTCATAGAAGGCACATAAATAGTATCTTTCAAAAGCAAATCATGTCCACTACTCAAGTTCAAGGAAACTACTCCTATGTGCTTAACTTTCATGGCCTTCAACTTGTTATATCAGTTCACAAGTTTCATAACATGCTCAAGAATACCACCCACACCATCATACTTGGTCTTAGACAATAAAGACAAGTAATTAGACATTTCAGTCTTATCAAACTTCTGGAATTTTTCACCAAAAACCTTGAGATAATTTTTGGAATTATCAGTTTCTATGATGCTCTCTTTAATGGTCTTCTCCATTATGTACTTGATGGTCATCAAAGAAACCATGTTAGAACGAATGCACTTATCATATTTAGCTCTATCTGTAGTGGAAGACTCAGCAGTGGGTTGTGCAGACTCATCCTCAATGAGAGCAACATCAACATTAGAAACCGTCAAAAATAGGTTCAAAGATTCAAGCCAGTCCTCCTAATTGGTCCCATTCAGCTTAATCAAAGAATTCAAAGCTAGAAATTGATACAAATTAGGGAGATTTAGCAAATGCATCAACAACTAGCATAATTGGGCAAACAACATAGCTAGGTTCTCATGCAATTGCAATCTTACATAAGGGTCTCGAATTACAACACAGATCACCTAGAACATTAAACTATGTCATAAAGCTAATATTGATAGGATATTGAAAACTTTAAAGACATAATTTAATGAATTAAACAAAACATTAGAAACCACATTGATAAAGATAAACAGATAAGATAAGTGCATCATTAACATAGTATCTAATATATGCCCAATAACAACATCACAACAACAATTTGTAATAATTGGTCTCACGATAGGCAAGCTCACAATTACACAAAGTGTGTTAGGCCCCAAATTTTTTGTTTTCTTGAAGTTATTAACTATGGATTTATTTTGATTTATGATTTATGGTTTAGTTTGATTTTAATGAAATTATTAGTGGAAAATTAGAATTATTGAGTTTAGTATGGAGTAATATTTATGAAAAAGTAGAAATGTTGAGGGCAAAATGGGCAAGACACTTAAGGGTAAGAGGTTTTATGCTTGTATGGAGGGGCATTATAGTCTTTGCCCTATCTTGTAGGTTTAAGAAATTAAAGAAAGGAAAAAGAAAAGGAAGAAGAAATAGAAAGAAGAGAAGAGAAGAGCATCGTCGGCAGAGTGAGGGAGAAGAAGAGGAAGCTAGTTTCAGGTGTTTTCCGACAGATTTCAAGCATTCTTAAGGTAAGATTAACTCTTTTATCTTAATTTGAGTTGGATTGAACCTTTATTTTGCTGGAAATGAGTAGAAATCGGTGAAGTTAGGGTTTACGGTGAACTTTTGTAGATTTGCTTGGGTTGTTGTGTTTTTGATGTTTTTGGTGTTAGAATAAGTTCAGAATGGTAGTATATAGCTTGATTTATGGATTGGATGTGTTGTAGTTGAGTAAGGGAAGGTTGTAAGGTTGAAAATGGAGGAAGTCTGGTTTGGGAGTCGTCCCTCCCGTCCGCACGTCTCGACGTGCCAAGCCTGACGCCATGACGTATGAAGGAAGGGCCATGACGCCATGACATGTTAGGGCCAGACGCCTTGGCAGGTTGAGCCGCTTGTCGTCATGAGCGAGCCTCGTCATGGCGAGGCGTTTTCCAATGAAGTATTTTAGTGTTTTGATCATATCTTTTGCTACAGAAGTCCTTTTCGGGTGATTTTAGAGGCGTTGTGAACTAGAGAGATAGATCTACAAGTCTTATGAAGTGATAAAATTATGAATTGGTTTCAAAGAATATGGAATTTCGGATGGAAGTTAAGAATGGAATTATGGTTTCAACATGAGATTTTGAATAAGATTTTGGTTCTTATTTTAGGAAATCAAGAGAGGCAAAAGGATCAAGAGGCTCAAGAGGAAACTCATTCCTAGGCAAGACAAGCAAGGAATTCAGGTGGGTTCATGTTTATAATAGAGTAATTAAGTACTCATTGTTTAGTTCAAATCAAGCAAGATCTCATGCATTTACATTACATCATCCACGATCGCATTGCATACTACTATGAATGATTATATTCTGCATTGTAATTTGCATTCATGATTATTATCAAGATTTTCACAAAGGAGTGTTCTCCTTTCACGAATACAAGTACATGAATTCAAGTTTTACGAAATACAAGACAAGCAAGATTACAAACAAGTTTACAAGCAAGTGCCAGTTTGGCAAACAAGTTTATATGAGCATGAATTATGCATACTTATGTGGGTTTGTGGTGTCCCTCACGATATTCAAGTGCAAATTGACTCATGAAAAGGCTTCTCCCTTTGCGCCTGATTGTGGGCATTGGGGTTTCACAAGGATTCCTCACGAAACTACGCCTACACATCAACATTTCGATGGCATGTGTAGACGTCACTTAACCCTGGACACCCAAACCATCATGTTATGTGTTATGATTTGTTATGTGCCATGCATCATGATTTGTTCAAGAATCAAGCATTTTCAAGACAAAGACATATACATGATCAATGACTATGATTTCAGCAAGTATCACGGCAATGAGATATTTTGAATACTTTTGCTTATTGCTATATTATAAATATGTTCCCATCGAGCTTCATAGCTCACCCTCTAATCTCCCCATACAGTGTGAGCAGGAGATCGAGTGAGTCACGAGTTTCGGCAGCACTCCCGTTTTCATTTCATTATGTTTGTTTATTTTCAATGTTATATTTTGGAAAACAAGACTCTAATTACATTTCAAGTATCATTGGTTCAAGAGTGTTTTAGATTTTTAGCTCTTGAATTCAAAGTTGTAAATTGTTTTGAGATATTACCTTTTGGAACATGAATTACGGATTTGGATATGTTTTAGAGCATGAAAGTAAGTTTTGAGTTTATTCACGATGGGTCCATTGAACTTCCGATGGTCTGCTTTTCTAAATCGTTAAATTGCATGTTTGGATGTGATTGTTTAAATTATGCATGAAAGCGGGTTTCAAACTTACTTTCCAGCAGGCCCATTAACCTTCCGCGGGCTTTTCTTTTTCTTTTAAATGTATAAATCTCACGTTTTCCCGCCACGCTCTCATGTCAGATGTTGGGCTCCGGCAGCGGGGTCCAACATGTTTGGTATCAGAGCGCCTAGGTTTTTGATCTAGGGCTGCATGACATTGCTTTCAAGGAATTACTTGCATTGTTTTACACGATTGGAACTGTTTTTGCATACTTTGAAAAGTGTCTTACATGAACTAAAGTTCTCAATGGTTTTCTATTCAAGGAGTGAAGATGCCACCTCGAAGGAGAACTCGGGGAGCTACGACTCGATCTCATTCTCCTCAGGAGAGTACGGATAAATCCCATATTCCTCAGGATGCTGGGACACATTCTGTTCCGATTTCAGAGGCACCTAGTTTGCAACAAGAAGTGCCTCCTTCGCCTCCTCCTATGCCTCAGGGAACTCCCATGGATCCGAGTTTCTTTCAAGCCTTTGCTCAGGCTTTCACGTATGCCATGGGACAGGGATCGCAGATGCCGATGCAAGCTCCAGTAGACAGGAGTGGGCAGTATGATAAGCTCCGAAAGTTTGGGACTGTGGATTTCAGTGGGACTACAAATCCAGAAGAGGCTGAAGCTTGGTTGAAGAGGACCGAGAGGGTCCTAGTTCAGATGAGATGCTCAGATGAGGATAGGCTGGATTATGCAGTCAGTTTGTTACAGGGTGATGCACTGCATTGGTGGGAACCAGTGTCCCACAGTCAGGTTGTTCCTTCGGTGCTGACATGGAGGGACTTTGTGGAAGTGTTCAGGAAGAAGTATCTTTCCAGGGTCTATGTGCAGGAGAAGGCCAGAGAGTTTCTGAATCTTATGCAGAGGGACATGAGTGTGAGCGAGTATGAGTTGAAGTTCACACAGCTTTCACGATATGCAGCTAACATTGTGGCAACAGAGGAAGACAAGTGCCGCAAGTTTGAGGGAGGTCTTCACTTGGGAATCATGGAGAAAGTCCTGATTCACAATTTCTATGACTACCAGCAGTTGGTGGATGCTGCTCTCCAGGCCGAGAAGCTGGAGAACATCAGGAATGAAGCGAACAAGAAGAGGAAGAACAGGGAGCAGAGTTTCATAAAGGGTGCTAGTGCTCCATTGCCTGAGAGGAGCACGAGGAGCATTCATAGTCAGAGTGAAGTGAGTAGCAGTGAGGCTACCAGGAACAAGCAGGTCAGGGTTGTTTCAGGCCAAGCCTCTAATGTGGGAGGCACAGGTAGAGCTGGAAGGAGCGGGTTCACCTACCTGTTATGTGATCAGTGTGGGAAGCATCACCAGGGAGAGTGCCTCAGATCACTTGGCGTTTGTTTCAGATGCGGAGAGAAGGGGCATATAGCCAAGCATTGTCCACAGGCACCGAGACCAGAGAGGTCACGATTTGAGCTCCTAGGCGTGCAGAGCAGTGGGAACTGGACCGATCGAGGTAGGCGATTGGGACTGCAAGGAAGATTGTTATTGGGCCCGGGCCCCGAATCCCCGAATCCCGAGGTGGCCCCTCGGGTCGCGCCTGTGCCGAGCTCCTAAACCGCGGACCCGATCTCAACATTTATACATAACCATAATGGCGAGTCACATAACATACATACATACATACACAAAACGATCGTTCGATACACACATACATTGCCATACATTCGCAGCTAGGAATTAAAGACCCCGAAATCATGGAGATTTCATACCATTAGGATTCAACATCATACGAAATACAAAACATAGTTTAAAACCAAAATACATGAAATATGTTCCATGGGAGTATGCTCGGAGGACCCAACAAAATACGAACTTATAGCAAAGCTGCTAATTGACTCGAAGTTTCCGATGTCTCGCAAGATCAACAGTCGGCTGTTACTTTTGAGGAGGGAAAGATAATGGGTTGAGCTACATTTCGATGGCTAATATAATTATAGCCATTGGCAACAAAGACAAATCCCAAGATATGAATGTATATATATATATATATATATAGATAGTAAGTCAAGCATTCACATGGTTCTCAAACAATTTATGCATTCAATACAATTAAGTCATTAGTTCATAATTATGTCACAAAGTATGCTTCATAATGATCAATTCACATATGCAATGCACATCACAATGGCTCGAGGGTTCCATGGAAATAAAAGGGAGAAACTGAAGTTTACACCCTGAATGAAATGAGTCCATTCGAATCTCATATGCCACAAGCGGGCAGCCGGGAGAAGGCTCTTGTCTACGTGCACGTGACGAACGAAATGGTTCCACTCTCGCCCAAACAAAAGCATATATTCATGCTCAAAATCAATTGTCATATGTATACTTTCATGTTTCTCATTTATTCAAAATGCCATGACCGAAGTCGAGGCATGACATGCTTAAAATCATGTTCTCATGCTTCTCATATGAAATCAAAAAGTCATTTATCTATCACATTTAAACATGCATAACATATAACATATATTCATACATAGGCAAGAAATTGCCTAATCACACAATAACTATAAATATATTACCCACCTAAGATCGCTCGAGAATCCGATTCACTGATGTCCTTCTTCTTGCGATGAAATCGGGTCAGCTTGGTTTCCTAAAACAACCAAGTTCCATTTAATCAATATCCATAGTAAATATTCAAAGCTTGGAATCCAAAATAAAGCATTAAAATCTATATCCGATCTTCTCCTACAATTCCGAACCCTTCAAGGCTAATTCCGAACTTCCCAACCTCATAGAACTTGTAGCCTTTTATTTCTAGTTCATAACGAATCTGGAATCACCTCAATCGGACATCTATACCAAAAGATATCCTCAAAAAATGAACAATTCTCGTTTTTAGGAAAAAGGGGCTCACGAGACGAAGAGACGCTCGTCGCGATTTAACGACCCTATACTTGCCATGGCGGCTAACTGCGAAGGCTCACCGCGCGAACAAATATCACACGTCATGACGACTCCTGCGTCCACATGTCGCGACGAATAATCGTAAAATTATTTACACGTCATGACGCCCAGTCTGAGTCCGACCAAACCCAGATTCTGCGAGAACCCAATACGATTCTTCCCTTTACCAAAACCAACGCATCTAAACAATACATCAAGTCTCATAAGGTATTTCTAACCCATTCTAGACTTCAAATCAACCACAAACGCATCAACCCAAGGAATCTCACCGTTTTCAACCCTAAAACCCTAAAATCGTCGATTCTCCCATATTCAACATTTTCTAGGTTTTAACCTAACCAAACCAAGAAGAAACGAAACTAACTTACCCGAAATGAGCTTCGAATCTGTCGGAAAACGTCAAATCTCCTTTCTCTTCTCTTCCTCTCCTCGACGGCGTCCTCTCTTCTCTTCTCCTTCTTTTCTCTTTTCTATTTTCTCTTAACCTAAACCTAAGGCATGGGACAATGACCAATATACCCTCCTTAGTTAAGCCCAAATCCATTCCAACATAAGAAATCTTCCTAAAATGTCCTTACACCATTTAACCCTCTAAGCCCTTATTGAAACCATATTTAATCATATCTTAAACTCAATTATCCAATATTATGCCCAATTTAATCAAATTAAGCTATAAGCACATAATTATCATGATTAATATCATTAAAAAATATTCGGGTCTAACAATTGTTCCTCCAGAAGGCCAAGGGTCGGTAACCGGCAAGAGTGTTTGCCATGACCGGGGAGGAAGCTGCGACACACACCGAGGTTGTCACGGTATGGCTCGCTTATTTGATTCCATGAGATTTGTGTTGATTGATTCTGGTTCCACGCACTCTTTTGTTTCTGCTAGCATAGCATTGCATGGTAAGAGTTCTGTGCCTTTGGATAGGCCTTTGATTGTTAGTACTCCTCTAGGGAGGAATGTGGTGATTAGTCAGGTGTATGAGCAGTGTGAGCTCTTCATAGATGGTGCTAGATTGGTAGTGGACTTACTACCGCTAGACCTTAGAGGGTTAGATGTTATCCTGGGGATGGATACTATGGAGAAGTATTTGGCCAAGCTGGATTGTGGTCAGAAAGAGGTAGAGTTTGATCTGGGCAATGGTGAGAGGGTGATCTTCAGAGGAGACAGGAAGATACCTTCGCCAAGACTGATTTCAGCTATGTTAGCTGAAATGATGATAGGCCAAGGATGTGAAGCTTTCTTGGCGCATGTTGTAGATGCCGATGTGCATGAAGGGAAGTTAGAGGATTTCCCAGTTGTGAGGGAATTCCCAGATGTGTTCCCAGATGAGTTACCAGGTTTGCCGCCGGTGAGGGAAATCGAGTTTGCCATTGACTTGATTCCCGGAACCGCGCCTATTTCTATCCTGCCTTACAGGATGGCTCCAGCTGAGTTGAGGGAGCTTAAGGAACAGTTGGAGGAATTGTTAGAGAAGGGGTATGTCAGGCCTAGTTCGTCTCCTTGGGGAACACCAGTGCTGTTTGTTAAGAAGAAGGATGGATCATGGCGGATGTGCATTGACTATCGGAGGCTCAACAAGGTAACAATTAAGAATAAGTATCCGTTGCCACGGATTGATGATTTGTTTGACCAGTTGCAGGAAGCTAGGGTCTTCTCCAAGATTGATCTCAGGTCAGGCTATCATCAGCTCAGGATAAAGGAGTCTGATGTGAGCAAGACAGCATTCAGGACCCGTTATGGGCACTATGAGTTTTTGGTTATGCCATTCGGTTTATCCAATGCTCTAGCTGCTTTCATGGATCTTATGAATAGGGTTTTCAGGGAGTTTCTGGATCAGTTTGTCATAGTGTTTATAGATGACATTCTGGTATATTCTAAAAGTGAAGAAGAGCATGAGGAGCATCTCAGGATTGTATTGCAGACTCTTAGGGAGAGAGAGCTTTATGCCAAGTTCAGTAAGTGTGAGTTTTGGCTTTATGAGGTGACTTTCCTTAGACATGTGATTTCGCAGGATGGTGTTCATGTTGATCCGAGGAAAGTTGAAGCAGTAGTAAGTTGGCATGCACCCAAGACAGTGACAGAGGTAAGAAGTTTTCTGGGCCTTGCAGGTTACTACAGGAGGTTTGTAGAAGGATTTTCCATGATAATTGCTCCGATGACCAAGCTATTGAGGAAGAATCGAAGTTTATATGGGTGATGAGTGCGGAAGAGCTTTGAGGAGCTCAAGCGCAGGCTGACAAGTGCTCCAGTGCTAGTTTTGCCTTCTGGTGATGAGGGCTATATAGTGTACAGTGATGCCTCGAGGAAGGGTCTAGGTTGTGTATTGATGCAAGGAGATAAGGTGATAGCTTATGCTTCAAAGCAAGCAAGCAAATATGAGTTGAATTATCCGACTCATGACTTGGAGTTAGCAGCAGTGATCTTTGCCTTGAAGATTTGGAGACATTATCTTTATGGGGTTCAAACAAGGATCTTTATTGATCACAAGAGTCTCAAGTACTTACTGAGTCTGAAGGAGTTGAATTTGAGACAGAGAAGATGGATTGAGTTACTCAAGGATTATGATTTGTTGATTGAGTACCATCCAGGCAAAGCGAATGTAGTGGCGGATGCTTTGAGCAGAAAGTCTTCTTTTGCCCATGTTCAGACAGTGTATCTTCCTTTATTGGAAGAGATGGCCAAGCTTAAGATAAGCTTGAAGCAGGAGGAACCAGATTGCCTCTTAGCTACTTTCAGAGTGAGGCCTATACTCAGGGAGAAGGTTAGGGAGTTGCAGGCTCAGGATGCAGGTTTGAGCAAGCTTAGGGAGGATATTCTGAGGTAGTAGTGAGAGATGATGGACTTATGACAGTGGGAGACAGACTTTGTATTCCAGACAGCAGAGAGGTTAAGGATGAGATATTGGATGAGGCACACAATGTGCCTTATGCCATGTACCCAGGTAGCACCAGGATGTACAGAGATTTGAGAGAGCATTTCTGGTGGAAGGCCATGAAGAGGGATGTAGCAGAGTATGTCAGTAAGTGTCTTGTGTGTCAGCAAGTCAAGGCTGAACACCAGGCGCCTTCAGGCAAGTTAAGGCCATTGTCTATTCCTGAGTGGAAGTGGCAAAGAGTAACCATGGATTTTCTGATGGGTTTGCCTAAGACTAGTAGGAAGCATGATGCCATATGGGTTATAGTGGATCGGTTGACGAAGTCAGCCCATTTTCTAGCAATCAAGCAGACTGATTCTTTGCATGTGCTAGCCAGGAAGTACATTGATGAGGTAGTGAGATTGCATGGAATTCCAGATTCTATAGTTTCTGACAGGGATCCTCGGTTCACATCGAGATTTTGGGGAAGCTTGCAGGAAGCTTTAGGTACTAAGATGCATTTTAGTACGGCATTTCACCCTCAGACGGATGGTCAATCTGAGAGGACCATTCGGACACTGGAGGGAATGCTCAGAGCATGTGTTATGGATTTCAAGGGAGCTTGGGATGAGCATTTGCCATTGGTCGAGTTTGCTTATAACAACTAGTACCACTCTAGCATTGAGATGGCTCCATATGAGGCTTTGTATGAATGAGGTGCAGGACTCCTATATCTTTGGGATGAAGAAGAGAGAGAAGCTAGTCGGACGAGTTGATTCGGATGGTATGGAGAAAGTCAATCTAGTTAAGTAGCGGCTTAAGGCAGCCCAGACGGGATGAAGAGTTACTGCGATGCTCGTCGGAAGGAGATGGAGTATGAAGTTGGTGAGAAAGTGTTTCAAGGCGTCTCCTTAGAAGGGAGTATTACGGTTTGGCAAGAAAGGCAAGTTAAGTCCAAGATATGTGGGTCCGTATGAGATTCTTGAGAGGATCAGGCCCTTAGCTTCTGAGTTGGCATTACCGCTTGAGTTGTCTCAGATCCACGATGTCTTTCACGTTTCCATCTTTGAGGAGGTATAGATCAGATTCTTCTCATGTCATCCAGGTTTCAGACATTCAGTTAAGCGACGACTTAAGTTATGAGGAGATTCCAGTAGCGATTTTGGACACCAAAGAGAAGGTCCTCAGGAATAAGACAGTTTAGCTAGTTAAGGTTCTGTGGAAGAACTATGCAGTGGAAGAAGCCACGTGGGAGCCTTTGGACGCTATGAAGGAGAAGTATCCAGGTCTTTTCGATGATTCAGGTAAATTTCGAGGACGAAATTTTTTTTAAGAGGGGGAGAAATGTTAGGCCCCAAATTTTTGTTTTCTTGAAGTTATTAAGTATGGATTTATTTTGATTTATGATTTATGGTTTAGTTTGATTTTAATGAAATTATTAGTGGAAAATTAGAATTATTGAGTTTAGTATGGAGTAATATTTATGAAAGAGTAGAAATGTTGAGGGCAAAATGGGCAAGACACTTAAGGGTAAGAGGTTTTATGCTTGCATAGAGGGGCATTATAGTCTTTGCCCTATCTTGTAGGTTTAAGAAATTAAAGAAAGGAAAAAGAAAAGGAAGAAGAAATAGAAAGAAGAGAAGAGAAGAGCATCGTCGGCAGAGTGAGGGAGAAGAAGAGGGAGCTAGTTTCAGGTGTTTTCCGACAGATTTCAAGTATTCTTAATGTAAGATTAACTCTTTTATCTTAGTTTGAGTTGGATTGAACCTTTGTTTTGCTGGAAATGAGTAGAAATCGGTGAAGTTAGGGTTTACGGTGAACTTTTGTAGATTTGCTTGGGTTGTTGTGTTTTTGATGTTTTTGGTGTTAGAATAAGTTCAGAATGGTAGTATATAGTTTGATTTATGGATTGGATGTGTTGTAGTTGAGTAAGGGAAGGTTGTAAGGTTGAAAATGGCGGAAGTCTGGTTCGGGAGTCGTCCCTCCCGTCCATACACGTCATGACGTCAAGATGAGCCTCACACCTTGTGGCGTCTGAAAGAAGCCGCGACGTCATGACGTCTTGAAGCCCTTAGCCTTGTGACGATGTGACGCAGAAGGAACCCATGGCGTGGCGTGCCAGGAGTCATTCGTCATGGCGAGGGCGTTTTCAGCAGAATTATTTTTAGTGTTTTGATCATATCTTTTGCTACAAAAGTCCTTTTGGGGTGATTTTAGAGGCGTTGTGAACTAGAGAGATAGATCTACAAGTCTTATGAAGTGATGAAATTATGAATTGGTTTCAAAGAATATGGAATTTCGGATGGAAGTTAAGAATGGAATTTGTTAAGTCAAACCAGACTTCACGTATTAAATAATTTTGATAATAAACAAAGAGAAATATACGGAAAGAAAAGCAGACGATACAAAAGCGATTTAAAGAAAACAGCGGAAGGAAGCGAGCGATACAAAAGCGCATTTAAAGAAAAATGAGCGGAAGGAAAAGGCGATATACAAAAGGCATTTAAAGAAAAAGCAGCAAGGAAGGAAGCGAGGCGATACAACAAAAGGCATTTAAAGAAAAAGCAGATGGAAGGAAAAGCGGGCGATACAAAAGGCATTTAAAGAAAAGCGGATTAAGAAAAGGCGATTTACACAAAAGGCATAAAAGAAAAGGCGGAAGAAAAGCGAGGCGATACAAAAGGCATTTAAAGAAAAATGCGAGGAAGAAAAAGCGAGGCGATACAAAGCGCATTTAAAGAAAAGCGAGGCGGAAGGAAGCGGGCGATACAAAAGCAAGCGAAAGAAAAGCAGGCGGAAGGAAAAGGCGATATAAAAGGCATTTAAAGAAAAGCAGGCGGAAGCTTTACGAAGACAAAAGCGAGCATTTAAAGAAAAGCAGACTAAGAAAAGCGGGCGATACAAAAAGCGGGCGGAAGCTTTACGAAGAGAAAAGCGAGGCGATACGAAAATAAGGCGGAAGAAAGAAACATCGGTTTAAGGCTAGTTCTGAGCTAAAGCTGAATAACCGTTCTTTAAAGATTCAAGAAGCGAGATAGACAAGAAGCAGTTGAAGTTCACTATAAATAAGAGCCGAGATTGAAGAAGAAATAACTTTGGAAAAAGTGAATGAAACTCTGTGTATTTAATATCCATCTATCCGAGAAAATTGCGAACTATTTTCGAGTGTATATTGTGAAGAGCAACTCTTTTGTAAAAGCTCTTTATCGCTTTTCATTTTGAAAAAGTCTTCTGAGATAACTGAAGAGGCTAAGAGTAAAAGAATACTTCTTTGTTAAGAGACTGAAGAGGCTCGATCTAAAGAATACTTATAATCGGTTTGGAGATAGTGAAAATCTCAGAAGAATATCTGAGGACTGGACGTAGCCCACGGTTTGGGGTGAACCAGGATAAAATTGCTGTATTTCTCTCTCTAACTCTTACTTTTCTTAAATCGTAGTTTTCATTATTAACAAAGTTTTTCAAACTAGTTAAGAATTGATTTACGATAAGTTTTCTGAAAGAACAAGCAATTGTTATTGAAGGGATTAAAGAAAAGTTTATCACAATTCAACCCCCCCTTCTTGTGTATCTTGGTCATATTATTACTCAATATATTAACGTGTGATTTACTTGATTGGTATCGAGCAAGGTGTTCAAGAATCACTCTAATAAAGTGTGAACTAAAGAAAATGGTGGAATCACACACGATATTGCGAAGGAGCCTCGGTCACGGACCTCCGGCATTCAATGGTGAAGACTACCACTATTGGAAGGATCGGATGAGATTGTTTATCGAGTCTACTCACATTGACCTTTAGGACATCATCGAGAATAGACCTTACACACTGAAGATGATGATAAAATCCAATTCCACGAGAAAGATGGACGGTGAAAGCGAAAGCAAGATTTCAACTAAACTCCAAAGCGAAATTTTTCTTGAGTTGTGCATTGAAAGCGAAGCGAGTATGACAAAGTGCATGGATGCGATCTTGTCAAAGAAATGTGGGATACATTATCAATTGCACATGAAGGAACAAATCAAGTGAAGGAGTCCAAGATAAGTATTTTGGTGCATCGATGCGAGTTATTCAAGATGAAAGAAGAAGAGACCATTGATCAAATGTTTGGAAGATTCCAAACAATTGTTAATGGGCTAAAAGCTCTTGGAAGAGCGTACAACAGTCAAGACCATGTTCGAAAGATTTTGAGGAGTCTGCGCCAAAAGATGGAGACCCAAAGTAGCTCATTTGTCTGAAGCCAAAGACCTAAGCGTCTTGAAGCTTGATGAATTGCTTGGATCATTGAAGATACAGAAGTAGAGCTTGATGCGGAAGATAAGCCCAAAAAGGAGAAGTCCATGGCGCTACCAAAGCAAGTCAAAAGAATCACAAAATCCGGAAGAAGAAAACAAAAGGAATACATCAAAGGCGTTAAAGATTGAAGAAGCAAGGATGATGATTCCAGAAGTCGTAATCTGAATCAAGTGATGAAGGCGATGAGCTATCTTTCATTTCAAGAAAGATAAGAAGAATATGGAAAAGAAGTCCAAAGGAAATTCAACATTTAGAAGGAACAATGGCAAAGACGATGAAAAAATCGATAAAGCATCCATTACGTTATGAATGCAAGAAGCGGGACATTACAAGTCCGAGTGTCCAATGTTGAAAAGACAACCCGGAAGAGTAGAGATAACAAGAAAAGCATGATGGCAACGTGGGAAGATCTGGATTCATTAGAATCAGATACAAGTTCACAAGCGTCAGAACATGCTAACATATGTCTGGTAGCTGAAGAAGAAAGTGATGAGGAGGTAACTTTCAGCTATAATGATATACAAGATGCATATTCGTAATTGTTAGAGGATTCTCATGCTATTCGAAGCAAAGACAAGCTGTTGAAGAAGAAATATGTAGAAAACCTCAAACATACTCATGAGATAGAGAGTGAGAATATAAGTTTGAGAAAGCAAGTTGAGGAATTGAATAACAACAAAGTTGTAGATAGATCTCAAGAGATTAATCAATTGAAGCGAGAATTAATAATCTCTCAATTGATCTAGCTAAATTTACAGATAGTACAAAAGGATGAATGAAATGATAGGAGAATCTGTATATCCGAGGATAAAAGCTGGATTAGGGTTTACTAAAATAAGCCCCTGACATTACGTAGTAAAATCGGTTGCTCAAAAAATAAGAAAAGATATCAATCGATTTTCAAAAGGTCATCAACATTATCATTCTACACATCATTATCATTCATTACATCGTATTAACCCTAAAGGACCCAAGAGAATCTGGGTACCTAAAATAAAATAATATCTCCCACGAAATCCTTCGTTGGAAGAACCAAGAAGCACCATTGGTATATGGACGGTGGATGCTCGCGTCACATGACGGAAACAAGTCTATGCTCCTAGATCTTCAAGACAAGAAAGGAGGATCAAGTAACTTTTGGAGACAACCAACAAGGAAAGATAATCGGGTTTGGTAAGATTGGTAAGAATTTCATGCATGCATTAATAACGTCTTACTAGTTGATGGTTTAAAGCATAACTTGATAAGTATTAGTCAATTATGTGATTACGGTTTTGAAGTTTCTTTTAATCAAAATTTTGTGAAGTCGAAACAAAGATGGTTCCATCTTCTTTTCAGCCAAAAGACGAAACAATCTTTATAAAATTGATTTAGGCGTTTTCGGTCTCAAAATATTTCATGTTTTTATCTACTAAAGATGAAAGACCGATCCGCATAAAAAACTAGGTCATGTCAGTTTTAAACATATTTCAAAACTTTTGAAACATGATTTGGTAGAAGTTTTGCCACAAATTCGTTTTGACAAAGATTTCTTTTGTGAAAGTTGTCGAAAGGAAACAAGTTAAAACCTCTTTTCTTCAAAACATTTCATAACTTCTTCTAGACCACTTGAGTTGTTACATATGGACTTATTTGGTCTAACAAGAACAATAAGTCTTGGTGGAAAGAAGTATGGACTTGTGATTGTTGATGATTTTACAAGGTTTTGTTGGATACTTTTTCTATCACATAAAGATGAGTCTTTCAAGTATTTTAGAAACCTTTCCATGAGATTACAAAATGAAAGAGGAATGTCTATAGTAAGCATAAGGAGTGATCATGGAGGAGAATTTGAAAATGAGAAGTTCAGAGTATTCTGCGAAGAAAAAGGAATTTTTCATAACTTCTCTGCCCCAAGGACTCCACAGCAGAATGGAGTTGTTGAGAGGAAGAATAGGACGATTCAAGAGATGGCAAGAACAATGCTGTGCGAGATGGATCTTCCTAAATACTTCTGGGCAGAAGCTTTCAATACAACATGCTACATTCAGAATAGAGTGCTGCTGCGACCAATGCTGAAGAAAACTCCCTATGAGTTGTGGAATGGAAGGAGACCAAACATTTCTTATTTCCATCCTTTTGGCTGCAAGTGCACTTTTCTAAACACAAAGGAAGCTCTGGACAAATTTGATGCGAAGACACTTTCAGAATTTTCTAGGCTATTCTCTCACTTCAAAGGCATTTAGAGTCTTCAACCTCACCTCAAAGACTGTTGAAGAAACTATTCACGTTAAGTTCGATGATAGTTCTCAACCCAATAAGGAAGAGGAATCAGAAGATGATGTTGTTACAGTGCCCTTGACGCAGTGTAAGGAAGTATCTTCATCAGGAACACTTCATGATGAAAAGACAGATATCTCTAAGAATTTTGAGTTAAAGAAAGATTGGAGATACAAAAGCTCTCATCCTAAAGAGTCAATTATCGGAGAAACCTCGGAAGGTGTAAGAACAAGGTCCAAGTTCGTAAGAGAAGCCAACGTGGCATTTATATCCAAGTAGAACCTAAAAAGATTGATGAAGCTCTAAAAGATGAAGCATGGATATTAGCTATGCATGAGGAGTTGAATCAATTCAAGAGGAATAAAGTCCGGTCCTTAGTTCCTAAACCCGAAAAGAAATCCATTATTGGTACTAGATGGATATTCAAGAATAAGCTAGACGAATCGGGAAAAGTAAGTCGAATAAGGCAAGATTAGTAGCACAAGGCTATAATCAGCAGGAAGGAATAGACTATAATGAGACATATGCTCCGAAGAGCAAGACTTGAAGCAATAAGGATACCGCTTGCATATCTTTGTTTGCCATGACATAAAGCTTTTTCGATGGATGTAAAAAGTGCATTTCGAATGGCTTTATAGATGAAGAAGTCTATGTCAAGCAACCTCCTAGATTTGAGGATATAAAGTATCCAGATCATGTCTGAGACTTCATAAAGCCTTATATGGATCAAACAGCTCTAGAGCATGGTATGATCATCTGAGCTCCTTTCTTATTGAAAATGGATTTACTAGAGGTAAAGTTGACAAAACTCATTTAGGAAGAACTTGTATAATGATTTTATTATCAGGCAAATCTATGTTGATGATATTATTTTGGTGCCACCTCAAAAAGTTATGCATAAGCTTTGAAAATATGATGAAAAATGAATTTGAGATGAGCATGATGGGTGAGTTAAAATTCTTTCTTGGATTGCAAGTAAAGCAAACTAAGGATAAGATTTTATCCATCAACAAAAATATGTCAAAGAATTGTTGTCTAAATTTGATATGTGCAGTGTTAAAAGTATGTCTACACCGATGCATCCTTCAAACTTGTTGTCGAAAGGCTAAAGTGGTAAGAAGGTGGATCAAACCCTATTTAGAGGATGATTGGTTCTTTGCTTTATCTTACGACAAGTAGACCGACATTCTATTCAGTGTATGCTTATGTGCAAGGTTTCAGCCGATCTAGAGAATCTCATTACATAGTCAGAAACGAATTTTGAGATATCTCGCAGTACTACCGATCTTTGCTTAATGTATGAGAAAGGTAAAGATTTCAGGTTGAATGGATATTGCGATGCGGACTATGCCGGTGATAGGATTGAAAGGAAGAGCACGAGTGGCGGTTGTCACTACCTGGACCAAACACCGTGTCATGGTCAAGCAAGAGACAAAGCTCGATTGCATTATCAACCGCAGAAGTGAATATATATCCGCCATGAGTTGTTGTTCACAATTCTCGTGGATCAAGTATCAATTGAGGTCTACTCAATACAAGAGGAAGAGATTCCAATATCTGCGACAACACCAGCGCCATCGACTTGTCAAAGAATCCAATTCAACATTCAAGGGTGAAGCACATTGAAGTTAGACATCATTTCTTGAGAGATTACGTTCAGAAGAAAGTTGTCGATCTACAATTCGTGGAAACGAAATTTCGGTGGGCGATATCTTCACAAAACCACTAAGTGAAGATCGCTTTAAAGAAATCGAGCAACCTCAATATGGTGATGTTAACGGACCAATCATCGGTTTTTCAAAGAAGAAACAGATAGACGGAGGAGTTAACGGACCAATCATCCGGTTTTCGCAAAGAAGAAATAGATAGACGGAGGAGTTAACGGACCAATCATCCGGTTTTCACAAAGAAGAAATAGATAGAGCGGAGGAGTTAATGCACCAATCATCCGGTTTTTTCGCAAAGAAGAAACAGATAGAGCGGAGGAGTTAACGGATCATTCATCGATTTTTAAAAGTCGATGAAGGTATCTGTAGAAGTTATATAGATTCTACATCGATTGCCAAAATGGGTGCGAGATTTTCGGACAAACAAGGAGCGAAGAATCAAGGAAAGCAACAACCGAGGGGAGCCTAAACCAAGAAATCCTCTATGAAGAGAGAAGATCACACTCAGAGTCAAGTCAAGATCTGCTCCATTTTTGAATCGGTGACTTAAAGCGGAGTGGAACCTTTGGTGAGTGACATTCATAAGCAAGCAAGAACGCCACCCACAAAGGAAACTCTGCTGACGAAAGAAGCCGATCCTTCCAGAGATTCAAGCAAACCAAAGCATTATGAACGATGAGATCAAAAGCTACAAAATCATCATCATCAATCCTTGAGAAAGTTTGAAACTCAATCTCAAGGAAATGAAGGAAAAGGAAAGTAGAAGAACCCGAGAAGAAGAAAGTTCAATCCAAGAGGTCACCAAGGTTAAAGAAAATGAGTGCAAGAAAAGAAGAAAATCCAACAACAGAGGCAAAGGCTAAGAAGACAAGGCTAGAAGAAGCTGTTGTTGACATTTCTAAAAATCTCTGCATGTCTTTGTTAGTCTTTGTTGATCAGCCGAAGTTAATATGGAAGCGCCTCTTGAAGCGATTCATGGAAGTGTTAAGGGTAATATTAAGGATTCTCACAAAATTTTAATAATCCAATTTTGAAGAAATAGTTCTACTACTTTTCAGTCCACACTTGTCCATAAACAAGTTGCTACACATGTTTTGGGACGTAGGCTACTTCAAAAGTTGTAAGTGTGATGACTAATGTTCCATCCAAGTATTTAACTTTTCAAAGAGAAAGATGGGAACATAGATTGGTTGTAAGAGAGAGAAGAAGACCAAGTCGGTCATCATCGAGACAAACCCAAGAGATTTGTCAAAGCATTCTTCAAATCAGAGAATATGATAATGGCATTTCTCATCCATTGGATAGGGTTACAAAATTTCTATGATCAATCAAGAGAGTTGGGAGAGAACCATATCCACCGAGCCATTTGGAGAGCGATCACTTCTTATCCTATATCGAGCAAAGACAATAATCAAGGTGGTACCGATCTTCAACCACCAAATTTTGTTGAACTCAATTATGAGAAGCTAAAGTGAAAGTTCAACCCTGAGCCAAGATTGGATGACATGTCTTCGATCGATCAAGAGGCGGTAAAATTGATTGATGAAGCATGTAAGGAGAAAAGGAGTGGTAAGTCCATCTGCGTGTATCAAGATCCAGGACCAAGTCTAACTAAGGCCACAAAGCAGATGATCTACTGAGGAGGCAATATCGAATGGGTCGAGATTGTTCATTACGATTGGTAACTCGAATGTTGTTTTACTATAATACGAACATTCAATGAAATCGACCTCTGTAGGAGATCACTTCAATTGCAGAAGCTATGCCATGGTTTGGGACGACTTATCAACGAATAAGAGATTCCTATGATCTTGATATCAATGAACAATTGTATTTGTTCCTCCTCCTCTTCTCGCAAATCATTGAACCAAATGTCTTTAACAAGGAAGCTTATACAACAACAATGGCTATCGTTGAAAAGCAAGTTGTTAAGACAAGACCTCGACTGCAGATGAATCATCAACTCTAAAGAAGCATGTTCGGAAGCTTGATAAAGATATGAAGAAGATTAAGAAGATGCTGAAAAAGTTGGTGAAGCAGATTGGAAAATAATTTTTGATCAATAACAAATAGGGGAGAAGGGAGAAGGAAGAGAAGGAGAAGGAAGAAATCATTTGGAAGGATGAAGATAATTTTTCATCTCAATACTTCAGATAATTCACAAGTATATGATACTTTTCATATTTCTCTAAATTCACAAGTATTTGTTATTATCAAAAGGGGAGAATGTTAAGTCAAACCGGACTTCACGTATTAAATAATTTTGATAATAAACAAAGAGAAATATACTGAAAGAAAAGGAGCGATACAAAAGGCATTTAAAGAAAAATAGCGGAAGGAAAAGCGGGCGATACAAAAAGCATTTAAAGAAAAAGCAGAAGGAAAAGCGGGCGATACAAAAGGCATTTAAAGAAAAACAAACGGAAGGAAAAGGCAGGCGATACAAAAGGCATTTAAAGAAAAATGAGGAAGGAAAAAGCAGACGATACAAAAGTAGAGCGAAAAGAAAAGACTAAGAAAAGCGAGGCGATACAAAGCGCATTTAAAGAAAAGCGAGGCGGAAGAAAAGTAGGCGATACAAAAGCGAGATGAAAGAAAAAGCAGACTAAGAAAAGCGGGCGATACAAAAGCGGATTTGAAGCTTTACGAAGAAAAGCGAGGCGATACAAAAGGATTTAAAGAAAAAAGCAGGCGGAAGGAAAAGGGCGATTCAAAAGGCATTTAAAGAAAAAAGTAGAGCGGAAGGAAAAGCGAGCGATACAAAAGTAGATGAAAGAAAAACTGACGGAAGCTTTACGAAGACAAAAAGCGATTTAAAGAAAAATGAGGCGGAAGAAAAGCGGGCGATACAAAAAGCGATTTTAAGCTTTACGAAGACAAAAGCGCGAGCAATACGAAAATAAGACGGAAGAAAGAAACATCGTTTAAGGCGGTTCTGAGCTAAACTGAATAACCGTTCTTTAAAGATTCAAGAAGCAGATAGACAAGAAACAATTGAAGTTCGACTATAAATAAGAGTCGAGATTGAAGAAGAAATAACTTTTGGAAAAGTGAATGAAACTCTGTGTATTCAATATGCATATGTCGAGAAAAATTGCGAACTATTTTCGAGTGTATATTGTGAAGAGCAACTCTTTTGTAAAAGCTCTTTATCGCTTTTTCATTTTGAAAAAGTGCTGAGATAACTCAAGAGGCTAAGAGTAAAAGAATACTTTGTTAAGAGACCAAGAGGCTCATCTAAAGAATACTTGTAATCGGTTTGAGATAGTGAAAATCTCGGAAGAATATCTCGAGGATGGGACGTAGCCCACGGTTTGGGGTGAACCAGATAAAATTGCTGTGTTTCTCTCTAACTCTTACTTTTCTTAAATCGTAGTTTTCATTATTAACAAAGTTTTCAAACTAGTTAAGAATTGATTTACGATAAGTTTTCGAAAGAACAAGCAATTGTTATTGAAGGGATTAAAGAAAAGTTTATCACAATTCAACCCCCCCTTCTTGTGTATCTTGGTCATATTATTACTCAATATATTAACGTGTGATTTACTTCAGAATTATGGTTTCAACATGAGATTTTGAATAAGATTTTGGTTCTTATTTTAGGAGATCAAGAGAGGCAAGAGGATCAAGAGGCTCAAGAGGAAACTCATTCCTAGGCAAGACAAGCAAGGAATTCAGGTGGGTTCATGTTTATAATAGAGTAATTAAGTACTCATTGTTTAGTTCAAATCAAGCAAGATCTCATGCATTTACATTACATCATCCACGATCGCATTGCATACTACTATGAATGATTATATTCTGCATTGTAATTTGCATTCATGATTATTATCAAGATTTTCACAAAGGAGTGTTCTCCTTTCACGAATGCAAGTACATAAATTCAAGTTTTACGAAATACAAGACAAGCAAGATTACAAACAAGTTTACAAGCAAGTGCCAGTTTGGCAAACAAGTTTATAAGAACATGAATTATGCATACTTATGTGGGTTTGTGGTGTCTCTCACAATAGTCAAGTGCACATTGACTCATGAAAAGGCTTCTCCCGCCTGCCCGACTGTGGCACAAGGTTTCTCACAAGGATTCCCTCACGAAACTACGTCTACACATCAACATTTCGATGGCATGTGTAGTACGTCACGAACCCGGGACACCCAAACCATCATGTTATGTGTTATGATTTGTTATGTGCCATGCATCATGATTTGTTCAAGAATCAAGCATTTTTCAAGACAAAGACATATACATGATCAATGACTATGATTTCAGCAAGTATCACGGCAATGAGATATTTTGAATACTTTTGCTTATTGCTATATTATAAATATGTTCCCACGAGCTTTATAGCTCACCCCCTCTAATCTCCCCCATACAGGTGACGAGCCAGAGATCGAGTGAGTCACGAGTTTCTAAAAGACTCTGTTTTCATTTCATTATGTTTGTTTATTTTCAATGTTATATTTTGGAAAACAAGACTTTAATTACATTTAAAGTATTATTGGTTCAAGAGTGTTTTAGATTTTTGGCTCTTGAATTCAAAGTTGTAAATTGTTTTGAGATATTACCTTTTGGAATATGAATTACGGATTTGGATATGTTTTAGAGCATGAAAGTAAGTTTTGAGTTTATTCACCATGGGTCCATTGAACTTCCGATGGTCTCCTTTTCTAAATCGTTGAATTGCATGTTTGGATGTGATTGTTTAAATTATGCATGAAAGCGGGTTTCAAGCTTACTTTCCAGCAGGCCCATTAACCTTCCACGGGCTTTTCTTTTTCTTTTAAATGTATAAATCTCACATTTTTCCACCACGCTCTCATGTCAGACGTTGGGCTCCGACAGCGGGGTCCAACAAAGTGAATGATAATAGTCTAATAACATTCCTCAAGATTGTTCCCATATGTTCAATTAGCATCACAATTACAAAATTAACCATAGTAATCATATAATATTATATTATATGCATAAATTACATCCAAAATTAATTTTGATGCATAACTACATAACACTAAGAGTACACAAGACCCCACTAGCCCAAATAATACTAGGAATAAGTACAAAAATTTTCAAGAAAAATTTCGAAGAGTTCATTATATTTTTATTAATTTTAAAATTTGGGAATAATAAAAATAAAATTTCTAGCATTCAAAAAATTTCAGAAAAATATCATAAAATAGAATTGGTCAAGTGGAGCAAACAGGAAAAATTTGGGGAAAAAATACCGTCAGAGGCGGTCACACATGCCACCATGATCCACCACCACGCGTGGGGAACATCCAGCTGGGTCGGGCTGCATCTTCCTCACCTGGCTGACTGGTATTCAGGTCGTCAGACCTGGTTCACGACTCGACTCAGAAAAAGTCCATAACTCTTTTAATTTTGATCAGTTTTCAATGAAATTAGTGTCAATAGATTCAAAATTTAATGATCTATAAAACCCCTCAATCAATTTCATAAAATAGGATACTTAATTGGTTTGGAAAAATTGAAAAGAAAACATTTTTGGTTTGCTTTTACGAGTTCTAGGTTTTTCAAAAAAGAAAACAAAAAAATTCAACAATATTATCACACGATTTACCAAACCGGAACCAATCAACAACAAAAATGATTTCATAAAAAACAATTAACAAATCCAAAAAACCACAAATTCCATAAAAATAATATCCCAAAAATTACACAAAAATTAGCAGTCACAATCAAGGTTAATTGGCTCTGATACTAATTGAAGGAAAATTTCACACAAAATTTCAGATTAATTTCGTAATTAATCAACACAATTAATTAACCTTAGAATTGCAACATACTAGATTCACTGATTGTATAGACAAATACCTAGAAATTGTGGAACAATTGAACCTATTATTGTTTTCTGTGAAGCGACGTGCTATAGACGCAGAGGATTGACTACTGCTATTCCAAACTCTAATTAGCAAAATGCATACAGTTCTCAATGGGGTGACTGTATTTAAGATCGACTAGCAGTAGGGCCTCCTATGCACTACAAAACATGGACCAAGTCTACCCATCATAGGAAGCCCATGAACACAGGCCCAATGACATGTTAAAGACAGAATTAACAAGCCTAATTATATTGACATCAAATTAATCGGGGTTTGTACAAAATTATATTTATTATGCTAGTCCACAAAATTAATGACAAAATTCTATCATTAACAACTTGGAAGAAGTTGGGCCTAGAACATAGTGTTGATTAACGAAAATGAAATGTTTTTGCTCAGGTTCAGTAGTAACTCATCTACTAACAAAGTTCTTGAGATGGGTCTATGACACTATTTAAAAAATGGAGGCCAAGATTGGAAAGAGCTAACTCTGGGACGGAAAATACGTAAGTGAATTTTCATAACATGCATTTAGAAAATTAGTCTACAAAAGGATTAAATCAGTTTGCTATCTCTCGCTTAATTTATGCCTTTGCAATCAATCAGTTGGCTATAATATGTCGTATGATATTATTATTTAATTATCTTTATCTTTATGTATTAAATAAATTACACTTTAATAATAAAATTGAAATTTTGGAATAATTATTATGTAATTAAAATTGTGATGAGATCATAACTATAAAATTCAATTTACCTTTACATATTGTTCTAAGTATTTCTAATTGTAGTTTCATCAAGATGAGATATTGTTGAAATGATAAAACTAGCAGACATTATGTTTCTTTCTTATGAAAAAGTAATTAATCCTCCAAATTAAAGATAAAAATACTTAAATTAATGTGTGGGTGCTGTTAGAGAATAAGTCACTAACCCAACTATAAGGATCCCAAATGGAATATTACTTATGTATTTGTAGTTATTCTCATAATGATAATCTGTATAATTGATCTTTAGACTTAAGATTACCAAGGTATCTTATATGAGAATTACTATGTTTTGATGCTAATTATGAACAATCCTAGGATAATTTAGTCAGTAGTACTTGAATGTAGTATGAATTATATGGAGATAGTTGCATAAATTAATAAAGGATTTGTCACTTTAAAGTAATTAGAAAGAATGTTCTATTGTTCTTAATTAGTAGTGATTTATAGAATTCTTTGGGTAGAGTGAATTGACATTTGAAAAGGTGTTTTCAAATATTAATTATAAATCAATTACTAATTTGCAAGAATGAACATAATTGGATACAAAAGAATAAACTCTATATCCATACTTTGTCCAATTAGAACATTGGATAACTATGTATAGACCGTTAAGTCAAATCACTTTAACATTCTTGATATTTGGATAGTCATGACATATTGTTAGAGCGTCAATCTTGATTTATGATTATAAATTATTTAATTAGATAATTAAAATAAATTAAAAGAATTTTAATTTATCTAATTCTATTTCTAATTATGAATTATAATTATAATTTATAATCATTACTAATATATTAGGAATTTAATGAGTCACACATTAAAGAGTAGTTTGTGAATGAAAAATTAACTTTAATTAAGTTTGACTTAGTTATAAAGTTTGAAAAACCTTAAAATCAAATATGAGATAATAGATTTTAATAAAATTAAATTAATTATGGTATTTATTTTAATATAAATTTAAAAACTCTAATGCTTTTTCTATAAAAGCATAAGGATTTACGGTATGTTTGGTTCAATGGAATAACAATTCTATTCATAGCATATTCCTTGTATATTATTAAACCTGTGTTTAGTTAGAAACAAACACAGAATAAGTAATCATCAGGAATATCTATTCTTAAACTTTGGGAAATAGATAAAACTAGTCCCTACCTATCTTTTTCTATTCCACAAATAACTATCCTTCTTCAAGACAAAATTATCCTTCTCACGTTTAAGCCTCCTGAAACTTCTTCCACTTCTTCAAGCCTTCCTCCCGAAACTTCTTCCACTTCTTCAAGCCTTCCTCCCGAAACTTCTTCCACTTCTTCAAGTTCATGATTCTCTTCTCCAGTTCGTGATTCTAGCATTCCACCATTTCTAGATTCTAGGTAAGTTATTTATGTTATTTCGATTGAGTGATGGGTTTCGATTGGGTGACAGGTTTTGATGATAGAGTTTTGTTTGTGTTTTGTGTCAATTGGTAGGATTTTTTGTTGATGTTTGTGTTTTATGTCGATTGTCTCATGCATTTTTTGTGAGTTTCTTAGTTTTGAAAATTTTTATGACAATGGGGGTAGATCCAAAGCCAAGCTCTAATGTGGCCACGAATTTCATTTGGGTTTGTTCAAATGTCGAATTGCATGCTTTTAACCTTATAACACCATGGATGCATATTGATGAACTATTTTTTGGGTATATTGATGTCGGAATCAGGTTTGATGGTGTCGAATTGCATGCTTTTAACCTTATAACACCATGGATGCATATTGATGAACTACTTTTTGGGTATATTGATGTTGGAATTTGGTTTGATGGTGATCGCGGCTTTGTCGAGTCGACCTTACGATCGATCCTTGGAAACCGGTTGAAAATAATAATTCCAAAGATTGCAATACAGGATGCAACCTCGGGTCGTCTCATTTAATAGGAACCAAATGAAAAAGGTGTAAGCTAGCCTAATTACCAAAAATTGCAATCAAAGTTGATAAAATGGGGGTTTTGGTCATTGAAAGAACTAAACAAATTAAAGTATATTTTTTTTGATTTTATGAATTAAATGAAATTAATAAAAACTCAGATAGTAATCAAATTGATAAAATCCTCTTGAAAATGGGCGTAGGCTATCACGGTTGAAAATGATTTTTCGGGGATAGAATCCACTAAGTTTCAAAAGATCAACCCTAAAGGACTCTTTAGGTCCAAACATTTAATTAATGAACTCCATCATTTAAATCCTTGTTAAAAACCTTAGTGTGAAAATTGGACAAGTAAATGCAATCGATCAATCGGATAAAAACACAACCATCTAAATCAAACACAACTAGGCAGATAATAAGAGTCAATGCAATATCCGAATGACATATATGAGACTTCATATATTAAGCATCAAAATTCTACAAATAACTATGTCCAAATCGCAACAAGTGTTCAGCACACGGTTAAACTATAACCATGCTAATCTAGTTATACAGATGCAATCTCTAACTCAGAGTTTACACAAATATAACTAAACTTCAGACACTATATGATTACTCCCCTTTGAAGCTTTCGGTGAACTCAAGCCATTGCTACATCTTCAAGAGGAAATGTGATTTAGCTACGCATAACTTCGGTCTGTCTCTCGACTGCTGAAGATTGAGCGATACTCATGGTAGCAGAAGATACTGACGGTGGCGAAGATGGTGATGATCGACGATGATGAAAATGGAAAATGATGGTGGAAAGGAATGTCGTCTCTGCTGCCTCCTCAACGTCTCCAAAGTATCTCCTTGATTGAGCCAAATTTATACTATAAATTGGCCCTGTTTTCTTAAGTAATTATGCACTTGTTGACTCATAATTTATGATTTTTGTGCTTAAGTTGGGTCCTCATATTGAGCTTTTATAATTTGCACATTGCCAGTATTTTTTTGTCATTTGATACTAATTTCTGCATAACTTTTATCGGGACAATTGATACTGCAAATGTGTTGCATTTAAAGAGAACATGGAGTCAACGAGAAAGTCAACACGTCGTGAGGAGCCATCCATTCGTCGGGACGAATCAACGCAGCCATTCGCCGCGACGAATTTATTAGTGTAAATTAATTCGTCGCGACAAGTGACCATTCTTCATTCGCCGCGACGAACTTTATTCATTAGTCGCGACGAATGTCGGATACCCGGCCCTTAAATGGCAAATTTTTGCCCGTTAGACCCTACCGCTTCATGACTCCTATAAAACCTTCCATTTTAGGTTAAAATAGATGCCGCATTCGAGGTAGCTCTCCATCTTTCGTCTTCTCTATTTTTCTGATAGGTTTTGTTTCCTCTGTTTTGCAGATTCGGCGCCACCTCCAGACGACGTCCACCACCACCATCTTCATCTCTTCCATCGTTCGTCGCACTCACTCTCAACTGTTCGTCGTTAGAGTCATGGCCTGAGGTGATATTCCAGCAGTGATGGACTCACCCGACATCATGCGTGGCTAAGGCGTCAGATCTCCTGAAGATGTAACAACGGTCTGAGTTCCATGAGCTTCAAGGGGTAATCGATCGCTATTTTGAATTTCTGTCATGGTTTTGTAACAACTCCGTGTTGGAGATTGCATTGTATGATCGAATTAATCTTGCTATAGTTTAGCAGGATGTTAAACTTTGATCTATGTTAAGGATTGGTTTGTGTTGAATATTGTGCCTGAATATATGAAGTCTCATGTATATCAGTCAGATTTTGCATTAATTAACCTAATCTGCCTAGTTGTGTTTGGTTAAGTTGGTTATGTTATTATCTGATTGATTTATTGCATAAATCATTTCATACCATACACTAAGGGTTTTAACAAGTTTTAATTTATCGAGTTGATCAATTAAATCTTGGACTTAACGAGTTATTAAGGTTGTGTTTTGAAACTTAGTGGATTTCAAACTGACATTTATTTTGAGCGATGATGACTGAAATGTATTTTCGGAGAACTTTAGTTAATTGTTTTCAATCTTAATTATTTCAAATTGTCTTGCCTTTCAAAATCCCAAAACATTTATTTCATACTTAGCTTTCTTTAATTTTAAAGACTAAATCAAAACCCCCTTTAATTGCTTTAATTGCATGCATCATTAGACTAGGCTAGTCTTAAGATCAATTCTACACTGGTTCCTTGAGAGTCGACCTGAGGTTGCACCCTGTGTTGCAATTCTTGGTATAAATTGATTTTGACCGGTTTCCAAGGATAAATCTTAGGATTGAACGATAAGCCACGATCACTCCTCTCTCCTTCTGACCTAAAAATAACAAAGTTTTTATATAATGGATGCGGGTCGGATCAGAACAGTGAGGCAAACTTTCCATTTAAGGTCGGATATCCGCTCGTACGTCGCGGTGTGTGAATAAATATTTGTCGCGACGTACGGAATTGCCTGCTCATCGCGACGTATGGAAGTGATTTGTTCGTCACGACGTGCGGATTAACATGCGTCGCGACGTGCGGATAGGACCTCATGACCTGTTGACTTCCTGATGAGTTGACTCCTTTGCTTCTGCAATAAAATAACAATTTGCAGTATCAATTGTCCTCATGAAAATTATAGAGAAATTAATATCAAATCATGACAATTTACTGACAAATTGTGAATTAAAAGAGCTCGTTATCAGGGACCAGTTTAAGCACAAAAATCATCAATTAGGAGTCAACAAATGCATAAGCAGCTATGAAAATGCAACCAATTTATAATGTAAACTTGGCTTAATCAAATTCCCCCACACTTAGACCTTTGTATTCCTGGACAAAGTTTACAAGAGTCAAAAAGAATACAAGAAGAAAAGAAAATATCTGCCCATGCTAAAAACAATAAAAGGAAATTGACGTAATTTACTTCCTCATAATTCAACCACAACAAATTTAAAGAGTGCTAATAAAACAAACACTGAAAGAATTCAAGTAAAAGAGATTGAACAAAAGAGAATCACTCAGGATATAGTGTTTGCGCTCATCTCACTTGAAATTTGGGATATTTTTGCTCTCAATCTGCTTAATCTATCTCCTACCATAGGCTTGTGTTAAATCTATTTCTCCACTACAAGAACTATCATTTCGAAGATCAAGAGGACTTTTAGGGTTGTAATGTATGGAAGGCTAAATGAATGGATGAAGTGAAAGAAAGAAAATATGAGCACATGCACTAAACGACGAACTGATGTCAACAGTTGAACTCAAATTAAACATTTGCATAAACAGAATGCATACATTTTTTTGTTATTAAATTTCTGAAGTATTGTCCCTTTTTTTTGGTCCACACAAAATTCACTATCCCAGTTTGGGAAATACTTTTTTTTACATATATGCGAAAGCAAAATAACTAATGACACTACAAAAATATGAATGCAAATGCTCATAACAAGAGGGCTCAAGGGGCTAGCAAGAGATAAGTGTTTATGGGACTGTGTTTAGGAAAAGGGTTTGAACGAGGAACGCCTCTATCACATCAACAAAAATCTAGGCCATCAAGCTTCGAGTAAGAATTGAAACAAGTTCTAGAGAAGTATGAAATAAGTAGACGCACATAAAGATAAAAGAAAAATTTTGGCTCAAATATCCTTCCAACAAGGGTATTATCTCTGTGAATAATCTCAAGTCTCAAAAACTTAAAGTGCTACTTTGTTAGCATGCTTCCATTCACTTTGTTTTGAAAACATGAAAAGCAAGATTTTGCCAATTCCAACTATCATTAAAGGATAGGAGGTGTTTTCAGAAACTCAAGCATCATTTTGAAACTAGTAAAAGCTTTGAAAACAATAGCCACAAAAGTCCAGTGCAGAAAATGTTTGAATTGAGTGGAAGAGTCAGGCAAAAATCATTCATGCATAAAGGTGACGTCGCGACGTATAACAGTGTACGTCACGATGTGCGGACGTTGCGGCGTATAAAACGAATGACATCGCGACGTATACGCACTCGTATGAATAGCTTCACCGCGACGTGTGATCGCTCGTCGCTGAGAGGAGATGCAGAATGACAGAATTTAAAAAAAAAACAATTTACTAAGTTTATCGACAGAATGCATTATTGGCCAACAATTCATAAACACTATGTCAACAGGCATGCAATATGAAAGATAAATGGGGAAACAACTCCCCCACACTTAAAGCACACATTGTCCTCAATGAAAATGTAGCAAGAAAAAAGAATAAGAAATACATGAAGGGGAGAGAAGAGGGAATAAAGATTGATCATTAATTGGAACAAATCAAGTACAATAAGGACAAAAGAATAAATGAACTAAATACAGAAAAGAAAAGACAAGAAAAAAAATACAAGAAAAGAAAATAACAAAATGTCAAAATTAGGCCGAAGGATCATCAACCGGTGGGTCTGAAGGGGCAGCCTGAGAAGTGCTAGGGCCAGCTGAAGAATCCCGGGCTGTAGGAGAGATGGGCAACTGTAGGCGATCCGCAATCAATGTGAACATAGAATGGTAGACCTGGCGGTCAGCTGCCATCTGGGCCTCAATGTGCCGTATGTCATCGCGAAGAAGGACGACCTGAGTAGGGAGGGCGGAAGGTGAAGGTGGTGGACGGATAGGGTGGCGAGGCGGAGCCTCGAATGGAGGTGCAACAACAGAGAGAGCAGGAGTAGGGGGAAAAGGGACAGAAGGGACAGGGGGAGGGGAGGGAGAAGAAGGTGGGGAAGGGTCAGGTGGGGTGGGTAGGCGACGAGGTTGGTGGAGACGAATATATTTGAAAGCAGGGACAGGCTCAAAAGTTAGATCAGTCAGATGTTCCGGAACTCGATAGGCCCGGAACATGTCGGTGATCAGGTGGGGAAAGATGAGGGAATGATTGATGTTAGAGGATAGGATGCATTGGCGGAGGGTGGAGGTGATGGCTTGAGTGAGGTTGACGGGCCGGCCGATCATCAACAGGTAGATGTAGAGAGCCTGCTCCTTAGGAACCATGGCAAGGTGGGAGGTGGGAAGGATGTTGTTGCAAATGAAATAAAGCCACAGACGGGCTTCAGAGCGAAGGTCGGAGCGGCAGATATAGCGCTGAGCCCCCCTGGGTTGATACCAGTCGATACTCTTAGGATAGAGGGTACGAAGGACATCGACCCAAGGGTACTCATGGATGAGTTCGGAGTAGTGGCAACGGGGGGTAGGAGGAAGATGGTAATGCTCACGAATGGAGACAGCAGTGAAAGCTCGGGGAATGGTAACACCACGAAACTCGATTCTGTTGGTGCCGGAGTAACAGGCATGGGTATAGTAGTGGCGGACGAATGTGAGGTTCCCAGAGGTTCGGGGATGGGCTAGGTTGGAGAGGTTGAGTTGAAATAGTTGTCGGACGAAGGGGTTGTTGTGGGGGGTTAAAGGAAAAGGTTTTTCCTTGAGTATGGCCCTGGCCTTAGTTTTGGCGGCCAGTTCAACATACGCCGGATCAATCGGAAAGGAAGAGGAATAGGTAGGAGAAGGTTGGTGGTGCGAAGAATGTGAAGGTTGAGGAGAAGGAGAATGAGCGGAGAAAACTCCCAAAGAGGATAGAGAGGCAACGGGGTGAGGGGAAACAGAAGGGTCAGAGTAAAACAGTCAAGCGAGTTGGAGGAAGAGGGGAGGACATGAGAAGGAGAATGGGGACGGTCAAACCTGCTAGCATTCTTGGTTCGAGGCATTATCTTGCACAAAAAAAGAAAGAGAACAGAGAAATCAATAAGGAGTTAAGAAAAAATCAGCCACCTGTCGCTACGTGTGGGTAGACGCCGCGACGAGGCAAGGCCCTTGACCAGACATCACGACGTGCAAATTAACATACGTCGCGATGAGATAAGGTACTTCGTACGTCACAACGAGGCAAGGCATTCATCGCGATGTATGGTGATTTTCCAGACGCATCGCGACGTGCAACGCTCATCGTGATGACCTAACTAAAAACTACTAACTAGGAGGACGAAAAACAGGAAAATGAGAGGAAATGGGGCACTTACAGAAGTCGAAAATGTAAGAAGAGAGACGGCAGAGACTCTGGGCACAGTTGAACAACGGAGAGAATCGAGAGAAATCGAGAGCGATGACGGCAGAAAGAGAGTGTTAGAGGAGAAAAGATGAAGGGAAAAAGAAGAAGGATAAACGACGAATGGAGGCAGAAGGTCGCGAGGGAAAAGGATAAAAAGGGGCACCGAACAAAACGAGAAGACCAACGGACAAAAAGGGCAAAAAGGTATTTCAATTAATGGCACGTCGCGATGTAAAAATGTAAGCACGTCATGACGTAGGCGTCAAAGAAAAGCGAGGCACGTCGTGACGTATAAATTAAAATACGTCGCGACGCCTCTACCCGAACAGAAAACACAAACCTAAAGATCCTAGCATAATCCAGAAACAATCAATCTCACAAAAACCAACCCTTCTACCAATGTCATGCTTCTTCAATGCAGAAAGATTTAAAGCTCACAAAGTGAAAGTAATTTATTAGAACAAGGAACAGAAATCCTACCTAACTACAACTAATCCTATTGGTTGGGTCTCTCCCCCACACTCAATCAAGATACTCATGCAACACAAAATTTCATATCAATTCCAAGTAATGCACATGAATATATTGAGAATGCAGGTAGGGAAACAAACTGGGCTCACGGTGGGTCCTGTAGCTCGGGATGGTCATCCGGTTGATATCCAAGCTTCATCTCAGCAGCTTGGCTCTTGGGTAGCTCCATATCCAATCCCTTACTCAAAGGCTCTCCTGCAAAATCCTCAGCAAGAACTCTCTCCAAAGAGATTGTCAGTAGAAGATGTTAAAGTTTGTGCAAAATCACTACATGCATCGTCAATGACCATATCAAGCATATTTACTCCAAGCAGAGAATAATCCTCATGGGGATGTTTCATTGCTTCATACATGTTGAAGCTTACCTGCTGGTCACCTACCTCCATGGTTATCTTTCCTTCCTTCATGCTTATCATGGTGCTTGCTGTCCGAAGGAAGGGTCGTCCGAGAATCAGTGAAGTGTCCTGCACAACTTCAGTAGACATGTCAAAAGCATAAAAGTCTGCAGGAAACACTAAACCTTTTACTTGGACCAAGATGTCCTCAATTATTCCCATGGGATGCCTAAAGGATCTATCGGCCAATTGTAAAACTACAAATGTAGATCTTATACTTTTCACTCTTAGGGCCTCGTAGACTGATTTAGGCATCACATTGATGGCCGCCCCTAAATCTAATAGTTCTCTCTCCATGTTTTTGTTTTTGCTTCTTTTAATGGGTGTTCCCTGTTTTTACTTATGCATCTGCCTATGTTTATTTTTCTGCATTTGGAAACCGTGTTTTCTCTCCTTGCGTGTTATGCATGCCTTTTGTGAACTGGTGGTTTATGTACCAGCAACGGTAGATTTAAACTAACAGCAAACCACCGTTTGTTCGACCGCAAACCAGTGGTCACTACTAGTCATTTGCTTATGTTAGTGCCCTTAATAGAAGCAGATGATGGTGCAAAGCATTGGCGCGGTGACAGAGAAGCAATGAAGCAGGGAGGTGGTAGTTGTTACAAAGGTCACCTTGGAGACTCGAACTTTCACCCGAAGTTGCTCGCTCACACCCTTTTCACGGAAATCTCACTTAGATTCATTAAAGTAAGACTCAACCTTTCCCCAACCCTTGAAATGTTTCCCTAGCACATACTCAAAGAAACAACGCGGAAGCAATAAAGAAATATAGGCAACAAGGAAACACACAGAGATACGGTCAAAAGACCAACTTTTTATTACTTTCCCTCAAAGAATACAAAGAATGCTCTCTCTGAATGAATGACAAGAGCAAAGCTCGAATGAGTTATATATAGACACCTTATCCTGGAGTCACAGATTCCCACTAAATCTGTACTACCCAAGATCACGTCTATCCTATCAGATAAAGATTACATAAACCAATTGGATGACACCCCCATCCAAATAGGATTCTAACTGATAAGATAAGATTTAACAAGATCACATAAGATAGAGTTTACATTATCTAGAACACTAACATCCTTATCCGCGAAGATCTCCACTATCTTCAGATGTTGAGTTTCACTGTAACTCTAACTCATAGTCATTGCCATATCATCCAAGATCTCCCTGCGATCTCTATTCGTTGATGATGCAATGTGATCTCACCGAAGCTCACTAGCACACTGATCTGATCCAATGCTCCCACAATAAGTCCGCTAGTCGTGGTCCATCCATTCGAGCATAGACAAGTCCTTAGTCTGTCAAGTCTTAGCCTGGGTTGAGTCAATCTCTACAAGGTCCGATGATCTACCAAAATTCGCGCCAAGTCTGATTCTTCGCGCCCATATTTAACTTTGTGTTTTCAACACAACCTATCCGTACATAGGTACATCAATGCACGTCCATGGATAAACCCACCTTCCATGTCGGCTGCACTCATGGTGCAGTCTCATCGCTCCATGACTAAGTCATAAGTCACAATCCGAGTTAGTATATAAAACCTCGCCCATTTACATACCTTCGAGCTGCCTCATCGAAGTTAAGTGTTTAGGCGTCTCATCATGCTCGCATGCCTTCACGTATCCTCGCGGGTCTCATACACCTTTCCGCCTTCTTATGCACCCTCAGGTCTCACATGATTTAGTTTTTCAACTCCGCGCGGCCTTACATCCAAATCTCGCGTCTCGTCGAAGATTTCTGCCAATGCGTGCCTACGGGTGACTATGCATATCAAATCTCACCTACTCTCAAGATCTTCATCGATACTTCCAGCATCCCTCATCTACTTCGCAAGTTCCTCGGATTTTGCTCGCCAACTCACAAGACTTTGCCTTGTTCCTCGTCAACACGCCTTCCTCGTGTCAACTTACGTGCCAAGCATTGGCCAAGGCTTGCCAACACTCGCACGATCCCACAATCTAAACTTAGGGGTCTAACAGTAGTGAACCTAGAATATGAAAAATAATGGCGCTTATGAGACACACATCCGCCGTATAGAGCACATTTGGAGGAGACCAACACGTGCAGCTTCTAACGCGGGTATGGCACGAGTCAGACTCTTAACACTTTTTTATCTGATTTTTAATATTTTAAAGTCTTAGTTTTAATTAATTTAATTTAATAAAAATTAATTTAGTTTATATTCTAAAAAATTGTAAAACATTTTTTAATTTTGTTTTCAAGGGTAATTTTATTAGAAATGCTTTTAAAATTTAGTTTAATTTTTAAGAAATTGAATTATTAAATTAAATTAATTATCAAATCAATAATTAGAATCAAGAAAAGGTTTAAAATAATTTCTTTCATAGTTAGAATGTGTTTGAAATTATAAATATAATGAGATTATATTATTTTATGAGATCAAAATTTTGAAAATTTAAATCCATTAATTAAATATTAATTACATGTTAAGAACATGACAATTGCCTTCCATTATTTAAGAATCAAGTCAGAGTTTTGTTTATTGCTTGGCTTATTGAGTAAGCTCAAAATCATTTTAACCCAGATATGTTTTATCTTAAATTAATGAGTCCTACTTAACTAAATTTGTGTGATTTGAAAGAGCAAGCTCATGATCATATGGATTTAGAAGTAGGTTAGAAAAAATATATATGATATATTTTGGCAAAGAGTTATCACCTAACAAATCTAGGAGTCTGAAGAACAATACAGTGAGAGTGGAGATTAAAGATGATATAATGATTTAGATTAGTGGAGAGGGGAATCTAAAGAAGGAAGATAAGAATGATACTTGACATCACATTGAGGAAGCAGTTGAAAGTTCTTAAAGAGGTTTGGATTTTTAGAGAATATTCTGAATCTTGTTTGTTTATTTATGTACTCTAGGTAGACAAAAATGCATCAATATCGCATTTTTTTAGGACTTAATGCATATTCTATCTAAATTTAAAGTGCAACTTACTCTCATTTTTTCATAAAAGCCTTCTTGAACTTGAAATTCAATTTTAAGGAACTTTATGGAAGTTAATTTGAGTTAAAAATTTTCAAAGAGATGGGCTAAATTTTTTTAAAAAAACTTGAAATACTTTATATAAGTTTTATTTAAGTACATTAGGAGAATATATATATAGATAGGTCAACTAAAGAAGTAGTTAATTATTTAAAAGATCGTTCAAAAAGAAAATTAAGTTGAATTGGGAGATATATTAGCCTTCCTAATGCTTGATGTTGAAAAAAATTGGTCTCACAACAACTTAAGTTAATTTAACCATAAGCATAGGTTTAACTAAATCCTTTGAAAGAGAGTGTTTAACACTTTCAATGAGTTTGGATACATTTTAGATGCATTGTAAGGCCCTTGTTGGGCCCTGAATTTTTTATTTTATTTTATTTGAATTATTTATTTATTTATGGATTTATTCGTTAATTATTTATTTTGTCCTAATTGATTTAAATTATGTGTTTATATAAATATTTTATATTGGGCTTGGAATTAGAAGTTAGAAATTAAATGGAGGGTTAGAATTAAATGTTGAAAATTATGGGCTTTAGGTAAGTGGAATAAGAAGGAGGATTAGAAATTTATGGATATGTGTAGTGGGCTTGAGAGGAGGAGGAGGAGCCCAATACCAAAACTATGTAGTTTTGGATGGAGGATTTAAGTTGAGAATTAAAGAAGAGTTAAAGGAAGAGGAGGAGAAGAGAGAGTGTCGTATGCCTTGAGAAGAGAAGAGAACAAAAGCGTGAAATAGAAAGGAGAAGAGGAAGAAGAGTCGACCGGGAGCTAGAGGAGAGTGGAGGTCGCCCAAGGCTTGAGGGAGGAGAAAAGTGAAGAAAAATCAAGTTGTAAGGTAGCTACCATCTCCCCGAGTAGGGTTTGAAAATGGGATGAAATGGAGCTTAGGGTTTGTGTAAAGTTTGAAGGAGAGGTGAGATCTATGGGTTTTGTGTTTTCCTAAGCTAGGGTTTGGTTGTTTTAGCTTAAATGGGCTATGGGTAGGTTAGGTTTAAGACTTCGTTATCGATTTATCGATTCTTGAATGTTCGACTTTTCCAATGAGTCTCGGAATGTGTTTTATTGAAGGAAACCTCACTCGAGAGAGAGAGGAAGAGCGGTCGTGAATCCGGATTTCCGACGATAGGTGGGTAACATCTTTATAGTTATTGTGTAATGGGCAAAGCCCTATGTGTGCTATCTTTGTTATACTATGTGCATATTGAAAATGAAATTTTGTGTTTTGAGAGGAAAGAATGGAACTTTGATGATTTGAAAGAGTGAGATAAGCATAAAATGTGAATCTTGTGTTTTGATATGTGAGCATATTGATTGTGTTTGGACGAGAGAGAACCCCTTTGTGAAGTCACGTGCACGTTGACCCCATAGCCTTCTCCCGGCTGCCCACTTGTGGCTTACGAGATCCGAAAACAGACTCAATGTGTTCACGGTAAACTTCGGTTTCCGGTGTGTGTATGGAACTCTCGAGCCAATTGTGTGCATTTCATCATTTATAAGTGTTTATGATGCATAATATGGGTTTTAATTGCAAGATGATTCTATGTTATGCCTTATGTGATGAGTTGAGTAAATTGTGAGTTATGTGATAAAGTTGAGTTTCAACCTATTATGTAAATTGCTAATGCTTTGGATTATTAATTCTGTGCGTGTGGCTCATTATGTGATGGCTATAAATTTGTTAGCCACTGAGCCGTGTTAGCTCACCCCATTCTCCCTCCTCAGGTGCAAATCAAAATTGAACTCGGAACCTTGCAAAAGCTTCGGGCATCGCTCCAAGAAATTTAGGAACTTTTGTATTAAGTTAGTAACTAGCTTTTGGGAATAGCTTTGTAAGCATATTGATCATTGAGCATCTCATCTTTGGTATTTTGTACTTGATTTTGATGAATATGCCAATATGTAACCAAAGCTATGCATGAATCTTGTTATGATTTTGAAATGAGAATGTTATGATTTTGAAATGAGAATGAGAGCTCTAGTACTCTCTTTATGTGAATTGGCTGATTTGTGTACTGTGTATGGCCTTGGAAAGGCATGTGTATGATTTGAGTATTATTGTTATATGAGTTTTGTTGGGTTTTGGCCATGAGAAAGGTCGTTGGTATGTTGTTATGGTCTATGTGCTGTTGAAGAGTATAGTGCTGCAGAATCTGGGCTAAAGTGTTCATGTGGGAAATTTTGAGTTTGTTGTGTTTGCTGAAATTTCTGGGTTCGTATAGGTAGAATGGGAGTACTGAGACTTATTGAAAGTGTTAGCAGGCAAGAGAGCTCTCTAGGAGGTTTTATGAGCTATTTAAGAGGTATTAAGTTGGTAGGTGGGGTCATTTGGAATTTATTACTGGTGCTATCAAAGTGACAGATTGCTAGGCAGAGCTTTGAGTTCACTTTTGACCCTCATAGAGTGGGAATATAGGTCGGTGGTCTTCACGAAGTTTGTATATAATTCTTTTACCTTTCCATGACACTAATTTTGCTCAATTTGGAGTTACGGGTCAAAAGTTATGGAGGTTGCAAGTTTTGATCTTTGTTAGGGAGAGCTAGTCGATCGGCCTTTGTGTTAAAAATTTGCTTCCCTTAGTGACCGGGCTAGTCTTTGAGTCCTTGAAAAATATAGATTTTTCTTCTAGCTTTCAACGCCCAACCGTGTACGATTAGGAGCTCGGTATAAAAAGTTATTGAGGTTAGAAGTCTGGTAGGTCGGATCATTTGGGCGAGTCACTCATTTCGACACGAAGCGCCTGGCGCTCGGCATGCCGAAGCGAGGCACTCGCCAGCATGGACAGGCGAGGCGCTGCCCAGCGAAGCGAGCGAGGCCTTCGCGCGGGCGAAGGCCGCGACCGCTTCGGCATGCCGAAGCGAGTTAGAAACTTTGAAATTGGTTTTGGCCGATCGACCCTCTCCTTCTTTTGGCCTTAACTTTGTACCGACCTCGATTGAGCTGATTTTGAACCGATGATTTCTAAGAAATTTTCTATCTTTTACACTTGATTTTCCAGTATTGCTTTTAAATTGAAAAGGGTGGTTTGAAACAAAGTGTGGAGGTCGGCTGATTCTTTCTGAATATACTTCACAAAATTTTAAATATCTGGAGCTATAGGGCTCTGGTTGAGGCGATTCTTGTTTTACATGAAACTAGAGACATAAATCTACACTTTTTATGAAGAAGCCGATCAGTAATTTTGCCTCTAAAGTTTTCAAATATTTACATGAAGTCGGTAGAGGGGCTGTTTTCACTGTTTTCTTTAAGATAGCATTTTTGCCATAACTTTTTCATTTCTAATCCGAATTGAACGATTTCGGTGGCGTTAGAATCGTGAGATCAAGGGGAACATTTTATTAAAAAGCCAATCCCAAATTTTCTATTAAAAGTTTCTCTAATTGTGGTCGGTTTGTGTTTAGTTTTGGGTCTTCCATGCTTATATGAGTCCGAATGTTGGGCCTCGGGGACGGGGTCCAACATTGTTTGGTATCAGAGCCAGGTTTACTCCTAGGCTTAAAATGTATAGTAGGGAACATTGTTTTGTATGTGATTAAATGTTTACCTTATGTGTTGGACCCCACCCCCCACACCTGGGCTAATATTTCCCACCCAGCGTGTGTTTGCGGGTTATACCACGGCGGGTGTTTCGGTTTATACATGACATCCAACAATCGATCTTGTCCTCTTTGGTCATGGGTGAGGCCACGACTCAACCTTTGACCTCAAGATTTTATAGCTTCACATGCTCGCCTCTTACCATTTGGCTATGTTAGCCAAATGGTAAGAGCAGCAAATGAAAAGTCGAGGAAGTCGTCTTCAGAAGTAAGGTTGATAAGATCATCTGTGACACAAGAATACTCTTGCCAACACATATGCCAGTGGTGGGGGTCCAACAAAAGCGCCTTTAATGTTGGACCCCACCCCCACACTGGCTAATATTTCCCACCCAGCGTGTGTTTGCGGGTTATACCACGGCGGTGTTTGCGGGTTATACCATGGCATCCAACTTAATCGATCTTGTCCTCTTTGGTCGAGGTGAGGCCACGACTCAACCTCGACCTCAAGATTTTATAGCCCACATGCCGCCTCTTACCATTTGGCTAACTCCGCTCGCGAGGGCGAGACGCCCGTTCGCTAGGGCGAGGCGTCGCCCTGGCGAGGGCGAGCGTAGCGCCCGCCTCGCTAGGGCGAGGCGTCGCCCTAGCGAGGGCGCTAAAACTTTTCCTTTTTTTTTTTTTTTTTTTTTCACTCTAAACTCCCAAAATTCATAACTTTTAATCCCGAACTCCGATTTTGACAAACTTAGTCTCTATAGAAAGCTTGAGAGAAGCTCTAAATCTTCCAAGAAGAACATAAAACTCAATTCGACTCCTACAGGAGTCCATTTTCCGGTCAAAGATACTATCCTCTATACAAACTTGTAAAAATCATAACTTAATTTTCCGAGATCGAAAAATTGCATACTTTATATCGAAATAAAGATCAAAACAAATCCTTCAATTTCCATGAAGAACATCAAAGCTCAATTAACCTCTAACTAGGTTAATTTCTCAGTCAAAGTTCCAACCAATATAAAAGTCAAACCTGATCAAACATAAACTTTGACTGATCATAACTTTCACTCCCGATATCGAAAAATTACAAACTTTATGTCCACAAAAAGCTCTCAACATAATCTACAAGTTTCATGTAGATCATTTTCTCAAATTTTGCCTCTAGGACTTTTAATTTTTGAATTTAAGTTCGGATTAGGGTTTAATTTTTGGATTGGGAACACCTGTGAGTAATTTGAGTATAACTTTTGATCTGGGAATCGAAATGAGACGATTCTTGTTTTGAATTAAACTAGAGACATAAGGCTACAATTGTTATGAAGACATCGAGTTTCAATTCTGGAATTAAAAATGTGAAATTTTGGACGGAAATAATCGTACATGAAAAATGTGTTAGAATATGGATATTCCCGAATTGTTTTGCACATAACTTTTGATGTAGTACTCGGAATTGAGCGCGGTCAGTGGCGTTGGATTCGTATGAGTGAGAGGAACATTTCTCGAGAAGGAAGTTTGGACAAATTCCTTCAATTTAATAGTGCGAATTAAACCGCAAGTAAGCGTAACTTTAAGTTTTGAATGGAGGGCAATTTGGTCATTTGACCATCAATTAATGAAACACTTGATGAGTTGTCGTTTTTGGCTATTAAAAGCCACGAAAGTGGCTGGAAATTTCCAGAGAAGAGGAGAAGAGAAATAAGAAGAAAGAAGAAGAATGGAGAAGAGTTCGTATGGAGAAAGAAGAGGGAGAAGTTTAGTTTTAATTTTCTACTCAATTCTTCAAGCTTTTGGGATTTTTCCAAGAAGGAAAAGAGTGGAGAATGAAGAGCTTCTTCATGAGCCAAGAAAATTTAATTTGGAAGAGAAAGAGGTAAGAGAAATTTTTCTACTTTGAGATTTTGATTAATCTTGGTTTAGAATTATGACATATGAGATGGGTTTATGGATTGTGGAATTAATTTTGATATATATGCTTTAGGTTGGGTTTAATTTTGGATGAAAAATTGAGTAAGGTTTAGGCTTAATTTTATGATTGAGAATTTTGAGATATTTTGGTGTAGAATTATAGGAAATATGATGAATTGATGATATATGAAATCAATTTTGAAGAATTTGTATTTTGTGGTATTGAATTTGGATAAATTGGTTTAGGCCAATTTTAAGATTTGGGGATTTTTAAATTGAGGATTTAAATAGTTTGGAATTAATGTGAATTGAGGAATTGTGAGATTAATTTTGAAGAAATTATGTTTTATGAGATTGAATTGAGTGTCTTGGTTTAGGCCAATTTTGAAAATTGGGATTTTCAAAATTGGAGATTTAAATAGCTTGAATGTAAATGGAATTGGTGAATTCTAAGTTGATTGTGAAAATTAAGTATTTTCGATGTGAAATTTGGATGATTATGGTTTAGGTTTTGGTATTTTGGAAGAGAAAGCAAGGATCAATTGGAGCTTGAAATCAAGTTTCGGCAATAATTAGAGGTGGGTAGCATATTTATAATTTGATCTGTAGTTTAATATGAATTTTGAAAATAAAAGAAAGCAAAATTTTGTATGCTTGATAGATTATTGGAAATGTTTGAAAATAAGAATTGATTTAAAGTTGGAAAATATGATTTCGAATGATTTCGAGAAATTGGTACAAGTTTAAATTCAATTGTCATAAATGCATTATTGAATTATGCATTAATTGATTGAATAATTTGATTTTTGAAATTAGTATTTGAATGATGAATTGATCGAATTGTATGCATTATGTGAATGTGTGGAAAATCAAGAATTTGAAAAGTGCCTTCGGGCAATTTGAATTTCCGTTTTCGATATGTGTTATGTGGGTTTGGTAGGTCCCTTGGTGAGTCGTCATGTCTCTATGTGTATAGCCTTCTCGGGCTGCCCGCTAGTGCACGGACTCGATTCGGACTCCTTCACGGCTATAATGGACCGCAATGCGGAAAGTGTAAGACGTTTCATTTCACGATCGCAGTGACCGCTTGGGGGTATGCAAGACGCTCTGCTTGGACCTAGCTGGACCATTACGATATGTTATGTGTTTTGCTTTGCTACGTGTTACGCATTTTGTTTTTAAAGTGAGAAATGAAAATTGAAATTATGTTGCATTCATATTTATGAAGAATTGAGAATTTTGAAAATGAGAAAATGAGATTTTTATGAAAAGTTTGGAAAACTTGAAAAGAGTTTGAGAGAAATATTTCAAAGTTGAAAAGTTTGAAACATTAGCCCTTTGGCAAAAGTTTATAAAGAAGCGTTTTACGCTTATATATCAGTTTATAAATGTGTTATCCACGAGCTTTCGAGCTCACCCCCCCTTTCATCCCCATCTCCAGGTTTCGAGCAGGAGATCGGATGAAAGAATATGAAGACGTATGTCAAGACGTCAGTTTCGACATTTGAATACGTTGGTTTTTGAGAAATTTGGATCTTGTGTATGAATATGTTTATGACTTTAGATAAGTTGGGGAAAAATGCATTTGTGTATAAAGTTGAGAATTGTGTATGATTGTGAAATTGTATATGAAATTATGAATAATTTGGGAAGATATTTGTATGATTGATTTGGGAATGAGATTGAATTATGAGAATAGTAGATCGACTTACAAATATGAGAATGTTTTAGAAATAGGTTTGTGATTATCTGCTGATATCCCGGACGGAGGGTCCGGTGGATTCTGATATTTGTGTGATTGATTGGCATTTAGAAGTGTTGTTTTGAACACTTTGCAGGTTTGGGTTAGGATAAAGGCAGCCGTTATGCTGCCGAAATTTCGATAAAATCTGGGATAAAAATGTAATTTGAGATTGGTATGGATTTATATAAGATTATGTATGACTGTATGGATTGAAGATGATTTGGATATGATTGAGTAACGAGAAAAGAAATGAGAATAAGAAAGAAAAAAAATTCATAACGGATTTTGGAACGTCTTAGGATTCCCAACGCGATTCTGTTTCCTGTTCTTTGCTTATTCACGGATGTCGGAAAGTGTTTCAGTTTAAATTGATTTGTTTGCTTACTTTGTTTTCTATCCGTATTAGATTTGCATTCGATTCGATCCCGCTTTCGCTTATTCGTTCCGCTTTGTGATCCGTATTCGATTATTTCGCTTCGCTATATTCGATTGAATCTGTTCGTTTGATTCTATTAGCATTTGCTTCCGCTTGCCTTTGCTTCCGCTTCGCTACTTTCGGATTTGTGCGCTTCCGCATTTCGCAATTTCGATCGAAATTTCTGTCTCCTTCGCCTGCTTCCATTGATTCCGTCATTCGTTCTTTTTGTTAAGTTTATTCAGTTGGGATCCGGTTCCCGGATCGGGTCCCAACATTTATGGTATCAGAGCATAGAGTGAAAGTGTTAAGTTTCGTCGGTTGGGATCCGGTTCCCGGATCGGGTCCCAACATTATGAATTGATTGTTTGCATTACGTGACATGCATATCATGCATACATATAGTAACTAAGCTTTAAAAAAAAAAACGAATTGTAGCTAATCACTAGTATTTTCATTGAAGGAGTAAGATGCCACCTCGTAGAAGGACACGAGGAGTCCCGCAGGTTCATCAGACCGACTCTCCACCAAGAGCGGAGAGTACCGATGAGTCAAGGGAGTGGCCGAGGCTTCTCGAGGCGGGATAGTGAGCCCTCCGATCTCGACGCAGTGATCGCTTAGTCGGTCGGACAAGTGCACTCTTGATCCGAGATTGTTCCATGCATTTACCCAAGCTTTTGTTCAAAGCTATGGGTCAAATGCCACAAGCTCTCGGTTCGATTGACTAAGAGGGGAAGACAGTTTGATAAGCCGAGGAAATGCAGGCGGTGGATTTCCACGGACCACGGATCCCGAGGAAGCCGAGACTGGTTGAGGAAGACCGAGAGAGTCTTTGGATCGGATGGAGTGCGAGGATGATGAGAGGGTAGTCTATCTTGCCACCGCTTGTGGTGATGCAGACCTTTGGTGGGAGGCGTGCTGTGGAGTCGACGAGACCAGTGGGGCTGACATGGGAGACTTCTGTTGTCTTCGGAAGAAGTATTTATCTAAAGTGTACATTCAATGAAGCGAGAGAGTTCTGAGCCTCACCTGGAGGGAGATGGTATTCTTGAGTATGGCGCGGTTTACTCGATTATCGAGGTATCTTTGCAGATATGATGTTTAGTGAAGCCGCCAAGTGCCGCCGATTTAGCCTGTCCGCACCTAACTATCGAGAAAAGGTAGTGGTGCAGAACTTCATGATTTCCAATGACTAATTGAAGCGGCTCGAGGTTGAGAACATTGAAAATATCAAGAGTGCGATTAGCGAGGAAGAGAAAAGGAGAGAGTAGTTCGGAGGGAGGTGGTACTTTAATCGAGAGAAGTGCAGAACCTTTCAGCCCGAGGAGAGGAGCACCGGTGGGAGTTGGCTAGATCTGCGAGGACTCCTCTGCTTTCTCACCAAGCTTCTACGGTGGGGCAGTAGAAGAGTAGATGGGGAGAGGCCACCTCTTCCCAAGTGTGACCATTGTGGGCTTCCCCATAGAGGAGAATGTCATAGAAAGACTGGAGCATGTTTCAATTGTGGGAAGAAAGGACACTTAGTTAGGTTTTGTCCCCAGCCGGATAGGAGAGAGGGATCTCAGAGGCAAGCTTCTAGGAGGACAGAGGCAGTGGTGCAAAAAGCTGTGATTGAAGTGGGTAGCTCTGGAGGTCCTAAGAGAGCTTATCCTCCAGATAGATCCAGAGGGCAAGCATCAGCCAGAGTGTTTACAATGACACGAGAGGAGGCCGAGACCGCCCCAGACGTTGTAGCGGGTATGGTTAAATTGTTTGATGATTATGTGCATGCTTTGATTGATTCAGGTTCTACCCATTCCTTTGTTTCTTCGGGTAGAACTATATCCAGGAGGAGTCTGAGTCCATTGGATACTCCACTGATGGTGAGTACTCCAATCGGCCATTATATTGTCATCAGTCAAGTGTATAGAGATTGTGAGATAGAGATTAGTGGAGGAAAACTTGTGGTGGATCTGATGCCTTTGAAGATGGGAGGATTGGATGTGATCTTAGGTATGGATACATTAGAGAGGTATCATGTTACTTTAGATTGTAAACAGAAGACAGTGGAGTTCGAGCTAGAGGATAGCAGGAAAGTGATACTCATGGGAGGTAGAAAAGTCAGTCCACCTCGGGTTATTTCAGCTATGATGGCAGAGAGAATGATGAGCAAGGGGTGTGAGGCCTTTTTGGCTTATGTGCTAGATATAGAGGCAGATAGAGGGAGGTTGGAAGACATTCCAAAGTGGTCGGGAATTCGGATGTCTTTCGAGGAATTGCAGGACTACCTCCTCCGAGAGAAATTGAGTTCCCCGTTGAGCTTCTTCCAGGCACTACACCGATTTCGATTCCGCCTTATCGGATGGCTCCGGCGGAATTGAAGGAGCTTAAGGTGCAATTGGAGGATCTTTTAGAGAAGGGTTACATTAGGCCGAGCTCTTCACCTTGGGGAGCTCCGGTTCTCTTTGTGAAGAAGAAAGATGGATCGTTGCGGATGTGTGTGGATTATAGGAAGTTGAATCATGCCACTATTAAGAACAGATATCCGCTCCCGCGCATAGATGATTTGTTTGATCAATTGCAAGGGGCAAGAGTCTTTTCCAAGATAGACTTGAGGTCGGGTTATCATCAGTTGAGGATTAAGGAGACCGATGTGTCTAAGACTGCTTTTAGGACGTGGTATGGCCACTTTGAGTTCTTAGTGATGCCTTTCGGGTTGACGAATGCTCTTGCGGTCTTTATGGATTTGATGAATAGAGTCTTCAGGTCTTTCTTAGATCAATTTATCATTGTCTTTATTGATGATATATTGGTCTATTCTAAGAGTGATGAGGAGCATGAGGATCATTTGATGGTAGCCTTGGAGACATTGAGGAAGAATGAGCTGTATGCCAAATTCGATAAATGCGAATTTTGGCTAAGGGAAGTGGTATTTTTGGGGCATGTGATCTCTGAGCGGGGAGTGCATGTGGATCCGCAGAAGATAGAAGCTGTGGTTAAATGGGAAGCGCCAAAGAATGTAGCTGAAGTGAGAAGTTTTCGGGATTATTTGGATATTCTGAGGAGGTTTGTGGAGGGCTTTTCCTTGATAATGCTCCACTTTCCAAGTTGACAAGGAAGAATAAAAATTTCAATGGGTGAGGAGTGCCGAGTAATTTCGAGGAGTTGAAGAAGCGACTTACAACCGCACCGATTCTCGACATTGCCTTTCGGTGATGATGGGTACATTGTGTACAGTGATGCCTCGGGAAGGGTTTAGGGTGTGTATTGATGCAAGAGAGAAAGTGATTGCTTATGCCTCAGGCGGTTGAAGCCTTATGAGATGAACTATCCGATCCATGACTTGGAGTTGGCTGCTATAATCTTTGCATTAAAGATTTGGAGACATTATCGTATGGAGTTACCACTAGGATATTCTGAGATCATAAGAGCCTTAAATACTTGTTGACCCGTAAAGAGCTGAATTTGAGGCAAAGGCGATGGTTAGAGTTGCTAAAAGATTATGACTTGATGATAGATTACCATCCGGGAAAGCTAATGTGGTAGCGGATGCTCGAGTAGAAGTCCACTATGGCTCACATGGAGTGTGTATCTTCCCTTCTTTGAAGGATTTAGCAGACTTGATGTGATGTTGAGGCAAGATGGGCTGAGTGTATTTTAGCGAGTTTGGGGTGAGTCCGGTCTTTGAAAGAGAAGATCAAGGAATTGCAGGATCGGGATGAGTACTTGAGTAAGCTTAGGAAGAGATAAAACGGCAAGCCGTCTAATGTAGAGGTAAAGGAAGATGGATTGATGGTTGTGGGTAGTAGAGTGTGTGTCCGGGCAAGTTAGAGTTGAGAGATGAGATTCTTGATGAGGCACATAATGCTCCTTATGCAATGCATCGGGGAGTTCTAAGATGTATCGAATTTGAAAGAGCATTTCGGTGGAAAGGAATGAGGAAAGATGTAGCAGAGTATGCTAAAGATGTTTGGTGTGCTGCCAGTTAAAGTGAACACCAGCACCTTCGAGCAAGCTTAATCCTTGCCTATTCGGAGTGGAAATGGGAAAAGATAACTATGGATTTTCCGATGGGATTGCGAGATCTAGCAAGAAGCATGATGCAATATGGGTGATTGTGGATAGGTGACTAAGTCACTCACTTCTTGCCAATTAAATCAGATGATTCTTTGAATGTGTTGGCTAAGAAGTATGTGGATGAGGTGATTAGGCTTCATGGGATTCCGAGTTCGATAGTTTCTGATAGAGATCCCAGGTTTACCTCCAGGTTTTGGGAGAGTTTGCAGGAGGCCTTGGGGACTAGATTGCATTTCAAGATCTGACTTTCCATCCATGATCGATGGACAGTCGGAGAGGACCATTCGGACTTTGGAGGCAATGTTGAGGGCTTGTTCTTTGGATTTCAAAGGTTCGTGGGATGATCACTTACCTTTGATTGAGTTTGCTTATAATAATTCCTATCATTCGGGAATTCAGATGGCACCTTATGAGGCCTTGTATGGTAAGAGATGTAGAACTCCTATATGTTGGGACGAGGAAGGTGAAAGGAAGCTTGTGGGGCCTGAGTTAGTGCAGGTCACAGTTGATAAAATTAAGTTGGTGAAACAGAGGCTTAAGGCAGCCCAAGATAGGATGAAGAGCTATTCGGATGCTTATAGGAAAGAGATGGAGTTTGATGTGGGTGAGAAGGTGTTTCTTCGAGCTTCTCCATGGAAGGGTGTGATGAGGTTTGGTAAGAAAGGTAAGCTTAGCCCGAGGTATATAGGCCCATACAAGATCATTGAGAGGATTGGGCCTTTGGCTTATAAGTTAGATTTGCCATCGGAGTTGTCTAAGATTCATAATGTGTTCCATGTGTCGATCTTTGAGGAGATACTGGTCGGATCCTTCAGATATAGTTCAACCTTGAGAGGTTCGATTGAGAGAGGATTTGACTTATGAGGAGCAACAGTGGAGATCTTGGATTCAAAGGAAAAAGTGTTAAGGAATAAGATCGTGAAGCTGGTTAAGGTCTTGTGGAGGAACCATTCGACCGAGGAAGCAACTTGGGAACCTTTGGAAGCCATGAGGGAGAAGTATCCCTACCTCTTCATGGATTCAGGTAAGGATTTCGAGGACGAAATTCTTTTAGGAGGGGAGAATTGTTGGGCCCCGAAATTTTTTTTATTTTATTTGAATTATTTATTTATTTATATATGGATTTATTCGTTAATTATTTATTTTGTCCTAATTGATTTAAATTATGTGTTTATATAAATATTTTATGTTGGGCTTGGAATTAGAAGTTAGAAATTAAATGGAGGGTTAGAATTAAATGTTGAAAATTATGGGCTTTAGGTAAGTGGAATAAGAAGGAGGATTAGAAATTTATGGATATGTGTAGTGGGCTTGAGAGGAGGAGGAGGAGCCCAATACCAAAACTATGTAGTTTTGGATGGAGGATTTAAGTTGAGAATTAAAGAAGAGTTAAAGGAAGAGGAGGAGAAGAGAGAGTGTCGTATGCCTTAAGAAGAGAAGAGAACAAAAGCGTGAAATAGAAAGGAGAAGAGGAAGAAGAGTCGACAGGGAGCCAGAGGAGAGTGGAGGTCGTCAAGGCTTGAGGGAGGAGAAAAGTGAAGAAAAATCAAGTTGTAAGGTAAGCTACCATCTCCCCTGAGTAGGGTTTCGAAAATGGGATGAAATGGAGCTTAGGGTTTGTGTAAAGTTTGAAGGGAGAGGTGAGATCTATGGGTTTTTGTGTTTTCCTAAGCTAGGGTTTGGTTGTTTTAGCTTAAATGGGCTATGGGTAGGTTAGGTTTAAGACTTCGTTATCGATTTATCGATTCTTGAATGTTTCGACTTTTCCAATGAGTCTCGGAATGTGTTTTATTGAAGGAAACCTCACTCAAGAGAGAGAGGAAGAGCGGTCGTGAATCCGGATTTCCGACGATAGGTGGGTAACATCTTTATAGTTATTGTGTAATGGGCAAAGCCCTATGTGTGCTATCTTTGTTATACTATGTGCATATTGAAAATGAAATTTTGTGTTTTGAGAGGAAAGAATGGAACTTTGATGATTTGAAAGAGTGAGATAAGCATAAAATGTGAATCTTGTGTTTTGATATGTGAGCATATTGATTGTGTTTGGGCGAGAGAGAACCCCTTTGTGAAGTCACGTGCACGTTGACCCCCATAGCCTTCTCCCGGCTGCCCGCTTGTGGCTTACGAGATCCGAAAACGGACTCGATGTGTTCACGGTAAACTTCGATTTCCGGTGTGTGTATGGAACTCTCGAGCCAATTGTGTGCATTTCATCATTTATAAGTGTTTATGATGCATAATATGGGTTTTAATTGCAAGATGATTCTATGTTATGCCTTATGTGATGAGTTGAGTAAATTGTGAGTTATGTGATAAAGTTGAGTTTCAACCTATTATGTAAATTGCTAATGCTTTGGATTATTAATTGTGTGTGTGTGGCTCATTATGTGATGGCTATAAATTTGTTAGCCATTGAGCCGTGTTAGCTCACCCCATTCTCCCTCCTCAGGTGCAAATCAAAATTGAACTCGGAACCTTGCAAAAGCTTCGGGCATCGCTCCAAGAAATTTAGGAACTTTTGTATTAAGTTAGTAACTAGCTTTTGGGAATAGCTTTGTAAGCATATTGATCATTGAGCATCTCATCTTTGGTATTTTGTACTTGATTTTGATGAATATGCCAATATGTAACCAAAGCTATGCATGAATCTTGTTATGATTTTGAAATGAGAATGAGAGCTCTAGTACTCTCTTTATGTGAATTGGCTGATTTGTGTACTGTGTATGGCCTTGGAAAGGCATGTGTATGATTTTGAGTATTATTGTTATATGAGTTTTGTTGGGTTTTGGCCATGAGAAAGGTCGTTGGTATGTTGTTATGGTCTATGTGTTGTTGAAGAGTACAGTGCTGTAGAATCTGGGCTAAAGTGTTCATGTGGGAAATTTTGAGTTTGTTGTGTTTGCTGAAATTTCTGGGTTGGTATAGGTAGAATGGGAGAATCTGAGACTTGTTGAAAGTGTTAGCTGGGCGAGAGCTCTCTAGGAGGTTTTATGAGCTATTTAAGAGGTATTAAGTTGGTAGGTGGGGTCATTTGGAATTTATTCTTGGTGCTATCAAAGTGACAGATTGCTAGGCAGAGCTTTGAGTTCACTTTTGACCCTCATAGAGTGGGAATATAGGTCTGTGGTCTTCACGAAGTTTGTATATAATTCTTTTACCTTTCCATAGACACTAATTTTGCTCAATTTGGAGTTCGGGTCAAAAGTTATGGAGGTTGCAAGTTTTGATCTTTGTTAGGAGAGCTAGTCGATCGGCCTTTGTGTTAAAAATTTGCTTCCCTTAAGGACCGGGCTAGTCTTTGAGTCCTTGAAAATATAGATTTTTCTTCTAGCTTTCAACGCTTCCGACCGTGTCTCGATTAGGAGCTCGGTATAAAAGTTATTGAGGTTAGAAGTCCGGTAGGTCGGATCATTGGGCAGAGTCACTCATTTCGGCACTTCGCTCATGAGACGGGCGAGGCTTCGCCAACGAGTGAGCGAGGACGCCTTCCCCATCTGGTAGCCGCCAGACTCGGCATAAGATGCCGAGCGGTTGGGGCTTTGGGATTGGTTTTGGCCGACCGACCCCTCTCCCTTCTTTTGGCCTTAACTTTGTACACCGACCTCCGATTGAGCTGATTTTCGAACCGATGATTTCTAAGAAATTTTTCTATCTTTTTACACTTGATTTTCCAGTATTGCTTTTAAATTGAAAAGGGTGGTTTGAAACAAAGTGTGGAGGTCGGCTGATTCTTTCTGAATATACTTCACAAAATTTTAAATATCTGGTGCTATAGGGCTCGGGTTGAGGCGATTCTTGTTTTACATGAAACTAGAGACATAAATCTACACTTTTTATGAAGAAGCCGATCAGTAATTTTGCCTCTAAAGTTTTCAAATATTTACATGAAGTCGATAGAGGGGTTGTTTTCACTGTTTTCTTTAAGATAGCATTTTTGCCATAACTTTTTCATTTCTAATCCGAATTGAACGATTTCGGTGGCGTTAGAATCGTGAGATCAAGGGGAACATTTTATTAAAAAGCCAATCCCAAATTTTCTATTAAAAGTTTCTCTAATTGTGGTCGGTTTGTGTTTAGTTTTGGGTCTTCCATGCTTATATGGGTCCGAATGTTGGGCCTCGGGGACGGGGTCCAACAGCCCTAAATTACACCCTAGTTTAAATGTTATATGTTCATGAAGGTAATTATGATAGGTGTTAAAATTATGACATGATTGTATTGTAAATGTTTTGAATTTTGGTTTAATGGATTATACTTAGTAAATTAGGATTAATTGATACCATCAAAAAATTGATGTATTAAAATGTACATTTGGACTAGGAAAAATCGTCAAGTGGTAAGACAAGTTGGCACATGGAAAATTAATATGACTGAGCCTATGAGTTAGTGACATTTGACATATCTAATGCATTGACATTTGACAAAATTGATTGAGTGACAAGTGACCTAATTGAATTGTGGCATTTGGCAGCATTCATTAAGTGACAAATGGACCAAAAGAATTATGACATTTGGTAGCTTAAAGGGAGGGTAAATGGACTCCATGCTTTGGTGTTAAATGTCATATTGAGATAGTGACAGCTAGCAACATATGTGTTAAGCCATTGCAGGGAAATTTCTGCACCCTTCATTCTTGCCTTACGCTCCACTGAAACTCTTTAACTTACTCTCATACTTTTGGAATTTTTCTTTAATTTGGATTATCAAAACTTAAAATCCTTGCTAGATACTGCATTAAGGAAGTAGATTATGTTATTTTCTATGCTATTTTTTAGTGCTAAGATTTGCACCTTGATTTTAGATGTGTGTTGGTTGCATAAAGGGCTAGTTTTGTTTATTCTTTAAAGTAGGACTATGAAGTTAAATAGGTAAGGGAATTCTAAACTTGATAGCTTATTGTCTTATGAATTATGTGATGTTTGAGATGGATAGAATATGTATTGAATTGAGGTCTGGAATATGATAGTTGTTGATAGCTTTTGCTTTGGATTTTTATGCATGAAAGATCATGGATTGTGAGTTGCCATATGAATGATTTTTACATTGGTTTGGACATGAATTTGATGAGGTATTGAAACATGTATAATGTAGAATTGAAGTGAACTTGATGGACCTTGCTGAAGGTGTGTTGAATGAAAATGAAGAAGTCAAGTTTTGAAAACAAATTAAAGGTTGCCAGTGAGTTCGGTTCACTCTTCACACGATTTTGGGATTTATAAGCTTATTCCCATGGTCGTGAGAAGCACTTAGGAAGGAGAAAATGTTAGTTTTAGACAATTATCGAACTATATAAGGTTGAGGTACTTAATAATGGTTAATTGGGCTTAATTGAGGTTAAAAGGGAACCTAGATGATGTTAGATTAATTGAGTAATAGTTAATTTAGTTATGGATAGTTAATTGAGGTAATTACTTAAGGAATGTGTGGATAACAAATAATGTGTCTAATGTTGAAATGAATGGTTTGTTCAAGGATGAATGTGTACTTATGAATACAAATGTGCTTCAAAAGGTTTATGTGATGTGAATTAAATATGATTGTTAATGAATTAGAAAATTATATGATTAATGTGTAAATATATAATGCATTTAATGGTACACTATTGCAAATGTTTATGCTCATAAGGTTTGTTAACTTTGTTTGGATGTGCATGTATATGTTCAATTTGATAAAAATGGAATAAAGACATATGTTATGACCTACATCTTTTGCATATGATTATGGAACCTGAAATGGTTTATTTTAAAATTGTCAAGTCCTAGTTGTGGGTAAATAGGCATACCTATAAGGGTCTGTAATTGCTCATGTGACACTTCGGTGTCTCCTGATGTTGACACTTTAGTGTCTCTTGTTATTGAGACATAAGTCTCTCCTGTTCTATGATATCAATCATAGGTATCTCTTGTCATGGTCTCGTTACCCAATTCTATAAAAAGGATTAGTGGGCTAACATGTTTTGTATTTTGATACATGTTCAGTTTTGATATAAACAAGTTCTAGTCTGATACGAGATAAGCTTTGATTTGATACAAAACATATTCTGATATGATACAAGTCATATTTTGATCTGAAAGGATTATATCATGTTCTGATATTCAATTCTGATACTTGTACATTATGTTATGATATTTATGAGTTTTGTTCTGATGTAAGAATGTTTTGTATTGATGAATCATATTCAGTTTTGAGAAATAATGTTTGGATTACTATATACTATGAACAATTAAAGATTGTTGTAATATGATTTGAATCTGTATATATGAATGTTAGACGACTGTTAAAAACAGTCTTCATTATGCATTATGTTTAGTTATTCCCCACTAAGCTTTATGCTTAGCACGGTGGTTTTGCCTCTATGTAGGTTCTGATAAGAAAATTTAAGGATTGGGACAAAGATTACCGCAGTGGTCAAGAAGAACGTGTTACATTTTGGAAGTTGTTTTGTTTAAGTTTTTGAATTGTTTTTGAGTTGTATTAAATGTAATGAGACATATTATATTTTGATATAAATAGTTTGTAATAACCTTAATACATGTTGGCTTTTGAATTTATGGCATGTATTATGATAAGCACAATATGTATGATATATTTTGTTTATAAAATAACATCTAATGATATGTAATGTATGTTTGTTTGAATTTCTGGAAGTGCTTTGAAATGTTTGGTATGTTTTAATTCTGCTTTGTGTGACATTTGTGTATCCTTCTAGGGGGGATGTAGGTGTAACATGCATTATTAATTGATATATAGGATAACTTATCGGTAAATACTTTATTGAAATAAAATACGCTAATAATGTATATTAATATATAATAAGCTAATAATAAATCTAATAATTTAACTCAGATTGAATCTATAATAATTTAGACTAAGATTGAAACTAACATAAATTTTAAATAATAATAATAAATTATATTATATATTATCATTTATTTAAAGACTCACAAAAGTTGAAGTATATTTATAAAAAGTCAATAGAAAAACTCTTAACTTTATTCTAACTCTTTTTGAATGTCCTTTAAACATATTTATTGATAGTTTACATATTATTTTTAATGCATTCTTCAATTATCTTAAGCAAAATTACTTATATATACTAATTAATAATTTAATTTATTAAACAAATTTATGATAAAAATATTAATTAGTTTTTGAAAATGATGATTTTAAAGAATTTCAATTAAAATATAAGGAGATACATAAAGAACTTAAAATTTGACAAATATAATTTAATAGTGAGATTAAATAAATTTAGTATTTTAAGAATAAAAATAGTAATTATTTTTTAATAATAATAATTTAAAACAAAATTGTAAGCGAAAATGCAAAGATATAAGTAAAGAATATAAAATTTATTAATTAAAATGTGTGAGAACTGAAAAGAAAAAAAGTTGATTGAAAATTGATTCCTCCGTGACATATTAAAACTTAAGACTAAATAGAGAAGAGAAATCTATGATGGGACCCACATATTAAAAATGGTGTGTAGCACCCCATTCTCGCCAGACATGTAGCCGACATTCTGAGTGATATCTGAGTGCGAATTCCATAAGGGTGGCATGCTAGAACGGTCAAACATTTAAAACTCAATATAAAAATTCTTTTTAAAAACAATTTTCATACGCATACGTGGAAATTAGTAATCAAAATTGAGCCCAATCTTTTCTTTCACAACATAAAAATCACATTTGTTAACACTATACTCCAATTCATTCTCATTTACAAAACTGTTTAATATGTAAAGTTATTACATGCAGAAACATATTCAAAGACACATTTTATGAAAGTTGCAGAATACATAAATAAGAAAGTATAAATGCAGATGCCAACAGATCCCGACCTCTACCTCTTACTTGAATGCAGCGGTTATACTCCCATTTGTCCAACGAGGTAACTCTTCTGAGCTTCAAAAATAGTTGCAAATTTTGGGTGAGTTTGTGAATTTAATGAGTGACCATCATCGATGGCTCACTCAGTCACATAACACACAATTCACATCATTTATTTGATAATCATATTAAATCACATACACTTGATCCATCATTTCACATTTTACATTCAACACATTATAATCATTCATATCATGCATATGTAGTGCACTTGAAACTCACTTTTTATTTGTTATTTTGTTGTGATGCCTAACTGTCCTGTATCCATTATGGATACCAGAATCATTGATAACTATCCCGTATCTGTTGGGGATACTGGGCTTATTTTACATAGTGAGCCTTTGGCTTTTAATCACTTTATGAGCTCGAGGCTCTTTTTTCACAATATGAGCTTTAAGCTCTTTTTCGATGGCTACTCTGGTCACAATTACCTTTATCTTTCAAGCATTCATGAAATGGAATGCCTCAATCACATTTGCATATTCTCATTCAATCACATTCGCATATCATTGGACCTTAGTCTGGCATTTAACATTAAAGTTGAGAATCACATTTTCATTCATATGCAAATGCACATTTAGAACACATTTATCACCGGTCCATGGCCTGACATTTAACAATCAATTTATGTACATTTATTTCAATCAAATTCACATACAAGTAGCACTTCATTATCCCATTCATATGTCACAATCATCGGAATTTCATTGTCCAGAATTTAACAATCAAATCACATTCGTAATCATTCAATACATCATGTAAACAAACAAACAATAAAGTAAAACCATCTAGGTCTACATGATGCTATTCCAATATTACAAGATCAAACATTTTCCAAATTCTCATTTTAGTACTATATCACTTTCAAAAATCCAAAACTTTGAGTTAATTTTCGTGATCATTTAGATCAGTAAATGAAGTAAATTGGTAACACTTTCTACTAGAAAAGTGTTCCCTATTGTCTTAAATTTCTAATAACACTACAATCATTCAATTTGATTTAGTAATTTGAAAGTTATACTTTAAACATTTTCGGACTATTCTCATTCTAGTATAGTATACTATGCACAACTTCAATCCAGAAATTGAACATCTTAAAGGTTGAATTAGAATTCGACTTCTTCATATAATTTGTAAGCCTATGACTCTAATTTACTCCACATCAATAATCATCTCATTTGGAATTCTAAAGATCCAATTATAATCAACATATTGAAGTATGTTCTGTAAAATATTCCTATTTACACTATTCCAACAGATTCCTGCACTTTCATTTTATCAATCTTTTTCAAATAAATTTAAAATACTACCAATTTTTTCTGAGAGATAGAATAATGTGTTAGGAATCTATTGACTCAATAATTGAGTCATTTGGAGGTCTAGAGAAGAAGTTATAGTCGAAAAAACAAGACTATTTAATTTCCAAATTTCTCTCGGGTGTTTAGATCAAAATCAAGTTATGGTTACTATTGGAGAGCACAATAACTTGATGGGATAATTAAACATCAACCATTGCAATTAAAATCACGGGGGTGAGGAAGAAAACTCACAGGCATGCGTGAGTCACAGGTGTGAAGGTGAGAAGTCATAGGCGTGAGAGATAAAGAAAAAAATTGGGTGAGAGCATACTAGTCAGACCCGTCCACATTTATCACTCATTCTCTCTCAATTCAGTTTAAATGGCTGTGATTTTTGGTAAAGAGGTAGAACAATGTCTTATCAGTCCAATGGTCTAAATTTCATATCATTTCAAGATCAGATGAAGAAGATATAGCCAAAAAACAATGGATGTTCATCTGCCTGTCAACATTCCTAACTCATGCATGATCACGATTTTCACCATCAACCCTTCAAAGTCGCGATTGTGCTTGTGCATGATCGTGAATTTCACCTAATGTGAAATTCTAAATTTTCTTAATTGTATATCCAACTTCAAACTTCCATAACTTTTGATCTAGAGCTCCAAAAATTGCAAACTTTATATCATTAAAAAGATAAAAGGAAGATCTACAACTTTCATGAAGATAATTTTGTCAAAAATTTCCTAGATCAGTACAGTTTAATTAAGGAAGTTTAGATTAAACTTTTGCCTCTCTTTATCTTTTCTTTGTTGCATTCACAACCAACTTCTTTACGTGTCTTTCTTCATTAAATTAATCACTTCAAATTTCATTTCTAGTTTTTCCACTCCATATTCATCCAACTAATTCACCGCAAATTCATGATACCCCTAGATATGAAATTTCACTCAAATTTCTCAAAATCATCAAAATCCAAATATAGTTATTCGTCTTCCTCACGTTCTGCATTTCACTATTCTCTATATTTCAACCTATTTGTACATTCTCTATTTTTCTTCTCAACTTTCATTTTAAACAAATTTTCTTATCTCCAAACATAGTCAGACAACTATTCTCCAACTCTAGTCTCATTCTTGTTCATCTTTAATAACTCTCTCTCTCTCTATATATAAAAAGAAAACAGAGCATATATACTTTAATCTTTCATAACTATTTTTACTCTTCTCATGCATATTTTAATTGATCTTTCTAATTAAGAAATCAATTCTACACTATCTTGTAACATATTTATCCTCAAATCCAAAAAATCAACACATGTTGCATGCTCTGGTTTTTCACTCACGTTTCACCATATATACATTTTCATTTTACAACTTTTATATATAACTAACATGATGCATGTTTCATCTTATACAACCATAAAGAACCATAAATTGTTTACTTGTCTAAAGCTCCAAAATCTTTGAAATCATGTGAGCCCTAGCTTTCCAACATCACCCAATCATCAACAGTTTGAGGTTGTAGTTTTAGGTATTTTAGTGATAGTGAAGGAGATAACAAAAGATATAGCAAGCTAAAGATAAGAGCAAGGCTTGCATTGCTAGGATGAGAAATCACTGAAAGAAATGAAACTTCTGGAAAATGAAGGAAAATCCCGAAGAAGATATTTTTTTAAGACAGGAACAAATAGTAGATAGATCTTTTAAGTTTAAAAGAACTTGTGCTTAATAATTAGACACTTGTCCATTTCTTTAAGACCTTGGCTAGTTTCCTAACTAACTAGTTCTTATTGAACTAGTTCCTTAATTTTCATCCTTTTATTACAATTATCACCAATTTGTCTCTAATTTTCACAACCATTATCTCAAAATTTTGAAGTTGACTCCCAAATTTTTCTCCAATATCGTTACACTCATTTCTATTTTCCATACATCAATTTATTTTCCAAGTGGCACTTTTTCTAGTCCAATAATAATTAATAATTTCTAGAATTATTCCTAAAATTCACCAAATTCAAATTGACCAATACGCTCTCCAATTAAATTTTTCAATACGACAAATTCACAATTTCCCTATAGGATCATATCATAATTCGAATATACTCGGAATTATCCATAAATGCATGTACAATTATTTTCATGTCTACAACAATCAAATTCACATGCATGTATGCTGACATTATGCATGAGCATGAGATGTATTTTTTCTAATCTCTTATTGATATTTTCTTCATTACTGACATCTAGGGTTCCAGCCCTTAGTATGGGAATGGAATGTTATATGGTGGGTCCCACGTGATGCATTAAAGTCATCAAATAAGAGAGGGTAAGAAATCTAAGGTGGGTCCCACATGAAAAATAAATTGTTTGGGTTATTACCTATCAGTTTGTTAAAGAAAGCCATTCCGTGTTTTAGGAAACTGGTCGGTTTATTACTTAATCGGTCGATTTTTACTCATAAGAGTTATAAATATAAACTAGATCAAAAATCAAACCGATTCATATTTTTTGGTCAGATCGACTGTTTAGTTTAGTTTTTAAAACATTGCAAAAAGGTTTAAATAGATATAATTCCAAAAGAAGAAAAAAAGAAAAACAATTCTAAAGATAAATAAGGGGTTTTTCGTTTCCTTTTTATCATTTTTTGTTGTTGTTTTTGTAAAAAGAAAAATAAGTAAGTAAAAAGTGTTTGTCTAACTTTGTTGCAATTTCTTGTTTTTGAAAATAAAAAAAACATAAATGTTTTATAAAAATAAGAAAATAAAATTTCTCTAATTTTTGACAGCATGTTTTCTTGAACAGAAAAATAACGTATCCTTGTTGTCTTATCTCTATTCTTTAGCAAGCCTATCTTGAATAATATTACTCTTATTTTTTACATCTATTTTTTTAACATTCAAACATAAGGTTAGTTCACTGTGAAATTTCTTTTGGAGTTTCTTTGATGAGAAGTTTGTTTAAGCCACATATTACTATTCTCGGAGTCATCGTTTTGACAGAGCATGATGCTTTGCACAAGTAACAAAGAGAGATCATATACAAGAAAAACAAAGCCGACGCAGATACAAAGCAGACGCAGACGCAAATACAAAGCAGACACAGACACAGATGCAAAGCAGATGCAGACGCAAATGCAAAGCAGACGCAGACGCAAATACAAAGCAGACGCAGACGCAAAAGCAAAACAGACGCAAAAGCAAAACAGACGCAGACGCAAATGCAAAGCAGACGCAGATGCAAATGCAAAGCAGACGCAGATACAGATGCAAAGCAAATGCAAAGCAGACGCAGACGTAAATACAAAGCAGACGAAGACGTAAAAGCAAAACAGACGCAAACGCAGAAGCAAAACAGACGCAAAAGCAAAACAGACGCAGACGCAAATGCGAAGCAGACGCAGATGCAAATGCAAAGCAGACGCAGATGCAAATACAAAGCAGACGCAGACGCAAAAGCAAAACAGACGCAGACGCAGAAGCAAGAGTCAGTTCGAGTTAATTCTGTAACTCAACTGATTAACTTCTTTAAAGATTCAAGATTCAAGAATCAAGAAGAAGTTAGAGACGAAGGCTATAAATTCAAGTCGAAGTCGAAAACTAAAAAGCTGTTGATCTTAGAAAAATCACACAAAGTGAAAAAAAGCGATTAAGTGTAAACTAGCTGAGTGTTATCTTCAGTAATAAAGTGTTCAAATATTTTCTGAAAAGAAAAGGTGTATGAGATAACTGCAGAGGCTAAGTGTGAAAGAATCTTGGTTGTAGAGACCTGAAGAGGCTCGTGAAAGAATACTTGTAACGATTGAAGAGATAGTGAAATCTCAGAAGAAACTCTGAGGACTGGACGTAGTCCACGGTTTGGGGTGAAGCAGACGCAGACGTAAATACAAAGCAGACGAAGACGTAAAAGCAAAACAGACGCAAACGCAGAAGCAAAACAGACGCAAAAGCAAAACAGACGCAGACGCAAATGCGAAGCAGACGCAGATGCAAATGCAAAGCAGACGCAGATGCAAATGCAAAGCAGACGCAGATGCAAATACAAAGCAGACGCAGACGCAAAAGCAAAACAGACGCAGACGCAGAAGCAAAGCAGACGCAAGAGTCAGTTCGAGTTAGTTACAGAACTCAACTGATTAACCGTTTCTTTAAAGATTCAAGATTCAAGAATCAAGAAGCAGTTAGAGACGAAGGCTATAAATTCAAGTCGAAGTCGAAAACTAAAAAGCTGTTGATCTTAGAAAAATCACACAAAGTGAAAAAAAGCGATTAAGTGTAAACTAGCTGAGTGTTATCTTACTGTAACAAAGTGTTCAAATATTTTTCTGAAAAGAAAAAGGTGTACAGATAGCCTGCAGAGGCTAAGTGTGAAAGAATACTGGTTGTAGAGACCTGAAGAGGCTCGTGAAAGAATACTTGTAACGATTGAAGAGATAGTGAAATCTCAGAAGAAACTCTGAGGACTGGACGTAGTCCACGGTTTGGGGTGAACCAGGATAAATCCGCATGTCTACCACTCTTACTCTCTATCTTGTTTTTAGTTTCAACTTTATCATTACTTACTGTTCGTATACATAGTATTGAGAAGTTTGATCAATCGGAATTAATAAAAATTCTGTAAAGATTTTTATTCCTAACAAGTAATTCTGAAAAGATTTATAAAGAGGGGAATACACAATTCAACTCCCCCCTTCTCATGCATTCTATTATTGTTTTCTAAGTGCTATATTAACGTGTGATTCACTTAAATTGGTATCAGAGCAAGGTATCCAAGAATCACTTTGGCGAAGTGTGGATTAAAGATAATGGCGGAGTCACATGTATACATCGCTGAAGGAGCCTCAGTCACTAGACCTTCAGCATTCAACGGAGAAGACTATCACTACTGGAAAGATAGGATGCAATTATTCATCGAATCTACTCATGTTGACCTTTGGGACGTTATAGAGAACAGACCTTACACACCTGTAGATGAAGAAGGCAATTTTATTCCACGAAACAGATGGACGACTGATCAGAAAGCAAGAATACAGTTAAATTCAAAGGCGAAATTTTTCTTGACATGTGCCCTAAGCAGGAGCGAGTATGACAAAGTGCACGGTTGTGACACTATAAAAGAGATGTGGGACACATTGTCTATTGCTTACGAAGGCACAAGCCAAGTTAAAGAATCCAAGATAAGTATTCTTGTGCATCAATATGAACTTTTCAGGATGGAAGATGAAGAATCTATTGATCAAATGTTTGGAAGATTTCAAACAATTGTCAATGGATTGAAAGCTCTTGGAAGGACATACAACAATCAAGATCATGCTCGAAAGATTCTAAGAAGTCTTCCTAAGAGATGGAGACCTAAAGTTACTGCGGTCAAGAAGCCAAAGACTTGGCGTGTTAAAATTTGGATGAGTTCTTTGGGATCCTTAAAGATTCATGAAGTAGAACTCAACGTCAAGACAAGCCCAAGCGAGATAAATCAATAAACTTGAAGGCGGACAAAAGAATCATAAGACTCAGAGAAGGAGGAAGTCATCAAAAGCGTTGAAAATTGGAGAATCAAAGGATGACAACTCCAGCCAATCCGAATTAGAGTCAAGTGATGAAGATGACGAATTATCTTTCATTTCCAGAAAGATAAGACGCATGTGGAAGAAAAAGCCCAGAGTGAACCAGACATTCAGAAAGAATGGGAAAGATGAAGCTAAACCAGAGAAGTATTCTATCATTTGCTACGAGTGCAACCAGCCTGGATACTATAAGTCCGAATGTCCTACTCTCAAGAAAAAACCAAAGAAGAGTAGAGAAGGCAAGAAAAGCATGATGGCAACATGGGAGGACCTAGATTCATCTGAATCGACATCTGAGCTCGAGTCATCAGAACATGCAAACATTTGCCTAATGGCCGAGGAAGATAGTGATGAGGAGGTAAAATCAGATTATGATAAGTTGCATGATGCCTATTCAGAATTGTTAGAAGATTCTCATGCTATTATGAAACAGTATAAGCTGTTAAAGAAGAAGTATGTAGAAAATATTAAACATACTGAGGTAATAGAGAGAGAAAATGTTTGTTTAAAGAAAAATTAGAAGATAAAAGAAAATTATAGATGATCGAAGAGATTAATCAACTTAAACTAAGGATTAAGAATTTATCAGTTGATTTAGCTACTTTCACAGAAAGTACAAAGAAAATGAATGAGATACTTGGAAAATGTAGACATCCAAGTGATAAGACTGGATTAAGGTTTATAGGAAACAAGAGTCAGTCTCGTAAAAAATCTATCATTCAAAAAAGAAGATATGGGATGATTCATTTTAATCAACATTCTAATAATATGCATCATAGATCACATCATATGCATACTACTAACCATAATGGACCCAAGAAAATTTGGGTACCAAGAAATAAAATAGTTTCTCCTGCAGATATCCTTCCTTGGAAGATACGGCAAGCACCATTGGTATTTAGACAGTGGATGCTCGCGACACATGACGGGAAGAAGGTCTATGTTCCTAGACCTTCAGTATAAGAAGGGAGGATCAGTAACTTTCGGAGACAACCAGCAGGGAAAAATTATTGGAATCGGAAAAATAGGTAAAGATTCCTTTACATGCATAAATAATGTACTACTTGTTGATGGTCTAAAGCATAACTTGATTAGCGTCAGTCAATTGTGTGATTCTGGTTTCTCAGTTACATTCAATCAAAATCTTTTGAAGTCGAAACAAAGATGGGTTTATACTTTTCTCGCCAAGAGAAGAAACAACCTTACAAAATCAATTTAGAAGATTTTCAAAACAAAATATTTCATGTTTTCTATCTTCTGAAGAAGAAAGACTAATCTGGCATAAAAAGCTAGGTCATGTCTCTTTGAAACATATTTCAAAATTGGTAAAACATGATTTGGTAAGAGGTTTGTCCAAAATAAGTTTTGATAAAGAATTTTTTTGTGAAAATTGTTTGAAAGGAAAACAAGTTAAAGCCTCTTTCTCTTCTAAAAGTTTTGTAACCTCATCAAGACCTTTAGAACTATTACATATGGATTTATTTGGTCCTACAAGGACATTAAGTCTTGGCAGAAAGAAATATGGACTCGTCATTGTTGATGACTTTACTCAATTTTGTTGGATATTATTTTTATCACACAAAGATGAGTCTTTTAAGTGCTTTAGAATCTTATCCAGAAAGTTACAGAATGAAAAAGGAATGTCCATAGCCAATATCAGGAGTGACCATGGTGGAGAATTTGAAAATGAGAAATTTAGAGTATACTGTGAGGAGAATGGAATTTCCCACAACTTCTCAGCCCCTAGAACTCGACAACAAAATGGAGTTGTTGAAAGAAAGAATAGGACGATTCAAGAGATGGCAAGGACAATGCTATGTGAGACGAATCTACCTAAGTATTTCTGGGCAGAAGCTATGAATACAGCATGCTATATTCAGAATAGGATCATGTTGCGACCTATGCTGAGAAAGACTCCTTACGAGTTATGGAATGGAAGAAGACCAAGCATATCTTACTTTCATCCATTTGGGTGCAAATGTTTCATTCTGAATACGAAAGAGCTGTTGGATAAATTCGACTCGAAGACCTTTCTAGGAATCTTCCTAGGTTACTCATTATCGTCTAAAGCGTTTCGAGTTTACAACTTGACTTCAAAGACTGTTGAAGAGACGATACATGACAAGTTTGATGATAGTTCTCAACCCCATAAGGAAGATGACATGGAGAATGAAGGTCCTTCAAAAAACTTAGATAGTACCTCAGAAACTCCCTCATAAGACATTCATGAGAACAAGATTGAAGATATTCCAGAAACTATAGAACTAAGACGAAATTGGAGATATAAAAGTTCTCATCCAGAAGAACTAGTTATCGGTGACACCTCAGAAGGAATTAGGACAAGGTCCAGATTCAGAAGAGAAGCTAATGTAGCTTTTATCTCTGAAGTAGAGCCTAAAAAGGTTGAGGAAGCTCTTTAAGACGAAGCTTGGGTGTTAGCCATGCAAGAGGAGCTGAATCAATTTACTAGAAATAACGTCTGGTCCTTAGTCCCAAAACCTTTTAAGAAATCCATTATTGGAACAAGATGGGTTTTCAAGAATAAGTTAGACGAATCAGGTAGGGTGAGTCGTAATAAGGCTAGATTAGTAGCACAAGGCTATAATCAGCAAGAAGGAATAGACTACAATGAAACATATGCTCCAGTGGCGAGACTTGAAGCTATAAGGATTTTGTTAGCATATGCAATATGTCATGATATAAAGTTGTTTCAGATGGATGTTAAGAGTGCATTTCTGAATGGCTTTATAGATGAAGAGGTGTATGTGAAACAACCACCTGGCTTTGAAGATGTTAAAAAACTAGACTATGTCTATAGACTTCACAAAGCCTTATATGGTCTGAGGCAAGCTCCTAGAGCTTGGTATGATCGTCTGAGTACCTTCCTAATAGAGAATGGGTTCAGTAGAGGACAAGTTGATAAGACACTCTTTAGGAAGAATTTTCAGAATGATTTTATCCTAGTTCAGATCTACGTTGATGATATCATTTTTGGTGCTACTTCAAAAGAGCTGTGTTTAAAGTTTGAGAGCTTAATGAAGAAAGAATTTGAAATGAGTATGATGGGCGAGTTAAAGTTCTTTCTTGGGTTGCACGTTAAGCGCATCAAGAGAAGATCTTCATTCATCAACAAAAGTATGTGAAAGAGTTGTTGAATAAGTTTGATATGAATAATGTGAAGCCTATGGCAACTCCGATGCATCCTTCAAACCTTTTGTCGAAAGACGAATTTGGTAAGAAGGTGGATCAAACCCTATATAGAGGATGATCGGCTCTTTTGTATCTTCATGACAAGTAGACTGATATTATGTTCGGTGTATGCTTGTGTGCAAGATTTCAAGCGATCCTAGAGAGTCTCATTTATTATTGTTAAAAGAATTTTGAGATATCTCGCAGTACTACCGATCTTTGCTTAATGTTTGAGAAAGGTAAAGATTTGAGTTAATTGGATATTGCGATGCGGACTATCTTTGGAGATGAATCGAAAGAAAAGCACAAGTGGAGGATGTCATTTTCTGAGGAAATCTAGTCCCCTCGTCAAGCAAGAGATAAAGCTCAATTGCTCTATCAACCGTGAAGTCTATATACGCCGAAGTCTTTGCTCACGACGCTGTGGATCAAGTATCGACTTGAAGACTATTCAGCTAAAAGGAGGAGATTCCAATTTATTGCGACAACACCGTATGAATAAATCTATCAAAGAATCCAATTCAGCATTCCAGAGTGAAGCATATAGAAGTCAGACATCATTTTCTGAGAGATTATGTTCAGAGGAAAGTGGTGCTTCTACAGTTTGTTGAAACAGAATTTTAGTGGGCAGACATCTTCACTAAACCACTAACTGAAGAACGGTTTCAGAAGATAAGACGCAATCTTAACATGGTGATGTTGAATGAGCAGTCAGGCTAAAGTAACGTGAAAACTAACGGCGTTAGTTACATTGAGTTACAGCTGGTAACTCTCTCACAAGAAAGATTTTTGGAGGGAAAAAAATCTAATAATCTCGAGGTTCTTAATGATTCTAGAACCCACCGTACCATAACCCTATATGTAGACTGAAGATGAAATTGTAGCAGTCTTTTCATCATCTCCTGACGATTCACTTCTGCTTTACCAATCTTCTCAAAAACTCTTCGCTCAAAAAGCTCTCCAGAAGATATTTTTCACTCTATACAATGGAAGCAGCCATGGTTTATGGAAGACTTGTGGACTTTGAGTCACTAAGAAGAGACGGCATGGATGTAGAACCAGAAATCATAAGAGCTGGTTGGAAGAACTTCTTTCAAATACAAGAACCAGTCTATACGAATGAAGTATATGAGTTCTGGAAGAACGCTCGTCTGATAGATAACACTATTGTATCCTCTGTAGAGAGAATATCTGTTCTTGTCAAAAGGATCGATAAAGAAGGTGACCGATCGTCCATCGATGGTGAGAAACTGCTCTACCAAGGCGGATGGATGACCTCGGTCGAAATGAAAGAAGAAGATATCAAGAGGCAACTATATGGCACAAATAACTCAAGGAGAGGAAGACATCAAATTTGATTAGAAGGCTAGGTGCTTCACGCAATTACATTTAATTGCATTCTACCCAGAGTCGGTTCAAGACATTTGGTGACTACTCTAGACGAACAATGCCTGTTCTTTCTTCTTAATCGAAATCCCATAGATTTACCCTTCTTAATCTTTCACTATATGGTTAAGGGGTTAAAGGAAACTACCAGTTATCCTTTTGGTATGATTTTGACGAGGATTTTTAAGGAATCCAAGATTAAATCCGCACCTCGATGTATAACAATCATTCTGTGAAAAGCAAGATCGATGCACACACGATACGGCGAATGGGTCTGAACATAGTAGACAAAGAACAAGCAGACTCTTCAAGGAAGTCAAGAACTGAGGGGGAGCGTGTATTGAAGAAGACTCCTGTCTCAAGTTCTCAGTCTCCAGTGAGTATCAAATCACCTACTGCTGAACTAAGGAGAGTGCTAGGTAGACCTCTCATAAAAATGGCGAGTCCTTTTTTTCAAAGAAAGCTAATCTCAGAGGACAAAACAAAGTGCGCCAAAGAGACATGGAGAAAGTCTTTTGAATGAAGTTGTGAAGAAAGCAAAGAGATCACCAAGAATTAGGACTCTGAGGCAACAGGAAGAAAAGATTTCCAGAGAACAGAGTCGAGAAGAAACTTCTAAATCTTGTGCATTCAGAGCCACAAGATCCTTAGTCTCTATTCTGAAAGAAGATACGGCCAGAAAATCCAAAGAGACTGAGAGGAAGAGAAAAGCAACATCTGAGAAAAGAAAATCTCCAACGAAGAAATCAAGAAACTAATCAAGCAGAGAAAAAGACTAAGAAGGTTAGTCGAAAGAAGATCATTTCAACTGCTGAGGACGTTAGTCAACAGAAAGAAACTATCAACACTGTTCAAGTAGAAATAGAAGTTGAGCAGTTTACAGTTCAGGATACCCCTATTGCTCAACAGGAGGAGCCAGAAGATGAGAGCTCGGCTCAGATGACTCCTATTGAAGCACATCTAGAAGCAACAGCAGTATCAGATTCGGAGGATGATAAACCGTGTCTAATGGTATACAACTACCACAAGTTTTTTAGAAAACAGAAGTTGAAGATCAAAATGGTGGAAGTAGTTACCAGACAGAAGACTGCTATTGCAATCGGTGTTCAACCAGTGAAGAAGATAGTAGCTTTGGTACAACCTATGGTGATTAACCATAACACATGGGAGTTACTCAAAGAAGACGAAAAGATCTTCTATGATACTTGGGATTTGCTGCTACTATGCCATATCCTACAAAACGTCCCTGCCATCCGTGTACTATTTTCCCAATCACTAAAAATACAGAGATAATGGTTGCACCAGATATACAGTCAAGATTCCCAAAAGATTTTACCAGGGGGAAATCAAAATTATATCCTGAAGATGATGCTAGTGATGATCTGTCCGCAGATCAAATTGCAGAAGAAGTGCGAAAAATTGATGAAGCATGCACGCCTGCACAGAAGTCATAAAAAGCGAGCTGCAGCCATACTAATAGTGAGGAAGATCGTCCATAGGGGAAGAATAAGAACAGGAACATTTATTGAGTTCCTCGTTAGAAGACTCTTCAGATTAGCCCTTTGTCTAATACATCGCCTATTGAAGCACAAGCTCTACCTCGCAAGAAAGAAAGTTACCGATCTTTGCTGCTCCTTTTGATTTAGATCTTCCCAAGCGAAACGCTCATTCGCCCACCTACCTTTGAGATCAATGAAGACTACATCCCATCCTCTCGATGCTTACACTACTTCAATTCCTTTCGCTCCTCCATCAGCAGAAGTTGATCAAGCCTCTTCGTCAGTTAATCCACCAGATGAAGTTAGCAGATTACGTGGTGAACTCAACGACATGAAGGAGACGGTGAATGATCTAAGAAAGATGATAGCGAATCGCCAAGACCGTAATCGTTAATCATTTTTTGATTATAACAAATAGGGGGAGAGCAGGAAAAGAAGATAATCAATAGAAAAGGAGAGGATGCTCAGACAAAGAAGGTGTGACCACAATGAGCGAAGAAAGGAAGAAGATAAGTATTTTTTACTTTGCAAAATCAGAATTTACTTTGTTTCGCTTTTCTTTTCTTGTATGTAATTTGTTATATTCAAAAGGGGGAGATTGTTAAGTCAAAATGACTTTATATAAAATGATTTTGAAGTATAACAAACAAAGAGAGATCATATACAAGAAAAACAAAGCAGACGCAGACACAGATACAAAGCAGACGCAGATGCAAATACAAAGCAGACGCAGACACAGATGCAAAGCAGATGCAGACGCAAATTCAAAGCAGACGCAGACGCAAATACAAAGCAGACGTAGACGTAAAAACAAAACAGACGCAGACGCAAATGCAAAGCAGACGCAGACACAGATGCAAAGCAGATGCAGATGCAAATGCAAAGCAGACGCAGACGCAAATACAAAGTAGACGCAGACGCAAAAGCAAAACAGACGCAGACGCAGAAGCAAAACAGACGCAAAAGCAAAACAGACGCAGACGCAAATGCGAAGCAGATGCAGACGCAAATGCGAAGCAGACGCAGACGCAAATGCAAAGCAGACGCAGACGCAAATACAAAGCGAGCAGACGTTAAAAGCAAAAAGACGCAAACGCATAAGCGAAGCAGAGCGAAAAAAACAGACGCAAGAGTCGATTCGAGTTAGTTCTGTAACTCAACCTGATTAACTGTTTTTAAAGATTCAAGATTCAAGAATCAAGAAGCGCTAGAGACAAAGGCTATAAATTCAAGTCGAAGTTGAAAACTAAAAAGTCTGCGATCTTAGAAAATCACACAAAGTGAAAAAGCGATTAAGTGCAAACTAATGTGAGTCTTTGTCTTCAGTAACAAAGTGTTCAAATATTTTTCTGAAAAGAAAAGGTGTACAGATAACTCGCAGAGGCTAAGTGTGAAAGAATACTGGTTGTAGAGACTCAAGAGGCTCGTGAAAGAATACTTGTAACGATTGAAGAGATAGTGAAATCTCGGAAGAAACTCGAGGATCGGACGTAGCCCACGATTTGGGGTGAACCAGATAATTCGCGTGTCTACCACTCTTACTCTCTATCTTGTTTTTAGTTTCAACTTTATCATTACTTATCGTCAGATACATAGTATTGAGAAGTTTGATCAATCGAATTAATAAAATTCAGAAAGATTTTTTTCCTAACAAGTAATTCTGAAAAGACTTATAAAGAGAGGAATACACAATTCACCCCCCCCTTCTCGTGCATTCTATTATTGTTTTCTAAGTGCTGTATTAACGTGTGATTCACTTCAGTTTTGATTCTCTTGCGAGGGACTCAAGGCTTATACTGCCACCATTGATTGTGTTGTGACGGTAATTGGTGGTGGTGTTCTCCTACTTTTGAGGTGAGACTTTATTGTATCTATGATTTGATACCAAAACCCCAAGAAAACAAGGTTCTTGAAACCCCCTAATCCTATTGAATCAAAACCCTAATCTTTCTATTCCAAGAACATGCTAGATCAAACTCCAATTCATAAGTTTGACACCCAATCCCAAAGAAATCAGAAATCAATTTACGTTGCAAGTACTTACTTACTGATGCAAATCAATTTCTTGAAGTAACCATGAAGACAATCACACCTCACTTGAAGAACTCAATTATGAAATTTTTACTAATCATCCAAAAAACTAGGGTTACAAGGTTATAATAAGGTATAAATACCCTTGACCAAATCCTAACCCTAATAATAATGGGTTTGCAAGCCCATCCATTGAATGAAAACTAGGCTAAACCTAACAAATCTAAGGATACGTAGCCCATTGAACCTAATCTGATCCAAGTCCTTTTAAGAATGGACTAAACACATTACAACAAATAAATAAGTCCATAAATAAGTACTTGGGCCTAAAATAAGAGAAAATAAATAATAAGCCCAAATTATCAAAAATGGGCCTAAATGGCTAAGTGCTAGCCTCTTCCAACGCCTCCTATAATAAAGTCACAAGCTTGGGCGTGCCTTGGTGTCCCTCTATGGATGTTTCGGCCTCCTCATGGACTTGACTTGTGATTTGGGCTTAAACAAAATCTTGCATTGCTTGTTTAAGCCTTGAAGCTTGTTGTGTTGTAATTGGACCACTTGGCATGTGTAGCTTATCGATTTGATCTGTAAGGTGTGGAACTCCATTATGAAGTCTGGTTGTATCATCCCCTCCCTCCTCAAAAGGATTCGTCCTCGAATCAGCCCTGCATTATTAAAGGGAGAGAGATCAGCAACATTAAAAGTAGCGGACACTTGATACTTACCTAGCGAATCAATCTTGTAAACATTATCATTAATTCTGTCAAGCACTTGGAATGGCCCATCGCCTCTAAGATCCAACTTGGATTTCCTTTGCTTAGGAAATCTCTCATTCCTAAAATGCACCCAAACCCAATCTCCAGGCTCAATCCTCAACAACTTACACCCTTGATTAGCCCTGTGCGCATTTGCTTCATTTCGCTTCTTTATTTGTTGCCTGCTTTCTCACGAATGCTCTTCACCAATTCAGCCTTGTGTTGTCCATCCCTACTAGATAACTCATGTAATGGCAAAGGACACAAATCCAAAGGCGTCAAAGGGTTAAATCCATAAACGATCTCAAATGGTGAATAACCAGTAGTAGAATGAATGCTCCTATTATATGCAAATTTAACTAATGGCAAAAATTGTTCGTTTTAAGATTTTTCCCTATAACAGCACGCAAAAGAGGTCCTAACGTTCTATTGACTACTTCACTTTGGCCATTTGTTTGAGGATGAAAAGTAGTAGAAAACAAAAGCTTAGTTCCTAACTTTCTCCAAAGAATACGCCAAAAGTGACTCAAGAACTTTACATCACGGTTTGAAACAATAGTTTTTGGAATACCATGCAAACGCATAACATCTCTAAAGAATAAATCAGCAATATAAGTGGCATCATTAGTTTTATGACATGCAATAAAAAATGCCATTTACTAAACCTATCAACAACCACAAATATGCTATCCCTATCGTTTTTTATCCTAGGCAGTACCAATACAAAGTCCATAGATATGTTAGTCCAAGGATGCTTAGGCACAAACAAAGGAGTATACAAACCATGTGGATGGGTCTTTGATTTCGCTTATCTACATACAACACATCTAGAACAAATTTTTTCAACATCTTTTCTCATGTTAGGCTAGTAAAAATGTTCACAAAGTATGTCATATGTCTTTTGCACCCCAAAGTGACCCATCAATCTTCCATAATGTGATTCACGCACAAGTATTTCATGCATAGAACAAATAGGCACACAAAACTTATTCTCCCTAAACAAGTACCCATCATGCCTATAAAGCTTTTGAAATGTAGCATGCTCACACACACCATAAACATTCCCAAAATCATAATCTAAAGCATATAGATCTCTAATAAACTCAAATCTAAGCATTTTAGAACTCAAAGTATTGATTAGAATGTACCTTCTTGATAGTGCATCAGCCACTACATTTTCTTGACCTTGCTTGTACTTGATTACATATGGAAAAGTTTCAATAAACTCTAGCCATTTCGCATGTCGCTTGCTTAACTTACCTTGGCCATTCAAATGCTTGAGAGATTCATGGTCAGAATGAACCACAAACTCCTTTGGCCGTAGATAGTGTTGCCAAGTTTCCAATGCTCTCACTAAGACATATAGTTCCTTGTCATAAGTGGAATAATTCAGTTGTGGCCCATGAAGCTTCTCACTGAAGTATGCAATAGGACGCCTACCCTGCATCAAAACAGCACCAATACCTATCTCGGAGGCATCACATTCAATCTCAAAAGCTTCATTGAAATTAGGCAAACTTAAAACAGGTGCAGAACACAACTTATCTTTTAAAGGATTAAACGCAAGTTCTTGTGCCTCACTCTATTTAAAACCAACATCTTTTTTTATGATTTCAATTAATGGCATAGCAATGGTACTAAAATCTTTCAGAAATCGCCTATAAAAACTAACCAAACCATGAAAACTACGTACATCACCAACAAAATTAGGAGTAGGCCAATCTTTGATAGCCTTAACCTTCTCCTCATCAACATGAACACCATGGGCCGAAATAACAAAGCCAAGAAAGACAACTTTATCCATACAAAAAGAACACTTTTTAAGTTTAGCATAAAGCTTTTCACATCTAAGTGCCTTTAGTACATATTTAAGATGTAAGACATGCTTATCAAGGCTTTTTGTTGTAAATCAAAATATCATCAAAATATACAACCACAAACTTGCCAATAATTTCACACAAAACATGGTTCATCAATCTCATGAAAGTGCTAGGTTTATTTGTCAAACTAAAAGGCATGACCAACTATTCATATAAACCATATTTAGTTTTAAAGGTTGTTTTCCTTTTATCTCCTACTTTCATCCTAATTTGATGATAGCCACTCATAAGGTCAATCTTTGTAAAGAGACAAGCACTATGTAACTCATCAAGCATATCATCTAATCTAGGAATTGGGTGGCGATACTTTATCGTTATCTTATTCACTGCCCTGCAATCCACACACATGCGCCAAGTCCCATCTTTCTTTGGCACTAATAATACTAGAACTGTGCATGGGCATAAACTTTCTCTCATGTGGCCCCTCTCTAAAAGTTCCTCCACTTGCTTTTGAAGCTCCTTTGTCTCCTTAGGATTAATCCTATAAGCTAGGTGGTTTGGAATTTGAGCTCCTGGAACAAAATCTATCTAGTGTTCAATACCTCTCAAAGGTGGAAGTCCCTTGGGAATCTCATCTGGAAAGACATCTGAGTATTCCTGCAAAACAGATTTAACAACATTAGGAATGGAAGAGTCAAGGTCAGCCTCATTATAAAGAATTTCTCTATAGTTAAGCAAAATTAAAGGCTTAGGTGTGTACAACACTTGTCTCAAATCTCTTGATTTTGCAAAGAAAGTACTCTCTTTTCTTTCACTCTTCTTTTCATTCAACTCTTCTTTTTCCGTTGCACTTCCCTCTATTTTTTCTCACTAGTGTAATCTCTCTCAAGTGAGCCTTTATTTTTATTTTTTTGAATGGCTTTTTTCCTCTCTTTTTTTCAAACTCTCGACCTCCCTTTGTTTGTGTTCTTCTATGGCTTTTGTAAGCCTCATTTGATCCTCATGAACCTCCTATGGTTTTAGAGGCGCCAAAATGAAGGTTTGATCTCCCATCTTGAATGAGTACCTATTCTTGTAGCCATTATAGATCACACGCCTATCATATTGCCAAGGCCTCCCCAACAATATATGACTCGCTTGCATTGGTACTACATCACACAAAACTTCATCATAATACCACCCAATGGAGAATGTAACCTTCACTTGCTTATGTACCCTTACTTCTCCACACTCTTTGAGCCATTGTAGCTTGTATGGGCTAGGATGTTTAATAATAGGTAACCCTAACTTCTCAACCAAAATTGTACTAGCCACATTTGTACAGCGCCCTCCATCAATTATCAAACTACACATCTTACCATTGATTAAGCAACATCTATGGAAGATGTTTTCCCTTTGCTCATCTACTTCTATCTTCTCCTGCACATTGAAAGCACGCCTAACCATAAAGGCTTCGGCTTAGACAGGTTCCTCTACCTCCACATCATTGTAATCTTCAAGCTCAGGCATTTCTTCTCCATCACTCTCCTAGGACTCAATTCCCCCATCATCTCTCAAAAACATAACCTTTCTATTTGGGCATTATGAAGCAATATGACCAGATCCCAAACACTTAAAACATTTAATATTAGAATGCTTACTAGAGAAAGCTTGGGTGTTAGGTGTACCTTTAGGGTCAAACCCTGCATTCGGCCTTTTAGATGTCTCCTCGAAGTTCAGTCCCTTGTTTTTCAACTTCTCCTCTCTCTTGGGCCATTTTGAACTCCATGATTGGCTAAAATTTGCCCCACTCCTTACGGCCACTCTAGCTTTAATTTGCTTTTCCACCTTCATGGCTATTTCACCATGTCCTCAATCTCTATATAGTGTTGCAATTCTATCACATTAGCTATCTCCCTGTTCAAACCACTCAAGAACTGTGCCATAGTTGCCTCTGGGTCCTCCTCTATATTGGCCCGGATCATAGCTATCTCCATCTCCTTGTGGTAGTCCTCCACTGATTTAGACCCCTGAGTTAGTCTCTGAAGTTTCTGATGCATCTCCCTATAAGCACAAACCACTTCCTCATACATGTCTTCATATCATCCTAAGTAGTAATTGGCATCTCCCTATTTCTCCTCTTGGATGTCACCAATTGATCCCACCATATTAGAGCATAATCAGTAAATTCAACAGCAGCTAGCTTTACCTTTTTATCTTCAGAAAAATTGTGGCACTCAAAAACTAAGTCCAACTTCCTTTCCCACTCCAGGTAAGCCTCTGCATCATTCCTTCCCTTGAAGGTTGGGATCTGAATCTTGATGGATTTAAGGTCTCCATCTCTCCTATTAAATAGCTCAACTCTCTGAGCTCTCCTAGGTCTGCGTACCTCAAACTCTTCCTCCTCTAGTTCAAATCGAGGTGGTGGTCTATAAGGTGGTGGTTGTTGTTGGCGTACACCTACACACCTTCCCTAAGGTTCCTCACATCTCCCTTATCTGAGCTCATCCATCTGTCCCCTGATCTCAGTTAAGGCTATATTGAACCTCTCAAACTGTTGCTGCATAGCTCTCAAGGTGAAAGCAATATTTGCATCTCCTCCTTGATTGTCATCATTACTACCTTCCTGTGACATTATAGATAAAATGATATACCTGCAAAACAAGGTTAGTAATAAACAACCTCACACACTCCCTCACGTGTTTTCCTCAAAATGATGTCACTCCTCTCATGTTTAAGTCACAACAATGAGTCCCTCAAATAAGCTCACACACTATTGCCTTTTACCACTCAAGTGATATCTTTAAAGTTACTTTTCAAAAATCAATTCAGCAAAATTAAGCAAACAGCAAGCAACACAAATTAATTGGAAAGAACAAGTAAATCCTAAAAAGAAATGAAATAAGAACAATTCTAAAAACAAAGTAATGTACGGACAGAAATAAAATAGTATGTTAATACACGGATGAAAAAGATGTGTATGCAATGATTTTTGTTTATAATTGAACAATATGAATGCAAGATTGTTCAATTCAATGTAAAGGAAGCAAAGAAAGGCACAAATAAGAAAGCAAACTAAGAATCGAAGAAAGATACTCAATATATTGTAAAACTTAACAAAACCCAAGAGCTAAAAAAACAACTTTCAAATATACCCCAGGATTAAAAAAATAGGCAACTCAACGTGTTTTTCAATGGTTTTTTCTACTGTTCACTCCTTTTTTAAGTATCGTTCAGTTTTTTTTACTTCTATTCACTCTTTTTTCAGTATTGTTCTTTTTATTCCGGCACTGTTCTTTTTTTGTATTGTTCATGATTTTTTCTACTATTCACCCACTGTATATGTACTGTTCATGCACTCTTCACACACTGTTAATGCACTGTTCATCCACTGTGACGCACTGTTCACCACTATTTAAGCACTGTTCATGGTACTATTCTCGCACTTTTTTTTTAAAGAATCAAATAAGAAAACACAATAAAGATACTTATGAGTTCAATAGAATTAAGCCAAAGCTCTGATACCAAGATGATACGGAAACTCCAAGAAAACAAGGTTCTTGAAACCCCCTAATCCTATTGAATCAAAACCCTAATCTTTTTTATTCCAATAACATGCTAGATCAAACCCTAATTCATAAGTTTGACACCCAATCCCAAAGAAATCAGAAATCAATTTACGTTGCAAGTACTTACTGATGCAAATCAATTTCTTGAAGTAACCATGAAGACAATCACGCCTCACTTGAAGAACTCAATTCCATAAATAAGTACTTGGGCCTAATATAAAAGAAAATAAATAACAAGCCCAAATTATCAAAAATAGGCCTAAATGGCTAAGTGCTAGCCTCTTTATTGGACCCCGTCTCCAAGGCCCAACATTCGAACCCATACAAGCATGCATAAGCATAGAGGACCCAAAACCGACACAAAATTGGCCACAAAAGGAGAAATCTTGAAATAGAAAATTTGGCTTTGGATTTTTAAGAAAATATGTTCCTTACGCTCTCACGGTTCCAACGCCACTGAAATCGTTCAATTCGGATTTGAAATGAAAAAGTTATGGCAAAAATGTTATCTTAAAGAAAACAGTGAAAACAGTCCCTCTACCAACTTCATGTAAATATTTAAAAACTTTAGAGGCAAAATTACTGATCGGCTCCTTCATAAAAAGTGTAGATTTATGTCTCTAGTTTCATTTAAAACAAGAATCGCCTCAACCTGAGCCCTATAGCTCCATATATTTAAAAATTTGTGAAGTATATTCAGAAAGAATCAGATGACCTCCACACTTTGTTTCAAACCAACCTTTTCAATTTAAAGTAAATACTGGAAAATCAAGTGTAAAAAGATAGAAAAATTTCTTAGAAATCCATCGGTTCGAAAATCAGCTCAATCGGAGGTCTATACAAAAAGTTATGACCAAAAGAAGGAGGAGGGGTCGGTCGGCCAGAGACCGACCCCAAATGCTCGCAAGAGCCCGGTGGCGCTCGCGGGCGACCTGCCCTACCGCCCGACCTAACCGACTTCTAACCCTCATAACTTTTGACTCCGAGCTCCAAATTAGACACGATCAAAGGCGTTAGAAAGCTAAGAGAAAAATCTATATTTTTCAAGAAGGATCCAAAGACTAGCTCGGCCATTAAGGGAAACAAATGTTTAACACAAAGGCCGATCGACTAGCTCTCCCTAACAGCATCAGAACTTGCGACCTCCATAACTTTTGACCCAGAACTCCAAATTTAACAAACTTAGTGTCTATGGAAAGCCAAAAGAATTATATACAACTTTCATGAAGACCACCAACCTATATTCCAACTCTATATTGGTCAAAAGTGGACTCAAAGCTTCTACTACCAATCTGTCACTTTGACAGCACCTACATTTAATTCCAACGACTTACACCTACCAATTTAACTCCTCTTAAATAGTTCATAAAACCTCATAGGAGAGCTCTACAGCCCGGCTAACAACCTCAACAATATTAAATGATCTCCTACTACTTGTACCAACCCAGAAAATGCAGAAAACACAGCATACCTAGAATTCTGCAAGACTTTCACAACTCACACACCATAGCAAATTTTCCAGCAAGCTCTCCCAAGACAAAAACCCAGCAGAAACCCAACAGCAACTCAAACACAACCTTCATTCCACATCTTCTACCCAAACACATGCATTAACTACAAGTAACACAATTATACAAAAGGAAATACTTGTTCTCTTCATTCTCATTTCTAATCCAACCAAAAGTGCATTTATAGCTTTGATAACATAACAACATATTCATCATGATTTAACACCAAGTACAAAATACAAAAGATGCTCCATGCTTGTTATGCTTGCAAAGCTATCCCAAAAGTGAGTCACTAACTTAATGCAAAAATATCTAAAGTCTTGGAGTTTTCCCGATGCCTTGCAAGGTCCGATGCTAGACTTGAGCTTTTGCACTGTGGAGGAAAATGGGGTGAGCTAACACGGCTCGATGGCTAATCGCCTATAGCCATCGTAATGAGCCATGCAACACATATATTCATACATATAGTCATGCATATATCAAACAATCCTAAAACATTCACGAACATCATTTTAGGCGTAATAAACATTACATTACATAAAGCCTAACATGACAACTTTATCAATTATAACACTTATGATGCATCATACACAACAAAGTTTCAAGGAAAATGCACAATCACATGGCTAGAGAGTTTCAGTAAACACAACGAATAAACCGAAGTTTATCGTAAACACAACGAGTCCGATTTCTCAGATCTCGTACAATGAGCAAGGGAGAAGGCTAGGTCAGCGTGCACGTGACTATCACAACGGGTTCTCTCTTGCCCACACACACAAATAATCTATGCTCAAATAGTTTCATTCATAGGTTTCTTCAAAATTTTCAAGTATGCACAATTCCATACTTTACATTTCTTTCAAAGACAAGATGCCACATTTAACATACATATCCAAATATTCATCGAAATCAACTTTTACACAAATATAAAACAAAGCACATAAGCATACAAGGTCACCCATTACATAATGACTATAAACGATTACCCACCTAAAATGTCGAAATCTGAGTTCACAAATGTCCTTCCTCTCTCTCTCGAGTGAGGTTTCCTTGGTTCCTTCAATAAAACACATTTCGATTTAATTTCGAAACTCATCGAAAAGTTATAACATTCAAGAATCAAAGGAAAACTAACAATAACCTCAAACCTAACCTATCTATAACCCATTTAAGCTAAAATAACCAAAACCCTAGCTTAGGAATCACAAAACCAATCATCTCTTCTTTCTTTCTTCATTCCTACACAAACCCTAACCTTCATTTCATCCCCTTTCTTGAATCTAACTCAAAGGAAGATAGATACTTACCTTAAGCTCTTGATTTCTCTTCCCTTTTTCCACTTTTCTTCTTCTTCACAAGCCTCCCACGATTTTTTTCTCTCTTCCTTTCTTCCTTGGCCGACCACTCTTCCTTTCTCCTCTAGCTCACGTTTTCTTCTCTTCTTTCTTTTGTTCTACGACACTTGCTTACTCCTCTTCTCCTCTTTAATTCACTTATTCTTATTTAACTCTTCCTACACCAAAACTATGTAGTTTTGGCTTCTCACTTAAGTTCCTTTGGGCTCTCCTCCTCCTCTCAAGCCCACTACACCTCACCCATTAATTCCTAATCCTCCTCCTCATTCCACTTATTCCATAAAGCCCATTCTTTCCAACATTAAATCCAAGCCTTCAATTAATTTCTAACTTCTAATCCCAAGCCCAACATAAAAATATTTATATAAACACATAATTAAATCAATTAAGGCAAAATAAATAATTAACGAATAAATCCATAAATAAATAAATAATTAATTAATTCAAATAAATAAAATAAAAAATTTTCGGGGCCCAACAATTCTCCCCTCCTAAAAGAATTTCGTCCTCGAAATCCTTACCTGAGTCCATGAAGAGATACGGATACTTCTCCTTTATAGCTTCCAAAGGCTCCCAAGTCGCTTCCTCGGTCGAATGGTTCCTCCACAAGACCTTAACCAGCTTTACAATCTTATTCCTTAACACTTTTTCCTTTGAATCTAAGATCTCCACTGGTTGCTCCTCATAAGTCAAATCCTCTCTCAACTGAACCTCTGAAGGTTGAACTATGTGTGAAGGATCCGATCTATACCTCCTCAACATCGACACATGGAACACATTGTGAATCTTAGACAACTCCAATGGCAAATCTAACTTATAAGCCAAAGGCCCGATCCTCTCAATGATCTCGTATGGTCCTATATACCTTGGGCTAAGCTTGCCCTTCTTGCCAAACCTCAAAACACCTTTCCATGGAGAAGCTCTAAGAAACACCTTCTCACCCACTTCAAATTCCATCTCTTTCCTATGGGCATCCGAATAGCTCTTCATCCGATCTTGAGCTGCCTTAAGCCTCTCGCTTCACTAGCTTTATCTTATCAGCTCAGAACACTGCACTAACTCAGTCCCACAAGCTTCCTTTCACCTTCCTCGTCCCAACATATAGGAGTTCTACATCTCCTACCATACAAAGCCTCATAAGGTGCCATCCAATTCCCGAATGATAGGAATTATTATAAGCAAACTCAATCAAAGGCAAGTGATCATCCCACGAACCTTTGAAATCCAAAGCACAAGCCCTCAACATTGCCTCCAAAGTCCGAATGGTCCTCTCCGATCGTCCATCATCCATGGATGGAAAGCCATACTGAAATGCAATCTAGTCCCCAAGGCCTCCTGCAAACTCTCCCAAAACCTGGAGGTAAACCTGGGATCTCTATCAGAAACTATCGAACTCGGAATCCCATGAAGCCTAATCACCTCATCCACATACTTCTTAGCCAACACATTCAAAGAATCAATCTGATTTAATTGGCAAGAAGTGAGTGACTTAGTCAACCTATCCACAATCACCCATATTGCATCATGCTTCTTGCTAGATCTCGGCAATCCCATCAGAAAATCCATAGTTATCTTTTCCCATTTCCACTCCGGAATAGGCAAGGGATTAAGCTTGCCTGAAGGTGCTTGGTGTTCAGCTTTAACTTGCTGGCACACCAAACATCTTTTAGCATACTCTGCTACATCTTTCCTCATTCCTTTCCACCAGAAATGCTCTTTCAAATTCCGATACATCTTAGAACTCCCTGGATGCATTGCATAAGGAGCATTATGCGCCTCATCAAGAATCTCATCTCTCAACTCTAACTTGCCCGGGACACACAATCTACTACCCACAACCATCAATCCATCTTCCTTTACCTCTACATTAGACGGCTTGCCATTCTTTATCTCTTCCCTAAGCTTACTCAAGTACTCATCATGATCCTGCAATTCCTTGATCTTCTCTTTCAGCACTGGCCTCACCCTGAAACTTGCCAAAATACACTCAGGCCTATCTTGCCTCAACATCACATCAAGTCTGGCTAAATCCTTCAGCAAGGGAAGATACACACTCTCCATGTGAGCCATAGTGGACTTCCTACTCAGAGCATCCGCTACCACATTAGCTTTCCCCGGATGGTAATCTATCATCAAGTCATAATCTTTTAGCAACTCTAACCATCGCCTTTGCCTCAAATTCAGCTCTTTCTGGGTCAACAAGTATTTAAGGCTCTTATGATCTGTAAATATCCTAGTGGTAACTCCATACAGATAATGTCTCCAAATCTTCAATGCAAAGATTATAGCAAGCCAACCCAAGTCATGGATCGGATAGTTCATCTCATAAGGCTTCAACTACCTAGAGGCATAAGCAATCACTTTCTCTCCTTGCATCAATACACACCCTAAACCCTTCCTGGAGGCATCACTGTACACAATGTACCCATCATCACCAGAAGGCAATGTCAGAATCGGTGCGGTTGTAAGCCGCTTCTTCAACTCCTCGAAACTACTCTGGCACTCCTCAGTCCATTCAAATTTTTGATTCTTCCTTGTCAACTTGGAAAGTGGAGCAGCTATCAAGGAAAAGCCCTCCACAAACCTCCTGTAATATCCAGCTAATCCCAAGAAACTTCTCACTTCAGCTACATTCTTTGGCGCTTCCCATTTAACCACAGCTTCTATCTTCTGCGGATCCACATGCACTCCCCGCTCAGAGATCACATGCCCCAAAAATACCACTTCCCTTAGCCAAAATTCGCATTTATCGAATTTAGCATACAGCTCATTCTTCCTCAATGTCTCCAAAGCAACCCTCAAATGATCCTCGTGCTCCACATCACTCTTAGAATAGACCAATATGTCATCAATAAAGACAATGACAAATCGGTCTAGGAAAGACTTGAAGACTCTATTCATCAAATCCATAAAGACTGCAGGAGCATTTGTTAACCCGAAAGGCATAACCAAAAACTCAAAGTGGCCATACCTCGTCCTAAAAGCAGTCTTTGACACATCGGTCTCCTTAATCCTCAACTGATGATAACCTGATCTCAAGTCTATCTTGGAAAAGACTCTTGCCCCTTGCAATTAATCAAACAAGTCATCAATGCGCGGGAGCGGATACCTGTTCTTAACAGTAGCATGGTTCAGCTTCCTATAATCCACACACATCCGCAACGACCCATCTTTCTTCTTCACAAAAGAACCGAGCTCCCAAGGCGAAGAACTCGGTCTAACATAACCCTTCTCTAAAAGATCCTCCAGCCGCTCCTTAAGCTCCTTCAATTCCGCCGGAGCCATCCGATAAGGAGGAATTGAGATTGGCGCAGTGCCTGAATGAAGCTCGATGGGAAACTCAATTTTCCTAGGAGGAGGTAGTCCTGGCAATTCCTCGGGAAAAATATCCGGGAATTCCCTGACTACTGGAATGTCTTCCAACCTCCCTCTATCTGCCTCCATATCTAGCACATAAGCCAAAAAGGCCTCACACCCCTTTCTCATCATTCTCTCTGCCATCATAGCTGAAATAACCCGAGGTGGACTGACTTTTCTATCTCCCATGAGTATCACTTTCCTGCTATCCTCTAGCTCGAACTCCACTGTCTTCTGTTTACAATCTAAAGTAACATGGTACCTCTCTAATGTGTCCATACCTAGGATCACATCCAATCCTCCCATCTTCAAAGGCATCAGATCCACCACCAATTTTCCTCCACTAATCTCTATCTCACAATCTCTATACACTTGACTGATAATAATGTATTGGCCAATTGGAGTACTCACCATCAGCGGAGTATCCAATGGGCTCAAACTCCTCCTAGAAATAGTCCTACCCGAAGACACAAAAGAATGGGTAGAACCTGAGTCAATCATAGCAAGCACATAATCATCAAACAGTTTAACCATACCCGCTACAACTTCTGGCGCGGTCTCTGCCTCCTCTCGAGTCATGGCAAACACTCTGGCTGGAACTTGCCCTCTGGATCTGTCTGGAGGATAAGCTCTCTTAGGACCTCAGAGCTACCCACTTCATCACGACTTTACGAGCCACTTGCCTCTGTCCTCCTAGAGGGCTGCATCTAAGATCTCTCTCTCCTGTCCGTCTTGGGAAAAAACTTAGCGATATGCCCCTTCTGGACACAATTGAAGCATGCACCTGATACTCTGAAACATTGTCCCTTATGATACCCCCCACAATGCTCACACTTTAGAAGAGGTGGCCTCTCCCCATCCACTCTTCTACCGCCGCCCACCGATGAAGCTTGGTGAGAAACAGTAGGAATCCTCAATGATCTAGGTCGGCTTCCACCGGTGCTCCTCTCCTCGATATGAGCAGAAAGGTTCGGCACTTCTCTCGAATTAAGTACCATCTCCCTCCGAACCTCTCTCCCTTCCTCTTCTCGTTAATCGCACTCTTGATGTTCTCAAGGTTCTCAACCTCATTGTTGCTTCAACCAGCTGCTGCAAGTCATGAAGTTCAGACTATCACCTTCTCTCTAATAGCCAGTGCAAACTCGACTCAAATCGACAAGACTTAGCAGCCTCACTCAATTTCATCTCTGCAAAGATATCTAGACAATCGTGTGAACCGACGTCAGATTCATCGTTGTCATCTCCTCAGGTAAGGCTTAGAATTCCCTCGCTTACATTGAATGTACACTTCAGATAAATACTTCTTCCCGAAAGCAAAGAAGGAAGTCCTCCCATACTAACCCCTGTCGGTTTCAAATTGGCTCTCCGACACACTCCCACCAATGCAAGGCATCCCCTCAAGCGTGCTCAAAGATAAACAACTTTATCGCCAACCTCACAATCCATCCGATCCAAGACTCTCTCTGTTTTCCTCAACCAGGTCTCGGCTTCTTCGGATCCGAGGTTCCAAAGAAATCCATCGCCCATACTTCCTCGACTTGTCAAACTACCTCCCTTCTTAGTGGGGTCAACCAGAAGCTCGAGGCATTTGACCCATGCTTTGAACAAAAGCTTGGGTAAATGCTTGAACAACACTGGGGTCTAATGCAGCACTTGCTCGCATGCACTAGGTGACTGCGAGTCTCGTGAACGAAGAGGCTCACTACCCCGCCTAGAGGGGCCTCACCACTCCCGGCTACGGACTCATCCATGCTCTCCTCCCTCGACGGAGAGTCAGGTGCAATTGAACCTTGCAAAACTCCTCGTGTCCTTTGACGAGGTGGCATCGTACTACTTCAATGAAAATACTAGTGATTAGCTACAATTCATTTTTTAAGCTTAGTTCCTATATGTATGCATGATATGCATGTCACGTAATGCAAACAATCAATTCATAAAGTAAACATTTAATCACATACAAAACAATGTTCCCTACTATACATTGTAAGCCTAGGAGTAAGCCTAAGCTCTGATTCCAAACAATGTTGGACCCCGTCTCCAAGGCCCAACATTCGAACCCATACAAGCATGCATAAGCATAGAGGACCCAAAACCGACACAAAATTGGCCACAAAAGGAGAAATCTTGAAATAGAAAATTTGGCTTTGGATTTTTAAGAAAATATGTTCCTTACGCTCTCACGGTTCCAACGCCACTGAAATCGTTCAATTCGGATTTGAAATGAAAAAGTTATAGCAAAAATGCTATCTTAAAGAAAACAGTGAAAACAGTCCCTCTACCGATTTCATGTAAATATTTGAAAACTTTAGAGGCAAAATTACTTATCGGCTCCTTCATAAAAAGTGTATATTTATGTCTCTAGTTTCATTTAAAACAAGAATCGCCTCAACCCGAGCCCTATATCTCTAGATATTTAAAAATTTGTGAAGTATATTCAGAAAGAATCAGCCGACCTCCACACTTTGTTTCAAACCACCCTTTTCAATTTAAAGTAAATACTGGAAAATCAAGTGTAAAAAGATAGAAAATTTTTTTAGAAATCCATCGGTTCGAAAATCAGCTCAATCGGAGGTCTATGCAAAAAGTTATGACCAAAAGAAGGAGGAGGGGTCGGTCGGCCAGAGACCGACCCCAAATGCTCGCAAGAGCCCTACCCTATCGGGCTCTTGGCGCCGCCCAAGACGCCAGGCGAGCACGAAGCTTCATGAGGCGACCTGCCCTACCGCCCGACCTAACCAACTTCTAACCCTCATAACTTTTGACTCCGAGCTCCAAATTAGACACGGTCAGAGGCGTTAGAAAGCTAAGAGAAAAATCTATATTTTTCAAGAAGGATCCAAAGACTAGCTCGGCCATTAAGGGAAACAAATTTTTAACACAAAGGGCGATCGACTAGCTCTCCCTAACAGCATCAGAACTTGCGACCTCCATAACTTTTGACCCAGAACTCCAAATTTAACAAACTTAGTGTCTATGGAAAGCTAAAAGAATTATCTACAACTTTCATGAAGACCACCGACCTATATTCCAACTCTATATGGGTCAAAAGTGGACTCAAAGCTTCTGCTACCAATCTGTCACTTTGACAGCACCTACATTTAATTCCAACGACTTACACCTACCAATTTAACTCCTCTTAAATAGTTCATAAAACCTCCTGGGAGAGCTCTACAGCCCGACTAACAACCTCAACAATATTAAATGATCTCCTACTACTTGTACCAACCCAGAAATTGCAGAAAACACAGCATACCCAGAATTCTGCAAGACTTTCACAACTCACACACCATAGCAAATTTTCCAGCAAGCTCTCCCAAGACAAAAACCTAGCAGAAACCCAACAGCAACTCAAACACAACCTTCATTCCACATCTTCTACCCAAACACATGCATTAACTACAAGTAACACAATTATACAAAAGGAAATACTTGTTCTCTTCATTCTCATTTCTAATCCAACCAAAAGTGCATTTATAGCTTTGATAACATAACAACATATTCATCATGATTTAACACCAAGTACAAAATACAAAAGATGCTCCATGCTTGTTATGCTTGCAAAGCTATCCCAAAAGTGAGTCACTAACTTAATGCAAAAATATCTAAAGTCTTGGAGTTTTCCCGATGCCTTGCAAGGTCCGATGCTAGACTTGAGCTTTTGCACCTGTGGAGGGAAAATGGGGTGAGCTAACACGGCTCAGTGGCTAATACGCCTATAGCCATCGTAATGAGCCATGCAACACATATATTCATACATATAGTCATGCATATATTAAACAATCCTAAAACATTCACAGAACATCATTTTAGGCGTAACAAACATTACATTACATAAAGCCTAACATGACAACTTTATCAATTATAACACTTATGATGCATCATACACAACAAAGTTTGAAGGAAAAATGCACAATCACATGGCTAGAGAGTTTCCGTAAACACAACGAATAAACCGAAGTTTATCGTAAACACAACGAGTCCGATTTCTCAGGATCTCGTGGCCACAAGCGGGCAGCCGGGAGAAGGCTAGGTCAACGTGCACGTGACTATCACAACGGGGTTCTCTCTTGCCCACACACACAAATAATCTATGCTCAAATAGTTTCATTCATAGGTTTCTTCAAAATTTTCAAGTATGCACAATTCTATACTTTACATTTCTTTCAAAGACAAGATGCCACATTTAACATACATATCCAAATATTCATCAGAAATCAACTTTTTACACAAATATAAAACAAAGCACATAAGCATACAAGGTCACCCATTACATAATGACTATAAACGCATTACCCACCTAAAATGTCGAAACTGAGTTCACAAATGTCCTTCCTCTCTCTCGAGTGAGGTTTCCTTAGTTCCTTCAATAAAACACATTTCGATTTAATTTCGAAACTCATCGGAAAGTTATAACATTCAAGAATCAAAGGAAAACTAACAATAACCTCAAACCTAACCTATCTATAACCCATTTAAGCTAGAATAACCAAAACCCTAGCTTAGGAATCACAAAACCACTAATCTCTTCTTTCTTTCTTCATTCCTACACAAACCCTAACCTTCATTTCATCCCCTTTCTTGAATCTAACTCAAAGGAAGATAGATACTTACCTTAAGCTCTTGATTTCTCTTCCCTTTTTCCACTTTTCTTCTTCTTCACAAGCCTCCCACGATTTTTTTCTCTCTTCCTTTCTTCCTTGGCCGACCACTCTTCCTTTCTCCTCTAGCTCACGTTTTCTTCTCTTCTTTCTTTTGTTCTACGACACTTGCTTACTCCTCTTCTCCTCTTTAATTCACTTATTCTTATTTAACTCTTCCTACACCAAAACTATGTAGTTTTGGCTTCTCACTTAAGTTCCTTTGGGCTCTCCTCCTCCTCTCAAGCCCACTACACCTCACCCATTAATTCCTAATCCTCCTCCTCATTCCACTTATTCCATAAAGCCCATTCTTTCCAACATTAAATCCAAGCCTTCAATTAATTTCTAACTTCTAATCCCAAGCCCAACATAAAAATATTTATATAAACACATAATTAAATCAATTAAGGCAAAATAAATAATTAACGAATAAATCCATAAATAAATAAATAATTAATTAATTCAAATAAAAAAAATAAAAAAAATTTCGGAGCCCAACACTCTTCCAATGCCTCCTATAATAAAGTCACAACCTTGGGCGTGCCTTAGTGTCCCTCTATGGATGTTTCGGCCTCCTCATGGACTTGACTTGTGATTTGGGCTTGAACAAAATCTTGCATTGCTTGTTTAAGCCTTGAAGCTTGTTGTGTTGTAATTGGACCACTTGGCATGTGTAGCTTATTGGGTTGATCTATAAGGTGTGGAACTCCATTACGAAGTCTGGTTGTATCATGATTAGTATACAAAATGTTTCTTGTTGTTTTGTGTGTTACTTCTTTTATGAAAACAATGACAAGAAAGGGAACTTCTGGGTTTTCAAGGTTGTTCGATTAAGATACTCTAGAGCACTTGTTGGAGTAATGTAAATATAGTGCCCTGGAAAGCAAGTGTATTTACATGTAACTTTATCTTCTTGCCATGCTTTGTAATGAAAATATTTATTATTAATAAAACAAAGAGTTTGGTTTTATCTGTATGAGCATTATATATCTGGTTATAAGGTACCAAGATTTATTTGTAAGTAATATACATATACATAGAGATGTATGGGAAACATGTATATTATTAGAATATGAATTAATTGATTCACAGTTGAATAATCAAGTTGGTCGTTTGATTATGGTTTAGACTGTAGTGTTGCGATTTATCTCCATATAAGTAAAGTAGTTTGCTTAAATGGAATGATGAGTTTCATATCATGATAGTAGTAGACTATCGATAATGGCACTATTAAATGAATCTGGAATCAAGTATGTTTTCAACAATAAAGTGGGCCGTTACTTTAATCTTAAAACATACAACTTAAGCATTCGCTTATTATGAACCACAATCTTGATGAGTGGTGAACTCATATGTGTTTCATTATAATTTTGATATGATCGAATGGATTTTACAGGTATTAATCTAGTGTCTGCATGTTGGAATTATTAATTGAAACATGTATCGTGAACATTCACTCAAATAAAGAGTTTATAGTGTTATCATCTCTTCTAGATGTTTTAAGGAGATTTGGTGATTAAATCTGGCGCCAGAGTTTGATGGACTAGCTACCCATCAAGTCTTAACACTAAGATGAGATCTTATGTGTTAATCACCATATAAAGTAAAATGAGAGATCTAGAAGGAAAAACCAACATAAGGGCAAAACGGTAATTTTACCCTTTATTGTGCGGATGGCTATAATAAGGTTCTAAATAGGGTTTGCAATTGGACATATTCTCATAATATTTAATAATTCAAGAGTTCAACTAATTGTCTTTAGTGGAATGACATTTTGTTAATAAGCTAGAATTAATTCCAATGAGATTGAATTATTTATGGGCTTATTGGAGCTTGAATTATCAAAGTCCAATAAGATTCCCCACTTGGCTTTAAGGAAGGTTATCAAGCTAAGTAAGAAGTAGTTTGGAGGCTTTAGAAGTCCATAATTGAATGATGGGCTTATACTAATTAATGATTAATTGGAAGCCCATATGTTCATTTAGAAATGGGCTTGTTTTGGTTTAATGTAATTGATTAGATTAATTATATTAAAACAAATTTTTTTTAAAATGGAGAAGAAGCAATTTCGAAATTGTGTTAAGTTAGATGTGTAACCACTCATTTGACATTAAAATACTAAATAAAGATGGTCTTTATTATGGTTCATCATTATTAAATGGAGTTATGAACTTACCATTAAATGGTTTAATGGTTGGCTTTTAATGTTGGCATGTAACCTATTTGCATTCATTAGATTAAAGATGAAAGATGTGCATTAGATGGACCATCTTCCTTCTTTCTTCTTGCCAAAACCGAAATGGGTATTCAATTATAGGTTATGGTCTTTTCAAATAGCCATTTTAAAGATAAATGAAGTAAGTCTCATTTATTGGCTATTTGATGAGTGATTAATGTAAGAAGTGATGCATTGGATGCCTCTCACTCTTTCCATTCATGCATATTTCAAAATTGAGATGTAAGAAAGGGTTCTTGCATGGTTTTTAGACATTCTCTCCTTTCATGTAAGGTAGAACCGAAATTCCTAAGTGAAAGAATTGAAAGAGTTTCAATTTTGGTTCTTCTTTTTCTAAGAAAATCTCCTCCAAATATTTCTTCTCCTTTCCCACCAAAGGATTTTGTTAACCTAGTTGTCCTTGAAGAACAAGTGGTAAATCTAATTGGTTGAGGATACTACAACAAGGAAGAAGATAGATTGCTAAAGGAAAAGACTCAAAGGCAAAGGATTTGGATATAAGAAGGAGAGGATAGCGCAGCGAGGATTTAAAGCTATAGCGAAGGAGTCGGTAATTCCTTTTATCTTGTTCTTGGTTTTATTATCCTTATACCATATCATGTATGGATTAGCATGTTGATTTGGATATATTGCTTCCGCTGCAAGATGATTTCTTAAAAAGTTTTGAAATTTATCGTTTCTCCATACTAAGCATGCTTTCTTTTTCTGATCCAACAATTGGTATCAGAGCCGGTTTTTCATGCATGATTTTGGTTCCTATATGGTGGATACATGGATTGGCAATCTTTTTTTGTATACTGCATATTTTTATGTGATAGAAATATATATGGTGTATGTTGCTCTTTTGGTTGTCCATAGAAGTTAAATTTTATCTTGTAAGATTTCTTCATTTGGTTGTAACAAGGAGGGTGGTCTATCATCACCATGTTTCCTCCTTGGTTTCTTTTTTCTATTTTATTTGATTTTGTAATGTACAAATTGATGTAATGATGAAGAAGGAGCAGCCATGGATTGAAGAAATGGAAAGGTAAAATTTTCGGTGTATCCTTTTGTGTTTTGGCATAAGTTTTGTGAAAACTAAGTTGCTGAAATTTTTGTTTCAATGAATCATATTTCAGTTATGATTGGAAAACAAGTGCTGGTTTTTTGTTTCAAAGAATCCAATTTCGGTTTTGCTAAAATACTAAGTGCTGTTTTTAATTTTCATGAAATGAGTTTCGGTTTTAATAAAACAAGTGCTGGGATTTTTTGTCAAAACAAAGATTTGGTTTTCTAAAAATCTAGTGCTGGAATTTTATTTTTCAAAATGACAAAATTCTAATTTCATAAATGCCATTAAATTTTGTTTACTGAATGGGCCGAATCATGTTAGCGAAGAGTTCGAAGCGGAAGATCCAAGATGAAGAAGCATATTTTGGGCCTAAAAGGCTTGTAATTATTTTATGTTTCTAGGATGGACAATCAAAAGTGGCTTTATTAGTTCATGTGATGAATGGAGTGTAGGAAAATCCCGGGGTAGGCATCACATGCCCACAGTGCGGAATTTAAAATTTTGAGTCCCGGGAAATTCCCGAAAGCCAGGATCCATGTGTATGTACAAACAATGAAACTATAACGACCAAAGGAGACCGTCTCTAACGGTATCCACGCAGAGGTCGGAAAACCTAACCGGGACAAACTCTTTTGACCCGGAATAGCTAGACTAAAGAAAAGAGTGCTAGCTCTTACCTTAGCCTTGGAGAGCAAATGAGATGAACTTGGTGGAGCCTTGGAAGTAGAAGCAATCTTGAGAGGATGAGAGGAAGAAGGTGAAAATCAAAATTTCCAAGCTTAACCTTTAAACTTTCGACTCTTCTCTCTTCATCACCGCAAGCTCCCTTTCCATAGCTTCTTATATGTATATTTAACACTTAAAACACATATAAAGGCTTGGTGGATGGCTCATCCACGTAGGAGGCATAAAATGCCTTAAATGCTAAATAATGATGAAGTTTGACTTTCAAACTTACATCTCTTCTCCATTTAATGGCTTCCACGAAATTCAACATAAATATATATAATTAATTAATTATTTACTTAATTAATTAATATATATAATTGCTGAAGTGGTCCAATCAAGCTGGGTCGGTCTACTACCTGCCGCCCCGCCGTGAAAAATCACCGGAAGCGGTTTTCAAAGAATGTCGATGTCGCGATCTCATCGGGACATATCCCAATCTCATCGGGATCCATTTAATCCTATTGCTCTCCGGATATCGGATCTCATCTCGAAACTATTTTACTGATTCTCCGAGTCACTCTTATGCGTGTGACCCATTAGGTTCCGGTTATGTTGGCCACTTAGATTAACACTTAATCTCGAGCAAGTCATGGCGGTATCTAGCAACACATCATGACCCCCAATTGACCGGAAAGTAATTGTTTTGACTAATGAAACCATATCACGAACCCTTCCATAGACAATTACCGTGCAATTCGTCCTTTCACCATGCTATACCCCACTTGGTTTGAGTATGGGCAATGTGTCAACTCTTACTAGGCGATCGATCAAATCTAGTCCAAGTGTAATCAGTTCTCGCCCTAGGACTCATTACTTTATATGTCCATGAAGACCATCTTCATGACATATGTATGTCTCGGCGCCAGAGACTTCAAAGTAATGATCACGATAAGAGGCTATGGGTATCTCTTCGCTATAATGAAGTGGTGAATCCTCTATTGGCTACTCAATTACCTTGAATACCTCGAGTCGCACTCCAATCACCACCCTTTGAGCGACCTCGAAAGGCAACAAGGAATGGAGTCAAAGTACGAATCGAGACTAAGATATCCTCGAGTACCTTAAGTCTAAGGATACTTGCACCATTGCTATGATGAGATTATCAACGACATTTGTATAGGACATCCATATGATGATCTCATAGCGAGGTCATCCAATGTACTTACTACCACTAGTAAGCATCCACATGTCAAATCTAAATATCTCAATATTTACAGTTTTACGAGATCCACCGCTTGATCCAATCAAGGAGTTTGACATGTGCTAGTCTATCCGGATTAACGATGTCCAGTCTCATTAATCCTATGACTAGGGATAATTTAGATACTGACATAATTGCACATGATAGGAATCTCAATAGTATGATCACATCATAATTTGATTAATTTGATTAAAGATCATTATCAATTCATAATAAAATGAATATCAAATAAATGAAATATGCCTTGCTTTATTTATTCATAAAGTCTGTACATGACTATGAACAAAATGCGCTAAAGGGGATTGCCTTTAGGGCACTACTCTAACAATCTCCCACTTGACCTAAAGCCAATCGCCTTGGTATCTAATACCATAAGCGAGTACATGAGAATCAAAATTCTTACGTGGCAGCGGCTTTGTCAGCGGATCGCAATATTCTCGCTGGGAATTCTCTCTATCGTGACATCACCGCGCAATGATCTCCCGAATCAAATGGTATCGGCGGAGTACGTGTTTGGATCGCTGATGAGACCTTGGCTCCTTTGCCTGCGCAATAGCCCCAGTGTTGTCACAATACAACTGTATGGGTCCATCACAGCTAGGAACCACACCAAGTTCAGAAATGAACTTCTTGATCCAAACTGCTTCTTTTCTTTGCGTCGATGCGGCAATGTACTCTGCCTCGGTCGTTGAATCAGCAGTCGTCTCCTGTTTGGAACTCTTCCAACTGACTGCTCCGCCATTTAGTGTGAAAACATAACCTGATTGGGACTTGGAGTCGTCCTTATCAGATTGAAAACTGGCATCTGATGTTCGCCACTGGAGATTTCCATCTCCATATATCAAAAACATCCTTAGTTCTTCGTGAGTACTTTAGGATATTCTTGACGACCACCCGATGACCCTCACCAGATTCGATTGGTATCTGCTTCAGAACACTTAGAGCATATGATACATCGGGTCTCGTACATAGCATTGCGTACATAATAGATCCTACTGCAGACGCATACGGGATCATATTCATACGCATCATCTCATCCTGTGTCCGAGGACACATAGACTTCGAGAGTGTTATCCCATGAACAATGGGAAGAAACCCTCTTGGATTGCTCCATGCTAAACCTCTTTAGCACCTTGTCTATGTCGTTGATTGTGAAAGACCAAGCAACCTCTTGATCTATCTCTATAGATCTTTATCCCGAGGATATAAGTTGCTTCTCCAAGGTCTTTCATGGCAAATTGTTCGACAACCAAATTTTCTTGATTGCAAAGCATTGAGACATCGTTTTCTAGCAACAATATGTCATCTACATATAACACAAGGAATACGATCGCAGTTCCATTCCCTTTTGTACATGCGGTGTTCATCCGGATTTTGTGAGAAACCAAACTCTTTGATTGTCTCATCAAAACAGATATTCCAACTCCTGGATGCTTGCTTCAATCCATAAATGGATTTCTGAAGTTTGCATACCTTTTCGCCATCAGCGGAAATGAAGCCCTCAGGTTGTGTCATGTACACATCCTCAGCCAGATTTCCATTCAGGAAAGCTGTCTTCACATCCATTTGCCATATCTCATAATCATAATGAGCGGCAATGGCTAGGAGTATCCTAATGGATTTAAGCATTGCTACTGGACTGAAGGTCTCGTCATAGTCAACTCCTTGTCTTTGACGAAAGCCTTTAGCCACAAGCCTCGCTTTATAGGTAATCACATTACCATCCATGTCGATTTTCTTCTTGAAAACCCATTTGCACCCTATAGGTTTTATCCCTTCAGGTGCATCAACCAAAGTCCATACTTGGTTTTCATACATGGAATCCATTTCAGATTTCATGGCACGAAACCATTTTTCAGACTCTGAACTCTTCAGAACCTCTTCATAGGTGGTAGGCTCATCATCCTCTATGAGCAATACGTCATTCTGTTCACTCACGAGAAATCCATATCTCTCGAGAAGCAGGCGTATCCTCTTGACCTATGAATTTTGTGTGAAGTAGAAGGTTGAACTGTTACCTCATACATATGAGTTACAGATTTGAGTTCGAGCGATTGATCCGCGTCTGTCCGAGCATCTTGAACTTCTTTAAGTTCAACTTTGCTCCCACTGTCCTCTTTTAAAAGAAACTCTTTCTCTAAAAAGACAGCATGCATCGAAACAAACACCTTTTGTTCCTCAGCAAGGTAGAATTGATATCCTCTTGTTTCCTTAGGATATCCTACGAACAAACACTTGTCAGATTTTGTTTCAAGCTTATCTGACTGTGTCCGCTTCACATAAGCAGGACAACCCCATACTTTCAAATAAGAAAGATAAGGTTTCTTGTTAGTCCACATCTCATATGGAGTAACATCAACTGTCTTTGATGGAACAATGTTTAACAAGTAAGCAATTTGCTCTCAGTGCATATCCCCAAAGGATTTTGGTAGCTGTAAAGCCCATCATTGATCGTACCATGTCCAACAAGGTTCGATTTCTCCTTTCTGCCACACCATTATCTTTGTGGTGTGTAAGGAGGGTCCACCGAGATAATATCCCATTATCTCTCGAGATAATCCAAAACTCTTGGTCAAGTATTCACCACCACGATCGGATCGTAATGTTTTGATACTTTTACCAAGTTGTTTTCTACTTCATTCTGAATTGTTTGAACTTTTCAAACGCTTGATTTGTATCTCATCGAATCTGGTACCCATATCGAGAATAATCATCGATAAAGGTAATGAAGTAACGGCAACCACTTCGGCATGGATGGACATCGGACCACATACATCCGAATGTATTAGGTCTAATAATCCGATCGCTTCGTTCACCTTTCCTTAAAAGGTAACTTAGTCATCTTACCTAATAAACAAGATTCATATGTGTCATATGATTCATAATCGAATGACCCTAAACTTCCACTCTTGTGGAGCTTAGCGTCGTCTCTCATTTATATGGCCGGCGACAATGCCATAAGTAAGTTGATTTTAAATTATCTCTTTTATGTCTTTTAGCGTCATTGACATTCATAACCGGATGTGACATATCTAATATGTAAATTCCATTGCATAATGTACCCGATTACCATAAAGCATTCCATTTGAACTAATAGAACAACCATTGTTACCAAAAGACAAATGGAAACCAGCTCTATTTAAACAAGAAACAGACAATATGTTCTTTGTTAACACGGGTACAAAATAACAATCATCCAAGTTAAGTACAAGCCCACCTGGGAGTGTCAAAACATAAGTCCCTACGGCTAATGCAAAGAACCCTTGCTCCATTGCCAACACGCAGTCCATATCTCCCTTTATGAAGTTTTCTTGTCCACGAGGCCTGCATATCATTGCATATGTGTGAGCCACAACCGTATCTAATACCCATATGTTATGATCGAAGCAGTATTAACCTCAATGACAAACATACCGAAGAAGTCGAGGCGGTGATGCCTTCTTACGCTTCAGCTTCTTCAGATAGATTTTGCAATTCGCCTCCAATGACCGGTCTTACCGCAATGGAAGCGGTACCTTTTGGTGCGATCTCTTTGGTCTTCTTCTTGCCTTTCGTTGCACTTCCTTTCGACTTCGAGCCTTTTCTTCTTCTGTTCCTCTTCTTGGAACCGGAGGAAGAAGAATCCACCAATAAGAACGCCTTGCTATCTTGCTTGACAATTTGTTCTCATTGCTTGAGTGATTGATCATTTCGGGAATTGTGGTGGATATTTGGTTCATTCGATAGTTCAATACAAACTGTGAATAACTATCTGACAAACCAATAAGAATTAAGTCTATACTTAACTCAGAATCCATCACAAAACCTAAGACGGCCAACCTCTCAATATAGCCATTCATCTTCAATGCATATTGCACTGCAGATGAACCAGGAGTCATCTTCATTGTAAAGAGCAACCTTGAGGTCTCGAACCGTTCGGACCGTGCTTGCTCATCAAACAACTCTCTAAGATGAAACACTATCGTGTGAGCATCCATAGACTCGTGCTGCTTCTGCAGCTCAGGTGACATCGATGCAAGCATAATGCAGGTAGCTATGTCACTGTCTTTTAGATGCTTACGATATGCCTTCTGATCATCATCAGAAGCTCCTTCAGGAAGTGGATCCGGAAGCGGAAAATCAAGGATATATCCTAGATCCTCAGATCTGAGAACAATTCTCGATTCATGCACCAATCAAGAAAATTTGGTCCAGTTAATTTGTTTGCATCCATTAGTGAGCGAAGATTCACACTAGTCGACATCTTCAATCAACCTAAACGTAGAGAGAGAAAGAAAGTTAGAATAGAATTAAATGTATGATCATAAGGACTTAAATGACATACATATGGCTCCCACTAGTTTCAATAGAATCCATAACCCTCATCATGAATCCAAGAAACAAAATGGCACATTGACCTAGTGGGTCGATATCCGACATTGCTAAGAATGACCTTGAGGTTAGCTCAACAAGTCACCTTAGGTCAATCGGTAGGTATCGGTCATACCAATTGCATCATCGATGACCGACATTAAGAATGACCTTGAGGTTAGCTCAACAAGCCATCTTATGTCTCGGGAGGTATCAGACATACCAATTACATCTTAGACACAACTATCGATCAGTGCTATCAACAGTTGATGTATGCACATACATTGGGTTATCAACACTTAATGCGCGTACATCTGATGTACACTACCCAATTTCGCCTCTGTCCACGTTGACCTTGAGGTTAGCTCAACAAATCAACGCTTCTAAGAAAACCGACCCATTAATCCGAAAATCATATTTTCATGGTTTGAACATATTCAGTATAGAGTGAGCTTGAGGTTAGCTCAACAACCCAACCTATAAGAACTCGGTTCTTACCATATTAATTGAAGGCGTTAGTTTTCATATTTTAAGTGAGGATTTTAGGTCTCATCTAATTAATCTCATCCAAGGATCATAGTCACCATGACTATATGGTGCGATTTAGGGCATTGCATCAATCACATTGAATTTATCTGAAAATCACCCATCATCCACCAGGCATGATATAAGTGGACTTGTATATGTATAAGTCGACTTATGGCTCTATATAAGTCGACTTATGCATGTGTAAGTCGACTTGTGCAATAATGCATGAACAAGTCGACTTGTACCATTGTGCAAGTCGACTTATTAGTCTGATGCACCAAACAAGTCGACTTATGAACATATAAGTCGACTTGTTCATTAATGCATTGAAATTGCTATCTAATCGGCTAATTCTCAATCCAGTCATCTCCAATTCACAACACCAATATAACAAGTATATAAACCTTTATATTAATGTGCTAATGAAACATTTTCATCAACTCATGCATGCCATATAGTCTAACTATATATGAAAACCTTGAAACCGATTAATCCACCATTAATCACTAGATTTCCACATAATTCAAGGACACCAAATTATCATGCTAAGTATCTCTAGGTAGGCTACACGTTATCAAGATTACTCCGGCACTTGTCACAAAAAATTGCGACGGCCAAAATAACCAAGATAACGGAATAAGCTAACGAGACGCTAAAGTGACCTATTCGATATCCAAAAATTATTGAAAACCTAAATTTCAAGAATCTCAACTTGACATGCATACCACATCAATATAACACATTTTTAATCACTATAAAAATGATTCATGGCATTGGAACAGAAAATAACACAACCAATCATTCCAAACAAAACAGCCCTAGCAAGTTTCTCAAAACTGCTAAGCTCAACATTTTGCTCAAAATGACCATTGAAACACTTTCAATAAATACTGAGAAAATTAAAGAGGTTAAAAAATGTTCCCAACATGCTCCATGAATTTTTCCAGGATTTATTTCCCACAAAAACTCATTGAACCTCAGCAATCTAGCCGAACCAGAATCTGTGTTCTCCAACACAGACATTCCCAACAGCACACAAGAAATTCGGAAATAAATAGTAGATCACCTTGAAAACAATTTTCCATCCACAGAGACATTCAAAAACATCTTAGGGACATTTCGGTGAAAACCAATCCGAAAAACAATTTTTCTAGAATTTATTCTCGAATTTACAAGCATACCTATTTCAGAAACGTTCAACAAGACAGCATCCGAAACTTGAGGGAATTAAATAGCAAAACCATATCAAATCAAATTGATAAATTCTCATCTTTCACAAACATATTCTATAACATGTTATGAACAATTCTGAGCAAGAAATTTCGAAAACATGCATCTCTATACTGATTCGAAATTCACACAAATAACATGCATCAGCAGCTCAATTCATAATGGAACTCCGACCTAGTTATCATTTCGACTGTTTATACAACACAAGTGGCTCTGATACCACTGTAGGAAAATCCCGGGGTAGGCATCACATGCCTACAGTGCGGAATTTAAAATTTTGAGTCCCGGGACATTCCCGAAAGCCAGGATCCATGTGTATGTACAAACAATCAAACCATAACGACCAAAGGAGACCGTCTCTAACGGTATCCACGCAGAGGTCGGAAAGCCTAACCGAGACAAACTCTTTTGACCCGGGAATAGCTAGACTAAAGAAAAGAGTGCTAGCTCTTACCTTAGCCTTGGAGAGCAAATGAGATGAACTTGGTGGAGCCTTGGAGAAGTAGAAGCAATCTTGAGAGGATGAGAGGAAGAAGGTGAAAATCAAATTTTCCAAGCTTAACCTTTAAACTTTCGACTCTTCTCTCTTCATCACGTGCAAGCTCCTTTCCATAGCTTCTTATATGTATATTTAACACTTAAAACACATATAAAGGCTTGGTGGATGGCTCATCCACGTAGGAGGCATAAAAATGCCTTAAAATGCTAAATAATGATGAAGTTTGACTTTTCAAACTTACATCTCTTCTCCATTTAATGGCTTCCACGAAATTCAACATAAATATATATAATTAATTAATTATTTACTTAATTAATTAATATATATAATTGCTGAAGTGGTGGTCAATGGGGTCGGTCCTACTGGCTGCCGCCCCCCGCAAGCAAAAAATCACCGAAGCGATTTTCAAAGAATGTCGATGTCGCGATCTCATCGGGACATATCTCAATCTCATCGGGATCCATTTAATCCTATTGCTCTCCAGATATCGGATCTCTGTTCGAAACTATTTTACAGATTCTCCGAGTCACTCTTATCGTGTGACCCATTAGGTTCCGGTTATGTTGGCCACTTAGATTAACACTTAATCCGAAAGCAAGTCATGAGCGGTATCTAGCAACACATCATGACCCCAATTGACCGGAAAGTAATTGGTTTGACTAATGAAACCATATCACGAACCCTTCCATAGATAATTACCGTGCAATTAGTCCTTTCACCATGCTATACCCCACTTGGTTTGAGTATGGGCAATGTGTCAACTCTTACTAGACTGATCAGATCAAATCTAGTCCAAGTGTAATCAGTTCTCGTCCTAGGACTCATTACTTTATATGTCCATGAAGACCATCTTCATGACATATGTATGCTCCGACGCCAGAGACTTCAAAGTAATGATCCTGATAAGAGGCCATGGGTATCTCTTCGCTATAATGAAGTGGTGAATCCTCTATTGGCTACTCAATTACCTTGAATACCTCAAGTTGCACCCAATCACCACCCTTCGAGCGACCTCCGAAGGCAACAAGGAATGGAGTCAAAATGCAGAATCAAGATACCAAGATATCCTTGAGTACCTCAAGTCTAAGGATACTTGCACCATTGCTATGATGAGATTATCACTGACATTTGTATAGGACATCCATGTGATGATCTCATAGCAGGTCATCCAATGTACTTACTACCACTAGTAAGCATCCACATGTCAAATCTAAATATCTCAATATTTACAGTTTTTTGAGATCCACTGCTTGATCCAATCAAGGAGTTTGACATGTGGTAGTCTATCCGGATTAACGATGTCCAGTCTCATTAATCCTATGACTAGGGATAATTTAGATACTGACATAATTGCACATGATAAGAATCTCAATAGTATGATCACATCATAATTTCCTTCATGCTATGTCATGTATCAGGGACTTCATTAATTTGATTAAAGATCATTATCAATTCATAATAAAATGAATATCAAATAAATGAAATATGCCTTGCCTTATTTATTCATAAAGTCTTTACATGACTATGAACAAAATGCGCTAAAGGGGATTGCCTTTAGGGCACTACTCTAACATGGAGAAATGAATGCTTGTAATATGTGATATTATGTGATTGCATGTCAATTAGAAAATTGCCAACCCTAGGCCTTGCCATGCATTCATTATGTATGAGATATATAATGAAACAATATAGGATAGATAATAAATTGCATCTAGACAAGATGGTATTTAAAACTTAAAGCCCAAAAAGATTGAGTGGGAGAGGATGCTCCTGTGAGAGTCCACGGTCTCCAAATGATGGCCCGTTTGCATGTGGTGAAGTGTTACTCCCCATCGGAGGGCATGGATCCTAGATCTTGCATGGTTTGGGTCTCCTTAAGGATAAGTCCACTTAATGATAGCAAATGTGACCTCCCACCGATGCATGATTTGTAGGTATCTTTAGTGAATGAATCAAATGGTTATACACTCAACATTTTTTATCAATAAACTGCCCACCGTAGCTCTGTTGGTAAAAGTATGGACCAAATTAAGACGCTTCTTAAAAATTGAGCATGAGATGCTTGGTAGTTTTTGAGTGGGAGGGTCCCAGTTTTTCTTTTAATAGATAATATGGCCCACCGTCACTTAATACATTATAGATAAGAAAATAACCGTCAGATAATGTTTTAATTTTTAAGTTTTGTTAAATCTATCATCATGCATACATGCATCATGATTTTATACAAAGTTCCATAAATTGTTGACTAGTATGCTCATGTTTTAATAATTTATATTTTAGGACATAATCAACCACAAAATGAATCCACTCACCCTACTCTTGACTAATAACAAATTGGAAAATGGAGACAAGTTTAATGAATGGAGACGTAACCTTGACATTGTTCTTCAATATGAACGTATTTCATGGGTGTTAACGAAAATGAGCCTACACCTCTAAGTGGAGATGCAACTCTGAGCAAGTCCAACAACATGGCGTTGGCGAGAATCGACAAGACTACTAAGTGTTATATTCTGCTTTCGTGGCATGTTGCAAAAAGCAAATTGCTTGTATGAAAGCTGCTAGTGTAATGGTCCATCACCTACATGAGATGTTTGGTGTGAGGACTAGGTCTGCAAGAGTGAAAGCTATCCAAACCTTTCATAATCTCGAGACAGAAACTCAGGTGAACCGGTGCGGGATTACATGATGAAGGTAATCTCTGCGGTCCGAGGTGAGATGCTTAGGGCGGATATGGATGCGGACACGCAGATGATTATGATCATCAATAGCTTAAACTCTTCTTTTCAGCAGTTTAAGTTGGACTATGAGCTCAACAAAGAAGGATTACACCTTGAGTGAGTTGATGAATACCCTCCAGAGCACGGAGGAAATATTGAATATTAAGGCTCATGGGCTAGAAGCTAATGTAGCTTCTTCTTCTAAGCCAAGGGTAAGGGCAAGGAAAGAAGAAGGGTCCAATGAAAAGAAGGCCCAAATAGGGGTCAAGGCCAAACCCATGAAAAAGAAGGCCAAAGAGAACATCAAAGGAAAGTGTTTCCTTTGTGATGAGATGGGCCACTGGAAAAGAAACTGTCGATCTACCTAGAGTCCCTCAAAAGCAAACAAGGTATGGGCTTCCTAAGTTTGTTAGGAACTAGAAATGTGGCGATTTATCTACTTCTTGGATATTAGATTAGGAGCTACTAACCATGTTTGTAATTCTTTGCGGGGTTCAATGAAGGAAAAGACTTCTAAAAGCCGTTTCAAGTTAAGATAGCAGATGGTTCCTATGTTTCAGCAGAATCGGTGGGAGTAGTTATCTTGGACTTTCCTAGTGGTCATAGGTTATATTTGGAAGATGTTTATTACATGCCAATGATTGTAAGGAACATGATTTACATTTTTGTCTAATAAAATCTGCTATTCCTTATATTTTGAAAAGGTTGTTTCAATATATGAGAATAAGGATTTTATTTGTGAAGCGATAATTAAACAGGATTGTTTTTATAGAACCTATGAAAGGCTCACTAAACACCACGAATTGATAAAACCAAGACAATCCAATATCTCTAGCATTAATTCAAAGTATCTGTGGCATCTAAGGATGGGTCATATCAATCGAAAATACTTGACAAAGCTAGTAAAGGATGGGATCCTTATGGGCTTGGATAGTGATCCATTACCCACTGTGAATCTTGTATTGAAGGAAAATGACAAAAGCCTCATTTCCTTTTAAAGGAAATGATTTGAATCCACATTGGACATGGTACATATTGATGTGTGTGGGCCCATGAATGTCTAAGCTAGAGGAGGTTATGAATATTTCATAACTTTTGTAGATGATTACTCAAGACATGGCTATTTGTATTTGATGCATAAAAGAGTGATCTTTTGAAAAATTCAAAGAATTCAAAGTGAAGTCGAGAAGCAACTTGCAAGCCATTAAAACAACTTCGATCGGATCGAGGTGGTGAGTATTTATCTGGAGAGTTCCAAGAATATTTAATTGACAATGGAATTGTTTCAATTTGTCGACTCCTCACACCTCAATGTAATGGTGTAGCAGAGAGGAGAAATAGAACTCTATTGGAAATGGTAAGATCAATGATGTCCTATGCTAGCCTTTCGAATCGTTACGGGGATATGCCATACAAACGGCAACATATCTTCTTAACTTTGCTCCATCCAAATTGGTGCCTAAAACACCTAGGGAGTTGTGGACTGGCCGAGTGCCTTCATTGAGGCACTTGAGGACTTGGGGTTGTCCAGCCCATGTTCTAAAGCCACGAATCCACAAAGATGGAACCAAGGTCAAGTATGTTTGTTTGTAGGATATCTTCTGAACTCGAGGGTACTATTTTACAATCCTCATGATAGGAAGGTATTTGTGTTTACAAATGCAAACTTCTTAGAGGAAGAGTTTGTGAGAAATCACAAAGGAAGAAGTGAAGTAGTACTAAAGGAGTTAGCAATTTCATCCAAACCAAGAGTTGTTTTGGATATGATGTAACAAGATGTCGAAATGGATTCAAGAGTTGAATCGAAGTGCAACCTGAACATCAAGATGTGCCTAGACGTAGTGGGAGGGTTGTGAGACAACCAGATAGGTATCTGGGTTTAGGAGAAGGCTTAATTGCCATCTCGGATCAAGAAGAAACAGATCCGTTACGTATACACAAAGCTATTAATGATGTTGATGCGGGAAAATGGCTCAAGGCAATGGAATCGAAATAGATTCTATGTATACTAATGAAGTCAGGTCCTTGTAGATCTACCACCGTGTCTAAAACCATAGGGTGTAAATGGATCTACAAAAGGAAAAGGGATCGGATGGAAAGGTAGAGACCTTTAAAGCTAGATTGGTAGCTAAAAGCTATACTCAAAAGGAGGGTATAGACTACGAGGAGACTTTTCTCCGGTTGCCATGCTTAAGTCCATCGAGATTTTTTGGCCATGCGACCTATTTCGATTATGAAATATGGCAAATGGATGTCAAGACCGCATTTCGAATGGAGATCTTAAGGAGATCATTTATATGGCCCAACGGAAGGATTCATTGAGCTAGGTAATGAGCATAAGGTTTACAAGTTGCAAAGGTCCATTTATGGACTTAAGCAAGCATCTAGGTCTTGGAACATTAGGTTTGATAAGGCTATCAAAACCTATGGGTTCATACAAAACCTAGATGAGCCTTGTGTTTACAAAAGAATACAAGAAGGTAAGGTTACTTTCCTAATCAGTATGTTGATGACATTACGCTCATTGGGAATGATGTGGGAATGTTATCTGCGGTTAAGGATGGTGAATGAATAATTTTAATGAAGGATTTGGGAGAGGCTACCATGTTCTAGAGATCAAACTTATAAGGGATCGTAAGAACAAGAGGATAGTTTTGTCTCAACTAACCTACATTGAGAATATGCTCAATAAGTTCGCCATGCAAGATTCCAAGAGGGGTTTCACTCCTACTAGACATGGAATCAAACTTTCAAAGGAACAAGCACCTAAAACCCAAGAGGAGGTTGAACGATGCGTAACATTCCATATGCTTGACGGTTGGTAGTTTGATGTATGCAATGTCAGCACTAGACCGGATATCTCATTACGCATGGGACTGGTAAGCAGATTTCAGTCCAATCCAGGAATGGAACATTGGATTGCGGTTAAGTGTATACTTAGGTATCTTCGTAGGACGAAGAACATAATGCTTGTTTACTCTGGAAGTAATCTTATTTCGACAGGATATACGGATTCTGATTTTCAATCAGATGTTGATTCAAGGAAATCAACTTTTGGTTCTATATTTACTTTAGGAGGTGGAGCCATAGTTTGGGGAGTGTCAAGCAATCTTGTATTCTTGATTCGACTATGGAGGTTGAGTATGTTGTTGCTTGTGAAGCGTGAAAGGAAGCAATCTGGCTCGGAAGTTCCTAAATGATTTGGAGGTAGTTCCGAGGCGTAAAAGCCATTACACTTTATTGTGATAATAGTGGGCGATGGCTAATTCTAAAGAACCTCGGAACCATAAAGTCGCCAAACACATTGAGCGAAAGTATCATCCCATAAGGAAATAATACAACGTGGAGAAGTGGATGTGGTAAAGATTCCTCTGAGTAAAACCTTCACGATCCGTTCACAAAGACATTGACTCAAAAGAGCTTTGAGGGTCACCTAGAAGGGATGGGAATGAAGGATATGTCAAACTTGCTTTAGGGCAAGTGGGAGATTGTTGGAGTTATGTAAATATAGTGCCTCGAAAGCAAGTGTATTTACATGTAACTTTATCTTCTTGATTCTGATTTGTAATAAAATATTTATTATTAATAAAACAAAAGAGTTTGGTTTTATCTGTATGAGCATTATATATCCGGTCATAAGGTACCAAGATTCATTTGTAAGTAATATACATATACATAGAGATGTATGGGAAACATGTATATTATTAGAATCAATTAATTGATTCACAGTTGAATAATCAAGTTGGTCGTTTGATTATGGTTTAGACTGTAGTGTTGCGATTTATCTCCATATAAGTAAAGGAGTTTACTTAAAGGGAATGATGAGTTTCATATCATGATAATAGTAGACTATCGATAATGGAACTATTAAATGAATCTGGAATCAAGTATGTTTTCAACAATAAAGTGGGCCGTTACTTTAATCTTAAAACATACAACTTAAGCATTCGCTTATTATGAACCACAATCTTGATGAGTGGTGAACTCATATGTGTTTCATTATAATTCTTGATATGATCGGAATGGATTTTTACAGGGTATTAATCCAGTGTCTGCATGTTGGAATTATTAATTGAAACATGTATCAGGGAACATTCACTCAAATAAAGAGTTTATAGTGTTATCATCTCTTCTAGATGTTTTAAGGAGATTTGGTGATTAAACTGGCGCTAGTAGTTTGATGGACTAGCTACCCATCAAGTCTTAACACTAAGATGAGATCTTATGTGTTAATCACCATATAAAGTAAAATGAGAGATCTAGAAGGAAAAACCAACATAAGGGCAAAACGGTAATTTTACCCTTTGTTGTGCGGATGGCTATAATAAGGTTCTAAATAGGGTTTGCAATTGGACATATTCTCATAATATTTAATAATTCAAGAGTTCAACTAATTGTCTTTAGTGGAATGACATTTAGTTAATAAGCTAGAATTAATTCCAATGAGATTGAATTATTTATGGGCTTATTGGAGCTTGAATTATCAAAGTCCAATAAGATTCCCCACTTGGCTTTAAGGAAGGTTATCAAGCTAAGTAAGAAGTAGTTTGGAGGCTTTAGAAGTTCATAATTGAATGATGGGCTTATATTAATTAATGGTTAATTGGAAGCCCATATGTTCATTTAGAAATGGGCTTGTTTTGGTTTAATGTAATTGATTAGATTAATTATATTAAAACAATTTTTTTTTTAAATGGAGAAGAAGCAATTTCGAAATTGTGTTAGGTTAGATGTGTAACCACACATTTGAAATTAAAATACTAAATAAAGATGGTCTTTATTATGGTTCATCATTATTAAATGGAGTTATGAACTTACCATTAAATGGTTTAATGGTTGGCTTTTAATGTTGGCATGTAACCTATTTGCATTCATTAGATTAAAGATGAAAGATGTGCATTAGATGGACCATCTTCCTTCTTTCTTCTTGCCAAAACCAAAATGGGTATTCAATTATAGGTGTCTTTTCAAATAGCCATTTTAAAGATAAATGAAGTAAGTCTCATTTATTGGCTATTTGATGAGTGATTAATGTAAGAAGTGATGCATTGGATGCCTCTCACTCTTTCCATTCATGCATATTTCGAAATTGAGATGTAAGAAAGGGTTCTTGCATGGTTTTTAAACATTCTCTCCTTTAATGCAAGGTAGAACCGAAATTCCTAAGTGAAAGAATTGAAAGAGTTTCAATTTTGGTTCTTCTTCTTCTAAGAAAATCTCCTCCAAATATTTCTTCTCCTTTCCCACCAAAGGTTTTTGTTAACCTAGTTGTCCTTGAAGAACAAGTGGTAAATCTAATTGCTTGAGGATACTACAACAAGGAAGAAGATAGATTGCTAAAGGAAAAGACTCAAAGGCAAAGGATTTGGATATAAGAAGGAGAGGATAGTGCAGCGAGGATTTAAAGCTGTAGCGAAGGAGTCGGTAATTCCTTTTATCTTGTTCTTGGTTTTATTATCCTTATACCATATCATGTATGGATTAGCATGTTGATTTGGATATATTGCTTCCGCTGCAAGATGATTTCTTAAAAAGTTTTGAAATCTATCGTTTCTCCATACTAAGCATGCTTTCTTTTTCCGATCCAATAGCACTAATCTGTGTGATTTTGAGATCTAATATTCAAAATCAACAACAAAACAAATAACTTTATTGTCTCTTTATCCTCTGCTTGCTGATAATATCATGATCTACTCATTTCTTGTTTTGCGTTTTCTAGGTTTTCAAGGTTTTTCACTTGGGATATCTTCTTGAGTTCTAATATGTGAGCTTTTGAGACCTAATGTTCACAGTAACAAAAAAAAGGATATGGAGAGTATATTATGCACTCTTAGAAGTTAATACAAGGATTCAGCCACGAAAGCGAGCATGACCTGGCTATGGGAGTAAGTTCTAATTGCCTCCCTCTTTTGTCTTTTAGGGATTGAGTTTCTTAAATACTAAATAGAATTAAACTAAAATTTTTTGTTTTATGGATGCAGTATGTTTATCTCCTTTTGCTCTTAGATAAGAATCATGAAAGGATTTGAAGGTAGAGGACTAAGTTGTTTGTATTAGAAGTCGTGATTTGAATTAAGAAGAAGAAATATAGATTCATACCTAGTCACTTGGGGGCTGTTTGATTTCATTTTTTTTAGTTTTTTGTTGTAGTTTTTGTAAATTTAGAAACAACTCTTAAAATCATGTTTGGTTAAACACGTTTACGTATTTCTTTTTAAAATAAAAAATATAACTATTTTACAAAAATGTAAAAATAACATTTTCGTAATTTTTGAAAACAGGTTTTCTTCTATTTTGAAACCTTTTTTCTCACAAAACATGCTCTCCTTTACGCCACTGACTTCATCTTCTGCTCTGTTTCACCTAATATCTCGAGGTTTTTTTTCTTCTACAATATGAACCAACATAGAATTGTAAAAAGGAATAGTGATAAGAAGAAAATAACAGTATTCATACTTACTAAAAGCAACATGTAAAACTTTTTCTTTAAACATAAACTTTTGCAGTTTTTGGTGATGATAAAGAAGAGATACACTTTCACTCTTCCTTTGAATAATTTTTATGCTCTTCCTCTGAACAATTTTCGTGCGAAGTGTTTCAAGTGTTTAGATTTTGCTTCACCTCCTACTAAATATAATGAAACTTCATGTTTTTTGCGACAAATTGGTTCTTATAAAGAACCAACACAAAACAGTTGTGAGATAACATTAAAGCTATTTTCTTGATCCTCGCATCGTTTAAAGTAGAGAAAACTTTTCTTAATTCTCACGGCTTCGTAGCTATTTTATTCTTGGAATTTACGTCTTTGTTTGCATAGAGTGGATGGAGCACATGACTTTATAACTACTCTGTCTTCATGTCAATTAATGTGGCATGGAGGCATTTAATGAAGGCTTTAGAAGACGTTCTTATCTTCACATGTTTATTGTCAAGCCTGATTTTCTTCTCACCTTTATGTCTCTTTAATGTAGCATAGAGTAAAGTACTATTTTTGTTTTCATGTCATTTAATGTGGGATGTGGAGGCATTTACAACTATAACTATTTCACTAGTATTGCTTAATTTTGACTAGTTGGTTGCTCTAGTTGTTTAGTTCCTTGATTGCCCTCAAGGATTGAATTTCCTAGCAGTCCTGTCCCGCAAGTAATCTTAAAAAATCAGTGTTTTGTCGAGTACAAAGATAGTAGAAGGGAAGAAAATAATAAAGGTAAGTATCGATTACAATGATTAACTTGATTATAATCCAAGGCCTATGCCAAGCTCTGTTACGCTTGTTTGCATTTAATGAATATTACAATGGAATGAAAGCTAATGGACTGCTAAACATGAGCTTACCTAAAAAAACACAAAATCATTCATTATAGCCCAGCATCTAGGCATTTAAACGTGAAGCCTTATTTTCTTCTTAGCTTCACGTCTCTTTAATGTAGCATAAAGTAGAGTCCTATTGTTACAAAAGTGAACTTACTCTCTGCTACATGACTTTATTGTCTTCATGTAATATCTCTTGTTAATGTAGAGAATCGATTTTTTTTTAGTGTGGAGTACAATGCATTGTCACATGTTTATTTTAAACTATATTTAGCATTTAATGTTTGTAAATATTATTATGATTGATATCACTTATATGTTATTACATTTAGTTATGGAAGGCTTGAACAATATGAATGATGACAATGATATGGAATGATATTATAAAGATGTATTTAATCTCCTTGATGGTTGAAGAAGGGAAATTGAACAACTACTGCTTTTTTGAAATCTGGTTGGAAAAATATTAAAGCAGGGCTTCAAACAAAGTTCAATAAGTAGTATACTAATATTCAATTGAAGAGTAAGTATAATGGAATAAGGGTCAGATTGAAGAATTTAAAAAACTTACTCAAAGAAATAGGAATCGGTTACAACTCTTTTACTGGTGAAGTTAATGCTACAAATGAATGTTGGGAAAATCTATTTAAGGTAAAATATATCTTTTGTTTTGTTAATATATCATATTATATAATATTCATTCTCATTTATTTTTTTCATCATTATAGGTGCATAAAATGGCTCACAGATTAGAAAAAAGGATGTAAGGAATTTTTCGACTTGTGTCATATTTTTGGAGATACTCTGCAACTGGCGTGTATGCACATCCATCAACTAAATCTCCATTGAATAGTATAGAATGAGGAACATAGAAATGATATTGATGAAGATTACTTGTATAATGGAAAAGAAGATCAAGATAAAAGTTCTCCATCTACGAGAAAGAAGTCTCCTAAAAATAAAAAGGCAAAGAAGACACATTCTAATATTGTAGAAGAAGCCTTACTTATGTTTAGTGAAGAATCAAAAAGGAAGAATCATTTACTTGAAAAAAAATTGAGGGAAACATCATCCACTGTAAAAAATGGATCTCAAAAGTCTAACATAATGATGGAATGTCTAAATTCTTTAGATGAATTGGGTGTTGACGGTGTGCAATATGAAAAAATTGTGAAGGCCTTACATGATTCTTCACTTTATAGTGATATTTTTTTGAAAATGACACAAACAAAGAAGTTGGATTGGATTATGTCACTTTAGTTATATTTTCATGTTATTGCATATCTAATTTTTATTGATTTGACACTTTTATATTAAGCAATATTCTATATTTTGAACATTTTAGTTTATGCTTTGTATGAATAGTTGACTTAAATTTAAATTTATATTTTGTATGAATATTTTTTATATTTGATTAAATAAACTTGATTAAATATTTTATTAATTTTTAATGTTGACATTGTAGATACATGAATTTCTTATCATATTTCAAATCATATTCTGATGATGCACTGAAGAAGGTAATCATTATTTCTGTAACTGCGGGAGAGAACAAACATTTTCATTTACAAAAGCAACCATGTAGAACTTTTGCTCCACTAGGTCATGATTGGATATTAAAACTTTTGAATGAAAATCCTACAAGAATTTATGAAAATTTAAGAATGAGAAAGACAATCTTCTTGAGCTTATGTGATGCGTTGACGAGTTTAGGAGGCTTAAAGGCAACAAATCATTTGACTGTGGAGGAGCAAGTAACAATTTTCTTGATGACTATAGGGCATAGTGAGACAATTAGAGTCAATGCAGAACGCTTTTAACATTCAACCTGAACAATTTCGAAGTACTTTTGAAAAGTTTTATATGTAGTTAATCATCTTGCAAAAAGAGTCATTACTTCACCATCTTTTACTAATACACCTCCTGAGATTCAATATAATTCAAAATTCTTTCCATATTTTCAGGTACATTCATATATTTAATTACTATTTTAATTATTTCCTTATCATTAAATTTTATTTTAATATATTTTTTAATTTTTAGGATTGTATAGGAGCAATAGATGATACACATATTGATGCACATGTTCCGACCGATGAACAAATACTATACAAGGGCAAAAGAATTAGTTCAACCCAAAATATTATGTGTTGTTGCTTATTTGACATGCGTTTTACATATGTATGGTTGGATGGGAAGGTATCGCAAATGACTCTCGAGTTCTTTTGGAAACAGTGACAAATCCAACGAATCAATTTCTTATACCTCCACAAGGTATTATATTATTTTAAATAAACATAGTAATTATGATTTATTTTTAATATCTTTTTGTTAATATTATGTCCTTTCTATGTTAGGTAAGTATTATTTAGTTGACTCAGGCTACACTAATATGCCTGGATTTCTTTCACCATATCGAGGTGAAAGATATCATTTGCGATATTATAGAGGAAGAGGAAGATCTCAAGGTCCATAGAAATTATTTAACTACAGGCATTCTTCATTAAGAAATGTTATTGAAAGATGTTTTGGCGTTCTAAAAGCAAGATTCCCTATACTTAAAAACTTTTCGAGTTATTATATGAAGAAACAAAAATACATCGTTATTGTTTGTTGTGTCATACACATCTATATTAGAATGTGTGGACAAAGCGATGGATAATTTGAAAGTTGTGCTAAAAATGAAAAACAAATTAGTCAAAGTAAAAATAATAATGCAAGTTCTCAAATGGAGTATAATATCACTCCAGCATAATTTCGAGGTATGTCTTGGAAATGAGATAAAATTGCTAGACAAATGTAAAGTGATTATATTATTTTTAATTGATTTATGTTTCTTTTGTAAATGATAGTACTATTATATTTTCAAGAATTACATATGATGGACATATTTTATTTTTTGGTAATTATGATAGATAAATTTTATTGATTAGAATGACTTAATATAATTTCTAATTTATGTAATTTTATTACATACAATTAATGTTTAATTTTTAATAAAATTTGATTTGCATATATTTAATTTTAACTATAATGATAATTAATTAATTTAAAATATAATGTATTATATTATAATTATTACACATAATAGTATAATTACAAAAAGTAGAAACATGATAATAAAACCAAACATGTTTTTGTTTTTAGTTTTTATTAGAAATCTCAATCAAACATGTTTTTGTTTTCAATTTTATATTACAAATCTTAATCAAACATGTTTTCGCTTTCTTATCGAAAAAATAGAAACTAAAACAGAAAATAGAAATAAAAACAACAATAAAAAAAATAGAATCAAAGGGTGCCTTAGCTTCTCGAATACTTTTGGCTGACTTTTGTCTTTTGGTCTTATGATGCCCTTAAACATATATTGGAAAATGGATTAAGAAAGTACTAAATTATACAAGACAACAATATTTTAGTCATCTTTTTCAGCACATGATTGTACAGATAAAATTAGAAGGAAATTACATAATTTTTTGAAATATTTTATTCAATAAAGGAAATTATTCCCGTGAGTATGGTCAATCGATCCATCTTATTGTTCGTTCATGAGTAAGGACTCTTTAATCTTATGTTGTTGTATATATGGATAAAACTATCCTATAAGGATTTAAGGAGTGGAATATGTGGTTTTATATGGAGATAAAAATTCCTATACGTAGATAATACTATAATTATAATTAATTAATTTAAAACATAGCATATTATATTAAAATTATTAATATAAGAGTATAATTATAAAATAAAAATAAGAAGATAAAACTAATCATGTTTTTTTTATTTTATTATAAATCTCAATTAAACATTTTTTCAATTTTATATTGAGGATGTTAATTAAGTAAGTTTTTTAAAAAAATAAAAATAGAAATAAAAGATAAAAAACATGAACAAAAACCCAAAAAAAAAAAAAAAAAGACAAAGCAGCTAAGCAAACGGAGCAGCGTGCTAGGGCTTAAGGTGTTTTACGGCTTCTTTTTGGTTCGGGCGGGGAGAAGAATAGAACAAAACCTAGATTGAGAGATAGATTGAATCACAATCTTCATAACCTTGTTATCGTAGTGTGAGGAGAGAATTAGTAGTTGGGAATTGGATATTGACAATGGGAAAAGACGAAGAGGAAATGAGGGGAGAGATTGAGGAGAGACTAATCAACGAAGAGTACAAGATTTGGAAGAAAAACACTCCCTTTCTCTACGATCTTGTCATTACCCATGCCTTGGAGTGGCCTTCCCTCACCGTCGAGTGGTTGCCCGAACGCCAAGAGCCTCCAGGCAAGGACTATTCCCTCCAGAAGTTAATTCTCGGCACTCACACCTCCGAGGATGAGCCCAATTATCTCATGCTTGCCCAGGTCCAGCTTCCTCTTGATGACTCCGAGAACGATGCTCGTCACTACGACGACGATCGCTCCGATATCGGCGGCTTCGGTGCAGCCAATGGGAAGGTCGAATCTTTTTTTTCCATCCCGCCGCAAATTTTTAATCTTTTTCTCACACTTCTGTAACATTCTTCGTTTTTCTTTTTGGATTACGCTGTTGTAGGTACAAATAATTCAGCAGATAAATCATGACGGTGAGGTGAATAGAGCTCGTTATATGCCACAAAACCCTTTTATTATAGCAACCAAGACCGTTAGTGCAGAGGTTTATGTTTTTGACTACAGTAAGCACCCCTCTAAGCCTCCTCTTGATGGCGCTTGTTCTCCTGATTTGAAGTTGAAGGGTCACAGCACTGAGGGTTATGGTTTGTCATGGAGTAAGTTTAAACAAGGCCATTTGCTGAGTGGTTCTGATGATGCTCAAATTTGTTTGTGGGATATTAATGCAACTCCTAAGAATAACTATCTTGATGCCATGCAAATCTTCAAGGTAAAACAACCTTTTTGTTTTTGTTGTGGAATTTGTTACCTGGGTTGAGCATATTTATTCTTTAACATCATAGGTCCATGAAGGTGTGGTGGAAGATGTAGCATGGCATCTAAGGCATGAATACCTATTTGGTTCTGTTGGAGATGATCAGTACTTACTTATCTGGGATCTACGAACTCCAGCTGTTTCCAAGCCCGTTCAATCTGTAGTTGCTCACCAGAGTGAGGTACAGGCATACAGTTGAACTCGAGATTATTTCATTTTTCACACTTTATGTCAGTCTTGTTGATCCATTTGATCCTTCTGATTTTCATTTTATATGGGCCTTTTCTTTTGAAAGAGTACACTTTCATGATTGTCCTTTGTTCTGACTTTGTTAATCTTTTCCCTAAAAATATGTGATCTACCACAAGGTATCCTTGATCATGTTCCCAACTTTGACTTCAGTTGCTTTTTTCCTTTCCCTTTCTCTTATGATTTTGTTTCTTCTCATGGCAGTCCGAATTGTTTTCTTCATAACGGTATTTATATGTAAGAACTCATTTTTTTAATGGGTACCTCGTCTAACAAGGATTTTGTTTCTTTACTCCTTTTGAGTTGCTTTCATATTAGTCTGATATCTTTTAGTGTTTGTCATTCTTTACGGCACTCCTTGACTTATTTAAATGATTTTGTCTTAGGTTAACTGCTTAGCTTTTAATCCTTTTAACGAATGGGTTGTGGCAACGGGATCAACTGATAAAACTGTCAAGTTATTTGATCTACGCAAGCTTAGTGCTGCACTTCACACGTTTGATTGCCACAAGTAAGCGTCCACTGTGTTTCAGCCTTATATTTATCATCGCTCACATTCTAATCACACCTTCAGCCTGCTTGCTTGCACTCATCAAACAATTACATGTGCACAATTGCAAGCACCCGTCCTCCGAACATGTGTATAAAGATGTATTTGTCAGTTCATAACAAATTTGTTTCTAAAATAACTTTTGTTTTTGATATCTTCTGTGATTTATAATTAGGGAGGAAGTTTTCCAAGTTGGTTGGAATCCCAAGAATGAAACCATCTTAGCTTCTTGCTGCCTTGGTAGAAGGCTTATGGTGTGGGATCTTAGCAGGTTTGTCTTTCTATCCACCAATTATGCTGTTGAAGGAAGATAGCGGGTTCAATTATCTTCTAATTTTAATGCTAGTCGTGTATTTGGATATTGGGATATGACTGTCTAAAAAGACTAAATGGCTTCATCATGATTGTTATAAGGTTCATACAAAGCATAACACCCTTCCAAACCCCCTCCAAAAAAAAGTAAACAGAAGTTTTACAAGTTCTCTCCTTATCTCGCATTATATTTAATTTCAATAGTAATGCACTCTAATTTATCTGAGGGTTGGAATTCAGGTTTGTGCCGTCTCTTTTAGCGGTTGCAAACTACGATAGTGTGATATCTTTCTTATGCAGGATTGATGAAGAACAGACACCAGAGGATGCTGAGGATGGTCCGCCTGAGTTGCTTTTCATTCATGGAGGCCATACAAGCAAAATATCTGATTTTTCATGGAATCCTAGTGAAGATTGGGTTATTGCAAGCGTAGCTGAAGACAATATTCTTCAGATATGGCAGATGGCAGAGAATATCTACCATGACGAAGATGATATACCAGTTGACGAATCAACAAAAGGTTCCTAGGGTATAATCAAATTCCGCGAGTCCCCATAATAGCTGAAATTGTTGGGGATGTGGATAGTGGGATGAACGGACTCTTAGCCATTTGCTTTAGTTTATCTAATAACTTTAACTACACCTTGCAACTTTTAGTTGGAGGTTGAATTTTATTGTTATTGTTGGGGATGTGGATAGTGGGATGAACGGACTCTTAGCCATTTGCTTTAGTTTATCTAATAACATTAACTAACTGCCTTGCAACTTTTAGTTGGAGGTTGAAGTTTTAGTGTTTATTAAGGGATTATTTAATTTGACTTTTTTGCTTTGTTGTAGTTTTTAAATGTACAATGTTGAAGTTTTATTTTTCTTATTGATAATAATTATTTATTAAATAAAACTTATATAAATTTGTTTTAATCTTTTTATAATATTTATTAGCAAATTGTTATTAAATAAATTGTTTTATTTTATTAAAATAAATAATCTAAAATTAACATTTTATAAATCAAGATTTATTTTAGATATTTTAAATTAGTTATAATTATATTTCTTAATAATTATTAAATTACATTTATTTAATTAATTATAAACATTTAGTAAAATTAAATTATTTGTAATTCTTATTAAATAATATATATTAGTTTATAATAAATCAAATTATTATTAAAACAGAAATAGAAATAAAATTATTTTATGATTTTATAATTTTTGAAAACTGGAAAAATCGAAACTAAAATAGAAATTTAAATATGTTTTTAATTGAATTTGAAAATAAAAAAAATAAAAGCAAAAATACAAATAAAAACAATCAGGCCATAAAATTAAATGTGACAAAGATGAGTTTTTATGTACATTGTATATAAACTTAGCTTTTGTGATAAAAGGACCAGAAGTCGCGATTGGTCAGCTCCAAATAACTTATCACTATATGATGACCTATATTCATTTGCAGACATCTTGTCGGTTAGTTTACGTGTTGAAGATTTGTTAAGAGGATAAAAGTTTGTTCAGTAATACACAATGTTAAAAAGTGGCTGTCAACTAGAAGAAAAGCGAACTAATTTTAAGTCAAACTTCAAACATAGACTCGTGGAGCACCATCAAAACAGGACTGGTAATAGGTTGTACAATACAAAACTTGAGGTTGTTTGGGAACTACTTGAATCTTCTTGTACGTGGCTTGAATTTAATTCAAAATTTAATTATGTTTGACTTACATTGTTTGGACTCAAATTTGATTGAGTTTAAATTAATTATGTTTGACTTACATTGTTTGGACTCAAATTTGATTGAGTTTAGATTATCCGAGCAATGTGAACCGCTGTTTGTTTTAACAGCTGAAATATATAAAGAATATAATAGTTATTCTTAGAGAAAGAAAAGATGAATATAATAAAATTGATATTATTTTGTTTAGTTTACTATTAAAAAATTTTTATGTTAATGCTTGGTTTGAAAATACAGATTTAAAATGACAAAGGAATAATTAACAAATAGATCAAATATCCTTATTAGTATTATTATTATTAGTATTATTATTAATTTCCTTATTACTATTATTAATATTGTTGTTATTATTAATTTTATTTATTTATTTAATAATAATAATATTATTAATTTTCTACTTATTATTATTCTTATTATTATTAATTTTGTTATTATTAAATTCTTCTTCTTCTTCTTATTATTATTAATATTATTATTATTATTATTAATTTTCTTATTCTCCTTATTAATTTTATTATTCTTATTATTATTTTATTAATTTTCTACTTATTATTATTCTTATTATTATTATTTTATTATTTTATTATTTATATTTATTATTATTATTGAATTCATTATTATTATTAATTTTCTTCTTCTTCTTCCAAAATTTAATGTTATTAATATTAGTAATAATAATAATATTATTAAATTCATAATAATAATAAGGAATTTAATAATAATATTATTATTAAATACCTTATTATTATTATTTTAATTTTCTTCTTATCACATGACTTTCTAATATTTTGCAATAGTCAATTTTTCCTGGTTTGACTCACGTTAGCATTCATTATATAGTTGCAACTGCGATATAAAAAAATGTAACGATATTGAAAATAAATATAACATAAGGCTTTAAATTACTAAAAAGTTATTTAGTTGAACAAAAAATAAGTTTTAGCCCTATTTTAAATAACTAAACAAAATATTTAAACTTTAACATAATCCTCAATGTGTGACAAGAAACCCTGCCACCCACCCTAGTTTTTGAGAAGGCGGAACAATGAAAAACATAAGCACTTGTGTGGAACGATCAAGAATTTTGCTTAAAGCAGTATCCCTTTCATCATCTGTGAGGCCCTTTATCTTACCCATTGCACTATATAACTGTTCAACTCTTTGTTGAATATACGTTTCAGTTTCCATACTCTTACACAATTTATTTCTAATCTGATTTATGGTATCACTTGACATCCTAGCAGCAACAATAAGTGAATCTACACAGCTTGCTTCTCCCCTATCATTTCTCTTTTTTCTCCTCCTTACTGAAATATTTTCAACTTGTCTTTCAAGATTTGATGATTAAGGTTGGGTAAAAGACTCATCTATGTCATGCAAACCATGCTCATATTGATCTTCACCACCTTTATTTATCTCACCTACACCTTCTTGCCTTTTCAATTCTTCAAGAATATCTGCAGCAGTTTGTGAATTATTTCCAGTTGCACAATCTTCTCCATAGATCCTAGTCAATTCATTATAGAAAGGAAAGTTCTTCATTTGAAATTGAGCAGCATCTTTGTGACTCTGACAAAATGAAAAAAATCAATAATTTATATAAATGACAAGAAAGTAGTTAAAGAATTGACTTAAAACAAATTAAAAGTTCAATACTTACACTTAAATAAGAATCCCATGTGAAGTCAAAATGACTTCACGTTTAATAATTTTGATGATAATCAAATAATAATAATGTTTGAAATAAATGAATTGTTTTGATAAATGTGTTAAGCGTGCAGTGAGAAAACACAGAAGAAGTGGACAAAACTCAGAAGGAGTTTTAAAACATAGAAGAAGTTTCGAAACACAAAAGGAGTTTCAAAACACAAAAGAAGTTGCAAAATACAGAAGGAGTTTCAAAACACAAAAGGAGTTTCAAAACTCAGAAGAAGTTCGAAAACTAAGAAAAAGCAAGCTGAGTTAGTTACAGAATTCAACTGAATAATGGTTTCAATAAGAAACAAGAAGCAAGAAGCAAGAAGCAGTTATCAAGACTCAAGAAGCGGTTAGAGACTTAGGCTATAAATATTAGTTGTAGTCAAAGACTAAACAACTTTTAACTTTTAATGCTTTACCTTCCAAGTAATTACTTACAAAAATTCTGTATACAAAGTGCGATATACAAGAGCTAACACTACTATAACAAAAGCTCACAGTATCTTTCTAGTGAGAGAAAGAAAAGGCTGAGAGCCTGGAGAGGTTAAGATAGCTAAAAAAATACTCAGTGTAAGAGACCTGAAGAGGCTTTGGAAGGAAAGAAAGAATACTTGTATCTTTGACGAAGTATAGTGAAAACTCAGAAGGATTTTGAGGACTAGACGTAGCCCAAGGTTTGGGGTAAACCAGTATAAAAATCGCATCGCCTATCTTCTAACTCTTTACTCTTAAATACTCTTGTTCATTTACAAGTTCATACGAGTTATTTGCGATTTAACTAAGCACCTATTTGATATTCACTTAATACTTGAAAAAGTTTCTTTTTCAAGAGATTATCAAAGGTTTTGTGTATTCACGAAAAATTACACAATTCAACCTTCCTTCTTGTGTACTTCGTATATTCTACGTAAGTTCATTATTAACATATGATTTACTTCAATTGGTATCAGAGCTCAATTTCCAAGAACTACCTTTACATAGTGAGGACAAAGATCCATGGTAGAATCACAAGTTTTTATCACTGAAGGTGCCGCCGTTACAAGACCTCCTGTGTTCAATGATGAGGACTATCATTATTGGAAGGACAGGATGCAGCTTTTCATAAATCCACATATGTTGATCTATGGGACATCATCGAGAATGGAACATACGTACCAGTAGATGATGACAGCAATACTATTCCACGTACCAGATGGTCAGCCGATCATAAAGCGAAATTTCAACTAAATTCAAAGACCAAATTATTTCTGTTAGGCCCCGAATTTTTTTTATGATATCATTAAGCCTAAATTGTGCTAAGTATGTGATTATGCTTTGGTTTAATTTAAATTGGGAGTATTAGTGGATAATTGAGGTGTATTTGCATTTAATGTGGTTAAAATGAGAATTATAAGATAAAAGTTTGTGAGGGTATTTTGGGAAGTTACTTACTTTGGATAGGTTAAGGCTTAGTAGGAGGGGTATTGCGGTCATTGTGCTTTCCCTTTAGGTTTAAAGAATTAGGCTTAGAAAGAAAAGAGAAGAGAAAAGAAGGAAAAAGAGAAGAAAGGAGAAGAAGAAGCTGTCGGTGGAGAGGAAGAGAAGAGAAAAGAGATTTTCGACATTTGACGCTTTTTTTCGACCGATCTAAGACGTTTCTGGGTAAGATTGGCTTTGTTTGAACTTGGTTTGGTTAGATTTAAACTGAGAAGATAGTAGGAATGAAGAGAATCGGTGGTTTTAGGGTTTTAAGACAAAAATGGTGAGATTTCTTGGGTTGATGTGTTTATGACTGATTTTGAGTTGTTAATGGGTTAGAAATATAGTATAAGTCTTGATCTAAGGTTCAGATGTGTTGCATTTGAGTTTGGGAAAAGATTGAAGTTGGTAAATGCTGGAAATCGGGTTTCGGAGTCGTTCTCCAGACCCACGTTGCGACGTGCGTATGGACACGCCGCAGTGTGCGAGAAAGGGAAGCAACGTCACGACGAATTAATGTTTATTCGCCGCGACGTGCGAAGAGGTATTCACCGCGACGTGCGAAGAAGTGTTTGCCGCGGCGAACCCCTGTTGTCAGCAAAGGTGAAAATTGTGATATTTTTGGGCATATCTTTTAGTATAGATGTCCAATTGAGGTGATTTTGGATTTGTTATGACCTAGAAATAAAGGGCTACGAGTTGCAGGAAGAAGGGAAGTTCAAAATTTGTTCGAAGGGTTCGGGAATTTAGATGGAAGTCAGATGGAGACTTTTAGTGCTTTACTTTTGATTGTCACGCTTTATGGAATATTTACTTTGGATACTGATTGAATGAGAACTTGGTTGCTTATAGGGAACCAAGCCGATTTAACCCAATCGCAAGAGAAAGGATACCAGTGAGTCGGATACTCGAGCGATATTAGGTGGGTAATATGTTTATGGTTATTGTGTGTATGGGCAAATTACCTTGTGTATGCTTGCTTGCTTGCATATGTATGATACTGCTTGTGTGGAATTACATGAGAAATATGGAACATGCATTGTGATTATGATTATGCATGGCCTTGATAGGCCTTATGGCATTTTATGAGAATGAAAAGAATGAAATGATGAAAGCTTTGAAAAATGCTTCGAACATGGAACAAATAGTTATGTGTATTGTTTGGGTGAGAGAGTTACGGATGGAGTCACCTGCACGTTGACATAAAGCCTTCTCCCGGCTGCCCGCTTGAGGCCACGAGATCCTTGAGAAATCAGACTCGGATAGTTTACGAATTTAACTTCGGTTTATCCGGATCGTTTACGGAACTCTCGAACCATTTGTGTGCATTCATGATTGTTTTGATAGAAATGATGCATAATAATTGTAATGTTGAGAAACATAAATTTTGCTTGACATATGTTTATGTGAGTGTGAATCATTGGATGAATCTTGACTCGTTATATGCTTGTTACATGAATATACATATATGCTTGATTGTGTGGCTCGTTGCCAATGGCTATAAGCGATATGCCACCTTGAGCTTATGACTCACCCCATTACTCTCCCCTCCTCAGGTGCAGATCGAGACGATTGTCGACCTTGTAAGGCATCAGAAACTTTGAGCTAGTTAGGAGCCTTGTATTAAGTTAGTAATTTGGATAACCCGCCAGCATTTCATCATGGAGCATACTTATGTATTTTGGATTTAACTTTCATTTTGTGTTATGCCATTTTTGAGAATACTTGCTGAATTTCCATTAAGTTGTAATGGCATGAAGCCCCTTAGTTTATGGGGTGTTTAATTTCACAAATGGAATGCATGTGTAGAATGTATGTATGAATATATGTGTTTGAATCGAATTATGTATTTGTATGGATGTTGGGATCGGATCCGACGTTTTGGGGCGCCCGTTGCTGGCGTGACCCGAGGAGTCACCTCAGGAATAGGGATCCGGGCCCCAGGCCCAACATGTTTGGTATCAAAGCCAGGTTTAGTGTCCTTGGCTTAGACTGCATAATAGGATGAACTGTGTGATATATGATTAATTGTTGCATTGATTAAGTGACATGCATATCATGCATACATGTAGATTGACCGATAGCTAATCCTTAGTGTTTTCTGTGAAGGAGATGCGATGCCACCTCGTAGAAGGACACGAGGAGTTTTGCAAGGTTTATTGCACGACTCTCCGACTAGAGAGGAGAGGATCGATGAGTCGATAGCCTGTGAAATCTTGAGGCTTCTATAGGGCTAGGTAGTGAGCCCATTCCTTGAGACTCGAGTCGCCAATTCCGAGGAGCAAGTGCCTCCATTAGATCCGAGGCTATTCAGGCCTTTACTCGGGCATTTGTTCAAAGCTATGGGTCGATGCCACAACCTTACCTTGCTTCATTTCGAGAAGGGAGGCGGTTTGATAGGTTGCGAAAGTATGGAGCAGTTGATTTCTTTGGAACCTCAGATCCAGAAGAAGCTGAGACTTGGCTGAGGAAGACTGAGAAAGTGCTGGATCAGATGGAGTGTGAGGATGACGAGAGAGTCATCTATGCTGCAAGTTTGCTTGAGGAGATGTTCGCATTGGTAGGAGACCGTGCGAGCGGTCGAGATGAGACCGTAGGGTTGTCATGGCGAAATTCGTGGTTGCTTATAAGAAGAAGTATCTGTCGAGGTATATGTTCGTGAAGAGAGGAGTTCCTCGGTTTGACTCGAGAGGATATGATAGTCGTGAGTATGGCGCCGGTTTACAGCTATCGGTATGCTTGAGATCGATGTTGAGTGAAGTTGCTAGATGTCGCCGGTTTGAGTCGGGTCTGCACTTGGCCATCAGAGAGAAAGTCATTGTGCAGAATTTCTGTGACTTTCAGCAGCTGGTTGAGGCAGCTTTGAGGATGGATAATATTGAGAATATCAAGAGTGCTGTGAACAAGAAGAGAAAGAGCAGAGAGCAGTCCAGGAGGGGAGGTAGCACTAGTACTCCTATGCCAGACAGGAGTGCTAGGAGCTTCCCAGTTCAATCAGAGGAGAGGAGCAGTGGTGCGAGCCGACCTAGGTCGATGAGGACTTCTACTGTGTCTAACCAAGCCTCAACGGTGGGCGGCAGTAGAAGGGTAGATGGAGATAGATCTTTCGTTTCGAAGTGTGAGCACTGCGGGAGATCTCATAGAGGAGAGTGCTTCAGATTGACAGGAGCTTGTTTCAACTGTAGGGAGAAGGGACACATTGCCAGAGAGTTTCCTCAGCCTCCACGACAAGAGAGAGGCGGATCAAGCTCAGGAGGGCAGAGACCATGGGACGGAGGACGCAATGAAGTGGGCGATTGAGATCTGCCAAGAGGGTGAATCTTCCGGGGAGACCGAGAGGGCAGGCACCATCTAGGGTGTTTGCGATGACTAGAGAGGATGCAGAGACCGCTCCTGATGTTGTGACTGGTATGATTCAACTTTTTGCTGATGATGTGCTAGTTTTGATTGATCCGGGTTCTACTCATTCGTTTGTTTCTTCGAGTAGACCCGTGTGTGATAGAACTGTGAGCCCTTTGGATACTCCGCTGTTGGTGAGTACTCCAATCGGCCAGTACATTTTGATTAGTCAAGTGTATAGAGGTTGTGAGATTTGCATTGATGGAGAACTTCTAGTGGTCGATTTGATGCCACTGAAGATGAGAGGATTAGATGTGATTTTGGGTATGGATATGATCGCGGCTCTGTCGATGCGATCTTACGATCAATCCTTAGAAACCGGTCAAATATAAAAAGTTCCAAGATTGCGGTATAGGTTGCAATTCTCGGGTCGTCTCACTTAACTGGAACCAAGTGAAAAAGGGTCTAAACTAGCCTAAATGTTAAAAATTGCAATTGAAGTTGATAAACGGGGGTTTGGTATTTTGGTCAAAACCGATAAAGTAATCAAAATCGAACAAAAAGTATAAAAGAATATTTTTGGGATTTTTTTTAAAATAATGCAATAAACAAAGAATCAGATAAAAATCAAATTGATAAAATCCTCTTGAAAATGAGGCTCAGGCTATCACAGTTCAAAAATGATTTTTAGGGATACTATCCACTAAGTTTCGAAAAATCAACCCTAAAGGACTCTTTAGGTCCAAAGATTTAATTAATGAACTCCATCATTTAAATCTTTGTTAAAAACCTTAGTGTGAGAATAGACAAGCAATTGCAACCGGTCTATTGAATAAAACACAACAATCTCAATTAAACACAACTAGGCAGATAAAGACCGTAAATGCAATATTCAATGACATATATGAAACTTCATATATTAAGCATCAAAAGTTCTACAAATTACTAGTCCAAATCTCAACATAGTTATTAGCACACGGTTAAACTATAACAATGCTAATCTAGAAATATCGATGCAATCCTCTAACTCAGAAGTTACACAAATATAACTAGAATTCAGATACTATGTGATTACTCCCCTTCGAAGCTTTTGTGAACTCAAGCCATTGCTACATCTTCAAGAGGAAAGTTGACTCACCACGCATGACTCGGTTGATCCCTCGGATCTTTGGAGATGTAACGATGCTCATTTTGGCGAAAGACGGCGGCGGTGGTGATGATGGTGAGCGATGATGAAAGCGTGGAGATGGAATCGAATGTCGTCTCCTTCTTACGCTTCCGAGTCTGCGTGTTCAAAGTTTTTCTCTATCTCACGTCTGCGTATGACCTAAAAGCGACAAGTTTTATTGATGGAGCCTTGGGCGGGTCGAACGATGAGACAAACTTTCCATAAAAGTCGATATCCGCTCAAATGCGTCGCGATGAATAAAATAAATAAAACAAATTCGTCGCGACGTGTGCAATCGCCTGCTCGTCGCGTCGTGTGCATCGCGACATGTGGAAAGACCTATGGCTGTTGACTTCCTGACGTTGACTCCTTTGTTCCTGCAATAAGATAATACCAACAATTTGCAGTACCAATTGTCCCAATAAAATTTGTAGAGAAATAAGTATCAAATCATGACAATTTACTGACAAATTAAGAATTGAAAGAACCCGGTATGAGGAACCAATTTAAGCACAAAAATCATCAATTAGGAGTCAACACATGCACAAGCAGCTATAAAAATGCAACCAATTCATAGTATAAACTTGGCTCAATAAGGATACGTTGGAGAAGTACAATGCCCGTTTGGATTATAAGCAGAAGACAGTGGAATTTGATTTGGGTGATGGCAGAAGAGTGGTGTTTACTGGGGACAGAAAAGTAGGTCCACCCAGAATTGTTTCAGCATTGACAGCAGAAAAGATGATGAGGAAAGGTTGTGAGGCATTCTTGGCCTATGTGATAGATTCCAGGACAGATAGAGGAAAGCTGGAGGATATTCCAGTAGTCAGGGAATTCTCGAACGTCTTTCTCGAGGAATTGCCAGGACTACCGCCAGCTAGGAAAATTGAGTTTCCCATTGAGCTTCTGTCTGGTACTGCGCGATTTCAATTCCGCCTTATCGGATGGCTCCGGCGGAATTGAAAGAGCTTAAGGAGCAGTTGGAGGAGTTGTTGGAGAAGGGATATATTCGACCGAGCTCTTTTCCTTGAGGAGCTCCAGTTCTCTTTGTGAAGAAGAAAGATGGATCGTTGAGGATGTGTGTAGACTATCGAAAGTTGAATCAAGTTACTGTGAAGAATCAATATCCGCTTCCTCGCATTGATGATCTGTTTGATCAATTACAAGGGGCGAAAGTCTTCTCGAATATAGATTTGAGGTCGGGTTATCATCAGTTGAGGATTAAGGAGTCGGATGTGCCCAAGTCTGCTTTCAGGACTCGGTATGGGCTTTTTGAGTTTTTGGTTATGCCTTTCGGATTGACGAATGCACCTGCAGCTTTTATGGATTTGATGAATCGAGTTTTTAAGCCATTCTTGGACCAATTTATCATTATCTTTATCGATGATATCTTGGTTTATTCCAAGAGTGATGAGCAGCATGAGGAGCATTTGAGTATCGCTTTGGAGACTTTGAGGAGGAACGAGTTGCATGTCAAATTTGATAAATGCGAATTTTGACTGAGGGAAGTTTCATTTCTTGGACATGTGATCTCAGAGCAAGGAGTTCATGTGGATCCAAAGAAGATAGAAGCTGTGGTGAATTGGGAAGCACCGAAGAGTGTAACAGAGGTGAGGAGTTTTCTAGGTTTAGCAGGTTACTATAGGAGATTTGTGGAGGAATTCTCTATGATAGCCGCTCCGATGACGAAGTTGTTGAGGAAAAATTAGAAGTTTATTTGGAGTGAGGAGTGTCAGAAGAGCTTTGAGGAGCTTAAGCGCAGATTGATGAGTGCCCCGATTCTGATTTTGCCATCGGGTCTTTGAGGATATCTTGTGTCTGATGATGCTTCGAGGAAGGGTCTTGGCTGTGTTTTGATGCAGGGAGATCGGGTAATTGCTTATGCTTCGAGGCAGTTGAAACCATATGAGTTGAATTATCCGATGCATGATTTGGAGTTGGCAGCTGTGATCTTTGCTTTGAAGATTTGGCGACATTATTTGTATGGCATTCAGACGAGGATCTTTACTGATCATAAGAGTCTGAAGTATTTGTTGAGCCAGAAGGAATTGAATTTGAGGCAGAGAAGGTGGATCGAGTTACTCAAGGATTATGATTTGTTGATTAAGTATCATCCGGGTAAGGCCAATGTAGTGGCGGATGCCTTGAGCAGGAAGTCTTCGATTGCGCATGTTCGGACGGTATATCTTCCTTTATTGGAAGAGATGGCCAAGCTTAAGATAAGCTTGAAGCAGGAGGAGTCAGATTACCTTCTAGCTAACTTCTGAGTGAGACCGATACTCAGGGAGAAAGTTAGAGTTCTGATTCAAGATCGAGTTGAGCAAGCTCGAGATGAAATTGAAGGTAAGATTTCTGAAGTAGAGGTGAGAGATGATGGGCTTATGACAGTGGGAAACAGATTGTGTATCCCAGATGTGCAGGAGGTTAAAGATGAGATTATGGATGAGGCACATAATGCGCCTTATGTCATGCATCCCGGTAGCACCAGGATGTATAGGGATTTGAGAGAGCATTTTTGGTGGAAAGGCATGAAGAGGGATATAGCAGAGTTTGTGAGCAAGTGTCTAGTGTGTCAGCAAGTCAAGGCTGAACACCAGGCACCTTCAGGCATGTTGAGGCCATTGTACATCCCGGAATGGAAGTGGCAAAGGGTGGCCATGGATTTTCTGATGGGTTTGCCTAGGACCAGTAGGAAGCACGATGCTATTTGGGTGATTGTGGATCGATTGACCAAGTCAGCTCACTTTTTGGCGATTAAGCAGACTGATTCTTTGCATGTGCTAGCAAAGAAGTATATCGATGAGATAGTGAGATTGCATGAGATTCTGAATTCTATAGTGTCGGATAGGGATCCTAGGTTTATTTCGAGATTTTGGGGTAGTTTGCAGGAAGCTTTAGGGACGAAGCTAAATTTTAGTACGACGTTTCACCGTCAGACGGATGGTCAATCTGAGAGGACCATTCGGACTCTTGAGGGGATGCTTCGGGCTTGTGTGATGGATTTCAGAGGAGTTTGGGATGAGCATTTGCCGTTGGTTGAATTTGCTTATAACAATTCGTACCATTCGAGTATCCAGATGGCTCCATACGAGGCATTGTATGGCAGGAGGTGTAGAACTCCAATTTGTTAGGATGAAGAAGGAGAGAGGCAATTGGAAGGACCAGAATTGATTCAGACGACGGTTAATAAAATCAATCTGGTTAAGCAGCGACTTAAGACAGCACAAGATAGAATGAAGAGTTATGTTGATGCTCACCGAAAGGAAATGGAGTATGAAGTCGGTGAAAAAGCAATCCTTAAGACGTCTCCTTGGAAAGGAGTAATGAGGTTTGGCAAGAAGGGTAAGTTGAGTCCGAGGTATATGGGTCCTTATGAGATCCTTGAGAGGATTGGACCACTCGCCTACAGGTTGGCGTTACCTCCGGAATTGTCTCAGATCCACGACGTCTTTCATGTGTCTATGTTGAGGAGATATAGATCGGATCCTTCTCACATCATTCAGACTAGTGAGGTTCAGCTGAGGGATGATCTGAGTTATGAGGAGCAACCGGTGGAGATTTTGGATACCAAGGACAAGGTCCTCAGGAACAAGACAATTCAGTTAGTCAAAGTCCTGTGGAGGAATCATTCGGTAGAGGAGGCTACATGGGAGCCATTGGAAGCTATGCGGAAAAAGTATCCGCATCTCTTTGATGATTCAGGTAAATTTCGAGGACGAAATTTCTTTTAAGAGGGGGAGAAATGTTAGGCCCCGAATTTTTTCTTTAATGATATCATTAAGCCTAAATTGTGTTAAGTATGTGATTATGCTTTGGTTTAATTTAAATTGGGAGTATTAGTGGATAATTGAGGTGTATTTGCGTTTAATGTGGTTGAAATGAGAATTATAAGATAAAAGTTTGTGAGGGTATTTTGGGAAGTTACTTACTTTGGATAGGTTAAGGCTTAGTAGGAGGGGTATTGCGGTCATTGTGCTTTCCTTTAGGTTTAAAAATTAGGCTTAGAAAGAAAAGAGAAGAGAAAAGAAGGAAAAAGAGAAGAAAGGAGAAGAAGAAGCCGTCAGTGGAGAGGAAGAGAAGAGAAAAGAGATTTTCGACATTTGACATTTTTTTCGACCGATCTAAGACGTTTCCGAGTAAGATTGGCTTTGTTTGAACTTGGTTTGGTTAGATTTAAACTGAGAAGATAGTAGGAATGAAGAGAATCGGTGGTTTTAGGGTTTTAAGGCAAAAATGGTGAGATTTCTTGGGTTGATGTGTTTATGACTGATTTTGAGTTATTAATGGGTTAGAAATGTAGTATAAGTCTTGATCTAAGGTTCAGATGTGTTGCATTTGAGTTTGGGAAAAGATTGAAGTTGGTAAATCTTTGGAAATCGAGTTTGAGTCGTTCTTGAGACCCTTGCGTCATGACGTCTTGTATGAACTCTGCCATGGCGTCTGAAAAGGAAGCAACGTCGCGACGAATTAATGTTTATTCACCGCGATGTGTGAAGAGGTATTCACCGCGACGTGCGAAGAAGTGTTCGCTTGTGGAAGAGTTTCGCCATGGCGAACCCATTGTCGACAAAGGTGAAAATTGTGATATTTTTGGGCATATCTTTTAGTGTAGATGTTCAATTGAGGTGATTTTGGATTCGTTATGACCTAGAAATAAAGGGCTACGAGTTGTAGGAAGAAGGGAAGTTTAGAATTTGTACGAAGGGTTCGAGAATTTAGATGGAAGTCGGATAGAGACTTTTAGTGCTTTACTTTTGATTGCTTATAGGGAGCCAAGCCGATTTGACCCATTCGCAAGAGGAAAGACACCAGTGAGTCGGATACTCGAGCGATATTTGGTGGGTAATATGTTTATGGTTATTGTGTGTATGGGCAAATTGCCTTGTGTATGCTTGCTTGCTTGCATATGTATGATACTGCTTGTGTGGAATTACATGAGAAATATGGAACATGCATTGTGATTATGATTATGCATGGCCTTGATAGGCCTTATGGCATTTTATGAGATTGAAAAGAATGAAATGATGAAAGCTTTGAAAAATGCTTCGAACATGGAACGAATAGTTATGTGTATTGTTTGGGTGAGAGAGTTACGGATGGAGTCACGTGCACGTTGACATAAAGCCTTCTCTAGGCTGCCCGCTTGAGGCCACGAGATCCTTGAGAAATCGGACTCGGATAGTTCTGGTTTAACCCGGTTTATCCGGATCGTTTACGGAACTCTCGAACCATTTGTGTGCATTCATGATTGTTTTGATAGAAATGATGCATAATAATTGTTATGTTGAGAAGCAGAAATTTTGCATGACATATGTTTATGTGAGTGTGAATCATTGGATGAATCTTGACTCGTTATATGCTTGTTACATGAATATACATATATGTTTGATTGTGTGGCTCGTTGCCAATGGCTATAAACGTATATGCCACTGAGCTTCACAGCTTACCCCATTACTCTCCCCTCTTCAGGTGCAGATCGAGACGATTGTCGACATTGCAAGGCATCGGAAACTTCGAGCTAGTTAGGAGCCTTGTATTAAGTTAGTAATTTTGATAGCCTGCCAGCATTTCATCCTGGAGCATACTTATGTATTTTGGATTTAACTTTCATTCTGTGTTATGCCACTTTTGAGAATACTTGCTGAATTTCCATTAAGTTGTAATGGCATGAAGCCGCTTAGTTTATGGGGTGTTTAATTTCACAAATGGAATGCATGTGTAGAATGTATGTATGAATATATGTGTTTGAATTGAATTATGTATTTGTATGGATGTTGGGATCGGGTCCGACGTTTTGGGGCACCCATCGCTGGCGTGACCCGAGAGGTCACCTCGGGAATAGGGATCCGGGGGGGCCCGGGCCCAACAATTTCTAAGCTGTGCCTTAAGAAGAAGTGAATACGATAAAGTTCATGAATGCAAAACTGCGAAGGAGATGTGGGAAACCTTATCCATCACACATGAAGGCACAAACCAAGTAAAGAAGTCCAAGATCAACATTCTTGTACATCAGTATGAGCTATTTAAAATAAAAGAAGATGAGTCCATTGATAAGATGTTTGGATGTTTTCAAACTATCATTAATGGATTGAAAGATCTTGTGAGAATCTACGACAATTAAGACCATGTCAGGAAGATTCTTAGGAGTCTGCCCAAAAGATGGAGACCTAAAGTCACTGAAGTACAAGAAGCCAAGGACTTGAGCAAATCAAAGCTTGACTAGCTACTTGGATTTTAGCCATGCAAGAGGAGTTGAACCAATTTACTAGGAATAATATTTGGCTTTTAGTTTCCAAACCCCTTAAAAATTCTATTATAGGAACTATATGGGTTTTTAAGAATAAACTAGATGAGTTAGGTAGAGTGAGTCGAAAGAAAGCTAGATTAGTAGCTCAAGGCTATAATCAACAAGAAGGAATAGACTATAATGAAACTTATGCTCCTGTAGCTAGATTAGAAGCTGTTAGGATTTTGCTTGCATATGCTATCTGTCATGATGTAAAACTATTTCAAATGGATGTGAAAAGTACCTTTTTGAATGGTTTTATAGATGAAGAGGTTTATGTAAAGCAACCTCCTGGTTTTGAAGATTCTAAGAAACCAGATTATGTCTATAGACTTCATAAAGCTTTGTATGGCTTGAAACAAGCTCCTCGAGCTTGGTATGATCGTCTAAGTTCGTTTTTAATTGAGAATGGTTTTGTTAGAGGACATGTAGATAAGACTCTATTTAGAAAATGCATTAAGAATGATTTCATCATAGTACAAATATATGATGATGATATTATCTTTGGTGCAACGTCTGAAAAACTATGTTCTAGTTTTGAGAATTTGATGAAGAGTGAATTTGAGATGAGCATGATAGGTGAATTAAAATTCTTTCTTGGGTTACAAATTAAACAAACCGAAGAAATTTTTTTTATTCATCAACAAAAATATATTAAATAATTGTTGGTTAAATATGGAATGGAGAAAGTGAAACCCATGTCTACTCCTATGCATCCTTGAACCCTTTATACAGGATGAAAGCAGTAAGAAGGTTGATCAAATCTGTTTAGAGGTATTATTGGTTCTTTGCTTTATCTTACAATGACGGACACGATATTTTGTTTGGTGTTTGTTTGTGTACTAGATTTCAAGCAGATCCTAGAGAATCTCATTATATTTTTGTTAAAAGAATTTTGAGATATCTTTCAGGTTCTATTGATCTTTTCTTAATGTATGAGAAAGGTAAAGATTTTAGGTTAATTAGCTACTGTGATGTTGATTACGTTGGAGATAGGATTGATAGGAAAAGTACAAGTGGAGGCTGTCACTTTCTTAGCAACAACTTAGTTTCTTGGTGAAGTAAGAGGCAAAGTGTTAGAGTAGTGCCCCAAAGGCAAACCCCTTTAGCGCTTTTTGTTCATAGTCATGTACAGACTTTATGAAGAAATAAAGAAAGGCATGTTTCATTTATTTGATGTTCTTTATGAATTGATATTGATCTTTAATCAAATTAATGAAGTCCATGATATATGACATAGCATGAAGGAAATTATGATGTGATCATAATCCTGAGATTCCTATCATGTGCAATTATGTCAGTATCTAAATTCTCCCTAGTTATAGGATTAATGAGACTGGACATCATTAATCCGGACAGACTAACATATGTTATACTCCTTGATTGGATCAGCGGTGGATCTCGAAGCGTAAATATGGGATATTTAGAGTTGACATGTGGATGCTTACTAAGGGTAGTAAGTACATTGGATGACCTGCCATAAGATCATCACATGGATGTCCTATTTTAATGTCAGTGATAATCTCATCATAACAATGGTGCAAGTATCCTTAGACTTGAGGTACTCAGCGATATCTTGAATCTTGATTACGTGCTTTGACTCCATTCCTTGTTGCCTTTCGGAGGTTACTCATAGGGTGGTGCTTGGAGTGCGACTTGAGGTATTGAAGGTAATTGAGTAGCCAATAAAGTTCATCATACGTGATATGAAGAGATACCTGACCTCTTGTCGGGATCATTACTTTAAGTCTCTAGCGAGCATGAATATGTCATGAAGAGTGTCTTCGTGGACATATAAAGTAATGAGTCTAAGGCGAGGCGATTTCACTTAGGCTAGACTTAGTCTAGTAAGAGTTGACACTGACCATACTCGTAACCAAGTGGGGTATAGGATGATGAAAGGACGAATTGCACGATAATTGTCTATGGAAGGGTTCGTGATCGGTTCGTGATGAATTCATCAAACCGATTACTTTCCGGTCAATTGGGGTCATGATGTGTTGCTAGGCGCGCTCATGACTTGCTTTCAGTTAAGTGTTAATCTAAATGGCCAACATAAGGGAACCTAAAGGGTCCTACGCATAAGAGTGTTTGGAGAATCCGTAAAATAGTTTTGGACAGAGTTCCAATAAATGGAAGCAATCGGATTAAATGGATCCGATGAGATCGAGATATGTCTCGATGAGATCGCGACATCGATATTCTTGAAAAAGGTTTCGGTGGTTTTCCCATACCGAGACCGGTAGGCGGTAGGGCCGAGCCAGTGTGTTGGACCACTTCAACATTTATTTATATATATATTATTAATTAATTAAGTAATTAATATATATATATATATATATATATATATATATATATATATATATTTTACGTGTACCATGAAGGAGGAGTCTTATCTTTTAACTTTATATATATATATATATATATATATATATACAAAGGTAATGTGGAAGACCCTCCACCTTAAACTTTAATGTCTTTAATAAGTTAAAGACAAGTGGTATAAAAGAAAGAGGAAGAGGAGTTCGTGTCTTTTGAAGGAAAAATGGAAGGAAGAAAGGTTTTGTGAAAACCTTGGAGATATGATCTCTCACCCACGATCTCCTTCATCTTCAAGCTTCTTCATTTCCTCTTTCCATTAATCCAAGCTCTCCAAGAACAGAGGTAGGGTCTAGCAGCCTTTACTTTGTTCTAGCTATTCCAGGTCAAAGAGTTTGTCCGGTTAGGTTTCGATCTCTGCGTGGATACCTTTAGAGATAGTCTCTATTGGCTATTCAGGTTTGAATCTTCATACCGACACATAGATCCTGGCCTTCGGGAAGGTCCCGGTGACAAAAATTTTTGTTTTCCGCACCTGGTACATGTGATGTACCTCCCGGGATTTTCCTACAGTGGTATCAGAGCGTCTGGTGTCGTGTATGAAGCTTTAACTGAAGCTAGATCATAAACCTTAATTGCTTGTGATGTTGTAGCATGCATTCTGTTCAGATTTCGAATTGCTATAGGGATAGGGTTTTCGAAATTTTTCTGCTCAGGATTGTTCATAACATGTTATAGAATATGTCTATGAATTTTCAGAATTTATCGATTTGATTTGATATAGTTTTGCTAATTAATTCCCTAAGGTTCCAGATGCTGTTTTGTGAAACACTCTGTGGACAGGCAGTAGTATAAAATCGAGAATAAATTCTAGAAAAATCTTTTTCTGGATTTTCCTTCACCTACATGTCTCTAAGATGTTGGTGAATGTCTGTGAGCATGGAAATTGGATTTCAAGGTGATTGGATATTTATTCACGAATTTATTCTATACTGTTGGGAATTGCTGTGCTGATGAACACAGATTTTGAATCGGTTTTGTTATTTTGGTTGACTGAGTTTTTGATGGCCTAAAATCCTGAAACAATTCAGGTAGAATTTTCAGAACATGTAATAACCTATGTAATGTTCTTAGAATTTATTGAAATTTTTTCATTGATCATTTCGAGCAATGTACAGAACTGGATAGTTTTGGTGAAAATTGTTGGGACTGTTTTGCTTAGCTTGATTGAGTGTGCTTTTTCAGTTCCAATGCCTTGCACCATTTTTAATGTGATTAAAAATGTGTTATCTTGATGTGGTATGATCTCCAAAGTGCATTGCTTGAATTTGCTTTTCCAAGAATTTTTGAATGCCGAATTGGTCACATTTGTGTCTCGTTAGTATATTTCATTTTCTTGCTTGTTTTGGCCGTCACAATTTTTGTGACAAGTGCCGGAGTAGTTTTGAGAGTGTATACACTAGCTTGAGATGCTTAGGGTGATAATTTGGGTGTTCCTAAATTATTTGGAAATCTTAGAGTTATGACTCATTTCAAGCTTTTCATATAGTTTGACTATTTAAGGCATTCATGAATCAACGAAGTGTTCATTGAGGCATCTATTTACAGATATTACCCTAGGTATGATGGTATTGTGAATTGGAATTGCATGGATTGAGGAATTAGCCGATTAGAGATTTTAGCAAATTTCCCTGGATAAGCCGACTTGTGTATGGAATAAGTCGACTTGTTCAAGGTCTTAGTATAAGTCGACTTGTAGCACATTACAAGGCGACTTGTACATGGGCAGGTGCCATAAGGCGACTTGTGTGTGGGCAGAAGCATAAGGTGACTTGCATTCGATGAAAGTCGACTTGTGACATGCTCAGGTTGGATGATGGATGATTATAAGGATTGATTCAATTTGATTGATGAAACCTAAATCATGCCATATAGTCTAGTGACTATGATCCTTGACTTGGAGTCTAGAGTTTCTAAATCCTCCTCGGTATATGAAAACTAACGCCTTCCATTAATATGGTAAGAACCGAGTTTTTATAGGGATGGGTTGTTGGGTAAACCAAGCTCACTCTATCTGGATATGTTGAACCATGAAAATAAGATTTACGATTAATGGGTCGGTTTTCTGAAGCGTTGATTTGTTGAGCAAACTCGAGGTCAGCGTGGAGAGGCGAAGTTGGGTAGTGTACATTAGATGTACAGCGCATCAAGTGTTGATAACCCAATGTAGTGCATACATCAACAAGTTGATAGCTGGCGATAGTTGTGTCTAAGATGTAATTGGTATATCTGTTACCTCCAGAGACATAAGGTGGCTTGTTGGGTAAACCCAAGATCATTCTCGATATCGGTTATCGATGATGCAATTGGTATGTTCGATACCTACCGATTGACCTAAGTTGTGGCTTGTTGGGTAAACCCGAGGTCATTCTTAGCAATATCGGATATCAACCCACTAGGACATTATGTCACTTTGTTTCTTTGGATTAAGTAATGAGGGTTATGGATTCTATGAAACTAGTGGGAGCTTTGCATATCATTCAAGTCCTTATGATTATGCAGCTATTCCTATTCTAACATTTTCCTCTCTATCCGTGTAGGTTATTTGAAAATGTCGTCAAGTGTGAATCTTCGCCGCTTATGGATTCCAACAAGTTAAGCGGACGAATTTTCTTGGTTGGTTAAGGAATCGAGAATAGTTCTCGGATCTGAAGGTGCAGGATATATCCTAGATTTTCCGCTTCCGGATACTGTTGTCGATGCTTGATGATGATCGAGAAGGCATATAGTAAGCATCTAAGGGCGATGACATGGCTACTTGCATCATACTTGCCTCGATGTCACGAGGCTGCGAAGCGACGCGAGTCCATGGATGCTCACACTATAGTTTTTCATCTTAGGGAGGCTGTTTTGACGAGCAAGCCGGTCCGAAAGGTTCGAGACCTCAAGGCTTCTCTTCACCACAAAGATGGCTCGGGGACATCTGGCATGCGATGCATACGAAGATGAATGGCTATATTGAGAGATTGGCCGTCTTAGGTTTTGCAATGGATCATGAGTTAAGTATAGACTTAATTACGGTTGGATTATCAGCGATTATGCACATTTCGTGTTAAACTATCGGATGAACCAAATATCCACTACAATACTGAGTGATCAATCTGCTTTCAAGCAGTGACGAACTATCAAGAGTGATAGTAAGTAAGTCTTGGTAGTAGCTTCTTCTTCTTGAGTTCCAAGAAAAAGAACCCAAAGAAGAAGAAGGCAAAGAAACCAAAGGAAGCGCCATCAAGAAGAAGACCAAAGAAGCTGCCCGAAAGGAACTTGTTTCCATTGCGGTAAAGATGGCCATTGGAGGCGCAATTGCAAAGTCTATCTCGAGTGTTGAAGCGAAGAAGGCATTAGATGCCTCGACTACTTGAGTTTGTATGTCATTGAAGTTAATCACATCTGATCACAACATTTGGGTATTTGATCTGGTTGTGGCTCACATATGTAATGATATCACGGGGCCTCGAGGACGATGGCAACTCATGAAGGAGAAGTAGACCTACGTGTTGGAAATGGAGCAAGAGTTCTTTGCATTAGTAGTAGGAACCTATGTTTTGTATCTCCCTCTTGGGCTTGTCTTTGGAATTGGATGATTGTTATTTTGTACCCGTTTTGACAAAGAATATATTGTCTATTTCTTATGCGAATAGATTTGGATTCCATATGAATTTTAATAGCAATGGTTGTTCTATCAATTCTAATGGAATGCTTTATGGAAGCTGGTACATTGTGCAATGGTATTTACATATTAGATATGTCTAATCAATTTTAAATGTCAATGACACCAAGCGGTATAAAGAGATAATCTAAAGTCAACTTACTTATGGCATTGTGACTTGGCCATATAAATGAGACACGCATCACTAAACTCCATAAGAGTGGCGGTTTAGGGTCATTTGATTATGAATCATATGACACATGCGAATCTTGTTTATTAGGCAAGATGACTAAGTTACCCTTCAAGGAAAGGGTGAGCGGCGATTGGAATATTAGACCTAATACATTCGGATGTATGCGGTCGATGTCCATCCATGCGAAGTGGTTGTCGTTACTTCATTACCTTTATCGATGATTATTCTCGATATGGGTACTTGTATCTGATGAGATACAAATCTGAAGCGTTTGAAAAGTTCAAACAATTCAGAAATGAAGTAGAAAACCAGCTTGGTAAAAGTATCAAGGCATTACGATCCGATCGTGGTGGAGAATACTTAGACCAACAGTTTCAGGATTATCTCAGAGATAATGGGATTTTATCTCAATGGACTCCACCTTGCAAGCCGTAGCATAATGGTGTGGCTGAAAGGAGAAATCGAACCTTGTTAGACATGGTGAGATTGATGATAGGTTTTGCACAGTTTTTGGAGTATGTGTTTGAGACAATTGTTTACTTGCTAAACAGAGTTCCCTCTTAGACAGATGATGTTACTCCATATGAGATGTGGACTAACAGAAAATGCTATCTTTCTCATCTAAAAGTTTGGGGTTGTCCTGCTTACGTGAAGCGGACACAGTCAGATACACTTGATGTAAAAGCTGACAAATGTTTGTTCGTAGGATATACCTTGCTGAGGAACAAAAGTTATTTGTTTCAAAGCATGCTGTTTTCTTAGAGAAAGAGTTTCTTCTACAAGAGGACAGTGGGAGCAAAGTCGAACTTGAAGAAGTTCAAGATGCTCAACAGAACCGAGATCAATTGCTGAACACAGGCTGTCACTCATTCAGATGAAATGTGATTCAACCTTACGTGACACCACGAAGTTCGTAGGTCAAGTAGGATCGCACTATTCGAGAGATATGGATTTCGTAAGTGAGCAGAATGACGTATTGCTCATAGAAGATGATGAGCTGCTACCTATGAAGAGGTTACGAAAGTTGAGTCGAAAAATGGCTTTGTGCCATGAAAGCGAAATGGATTCCATGTACATAAACCAAGTATGGACTTTGGTTGATGCACTGAAGGATAAAACCTATAGGGTGCAAATGGGTTTTCAAGAAGAAAACCGACATGGATGGTAATGTGATTAGCTACAAAGCAAGGCTTGTGGCGAAGGATTTCATCGAAGACAAGGAGTTGACTATGGCGAGACCTTGACCCGTAGCAATGCTTAAATCCATTCGGATACTCCTAGCCATTGCCGCTCATTATGATTATGAGATATGGAAAATGGATGTGAATACAGCTTTCCTTAACGGAAATTTGGCCGAGGATGTGTACATGACACAACCAGAGGGCTTCACTTCCAGTGATGGCGAAAAGGTATGCAAGCTTCAGAAATCCATCTATAGATTGAAGCAAGCATCCAGGAGTTGGAACATCCGTTTTGATGAGTCAATTAAAGAGTTTGGTTTCTCACAAAATTTGGATGAACACTGTGTGTACAAGAAGGTTAATGGGAATACAATCGTTTTCCTTGTGTTGTATGTAGATGACATACTGTTACTCGGAAACGATGTCTCATTGATGCAATCAGTTAAAATTTGGTTGTCTAAGCAATTTGCGATGAAAGACCTTGGTGAAGCAACTTATATCCTTGGGATAAAGATCTATAGAGATAGATCAAAGAGGTTGCTTGGTCTTTCACAATCATCGTACATAGACAAGATGCTAAAGAGATTTAGCATGGAGCAATCAAGAGAGGTTTCTTCCCATTACTCATGGGATAACACTCTCGAAATCTATGTCTAAGACACAAGATGAGAGGATTCGCATGGATCGAGATCCGTATGCATCTGCGATAGGATCGATCATGTATGCTATGTTATGTCACGAGGCCCGATGTATCGTATGCTCACGAGTGTCACGGCGGATACCAATTGGATCTGGTGAGGTCCTTTGGGTGGTGTCGAGAATATCCTCAAGTACTTGCGAAGGACTAAGGATGTTTTCTTGATATATGGAGATGGAAATCTCAAGTGGCGAGCATCTGGATGCGGTTTCCAATCGACAAGGATGACTCGGATCGGTCAGTTATCTTTTCACGCTAAGCGGTGGGCGGTCGGTTGGAAGAGTTCCAAACAAGAGGCGGCTGGCGATTGACGGCATCGAAGCGAGTACATTGTTACATCAGAAGCGACAAAGGAAGCTGTTTGGATCAAGAAGTTCATTTCTGAACTTGGTGTGGTTCCTAGTTGTGATGGACCCATACAGTTGTATTGTGACAACAATGGGGCTATTGCTCAGGAAAAAGAATCGAGGTCTCACCAACGATCTAAACACATACTCTGTAGATATCATCTGATTCGAGAGATCATTGTCAGAGGTGATGTCGAGATCGAGAGAATTCCCACAGAGCAGAACATTGCTGATCCGTTAACGAAGCCATTGTCACAGAAGAATTTTGATTATCATGTACTCGCTTATGGTATTAGATACCAAGGCGATTGGCTTTAGGTCAAGTGCGAGATTGTTAGAGTAGTGCCCTAAAGGCAATCCCCTTTAGCGCTTTTTGTTCATAGTCATGTATAGACTTTATGAAGAAATAAAGAAAGGCATGTTTCATTTATTTGATGTTCTTTATGAATTGATATTGATCTTTAATCAAATTAATGAAGTCCATGATATATGACATAGCATGAAGGAAATTATGATGTGATCATAATCACGAGATTCCTATCATGTGCAATTATGTCGATATCTAAATTCTCCTAGTCATAGGATTAATGAGGCTGGACATCATTAATCCGGACGGACTAACATATGTTATACTCCTTGATTGGATCAGCGGTGGATCTCGAAGCGTAAATATGGGATATTTAGAGTTGACATGTGGATGCTTACTAAGGGTAGTAAGTACATTGGATGACTGCCATGAGATCATCACATGGATGTCTATTTTAATGTCGTTGATAATCTCATCATAACAATGGTGCAAGTATCCTTAGACTTGAGGTACTCAGCGATATCTTGAATCTTGATTACGTGCTTTGACTCCATTCCTTGTTGCCTTTGAGAGGTTACTCATAGGGTGGTGCTTGGGTGCGACTTGAGGTATTGAAGGTAATTGAGTAGCCAATAAAGTTCATCATACGTGATATGAAGAGATACCTGACCTCTTGTCGGGATCATTACTTTAAGTCTCGGCGGAGCATGAATATGTCATGAAGAGTGTCTTCATGGACATATAAAGTAATGAGTCTAAGGCAGGCGATTTCACTTAGGCTAGACTTAGTCTAGTAAGAGTTGACACTGACCATACTCATAACCAAGTGGGCTATAGGATGATGAAAGGACGAATTGCACAAGAATTGTCTACATGGAAGGGTTCGTGATACGGTTCGTGATGAATTCATCAAACCGATTACTTTCGGTCAATTAGGGGTCATGATGTGTTGCTAGGCGCGCTCATGACTTGCTCAGATTAAATGTTAATCTCGTGGCCAACATAGCAGGGAACCTAAAGTGTCACGCATAAGAGTGTTTGGAGAATCCAGTAAAATAGTTTTGGACGAGTTCCAATAAATGGAAACAATCGGATTAAATGGATCGATGAGATCGAGATATGTCTCGATGAGATCATGACATCGATATTCTTTGAAAAAGGTTTAGGTGGTTTTCCCATACGGGACCGGTAGGCAGTAGGACCGACCCAGTGTGTTGGACCACTTGACATTTATTTATATATATATTATTAATTAATTAAGTAATATATATATATATATATATATATATATATATATATATATATATATATATATATATATTATCGTGTACCATGCGGGAGAGTCTTATCTTTTAACTTTATATATATATATATACAAAGGTAGCGTGGAAGACCCTCCACCTTAAGCTTTAATGTCTTTAATAAGTTAAAGACAAGTGGTATAAAAGAAAGAGGAAGAGGAGTTAGTGTCTTTTGAAGGAAAAATGGAAGGAAGAAAGGTTTTGTGAAAACCTTGGAGATATGATCTCTACCCACGATCTCCTTCATCTTGAGCTTCTTCATTTCCTCTTTCCATTAATCCAAGCTCTCCAAGAACAAAGGTAGGGTCTAGCAGCCTTTACTTTGTTCTAGCTATTCTCGGTCAAAGAGTTTGTCGGTTAGGTTTCGATCTCTGCGTGGATACCTTTAGAGATAGTCTTTATTGGCTATTCAGGTTTGAATCTTCATACCGACACATAGATCCTGGCCTTCGGGAAGGTCCCGGTGACAAAAATTTTTATTTTCCGCACCTGGTACATGTGATGTACCTCCCGGGATTTTCCTACACAAAGCTTAATTGCTCTATCTATTGCAGAAGCTGAATATATGTCAGCTACAAGATGTTATTCACAAATGTTGTGGACTAAGTATCAGTTAGAAGATTATTCAATACAAGAAGATCAGATCCTAATTTATTGTGACAACACCAGTGCTATCAACTTATCGAAGAATCCAATACAACACTCAAGGGTAAAGCATATCGAAGTTAGACATCATTTCCTACGAGGCTATGTACAAAAGGGAATCGTGAGTCTACAATTTGTTTAGACAAATCATCAGTGGACAGATGTCTTCACGAAGCCTTTGAATGAAGAAAGATTCAGAGAAATCAGACGAAACTTGAATATGGTTGTGTTAAGTGACCAATCGTCTGACACGTCATGACCTAGATGATTTTCTTAGTAAGGAAGGTAAAAAGTCGTGAGGTTTCAAGGGAACCATAACGGTAGGTCACAATAGGTAACTTTTTAAAAAATGGAGGGAAATCCTCTGAAAGGTTTAATATATCACCTACTCTAGAATATTTTTGAAATACACTGAAATCAACTTTTTGCAAGTTCTCTCAACAAAATGTTTCATTACTATGTTCTTAATATCAAGTTTTTTTTAGTTTACACTCTTATCCTCTCATATTAACCTCTTTACTTTGAGAAAAATATTTTTTTGTTTAGTTGTTATTGTCTATAGATTTCAAATGGAGCCATAAATGGTTTATGGAAGGCACGTTGATTTTGAGTCATTAAAGAAGAACCAGATGAATATCGAACTAGAAATTGATGTTGCTGGATGGAAGAATTTCTTTCAGGTTCATGAACAGTATACCTGAATGAAGTATATGAGTTCTGGAAGAATGCGAAAGTAGTAGACAATACCTTAGTTTCAATGGTGGATAGACTGTCGGTTATTGTGACATTGGAACTAATCGAGAAGGTTAGTGAATGTCCATGTATTGGAGCTGAAGTGGCTCATACCACAAAATGGACGACTAAGAGTAGTATAGAGAAAGCATAAATCAATCGACAACTCTATGGGAGCAGTGAGCCAAAGGACAAGAAGGCGTCAACTCTTGTTCCTAAAACTAGGGTTCTACATGTACTACTCTTTCATTGTGTTCTACCAAGAACAGGTTCAAAGAACATGTTGAGGACTATAGATGATCAATGTTTGTTTCGTCTACTCAACCATCAGCCTATAAATCTTCCACACTTGATTTTAAAGCATATGATGAAGATGAAGAGAGACTCAAATGCCTTACCCTATGACATCCTGTTGACAAGAATCTTCAGAGATTCTGGAATCCTTCTTGATGGAGGAAATAGAATGAAGATGAATATAAAAAGCATCATCAATGCTTCAATTGACATAAGAATGAGTTTAAAGTCTCAAGAAAAGGAAGATACAGATTCCATGGAAAAAGCAAGGACTGAGGGGGAGCGTATTGTAAGATGTAGTTTGTCTGAAAAGGTTACTTCCGTAAGAAAAATGAAGCCTCAATCTTTAGAAAGAGTACCTGTAGAAGAAAAGAAGAGTAAATCTTCTGAGGTATCAGTGAAAGCTAAGACGGTTTCTCATAGAGAAGAAAGCCAAGAGAAGGAATCTACCAAACAAGTGTCTATGAAAAGAAAGGGGGAGACACTTTATCCTGAAAATTTCAAAAAATCAAAAAGGTCACCCAGACTATTGACTTTGCCTTAAAGAAAGCAGAAGAGTGGAAAAGGTTTAACTCCTATTGAAGACTCTGAAAAATCTGAGAAAGCACCACAGGCAACCAGATCCTTAGTCTCAATTTTGTAAGAACAACCAATAGAATTGGCTAAAGAAACTGAAATTAAGAGGAAGTTGGTGTTTGAGAAGAAGAAATCCCAATAACAACCCTCTTCTAGACTGGTAGAAGAAAGTAAGAAGCAGAAGACCAGTTACAAAAAGACTTTTTCACCTGATGTTCAACAAGAGAAAAAGCAAGTTGAACATAAAACAACACAGCATAATCCTTATGAACCTATCCGAAAAGAGGATTTAAAAATGAAGGTAATTAAAGAAGTAATGCCTATGAGAAGCAGAAGCTCAATTATTATAAGAGAACCTATGAGAAGGTTGGTCAAGGTACAAATTAAACCAATTCTGATCGATAATTGTTCACTACATCTTTTAAATCATGGAGAAAGAAGACTATATGGTATTCTGAAAGATTAAAAGTCAGTACCATATCCTATGAAGATGTCTAAGGAGCGATATACTATTTATCCAGTGACAAATAGAACATTGATCAAGATTGTACTAGACATCTAACCAAGAGTTGCACACATTGTATGCAATGTAGATAAAGGGAAACGGAAGATGTACCCTGAAGCCAGTGCAGGTGATCCCACAGAAGAGCAAAGACAAGCAGCTATAAGAAACATAGATGAGGCATGTAATGAAGTTCAATCAAGAGGAATCTATGTTTCTCATCACATTTCAAAAGCATCAGGAAGTCATTGTGGATGCTTCTCCACAGATGCAACCTTTTAGGTAGTTGGAAGAGTGACAAAAGGACAGTTCATAAAGATCATGGTTGAAGGTATAAGTTTCAACTTAGAAACCTTTGTGCATCTCATCATGCACTTTAGACCTTTAGGTTTCATATCTTCAATTAAAGATGTCCTACACCTTCTTAGAAAACCAATCCCAAAACTACCTAGACCTGATGACCTGGATCTCCCTGAAGGAAAATTATCTTTCAAACCTCCTGTTATTACAATCATTGAGTTAGATGTTTTACCATCAGAAACACCAGTTGCTACAAAATTTTCTCTAATAAGAACATCCCAACAAGTTTCTACTCTTGTTTTGGAAGAAGTTAGTCACACACTGTAGGAAAATCCCGGGAGGAACATCAAATGTTTCAGCAGCGGAAAACAAAAATTTTGTTCCCGGGACCTTCCCGAAAACCTAGGATCCCGGTGTCAGTATGAAAACTCAAACCTGAATGGCCAATAGAGACTAACTCTAAAGGTATCCACGCAGAGATCAGAAAACCTAACGGATCAAACACCTTTGACCGGAATAGCTAGAAACAGAATAAAACTGCTAGAGCCTACCTACTGTCCTTGGAGAGCTTGAATCAACGTTGGAAAGCTTAGAAGAAGAGAAGATCCGATGATGCTTGAGGAAGAAGACTTGAAAATCACCTTTCCAAAGCAAAGCTTAACAATTAAGCTTTCAACTTCTTACCTTTGCAAAAACCTCGAAACCATCTCTTCTCATTACCCTTTTATATGTCTTTTACACTTTAAAGACTCATAAAAGGCTTATGGTGGAGGCTTGTCACGTTAGCCATTTATATATATATATATATATAAAGCTTAAAAGATGATCTTCTCCTTTATGCTTCCACATTATCACACATATATATATATATTAATTAATTAATTATTTAATTAATTAATCATATATATATATATATAATTATAGCGGTCGATCACACTGGGAATTGGTCCTACCGGCCTCTAGGGTCCCGTTATGGGATAAACCCGAAATCTTTTTCAGCAATATCGATGTCGCGATCTCATCGGAACATATCTCGTTCTCATCGGGATCCATTTAATCGATTGCTCTCCATATATTGGAACTCGGTCAAAACTATTTCTGAATTCTACGAAACACTCTTATCGTGTGACCCTTTAGGTTCCGGTTATGTTGACCACTTAGAATAACACTTAATCTGAAAGCAAGTCATGGCGGCGTCTAGCAACACATCATGACCCCAATTGACCAGAAAGTAATCGGTTTGATGAATTCATCACGAACCCTTCCATGACAATTCTTGTGCAATTAGTCCTTTCATCATCCTATACCCCACTTGGTTATGAGTATGGCTAATATGTCAACTCTTACTAGACTAAGTCTAGCCAAGTGAAATCGGTTCTGTCTAAGGACTCATTACTTTATATGTCCATGAAGACACTCTTCATGACATAGTCATTCTCGGCAGAGACTTAAAGTAATGATCTGACGAGAAGGCGATGTATCTCTTACATTCTCACGAAGTGATGAATCCTTATTGGCTACTCAATTACCTTGAATACCTCAAAGCTGTACCCAAGCACCATCCTATGAGTAACCTCTGGAAGGCCACGAGGAATGGAGTCAAAGTATAGGATCGGTATCAAGATATCCTTGAGTACCTCAAGTCAAGGATACTTGCACCATTGCTATGATGAGATAATCAACGACATTAAATCCATGTGGCGATCTCATGGCGGGTCATCAATGAACTTACTACCACTAGTAAGCATCCATATGTCAACTCTAAATATCTCATATTTACGTTTACGAGATCCTTGCTTGATCCAATCAAGGAGTATGACATATCTTAATACATAGGATTAATGATGTCGGTCTCATTAATCCTATGACTAGGAAAATTTGAATCTTGACATAATTGCACATGATAGGAATCTCGGATTATGATCACATCATAATTTCCTTCATGCTATGTCATATATCATGGACATCATTAATTTGATTAAAGATCAATATCATTTCATAAAGAACATCAAATAAATGAAACATGCCTTTCTTTATTTATTCATAAAGTGCATACATATTTGTGAACAAAAAGCGCTAAAGAGGATTGCCTTTAGGGCACTACTCTAACAATCTCCCACTTGACCTAAAGCCAATCGCCTTGGTATCTAATACCATAAGCAAGTACATGAGAATCAAAATTCTTTTGTGACAATGGCTTCGTCAACGGATCAGCAATGTTCTGCTTTGTGGGAATCCTCTCGATCGCGACATCACCTCTAGAATGATCTCTCGAATCGGATGATATCTGCAGATGCGTGTTTAGATCGTTGGTGAGACCTCGGTTCTTTTGCCTGAGCAATAGCCCCATTGTTGTCACAATACAACTGTATGGGTCCATCACAGCTAGGAACCACACCAAGTTAAGAAATGAACTTCTTGATCCAAACAGCTTCCTTTGCCGCCTCTGATGCAGCAATGTACTCTGCCTCGGTCGTCGAATCAACAGTCGTCTCTTGTTTGGAACTCTTCCAATTGACCGCTCCGCCGTTTAGCGTGAAAACATAACCTAACTGGGATCTGGGGTCATCCTTGTCAGATTGGAAACTGGCATTCGTATGCCCGCTCACTTGGAGATTTCCATCTCCATATATCAAGAAAACATCCTTAGTCCTTCGCAAGTACTTGAGGATATTCTTGTGACCACCGATGACCCTCACGGGATCCGATTGGTATCGCCGTGACACTCGAGCATACGATACATCGGGCCTCGTATATAACATAGCATACATGACCGATCCTACTGTAGATGCATACGGGATCTGATCCATGCGAATCCTCTCATCTTGTGTCTTAGGACAAATAGATTTCGAGAGTGTTATCCCATGAGTAATGGGAAGAAACCCTCTCTTGGATTGCTCCATGTTAAACCTCTTTAGCATCTTGTCTATGTACGATGATTGTGAAAGACCAAGCAACCTCTTTGATCTATCTCTAAAGATCTTTATCCCAAGGATATAAGTTGCTTCACCAAGGTCTTTCATCATGCAAATTCTTGGACAACCAAATTTTAGCGATTGCATCAATGAGACATCGTTTAGAGTAACGATATGTCATCTACATACAACACAAGGAAAGCGATTGCATTCCCATTAACCTTCTTGTACACACGGTGTTCATCCGGATTTTGTGAGAAACCAAACTCTTTGATTGACTCATCAAAGCGGATGTTCCAACTCTGAATGCTTGCTTCAATCCATAGATGGATTTACGAAGCTTGCATACCTTTTCGCCATCCTTTGGAAGTGAAGCCCTCTGGTTGTGTCATGTACACATCCTCGGCCAGATTTCCGTTAAGGAAAGTTGTCTTCACATCAATTTGCCATATCTCATAATCATAATGAGCGGCAATGGCTAGGAGTATCCGAATGGATTTGAGCATTGCTACGGGGCTTAAGGTCTCGTCATAGTCAACTCCTTGTCTTTGACGAAATCCTTTGGCCACGAGCCTTGCTTTGTAGGTAATCACATTACCATCCATGTTGGTTTTCTTCTTGAAAACCCATTTGCACCCTATAGGTTTTATCCCTTCAGGTGCATCAACCAAAGTCCATACTTGGTTTATGTACATGGAATCCATTTCGGCTTTCATGGCATAAAGCCACTTTTCAGACTCTGAACTTTTCAGAACATCTTCATAGGTAGCAGGCTCATCATCTTCTATGAGCAATACGTCATTCTGTTCACTTACGAGAAATCCATATCTCTCGGGGCAGTCGCATCTCTTGACCTACAACTTCGTGTGTCATGAAGGTTGAACTATTACTTCATCTGAATGAGTGGCAGTCTCGAGTTGAGCGGTTGATCATGCTTGTTTGAGCATCTTGAACCGTCAAGTTCGACTTTGCTCCCCTTGTCTTCTTGGAGAAGAAACTCTTTCTCTAAAAGACAGCATGCTTGAAACAAACACCTTTTGTTCCTCGGAAGGTAGAATTGATATCCATGGTCTCTTTAGGATATCCTACAAACAAACACTTGTCGGACTTTGCTTCAAGCTTATCTCGATGAATCCGCTTCACGTAAGCGAGGACAACCCCATACTTTCGGATGAGAAAGATAAGGTTTCTCGCTAGTCCACATCTCATATGAAGTAACATCAAGCTGTCTTAGAGGGAACTCTGTTTAACAAGTAAGCAATTTGTCTAGCGCATACCCCCAAAATGATTTTGGTAACTGCGAAACCCATCATTGATCGTACCATGTCCAACAAGGTTCGATTTCTCCTTTCAACCACACCATTGTCTGCGGCGTGTAAGAGAGTCCACCGAGATAATATCCCATTATCTACGAGATAATCTGGCTGTTGGTTTAAGTATTCTACCACGATCGGATCGTAATGCCTTGATACTTTTACCAAGATGGTTTCTACTTCATTTTGAATTGTTTGAACTTTTCAAGCGCTTGATTGTATCTCATCGAGATCAAGTACCCATATCGTGAATAATCATCGATAAAGGTAATGAAGTGGCGACAACCACTTACGGCATGGATGGACATCGGACCGCATACATCTGAATGTATTAGGTCTAATACTCAATCGCTCGTTCACCCTTTCCTTGAAGGGTAACTTAGTCATCTTGCCTAATAAACAAGATTCACATGTGTCATATGATTCATAATCAAATGACCCTAAAGCGCCACTCTTATGGAGTTTAGCGATCGTGTCTCATTTATATGGCCAACCGACAATGCCATAAGTAAGTTGACTTTAGATTATCTCTTTTATACCGTTTGGTGTCATTGACATTTAAAATTGGATTAGACATATCTAATATGTAAATACCATTGCACAATGTACCGGTTCCATAAAGCATTCCATTAGAATTGATAGAACAACCATTGCTATTAAAATTCATATGGAATCATTTCTATTCGAAAGAAAGCAGACAATATATTCTTTGTCAAAATGGGTACAAAATAACAATCATCCAATTCGATTACAAGCCCGGTAGGGAGATACAAAACATAGGTTCCTACGGCTAATCAAAGAACTCTTGCTCCATTTCCAACACGTGGGTCTACTTCTCCCTTCATGGGTTGCCTCTCGTCCACGAGGCTCTGCATATCATTACATATGTGTGAGCCTGAACGATATCAAATACCCAAATGTTGTGATCATTAACAGTATTAACTTCAATGACATACAAACTGAAGTAGTCGAGGCATCGATGCCTTCTTACGCTTCGGCGACTCGAAATAGACTTTGCAATTGTGCCTCAATGGCCATCTTTACATGATGGAAGCAAGTTCCTTTGGGCGACTTCTTTGGTCTTCTTCTTGATGGCGCTTCCACTTTGGTTTCTTTGCCTTCTTCTTCTTTGGGTTCTTTTCTTCTTGGAACTGAAGAAGAAGAAGCTACTACCAAAGACTTGCTTACTATCACTCTTGATAGTACGCTTTCATTTGTCTTGGCAGATTGATCATTTCGAGTATTGTAGTGGATATTTGGTTCATCCGATAGTTTAACCGGTATGCATAAGCGTCGGACAATCCAACCGAATTAAGTCTATACTTAACTCATGATCCATTGCAAAACCTAAAGCGGCCAATCTCTCAATATAGCCATTCATCTTGAGGGCATCTTGCCGGCAGATGTCCTGGAGCCATCTTTAATGGTGAAGAAGCCTTGAGGTCTCGAACCTTTGGACCGGGCTTGCTCGTCAAGCAGTTCCTAAGATGAAAAACTATAGTGTGAGCATCCATGGACTCGTCTTTTCGCGACTCTGGTGACATCGAGGCAAGCATGATGCAAGTAGCCATGTCACTATCCTTTAGATGCTTACTTTATGCCTTCGATCATCATCGAAGCATCGACAACAGTGCATCTGAGGCGGAAAATCTAGGATATATCCGGACCTTGGATCGAGAACTATTCTCGATTCCTTAACGATCGAAAATTCGGTCCGATTAACTTATTTGGAATCCATAAGCGGCGAAGATTCACACTTGACGACATTTTCAAACAACCTACGGATAGAGAGGAAGAATGTTAGAATAGGAATAGTTGCATAATCATAAGGACTTGAATGATATGCGAAAAGAGCTCCGTGTTGGACCCGAACCTTGAGTGACAATTTGATTTAGTAATATGAATGATCAAGTGGATGAGTTGATTGAAATGAAGTTATATAGCAAAATTAGAAAGAAAAAGTGTGAAAATTTGAAGGATTTAGAAAGTTTGACTTTTTGGAGAGAATATTTGACTTTGAGAGTTGACTTATGATTTAGGCAAAATTTGATAAAATGGTCTTCGGAAACTTGTAGGTTATGTTAAGAGATTTTTGTGGACATAAAGTTTGTAATTTTTCGATATCGGGAGTGAAAGTTATGATCGGTCAAAGTTTATGTTTGATCGGGTTTGACTTTTATATTGGTTGGAACTTTGGTGAGAAATTAACCTAGTTAGAGGTTAATTGAGCTTTGATATTTTCATGAAAATTGAAGAATTTGTTTTGATCTTTATTTCGATATAAAGTATGAAATTTTTTCGATCTCGGAATATTAAGTATGATTTTTACAAGTTTGTATAGAGGATAGTATCTTTGACCGGAAAATGGACTCCCGTAGGAGTTGAATTGAGTTTTATGTTCTTCTTGGAAGATTTAGAGCTTCTCTCAAGCTTTCTATAGAGACTAAGTTTGTCAAAATCGGAGTTCGGGAGTAAAAGTTATGAATTTTGGAAGTTTTAGATTTAAAAAAAAATAAAAATAAAAAAAAAAAAATTGGATGTTGGCCTGCGAGCGCCCTCGCTAGGGCGACGGCTCGCCCTAGCGGGGCGGGCGCCCGCATGCGCCCTCGCTAGGGCGACGGCTCGCCCTGGCGAGGAGGGCCCCGCTCTCGCCCTCGCGAGGGCAAGGCTCGCCCTCGCGAGCAATGCGTCTCGCAAGGGCGACGCCTCGCCCTAGCGAGCCCGCTTTCGCCCTCGCGAGGGCAAGTTGGGCGTTTAGGCGCCCTTCCGACGCCGTTTTGCTTCTTAAATTTCTTGATTTCTTTGTTTTCAATCCGACCTTTGCTCACTATTTTGCCTATATCTTTTCCGTCCGACATCCGATTGAGTTGATTCTTTTTGCGTTGGATTCCTAAGACAATGAATTTCATTTTATAAGAAATTTGTGAACTTTTGAGATTAAATTAATGGTGATTAATTTAATCAAAGTGAGTCGGGAATTTTCCGAGCATGATTCAGTGTTTTGTGAAATTCGGAATCTTTAGAGATCCGATTGAAGCGATTCTTGAGGCGAAATAAAGATAAGACAAGGGGCTACAAATCATATGAAGACATGAAATGTCAATTTTGCCCTTAGGACTTTTAATTTTTGAATTTAAGTTCGAATTGGGGTGTAATTTTTGGATTGGGAACACCTGTGAGTAATTCGACTGTATGGATTTAAGATGATTGGTATATGATTGAGTAACGAGAAAAGAAATGAGAATAAGAAAAGAAAAAAAAAATTCATAACGGATTTTGGAGCGTCTTAGGATTCCCAAGCGATTATGTTCATTCGATAAGTTTTCTTTGATTATTGTTTAGGATGTTGGATGTATGCCTTTGATTTCGTTTAAGCTTTGCAATCTGTTCGTTTGATTCGATTAGTTCTTGCTTCCGCTTGCTTTTGCTTCAACCGCTACTTTTGATTTGTTTCGATTAAACTTACTCGATTCGTTTAGCTATTTTAAACTTCGCATTCGCTTTGCATTTGTTTAAGTGTGCGCTTTCGATTCTTATGCTTTGTTTTCGTTTCGTTTTCCTTTACGGTTATGTAGTTGGGTTCGATGTGACGGCTCAACATTTAGCTAAGGATAGTGTGCGATTGTGCGGTGTATGTAGTTGGGTCTCGGTCCCAACATCCCACTAGTTTCATAGAATCCATAACCCTCATTACGAATCCAAAGAAACAAAGTGACATAATGTCCTAGTGGGTTGATATCCGATATTGCTATGAATGACCTTGGGTTTACCCAACAAGCCACAACTTAGGTCAATCGGTAGGTATCGAACATACCAATTGCATCATCGATAACCGACATTGAGAATGACCTTGGGTTTACTGACAAGCCACCTTATGTCTCGGGAGGTATCGGATATACCAATTACATCTTAGACACAACTATCGATCAGTCTATCAACTTGTTGATGTATGCACTTACATTGGGTATCAACTCTTTAATGCGCATACATCCGATGTATGCTACCCAATTCACCTCTGTCACGTTGACCTTGAGTTTACTTAACAAACCAGCGCTTCGGTGAAAACCAACCCATTAATCGAGAAAATCATATTTTCATGGTTCGAACATATCCGTATAGAGTGAGCTTGGGTTTACCAACAACCCATCCTATAAGAACTCTGGTTCTTACCATATTAATGGGCGTTAGTTTTCATATACCGAGGAGGATTTAGAAACTCTAGACTCAAGCGAAGGATCATAGTCATTTAGGACTATGTGGCATGATTTAGGTTTCATCGATCAAATTGAATCAATCCTTATAATCATCCATCATCCAACTGAGCATATCACAAGTCGACTTTCATCGAATGCAAGTCACCTTATGCTTCTGCTTACACACAAGTCGACTTGTATGAAACAAGTCACCTTATGGCACTGCTTATGTACAAGTCAGCCTTGTAATTTGCTACAAGTCGACTTATACTAAGACTTGAACAAGTCGACTTATTCCATACACAAGTCGCCTTATCGAGGAAATTTGCTAAAATCTCTAATCGGCTAATTCCTCAATCCATGCAATTCAATTCACAATACCATCATACCTAGGGTAATATCGTAAATAGATGCCTCGATGAACACCGTTGATTCATGAATGCCTTAAATAGTCAAACTATATGAAAAGCTTGAAATGAGTCATAACTCTAAGATTTCCAAATAATTTAGGAACACCCAAATTATCACCTAAGCATCTCAAGCTAGTGTATACACTCTCAAAACTACTCCGGCACTTGTCACAAAAATTGTGACGGCCAAAACAAGCAAGAAAATGAAATATACTAACGAGACACAAATGTGACCAATTCGGCATTCAAAAATTCTTGGAAAAGCAAATTCAAGAAATGCACTTTGGAGATCATACCACATCAAGATAACACATTTTTAATCACATTAAAAATGGTGCAAGGCATTGGAACTGAAAAAGCACACTCAATCAAGCCAAGCAAAACAGTCTCAACAATTTCCACAAAACTGTCCAGTTCTGTACATTGCTCGAAATGATCAATGAAAAAATTTCAATAAATTCTGAGAAAATTACATAGGTTATTAAATGTTCTGAACATGCTACCTGAATTGTTTCAGGATTTTAGGCCATCAAAAACTCAGTCAACCAAAATAACAAAACCGATTCAAAATCTGTGTTCATCAGCACAGCAATTCCCAACAGTATAGAATAAATTCGTGAATAAATATCCAATCACCTTGAAATCCAATTTCCATGCTCACAGAAATTCACCAACATCTTAGAGACATGTAGGTGAAGGAAAATCCAGAAAACGATTTTTCTAGAATTTATTCTCGATTTTATACTACTGCCTGTCCACAGAGTGTTTCACAAAACAGCATCTGGAACCTTAGGGAATTAATTAGCAAAACTATATCAAATCAAATCGATAAATTCTGAAAATTCATAGACATATTCTATAACATGTTATGAACAATCCTGGGCAGAAAAATTTTGAAAACCCTATCTCTATAGCAATTCGAAATCTGAACAGAATGCATGCTACAACATCACAAGCAATTAAGGTTTATGATCTAGCTTCAGTTAAAGCTTCATACACGACACCAGACGCTCTGATACCACTGTAGGAAAATCCCAAGAGGAACATCACATGTTCCAGCAGCGGAAAACAAAAATTTTGTTCCCGGGACTTTCCCGAAAACCAGGATCCCGGTGTCGGTATGAAAACTCAAACCTGAATAGCCAATAGAGACTATCTCTAAAGGTATCCACGCAGAGATCGAAAACCTAACGGATCAAACACCTTTGACCGGGAATAGCTAGAACAGAATAAAGCCTGCTAGAGCCTACCTCTGTCCTTGGAAGCTTGAATCAACGTTGGAAAGCTTAGAAGAAGAGAAGATCCGATGATGCTTGAGGAAGAAGACTTGAAAATCACCTTTCCAAAGCAAAGCTTAACAATTAAGCTTTCAACTTCTTACCTTTGCAAAAACCTACGAAACCATCTCTTCTCATTACCCTTTTATATGTCTTTTACACTTTAAAGACTCATAAAAGGCTTATGGTGGAGGCTTGTCCACGTTAGCCATTTATATATATATATATATATAAATATATATATAAAGCTTAAAAGATGATCTTCTCCTTTATGCTTCCACGTATCACATATATATATATATATATATATTAATTAATTAATTAATTAATCATATATATATATGTATATAATTGCTTAAGCGGTCCAGTCACACTGGGGTCGGTCCTACCGGCCTACCGGGTCCCGTTATGGGATAAACCCCCGGAAATCTTTTTCAGCAATATCGATGTTGCGATCTCATCGGGATCCATTTAATCCAGTTGCTCTCCATATATTGGAACTCAGTCCAAAACTATTTTGAATTCTACGAAACACTCTTATTAGTGTGACCCTTTAGGTTCCGGTTATGTTGGCCTTAGATTAACACTTAATCTGAGCAAGTCATGGCGTCTAGCAACACATCATGACCCCAATTGACGAAAGTAATCGGTTTGATGAATTCATCACGAACAGATCACGAACCCTTCCATAGACAATTCTTGTGCAATTAGTCCTTTCATCACCCTATACCCCACTTGGTTATGAGTATGGCTAATATGTCAACTCTTACTAGACTAAGTCTAGCCCAGTGAAATCGGTTCTGTCGAGGGCTCATTACTTTATATGTCCATGAAGACACTCTTCATGACATAGTCATGCTCGCGAGAGACTTAAGTAATGATCTGACGAAGGCGAGGTATCTCTTACATTCTCACGAAGTGATGAATCCTTTATTGGCTACTCAATTACCTTGAATACCTCAAGCGTATCCAAGCACCATCCTATGAGTAACCTCGGAAGGCCACGAGGAATGGAGTCAAAATGCAGGATCGGTATCGAAGATATCCTTGAGTACCTCAAGTCAGGATACTTGCACCATTGTTATGATGAGATTATCACGACATTAAATCCATGTGATGATCTCATGGCGAATCATCAATGAACTTACTACCACTAGTAAGCATCCATATGTCAACTCTAAATATCTCATATTTACGGTTTACGAGATCCTTTGCTTGATCCAATCAAGGAGTATGACATATCTAATCTGTGGGATTAATGATGTCGGTCTTATTAATCCTATGACTAGGAAAATTTAAGCTGACATAATTGCACATGATAGGAATCTCAGGATTATGATTGTTAGAGTAGTGCCCTAAAGGCAATCCCCTTTAGCGCATTTTGTTCATAGTCATGTACAGACTTTATGAATAAATAAAGCAAGGCATATTTCATTTATTTGATGTTCATTTTATTATGAAATGATAGTGATCTTTAATCAAATTAATGAAGTCCTTGATACATGATATAGCATGAAGGAAATTATGATGCGATCATACTACTGAGATTCCTATCATGTGCAATTATGTCAGTATCTAAATTATCCCTAGTCATAGGATTAATGAGACTGGACATCATTAATCCGGATAGACTAGCCCATGTCAAACTCCTTAATTGGATCAAGCAGTGGATCTCAGAAAATTGTAAATATTGAGATATTTAGATTTGACATGTGGATGCTTACTAGTGGTAGTAAGTACATTGAATGACTCGCCATGAGATCATCACATGGATGTCCTATACAAATGTCGTGATAATCTCATCATAGAATGGTGCAAGTATCCTCAGACTCGAGGTACTCAAGGATATCTTGCACCGTGATTTTGACTCCATTCCTTGTTGCTTTTTGAGGTCGCCATAGGTGGTGATTGGTGCATAACCGAGGTATTCAAGGTAATTGAGTAGCCAATAGAGGATTCACCACTTCGTGATAGCGAAGAGATACCCATGGCCTCTTATCGAGATCATTACTTTGAAGTCTCCGGCGCCGAGATACATATGTCATGAAGATGGTCTTCATGGACATATAAAGTAATGAGTCCTAGACGAACTGATTACACTTGGACTAGATTTGATCGATCGGTCTAGTAAGAGTTGACACATTGCCCATACTCAAACCAAGTGGGGTATAACATGGTGAAAGGGCTAATTGCACAAGAATTGTCTATGGAAGGGTTCGTGATATGGTTTCATTAGTCAAACCAATTACTTTCCGGTCAATTGGGGTCATGATGTGTTGCTAGATACCGCTCATGACTTGCTCAGATTAAGTGTTAATCTAAGGCCAACATAACCGGAACCTAATGGGTCACACGCATAAGAGTGACTCGGAGAATCAGTAAAATAGTTTCGACGAGATCCGATATCTGGAGAGCAATTGATTAAATGGATCCCGATGAGATGAGATATGTCCCGATGAGATCGTGACATTGACATTCTTGAAACCGTTCCGGCGATCTTTTCGTGCATGGGGCCTGATAGGCGGTAGAGCCAACCCAGTTTGATGGACCTCTTCAGCAATATATATATATTAATTAATTAATTAAGAATTAATTAATTATATATATATATATATGAATTTCGGTGGAAGAACCAAATGGAGAAGAAAAAGTAAGTTTGAAAAGTCAAACTTAATCATTCATTTAACATTTCAATGCTTTTTTTAATGCCATCAACGTGGATGAACATCCACCAAGTCTTCTTATGTCTTTAAGTTGTTAAATAGACACATTAGAAGACATGGAAAGAGGCTTGCACGGTTTTGAAGTGGAGAAGGTTGAAGGCTTAAGTGTTAAGCTTTGAAAAATTGTTTTTCATCTTCTTCCTCTCATCCTCTCAAGATTGCTTCTACTTCTCCAAGGCTCCACCAAGATCATTTCATTTGCTCTCCAAGGCTAAGGTAAGAGCTAGCACTCTTTTCTTTAGTCTAGCTATTCCTGGGTCAAAAAAGTTTGTCCCGGTTAGGTTTTCCGACCTCTGCGTGGATACCGTTAGAGACGGTCTCCTTTGGTCGTTATGGTTTGATTGTTTGTACTTACACATGGATCCTGGCTTTCGGGAATGTCCCGGGACTCAAAATTTTAAATTCCGCACTGTGTTCATGTGATGAACACCCCGGGATTTTCCTACAGTGGTATCAGAGCCGCTTGTGTTGTATATTCAGTCGAAATGATAACTAGGTCGGAGTTCCTTTGTGAATTGAGCTGTGTAGCATGCTGCTTCTGTGAATTTCGAACTCAGTATAGACTTAGGGTTTTCGAAATTTTCTGCCATAGACTTGCTCATAAGATGTTGCTGAATGTGTCTATAAAAGGAAAAAATTTATCGATGTTGATTGATATGGTTTTGCTAATTTAATTCCCTAAGTTTCGGATGCTGTCCTGTTGAACGTTTCTGAAACAGGTATGCTTGTAAATTCGAGAATAAATTCTAGAAAATTTTTTTTTCGGATTGGTTTTCACCGAAATGTCCCTAAGATGTTTTTGAATGTCTCTGTGGATGGAAAAATGTTTTCAAGGTGATTTACCATTTATTTCCGAATTACTTGTGTGCTGATGGGAATGTCTGTGTTGGAGAACACAGATTCTGTTTCGGCTAGATTGCTGAGGTTCAATGAGTTTTTGTGGGAAATAAATCCTGGAAAAATTCATGGAGCATTTTGGGAACATGTTTTTACCTCTGTAATTTTCTCAGTATTTATTGAAAGTGTTTCAATAGTCATTTTGAGCAAAATGTTGAGCTTAGCAGTTTTGAGAAAGTTGCTGGGTCTATTTTGTTTGGAATGATTGGTTGTGTTATTTTCAGTTCCAATGCCTTGAATCATTTTTATAGTGATTAAAATGTGTTATATTGATGTGGTATGCATTCCAAGTTGAGATTCTTGAATTTAGGTTTCCAATAATTTTTGGATGTCGAATAGGTCACTTTAGCGTCTCGTTAGCTTATTCCGTTATCTTGGTTATTTTGGCCGTCGCAATTTTTGTGAAAAGTGCCGGAGTAATCTTGATAATGTGTAGCCTACCTAGAGATACTTAGCATGATTATTTGGTGTCCTTGAATTATGTGGAAATCTAGTGATTAATGGTGGATTAATCGGTTTCAAGGTTTTCATATATAGTTAGACTATATGGCATGTATGTTCTAATGAAAATGTTTCATTAGCACATTAATATAAAGGATAATATACTTGGTATATGGTATTGTGAATTGGAAATGCGGATTGAGAATTAGCGATTAGAGAGCATTTCTGTGCACCAGTCGACTATCATTCTTGCATAGTCATTGGGTCATGATTGTTGATGCCCTAGTCGACTAGCACTCTGTGATAGTCATTTGGGACATCTGATCACACGATCGACTATCACTTGTGTTAGTCATTGGTAGGAAATATGTAGTCGTGGCATTCTTGTTAGTCGACTAGCACAGTCTGAAGCAATAGTCGTGGCATTATTGTTAGTCATTTGGCTTATCTGCAAACATGGGATGATTTGGTATGAATTCAATGTGATTGATGCAATGCCCTAAATCAGACCATATAGTCATGGTGACTATGATCCTTGGATGAGATTAGAAAGATGAGACCTAAAATCCCTCAATTTAAATATGAAAACTAACGCCTTCCATTAATATGGTAAGAACCAGAGTTCTTATAGGGTTGAGTCGTTGGGCAAACTCAAGCTCGCCTTATACGGAAATGTTCGAACTATGAAAATGAGATTTTCGGATTAATGGGTCGGTTTTCCTAGAAGCGTTGATTTGTTGGCCAAACTCAAGGTCAACGTGGACAGAGGCGAAATTGGGTAGTGTACATCAGATGTACACGCATCAAGTGTTGATAACCCAATGTATGTGCATACATCAGCGTTGATAATCGGGCGATAGTTGCATTTGAGATGCAATTGGTATGTCCGATACCTACCGATTGACCTAAGGTGGCTTGTTGGGAAAACCCAAGGTCATTCTTAGTAATGTCGGATATCGACCCACTAGGTCAATGTGCCATTTTGTTTCTTGGATTCATGATGAGGGTTATGGATTCTGTTGAAACTAGTGGGAGCTATATGTATGTCATTTAAGTCCTTATGGTCATACATTTAATTCTATTCTAACTTTCTTTCTCTCTACGTTTAGGTTGGTTGAAGATGTCGACCAGTGTGAATCTTCGCGCTCTAATGGACTCAAACAAATTAAGCTGGACCAAATTTTCTTGATTGGTCATGTAATCGAGAATTGTTCTCGGATCGAGGATCTAGGATATATCCTTGATTTTCCGCTTCGGATCCACTTCTGAAGGAGCTTCGATGATGATCGAAGGCATATAAATAAGCATCTAAAAGCGGTGACATAGCCACTGCATTATGCTTGCATCGATGTCACACGAGCTGCGAATAAGACGAGTTTATGGATGCTCACACGATAGTGTTTCATCTTAGAGAGTTGTTTGATGAGCAAGCACGGTCCGAGCGGTTCGAGACCTCAAGGTTGCTCTTTACAACGAAGATGACTCTGGTTCATCTGCGATGCAATATGCATTGAAGATGAATGGCTATATTGAGAGGTTGGCCGTCTTAGGTTTTGTGATGGATTACGAGTTAAGTATAGACTTAATTCTTGTTGGTTTGTCGATAGTTATTCACGGTTTGTGTTGAACTATCGAATGAACCAAATATCCACCACAATTCGAGATGATCAATCTGCTCAAGGCAATGAGAACAAATTGTCAAGCAAGATAGCAAGCGTTCTTATTGGTGGATTCTTCTTCCTCTGCTTCGAAGAAGAGGAAAGAAGAAAAAGGCTCGAAGCGAAAGGAAGTGCAGCGAAAGGCAAGAAGAAGACCAAAGAGACGCACCAAAAGGTACCTGCTTCCATTGCGGTAAGGCTGGTCATTGAGGCGTAGCGCAAAGTTTATCTGGAAGAAGCGAAGCGAAGAAGGCATCGATGCCTCGACTTCTTCGGTATGTTTGTCATTGAGGTTATCTGTTTTGATCATAACATATGGGTATTAGATACGGTTGTGGCTCACACATATGCAATGATATGCGAGGGCCTCGGGGACGATGGGCGACTCATAAAGGGAGAAATGGACTGCGTGTTGGCAATGGAGCAAGGGTTCTTTGCATTAGCCGTAGGGACTTATGTTTTGACACTCCCAGTGGGCTTGTACTTAACTTGGATGATTGTTATTTTGTACCCGTGTTAACAAAGAACATATTATGCATTTCTTGTTTAAATAGAGCTGGTTTCCATTTGTCTTTTGGTAACAATGGTTGTTCTATTAGCTCAAATGGAATGCTTTATGGTCTTGGTACATTATGCAATGGTATTTACATATTAGATATGTCACATCCGGTTATGAATGTCAATGGCGCTAAAAGACATAAAAGAGATAATTTAAAATCAACTTACTTATGGCATTGTCGCCTTGGCCATATAAATGAGAGACGATCGTTAAGCTCCACAAGAGTGGAAGTTTAGGGTCATTTGATTATGAATCATATGACACATGTGAATCTTGTTTGTTAGGCAAGATGACTAAGTTACCTTTAAGGAAAGGGTGAGCAGGCATTGGATTATTAGACCTAATACATTAAGATGTATGTGGTCCGATGTCCATCCATGCCAGAAGTGGTTGTCGTTACTTCATTACCTTTATCGATGATTATTCTCGATATGGGTACCTGTATCTGATGAGATACAAATCTGAAGCGTGTGAAAAGTTCAAACAATTCAGAAATGAAGTACAAAACCAACTTGGGAAAAGTATTAAAACATTACGATCCGATTGTGGTGGTGAATACTTAGACCAAGAGTTTTTGGATTATCTCAGAGATAATGAGATTTTATCTCAGTGGACTCCTCCTTACACACCACAGCATAATGGTGTGGCAGAAAGGAGAAATCGAACCTTGTTGGACATGGTACGATCAATGATGGGCTTTGCACAATTGCCAAAATCCTTTTGGGGGTATGCGCTTGAGACAGTTGTTTACTTGTTAAACAGAGTTCCATCAAAGTCAGTTGATGTTACTCCATATGAGATGTGGACTAACAAGAAACCTTATCTTTCTCATTTGAAAGTATGGGGTTGTCCCGCTTATGTAAAGCGGGCCTTGATCGAGATAAGCTTGAAGCAAAATCTGACAAGTGTTTGTTCGTAGGATATCCTAACGAAACAAGGGGATATCAATTCTACCTTGCTGAGGAACAAAAGGTGTTTGTTTCAAGGCATGCTGTCTTTTTAGAGAAAGAGTTTCTTTTAAAAGAGGACAGTGGGAGCAAAATTGAGCTTGAAGAAGTTCAAGATGCTCAGACAGACGCAGATCAACTGCCTGAACCTGAAATTGTAACTCATACAGATGAGGTAACAGTTCAACCTTCTACTACACACGAAATTCGTAGGTCAAGTAGGATACGCTCTGTTCCCGAGAGATATGGATTTCTTGTAAGTGAACAGAATGACGTATTGCTCATAGAGGATGATGAGCCTACTACCTATGAAGAGGTTCTGAAGAGTTCAGAGTCTGAAAAATGGCTTCGTACCATGAAATCTGAAATGGATTCCATGTATGAAAACCAAGTATGGACTTTGGTTGATGCACCTGAAGGGATAAAACCTATAGGGTGCAAATGGGTTTTCAAGAAGAAAACCGACATGGATGGTAATGTGATTACCCATAAAGCGAGGCTTGTGGCTAAAGGCTTTCGTCAAAGACAAGGAGTTGACTATGGCGAGACCTTGATCGAGAGTAATGCTTAAATCCATTAGGATACTCTAGCCATTGCCGCTCATTATGATTATGAGATATGGCAAATGGATGTGAAAACGACTTTCTGAATGGAAATCTGGCTGAGGATGTGTACATGACACAACCTGAGGGCTTCATTTCCGCTGATGGCGAAAAGGTATGCAAGCTTCATAAATCTATTTATGGATTGAAGCAAGCATCCAGGAGTTGGAATATCCGTTTTGATGAGACAATCAAAGAGTTTGGTTTCTCACAAAATCCGGATGAACACTGTGTGTATAAGAAGGTTAATGGAACTGCGATCGTATTCCTTGTGTTATATGTAGATGACATATTGTTGCTAGGAAACGATGTCTCAATGCTGCGATCAGTAAAAATTTGGTTGTCCAAACAATTTTCCATGAAAAACCTTGGAGAAGCAACTTATATCCTTGGGATAAAGATTTATAGAGATAGATCGAAGAGGTTGCTTGGTCTTTCACAGTCAACGTACATAGACAAGGTGCTAAAGAGGTTTAGCATGGAGCAATCCAAGAGAGGGTTTCTTCCCATTGTTCATGGGATAACACTCTCGAAGTCCATGTGTCCTCGGACACAGGATGAGAGGATGCGTATGAATATGATCCCGTATGCATCTGCAGTAGGATCTATTATGTACGCAATGCTATGTACGAGACCCGATGTATCATATGCTCTAAGTGTTACGAGCAGATACCAATCGGATCCTGGTGAGGGTCACTGGGTGGCTGTCAAGAATATCCTAAAGTACTTGCGAAGAACTAAGGATGTTTTCTTGATATATGGAGATGGAAGTCTCAGTGGCGGGCATCTGAGATGCGATTTTCAATCTGATAAGGACGACTCCAGGTCCCAATCAGGTTACGTTTTCACACTAAATGGCGGAGCAGTCAGTTGGAAGAGTTCCAAACAGGAGACGACTGCCGATTCAACGACCGAGGCAGAGTACATTGCCGCATCAGACGCAGCAAAAGAAGCCGTTTGGATCAAGAAGTTCATTACTGAACTTGGTGTGGTTCCTAGCTGTGATGGACCCATACAGTTGTATTGTGACAACAATGGAGCTATTGCTCAAGCAAAGGAACCAAGGTCTCATCAACGGTCCAAACCGTACTCCGCCGATACCATTTGATTCGGAGATCATTGCTCGGTGATGTCACGATAGAGAGAATTCCACGAGCGAATATTGTTGATCCGTTGACAAAGCCATTGTCACGAAGAATTTTGATTCTCATGTACTCGCTTATGGTATTAGATACCAGGCGATTGGCTTTAGGTCAGTGGGAGATTGTTAGAGTAGTGCCCTAAAGGCAATCCCTTTAGCGCATTTTGTTCATAGTCATGTATGGACTTTATGAATAAATAAAGCAAGGCATATTTCATTTATTTGATGTTCATTTTATTATCAAATGATAGTGATCTTTAATCAAATTAATGAAGTCCTTGATACATGACATAGCATGAAGGAAATTATGATGCGATCATACTACTGAGATTCCTATCATGTGCAATTATGTCAGTATCTAAATTATCCCTAGTCATAGGATTAATGAGATTGGACATCATTAATCCGGATAGACTAACACATGTCAAACTCCTTGATTTGATCAAGCGGTGGATCTCGTAAGCGTAAATATTGAGATATTTAGATTTGACATGTGGATGCTTACTAGTGGTAGTAAGTACATTGGATGATCTACTATGAGATCATCACATGGATGTCCTATACAAATGTCAGTGATAATCTCATCATAACAATGGTGCAAGTATCCTTGACTTGAGGTACTCAAGGATATCTTGAATCTTGATTACGTACTTTGACTCCATTCCTTGTTGCCTTTCGGAGGTCGCTCATAGGGTGGTGATTGGAGTGCGACTTGAGGTATTCGAAGGTAATTGAGTAGCCAATAGAGGATTCACCACTTCTGTGATAGCAGAAGAGATACCCATGGCCTCTTATCAGGATCATTACTTTGAAGTCTCTGGCCAGAGCATGAATATGTCATGAAGAGTGTCTTCATGGACATATAAAGTAATGAGTCCTAAGACAGGAACTGATTTCACTTGGGCTAGATTTGATCTGATCAGTCTAGTAAGAGTTGACACATTGCCCATACTCAAACCAAGTGGGGTATAGCATGGTGAAAGGACGAATTGCACAGTAATTGTCTATGGAAGGGTTAGTGATATGGTTTCATTAGTCAAACTAATTACTTTCCGGTCAATTGGGGGTCATGATGTGTTGCTAGATACCGCTCATGACTTGCTCAGATTAAGTGTTAATCTAAGTGGCCAACATAACCGGGAACCTAATGGGTCACACGCATAAGAGTGACTCGAAGAATCTGTAAAATAGTTTCGGACAGAGATCCGATATCTGGAGAGCAATTGGATTAAATGGATCCCGATGAGATTGGGATATGTCCTGATGAGATCGCGACATTGACATTGCTGAAAATCGTTTCCGGCGATCTTTACGTGGCGGGGTCTTGAGAGGCGGTAGAACCAACCCAGCTTGATGGACCTCTTGACAAAATATATATATATTAATTAATTAATTAAGAATTAATTAATTGTATATATATATGAATTTCGGTGGAAGAACCAAATGGAGAAGAAAAAGTAAGTTTGAAAAGTCAAACTTAATCATTCATTTAACATTTCAATGCTTTTTTTTATGCCATCAACGTGGATGAACATCCACCAAGTCTTCTTATGTCTTTAAGTTGTTAAATAGACACATTAGAAGGCATGGAAAGATGCTTGCACGGTTTTGAAGTGGAGAAGGTCGAAGGCTTAAGTGTTAAGCTTTGAAAATTGTTTTCATCTTCTTCCTCTCATCCTCTCAAGATTGCTTCTACTCCAAGGCTCCACCAAGATCATTTCATTTGCTCTCCAAGGCTAAGGTAAGAGCTAGCACTCTTTTCTTTAGTCTAGCTATTCTGGGTCAAAGAGTTTGTCGGTTAGGTTTTCCGACCTCTGCGTGGATACCGTTAGAGATGGTCTCCTTTGGTCGTTATGGTTTGATTGTTTGTACTTACACATGGATCTTGGCTTTCGGGAATGTCCCGGGACTCAAAATTTTAAATTTCGCACTGTGTTCATGTGATGAACACCCCGGGATTTTCCTACAATGATCACATCATAATTTCCTTCATGCTATGTCATATATCATGGACATCATTAATTTGATTAAAGATCAATATCAATTCATAAAGAACATCAAATAAATGAAACATGCCTTTCTTTATTTATTCATAAAGTCTGTACATGACTGTGAACAAAAAGCGCTAAAGAGGATTGCCTTTAGGGCACTACTCTAACACACACAACAGTGGAGTCAGGAAGCCTTAGTTAAGGAAATTGAAGAAATTCATACTAAGGTGGATGATTTGAGTGACTCAGTTGGTGATCTACATGAGGAGATGGCGTATCTAAGAGTTTCTATAGAAGAAGACCTCAAGTTGATCCGAACTGACATGCAGCGAATGTTATCTGAAATCATGAAGCATATACGTTAAAGCTTTTTGATTAATAACAAATAGGGGGAGAAAAGAAAAGAAGAGGAGAAGAATGGAAGCAGATGAAAGATAACAAATGGGGGAGACCAGTAAGATAAAAAGAAGATAGCATTATAAGTTGTTCTATTTTCATACGTATACTTTGTATATGCATGTGTATATCTTTTGTTGTCTTCTTATTCCTTATATAAATAATACTTGTTTATTCATTTTATCTTTCAAAATTATGATTATTTGTTATCATCAAAAAGGGGGAGATTGTTAAGTCAAAACACGTTTAATAATTTTATTGATAATCAAATAATAATAATGTTTGAAATAAATGAACTATTTTGATAAGTGTGTGAAACGCGCAGTGAGAAAACATAGAAAAAGTGGACAAAACTCAGAAGGAGTTTCAAAATACAGAAGAAGTTTCGAAACACAGAATAAGTTTCAAAACATAAAAGAAGGTGTGAAACACAGAATGAGTTTCAAAACATTTCGAAACACAGAAGGAGTTTCAAAACACAGAAGGAGTTTCAAAACACAGAAGAAGTTTGAAAACTCAGAAGAAGTTTGAAAACTCAAAAGAAATTTCAAAACTTAGAAGAAGTTCGAAAAGTCAAAAGAAGTTCAAAAACTAAGAAGAAGCAACCTGAGTTAGTTACAGAACTCAACTGAATAATGGTTTAAACAAGAAACAAGAAGCAAGAAGCAAAAAGCAAGAAGCAAGAAGCAGTTATCAAGACTCAAGAAGCGGTTGGAGACTTAGGATATAAATATTATTCGTATTCAAAAAATAAACAACTTTTCAACTTTTAAATTTTAGCTTTTAATCCTTTAGTTTCCAAGTGATTACTTACAAAAATTCTGTCTACAAAGTGCAATATACGAGAGCTAACACTACTGTAACAAAAACTCACAATATCTTTCTAGTGAGAGAAAGAAAAGGTTGAGAGCTTGGAGAGGCTAAGATAGTTGAAAGAATACTCAATGTAAGAGACTTAAAGAGGGCCTGGAAGGAAGAAAAGAATACTTGTATCTTTGACGAAGTATAGTGAAAACTCAGAAGGATTCTGAGGACTGAACGTAGTCTAAGGATTGGGATGAACCAGTATAAAAATCACATCTCTTGTCTTCTAACTCTTTACTCTTAAATACTCTTGTTCTTTTACAAATTCATACGAGTTATTTGCAATTTAACAAGTACCTATTTGATATTCACTTAATACTTGAAAAAGTTTCTTTTTCAAGAGATTATCAAAGGTTTTGTGTATTCAAGAAAAGATTACACAATTCAACCCCCCTTCTTGTGTACTTCGTATATTCTACGTAAGTTCAATATTAACCTGTGATTTACTTCATCCCATACATGATCTTCAGCAGTGACCATCTTCCTTTAGGTATCCCATCCAAATCCACTAGTATCTATCCTTACCATATCATAGACAATGCTCCACTCTTTCTTTAAATTCTTAATCCTAAACTTTACATGAGGTTTGTCTTTTAAGTTTGAATTATGAAGCTTTGTAGCTACCATTCTTTTTAATTCATTAAGATACCAAGCTTTAAATCTAGTATTAGTATTGTACGTTCCCACATTATGCAAAACTAGCATAACATCCTCATTATAATTCCACTTTCTTTTTTTTCCTTTTGAACTTTGAGAATTAATAATTGACGGGGAATTCATCAACATACTTATTTACCAAATTAAAGCAATATTGATAAATTAAAAATAATCATCATAATAAAGGAAAAATAAAAACATTCATGAAATTCTTCATACCAATTAACATTAAACATCAACAGCTTACGGAAACATTCATGTAGTCTACAATAATAGCATATAATATAAACGACAAAGAGTATAACAACTTACATAAGCAATAATATAAAACCTCCCAACACTCAAACATAATAGAACACCTAAAAAATGTCAATTCTCATTTTGACTAGATGTTTGCCATTCATTGAACATTTCGCATGCCAATTTATTTCTCCAATTTTTCCAAGCATTAGTTGGGTCAACAACAGTTATAAATTCCTCCTCAACAACTAGATTGGAGTGAAAAATAATCCCGTATATCACTCTCCATGGGATCAAAAGTCATCTCTTGCCTAATAAATATATAAAGCAAACAACAAGTTATAATAATTCGATTATACTTCTTTATTAGATAAAATGATGGACTCCTAAGAATATCCCACGTAATTTTTAGTAACCCAAAGCACTTCTCAATTACATTGTGTGCAATTGCTTGTTTTATATTAAAAAATTCCTTTGGATTTCTTGATTGGTAACCTTGATGCCATTCATTCAAATAGTACCTTTGACCCCTAAAAGGTTCAAATAGGGTGTTTATCTACCTTAAACCACATCCACCGATGGTTCAAAGAGTTTATTAGTATGGGCTTAGGTTTTCTAAACAAAAGATCTTACAAAAGCATCCCTGCATTTAAAACATTAGTTGATAGCTAAAAGGATATACAAAAATCCAAGAGATAGTGGAGAAGGACCCAAGAAATCAATTCCCTATACGTCAAAGATTTCATAAAATAATAAAGGTTGTTGTGGCATTTTCATGCCATTTTCCTATATTGGACCCCGCTGCCGGAGCCCAACATCGGACATGAGAGCGTGGCGTGAAATATGCTAATTATACATTTAAGGAAAAGACCCGCGGAAGATTAATGGGCCTGCTAGAAAACAAACTTGAAACCTGCTTCCAATTGATTTAAACAAACAAATTCATAATTCATGCTCCAAAAGATGAGTTTCATAAAGCTTTAAAAATATCTCAAACCAAATTACAACTTTGAGTTCAAGAGCTAAAAATACAAAATAATCTTGAACCAATAATACTTGAAATGTAACTAAAGCTTAAAAATAAACATGACAAAATGGAGTGCTGCCGTAACTCGTGACTCACTCGGTCTCTGGCTCGTCACCTAAATGGGGGAGATTAGAAGGGGTGAGCTATAAAGCTCGTGGGAACATATTTATAATATAGAAATAAGCAAAAGTATATAAAAATAACTCATTGTCGTGGTACTTGTTGAAATCATAGCAATTGAGCATGCATGAGTCATTGTCTTGAAAAATGCTTGATTCTTGAATAATTCATGATGCATGACACATAACAACAGATCATAAACACATAACATAACATAATGGTTTAGGTTGTCCCTAGTTCATGACGTACTACACACTCCCATCGAATGGTTATATGTAGACGTAGTTTCGTGAGGGAATCCTTGTGAGAAACCCTGTGCCACTAGCGAGCAGGCGGGAGAAGCCTTTTCGTGAGTCAATGTGCACTTGAATATTCGTGAGGGACATACCGCAAACCTACATAAATATGCATGATTCATGTTCTTGTAAACATGATTGCCAAACTGGCACTTGCTTGTAAACTTGATTGTAAACTTGCTTGTCTTATATTCGTAAAACTTGCTTTCATATACATGTATTCTTGAAAGGAGAAACACCCCTTTTTGAAATCCTTTTCATAATTCATGAATGCAAATCACATAACAACCTATAATCATTCATAATAGTATGTAATGCAATCGTGATGATGCAATTTAAATGCATTAATTCTTTCTTGATTTGAACAAAACAATGAGTGACTTATTTACTCTATTATAAAAATGAACCCACCTGAATTCCTTGCTTGTTCTTACCTAGGAATGAGTTTCCTCTTGATCCTCTTGCTCCTCTTGCCTCTCTTGATTTCCTAAAATAAGAACCAAAATCCCAATCAATAGCTCATGCTGAAACAATATTTCCATTCTTAACTTCCATAAAAAATTTCATATGCTTAGAAACTGATTCAGAACTTCATTACTTCATAAAACTTGTAGATCTATGCCTCTAGTTTACAACGCCTTAAAAATCACCTAAAAAAGACTTATGTAGCAAAAGATATGCTAAAAACACTAAAAACATCTTCGCTGGAAACTGGCCTCGCCGTGACGAGGCGAGGCTCGTGTCATGACGTCGGCTCGGCACGTCATGGCGTCTTGACCTCGATGCACGTCATGGCGCAAGGGCTCGGCACGTCACGGCATGTGGCCTGCTGCACGTCACGCCGTGCGGCCTCACGCACGTCGCGACGTGCGGACGGGAGGGTCGACTCCCAACCCAGATTTTCTGACATTTTCAACCTTAAATCCTTCCCTTTCTCAGCTACAACACATCTAACCCTTGAATCAAGTCCTATACTTACTTTCTAAGCTCATTCTAACACAAAATCATCAACAAAACAACAACCCATGCATTTCTACCAAAGTTTATGAAAACCCTAACTCAAACGATTCTGCCTCAATCCATGCAAATCTAGGGTTTAATTCAACCCAAACAAGAGTAGAAGAGCTTAACGTACCTAAAGAATGCTTCTAATCTGTCGAAAATCCTCAAGAAAACAAACCCCTTCTTCTTCCTCAAGCTCCCACGATAACTCCCTTCTCCTTCTTTCTTTTCTTTTCTTCTTATTTTCCTTTCTTTCTTTCTCTTCTTTTAACTCCTTAAGCCTACAAGAAAGAACAATGACTATAATGCCCCTCCATGCAAGCCTAAAACCTCTTACCCTTAAGTGACTAGCCCATTTTGCCCTTATATAAATCTACTCTTCCATAACCATTTATTCCATACTAAACTCAAATAATTCTTAATTTTTCTCTAATACTTCCACTAAAATAAACTATACAATAAATAAAACAATCGAATTAATTCATACTTAATAACGTCAAGAAAAACAAAATTTGGGGCCCAACATTTCTCCCCCTCTTAAAAGAAATTTCGTCCTCGAAATTTACCTGAATCATCAAAAAGACTTGGATACTTCTCCTTCATGGTGTCCAAAGGCTCCCACGTGGCCTCTTCCACTGAATGGTTCCTCCACAGAACTTTAACCAGCTGAACTGTCTTATTCCTGAGGACCTTTTCCTTGGTGTCCAAGATCGCTACTGGAATTTCCTCATAAGTCAAGTCATCTTTTAACTGAACCTCTGAAACCTAAATGACATGAGAAGGATCTGATCTGTACCTCCTCAGCATGGAAACATGAAAAACATCATGGATCTGAGACAAGTCTGGCGGCAACGCCAACCTGTAAGCTAGTGGTCCGATCCTCTCAAGAATCTCATAAGGACCCACATACCGTGGACTCAACTTGCCTTTCTTGCCAAACCTCATTACTCCCTTCCAAGGAGACGTCTTGAGGAACACTTTCTCACCGACTTCATACTCCATCTCTTTCTGATGAGCATCAGTGTAACTCTTCATCCTATCCTGGGCTGCCTTAAACCGCTACTTAACCAGATTGATCTTATCCACTGTCATCTGAATCAACTCTGGTCCTACCAGTTTCCTCTCTCCTTCTTCATCCCAACATATCGGAGTTCTACACCTCCTTCCATACAAAGCCTCATATGGAGCCATCTGAATGCTCGAATGGTACGAATTATTGTAAGCAAATTCGACCAATGGAAAATGCTCATCCCAAGCTCCCTTGAAATCCAACACACATGCCCTGAGCATTCCCTCAAGTGTCCGAATGGTACTCTCAGATTGACCATCCATCTGAGGGTGAAATGTCGTACTAAAATGCAGCTTAGTACCTAAAGCTTCCTGCAAGCTTCCCCAGAATCTCGAAGTGAACCGAGGATCCCTGTCAGAAACTATAGAATCTGGAATCCCGTGTAATCTTACTACCTCATCAATGTACTTCTTGGCTAGCACATGCAACGAATCAGTCTGCTTGATTGCCAGAAAATGGGCTGACTTCGTCAACCTATCCACAATAACCCATATGGCATCATGCTTCCTGTTGGTCTTGGGCAAACCCATCAGAAAATCCATGATTACTCTTTTCCACTTCCACTTAGGAATGGACAATGGCCTTAACTTGCCTAAAGATTCCTGGTGTTCAGCCTTGACTTGTTGACACACGAGACACTTACTGACATACTCTGCTACATCCCTCTTCATGCCCTTCCACCAGAAATGTTCTCTCAAATCTCTGTACATCCTGGTGCTACCTGGGTGCATGGCGTAAGGCGGATTGTGTGCCTCATCCAAAATCTCATCCTTAACTTTCTTGTTATCTGGAATACAAAGTCTGTCCCCCATTGTCATGAGTCCATCATCTCTCACTATTACTTCAGAAACTTTACCATTCTGAATTTCCTCCCGAAGCCTGCTCAAATCTGCATCTTGTGCCTGCAACTCCCTAACCTTCTCCCTGAGAATTGGCCTAACTCTGAAATTAGCTAGAAGGCAATTTGGTTCCTCCTGCTTCAAACTTATCTTAAGCTTGGCCATCTCTTCCAATAAAGGAAGATAAACTGTTTGAACATGAGCAATGGAAGACTTCCTGCTCAAAGCATCCGCCACTACATTCACTTTGCCTGGATGGTACTCAATCAACAAATCATAGTCCTTGAGTAACTCAATCCACCTTTTCTGCCTCAAATTCAATTCCTTCTGGCTCAGTAAGTACTTAAGACTCTTATGATCAGTAAATATCCTTGTCTGAACCCCATAAAGATAATGCCTCCAAATCTTTAAGGCAAAGATTACTGCTGCCAACTCTAAGTCACGAGTCGGGTAATTCAACTCATACGGCTTCAGTTGCCTTGAAGCATAAGCTATCACCCTGTCTCCTTGCATCAATACACAACCTAGACCCTTCCTCGAAGCATCACTATACACTGTATAACCCTCATCACCCGAAGGCAGAATCAGCACTGGAGCACTTATCAACCTGTGCTTGAGCTCCTCAAAGCTCTTCTGGCATTCATCAATCCAAATAAACTTCTGATTCTTCCTCAATAGCTTGGTCATCGGAGCAGCTATCATGGAGAATCTGTCTACAAACCTCCTGTAGTAACCTACTAGACCCAGAAAACTCCTTACCTCTGTCACTGTCTTGGGTGCATGCCAATTAACCACTGCTTCAACTTTCCTCGGATCAACATGTACACCATCCTGCGAAATCACATGCCCAAGGAAAGTCACCTCATGAAGCCAAAACTCACACTTGCTGAACTTGGCATAAAGCTCTCTCTCCCTCAGAGTCTGCAATACAATCCTGAGATGCTCCTCATGCTCTTCTTCACTCTTGGAATACACCAGAATGTCATCTATAAACACTATGAAAAACTGATCCAGATACTCCTTGAAGACCCTATTCATGAGATCCATGAAAGCATTTGGAGCATTGGTCAAGCCGAATGGCATAACCAAAAACTCATAATGTCCATATCGAGTCCTGAATGTTGTCTTGCTTACATCAGACTCCTTGATTCTGAGCTGATGATAGCCTGACCTGAGATCAATCTTGGAAAAGACCCATGCTCCCTGCAGCTGATCAAACAGATCATCTATCCGTGGCAACAGATACTTGTTCTTAACTGTCACCTTGTTGAGTCTCCGATAATCAATACACATCCGCCATGATCTATCCTTCTTCTTGACAAACAGAACCGGCGCTCCCCAAGGAGACGAACTCAGTCTAACGTATCCCTTCTCTAACAGTTCCTCCAACTATTCCTTCAGCTCCCTCAACTCAGCTGGAGCCATCCTGTACAGCGGTATTGAAATTGGCGCAGTTCCAGGAATCAAGTCAATGGCAAACTCGATTTCCCTCACCGGCGACAAACCTGGCAATTCATCTGGGAACACATCTGGAGACTCCCTCACAATCGGAAAATCCTCTAACTTCCCTTCGTTCACACCGACATCCACAACGTGTGCCAAGAAAGCTTCACACCCCTGGCCCATCATTCTTTCAGCCAACATAGCTGAAATTAGTCTTGGCGATGGTGTCTTTCTATCCCCTCTGAAGATCACCTTCTCACCATTGCCCATATCAAACTCTACCTCTTTTCGACCATAATCCAGCTTGGCCAGATACTTCTCCATGGTATCCATCCCCAGAATAACATCTAACCCTCGAAGGTCTAGCGGTAGTAAGTCCACTACCAATCTAGCATCATCAATGAAAGGCTAACACTGCTCATACACCTGACTGATCACCACTTTCCTCCCTAGAGGAGTACTAATAATCAAAGGCCTATCCAAAGACATAGAACTCACACCATGCAATGCCATACTTGCAGAAACAAATGAATGCGTGAAACCAAAATCAATCAAAACAAATATTGCTGAATCAAATAACTGAGCCATACCCGTGACAACCTCAGGTGCAGCTGCAGCTTCCTCCCTAGTCATGGTGAACACTCTTGCTGGCGCCTGACCCCTTGGCCTTCTTGGAGGGATAGCCTTCCTTGCAGTCCCAGAGCTGCCTACCTCAGTAACTGGCCTGGTTCCCACTGTCCCTGCACGCCTTGGAGCTTGAAACTGCGACCTCTCTTGTCTTGGTGCCTGTGGACAATGCTTGGCTATATGTCCCTTCTCTCCGCATCTAAAACAAACTCCAAGTGACCTGAGGCACTCTCCCTGGTGATGTTTCCCACACTGATCACATAAGGGATGGGTGAACCAGCTCCTTCCAGCTCTACCGGTGCCTCCCACATTAGAGGCTTGCCCTGATACAACTCTCACCTGCTTGTTCCTGGTAGCCCCACTGCTACCCACTTCACTCTGACTGTAAGAGCTTCTCGTGTAAGTGATCTAGAAGGGAGGTTGAATAGATCTTTAAAATACTTTGAAAATATCTACAAGAAAATCAGAAGTTAAACAAACAAAAACAATTTTGATAAACTTAATTAAAAAGTGTAGGGAAGAAGGTCAAACACTGTTTTTATAGAGGTTCGGTGCTAAGACCTACGTCCTCTACCTAAACTCCCACTTAGGATTTTGCCAACCACTTTATTGCACACTTTGTAGTTGAGTGTGAACTTTTTACAATCCCACTTGAATTCCAGCTCAAGCAACCTTTACACTCGATTTGTCTTCCGGCACAAATCCTACCTCACGTGACCTAGTCACTCAAATTGTAAGTAAAACAATACAAAGATTGAAGAACAAATGCTCAATACAATTTGTAACAAAATAAGAGCAATAGTGAGCAATTAGAAGCAGTATAAGAGTATTTGAACTTGTAGAACTTCTATATACTCTTCTTCCATCATCCTCTATTTATACTTGAAGAAATATAGCTGTTGGAGCTCTACTAGCCGTTGCTTAATTGGATATAGCCGTTCCTTGATAATCTCCATTCCTATCAAATTGGACCGTTGGAGCTGATTTCGTGCATCCATAAGTCGACTTGTCGAATGTATAAGTTGACTTGTTTCAACCATTTACGTAAAAGTTTCATCTCCGCTCTCCAATAAGTCGACTTGTTCCATGTAAGTCAACTTGTCGTACTCGATAAGTCGACTTGTGTTTGATAAGTTGACTTGTATTGACATTGCTTCATCTGTAAGTCGACTTGTGCTTTGTAAGTCGACTTGTATTTCCTTCAATGGTAACATCCGACCAAATCCTTTATAATCCTCATGTTTTATGTCATTTTTCACTTAGAGGACAACTCCCATCTTGATTCTCCATTGATTAGACACTTTCTCATCTTGATTTGCACAATCCTTTCATTGAATAATACCTGAAATAATTTCTTAACTATTTCTAGATATTTTATTATTATCAAAACATAAAGGGATTTAATTTGTCAACCACCATTGGTCCAACAATCTCCCCCTTTTTGATAATGACAAAATATGTAGAAATTGACAAGAAATTTGAAGGACATAAAATTTGATCAAGGTTTCCCTTATCTTGATGGTTAGGTTGTCTCCCCCTTAATTTATAAAGCAAAAATTTAAAATGCAAATCAATGAAATTTTCATTTTCACTTTTCACTCCCCCTAAATCAAATATCAATTTCAATCTTACTCCCCCTTTTTGTCATAATCAAAAAATTAGAGAAAATGAAGAGTAATGAAATTTAGAACCAAACATAACATCAAACACAAATGATAGTAATAGTCATTACAAGAAAATGTCAAACAAACACAAACACAACATAAAACAAAACAGAAGTCGAAATGTTGGTCAAGGCATAATGAAATACACATCATGACGAAGAATCATCGTGCCTACATCCTAGCTTGTCAAAAATCTTCTTGATGCTCTTTTCTAAGCGGGTAAGTATGCTGCGTTGTTCATCAACTTTCCTTTCCAATCTTATAAGCACATCTTGTTGATCATCATGTCATTCATTTATCTCATCCAACTGATCTCGAATTTCCTAAATATCAGCTTGAGAAACCTCACTTCTTCCGACATTACTTGGTCGTGAGCTACTTGGACGTTCTGCTGTCCTAGATCGTTTCCTTGAAGGTACCTGCTCACCTACCAAAGTCAACCCAAGCTTCTCAACATGATAGGAGTAAACCCAACCTTTCTCAACTGTTCTAACAAGCTTCATGCTCCTTAAATTGTAAGGTGTGAACCTCCAACTCTGAGGATAGGGAAAACTAACATAGGAATCCAGATTGCATTTTTTAACCTGAGAGATATGGGTAATCAGTGCGGCATATGGCATTCCTTTATGCCGGACTAGTTTCCCCTTCAGCTGTCCATGTAATAAGCTCGCCTTTTTCCTCATCATCTGAATAATTAAGCTCGGATAGTTTATCTTCCGTCCTTCCTCCATATGCCACAGAATCTCCTTATCTAAAGAAGTAATTTGATTATTACTGGCTTTCTTTGGGTACACAACCCTGTTTATCGCATAATGTAGTAGCCGATAATTCAATGGTAAATCCATCGCCTCAAATGAAGGGGAATGATCGGAACATAACTGAACTAACAAATCAGCCCCTTTTTCCTCAGTATAGCCGAAATTCTCTTCGGCTTCTTCATCAGTGTCACCCTCAGCATTTCTCAAAATCTCAAAATCAGTAAGAGAAGCTCTAGGCCTAACTCCTCCTCTAGGCAAATTAAACAAGGTACACAAATCTGATTCACAAAGATACATTACTGTCCCGTTAATTTTAGAGGACAAGGTAACTCCATCCTCAACATTACTTCCAATAACAACCAGATTCGCATAAAATTCCTTTACTATTTCTTCATAGATATCATCATGAAAACCCAAAAAATCTCTTAACCCAAGGTTAACAATTTCAGAAAACACATCGGAGAACTCACTACTATCTAGCTCAGTCCAATCAAATCTCATGGAGGGAATCAATACTTCATCTTTAAGTACCTTATAATACAATGTTTGAGCATCCCTCGAAGCAAATCTGGGTTCAATCGCGTCATCCTCCCTTGTCGCATCTCCCCTTGATGAGGACCCCCGAACCCGCGGTCTTTGAGGAACGTGGGGACCTTGAGATTGAGCCGTTTCTTTTCCTTTATGAGAAGATTTTTGAGGAGCCATTGATTTGTAGAGAGAAAAAGGGAAAAACGCAAGTTAGGGTTTCGAAAGAAGGGTTTTAAAAAAGAGAGGTGATTTGGAGATAAAATGGGGTGATTTAGAGTTGATGAAGGTCGAAAATCTGTGGGTAAGTAAGTGATTGAGCCAAATTTATACTAAAAATTGGCCCTGTTTTCTTAAGTAATTATGCACTTGTTGACTCCTAATTCATGATTTTTGTGCTTAAGTTGGGTTCTCGTATTGAGCTTTTATAATTTGCACATTGCCAGTATTTTGTTGTTAGTTGATACTAATTTCTGCATAACTTTTATCGGGACAATTGATATTACAAATGTGTTACATTTCGTAGGAACATGGAGTCAACCAGAAAGTCAACACGTCGTGAGAAGCCATCCATTCGTCGGGACGAACCAACATTTTGATTCGTCGCGATAAATTAATTTGGTATAAATTAATTGTCATGACGAAAGTGACCATTTTATGCATCGCGATTTAACTTTATTCATTAGTCGCGATTTAATGCTCTGATACCCTACCTTAAATGGCAAATTTTGCACTGTTCGACCCGCCCGCCATGTACTCCTATAAACCTTCCATTTTAGGTTAAAACAGACTACCGCAATCCCAAGGAACACTTCTCCTTTTTTTTTTTCTGTTTTCTAATAGGTTTAGTTTTCTTATTTTGCGGTAGGCAACCACCAACGAAGAACATCCGTGATAAGAACACTTCCATTTCTCATCTTCAAGCACCATTCCTATTCTCACTTTCGCCAATCGTCGTTGGAGCCATAGGTAGCTTTGGATTTCAGCAGTGATGGCTTCTTCCACGATTATGCAAGGCTAAGGTTTCGATCTCTCAAGATGTAGCAACGGTCCGAGTTCCATGAGCTTCAAAGGGTAATCGATCATTGCTTTGAATTTCGTCATGGTTTTGTAACAACTCGAGTGGAGATTGCATGTGTATGACCGAATGAATCTTGCTATAGTTTAGTAGGATGTTAAACTTTGATCTATGTTAAGGATTGGTTTGTGTTGAATATTGTGCCCGAATACATGAAGTCTCATGTATGTCGGTCGATTTTGCATTAATTAACCTAATCGCCTAGTTGTGTTTGGTTGTTGGTTATGTTATTATCGATTGATTTATTGCATAAATCATTCCATACCATACACTATGGTTTTAACAAGTTTTAATTTATCGAGTTGATCAATTAAATCTTGGACTTAACGAGTTGTTAAGGTTGTGTTTTCGAAACTTAGTGGATTTCAAACCTCGACATTTATTTTGAACGATGATGACCCGAGCTGTATTTTAAGGAGACTTTAGTTAATTGTTTTCAATCTCGATTATTTTCAATTGTCTGGTTTATTCTAAAATCCCAAAAAAATATTTGATTCAGCTTTGCTTTCTTTAGTTTAAAAGATCAAGCCAAAACCCCCTTTAATTGCTTTAATTGCATGCATCATTAGACTAGGCTAGTCTTAAGATCAATTCTACACTGGTTCCTTGAGAATCGACCCGAGGTTGCACTCGTGTTGCAATTCTTGGTATAAATTGATTTTGACGGTTTCCACTGATCAATCTTAGATTGAACGATAAGTCATGATCAAATTGGCGCCTTGCCGGGAACCAAATTAATTGGTTTTCTAGGTTAGCCAAGTCATTTTGTTTCTGCATCTTATTTGTTTTAGTTTATATGTTAATTTTCATTGTTTGCATCTCTTAAGTGTTGGTTTATTCGCCTTGTGTTTTGTGATTTCGATTCTGCTTTTGCTTTAAGTGTTTAGTTCGATTGTTTGGCTTATTTTTCTTAATTTCGAGTGATTGTGCTTTGTTCGATTCTTGGCTGCGATTTAGTTCATCATATATTCGCCTCGATGAATTTTGAATTTTGCTCTATTCGCCGCAATGAAGTTCCTACGAGCATGACGAACCAGTGTGAATTTCAAGCCTCGTTTTCTCATTGTCGCTTTAGTGAGCTAATTTAGGAGAACTTCTTTTGTGCATGCCCCTGTAGACTTAGGTTAGTTCATTTTCAACCTGAAATCGAGCGATACTTAAGGAAGCGAGAAGGATGTAAGAGAGCAAGCAACCCTTAGCACACTAGAACATCAAGTAGGAGAAATGGTCGAAGGTCAAGAATTTCCGGTCACCAACCTAGGAACGGAGATCATGGATTAAATGGTGATCGGAAAGAGTCGATGAGAACATAGGAACAACAGCGAGAACGATCGAGAAGCTACGACCTCTGACGTCAATTATGACCCCTTCATCAAGCAATGCCCCAACTTCGACGTGAATTTCGGGTTAAGGGCTATTGATCAATTCTCTCCCCAAATTTCACGGTTTAAGGGAGAAGATCCCTACATGCATTTACAAGCACTGACAATGATTTGTCAAAGCATGAAACCCGTAGGAGCTCCCCTAGATCATGTGCTGTGGAAGGTGTTTCACTTATCCCTAGAAGGAAAGGCCCGGGAGTGGTACATGAGCCTCCCAAGGCATGTCGATAATGCCTACCATAGTTGGGCCAACTTGAGAAAAGCTCGAAAAGTATTTTCCAGCCTCGAGGACGCCGCCAATGAGGAAAGAAATCTATTCGCCAAGCAAGACTATGACGAGTCCTTGTATGATTTTGGAACAGATTTCAGGATCTGTTGTCTCGGTGCCCCCATCATCAAATTCCTGATGAACAACTTGTTCAATATTTCTATGATGGGGTGAAGAATCAAGAAAAGGGAATGTTAGATGCTGCTTCGGGAGGATCGTTGATCGACCTCACCGCACCTGAAGCGTGGGCCTTGATCAAGAGGATGGCCCTCAACCATCAGCAGTATAGTGTTCGTGATTCCGTGAATGTTCATGAAGTAGAGCCATGTCGGCTCGTAAAAGGTGGATTCCCTAGAGCATAGGATAACTTCACGCTTGTCCTCGACATTACCGAAGTGAAGAATTTGAATGCATCGCCTTCATCTTCATCAATCGACCGCACCCAGCCATGTAATCTTATGGGTCGGTGATGCACATTTCTAGTGTCCGCCTTAAGGTATGAAGAAGTTTCGTTGTTCACCCGGAAGACAAAATCCTAAGTGGGACCCAGACTCCAAAGACGCATAATGAGGGATGGAGATCCCATCCAATTTCGCTGGAGGAATAATGAGAGAAGAGCACCCAACCGCTTTCAACAAGGAGGTGGAGCCGACCATCCACAAACCAGCTTCAGATCAAGAAGCATTGACGGTGCAATCACAACCACCAAGGAGGACACCAACCAGCTTCGTGATGGTATGATGACGTTGATGAAGGAAGAAAGAGCCTCTACAGCTAATCAGTTCAACGCCATCGCAAAATTAATCCAGCAGGACTCCTCGAAGAATGTCTGCGCTTTACCGCCTTGAAAAGCGAATGGATCAATGGGAAACCAAGGCAGAAAACCTGAACTCATACGTCACTCAGTTATCCAACAATTTGAGTGAAAATCAAGCGAGGAGTAGCGGATCAATTCCCTCCAACACGGTCATAAATTCAAAAAGCCTGAACGCAATTGAATTAAGGAGTGGAAAGAAAGTGCAATTTAGCATCCCTGAAGAAGAAGAATGCGCCGAAGAAATTGAGGTTGAAGAGACACCTCAAGTAAGAGAAAGATTTGCCAGCGATCGAGAGTGATCGCAAGAAGAATTGTCAAGAGAAAGAAGAAATCAACCATTGAGGAAACAGAGCAACCATCAAGCAGTCCAGCAGAAAGTGTTGCAAAGGAAAAATCTAGTAGAAGTGAAGTAACCAGTAGGGAAGTGAACTTAAAGGATCTCCCTTTTCCAAATTCTTACTTGATGAGTAAGAAGGTCAACGAGCTCAAACATGAAAAAGAAATTATTGACCTGCTTGGAAAGGTGGAAGTGAATGTGCCCTCGCTGGACTCGGTGAAGAGGATTTCGCCCACGCTTAAATATTCAAGGACTTGTGCACAAACAAGCGTAAGTTTAGGCCGAATGAGAGAGTCCAGGTGAGCTCAAACGTGTCGGCCTTGTTTAAGCCCCAAATCCCGGTAAAATGTCAAGACTGTTAGAGTAGTGCCCTAAAGGCAATCCCCTTTAGCGCTTTTTGTTCATAGTCATGTACAGACTTTATGAATAAATAAAGAAAGGCATGTTTCATTTATTTGATGTTCTTTATGAATTGATATTGATCTTTAATCAAATTAATGAAGTCCATGATATATGACATAGCATGAAGGAAATTATGATGTGATCATAATCCGAGATTCCTATCATGTGCAATTATGTCAAGATCAAATTTTCCTAGTCATAGGATTAATGAGACCGACATCATTAATCCCGATGACTAAGATATGTCATACTCCTCGATTGGATCAGCAGTGGATCTCGTAAACCGTAAATATGAGATATTTAGAGTTGACATATGGATGCTTACTAGTGGTAGTAAGTTCATTGATGACTGCCATGAGATCATCACATGGATTTAATGTCGGTGATAATCTCATCATAGCAATGGTGCAAGTATCCTTAGACTTGAGGTACTCAAGGATATCTTCGATATCGATCCTGATTTTGACTCCATTCCTCGTGGCCTTCCAGAGGTTACTCATAGGGTGGTGCTGGAGTACAGCTTGAGGTATTCAAGGTACTTGAGTAGCTAATAAAGGATTCATCACTCGTGAGAATGTAAGAGATACTCGCCTCTTGTCAGATCATTACTTTAAGTCTCCGCCAGAGCATGACTATGTCATGAAGAGTGTCTTCATGGACATATAAAGTAATGAGTCCTCGACAGAACCGATTTCACTGGGCTAGACTTAGTCTAGTAAGAGTTGACATATTAGCCATACTCATAACCAAGTGGGTATAGGATGATGAAAGGACTAATTGCACGGTAATTGTCTATGGAAGGGTTTGTGATCCGTTCGTGATGAATTCATCAAACCGATTACTTTCCGGTCAATTGGGGTCATGATGTGTTGCTAGTACCGCCATGACTTGCTCAGATTAATTGTTAATCTAAGTGGCCAACATAACCGGAACCTAAAGGGTCACACGATAAGAGTGACTCAGAGAATCAGAAATAGTAATTGGACAGAGTTCCAATTATGGAGAGCATTCGATTAAATGGATCCCAATGGATTGGGATATGTCCCGATGAGATCGCGACATCAATATTGCTAAGAAAGGTTTCAAGTCGTTTCAAAGACGGGGCCGAGAGGGTAGTAGGACCGACCCCAGTTGGACTGGACCTTAGCAAATATATTCTAATTAATTAATTAAGTAATTAATTATTATATATATATTGCCACCTTGCACGTTGGAATGAGGGAGGAGAGGATGAGATCCTTTGATTTTTCAAAGTTACTTAAGTTATTCATTAAAGAAATGAATGGCTATTAAGCCTCCACTTGTCCTAATCTCATGGTTGCCTTTTAATTAGTTAAAAACACATGTATTAGGGCTTGGAAGACTATGATGGTCGTGGGTTTTGGCATGGGTGAGAAGAAGAAGAAAGCTTAAGTGTTAAGCTAGCTTTGAAAGGTGATTTTCAAGTCTTCTCTTTAAGCAACCATCGATTTCTCTCTTCTCCAAGGCAAGGGCCAACGTGAATCTCAAGCTCTCTAGGACAGAGGTAGGGTCTAGCAGCTCTTATTCTGTTCTAGCTATTCCCGGGTCAAAGGGGTTTGACTCGGTTAGGTTTTCTGATCTCTGCGTGGATACCTTTAGAGATAGTCTCTATTGGCTATTCAGGTTTGAGGTTTTCATACCGACACCGGGATCCTGGGTTTTCGGGAAGGTCCTGGGACTAAAAACTTTTGTTTCCGCTTTTGTAACATGTGATGTTCCTCCCGGGAATTTCCTACAGTGGTATCAAAGCGTCTGGTGTCGTGTATGAAGCTTTAACTGAAGCTAGATCATAAACCCTAATTGCTTGTGATGCTGTAGCATGTATTCTGTTCAGATTTCGAATTGCTATAGAGATAGGGTTTTCGAAAATTTTCTGCCCAGGAATGTTCATTACATGTTAGAGAATATGTCTATGAATTTTCAGAATTTATCGATTTGATTAGATAAAGTTTTGCTAATTATTTCCCTAAGCATACAGATGCTGTTTTTGAAACGATTCTGTGAACAGGCAGTAGTATAAAATCAAGAATAAATTATAGAAAAATCTTTTTCTGGATTTTCCTTCACCTACATGTCTCTAAGATGTTGGTGAATGTCTGTGATCATGGAAAGTGGATTTCAAGGTGATTGGATATTTATTTTCGATTTTATTCTATGCTGCTGGGAATTGCTGTGTTGATGAACACAGAATTTTAAACGGTTTTGTTATTTTGGTTGACTGAGTTTTTGATGGCCTAAAATCCTGAAAAAATTCAGGTAGCATGTTCTGAACATGTAGTAGCCTATATAATTTTTTCATGATTTATTGAAATTGTTTCATTGATCATTTCAAGCAATGTACAGAACTGGACAGTTTTGGTGAAAATTGTTGGGACTGTTTTGCTTGGCTTGATTGAGTTTGCTTTTTCAATTCCAATGCCTTGCAGCATTTTTAATGTGATTAAAAATGTGTTAACTTTATGTAGTATGATTGCCAAATTGAATTGCTTGAAGTTGCTTTTCCAAGAATTTTTGAATGCCGAATTGGTCACATTTGTGTCTCGTTAGTATATTTCATTTTTTTGCTTGTTTTGGCCGTCACAATTTTTGTGACAAGTGCCGGAGTAGTTTTGAGAGTGTATACACTAGCTTGAGATGCTTAGGGTGAGAATTTGGGTGTTCTTAAATTGTTTGGATATTTATGAGTTTTGACTCATTTTAAGCTTTTCATGTATGGTTTGACCATATAAGGCATTCATGGATCAATGAAGTGTTCATTGATACATCAATTTACAGATATTACTCTAAGTAGGATGGTATTGTGAATTGAATTGCATGGATTGAGGAATTAGCCGATTAGATATAATAGCAATTTTGTTGGATAAGTCGACTTGTATTGTACATAAGTCCACTTGTTCAAAGTTTTGGATAAGTCAACTGTATTGTACATAAGTCCACTTGTTCAAAGTTTTGGATAAGTCGACTTGTATTGTACATAAGTCCACTTGTTCAAAGTTTTTGCATAAGTCCACTTATATCGACAAGTCGACTTGTGTAAGGAAGCATAAGTCCACTTATATCGCATAAGTCGACTTATGCGCAAGGTGAGCATAAGTCGACTTATATCAGACAAGTCAACTTGTGTGTGGGCAGAAGCATAAGGTGACTTGCATTTGATGAAAGTCGACTTGTGACATGCTCAGGTTGGATGACGGATGATGGATGATTATAAGGATTGATTCAATTTGATTGATGAAACCTAAATCATGCCATATAGTCCTAGTGACTATGATCCTTCAGCTTGGAGTCTAGAGTTTCTAAATCCCTCCTCGGTATATGAAAACTAACGCCTTCCATTAATATGGTAAGAACCGAGTTCTTATAGGATGGGTTGTTGGGTAAACCCAAGCTCACTTTATACGGATATGTTCGAACCATGAAAATATGATTTTCCGATTAACGGGTTGGTTTTCACCGAAGCGTTGGTTTGTTGAGTAAACTCAAGGTCAACGTGACAGAGGTGAAATTGGGCAAGATACATCGGATGTATGCGATCAAAGAGTTGATACTCAATGTAAGTGCATACATCAACAAGTTGATAGACTGATCGATAGTTGTGTCTAAGATGTAATTGGTATATCCGATACCTCCCGAGACATAAGGTGGCTTTGTGGGTAAACCCAAGGTCATTCTTAATGTCGGTTATCGATGATGCAATTGGTATGTTCGATACTCACCGATTGACCTAAGTTATGGCTTGTTGGTAAACCCAAGGTCATTCTTAGCAATATCGGATATCGACCCACTCAGACATTATGTCACTTTGTTTCTTTGGATTCAGAATGAGGGTTATGGATTCTATGAAACTAGTGGGAGCTTTTTGCATATCATTCAAGTCCTTATGATTATGCATCTATTCCTATTCTAACATTCTTCCTCTCTATCCGTAGGTTATTTGAAAATGTCGCCAAGTGTGAATCTTCGCCACTTATGGATTCCAACAAGTTAATCGGACCGAATTTTCGATCGTTAAGGAATCGAGAATAGTTCTCGATCCGAAAGTCAGGATATATCCTAGATTTTCGGCTTCCAGATGCACTCGTCTGTCGATGCTTCCGATGATGATCGAAGGCATATAGTAAGCATCTAAAGGACAAATGACATGGCGACTTGCATCATGCTTGCCTCGATGTCACCAGAGCTGCGAATAAAGACGAGTCCATGGATGCTCACACTATAGTTTTTCATCTTAGGAGCTGTTTGACGAGCAAGCCCGATCCAAAGGTTCGAGACCTCAAGCTTCTCTTCACTACTAAGATGGCTCCAGGACATCTCGCATGCAAGACGCTCAAGATGAATGACTATATTGAGAGATTGGCCGCCTTAGGTTTTGCAATGGATCATGAATTAAGTATAGACTTAATTTGGTTGATTGTCCGACGCTATGCACGCTTAGGCTAAACTATCGGATGAACCAAATATCCACTACAATACTCGAGTGATCAATCTGCCAAGACAAGTGAAAGGCACTATCAAGAGTGATAGTAAGCAAGTGTTGGTGGTTGCTTCTTCATCTTTTGGGTCCAAGAAGAAAAGAACCCAAAGAAGAAGAAGGCAAAGAAACCAAAGGGAGGCGCCATCAAGAAGAAGACCAAAGAAGCTGCCCAAAAGGAACTTGCTTCCATGCGGTAAAGATGGCCATTGGGCGCAATTGCAAAGTCTATTCGAGTCGCCGAAGCGTAAGAAGGCATCGATGCCTCGACTACTTCAGTCAGTATGTCATTGAAGTTAATCATGCATCGATCACAACATCCGGTATTTGATACTGGTTGTGGCTCACACATATGTAATGATATGCGTGGCCTCGTGGACAATAGGCAACTCATGAAGGGAGAAGTAGACCCACGTGTTGGAAATGGAGCAAGAGTTCTTCGCATTAGCCGTAGGAACCTATGTTTTGTCTCTCCCACCGGGCTTGTACCGAATTGGATGATTGTTATTTTGTACCCGCTTGACAAAGAATATATTGTCTGCTTTTGTCTCGAATAGATTGGATTCCATATGAATTTTAATAGCAATGGTTGTTCTATCAATTCTAATGGAATGCTTTATGGAACTGGTACATTGTGCAATGGTATATACATATTAGATATGTCTAATCCAATTTTAAATGTCAATGACACCAAACGACATAAAAGAGATAATCTAAAGTCAACTTACTTATGGCATTGTCGACTTGGCCATATAAATGAGACACGCATCGCTAAACTCCATAAGAGTGGCGCTTAGGGTCATTTGATTATGAATCATATGACACATGCTAATCTTGTTTATTAGGCAAGATGACTAAGTTACCCTTCAAGGGAAAGGGTGAACGAGCGATTGGAGTATTAGACTTAATACATTCAGATGTATGTGGTCCAATGACCATCCTTGCTGTAAGTGGTTGTCGTTATTTCATTACCTTTATCGATGATTATTCACGATATGGGTACTTGATTCGATGAGATACAAATCAAGCGCTTGAAAAGTTCAAACAATTCAGAAATGAAGTAGAAAACCAGCTTGGTAAAAGTATCAAGGCATTACGATCCGATCGTGGTGGAGAATACTTAGACCAACAGTTTCTGGATTATCTCAGAGATAATGATTTTATCTCGATGGACTCCTCCTTACACGCCGCAAAGACAACGGTGTGGTTGAAAGGAGAAATCGAACCTTGCTGGACATGGTACGATCAATGATGGGTTTCGCAGTTACCAAAATCGCTTTTGGGGTATGCGCTAGAGACAAATTGCTTACTTGCTAAACAGAGTTCCTCTAAGACAGCTTGATGTTACTCCATATGAGATGTGGACTAACGTAAAACCTTATCTTTCTCATTTGAAAGTATGGGGTTGTCCCGCCACGTGAAGCGGATTGATCGATAAGCTTGAAGCAAAGTCCGATAAGTGTTTGTTTGTAGGATATCCTAAAGAGACCATGGATATCAATTTACCTTCACGAGGAACAAAAGGTGTTTGTTTCAAACATGCTGTCTTTTAGAGAAAGAGTTTCTTCCGCAAGAAGAAGACAAGGGGAGCAAAGTCGAACTTGAAGAAGTTCAAGATGCTCAAACAAGCACAGATCAACCGCTCGAACTCGAGACCGCCACTCATTCAGATGAAGTAACAGCTCAACCTTCCGTGACACACGAAGTTTGTAGGTCAAGAGGATGCGACTGCTCCCTAGAGATATGGATTTCTTGTGTTTAATAGAATGACGATTGCTCATAGAAAATGATGAGCCCGCTACCTATGAAGAGGTTACAAAAGTTCGTAGTCCAAAAAATAGCTTTGTGCCATGAAAGTTTAAATGGATTCCATGTACATAAACCAAGTATGGACTTTGGTTGATGCACCAAGGATAAAACCTATAGGGTGCAAATGGGTTTTCAAGAAGAAACCGACATGGATGGTAATGTGATTACCATAAAGCAAGGCTTGTGGCCAAAGGATTTCGCCAAAGACAAGGAGTTGACTATGACGAGACCTTCATTTCAGAAGCAATGCTTAAATCTATTCGGATACTCCTAGCCATTGCCGCTCATTATGATTATGAGATATGGAAAATGGATGTGAAGACAGCTTTCCTTAACGGAAATCGCCGAGGATGTACATGACACAACCAGAGGGCTTCACTTCCAAATGATGGCGAAAAGGTATGCAAGCTTCGTAAATCCATCTATGGATCAAGCAAGCATCCAGAGTTGGAACATCCGCTTTGATGAGTCAATCAAAGAATTTGGTTTCACAAAATCCGGATGAACACCGTGTACAAAAGGTTAATGGGAATGCAATCGCTTTCCTCAGGTTGTATGTAGATGACATACCGCTACTCGGAAACGATGTCTCATTGATGCAACCGCTAAAATTTGGTTGTCAGCAATTTCATGATGAAAGACCTTGGTGAAGCAACTTATATCCTGGGATAAAGATCTATAGAGATAGATCAAGAAGTTGCTTGGTCTTTCACAATCATCGTACATAGACAAGATGCTAAAGAGGTTTAGCATGGAGCAATCCAAGAGAGGGTTTCTTCCCATCACTCGTGGGATAACACTCAAATCTATGTGTCCTAAGACACAAGATGAGAGGATTCGCATGGATCGATCCGTATGCATCCGCAGAGGATCAATCATGTATGCCATGTTATATACGAGACCCGATGTATCGATGCTCACGAGTGTCACGAGCAGATACCAATCGGATCCTCGTGAGGGTCATCGGGTGGTATCAAGAATATCCTCAAGTACTTGCGAAGGACTAAGGATGTTTTCGATATATGGAGATGGAAATCTCCAAGTGAGCGGCATACGGATGCCGCCTAATCGACAAGGATGACCTGCATCCCAGTTAGGTTATGTTTTCACGCTAAACGGCAGAGTAGTCATTGAAGAGTTCCAAACAAGAGACGATCACCGATTCGACGATCGAGGCAGAGTACATTGTCGCATCGAGGCGCAAAGGAAGTCGTTTTGATCAAGAAGTTCATTTCAACTTGGTGTGGTTCCTAATGTGATGGACCCATACAGTTGTATTGTGACAACAATGGGGCTATTGCTCAGCAAAAGAACCGAGGTCTCACCAACGATCTAAACACGCATTCGCAGATATCATCCGATTCGAGAGATCATTGCTAGAGGTGATGTCGCGATCGAGAGGATTCAGAGCAAAACATTGTTGATCCGCTGAAGCCATTGTCACGTAAGAATTTTGATTCTCATGTACTCGCTATGGTATTAGATACCAAGGCGATTGGCTTTAGGTCAAGGGGAGATTTGTTAGAGTAGTGCCCTAAAGGCAATCCCTTTAGCGCTTTTTGTTCATAGTCATATGCATGGATTTTATGAATAAATAAAGAAAGGCATGTTTCATTTATTTGATGTTCTTTATGAATTGATATTGATCTTTAATCAAATTAATGAAGTCCATGATATATGACATAGCATGAAGGAAATTATGATGTGATCATAATCTCGAGATTCCTATCATGCAATTATGTCAAGATCTAAATTTTCCTAGTCATAGGATTAATGAGATCTGGACATCATTAATCCCGATGACTAACATATGTCATACTCCTTGATTGGATCAGCGGTGGATCTCTAAACTATAAATATGAGATATTTAGAGTTGACATATGGATGCTTACTAGTGGTAGTAAGTTCATTGGATGACTCGCCATGAGATCATCACATGGATTTAATGTCGATGATAATCTCATCATAGTAATGGTGCAAGTATCCTTAGACTTGAGGTACTCAAGGATATCTTGGATATCGATCTGTATTTTGACTCCATTCCTCGTGGCCTTCCACAAAGTTACTCATAGGGTGGTGCTTGAGTGCAGTTTGAGGTATTCAAGGTAATTGAGTAGCTAATAAAGGATTCATCACTTCGTGAGAAGAAGAGATACCACGCCTCTTGTGGGATCATTACTTTAAGTCTTCGGCGAGCATGACTATGTCATGAAGAGTGTCTTTATGGACATATAAAGTAATGAGTCCTCGACAGAACTGATTTCACTTGGCTAGACTTAGTCTAGTAAGAGTTGACATATTAGCCATACTCATAACCAAGTGGGGTATAGGATGATGAAAGGACTAATTGCACCAGAATTGTCATGGAAGGGTTTGTGATCCGTTCGTGATGAATTCATCAAATCGATTACTTTCCGTCAATTGGGGGTCATGATGTGTTCTAGATACCGCTCATGACTTGCTCAGATTAATTGTTAATCTAAGTGGCCAACATAACCGGGAACCTAAAGGGTCACACGCATAAGAGTGACTCAGAGAATCTGTAAAATAGTAATTGGACAGAGTTCCAATTATGGAGAGCATTCGGATTAAATGGATCCCAATGGGATTGGGATATGTCCCGATGAGATCGTGACATCAATATTGCTAAGAAAGATTTAGGAGTCGTTTCAAAGATCGGGCCCTAGAGGCAGTAGGACCGACCCAGTTGGATCGACCTTAGCAAATATATTCTAATTAATTAATTAAGTAATTAATTAATTAATTATTATATATATATAGCCACCTTGCACGTTGGAATGAGGGAGGAGAGGATGAGATCCTTTGAGTTTTCAAAGTTACTTAAGTTATTCATTAAAGAATGAATGGCTATTAAGCCTCCACTTGTCCTAATCTCATGGTTGCCTTTTAATTAGTTAAAAACACATGTATGAGGGCTTGGAGGACTATGATGGTCGTGGGTTTTGGCATTGAAAGCTTAAGTGTTAAGCTAGCTTTGAAAGGTGATTTTCAAGTCTTCTCCTTAAGCAACCATCGATTTCTCTCTTCTCAAGGCAAGGCCAACGTGAATCTCAAGCTCTCCGGATGTAGGTAGGGTCTAGCAGCTCTTATTCGTTTAGCTATTCCCGGGTCAAAGGGTTTGACTCGGTTAGGTTTTTCGATCTGCGTGGATACCTTTAGAGATAGTCTCTATTGGCTATTCAGTTTGAGGTTTTCATACCGACACGGGATCCTGGTTTTCGGAAGGTCCCGGACTAAAAATTTTGTTTCGCTGCTTTGGAACATGTGATGTTCCTCCCGGAATTTCCTACAAAGACCCAGGATCGTTCACCATTCCTTGTGTCATAGGAAAGGTGACAATTGGAAGAGCGTTGCTGGATTTGGGAGCGGCAATCAATGTGATGCCAAAATTTGTTTATGAAGCCCTGCGAGTTAAGAGCGTAAAACCTACTTCGGTAGTGCTACGTTTGATCGAGATCCTTCCGACATCCTGTGGGCATCATCGAGGACATTCTCGTCCAAGTGAAAGGATTAGTGTTCCCGCCGATTTTACGTCCGGATATGTCTATCAAGTGGTGCAGACACTTCTAATCGTTGGACGACCCTTCCTTCGAACGACAAGTACAATGATCAGTATGAAGGAAGGGAAGATCACCATGGAGGTTGGTGATCAACACGTTAGCTTCAACATGTATGAAGCTATGAAGCACCCTAGGATTACTCCTTGCTTGGGGTGAATATGCTTGATGTTGTGATTGATGATGCTTGTTCTGAATTTGCAGAAACTCTAACCCCGACCACTAATGATCTCTTTGGAGGCAGTTTCTATTTTGATGATAGTGCAGGTGCTTATTCAGATACGGGAATGGACATGGAGCTGCCCAGGACTCAAGCTGTTGATATGGAGCTTGGATATCAACCGCACGTCCATCCCGAGCTACAAGATCCACCGTGAGCACCGTGTGTTTTTTTCTGCATTTTCAATATATTTGTGCACATTATTTGATTTGACTTGAAATGTTGTGTTGCATGAATGTGTTGATTAAGTGTGGGGAGCAACCCATCCAAGAGGAATATTTGTAGTTAAGTAGGATTTTCATTTACTGCTTCAATAAATTGATTCCTCTTGTTAGCTCCGCATGTTCCTTGTTCGATGAAGCATGAAATAGATTAATGAGATTGAGTGATATGTGGATTGATAAATTGAAAGTTTGTGCAATTTGTGTAGGATCCTTAAAAATTTTGTTCTGTTTTGGGTGGTTCGCCGCAACGAACATCGCTGTTTGTCGCGATTTATCTAGGGTTTTTCTGTTTTGTTCGCTGCGGCTAACGATTGCCTCGTCGCGACGAATAAGCCCAGTTTTGCCCCTCTTGACCGTTGAACTTCTCTGTTGTTCGGAGCCCTTTTCAGTCTTTTCCCCTTCGCGTCTTTTCGTCTGCCTACCGCCTTATTTCTTCTTCTCCTTCTCTTTTCTCTCCTTCTTCCTCGCTTCTTCATTCGCCGCAGCCTTCGCCGTCGCTCCCAGCTGTGCCCCCTTGCGTTTGAAGCTCCCAACTTTCTCAAATCTTCTCCCATCTTCATTTTCGACCTTAGGTAAGTGTTCTTATTCTTTCATTTTGTCCATTCTCGTTGTTATTTGTTAGATTTAGGACGAACAGCAAGCGCTGTTCGCCGCGTCTGTTCGCAGAATCGCCGTTCATCGCGACGAGTTCATACCTCGCCGCGGCAAACGTAGCGTGCTCAGTCACGATTAACATCCCATCACAGGTCGCAATGAATGGAAAAGGACTTCCCTCGTCGTAGTGAACTCTCATGTTCGTCACGACGAATGGGAAGGACCTCGACTTTTCGCGACGAATGAACATTAGCCGCGACGAGGAGGCTGATTCTGTGTAGATTTCTCAGTAACTTACTTGTTTCTAACGTTGTATGTGCAGGATCATGCCTCGAATGAAGCAGGCCTCTAGACCCGAACAATAGCTTTCCTCTTCATCTTCCGATTCTACCGATTGCACCCCTTCCCCTTCTTCGCATCCTCCCCCTTCTTCCTCTCATCCGGTGGATCCTGAGTATGATCAGCTGGCAACTCGAGTTGCCAGCCAAGAAATACTCAAGGAGAAACCATTTCCCTTATCCCAGCAACCAACCCTTTTGTGGGTCAGCTCTTTCAACTCGAGTTGACTGGCCTCGCTCAACCAAGAATCGTTGAAAACCTCTCCTTCGTCCGCCAATACTATTCCCATGCCTGCTACTCCCACACCTACGGAATTAATTTCCGGGGTGTCTCTATTCCCGATGCTTTCACTTCTATCATAATCTGGGAGCATTACCACCTTCCTGTTGTCCCCCACTGTACCTACTCTGATCTCATCCGTGACTACCCATGGGATGATGTCATTGGTACTCTCTGCCCCGCAGGGACTCAGTGGTATCAACCCCGGGGTTCTCAACGGTATATCCGTCGTACTACCCTCCTTCCTCAAGCTCGTACCTGGTTACATTTCATATGTCACAATATCCTGCCTACCCTCCACCTCACCAACATTCCCAAGGAGCAGCCCTTTATATCTACTCGCTAATGACCGCGCCTGTTGATCTAGCCTCCGCCATATCCACCGCCCTCCGCCAAAGTGCATCATAGCCACCAACATTAAACACAAACTTCTTTTTCCCCACCTCATTTCCGACCTGTTTCGGGCCTATCGAGTCCCGGAGCATCCTGTCGATCTCCCTTTTTTGCCTGCCCCTCCTTTTGTTTACGTCCGTCTCGGTCACCCTCGCGACCTTCCACCCTCTCCTCCTCCTAGCCCTCCAGTCCTTCCACCCTCTCCGCCTCAGATCCCTACTCCATTACCCCTGCCCCTCGAGATTGCTCACTGCGAGGGCGCCCACCGGCCAAGCGCAACTCACCGCTACTCAGGCTCAGACCGCCGCCACTCATTCACTACTCACTTTGATTGCGGCACACCTCAGCTTGCCTCTCCCACCACCGGCCCCGGCTGTGTCTCCTACTCCTAGCTTTTCTGCCGCTGCCCTCCGGATCCGCCAATGGCGACCCTCCCGCTAATGGTGTCCTCGCTTTCGCTTGTATTTTGTGTTTGCTGAATTTCTATTTTCTTTTCCTTGCTGTAATTTTTAGCTAGTTCTTCGGATCCTTCGTTTTGTCCACTTACGTTTTGAGCTTAATGATATATCCCCATTTCTCTTTTGTTAATTTTGTTTTATGCTTCTATTGTGTGCCTTGCTACTACGCCATCAGGACAATGCCATGTTTAAGTGGGGAGCTAGTTCCTATTATATTTTTGCATTGCATACCTATTAGAATTTGTGCATATTTTGTGGGCCCACCGCTTTTATTGATAAATTTGAAACTCAATCGGACATTTTCTGCACTGTTCTTTTGTGCCCTTGTATGCAAATCATTTACAAGTTTCAAAAGCGATACTTGAGTTTTGAAAATACTCTCCATTCTTGAACGATAATTGATCCGCAAAATTTTAACTTTTGAAGTTTTCAAAACAAAGTGAATGGGAGCATGCTAACAAGGTAGCATTTTAGTTTTAAGATTTGAGATTGATCATTGGGACAAATCCCTTGTTGGAAGGATATTCGAGCCAAAATTTTTCTTCTATATCTTGTGTGTGCATCCGCTTAGTTCATACTTCTTGTAACTTGTGTCAATTTTTACTCAAAGCTTGATGGACTAGAATTTTGTTGATATGATAGGCGCTCCTTCTTTCAAATTTCTTTCCCCAAACACCAACCGTTAAACACTTTTCCTTTGCTAGCCCTTCGAGCCTTTATTCTACGAGCATTTGCATACATATTAAGATGATGTCGGTGAGTCTGTTTTGTTATTAGATAAAAAAAGTTGGAAAATGGAAAAGTGTTAGTCTTGTGTATCCCAAAAGGATAATAATGTGTTGTATCCCAAAGGGATTAGCATCTCAAATGAGATAGCCAAATGATTGAAAAAAAGTGTGTATTCAATTTATTTCGGTGTTTAGTTTTAGTTTGGCTTTTGACATCAATTCCTCATTTAGTGCGCATGCTCATATTTTCTTCTTTCACTTCATCCATTCATCTAGCCCTCCGCTCATTACAACCCCGAAAGACCTCTTGATCTTCAAAATGATAGTCCTTGTAGTGGAGAAATAGAATTGATACAAGCCTATGGTAGGAGATGCATTAAGTGATTGAGAGAAAATATCCTTAAACACAAGTGAGTTGGCGTAAACACCATATCCCGAGTAATTCTCTGTTGTTCAATCTCATGTGCTTAAATTCTTTCAGTGTTTATTTTATTAGCACTCTTTCAATTTGTTGCGTTTAAATTCTGATGAAGTAGATTGCGTCATTTTTGTTATTATTTGAGCATGGGTGGAATTTTGTTTTACTCTTGTACCTTTTTGACTCTTGTAAGCTTTGTCCAGGAGTACAAAGGTCTAAGTGTGGGGGAATTTGATTGAGCCAAATTTATACTATAAATTGGCCCTATTTTCTTAAGTAATTATGCACTTGTTGACTCCTAATTCATGATTTTTGTGCTTAAGTTGGGTTCTCGTATTGAGCTTTTATAATTTGCACATTGCCAGTATTTTGTTGTCAGTTGATACTAATTTCTGCATAACTTTTATCGGGACAATTGATACTGCAAATGTGTTACATTTCGTAGGAACATGGAGTCAACCAGAAAGTCAACACGTCGTGAGAAGCCATCCATTCGTCGGGACGAACCAACACTCCCATTCGTCGCGACAAATTAATTTGGTATAAATTAATTCGTCGCAACGAGTGACCATTTTTATGCGTCGCGACGAACTTTATTCATTAGTCGCGATTTAATGTCGATACCCGACCCTTAAATGGCAAATTTTGCATCGTTCGACCCTACCGCTTACGACTCCTATAAAACCTTCCATTTTAGGTTAAAACAGACGGCCGCAATCCCGAGGGAACACTTCTCCTTTTTCATTTTTTCTCTGTTTCTCTAATAGGTTTAGTTTTCTTATTTTGCAGGTAGCCGACCACCAACGAAGAACATCCGCGATAGCAACGCTTCCATTTCTCATCTTCAAGCACCATTCCTATTCTGTCATTTTCGCCAGTCGTCGTTGGAGCCATAGGTAGCTTTTGAGTTCCAGCAGTGATGGCTTCTTCCACAGTTATGCAAGGCTAAGGTTTCGATCTCCTAAAGATGTAGCAACGGTCTGAGTTCCATGAGCTTCAAAGGGTAATCGATCGCTGTTTTGAATTTCTGTCATGGTTTTGTAACAACTTCGAGTTGGGGATTGCACTGTATGACCGAATGAATCTTGCTATAGTTTAGTAGGATGTTAAACTTTGATCTATGTTAAGGATTGGTTTGTGTTGAATATTGTGCCTGAATACATGAAGTCTCATGTATATCGATCGATTTTGCATTAATTAACCTAATCGCCTAGTTGTGTTTGGTTAAGTTGGTTATGTTATTATCTGATTGATTTATTGCATAAATCATTCCATACCATACACTAAGGGTTTTAACAAGTTTTAATTTATCGAGTTGATCAATTAAATCTTGGACTTAACGAGTTGTTAAGGTTGTGTTTTCGAAACTTAGTGGATTTCAAACCCCGACATTTATTTTGAACGATGATGACCCGAGCTGTATTTTCAGGAGAACTTTAGTTAATTGTTTTCAATCTCGATTATTTTCAATTGTCTGGTTTATTCTAAAATCCCAAAAAAATATTTGATTCAGCTTTGCTTTCTTTAGTTTAAAAGATCAAGCCTTTAATTGCTTTAATTGCATGCATCATTAGACTAGGCTAGTCTTAAGATCAATTCTACACTGGTTCCTTGAGAGTCGACCCGAGGTTGCACCCTGTGTTGCAATTCTTGGTATAAATTGATTTTGACCAATTTCCAAGGATCAATCTTAGGATTGAACGATAAGCCGCGATCAGTAAGATTTGAGGAATTTGTGGAAGATAAGTCGAGTTTTGAGAGAGAAATTTCTGGGTTTTGGAGAGAAGAAGTCTGCGGAGAAGAAAGGGAAAAACTTGTTTTAAAGCCTCCGTCCAATCATAAGTCGACTTGTTCCCTGAATAAGTTGACTTATCGACTTTCATAAGTTGACTTGTCGATCTGTATAAGTCGACTTATCCTTAAATATCTGCATCCCAGAATACTAATTTTCTCATAAGTCGACTTGTTAATGGTCAAGTCATAAAAGGTGTGTCCAAAACTCCAAATAAGTCACTTATTTAGCCCAAGTAACCAACACGATGAATGTATCTTCGGATGTGATTGCACTTTTGCCTCAAATTTTGACCATTTAATGTAGCAAAATCAAATTCAACCAAAAGAATTCAAATCACATATGCCTAACCTTAATTTAATATTTACAAACACATCTTCCTTAAGAGGCTTAGTAAAAATGTCAGCCAATTGATCACTAGACGAAACATGTTTCAAAACAATGTCACCTTTCAAACAATGATCACGAATAAAATGATGTCTAATTTCAATGTGTTTTGTTATATTATGCAATATAGGATTTTTACTTAAACAAATAGCACTGGTATTATCACAATAGATAGGAATGTTTTTAACAACAATACCATAATCAAGCAATTGATGTTTAATCCAAAGAACTTGGGCACAAGCACTCCCAGCTGCTACATATTTAGATTCAGCAGTGGAAATGGCTACACTAACTTGCTTTTTACTAGCCCAAGATATCAAAGATGATCCTATGAAATGACATAATCCACTAGTACTTTTTCTATCAATTCTACAGCCACCATGATCAGCATCACTTTAAGCATACAAATCAAATGAATCACAACTAGGATACCACAAACCATGATTAATAGTTCTACTCAAATATCTAAAAATTCTTTTACAAGCACTCAAGTGAGAAATCTTAGGACAAGATTGAAATCTAGCACAAAGACATGTGGCAAACATTATATCAGTCTCTAAGCGATTAAATACAAGAGAGAGCTGATCATACCTCTATAGAGTTTTTGATCAACATCTTCTTCATGTTCATTTTTCTCCAAGACCACATTTGTTGCCATTGGTGTTGTTGCCACTTTGCATCCTTCCATTTTAAACTTCTTAAGAAGTTCCTTTGTGTACTTCGATTGATGGATGAATATTCCATTTTTGTGTTGCTTGATTTGCAATCCAAGAAAGAACTTGAGTTCTCCCATCATGCTCATTTCAAACTCACCTTGCATTAAATCGCTAAATTCTTTACACAAAAATTCATTAGTGGCACCAAACACAATGTCATCAACATAAATTTGACAAATAAGCATATCATTATCAACATGTTTAATAAACAACGTATTATCTATCTTACCACGAACATATCCATGTTGAGTTAGAAAAGTACTTAACCTCTCATACCATGCTCTTGGTGCTTGCTTTAGTCCATAAAGTGCCTTCTTGAGTTTGTAGACATATTCCGAATGCTCATGATCTTCAAATCCCGGTGGTTGTTTGACATAGACTTCCTCTTGAATATACCCATTGAGAAATGCGCTCTTGACGTCCATTTGATTTAATTTGATTCTTTTATGAGAAGTAAATGCACATAATAGCCTAAATGCCTCCAAACGAGCCACAGGAGCGTATGTCTCATTGTAATCAAGGCCTTCTTCTTGATAAAATCCTTGAACCACTAGCCTTGATTTATTTTTAATCGCTTCACCATTCTCATCATATTTTATCCGATTTACTGTAGCATCCCGTTACCGATGCGATGAGCATCGTGTTATGAGTGTAGAGTTGTTAGTGCTTAATTTGTGATCGAGTATTTTGTGGCCTCTGATTTTAGAGAGATAGATCATTTTGCACATGCATATACATAGTGACATGTATTCATGATTGTTCCGGCATTTGATAGTGATTGTGTTTGGAAAAGTGAAATTGAGATGATTTTGTGAATTGTGATTATTTAAAATGTTGAAATAATTGGGTTAATGAAATCTTGCGATTATGAATTTTGGTGAAATTATTGTATTTGTATATGCTGGTAAATTTATGGTGTATTGGAAGATATATTTATAGTTGGGAGCAAGAATTAATTAAATGAAGTGTTGGAGATAGTTTGGTTATATTGGAAAGGGAGAACTAAATGGAGTTAGTTCAAAAGTAACTAAGTTATAGTTTATTCATTAAGAAAGTGACATGTGTACTTGGACTTTGTACCTAGCTAGGAGTAGGTGGTCACTATTCCTTGAGGGCTGATGGGTTAAGTCTTGTCCAAGCCTTCTTTATTCATTTTCTTCCAAAAACTTTTCTCTCGGAGACATAGAGCTTTCCTACCTAAATTATCTTCTAAGGGACTTTGGTGTTCTTTCTTTCTTTCACCAACCTTTCTCTACCTTTGGTGTTGTCGACTCTAAGGAGAATCCATAAGCTGATCTTTTCGTGTGGAGTTTAGAGCTTGAAGATCTGTTTGAGTTCTCAACAGGTAAGTGTTAGAGAAACCCCCCCTTGCTATTAGAGATTTATGAAATAAAGTTGAGAGATTTTTGTCGTTTTCATGGAAAGATGTATTTCATGTGTTTGTTCATAAATCCTGGGTAGTTGGGGAGGAATAAATTCTGTTATAGTGTTAAATGAGTGGTTGAGAAAACTTTTAGTGTTCGTGATATGTCCAGACAGAAAAATCAGTGAAGCAAAATCGAAGGAAGGAAAATCAGCTGAAGGAAAATCAGCTGAAGCAAAAGCATTTATATGAACGTGATATCGATAGATTTAGACAAAATTTCCTTCTTGAAAGTTGTATATCTTTCTTTTCTCTATGAGATAGATGTCAAGTTTGTCCAATTTGGATATTGGAGTCAAAAGATATGATCTATATAAGTGGACATGTTCTGAAGCGAAAACCAGCTGAAAGGAAAATCAGCTGAAGCGAAAATCAGTTGAAGGAAAATCAGCTGAAGCAAAAGCAGATGATATGGACGTGATATCGATAGATTTAGACAAAATTTCCTTCTTGAAAGTTGTATATCTTTCTTTTCTCTATGAGATAGATGTCAAGTTTGTCCAATTTCGATATTGGAGTCAAAAGATATGATCTATATAAGTAGACATGTTCTGAAGCGAAAACCAGCTGAAAGGAAAATCAGCTGAAGCGAAAATCAGCTGAAGGAAAATCAGCTGAAGCAAAAGCAGACAATATGGACGTGATATCGATAGATTTAGACAAAATCTCCTTCTTGAAAGTTGTAGATCTTTCTTTTCTCTATGAGATAGATGTCAAGTTTGTCCAATTTGGATATTGGAGTCAAAAGATATGATCTATATAAGTGGACATGTTCTGAAGCGAAAACCAGCTGAAAGGAAAATCAGCTGAAGCGAAAATCAGCTGAAGGAAAATCAGCTGAAGCAAAAGCAGACGATATGGACATGATATCGATAGATTTAGACAAAATTTCCTTCTTGAAAGTTGTAGATCTTTCTTTTCTATATGAGATAGATGTCAAGTTTGTCCAATTTGGATATTTGAGTCAAAAGATATGATCTATATAAGTGGACATGTTCTGAAGCGAAAACCAGCTGAAAGGAAAATCAGCTGAAGCGAAAATCAGCTGAAGGAAAATCAGCTGAAGCAAAAGCAGACGATATGGACGTGATATCGATAGATTTAGACAAAATTTCCTTCTTGAAAGTTGTAGATCTTTCTATTCTCTATGAGATAGATGTCAAGTTTGTCCAATTTGGATATTGGAGTCAAAAGATATGATCTATATAAGTGGACATGTTTTGAAGCGAAAACCAGCTGAAAGGAAAATCAGCTGAAGCGAAAATCAGCTGAAGGAAAATCAGCTGAAGCAAAAACAGACGATATGGACGTGATATCGATAGATTTAGACAAAATTTCCTTCTTGAAAGTTGTAGATCTTTCTTTCTCTATGAGATAGATGTCAAGTTTGTCCAATTTGGATATTGGAGTCAAAAGATATGATCTATATAAGTGGACATGTTCGAAGGCGAAAACCAGCTGAAAGGAAAATCAGCTGAAATAAAAATCAGCTGAAGGAAAATCAGCTGAAGAAAAGCAGACGATATGGACGTGATATCGATAGATTTAGACAAAATTTCCTTCTTGAAAGTTGTAGATCTTTCTTTTCTCTATGAGATAGATGTCAAGTTTGTCCAATTTGGATATCGGAGTCAAAAGATATGATCTATATAAGTGGACATATTTCAAGAAAAAATCAGTCAAGCAAAAATCGAAGGAAGGAAAAATCTGCTGAAGCGAAAACCAGCTGAAGCGAAAACCAGCTGAAGGAAAAACCAGCTGAAGAAAAAATCAGCTGAAGCGAAAATCAGCTGAAGCAAAAATCAGCTAAAGCGAAAACCAGCTGAAGCAAAAATCAGACGGAAGGAAAACTGTCTGTGCATAGATCAGTGTTTTGAGGATAACTTGAGTTATAGAACTCCAAATGGCCTGATTCTTAAAGCATTGGATTCCTAACACATTTCTTAATCTCTCCACAAACAATTTATGGGTTTAAGTATTAAATTGGAAATGATTAAGTGAGTCAAAGTAAGGGTATTGGTGGAGGAACATGAACTAGATGTTTCTTGAACATGTTTCGATGATGTGATGATATCTTGGTCTATGGTATTCCAATTAATGTGATACTTGATTCGTTATGAACTAGAGAAAGAGGTCTATCATTGTGATAAAGATTGAGAGTTTGAATTTTGATTTACGGATTGCAAGTATCGAAAAAGAGTCCATTATAGTTTCTAATGTGACCAAAGAGTTACGTTGTAACTAATGAGTATGATTAGAGTTTGAGTGAGTGAAATTGAATTAAAGGGAATGCTATTGACCTAGTGAATAGTGAATTTTGGTTGTAAAGTGAGCGATAGCGAATTGGGTTTAGTGCCGGTAGAATCATGAACATGCATCATACAAGTTTGAATTAAAGACATGTGCATTATTGAATATCTTTAATTGAGCACCTAGTGATGAGAAATTGTTTGATTATTTTAGAGGCTCCGTTGGATCGTCGGACCACGGATATTCTTTGGGACTTCAGGCGTAGCTCGGAAGTTACTGGTGAGTAACCTAGTTGGTTCCTCGACTTTTAAGTGATTATATGTCTGTGAATATGTATAAATTAAGTGTAAGGTGAGTGATATACATGTGAAGTGAATGAGCTAAATGCGATAAGTGTTAGTGATTGTACCAAGTGTGATCTACATAAATGTGAATTCATGTGAATGAAAATCGGTGTATATAATTGTGAATAAGAGCCTGATTGTGACAAGTGAGTGAAGTGAGATAAATGTGCTAGTGATTGTGTAAGTGTGGCGCATGCCTAGCATGATATGAGCGGTAATATTTACCGTTGTGACTAGAGCATGCAGTGATTGAGCTTTGAGCTCGATTATCGGTGAGGGCCTAGAGCCAAATCGGCGAAGAGTGCATACCCGAGGGCTCTCTATTTGCCTAAATTGTGATCATTGTGAAAAGGAATAGTGCATACCCAGAGGGCTCTCCTATCCCTAAAGTGAGTGGGCGATGAGTGCATACCACGAGGGCTCTCCTACTTGCCAAAATGGGAATATAAATGCTCAGTCACAACAATGTCATAACAAGAGACTTTGCATACATATGCATCCGAGTGTATAGTGTGATGGAGAATGCGAGTGACATACTAAAAATGTGGATTTATATGTGATATTGTAATTGTGTAAATTGTGAAGTGTAATGTAAGAATTATGTGTGGTGTAAAGTGCGCATTGTGATATTGCGTGTGATATAATATAATGTGTAAATTGTGAATAGTGTTTATAAAGCGTTAAAATGTAATTTGAGATATAGTATATGTATATGCATGTGTTGGATGAACCATCAATGATGGTTTCTCATTGAGTTCGCAAACTCACCCAACATTGCAATATATTTTTCAGACAACGGCGTCGGTGGGACTCTAGCTCCCGGATAGACGTTTTCTGCGGTGAGTATTCGTGATCAAGAGGCGCGATGGATCATAGGTCGGTCATTTGGGGTGACTTCTTTTGGGAACATTGTTTTGGGATGACTTAGTATAGACGTTTGTATCGGTTTCCTTTTGAGATGTATTTGCTTGTAGGGAACCGATAGATCGGTCTATATTTTGGGATTGATGTTATAAATGAATGATTATTATGGTTTTAAATTTCAGTGATTTTCATATTGTGGAATTTAGTGTATTGATGCCATGCAGTGTTTAGAGATTGTTTTCGTAGTAGCACTTCCTTATCGTGGGATATGCGCGTCGGACGACCCACAGGCGTCCCAATGTGTACCCTGCGGTGAGGGGCGCTACATTAGGTGGTATCGAGCATGGTTTGGCATCTTTTGGGCATAGTGTGTTTTAGGCTCAATTTCAAAGGCAAAAGCAAGAATTGATCGAATTCTTATGTGTTGTAGGTCATCCGTTCTTGGGGATCAAGTGGATCAACCACCGGTGACCTAGGATCCGTGGGAGCTAGTAGAGAGTCCCCTATGCCTCATTCGATGAGTTGCCTCCTGAGTTCCGTGAGACGGAGCGGAGGTTCGATAAATGCAAGTGGAGCGGTTGACTTCATGGCGTCTGCATTTCCTGCGGAGGTCGAGGATGGTTAGAGAGGACGAGAGAGTCTGGATCGATGAGTTGTGATGCAGAGGAGGCGTTTTGACTATCGGTGTCATTGCTTCAGGTCCAGCTTACCGTTGGTGGAAGACTGTTCGGGCAGTTCTTCCAGGCCTGCTTATTGACTTGGGATGATTTCTGCGGGCATTGAGAGATAATTTCATGCCCAAGGATTATCTAGAGATGAAGATGCAGAATTTCTTGAAATGAGCAAGGCGGATGTCGATGGCGAGATTATGAGGTTCGATTTAATGAGTTAGTGGGATATGCCTCTTACGTGGTCGCTTGAGTCGGCGGATGCAGGAAGTTTGAGGTGGACTCGATTTTGAGATCCGTTCCGCCAGCCGAGCGGATATGGATTCCTTTATTGATTGAGGCAAGCTGCGGTGAGAGTTAAGCGACTTACGAGACGAGACGAGTGAGTCAGTCGAGGCCCCGATGGCAAAAAGACCGAGCGGTAGTCGAGGCGGTGAGTAGAGGATCTAGTAAGCGCCAAGCCAGGACTTTCAGTCGTCTGGCGAGGAAGCAGCGATGAAAGGCAGAGGCGATTTTCTCATCTGGTTTCAGTGGCGGCCGTAGTGGTGCTAGAGGCTCGGGACAGAGTATCCGCTGTGTGAGTTCTGCGAGAGGAGGCATAGTGGAGAGTGCTAGAGGGCTACTGGAGCTTGTCTCAAGTGTGGTTCAATGGACCACCAGCTCAAAGTGTCCTTTCTTTGTGGAGGCCCGATCTGCTATGACGGGTAGATCTGGCGGTCGACCACAGTGCAGTGAGCCGTGGAGGTGGATCAGGTTGAGAGGTCGAGGCGAGGCCGAGGCCGAGCAGAGGGATCGATGGTGAGATCGAGGGACGGAGCAATGGACGGCGGTCCTGTGCCGTAGTCTATGCTATGACTCGGCGGGAGGCTCAGAGTCTCCAGATGTTGTTCTTGGTATGCTTCTAATTTCGGTTTTGAAGCATATGCATTGATGGATCTGGATCCACTCATTCATTTATTGCACCGCATGTGGCATGTAGATTACATTGTGATAAGAGAGATTGCGGTGTGGGCTGGGGTGAGTACACCTCTAGGTGATCTGACGATGTTGGGAGAGTGCCTGTAAGGGATGTGTGATAGTGATTGATCGGCGAGTTGAGTGCGGATCTCATAGTGCTATCCTCGAGAGAGATTGATGTGATCCTAGGTATGGGTTACTCGCCCATAGAGTTGTGATGGATTGTTATACCAAGGAGGTTGTGTTGGAATCTCTGGTCGGTAGGAAGCATTTTTTGAGGTATTAGTCGGCGATGCCAGCTAGGATGATTTCTTTTATGAGTGCCACGAGATTGATGCAGAGAGGATGTGAGGCCTATTTGGCCCATGTGATCGATTCTAGAGTTGGCGAGATTAGAGGATGTCCCTGTGATCGGGGAGTTTCGGATGTGTTCCCGATGAGTTGGGTTTGCCGCCGGATCGGAGGCGAGTTTGGGATAGACCTCGTTCGGTACCGCTCCTATATCTATTCCTCCATATAGGATGGCACCGGTGGGCGAGAGAGCTTAAGGCTCGGGCCACGGGAGTTATTAGATAAGGGTTCATTAGACCCGGTGTTTCACTGGGAGCTCCGGTGTTGTTTGTGAAGAAGAAAGATGGGACATTGAGGTTGTGTATCGATTATAGGCGCCTTAATCGGGTTCTTGTCAAGAATAAGTACCCTTGCCTAGGATCGATGATTTATTTGATCGATTGCAGTGGAGCTCGAGTGTTTACTAAGTTAGACTTGAAATCGGTATTATCGGTTGAGGATAGCGGAGGCCGATGTGCCAAGAGTGCGTTCAGGAGTAGGTATGGGCATTTGAGTTCTTAGTGATGCCGTTTGGATTGACTAATGCTCGGCAGCCTTCATGCCTTGATGAATAAGGACTTTCAGCCTACCTTGATCGGTTTGTGATTGTGTTTATTGACGATATCTAGTGTATTCGAGGTCGAGAGGAGCATGTGGAGCATCCGGGGATGATGCAGATTATGAGAGAGAGGCGGTTGTATGCCAAATTTGCGAAATGTGAATTCGGCTTGATGAGGTGGTGTTCTAGGACACATAGTGTCGGTGAGGTATCCGAGTGGATCCTCACAAGATTGAGGCAAAGTCTGAGTTGGGAGGTTCCGAGGGCGTGTCGAGTTGAGGAGTTTCCTCGGACTAGCGAGGATATTACGGAGGTTTGTCGAGGGTTCTCGGTGATCTCGGCCCTTCGATTGAAACTTCCGAGGAAGAGTGTGGTTTTCCGATGGGCGGATGAGTGTCGGAGGAGCTTTGAGGAGCTCAGCGGCGTTTGACCACGGCACGCAGTGTTGGCGTTGCCATCGTGGTCCGGAGGATATGTGGTATTCAAATGATGCGTCATGGCGAGGGTTTGGGTTGTGTCTTGATGCGGCATGGTAGAGTGATAGCGTATGCCTCGAGACAATTGAGGTCTCATGAGAGGAATTACCCAGTGCATGATATAGAGTTGGCTGCAGTTGTGTTTGCCCTGAAGATCTAGAGACATTACTTGTATGGGGAGATGTTCCAGATCTTCACGGATCATAAAATCTTGAGGTATCTGTTGAGTCGGAGAGTTGAATCGAGATGAGGAGATGGACTGAGTTGTTGAAGGATTACGATCGCACTATTGAGTACCACCGGGGAAGGCCAATGTGGTGGCGATGCCTTGAGTAGGAGATCGCATGGTAGTGTAGCTCGATTGTGTGTCGAGGTTGCCGTGCCTAGTTGATTGAGAGCACTTAATGTGCGGATGGATTTAGCTCGGGATGGAGTCTTGATGGCTACTCGAGATTGAGACCGATGTTGCAGGATCGGATCAAGGCGATTCGGGATCAAGACCAGTGTTAGTGAGATTGATGGATAAAGTCGAGCGGGGTTGATTGCTGAATTTGAGTTGAGAGATGGGACTCTTTGGATGGGTCGAGATTGTGTGTGCCTAATGTGGGTGGTGAGACAAGTGATTTTAGAGGAGGCGCATGTAGCCGCTTATCGATGCACCACAGGTCACCAAGATGTATAATACTCTCGAGTTACATTTTGGTGGCGGTATGAAGAGACAAGTGGCGAGTTTGTTTCTCGATGTTTGGCGTGCGGTGAGTTAAGTGAGCACCAGGCCCGATGGGTAAGTTGCATTCGTTGCCCATTCCGGAGTGGAAGTGGGAGCGAATCACTATGGATTTTATTATGGGGTTGCTGAGGGGCCGAGGCGGATGATCGATCTGGGTCATAGTGGACCGATTGACCAAGTCGGCTCATTTCTTGCCAAGTCTTGAGAACAATACTCTCGATCAATTGGCTCGAAGTATGTGTGAGATTGTCGATTGCATGGGGTCCCGATGTCTATAGTGTCGATCGGGATCCCAGATTTACTTGAGGTTACGGAGGACTGCAGTCATTATTGGGTTGAGGTGAACTTTAATCTGAGTTTCATCCTCAGACGGATGGGCGAGTGAGAGGACTATCAAGGCTGTTGAGGATATCTTTGAGAGCTTGTGTATTAGAGTTCAAAGGTGCTTGGGATCAATACTTGGCTCGATTGAGTTTCGTACAATAATCGATGCAGGCAAGATTGGGATGGCACCGTATGAGGCCTGTATGGCGGCCGTGCGGATCACCTCTTCTTTGGGATGAAGAGGGTGTGAGGATGCTTGAGGGCCCCGAGCTGATCCAGGATCTGATGGATAGCGTGAGAGTGATTAGGAGTCGCATTAAAGTGCTCCAGATAGAGAAGAGTTATGTGGATCAAGCATCGACGAGAGATAGAGTATCTTGTGGGTGATAGAGTGTTCCTTGAGTGTCTCCTTGGAGAGGAGTTACGAGGTTTGGCCGTAAGGGCAAGTTGAGTCCCGATTATATCGGCCCGCATGAGATTACCGAGAGGATTGGACCATTAGCCTATAGATTGGCGTTGCCTAGTGAGATGTCCCAGTTACACGATGTTTTTCATGTGAGTATGCTCCGGAGATACCGCCGGACCGTCGCGATGTGATTCCGGCTCAAGAGATTGAGATAGCGAGTGATATGAGTTATATTGAGGAGCCAGTGCAGATTATCGGATCGCTGGTCAAGCAATTGAGAAGCGAGGTGATTCCATTGGTGAAAGTCCTATGGAAGAACCATTCTTGAAGGAGGCAACTTGGGAGGCGAGGAGCACGTGAGGCAAGACCCTCATCTGTTCGACCGGTCGGTATGAAATTCGGGACGAAATTTTCTTTTAGGAGGGAGAATTGTAGCATCCGTTACCGATCGCGATGAGCATCGTGTTATGAGTGTAGAGTTGTTAGTGCTTAATTTGTGATCGAGTATTTTGTGGCCTCTGATTTTAGAGATAGATCATTTTGCACATGCATATACATAGTGACATGTATTCATGATTGTTAGGCATTTGATAGTGATTGTGTTTGGAAAAGTGAAATTGAGATGATTTTGTGAATTGTGATTATTTAAAATGTTGAAATAATTGGGTTAATGAAATCTTGCGATTATGAATTTTGGAGAAATTATTGTATTTGTATATCTGGTAAATTTATGGTGTATTGGAAGATATATTTATAGTTGGAGCAAGAATTAATTAAATGAAGTGTTGGAGATAGTTTGGTTATATTGGAAGGGAGAACTAAATGGAGTTAGTTCAAAAGTAACTAAGTTATAGTTTATTCATTAAGAAAGTGACATGTACTTGGACTTTGTACCTAGCTAGGAGTAGGTGGTCACTATTCTTTGAGGGCTGATGGGTTAAGTCTTGTCCAAGCCTTCTTTATTCATTTTCTTCCAAAACTTTTCTCTGGAGACATAGAGCTTTCTACCCAAATTATCTTCTAAGGGACTTTGGTGTTCTTTCTTTCTTTCACCAACCTTTCTCTACCTTTGGTGTTGTCGACTCTAAGGAGAATCCATAAGCTGATCTTTTCGTGTGGAGTTTAGAGCTTGAAGATCTGTTTGAGTTCTCAACAGGTAAGTGTTAGAGAAACCCCCCCTTGCTATTAGAGATTTATGAAATAAAGTTGAGAGATTTCTGTCGTTTTCATGGAAAGATGTATTTCATGTGTTTGTTCATAAATCCTGGGTAGTTGGGGAGGAATAAATTCTGTTATAGTGTTAAATGAGTGGTTGAGAAAACTTTTAGTGTTCGGTGATATGTCCTGGACAAAAAAATCAGCTGAAGCAAAAATCAGAAGGAAGGAAAATCAGCTGAAGGAAAATCAGCTGAAGCCAAAGCAGACGATATGGACGTGATATCGATAGATTTAGACAAAATTTCCTTCTTGAAAGTTGTAGATCTTTCTTTTCTCTATGATATAGATGTCAAGTTTGTCCAATTTGGATATTGGAGTCAAAAGATATGATCTATATAAGTGGACATGTTCTGAAGCGAAAACCAGCTGAAAGGAAAATCAGCTGAAGCGAAAATCAGCTGAAGGAAAATCAGATGAAGCAAAAGCAGACGATATGGACGTGATATCGATAGATTTAGACAAAATTTCCTTCTTGAAAGTTGTAGATCTTTCTTTTCTATATGAGATAGATGTCAAGTTTGTCCAATTTGGATATTGAGTCAAAGATATGATCTATATAAGTGGATATGTTCTGAAGCGAAAACCAGCTGAAAGGAAAATCAGCTGAAGCGAAAATCAGCTGAAGGAAAATCAGCTGAAGCAAAAGCAGACGATATGGACATGATATCGATAGATTTAGACAAAATTTCCTTCTTGAAAGTTGTAGATCTTTCTTTTCTCTATGAGATAGATGTCACGTTTGTCCAATTTCGATATTGGAGTCAAAAGATATGATCTATATAAGTGGACATGTTCTGAAGCGAAAACCAGCTGAAAGGAAAATCAGCTGAAGCGAAAATCAGCTGAAGGAAAATCAGCTGAAGCAAAAGCAGACGATATGGACGTGATATCGATAGATTTAGACAAAAGTTCCTTCTTGAAAGTTGTAGATCTTTCTTTTTTCTATGAGATAGATGTCAAGTTTGTCCAATTTGGATATCGGAGTCAAAAGATATGATCTATATAAGTGGACATGTTCTGAAGCGAAAACCAGCTGAAAGGAAAATCAGCTGAAGCGAAAATCAGCTGAAGGAAAATCAGCTGAAGCAAAAGCAGACGATATGAACGTGATATCGATAGATTTAGACAAAATTTCCTTCTTGAAAGTTGTAGATCTTTCTTTTTTCTATGAGATAGATGTCAAGTTTGTCCAATTTGGATATTGGAGTCAAAAGATATGATCTATATAAGTGGACATGTTCTGAAGCGAAAACCAGCTGAAAGGAAAATCAGCTGAAGCGAAAATCAGCTGAAGGAAAATCAGCTAAAGCAAAAGCAGACGATATGGACGTGATATCGATAGATTTAGACAAAATTTCCTTCTTGAAAGTTGTAGATCTTTCTTTTCTCTATGAGATAGATGTCAAGTTTGTCTAATTTGGATATCGGAGTCAAAAGATATGATCTATATAAGTGGACATGTTCTGGGCAGAAAAAATCAGCTGAAGCAAAAATCAGAAGGAAGGAAAAATCAGCTGAAGCGAAAACCAGCTGAAGCGAAAACCAGCTGAAGGAAAAACCAGCTGAAGCAAAAATCAACTGAAGCGAAAATCAGCTAAAGCAAAAATCAGCTGAAGCGAAAACCAGCTGAAGCAAAAATCAGACGGAAGGAAAACAGTCTGTGCATAGATCAGTGTTTTGAGGATAACTTGAGTTATAGAACTCGAAATGACCTGATTCTTGAAGCATTGGATTCCTAACACATTTCTTAATCTCTCCACAAACAATTTATGGGTTTTAGTATTAAATTGGAAATGATTAAGTGAGTCAAAGTAAGGGTATTGGTGGAGGAACATGAACTAGATGTTTTATGAACATGTTTGTTGATGTGATGATATCTTGGTCTATGGTATTCCAATTAATGTGATACTTGATTAGTTATGAACTAGAGAAAGAGGTCTATCATTGTGATAAAGATTGAGAGTTTGAATTTTGATTTACGGGATTGCAAGTATCGAAAAAGAGTCCATTATAGTTTTAATGTGACCAAAGAGTTACGTTGTAACTAGCGGAGTATGATTAGAGTTTGAGTGAGTGAAATTGAATTAAAGGGAATGCTATTGACCTAGTGAATAGTGAATTTTGGTTGTAAAGTGAGCGATAGCGAATTGGGTTTAGTGCGGTAGAATCATGAACATGCATCATACAAGTTTGAATTAAAGACATGTGCATTATTGAATATCTTTAATTGAGCACCTAGTGATGAGAAATTGTTTGATTGTTTTAGAGGCTCCGTTGGATCGTCGGACCACGGATATTCTTTGGGACTTCAGGCAGAGCTTCGGAGTTACTGGTGAGTAACCTAGTTGGTTCCTCGACTTTTAAGTGATTATATGTCTGTGAATATGTATAAATTAAGTGTAAAGGTGAGTGATATACATGTGAAGTGAATGAGCTAAATGCGATAAGTGTTAGTGATTGTACCAAGTGTGATCTACATAAATGTGAATTCATGTGAATGAGAATCAGTGTATATAATTGTGAATAAGAGCTCGATTGTGACAAGTGAGTGAAGTGAGATAAATGTGCTAGTATTTGTGTAAGTGTGGCGCATGCCTAGCATGATATGAGCGGTAATATTTACCGTTGTGACTAGAGCATGATGATTGAGCTTTGAGCTCGATTATCGGTGAGAGGGCTAGAGCCAAATCGGCGATAGTGCATACCCGGAGGGCTCTCCTATTTGCCTAAATTGTGATCATTGTGAAAGGAATAGTGCATACCCAGAGGGCTCTCCTATCCCTAAAGTGAGTGGGCGATGGTGCATACCACGAGGGCTCTCCTACTTGCCAAAATGGGAATATAAATGCTCAGTCACAACAATGTCATAACAAGAGACTTTGCATACATATGCATCCGAGTGTATAGTGTGATGGAGAATGCGAGTGACATACTGAAAAATGTGGATTGATATGTGATATTGTAATTGTGTAAATTGTGAAGTGTAATGTGAGAATTATGTGATGTGTAAAGTGCGCATTGTGATATTGCGTGTGATATAATATAATGTGTAAATTGTGAATAGTGTTTATAAAGCGTTAAAATGTAATTTGAGATATAGTATATGTATATGCATGTGTTGGATGAACCATCAATGATGGTTTCTCATTGAGTTCATAAACTCACCCAACATTGCAATATATTTTTCAGGACAGCGTCGGTAGGACTCTAGCTCCCGGGATAGACGTTTCTACAGTGAGTATTCGTGATCAAGGGCAGCGATGGATCATAGGTCGGTCAGCTGGGGTGACTTCTTTTGGGAACATTGTTTTGGGATGACTTAGTATAGACGTTTGTATCGGTTTCCTTTTAAGATGTATTTGCTCTGTAGGGAACCGATAGGGCGGTCTATATTTTGGGATTGATGTTATAAATGAATGATTATTATGGTTTTAAATTTCAGTGATTTTCATATTGTGGAATTTAGTGTATTGATGCCATGCGAGTGTTTAGAGATTGTTTTCGTAGTAGCACTTCCTTATCGTGGGATATGCGTCGGAACGACCCACGGGCGTCCCAATGTGTACCCTGCGGTGAGGGGGCGCTACATTTACCCACTTGAATCCAATGATGGTCTTGTCCTTTGGTGGAGCTACCAAATCCCATACATCATTTCGCTTGAACTGATTAAGCTCCTCTTGCATCGCTAAAAGCCAGTTTTTCATCTTTAAGAGCTTCTTCTATATTTTTGGGTTCTACCAATGAAATGAAGGCTGAATTATTCATATTCTCATAGATATTTCTCCTAGTCCTTACACCAACATTTAAATCACCAATGACTTGCTCCATAGGATGGTTCTTTGCTTTTGCCCATGATTTAATGTCGGGTACATGATTTTCTTCGTCTAGCTTCAATTCCTCAATCTTGGATTCAATTTCTTCAATTTTATTTCCTAAACTTCCTGCATCATCATCAAAATAAGCCTTTCTCGGGGGTGAAATCATATCATCAAATTTAACATGTATACTTTCTTCAACACATTTAGTCATATTATTATAAACTCTAAAAGCCTTACTAGTTTGAGAATAACCAATAAACACACCAATATCGGATTTAGAATCGAATTTTCCTAAATTGCTCTTTCCATTATTATGAATAAAAACTTTACAGCCAAAAGGATGAAAATAAGAGATATTAGGTTTCTTACCTTTCCATAGCTCGTAAGGTGTCTTATTTTTGTCTCTTCGTAAGTGCACCCTGTTGATGACGTAGCATGCTGTGTTGACTGCTTCCGCCCAAAATGATTTAGGAAGATTGTACTCATTTAACATGGTTCTGCTCATTTCTTCAAGAGAACGATTCTTCCTTTCTACCACACCATTTTGTTGCGGAGTCCTTGGTGTCGAGAAATTGTGCTCCATCCCGTATTTGTCACAAAGACTTTCGAAAGGTTCACATTCAAATTCTCCTCCATGATCGGTTCTTATTGCAACGATCGACAAATTTTTCTCATTTTGAACTAATCTACACCACTTGGTAAATTCATTAACGGCATCACTTTTATTCACAAGAAACCTTACCCAAGTAAATCTAGAAAAATCATCTACAATTACAAGGACATATAATTTTCCACTAAGACTAGCATGCCTAGATGGTCCAATCAAATCCATATGCACAAGTTCAAGAATTCTAGATGTGCAAATTTCTTTCTTTGGTTTGAAAGATTCTCTAACATGTTTGCCCTTTAAGCAAGATTCACATAAGTGATCTTTAACAAATTTTATTTTAGGCAATCCCCTTACTATGTCATTTTTCGAGAGTTTAGAAATTAATGGCAAAGGAGCATGTCCTAATTTTCTATGCCACAAAAATGCATTTTCTTCTAATGTTACTAGACACTTTTCATTAAAAGAACTATCATCATGCAAATCTACAATGTATGTATTTCCATGTCTCAAACCAATGAAAGCAACATGTCCATCCTTTCTAATAAAGGCAATGTGATGATTCAAATACTACATTAAAATCCATATCACAAAGTTGAGAAACACTTAACAAATTATGTTTCAACCCATCAACAAGCAAAACATTGTCAATGGTTGGCAGAGGTTCCTTACCCACTTTACCAATACCAATGACCTTACCTTTGTTTTGTCTCCAAAGTGACATAACCTTGATTCTTTGGTTTAACCCGGCAAAAGGTTCTTGTCTCCACTCATGTGTCTTGAACATCCGCTATCGATGTACCAAGTGCTTGACGGCCTTTCATCCCTTGCTTGTACCTACAATATCAACGTTCTTTCTTCTTATAGGTACCCAAGCCATTTTGGGTCCATTTTGGTTAGCCATATAAACCACATTAGGTGGTAATGTGCCTTTAATAACCCAAATGTTCTTAATCTTAACACATCTTCTAGTACTCTTGCAAGCAATTTCTATGTGACCATCTTTCAAACATTTAGCACATTGAGCGATTTTTCCATCCTTAGTAAATTTGGAAATTAAAGAGCAATCTCTATCAAAAGGGTCATATCCTAATCCATGTTTAGAAATGGAATATCTTTGTAGTGATAACAATTTTTCAAACTGTTTGTTTCCATTCGCAAATTTTCCAACTACATACTGAAAATTCTTTTACGAGTCTATCAAGCTCACAAAAAGTTTTCCTTTTCTATAAGACATGCAGAATGATCTTCCTTTGGACTATCTAAATCATCAATCGTTTCATGTAAGGCACTATTTTCAGCAACCAATTCTCGTATTTTCTTTCTTAATTTTTTGTTAATCTCAATGGCTTCTTCAAAATCAGCTTGCAAAGCATCAAAAGAATCTTTTAGATCTTGGTCATCGCAAATTACCTCATTTTCATCATCACTTGATGAACTTTTTGCCATAAGTGCCAGGTTGTTTTCATCATCACTTTGATATGCATCCTCTTCATCACTCCAAGTTGCCACTAGGCTAGTTTTCCTTTTACCTTTGTCGTATTTGTCATTTTTCTGAAAGTTTGATGTGGAGTATGAGCTTTTGCATTCTCTTGCGAGATGTCCCCGTTTTCCACATCTCCAACATTCTTCGTTGCCTTTCTTTTCGTCATAGCCTTTTGATTTTCTTTCCGCGCCAAACCTCTTTCTTTCTCCCTGTTTTTCGCGATTTAATTCTTTTCTTCAATTTTTGAGAAGTCCCTTGAACTTCCTTAAATTTCTAGCGTACATTGCTATTTTTTCGTCTTCCTCGTCTTCATCTAATTCCTCATCACTTTCATCAACGAAAGAAGTGTTAGCTTTAAAAGCAATAGATTTTTTAGGCTTACCTCTACCTCCTCTGGATTTGAGAATAATCTCATAGTTGATAAGTGATCCCACCAAGACGTTGAATTCCAGATGATTGAGATCTTTGGATTCCATAATGGCAGTGACTTGTGAATCCCATTCCTTCGGTAGTGAGCGAAGGATTTTCTTTACCTTCTCATTGTCCGTCATATGCTTTCCAAGGTTGCCTAATCCATTTATAATTTTTGCAAAACGATCAAGCATAGTTGAAATAGACTCACCTTCCTTCATGACAAACATTTCATAGTCATGAAGCAGCATGTTGATTTTAGTCTCCCGGACTTGATTTGTCCCATCATGAGTAACTCGAAGTCTCTCCCACATTTCCTTGGCAGTGGTGCAAGAATTTACCCGATTTCTTTTCTCAATCGTTAATGCACAATATATCAGCTTCATAGCTTTGGCATTGATGTACGCTTGCCTCCAATCGTTATCATCATACTCCAGCTCCGTTTTTAACTCACCATTTTCTTTCAGAGGGGCTTGAAGTCCGAAGATAATGATCTTCCAGTATTCAACTCCCTCGCTAATGATGTGGTACTTCATAGGATTTTTCTAAGAAGAATAATTAGTACCATTAAATAAAGGAGGGCAATTATTAGTATTACCTTCTTCCGCTAGGTTATTGTGTGCCATCCCGGATACTTCTGCTCTGATACCAATTGTAAGTGATCTAGAAGGGGGGGGTTGAATAGATCTTTAAAATACTTTGAAAATATCTACAAGAAAATCAGAAGTTAAACACACAAAAACAATTTTGATAAACTTAATTAAAAAGTGTAGGGAAGAAGGTCAAACACTGTTTTTATAGAGGTTCGGTGCTAAGACCTACGTCCTCTACCTAAGCTCCCACTTAGGATTTTGCCAACCACTTTATTGCACACTTTGTAGTTGAGTGTGAACTTTTTACAATCCCACTTGAATTCCGGCTCAAGCAACCTTTACACTCGATTTGTCTTCCGGCACAAATCCTACCTCACATGACCTAGTCACTCAAATTGTAAGTAAAACAATACAAAGATTGAAGAACAAATGCTCAATACAATTTGTAACAAAATAAGAGCAATAGTGAGCAATTAGAAGCAGTATAAGAGTATTTGAACTTGTAAAACTTCTATATACTCTTCTTCCATCATCCTCTATTTATACTTGAAGAAATATAGCTGTTGGAGCTCTACTAGCCGTTGCTTAATTGGATATAGCCGTTCCTTGATAATCTCCATTCCATTTTTATCAAATTGGACCGTTGGAGCTGATTTCGTGCATCCATAAGTCGACTTGTCGAATGTATAAGTCGACTTGTTTCAACCATTTACGTAAAAGTTTCATCTCCGCTCTCCAATAAGTCGACTTGTTCCATGTAAGTCGACTTGTCGTACTCGATAAGTCGACTTGTGTTTGATAAGTCGACTTGTATTAACATGGCTTCATCTGTAAGTCAACTTGTGCTTTGTAAGTCGACTTGTATTTCCTTCAATGGTAACATCTGACCAAATCTTTTATAATCCTCATGTTTTATGTCATTTTTCACTTAGAGGACAACTCCCATCTTGATTCTTCGTTGATTAGACACTTGCTCATCTTGATTTGCACAATCCTTTCATTGAATAATACTTGAAATAATTTCTTAACTATTTCTAGATATTTTATTATTATCAAAACATAAAGGGATTTAATTTGTCAACCACCATTGGTCCAACACCTCGTGCTCCTCTCAGGCAATGGAGCACTAGTACCCTTCCTGAAAGTCTGCTCCCTGTTCTTCCTCTTCTTGTTCACTTCATTTTTGATATTCTCCAGCTTTTCAGCCTGGAGAGCAGCATCCACCAACAGCTGGTAGTCACAGAAATTGTGGATCAGGACTTTCTCCCTGATCCCCAAGTGAAGACCTCCTTCAAACTTACGACACTTGTCTTCCTCTGTCGCCACAATGCTGGCTGCATATCGGGAAAGCTGTGTGAACTTCATCTCGTACTCGTTCACACTCATGTCCCTCTGCATAAGATTCAAAAATTCCATAGCCTTATCTTGCACATAAGCCCTGGAGAGATACTTCTTTCTGAACACTTCTACAAAGTCCCTCCATGTTAGCACCGGTGGCACCACCTGACTGTGGGGCACTGATTCCCACCAATGCAGTGCATCACCCTGCAATAGGCTGACTGCATAATCTAGCTTCTCCTCATCTGTGCATCTCATCTGAACTAGAACCCTCTCGGTCCTTTTCAACCAGGCTTCTACCTCTTCTGGATTTGTAGTCCCACTGAAATCCACAGCCCCAAACTTCCGAAGCTTATCATACTGTCCACTCCTGTCTACTGGAGCTTGCATCGGGACTTGAGACCTCTGACCCATCACATACGTGAAAGCCTGAGCAAAGGCTTGAAAGAAACTTAGATCCATGGGATTCATCTGAGGCATAGGAGGAGGCGGAGAAGGCACTTCTTGTTGTAAACTAGGTGCCTCTGAAATCGGAACAGAATGTGTCCCGGCATCCTGAGGAATATGGGATTCATCCGTGCTCCCTTGATGAGAATGAGACCGAGTCATAGCTCCCCGAGTTCTCCTTCGAGGTGGCATGATCACTCTTTGAATAAAAAACCATTGAAAACTTCAGTGCAAGTAAGACAAGTTTCAAATTATGCAAAAACAATTCCAATCGTGTAAAACAATGCAAGTTATTTCTTGAAAGCAATGTCATGCAGCCCTAGATCAAAAACCTAGGCGCTCTGATACCACAACATGTTGGACCCCGCTGTCGGAGCACAACATCGGACGTGAGAGCGTGGCATGAAACATGCTAATTATACATTTAAGGAAAAGACCTGCGGAAGATTAATGGGCCTGCTGGAAAACAAACTCGAAACCTGCTTCCAATTGATTTAAACAAACAAATTCATAATTCATGCTCCAAAAGATGAGTTTCATAAAGCTTTAAGAATATCTCAAACCAAATTAAAACTTTGAGTTCAAGAGCTAAAAATACAAAATACTCTTGAACCAATAATACTTGAAATGTAACTAAAGCTTAAAAATAAACATGACAAAATGGAGTGCTGTCGTAACTCGTGACTCACTCGGTCTCTGGATTGTCACCTGAATGGGGGAGATTAGAGGGGGTGAGCTATAAAGCTCGTGGGAACATATTTATAATATAGAAATAAGCAAATGTATACAAAAATAACTCATTATCGTGGTACTTGTTAAAATCATAGCAATTGAGCATGCATGAGTCATTGTCTTGAAAAATGCTTGATTCTTGAATAATTCATGATGCATGACACATAACAACAGATCATAAACACATAACATGACATAATGGTTTGGGTTGTCCCTGGTTCATGACGTACTACACACTCCCATCTAATGGTTATGCGTAGACGTAGTTTCGTGAGGGAGTCCTTGTGAGAAACCCTGCGCACTAGCGGGCAGGCGGGAGAAGCCTTTTCATGAGTCAATGTGCACTTGACTATTCATGAGGGACATACCGCAAACCCACATAAATATGCATGATTCATGTTCTTGTAAACTTGATTGCCAAACTGGCACTTGCTTGTAAACTTGATTGTAAACTTGCTTGTCTTATATTCGTAAAACTTGCTTTCATATACATGTATTCTTGAAAGGAGAAACACCCCTTTTTGAAATCCTTTTCATAATTCATGAATGCAAATCACATAACAACCTATAATCATTCATAATAGTATGTAATGCAATCGTGATGATGCAATTTAAATGCATTAATTCTTTCTTGATTTAAACAAAACAATGAGTGACTTATTTACTCTATTATAAAAATGAACCCACCTAAATTCCTTGCTTGTTCTTGCCTAGGAATGAGTTTCCTCTTGATCCTCTTGCTCCTCTTGCCTCTCTTGATTTCCTAAAATAAGAACCAAAATCTCAATCAATAGCTCATGCTAAAACAATATTTCCATTCTTAACTTCCATCCAAAATTTCATATCCTTAGAAACTGATTCCGAACTTCATTACTTCACAAAACTTGTAGATCTATGTCTCTAGTTTACAACGCCTCAAAAATCACCCTAAAAGGACTTCCGTAGAAAAAGATATGCTAAAAACACTAAAAACATCTTCGCTGGAAACTGGCCTCGCCGCTACGAGGCTCTCTCGTCGCGACGTACGGCCTGGCATGTCGCGGCGTGCAGCCCTGATGCACGTCGCGGTGTGCGGCTCGGCATGTCACGACGTGTGGCCTCACTCACGTCACGACGTGCGGACGGGAGGGTCGACTCCCAACCCAGATTTTCCGACATTTTCAACCTTAAATCCTTCCCTTTCTCAACTACAACACATCTAACCCTTGAATCAAGTCCTATACTTCCTTTCTAAGCTCATTCTAACACAAAATCATCAACAAAACAAAAGCCCATGCATTTCTACCAAAGTTTATGAAAACCCTAACTCAAAAGATTCTACCTCAATCTATGCAAATCTAGGGTTTAATTCAACCCAAACAAGAGTAGAAGAGCTTAACGTACCTGAAGAATGCTTCTAATCTGTCGAAAATCCTCAAGAAAACAAACCCCTTCTTCTTCCTCAAGCTCCCACGATAACTCCCTTCTCCTTCTTTCTTTTCTTTTCTTCTTATTTTCCTTTCTTTCTTTCTCTTCTTTTAACTCCTTAAGCCTACAAGAAAGAACAATGACTATAATGCCACTCCATGCAAGCCTAAAACCTCTTACCCTTAAGTGACTTGCCCATTTTGCCCTTATGTAAATCTACTCTTCCATAACTATTTATTCCATACTAAACTCAAATAATTCTTAGTTTTCCTCTAATACTTCCACTAAAATCAACTATACAATAAATAACACAATCGAATTAATTCATACTTAATAACGTCAAGAAAAAAAAATGGGGCCCAACATCCTAACCTTCCAAAATGTTGACATTTGTCACATAACTGACAAAAGGTAAAGAAATCCTTAAAAAGGGTAGGCTAATAAAAACTAGAATATAGAATTTTCCTAGTTGTGCTCCTTGCACTAAAATGCCCACCACAAACCATGGAATGATAAGCTGAAATTATAGCATCGAATTCTTCATTAGGCACACATTTTTTGATTACCTGGTCATTGCACAACCTCCATAGAAGAGGAGAATCCCAAATGTAATGCCGAGCTTTGCTGTTTAGCTTTTGGGCCTATTACTTAGACATAAAAGGAGGAGTTAGGTCAGTCATGAGATAATTGACTATATGTGCATACTAAGGTTCTTTAAAAATTAAAGCACATAAAACTGAATCAGGAAAAGAGTCGCAAGTCAGTTTAGAAGAGTCCCTCCCTATGTATTGTCTGGTAACCTACTCAAATGGTCAACGATTTGGTTTGGTGTTTTAACTCGATCCTTTATTTCAATATCAAATTCCTAGAGAAGAAATGCCCATCGTAGCAATCTAGGCTTTGATTGTGCTTTCTTGAGAAGATATCGAACAGCTACATGATTAATAAAAATGGTCACATGTGAGTTTAACAAATATTGTCTAAATTTTTCTAAAGCAAAGACTACTGCAAACAACTCCTTCTAAGTTGTTGTATAGTTGATTTGAGAGGGATCTAGTGTTTTTTAAGCATATGCGATAACTCTAGCTAGTTTCTCCTCCCATTGTCCCAACATAGCTCCTACAACACAATTAGAAGCATCATATGAAAGCTCAAAAGGTAGGGTCCAATCAGGAGTAACTAAAATAGTAGGGGAAATGAGTTTCGATTTCAATTTGTCAACCTATTAACACTGATTGGATTAAAGAAGAAAGATATACATTGGCTGGACCGTCTTCTTTCTTACATTATCAAAAAATGAAATTAATATGATAACATTTAGGTTATTAGACTTTTCATATAGTCATCTTAAAGAAAAATGAGAAAAGTCTCATTTAATGACTTCTTTATGATTGATTAAATGAAGAAATAATGCATTGGATGGAAGACTCTTCTTTCCTTTGTTATTAACCAAAAGTGGGAGTGAGTAAGAAGGTGTTCTTACATTTTTATCACTCTCTCTCTGATCTTGCATGAAAAAAATCAAAAATTGCATGAGAGTGTCTCATTGTTTCCTTTTTTTTTTCTAAAACAATATTCCTCCAAAGTCTTTCTTCTCCTTTCCCACCAAAGGATTTTGTTAACCAAGTTGTCTTAGGAGAACAAGAGGTCAATCAAATTGGTTGAGGATACAATAGTAAGAAGAAGATAGATTGATAAAGAAAAGATTCAAAAGCAAATGCTTTGGATACAAGAAGAAGGAGAGGATAGCGCAGCAAGGAATTAAAGCTTTAGCAAAGGAGTCGATAATACTCTTCCCTTCTTTATGTTTATTATTATCCTTATACCATATCATGTATAGATTGGTATGATGAATTGGATATATTGCTTCTACTGCAAATAAGATTTCTAAATTTTTTTGAAATCTATTAGTTCTCCAAATATGACATGCTTTCTTTTTCCTATCTAACACTATGATCAATCTTCGCCTACACATGATTCAACATATCCCATCACTCTAATGTTTTCACACCTCTCTTCGAACTATTGATCATGGATTAACAATAGGCTATGCTAATCTAGGTTTTCTCTTAGGTTGTGATTAACTAAGAAATGCTGATTAATTAAACCTAGTCATAGAATAACCTTGGATACAATCTCCATATTCAATTTGGTAGCTATGTTACGAAATGGAAAATGGATTAACATAGGCAGTAATCTCACATGATAGTAGTTGACTATCGATAATGGCACTATTAAATGAATCTGAAATTAAGTATATTTTCAAAAATAAAGTGGGTCGTTACTTTAATCTTAAAACATACAACTTATGCATTCGTTTATTATGGACCACAATCTTGATGAGTGGTGAACTCGTATGTGTTTCATTATAATTCTTGATATGATCAGAATGGATTTTTACAAAGTATTAATCCTGTGTCTGCATGTTGGAATTATTAATTGAAACATGTATCAGGGAGCATTCACTCAAATAAAGAGTTTATAGTAATATCATCACTTGTAAATGTTTAAAGGAGATTTGGTGATTAAATTAGTACCAATAGTTTGATGGATTAGCTACCCATCAAATATTAACACCAAGATGAGATATTGTGTTCTAATCACCATATCAAATAAAACCAGAGATCTAGAAGGAAAAACCAACATAAGGGTAAAATGGTAATTTTACCCTTTGTTGTGCGGATGGCTATAATAAGGTTCTAAATAGGGATTACAATTGGACATAAAATATGTGCTCTCATAATATTTAATAATTTAAGAGTTCAACTAATTGTCTTTAGTAGAATGACATTTAGTTAATAAGTTAGAAATAATTCTAATGAGGTTAAATTAATTCTAGGCTTATTGGAGCTTGAATTATCAAAGTCTAATAAGATTCCCCACTTGGCTTCAAGGAAGGTTATCAAGCTAAGTAAGAAATATAAATGGAGGTTTTAGAAGCCTATAATTGAATGTTGGGCTTGCACTAATTAATGTTTAATTAGCAGTCGAAATGTTCATTTAGAAATGGGCTAGACTTTGGTTTAATGTAATTGATTTGATTAATTATATGAAAACAATTTTTTAGAGAAAGGAGTAGCAATTTCGGTTTTAATGGACTGATTGTCCAGCTGCACATTTGACATTAAATTGTTAAATAAAGATGGTCTTTATTATGGTTTATCATCATTAAATGAGTTATGAACTTACTATTAAATGGTTTAATGGTTATCTTTTACTGTTGGCATATCACCTATTAGCATTCATTGGATTAAAAAAGAAAGATATGCATTAGATGGACCATCTTCCTTCTTTCATCTTCCAAAACCAAAATCGGTAAGTCATATTTAGGTTCATAGTCTTTTCATATAGCCATCTTAAAGATAAATGAGAAGAGTCTCATTTATTAACTACTTTATGATTTATTAAAGTAAGAAGTGATGCATTGGATGCTATTCTCTTCTTCCATTCCATGCATAACCCAAATTTAGTGTGTAAGAAAATGTTCTTGCATGGTTTGACTCTTTCTCTCCTTTCCTGCATGAGTGAGCCAAAATTTTTAAGAGAAGAGTCTCATTTTTTTGGTTCATTTCTTTTAAAAAAATCTCCTCCAAACATTTCTTCTCCTTTCCCACCAAAGGATTTTATTGACCAAGTTATCCTAGAAGAACAAGAGGTGAATCAAATTGGTTGAGGATATAACAACAAAGAGAGGATAGATTGACAAAAAAAAAGGATTCAAAAGCAAAGACTTTGCATACAAGAAGAAGGAGAGGACAGCACGACGAGGAATTAAAGTTATAGCGAAGGAGTCAGAGATATAAATATCTTGTTTATGTTTAATATTATCCTTATACTATATCATGTATAGATTGACATGATTTGGATATATTGCTTCCGTTACAAATAAGATTTTTAAAGAGTTTTGAAATCTACTAGTTCTCCAAATATGGCATGCTTTCTTTTTCCGATCTAACAATTAGCCCTATGTCTGTAACTACCCTTAAAATGCATCTAATGCATGTAACACACAAGGGAGGTTTAATTTGGGTTGTGACTTTACTATGCATCTAAAATTCACAATTTGATTCAAATCAAGTGAAGTAAATCACACGTTATTATAATGCTTAAAACACGATATAAGAATACACGAGAAAGGAGGGTTTGAATTGTGTATTCCTCTTTTTGAAAAATCTTTTCAGAAATCGTTTTGTTAAAAACAAGTTCTTTTACAGAAAGCTTCGGTAAGTTCGAATTAATGAAAACTTGTTTTGAAATCTAAGTAATAACAAAACTTTGAACTTAAAGAGATATAGAGTAGAGAGAAGTCGATACAGCGATTTTATACTAGTTCACCCAAAACCGTGGGCTACGTCCAGTCCTCAGAAGTCTTTCTGAGATTTCACTATCTCTTCAATGTTTACAAGTATTCTTTCCGAGCCTCTTCAGGTCTCTACACTTAGTATTTTTTTTACTCTTAGCCTCTGCAGTTATCTCAGACTACTTTTTACAAAAGTGTTTGAACTCATTATGAGAATACTAGCTCTCAGCTATTTCGCACAATAATCTCACAACATAAGCTTTTTCGTTCGCGTACACGTGAATCAACTAACTTTGCAATCTTCGACTTTGACTCATATTTATAGCCTTCGTCTGTAACTGCTTCTTGATTCTTGAATCTTGAATCTTGCTTCTTTGAATCTTGAATCTTGAAATAAACGGTTAATCAGTTGAGTTCTGTAACTAACTCGAACTGACTCTTGCGTCTTCTTTTCTTTCTTCGTCTGCTTCTGTTTTTGAATTCTGCGTCTGCTTTTCTGCGTCTGCTTTTTTTTCTTCGTCTGTTTTTCAACTTCTGCGTCTGCTTTTAACTTCTGCATCTATTTTTTACATTCTACGTCTGCTTTTTCTTTCTTCATTGTTATTCATCAAAATCATATATATGTAAAGTCATTTTGACTCAACAATCTTCCCCTTTTTGATGATAACAAATCATATATATAAGAAAGAAAAGAAATCAAAATTTAAAAAGAACATATCTTCATGTGTGTTCTTCTGACATCGTTATTAGTTTTCCTCTTCCTCCCCTATCTTTGTCATCAACTCCTTCAATCACACCCTTTGAGATTCTTCGATTGCTGCCTTCCATTCTCTTCTCCCCCTATTTGTTATAATAAAAAAAGATCATTGACGATGAATCTTCATTAGTTCTGTCATCATCTTCTTTATTTCATTCATCATCTCCTTCAGCTCCTTGACTTCTCTGCTTAAATTTCTGATTTCAGCTTGCGAGTCAAACTGTGAGCAGAGTTGATCATCATCCACTGAGGGTTCTGTGAACGTAATTGTGGTAGCATATGCGTCTGAGGATGGAATGTAGTCGTCAACAATCTCAAAAGTTGATGGATGAATGGATAGATTAGGCTCCGGAAGATCTAAATCGTAAGGAGCAGGTAGCATGAGAATTTGTCTTCCTTGCAGGGGTATGGCTTCAGCTTGAATAGACAGTGTATTAGATAAAGGCCTAATATGCATAACTGTCTGCACAAGGGATTCAATGAACTTCCCTTTAATCAGTCTTCCCCCTACTGGACAATATTCATTCTTATCCGTAAAACTACAACCAGTTCCGTCATTCTTCTCCTTTGAAGTGCATGCTTCATCAATCCGTCGCACTTCTTCTTCAATTTGATTTACGGACATATCATTACTGATTCCTTTAGGATACAGCTTCATCTTCCCCTTACTCATATCTAGAGGAAATCTAGGCTGAATGTCCGGTACAACCTTTATCACCGTCTTCTCTGAAATTGGATAAATAGTATATGGTTGACTAAACATTTTTGAAGGGTATGGCTTTGTAGCAGCATCCTTCAGAGCATCAAAAAAATTCTTTTCATCTTCGTTCAGTAGATGCCATGTCTCACTATTTATCGAAATAGGTTGTAGGACAGCTTTCACCTTCCTTCTTGGTTGATCACAGATGGCAATTGCAGTACTCCTCTTGGTCACAAATTCAACCAGTCTGATCTCCAACTTATCCTTTCTCAAAAATTCAGAATAGTTGTTTATAACCCGACTAGGTTCATCAGATGTTTCCTGTGGTATATGTACCAAGCTTAAATCTGCTGTTGCCTCTTGTTGAACAGCAATAGGAGTAAACTGTACTAAGCTAGACTCAATTTGCTTTTCCTTTTGAGCAGCTTCGATAGTATCCTTCTTTTGACTAACTTCCTCAGCAGTATACACATTCTTCTTTCGACTAATTGCTTCAGTCTTCTCCACTGCCTCAATCAGTCTCAGAGTTTTCTGAACTTGAGATTTCTGCTTCTCAGACTCCGACTTCCTTCTCTTCTCTATTTCCTTAGCCTGTTTGGCTAAGTCTTCTTGTAAGATTAAGACAAGAGATCTTGTTGCCTTTGGTGCGCGAGATTCAGAGATTTTTACCTGAATCTGTTCTCTGGTTCTCTTCTCTTCCTGTTGTCTCAGAGTACGAATCCTAGGTGATCTCCTTTCCTTCTTAGTAATTTCACCCAAAAGATTCTCCCCTGTTCTTTTCAACGCACCTTCATCTGTCCTCCGAACTAGGCTGACTTCTCTTTGAGAACTCGCCTGTTTTATCAAAGGTCTTCCAGACAATTTTCTTCTTTCATCTATGGGCATTCTCACACTTACTTGAGATCTCAAACTTGTAGCGAGAGACTTCTTCAGTAACCGCTCCCCCTCAGTTCTAACTTTCTTCGTAGAATCTGCTTCTTCTTTTACCACCACCTTCAAGCCCATTATTCTTATCGTATCTGAGTTAATAAAACTCTTGATAGATATCATCCTTCTGATTCCTTGGTGAAGAAGGACTCTAGATTCCCTAAAAATCCTCGTGAGTAGCATGACGTAAGGATAACTGTTGGTATCATTCATCCCCTTAACCATATAATGAAAAATTAGAAATGGTAGATCTATGGGACGACGATTTAGCAAGTAGAACAGGCATTGCTCATCCAAGGTAGCCACTAGATGCCTTGACCCTGTTCTAGGTAAGATGCAGTTGAACAGAATCGCATGAAGAACCCTAGCCTTCAGGACTAGACTCGAGGTCTTCCTCTCCGATGGGTCATTAACTCCATACAACTATTTACTGACATCTTCTTCCTTCTTATCGACCTTTGTCATCCATTTGGCTTTGCTTGACAAAGTTTCTCCAACCGATGAACATTCAGTCACCTTCTCTACTATCTCCTTTGTCACAATAATAGATATCCTATCTACTGTGGAGACAAGAGTATCATCTACCAGTTGCGCATTCTTCCAAAAGTCATATACTTCATCAGTATACACTGGTTCCCGCACCTAGAAAAACTTCCTCCATTCAGTCTCTAGAATCTTTGGTTCAACATCCATACCATCTTTCCTCATAGATTCGAAGTCCACATATCTTTCATAAATCATAGCTGGCTCCATTGATTCTGAATAGAAACTGGCCCTGGTAAGGTGTTCTTCAAAGGTAAAGTTGATTGCAAGAGTTTTAGAGAGAGAGATGAAATGTCTGTGTTTGAGAGTAATCGAAATGATTTCAATTTCAGACTACTCGAAGGGTCTTATCAGGTGTATTCTAGAATCGTTGGGATCCTCAAGACTCTGAAACTTTCCCTCCAGAACTTCCTTGTGAGAGAAGTTACCAGCTGTAAACCACTGTTTCTGACGCCGTTAACTTTGACAATCTCTTAGTCTGACTGGTCATTTAACATAACCATGTTGAGGTTCCATCTGATTTCCTTAAACCGTTCTTCACTCAATGGTTTAGTGAAGATATCTGCCCATTTGTACTCCGTTTCAATGAACTGTAGTCTCACCACCTTTCTCTGAACGTAATCTCTCAAGAAATGATGTCTGACGTCGATATGCTTTACTCTCGAATACTGAATTGGGTTCTTTGATAGATTTATAGAATTGGTGTTGTTATAATAGATTGGGATCTCCTCTTCTTGAACTGAATAATCTTCCAGTTGAAATTTAATCCACAATGTTTGTGAACAACAGCTTGCGGTGTACTCGGCTTCGGCAGTTGATAGAGCGATTGAGCTTTGTCTCTTACTTGACCAGGAAACTAGGTTTGAGCCAAGAACGTGACATCCTCCACTAGTGCTCTTCCTTTCAATTCTATCTCCGGCATAGTCCGTATCGCAATATCCGATTAACCTGAAATCTTTACCTTTCTCAAACATTAAGCAAAGATCAGTAGTACCTGCGAGATATCTCATAATCCTTTTAACAGCAATAAAATGAGACTCTCTAGGATCAGCCTGAAACCTTGCACACAAGCATACGCTGAATGTAATATCGTGTCTGCTTTGTCAGAAGATACAAGAAAGAGCGATCATCCCTCTATATAGGGTTTGATCCACCTTTTTACCAAGTTAATCTTTCGACAAAAGGTTCGAAGGATACATCGGAGTCGCCATAGGCTTTACATAATTCATATCAAATTTACACAACAATTCTTTCAGATATTTTTGTTGATGGATAATAATTTTTTCTTTGGTTTGCTTAACTTGCAATCCAAGAAAGAACTTTAACTCACCCATCATACTCATCTCAAACTCATTTTTCATCAAACTCTCAAAACTTATACATAACTTTTTTGAGGTAGCACCAAATATAATATCATCAAAGTAGATTTGTACTAAAATAAACTCACTTTCATAATTCTTTTTAAAAAGTGTCTTATCCACTTGACCTCTACTAAACCCACTCTCTAAGACAAAAGTACTTAGACGATCATACCAAGCTCTAGGAGCTTGCTTCAGTCCGTATAAAGCTTTATGAAGTCTATAGACATGATCTGGATTCCTAACATCCTCAAAACCAGGAGGTTGCTTAACATACACCTCTTCGTCTATAAAACCATTCAGAAAAGCGCTCTTCATATCCATTTGAAAAAGCTTTATATCATGACAAACAGCATATGCCAGTAATATCCTAATAGCTTCAAGTCTTGCTACTAGAGCATATGTCTCATTGTAGTCTATTCCTTCTTACTGATTATAGCCTTGCGCTACTAATCTAGCCTTATTCCGACTCACTCTACCTGATTCGTCTAACTTATTCTTAAAAACCCATCTGGTTCCTATAATGGATTTTTTCGAAGGTTTTGGAACTAAGGACCAAACATTATTCCTAGTAAACTGATTCAGCTTCTCTTACATGGCTAAAACCCAAGCTTTTTCCTGAAGGGCTTCCTCAATCCTTTTAGGCTCTATTTCAGAGATGAAAGCCACATTAGCTTCTCTTCTTAATTTGGACCTTGTTCTAACTCCTTCTGAGGTCTCCCCGATAATTAGCTCTTCTGGATGAGAACTCCTATATTTCCAATCTCTTTTTAATCCACTAGTTTCTGGAATATCCTCAACCTTGTCTACTTGAGTTCCTAATGATGGAGTTTCTGTTGTATCATCTAAGTTCTTTGAAGGACCTTCACTCTGCATGTCATCTTCCTTATGAGGTTGGAAACGATCATCAAACTTGACATGGATGGTTTCCTCAACTGTCTTTGAGATAAGGTTATATACTCGAAATGCCTTAGATGATGATGAGTAGCCTAGAAAAATTCCTGAATAGGTCTTTTGTTGGACCCCAAATCTTGAAGTGAAAAATTTAGAAATAATAAATGAAATTAAATGAGTGTTTTGTATGTGATTTGTGTTATAGATGATTATGATATTGGAATGTGAATCATTATGGATGGTGAGTTGAGAAACCCTAATCATGAACTACGGTGATACATATGAGATATTATGAAAAATCAAGAGAGGAACTTGGTGTGCAATTAAGAAAGTGATAGTTGAATTGTTATAAATGTTGTGCAATTAAGAAAGTGAAGTTAGGATGAATGTTAAATGTATATGCTGATTCAAGGGAATTTCAGGAATAATTGAAATAGAATTGGCCAAAGTTGCCTTCTTTGAAGTTGTAGCTTGTTCTTTTATCTTTCCAACAAGAATATATATGCAAGTTTTCGAGATCGGAATTAAGAGTTATAGTTAATACAAGTTATGATGTTATATAAGATTGATGTTAGTGACAGCTTTGATGAATGTTTGAAATTTGAGGTTTTGATGAACCAATTTAGTTGAGATTTGAGAAGTTCATAAATTGAATTTGTTGCTTGAATTGTTATGAAGTATTTAGGCCTTTGAATAAGTAAATATGTGAAGATTATAAGTGTATATGATGTTAGTTTGGATGTAAGAAGCATTGGAAAAAGGTTGAAGAGGTTTTGGATATCGCATGTCCGTTAAACGGACATGGAGGTCCATTTAACGGACAGCCACTGGTCAAAAGGACCCCTTCCCTTGCTCATGTCCGTTGGACGGACAGGGATGTCCGTTAAACGGACATTCTTGGATGGATTGGTACATTTTGGGCCGTATGTGTCCGTTAAACGGACATGCATGTCCGTTTAACGGACAACCACTAGTCAACTGGTAAAAAATGAAATTTTGACCATTTTAGAGGCTGAATATGATTTTGTGGTCTTCATAAGAGTTGTAGATCTAGAAGTCTAATTTCTAATGGTCTAAGAACGAAAGCAATCAGATTTCTAAATTGAAAGTTAGGGCGTTTACGCCAAAAGAGTTTCAAATCAATTTAGGGTTTGAACATGTTGAGTTGTTTTGATCATAACTCACTCATCCGACCTCAGATTGAGGTCATTCTTGAAGCATTGAACTCCTAACACATGTATCTTTCTCTCCATGAAAATTTGCATCAATTGGATATGAAAAATGTCTGGAAAAGGATTAGAAATAAGTTTGTGTTATGCTGAGATCCCGGACGGAGGGTCCGGTGAATTATGAAGTATGTGTAATTAACTGGATATATATATATAGAAATGTATTCAAGTTATTTGCAGATTTGGGTTATTGAAAGTGCAGTCATTATGCTGTCAAATTTTATATGGTAGTATATGAATAAGTGAAATTGCGTATGAATTTATAGATTGATTGACATGAGTATGAGACTGTTATGGTAAAGAATAAGAATATGATGGATAACAAGAATCAAGTAATTTAAGGTTAGTATGAGTTGAAGGATAAGTTCCCAAAGAGGGAAACTATTTGTTTGATATTAAGTAAGATGGTTTAAATGATGAAAGAAATGAATGAATAAGAGAAAAACAAAATTTATACCGGCTCGTATAGGTCAAGTATAAGGTATCCAATGCAACGCTTCCTTAAGATAATTATTCCCAGATGTCGGACACCTGTAATGCTATTCGTTTTCTTTTCATTTGTATGTTTTGATTTCTAATAGTATTCGATCTTATCGAATTGATCTATTTGTTTGGCATTCGTATTCGATTCCATTTGATGTTCCTTTGGTATTCGTTTCGACTCATTTGTTTCTTTCTATTCTAATTGAATCTCGTTTACGTTTGTTTCGTTCCGTTTCGGATTCGGTTAAGAGTGATCATGTTCAGTTTAAACAGTGCTAGCATTAAGTGCTTAAGAAGTTGGGTCTCAAAAACGGGATCCAACATCTTTGAATCGAACTTATCCAACAACTCCTTTGTATTTAGAATAGAGCACCTGCAACCGAATGGATGAAAGCAAGATATGTTCGGTCTCCTTCCATTCCATAACCCATAAGGAGTCTTCTTCAATAGAGGTTGCAACAGTTGTATTCACAACTTCTGCCCAGAAATACTTAGGAAGATTCATCTCACACAGCATAGTCCTTGCCATCTCTTGAATCGTCCTGTTCTTCCTTTCAATAACTCCATTCTGTTGTGGAGTCCTAGGAGTAGAGAAATTGAGAAAAATTCCATTTTCCTCACAGAATAATCTGAACTTCTCATTTTCAAACTCTCCACCATGATCACTCATGATACTGGCTATCGGTACTCCTTTTTCAATTTGTAACTTTCTGGAAAGGGTCCAAAAACACTTTAAAGATTCATCTTTGTGTGACAAAAATAATATCCAACAAAACCTAGTAAAGTCATCAACAATAACAAGTCCATATTTCTTTCCGCCAAGACTTATTGTCCTAGTTGGACCAAATAAATCCATATGTAACAACTCTAAAGGTCTAGAAGATGTTACAAAATTTTTGGAAGAAAACGATGTTTTAACTTGTTTCCCTTTTAAACAACTTTCACAGAAAAAATTCTTTGTCAAAACTCATTTTTGGTAAACCTCTTACCAAATCATATTTTGCCAACTTTGAAATGTGTTTAAAAGAGACATGACCTAGCTTTTTATGCCAGATTAGTCTTTCTTCTTCCGAAGATAGAAAACATGAAACATTTTGGTCTTGAAAATCTTCTAAGTCAATTTTATAAAGATTATTTCTTGTCTTGGCAGAAAAGAATATAGACCCATCTTTGTTTCTAACTTCACAAAGATTTTGATTGAACATGACTAAGAAACCAGAATCACATAGTTGACTTACACTAATCAAATTGTGCTTTAGACCATCAACAAGCAGTACATTATCTATGCATGCAAAGGAATCTTTACCTATTTTACCGATTCCAATTATCTTGCCTTGCTGGTTGTCTCCGAAAGTCACCGATCCTCCCTTCTTATACTGAAGATCTAGGAACATAGACCTTCTTCGCATCATATGTCGTGAGCAACCACTGTCTAAATACCAACGGTGCTTGTTGCATCTTCCAAGGAAGGATATCTGCAGGAGAAACTATTTTACTTTTTTATACCCAAATTTTCTTGGGTCCTTTATGGTTAGTAATATGCACATAATGAGTCCTATAATGCCTTTTACTAGATTGTTGATGAATACGTGTTTGGTAATACCTTTTATTTTAAGAAAAAGGTTTTCTATCATAATGAGACTTATTACCCGTAAACCCTAATCCAGTTTTATCACTCGGATGTCTACATTTTCCTAGTATCTCATTCATTTTCTTTGTACTCTCAGTGAAGGTAGCTAAATCAGATGAAAGACTCTTAATTCTAATCTTCAACTGATTGATCTCATCAGATTTATTTACGACTTTCTTTTTCTCCTCTAGTTGTTTCTTTAAACATATATTTTCTCTCTCTATTTTTTCTGTATGTTTAAGGTTTTCTACATACTTCTTCTTTAACAGTTTATACTGTTTCAGAATAGCACGAGAATCCTCTAATAGTTCTGAATAAGCATCATGCAAGTTATCGTATTCAGAAGTTACCTCCTCATCACTTTCTTCTTTGGCTACTAGGCAAATATTCGCATGTTCAAATGTTTCGGAACTTGTATCTGATTTTGATGAATCTAGATCTTCCCAAGTTGTCATCATGCTTTTCTTGCCTTCTCTACTCTTCTTTGGTTTCTTCTTTAGAGTAGGACATTCGGAATTGTAATGTCCAGGTTGATTACACTCGTAGCATATGATAGATGTCTTTTCTATTTTAGCATCATCTTTGTAATTCTTTTTGAAGGGCTGACTTCCTTTGGACTTCTTCTTCCACATCCGTCTTATCTTCTGGGAAATGAAAGATAATTCGTCATCTTCATCACTTGACTCTTGTTCTGATTCACTTGAGTCATCATTCTTTGATTCTTCAATCTTTCACGCTTTCGATGACTTTCTCCTTCTTTAAGTCTTGTGATTCTTCTGTCCAGACTTCAGTGCTATTGACTTGTCTCGTTTGGGCTTGTCTTCAGCATCGAGCTCTACTTTATGAATCTTCAATGATCCAAGCAACTGGTCAAGCTTGAGCACGCTCAAATCCTTAGCTTCCTACACGGCCGTAACTTTTGGTCTTCACCTCTTCGGAAGACTTCTTAAGATCTTTGGTACGTGATCTTGGTTATTGTATGTTCTTCCAAGGGCTTTCAATCCATTGACAATTGTTTGAAATCTTCCAAATATTTGATCAATAGATTCTTCATCTTTCATCTTGAAAAGCTCGTTCTGGTGCACAAGAATGCTTATATTGGATTCTTTGACTTGGTTTGTGCCTTCATGAGCGATGGACAATGTGTCCCACATCTCCTTTGCAGTGTCGCATCCGTGGACTTTATCATACTCACTCCTGCTCAGGGCACACGTCAAGAAAAATTTTGCCTTAGAGTTTGATTGAGCCAAGTTTATATTATAAATTGGCTACATTTTCATAGCTGCTTATGCATTAGTTGACTCCTAATTGATGATTTTTGTGCTTAAATTGATTCCTCATACCGATCTCTTTTAATTCATAATTTGCCAGTAAATTGTTATGATTTGATACTAATTTTTCTATAATTTTCATGAGGACAATTGATACTGCAAATTGTTATTATTTTATTGCAGGAGCAAAGGAGTCAACACATCAGGAAGTCAACAGTCATGAGGTCGTTCCGCACGTCGCGACGAATATCAATCCACACGTTGCGGCGAGCGCATCACTTCCACACGTCGTGACGTATGATAATCTGCACGACGCGACGAGCAGGCAATTCTACACATCGCGACGAATTTTCATTTATACGTCGCGACGTACGAGCGGATATCCGACCTTAAATGGAAAGTTTGTCTCACTGCTCTGACCCGACCCGCACCCACCATATAAAAACCTTGCTCTTTTTAGGTCAAAGCAAACTTTTGGATACTGAGAGACTGGAATACGCATACTCGGACGATTACATTCTACTCCACCATCATTTCCATTTTCATCACCGTCAACCTCCATCATCATCATCGCCACCGCCACCGTCGATATCAATTGCTACCATGAGTTTCGCTCCATCTTCAGCAGTTGAGAGACAGACCAGAGCTATGCGTAGCTAAGCCACATTTCCTCTTGAAGATGTAGCAATGGCTTGAGTTCACCGAAAGCTTCAAAGGGGAGTAATCATATAGTGTCTGAAGTTTATTTATATTTGTGTAAACTCTGAGTTAGAGATTGCATCTGTATAGCTAGATTAGCAAGGTTATAGTTTAATCGTGTGATGAACACTATGTTGGGATTTGGACAAAGTGATTTGTAGAATTTTTGATGCTTAATATATGAAGTCTCATATATGTCATTGGATATTGCATTTACTCTCTTCATCTGCCTAGTTGTGTTTAATTAAGATTGTTGTGTTTTTATCCTTTTGACCGATTGCATTTACTTGTCTAATTTTCACACTAAGGTTTGTAACAAAGATTTAAATAATGGAGTTCATTAATTAAATCTTTGGACCTAAAGAGTCCTTTAGGGTTAATCTTTCGAAACTTAGTGGATTCTATCCCCGAAAATTCATTTTTGAACTGTGATAGCCTACGCCCATTTTCAAGAGGATTTTATCAATTTGATTTCTATCTGATTTTTGTTAATTGCATTATTTCCAAAATTCTAAAAATATTTGTTTATACTTTTTCTTCAATTTTGATTACTTTTATCAATATTGACCAAAATACCAAACCCCCATTTTATCAACTTTGATTGCAATTTTTGACATTTAGGCTAGCTTAGACCTTTTTCGCTTGGTTCTAAATAAGTGAGACGAACCGAGGATTGCAACCTATACCGCAATCTTGAAACTTATTATATTTGACCGATTTTCAAGGATCGATCGTAAGATCGCCGCGATCAAATTGGCACCGTTGCCGTGGAACCAAGAAATTGGTTTACCGTAGGATAGCCATTGTCATTCATTTGAATTGTTGTTGGTAATCAGAATCATTGTTTTTGCTTGCATTTAGCATAGTTTGATTTTCACACTTGTTCATAGTATAGGTTTCATTTCCCTTTGCACAAGCATACTCCATACTTTGATTTTGTCTCTTACTTTGCACATTTTTACACATACACACTCATACATACATCATACACTCATACACTCGCATTCATCGCATTTCACTTTTCTCTGATTTTGTGTGACTGAGAAATTTTGTTACCATTCCTTTTAATTGTGGATTGATTTTTGTGCATGCCCAGGAGAGGTAGACTTGTTCAATTCCAACCTGAAGTTGAGAGACATTTGAGGAGACTTAGGAAAGAGAGGAAAGAACAAGAGAGGAAGAGATTAGTTGAGCGAGATAATGAGAATATGGATGAGAATCCAAACAGTTTCCCAAATCCTGATTTTCCCGTACACCAACCTAGAAATGGGACTAATGGAGGAAATGGTGAGCATGAGAGAGTAGGAGAGAACAATGAGAACCAGCGACGTAGGACAATTAGGGAAGCAACAACTTCTGATGTGCATTATGATCCATTTACTGCTACTTGCCCTAATTTTGATGTTAATTTTGAGATTAAAGGTTTGTTGATTAATTCCCTTCCTAAATTTCATGGCTTGGAAGGAGAGGATCCATACATGCACCTACAAGCTTTGACGATGATTTGCCAGAGTATGAAGCCAGTAGGAGCTACTTTGGATAAAGTGTTGTGGAAGGTGTTTCATTTTTCTTTGGAAGGAAAAGCACGAGAGTGGTACATGAGTCTTCCGAGGCATGTGGCAAATGCCTATCATAGCTGGGCCAACCTGAGGAAAGCATTTTTGGAGAAATATTTTCCAACCTCCAGGACATCTTCGATGAGGAAGGAAATTTACTCAGCCCGCCAGGAGTATGATGAATCACTGTATGACTATTGGAACCGCTTCCAAGATCTTCTGTCCAGATGCCCCCATCACCAAATTCTTGATGAAAAATTGGTGCAGTATTTTTATGATGGGTTGAAGAATCAAGAGAAAGGTATGCTAAATGCTGCATCTGGAGGATCTTTGATTGACCTTATAGCATTGGAAACATGAGACTTGATAAAGAAGATGGCCTTAAACCATCAACAATACAGTGTAAGAGATTCCAGAGGATTGAATGAATTGGGAGCTTTGACAGCTCAAGCCAAGAGAATGGAAAGTCTGGAAACCAAGGTAGATTCACTGGAGAACTAAATAACCTCACAGTTGTCTTGTATTACTGCAGAGTTGAAGAACTTGAATGTGCATCGCCCATCACCCTCTACGGATATTATCGCACCCGGGCCAGACAATTGTGGGTCGGTGATGCACATATCAAGTGTATGCCCTGGAAGGTATGAAGAGGTGTCAGCAGTATATCCAGGGAGAGCCAATCAGAAGTGGGATCAATACTCCAACACATACAATGAAGGATGGAAGTCTAATCCTCGATTTAGTTGGAGGAGTGAGGAGAACAGGGCTCAAAAAAAATTTTCACAAGGGGGAGGAGCTGTTACTTCCACTAGCCAGTTCCCAAATCAACAGCAAGCCCTCATAGTCCCACCGAAGGAAGACACCAACCAGTTGCTTCAAAGTATGATGACTCTGATGAAGGAAGAGAGGGATTCTAATGCTAACTAGTTTAATGCTATTGCTTCTCTTATTCAACAGGATTCCTCAAAGACTGCTGCTAGATTCAATGACTTGGAGAAGAGAATGGAACAATGGGAGACCAAGGCGGAGAACATAAATTCATATGTCACTCAGTTGTCCAACAATATGAGTGAAAATCAAGCAAAAAACAGTGGGACTATTCCCTCTAATACTGTGATGAATCCGAAGAGTTTGAATGCAATTGCCCTCCGGAGTGGGAAGCAAGTGAGGTTTAATCCTCAAGTAGATGAAGAGGCATGTGATGAGGATATTGAGAGTGAGGCAGTACCTCCACCCAAGGAAAAGATTAAGAAATCAGAAAGTGTGAGGGAAGAAGAGCTATTTGAAAGAGAAAAAGCATGCTTTAAGAAACAAGGGAACTACTTCAGAGAGTTCCAAAAATCAAGCTGAAGATGGAGAATCAAGAAGGCAAGCCAGCACAGGTAAGGAGGTAAGTGTTCAAGACCTTCCTTTTCCAAACTCATATTTGATGAGTAAGCGCATGACCGAGATTAAACATGAAAAGGAAATCATTGACTTGTTTGGGAAAGTTGAGGTAAATGTTCCTTTGCTTGATTTGGTGAAGACAGTTCCGGCCTATGCAAAATATCTGAAGGACTTGTGCACTAATAAGAGAAAGTTTAGGCCAAATGAGAGAGTGCAAGTGAGCTCCAATGTGTCAGCTTTGTTCAAGCCACAAATACCTGTCAAGTGTCAAGACCCTGGATCTTTCACCATCCCTTGCATCTTAGGGAAAGTAACTATAGGTAGAGCTTTGTTAGATCTGGGGGCAGCGATAAATGTGATGTCTAAGTCAGTTTATGAGGCCTTAGGAGTGAAGAGTATAAAGCCTACATCTGTTGTCCTCCAGTTGGCTGATAGATCATTTAGGCATCTAGTGGGTATCATTGAGGACATCTTGGTCCAGGTTAAGGGGTTAGTATTTCCTGCTGATTTTTATGTGCTTGATATGTCTTCTGAAGTTGTGCAGGATATTTCCTTAATTCTCGGGCGACCCTTTTTACGGACAGCAGGGACAATGATAAGCATGAAGCAAGGTAAGATCACCATGGAGGTAGGTGACCAACAGGTTAGCTTCAACATGTATGAAGCAATGAAACACCTGTAGGAAAATTCCGGGAGGTACATCACATGTACCGGCAGCGGAAAACAAAAATTTTGTTCCTGTGACTTTCCGAATCCTGTGATCCGTATCCGTATGAAGACATCAACCTAAATAGCCAAAGAGACTATCTCTAAAGGTGATCCACGCAGAGATCAGAAAATCTAACGGGACAAACCCTTTGACCCGGAATAGCTAGAACATATTAAAGCCTCGCTAGAGCCTACCTCGTCTGGAGAGTCAAGAGAAACGTTGGTGGAGGAAGAAACCTTTGGAGGAGAAGATGAAATATCAATGGAGAAGGTGAAGCATTTTGGTTTTCACAAAACCTTTCCTCCTTCTCTCATCCACGATGATCCTCTTCTCCAAAGACCAAAGAAAAAGCTCTTTTCTTTCTTCTTAAAGAACCATCCACCGATCATCACCATCTTCATCTTACATGCCTTTTTCATTTTGCCATTTAGTAATTAAATGAAGATGATGACTAGGCATCTTAAAGGAAGCTTCCATGCTTCCTCTCCTCCCATCCACGTGTTTACATATATATATATATTAATTAATTATTTAATTAATTAATCATATATATATATGTATATATATATTGTTGAAGTAGTCCAGTCACACTGGGGTCGGTCCTACCGGCCTACCGGGCCCCGGTACCGAAAAAGGTCCGGAGACCTTTCTTAGCAATATTAATGTCGCGATCTCATTGGGACATATCCCAATCTCATCGGGATCCATTTAATCCTAATGCTCTCCATAATTGGAACTCTGTCCAATAACTATTTTACAGATTCTCTAAAACACTCTTATGCGTGTGACCCTTTAGGCTGCCGGTTATGTTGGCTACTTAGATTAACAATTAATCTGAGCAAGTCATGGGCGGTATCTAGCAACACATCATGACCCCCAATTGACCGGAAAGTAATCGGTTTGATGTATTCATCACGAACCAGATCACGAACCCTTCCATAGACAATTACCGTGCAATTCGTCCTTTCACCATCCTATACCCCACTTGGTTATGAGTATGGTTAAAGTGTCAACTCTCACTAGATTGAGTCTAGCCCAAGTGATATCAGTTCTCGTTCTGGGACTCATTACTTTATATGTCAATGAAGACACTCTTCATGACATACATGCCGCCGACCTTAGTAATGATCCCGACAAGAGGCCATGGGTATCTCTTCTGCTAATCCAGAAGTGGTGAATCCTTTATTGGCTACTCAATTATCTTCGAATACCTCAAGCTGTACCCAAGCACCACCCTATGAGTTACCTCTAGAAGGAAACAAGGAATGGAGTCAAAGCACGTGATCAAGATTCAAGATATCCTCGAGTACCTCAAGTCTAAGGATACTTGCACCATTGCTATGATGAGATTATCAACGACACTTAGATAAGATATCCATGTGATGATCTCATGGCAGGTCATCCAATGAACTCACTACCGCTAGTAAGCATCTACATGTCAATTCTAAATATCTCATATTTACGCTTCGAGATCCACCGCTTGATCCAATCAAGGAATATGACATGTGCTAGTCTATCCGGATTAATGATGTCCATCTCATTAATCCTATGACTAGGATAATTTCGACATCGACATAATTGCACATGATAGGAATCTCGGGAGTATGAACACATCATAATTTCCTTCATGCTATGATATATCATGGACTTCATTAATTCGATTAAAGATCCAATTAATTCATAAACAATGTTTATGAATATCAAATTAATGAATAATGCCTTTTCTTTATTTATTCATAAAGTCCGCACACGACTTTGAATAAAACGCGCTAAAGGGATTGCCTTTAGGGCACAAATAAACAAGATCGACCTTGAACAAGTCGACTTATCCAATGAACAAGTCGACTTATCGATTCGAATATGTGTAAGTCGACTTACAAATGGTACAAGTCGACTTATCACTTACAAATCTCCCACTTGACCTAAAGCCAATCGCCTTAGTATCTAATACCATAAGCGAGTCCATGAGAATCACAATTCTCCTGTGACTATGGCTTTGTCAACGGAACAGCAACACTTTGCTCTGTGGGAATTCTCTCTATCAGGATATCATCTCGACTAATGATCTCCAGAATCGGCGAAGTACGAGTTCGGATCGTCGATAAGACCTTGGTTCCTTTGCCTGCGCACTAGCCCCATTGTATCACAATACAATCCTATGGGCCCATCACAGCTAGGGACCAGATCAAGTTTAGTAATGAACTTCTTAATCCAAACCGCTTCCTTTGCGCATCTCATGCGGCATTGTACTCTGCCTCGGTTGATGAATCAGCAGTCCTCTCTTGTTTGGAACTTTTCCAACTGACCGCCATGCTATTCAGTGTGAATGTATATAACCTGATTGTGATTCAGAATTATCCTTATCAGATTAAATACTTGCATCTGAATGCATGCTCACTTGGGGATTTCCATCTCCATAGATCAAGAAAACATCCTTAGTGCTTCGCAAGTACTTGAGGATATTCTCGACAGCCACCCAAAGGACCTCACCAGATCCGATTGGTATCCGCTCGTAACACTTAGAGCATACGATACATCGGGCCTCGACATAGCATTGTTCCATGCTAAACCTCTTTAGCATCTCATCTATGTCGATGATTGTGAAAGACCAAGCAACCTTTTGATTTATCTCTATAAATCTATATCCCAAGGATATAAGTCGCTTCACCAAGGTCTTTCATCGCAAATTGATTGGACAACCAAATTTTAAGCGATTAAAGATAGAGACATCGTTTCCTAGTAACGAGATGTCATCTACATACAACACAAGGAATACGATTGCAGTCCATTAACCTTCTTATACACACAATGATCATCCGGATTTTGTGAGAAATCAAACTCTTTGAGTACCTCATCAAAACGGATATTCAACTCTGGATGCTTGCTTCAATCCAAACGGATTTACGAAGCTTACATACCTTTTCGCCATCGATGGAAGTGAAGCCCTCAGTTGTGTCATACACATCCTCGTAGATTTCCTCTCGGAAAGTCGTCTTCACATCCATTTGCAATATCTCATAATCATAATGAGTGGCAATGGCTAGGAGTATCCTAATGGATTTAAGCATTGCTACGAGGTCAAGGTTTTGTCATAGTCAACTCTTTGTCGTGATTTAAATCCTTTAACCGTAAGCATTGCTTTATAGGTAATCAAATTACCATCCATGTTGGTTTTCTTCGAAAACTCCTTTGCACCTCGTGGGTTTTATCCTTCAGTGTAACAACCAAAGTCCATACTTGGTTTTCATACATGGAATCCATTTGATTTCATGGCACAAAGCCATGTTCCGCATCAACTTTCGTAACTGTTCATAGGTAGTAGGCATCATCTCATATGAGCAATACGCCATTTTGTTCCTCACGAAATCCATATCTCTCGTGAACAGGCGATCCTACTTAACCCTGTAAATTGTGTGTAATAGAAGGTTGAACTGCTACCTCATCTATATGAGTTACGCTGATTTGATTGCGATTGATCTATGTTTGTTCGAGCATCTTGAACTTCTCCAAGTTCAACTTTTCTCCCACTGTCCTCTTGTAAAAGAAACTCTTTCTTTAAGAAAACAGCATGCTTGGAAACAAACAACTTTTGTTCCAAAGAAGGTAGAATTGATATTCCATTTAACAAACACTTATCGATTTGCATCATCGTTAACTGACCGTGTCCGCTTCACATAAGCGTGACAACCCCAAACTTTCAGATGAGAAAGATAGGGCTTTCGGTTAGTCCATATCTCCATATGGAGTAACCACAACGCTTTAATGGAACTCTGTTTAGCAAGTAAACAAATGTCTCAAGCGCATATTCCCAAAATCGCTGTAAACCTATCATCAATCGCACCATGTCTAACAAGGTTCGATTTCTCCTTTCAGCCACACCATTGTGCTGCGGCGTGTAAGGTGGAGTATACTGAGATAAAATCCCATTATCTCTGAGATAATCAAAAACTATTGGTCTAAGCATTTTCCACCACGATCAGATCGTAATGTATTCATACTTTTACCAAGTTAGTTTTCTACTTCATATCTGAATTATTTGAACGTTTCAAACGCTTCAGATTTGTATCTCATCAGATACAAGTACCTATATCGTGAATAATCACCGATAAAAGTAATGAAGTAAAAACAACTACTTATGGCATGGATGGACATCGGACCACATACATCCGAATGTATTAGGTCTAATATTCCATTCACTCGTTCACCCTTTCCTTTAAAGGATTACATAGTCATCTTGCCTAATAAACAAGATTCGCATGTGTCATATGATTCATAATCAAATGACCCTAAACATCCACTCTTATGGAGCTTAGCGATGCGTGTCTCATTTATATGGCCAAGCCGACAATGCCATAAGTAAGTTGATTTTAAATTATCTCGATTATGTCTTTCCGCTTCATTGACATTCATAATTGGATATGACATATCTCATATGTCAATTCAATTGCATAATGTACGAGTACCATAGAGCATTCCATTGCAACTAATATAACAACCATTGCTACTAAAAGTCCAATGGAAATCAGCTCTATTTAAACATAAAACATACAATATGTTCTTTGTTTAAAACAGGTACAAAATGTCAATCATCCAATTTGAATATAAGCCCACTAGGAGGAATAAGACATAAGTGTCACGGCTAATGTAGCAACTCTTGTCGCATTACCTACACGAAGGTCTAGTTCTCCTTTTATGAAATGCTCATCGCTCCTCGAGGCCCTGCATATCATTTCATATGTATGAGTCACAACCGGTATCTAATATCGATATGTTTTGATCAGGAATAGTATTAACCTCAATGACAAACATATTTGAAGAAGTAGAGGCATCTGATGCCTTTTACTGCTTCAAGGACTCCAGATAGATTTTACAGTTTCGCCTCTAGTGGCTAGACTTGCCACAATGAAAGCAAAATCCTTTTGGGGCAGTTTCTATGGTTTTTCCTTGATGGCACTTCCCTTTGGTTTCTTAGCCTTTTTCTTCTTTAAACTAGAAGAAGAAGCATCCACCATTAGCACTTGCTTGCTATCCTTCTTGATAGCCTGCTCAGCTGTCTTGAGCAGATTGATCAGCTCAGGAATTGTTGTGGATATTTGGTTTATCCGATAGTTTATCACAAACTGTGAATAACCGTCAGACAATCCAACCAGAATTAAGTCTCTACTTAACTCATAATCCATTACAAATCCTAAGACGGCCAATCTCTCAATATAGCCATTCATCTTTAGGCATCTTGCATGAGATATCCCCGAGCCATCTTTGTGGTGAAGAGAAGCCTTGAGGTCTCGAACCTTTCAGACCGAGCTTACTCATCAAAAAGCTCCCTAAGATGAAATACTATAGAGTGAGCATCCATGGACTCGTGCTGCTCCTGCAGCTCTAGTGACATCGAGGCAAGCATAAAGCAAGTATCCATATCACTGTCCTTAAGATGCTTATAATATGCTTTCGATCCTTATCGGAAGCATCGACAAGCAGTGCAATCGGAAGTGGAACATCTAGGACGATCCAGTTCCTCGTAACTAAGAACAATTCTCAGATTCCTTAGCCAATCAAGAAAATTCGGTCCAGAATAGAGAGTGAAAATTCACACTGAAAGACTTCTTCAATCAACCTAGCGCGATAGAGAGAATGAATGATAGAATAGAAATGCCCGCATGATCATAAGGACTTGCATGACATGCATATGGCTCCCACTAGTTTCCTAGAATCCATAACCCTCTTTACGAATCCAGAGAAACAAAGTGACATAATGTCCTAGTGGGTCGATATCCGACATTGCTAAGAGTGACCTTGGGTTTACCCAACAAGCCACAACTTAGGTCAATCGGTAGGTATCGGTCATACCAATTGTATCATCGATAACCGACATTAAGAATGACCTTGAGGTTAGCTCAACAAGCCACCTTATGTCTCGGGAGGTATCAGATATACCAATTACATCTTAGACACAACTATCGATCAGTGCTATCAACTTGTTGATGTGTGCACTTACATTGGGTATCAACTCTTTGATACGCATACATCTGATGTATGCTACCCAATTTCGCCTCTGTCCACGTTGACCTTGAGGTTAGCTCAACAAATCAACGCTTCTAGGAAAACCGACCCATTAATCCGAAAATCTCATTTTCATGGTTCGAACATATTCGTATAAAGCGAGCTTGAGGTTAGCTCAACAACCCAACCCTATAAGAACTCTGGTTCTTACCATATTAATGGAAGGCGTTAGTTTTCATATACCGAGGAGGGATTTCGGGTCTCATCTACTTCTTCTCCAAGCCATAGGATTATAGTCACCATGACTATATGATATGATTTAGGGCATTTCATCAATCACATTGAGTCTATACCTAAAATCATCCATCATCCCACCTATGCATGCCATAAGTCGACTTTCATCAAATGCAAGTCGACTTATGCTTCTGCCCACACACAAGTCAACTTGTATGACACAAGTCGACTTATGTCATCTGCCCATGAACAAGTCGACTTACAAGGTACTACAAGTCGACTTATACTGAGATCTTGAACAAGTCGACTTATTGTTTCCGCAAGTCGACTTATCCAGAAAACAAGTCGACTTATTCAGGGAATTTTGCTAAAATCTCTAATCGGCTAATTCCTCAATCAGTACAATTCCAATTCTCAACACCATCATACCTAGGGTAATATCTGTGAATTGATGCCTCAATGAACACTTCATTGATTCATGAATGCCTCAAATAGTCAAACTACATGGAAAGCTTGAAATGAGCCAAAACTCATTAATTTCCAAATAATTTAGGAACACCCTTATTATCAACCTAAGAATCTCAAGCTAGCACATACATTATCAAATTTACTTCAGCACATGCCATAAAAATATGACGGTCAAAACAAACAAGATAATGCAAGATACTACCGAGACGCTAATGTGATCAATTCGGCATTCAAAAATTCTTGGAAAAGCAAATTCAAGCAATTCAGTTTTGCAATCATATTACATCAATATAACACATTTTTAATCACATTAAAAATGGTTCAAGGCATTGGAACTGAAAAAGCACACTCAATCAAGCCAAGCAAAACAGTCCCAACAATTTTCACAAAACTGTCCAGTTCTGTACATTGCTCGAAATGATCAATGAAACAATTTCAATAAATCATGAGAAAATTACATAGGTTAGTACATGTTCAGAACATGCTACATGAATGTTGTTTAGGATTTTAGGCCATCAAAAACTCAGTCAACCTAAATAACAAAACCGATTCAAAATCTGTGTTCATCAGCACAGCAATTCCCAACAGCATAGAATAAATTCGTGAATAAATATCCAATCACCTTGAAATCCAATTTCCATGCTCACAGACATTCACCAACATCTTAGAGACATGTAGGTGAAGGAAAATCCGAAAAACCATTTTTCTAGAATTTATTCTCGATTTTATACTCATGCCTGTTCCAGAATCGTTTCACAAAACAGCATCTGTAACCTTAGGGAATTAATTAGCAAAACTATATCAAATCAAATCGATAAATTCTCAAAATTCATAGACATATTCTCTAACATGTTATGAACAATCCTGGGCATAAAAATTTCGAAAAAGATATCACAATATAAATTCGAAATCTGAACTGATAGCATGCATCAACAGCAAATTCCATTAGGGTTTCTGATCTCGCTTAGGTTATAGCTTCATACGGGATACCAGACGCTCTGATACCACTGTAGGAAAATCCCGGGAGGTACATCACATGTACCGGCAGCGGAAAACAAAAATTTTTGTTCCTAGGACTTTCCCGAATCCCAGGATCCAGGTATCCGTATGAAGATATCAACCTAAATAGCCAAAAGAGACTATCTCTAAAGGTGATCCACGCAGAGATCAGAAAATCTAACCGGGACAAACCCCTTTGACCCGGGAATAGCTAGAACAGATTAAAGCCTGCTAGAGCCTACCTCTGTCCTGGAGAGCTGAAGAGAAACGTTGGTGGAGGAAAAACCCTTGGAGGAGAAGATGAAATATCAATGGAGAAGGTGAAGCATTTTGGTTTTCACAAAACCTTTCCTCCTTCTCTCATCCACGATGATCCTCTTCTCCAAAGACCAAAGAAAAAGCTCTTTTCTTTCTTCTCAAAGAACCATCCACCGATCATCACCATCTTCATCTTACATGCCTTTTTCATTTTGTCATTTAGTAATTAAATGAAGATGATGACTAGGCATCTTAAAGGAAGCTTCCATGCTTCCTCTCCTCCCATCCACGTGTTTACATATATATATATATTAATTAATTATTTAATTAATTAATCATATATATATATGTATATATATATTGCTGAAGTAGTCCAATCACTCGGAATTCGGTCTCTTAACCGCCTCTTGGGCCCTCGCATCGAAAAAGCTCCGGAGACCTTTCTTAGCAATATTAATGTCGCGATCTCATCGGGACATATCCCAATCTCATCGGGATCCATTTAATCCTAATGCTCTCCATAATTGGAACTCTGTCCAATAACTATTTTACAGATTCTCTGAAACACTCTTATGCGTGTGACCCTTTAGGCTCCCGGTTATGTTGGCCACTTAGATTAACAATTAATCTGAGCAAGTCATGAGCGGTATCTAGAACACATCATGACCCCAATTGACGGAAAGTAATTGGTTTGATGTATTCATCACGAACCAGATCACGAACCCTTCCATAGACAATTACCGTGCAATTCGTCCTTTCACCATCCTATACCCCACTTGGTTATGAGTATGGTTAAAGTGTCAACTCTCACTAGACTGAGTCTAGCCCAAGTGATATCAGTTCTTGTGCTCGGGACTCATTACTTTATATGTCAATGAAGACACTCTTCATGACATACATGCTGGCCACCTTAGTAATGATCCCGACAAGAGGCTATGGGTATCTCTTCGCTAATCCGTAGTGGTGAATCCTTTATTGGCTACTCAATTATCTTGAATACCTCAAGTCGCACTCCAAGCACCACCTATGAGTTACCTCCGAAGGCAACAAGGAATGGAGTCAAAGCAGGATCAAGATTCAAGATATCCTTGAGTACCTCAAGTCTAAGGATACTTGCACCATTGCTATGATGAGATTATCATCGACACTTAGATAAGATATCCATGTGATGATCTCATGGCGGGTCATCCAATGAACTCACTATCGCTAGTAAGCATCCACATGTCAATTCTAAATATCTCATATTTACAGTTTCGAGATCCACCGCTGATCCAATCAAGGAATATGACATGTGTTAGTCTATCCGGATTAATGATGTCCAGTCTCATTAATCCTATGACTAGGAGAATTACGACATCGACATAATTGCACATGATAGGAATCTCGTGAGTATGAACACATCATAATTTCCTTCATGCTATGTCATATATCATGGACTTCATTAATTCGATTAAAGATCCAATCAATTCATAAACAATGTTTATGAATATCAAATTAATGAATAATGCCTTTTCTTTATTTATTCATAAAGTCGCACACGACTTTGAATAAAACGCGCTAAAGGGATTGCCTTTAGGGGCACAAATAAACAAGATCGACCTTGAACAAGTCGACTTATCCAATGAACAAGTCGACTTATCGGTACCGAACATGTGTAAGTCGACTTACAAATGGTACAAGTCGACTTATCACTTACAACACCCCCATGAGGATTATTCTCTGCTTGGAGTGAACATGCTTGACACGGTTGTTGAAGATGCATGTAGTGATTTTGCACACACCTTAACTTCGTCTACTGACAATCTCCTTGGAGAGAATTTTCTTGCTGCTGATTGTATAGGAGAAACTTCAAGTCGAGGGTTGGACATGGAGTTACACAAGAGCCAAGCTGCTGGGATGAAGCTTGGATTTCAGCTGGATGACCATCCCAAGTTTCAGGACCCACCATGAGACCAGGTTGTTTCTCTACCTGCATTCTTATTATATTCATGCACCCTGCTTGGAAGTGATGTAAACTTTTGTGTTGCATGAGTATCTTGATTTAGTGTGGGGGAGAGACCCAACCAATAGATTAGTTGTAGTTAGGTAGGATTTCTGTTCCTTGTTTTAATAATTACTTTCACTTTGCGAGCTTTTAATCCTTCTAAAGAAGCATGACATTGGTGAAAAGGTTGATTTCTGTGGGATTGATTGTTTATGGAGTAAGTCAAGTTTGTGTTTTCTGTTCGGGCAGAGGCGTCGCGACGTATTTTAATTTATACGTCGCGACGTGCCTCATTTCTCTTTAACGTCTATGTCGCAACGTATTTTCATTTATACGTCGCGACATATCTCGTTCCTTTTGGCACTTACGTCGCGACGTAGCACATCCTTTCGCCGCGACGTGCCAACTTTTGAAATTTCTTTTTTGCCCTTTCTGTCCGTTGGTCTTTTCATTTGTTCGGTGCCCTTTTTGTCTTTTCACATCGCGACCTTTGACCTCCACTCACCATCTATTCTTCTTCTCTTCCCCTTCATCTTTTCTTCTCTACCGCTCTGTTTCTGCCGTCCTAGCTCCCGCTCTCTCTATTCTCTCCGTTGTTCAACAATGCCCGCCGTTTCTGCCGTCTCCCTTCTTGCGTCTTTGATTTCTGTAAGTTCCATTGTCTTTCGTTTTCCTATTTTTCGTCTTCTTTGTTAGTAGTTTTGAGTTAGGTTTTTCGCGACGAGCGATTGCTCACCGCGATACGTCTGGAAATCGTCATACGCCGCAACGAACGCATTGCCTCGTCGCGACATACGAAGTACCTTTTCTTGTCGCGACGTCTGCTTTTGCACATCGTGACGTCTAGTCAAGGACTTTGCCTCGTCGCGGCGTCTGCCTACAAGTCGCGACGAGGCGGCTGATTTTTGCTTAACTCTCTATTGATTTTTTCTGTTCTGTTTCTTTTTGTGTGCAGGAATATGCCTCGAACCAAGAATGCTAGCAGGTCCGACCGACCCCATTCCCCTTCTGATGTACTTCCCCCTTCCTCCAACTCGCTTTACGAGTTTTACTCTGACCCTTCCATTTCCCCTCACCCCGTTGCTTCTCCGTCTTCTTTGGGAGTCTTCTCCGCTCATTCTCCTTATCCTCAACCCTCACATTCTTTGCGCCACTACCCTTCTCCTACCCATTGCTCTTTGTTGGATCGGAAAAAGAAAGCATGCTTAGTATGGAGAAACGATAGATTTCAAAACTTTTTAAGAAATCATCTTGCAGCGGAAGCAATATATCCAAATCAACATGCTAATCCATACATGATATGGTATAAGGATAATAAAACCAAGAAAAGATAAAAGGAATTACCGACTCCTTCGCCATGTTTTAAATCCTCATTGCGCTTATCCTCTCCTTCTTATATCCAAATCCTTTGCCTTTGAGTCTTTTCCTTTAGCAATCTATCTTCTTCCTTGTTGTAGTATCCTCAACCAATTAGATTTACCACTTGTTCTTCAAGGACAACTAGGTTAACAAAATCCTTTAGTGGGAAAGGAGAAGAAATATTTGGAGGAGATTTTCTTAGAAGAAGAAGAACCAAAATTGAAACTCTTTCAATTCTTTCACTTAGGAATTTCGGTTCTACCTTGCATGAAAGGAGAGAATGTCTAAAAACCATGCAATAACCCTTTCTTACATCTCAATTTCGAAATATGCATTAATAGAAAGAGTGAGAGGCATCCAATGCATCATACTTCCATTAACCAATCATAAAGTAGCCAATAAATGATACTATCTTCAATTATCTTTAAATTGGCTATATGAAAAGACCATAACCTAAAATTCAATACTCAATTTCGGTTTTGGCAAGAAGAAAGAATGAAGATGGTCCATCTAATGCACATCTTTCATCTTTAATCTAATGAATGCAAATAGGTTACATGCTAACATTAAAAGCCAACCATTAAACCATTTAATGGTAAGTTCATAACTCCATTTAATAATGATGAACCATAATAAAGACCATCTTTATTTAGTATTTTAATGTCAAATTTGTGGTTACACATCTAACCTAACACAATTTCGAAATTGCTTCTTCTCCATTTAAAAAAAATTGTTTTAATATAATTAATCTAATCAATTACATTAAACCAAAACAAGCCCATTTCTAAATGAACATATGGGCTTCCAATTAACCATTAATTAGTATAAGCCCATCATTCAATTATGGACTTCTAAAGCCTCCAAACTATTTCTTACTTAGCTTGATAACCTTCCTTAAAGCCAAGTGGGGAATCTTATTGACTTTGATAATTCAAGCTCCAATAAGCCCGGAAATAATTCAATCTCATTGGAATTAATTCTAGCTTATTAACTAAATGTCATTCCACTAAAGACAACTAGTTGAACTCTTGAATTATTAAATATTAAGAGAATATGTCCAATTGCAAACCTTATTTAGAACCTTATTATAGCCATCCGCACAACAAAGGGTAAAATTACCGCTTTGCCCTTATGTTGGTTTTTCCTTCTAGATCTCTCATTTTACTTTATATGGTGATTAACACATAAGATCTCATCTTAGTGTTAAGACTTGATGGGTAGCTAGTCCATCAAACCATGGCGCCAGCTTAATCACCAAATCTCCTTAAAACATCTAAGAGATGATAACACTATAAACTCTTTATTTGAGTGAATGTTCCTCGATACATGTTTCAATTAATAATTCCAACATGCATAATCGGATTAATACCTGTAAAAATCCATTCCGATCATATCAAGAATTATAATGAACACATATGAGTTCACCACTCATCAAGATTGTGGTTCATAATAAGCGAATGCTTAAGTTGTATGTTTTGAGATTAAAGTAACGGCCCACTTTATTCTTGAAAACATACTTGATTCCAGATTCATTTAATAGTGCCATTATCGATAGTCTACTACTATCATGATATGAAAATCATCATTCCCTTTAAGTAAACTCCTTTACTTATATGGAGATAAATCGCAACACTACAGTCTAAACCATAATCAAACGACCAACTTGATTATTCAACTGTGAATCAATTAATTCAGATTCTAATAATATACATGTTTCCCATGCATCTCTATGTATATGTATATTACTTACAAATGAATCTTGGTACCTTATGACCAGATATATAATGCTCATACAGATAAAACCAAACTCTTTTGTTTTATTAATAATAAATATTTTCATTACAAAATCAGAATCAAGAAGATAAAGTTACATGTAAATACACTTGCTTTCCAAGGCACTATATTTACATAACTCCAACAATCTCCCACTTGCCCTAAAGCAAGTTTGACATATCCTTCATTCCCATCCCTTCTAGGTGACCTCAAAGCTCTTTTGAGTCAATGTCTTTGTGAACGGATCAGCAAGGTTTTGCTCTGAGAATCTTTACCACATCCACTTCATCACGTTGTATTATCTCCTTATGAGATGATACTTTCGCCAATGTGTTTGGCAGCTTTGTGGTTCCGAGGTTCTTTAGAATTAGCCATCGCCCCACTATTATCACAATAAAGTGTAATGGCTTTTTCGCCTCGAACTACCTCCAAATCATTTAGGAACTTCCGAGCGATCGCTTCCTTTCACGCTTCACAAGCAATAAGATACTCAGCCTCCATAGTCGAATCAACAATACAAGATTGCTTGACACTCCTCCAAACTATGGCTCCACCTCCTAAAGTAAATATAGAACCGAAGTTGATTTCTTGAATCAACATCCGATTGGAAATCGAATCCGATATCCTGTCGAATAAGATTACTTCCAGAGTAAACAAGCATTAAGTTCTTCGTCCTATGAAGATACTTAAGTATACACTTAACCGCAGTCCAATGTTCCATTCTCGATTGGTGAAATCGCTACCACCCCACTGCGTAATGTAATGATATCCGGTCTAGTGCAAGATTGCATACATCAAACTACCAACCGCCAAGCATATGGAATGTTACGTATCGCTCAACCTCCTCTTGGGTTTTAGGTGCTTGTTCCTTTGAAAGTTTGATTCCATGTCTAGTAGGAGTGAAACCCCTCTTGGAATCTTGCATGGCGAACTTATTGAGCATATTGTCAATGTAGGTTAGTTGAGACAAAACTATCTTCTTGTTCTTACGATCCCTTATAAGTTTGATCCCTAGAACATAGGTAGCCTCTCCTAAATCCTTCATTGAAAACTATTCATTCAGCCATCCCTTAACCGCAGATAACATTCCCACATCATTCCCAATGAGCAGAATGTCATCAACATACAGGATTAGGAAAGTAACCTTACCTTCTTGTATTCTTTTGTAAACACAAGGCTCATCTAGGTTTTGTATGAACCCATAGGTTTTGATAGCCTTATCAAACCTAATGTTCCAAGACCTAGATGCTTGCTTAAGTCCATAAATGGACCTTTGCAAATTGCAAACCTTATGCTCATTACCTAGCTCAATGAATCCTTCTGGTTGGGCCATATAAATGGTCTCCTCAAGATCTCCATTTAGAAATGCGGTCTTGACATCCATTTGCCATATTTCATAATCGAAATAGGCTGCTATGACCAAAAGAATCCTGATGGACTTAAGCATGGCAACCGGAGAAAAAGTCTCCTCGTAGTCTATACCCTCCTTTTGAGTATAGCCTTTAGCTACCAATCTAGCTTTAAAGGTCTCTACCTTTCCATCCGATCCCCTTTTCCTTTTGTAGATCCATTTACACCCTATGGTTTTTAGACCTGGTGGTAGATCTACAAGGACCCAAACTTCATTAGTATACATAAAATCTATTTCCGATTCCATTGCCTTGAGCCATTTTCCTGCATCAACATCATTAATAGCCTGTGTATACGTAACGAGATCTGTTTCTTCTTGGTCTGAGATGGCAATTAAGCCTTCTTCTAAACCCAGATACCTATCTGGTTGTCTCACAATCCTCCCACTACGTCTAGGCACATCTTGATGTTCAGGTTGCACTTCTGATTCAACTCTTGAATCCATTTTGACATCTTATTCTGTCATATCCAAAACAACTCTTGGTTTGGATGAAATTACTAACTCCTTTAATACTACTTCACTTCTTCCTTTGTGATTTCTCACAAACTCTTCCTCTAAGAAGTTTGCATTTGTCGACACAAATACCTTCCTATCATGAGGACTGTAAAAATAGTACCCTCGAGTTCCCGTAGGATATCCTACAAAAAAACATACTTCTGACCTTGGTTCCATCTTTGTGGATTCAGGCTTTAGAACATGGGCTGGACAACCCCAAGTCCTCAAGTGCCTCAATGAAGGCACTCGGCTAGTCCACAACTCCCTAGGTGTTTTAGGCACCGATTTGGATGGAGCAAAGTTAAGAAGATATGTTGTTTGCTTGTATGGCATATCCCGTAACGATTCTCGAAGGCTAGCATAGACATCATTGATCTTACCATTTTCAATAGAGTTCTATTTCTCCTCTCTGCTACACCATTCTATTGAGGTGTACGAGGAGCTGACAAATTGGAAACAATTCCATTGTCAATTAAATATTGCTGGAATTCTCCAGATAAATACTCACCACCTCGATCCGATCAAGTCGTTTTAATGGCTTGCCAAGTCGCTTTCACTTCACTTTGAATTCTTTGAACTTTTCAAAAGATTCACTCTTTTATGCATCAAATACAAATAGCCATGTCTTGAGTAATCATCTATAAAAGTTATGAAATATTCATAACCTCCTCTAGCTTGTACATTCATGGGCCCACACACATCAAGATGTACCATGTCCAATGTGGATTCAAATCTGCTTCCTTTAGAAGGAAATGAGGCTTTTGTCATTTTCCTTCAATACAAGATTCACAGTGGGTGATGGATCACTATCCAAGCCCATAAGGATCCCATCCTTACTAGCCTGTCAAGTATTTTTCGATTGATTTGACCCATCCTTAGATGCCACAGATACTTTGAATTAATGCTAGAGATATTGGATTGTCTTGGTTTTATCAATTTGTGGTGTTTAGTGAGCCTTTCATAGGTTCTATAAAAACAATCCCTGCTTAATTATCGCTTCACAAATAAAATCCTTATTCTCATATATTGAAACAACCTTTTCAAAATATAAGGAATAGCCAGATTTTATTAGACAAAAATGTAAATCATGTTCCTTACAATCATTGGCATGTAATAAACATCTTCCAAATATAACCTATGACCACTAGAAAGTCCAAGATAACTACTCCCACCGATTCGCTGAAACATAGGAACCATCTGCTATCTTAACTTGAAGCGGCCTTTAGAAGTCTTTTCCTTTCATTGGAACCCTGCAAAGAATTACAAACATGGTTAATGGCTCCTGAATCTAATATCCAAGAAGTAGATAAATCTGCCACATTTCTAGTTCCTAACAAACTTAGGAAGCCCATACCTTGTTTGCTTTTGAGGGACTCTAGGTAGATCTGGATAGTTTCTTTCCGGTGGCCCATCTCATCACAAAGGAAACACTTTCCTTTGATGTTCTCTTTAGCCTTCTTTTTCATGGGTTTGGCCTTGACCCTATTTGGGCCTTCTTTTCATTGGACCCTTCTTCTTTTCCTTGCCCTTACCCGTGGGCTTAGAAGAAGAAGCTACATTAGCTTCGGCCCATGAGCCTTAATATTCAATATTTCCTCCGTGTTTCTGAGGGTATTCATCAACTCACTCAAGGTGTAATCCTTCTTTGTTGAGCTCATAGTCCAACTTAAAGCGCTAAAAGAAGAGTTTAAGCTATTGATGATCATAATCATCTGCGTGTCCGCATCCATATCCGCCTAAGCATCTCAAGCCTCGGTGACCTCGAGATTACCTTCATCATGTAATCCCGCACCTGCTCACCGTGTTTACATGCGAGATTATGAAAGGTTTGGATAGCTTTCACTCTTGCAGACCTAGTCCTCACACCAAACATCTCATGTAGGTGATGGACCATTGCACTAGCAGTTTTCATACAAGCAATTTACTTTTGCAACATGCGCCGATGAAGCTTTAATATAACACTTAGTAGTCTTGTCAAGATTCTCGCCAACGCCATGTTGTTGGACTTACTCAGAGTTTCATCTCCACTTAGAGGTGTAGGCTCATTTTCAGTTAACACCCATGAAATACGCTCATATTGAAGAACAATGTCAAGGTTACGTCTCCATTCATTAAACTTGTCTCCATTTTCCAATTTGTTATTAGTCAAGAAGCGGGGTGAGTGGATTCATTTTGTGGTTGATTATGTCTCGAAAATATAAATTATTAAAACATGAGCATACTAGTCAACAATTTATGGAACTTTGTATAAAATCATGATGCATGTATGCATGATGATAGATTTAAAAACTTAAAATTAAAACATTATCTGACGGTTATTTTCTTATCTATAATGACTAAGTGACGGTGGGCCATCTTATCTATTAAAAGAAAACTGGGACCCTCCCACTTAAAAACTACCAAGCATCTCATGCTCAATTTTTAGAAGCGCCTTAATTTGGTCCATACTTTTACCAAATGAGCTACGGTGGGCGCTTTAGTGATAAAAATGTTGAGTGTATAACCATTTGATTCATTCACTAAAGATACCTACAAATCATGCCTCGGTGGGAGGTCACATTTGCTATCATTAAGTGGACTTATCCTTAAGGAGACCCAAACCATGCAAGGTCTAGGATCCATGCCCTCCGATGGGGAGTAACACTTCACCATATGCAAATGGGCCATCGTTTGGAGACCGTGGACTCTCACAGGAGCATCCTCTCCCACTCAATCTTTTTGGGCTTTAAGTTTTAAATACTATCTTGTCTAGATGCAATTTATTATCCATCCTATATTGTTTCATTATATATCTCATACATAATGAATGCATGGTAAGGCCTAGGGTTGGCAATTTTCTAAATGACATGCAATCACATAATATCACATATTACAAGCATTCATTTCTCCATTCATCACATGAACTAATAAAGCCACTTTTGATTGTCCATCCTAGAAACATAAAATAATTACAAGCCTTTTAGGCCCAAAATATGCTTCTTCATCTTGGATCTTCCGCTTCAACTCTTCGCTAACATGATCCGCCCATTCGATAAACAAAATGTAATGGCATTTATGAAATTAGAATTTTTCATTTTGAAAATAAAATTCCAGCACTAGATTTTTAAAAAACCAAATCTTTGTTTTGACAAAAATTTCCAGCACTTGTTTTATTAAAACCGAAACTCAGTTCATGAAAATTAAAAACAGCACTTAGTATTTTAGCAAAACCGAAATTGGATTCTTTGAAACAAAAAACCAGCACTTGTTTTCCAATCATAACTGAAATATGATTCATTGAAACAAAAATTCCAGCAACTTAGTTTTCACAAAACTTATGCCAAAACACAAAAATTCCAAACTTATACAAATATCGAAATTGACATCTTGACCATCTTTCATCCGATCTCCTGCTCGAATACCTGGAGATGGGGATGAAAGGAGGGTGGTGAGCTCGAAAGCTCGTGGATAACACATTTATAAATTGACAAATAAGAAGAAATCAATTTTTCATAAGCTTTTTGCTAAAAGGGCTAATTTTTCAAACTTTGTAACTTTTCAAAACGGTTTCCTCAAACCTTTCAATTTTTCAAACTTTTCATAACAAAACTCACTTTTTTTCCTTTCTCAAATTTTTTTAAAACATGAATGCAGCACACAGAAACAAATCAAAACACGTAACATATCAGAATGGTCTGGTTCGGTCCGAAACAGAACGTACTGCACATTCCCGTCTAGTGGTCATGTGCAGCCGTGAACAGAACGTACTATACTTTCCCGCATTGCGGTCCAGTGTAGCCATGAAGGGAGTCCGAATTCGGAGCTCCGTGCCACTAGCGGGCAGCTGGGAGAAGGCTATAACGAATAGAGACAGTGCACTGACTCACAAGGACCTGACCAAACCCACTTAACACATAAGCGAAAACGAAAGGTCGGAATGTCCGAAGGCACTTTTCGAAAACTTGCTTTTCTTCAAAATTTTCATATTTTCACATAATGTCAAACTTGACATACTCACATTCACAAATCACATCAAGACATACAACAATTCACATTCACTAATTTAATCACGTATCAATTCAAATCATAAATATGAATGCAATGTATTTCTTTAAAACATAACTCAAACAGATACATATTCATAATGCACATTTTTCAAAATTTATCTAACAATTCAAAAATCATGAATTTCTTCAATCTTGTAATTTCTGAAAATCATTTCTAAAATAAGGCATTTCATCCTTCTTTCAATCATTTACATAAACATAAACAATAATTTATCAAAAATCCATTTTCGCCTTCTTTAAAGTTTCAAAACTTGCTTTCTTTAATTTTTCAAACATTCATGTATAGCTTACAAATCAAAATATAAATATGCTACCCACCTCGAATTAATGCCTGAAACTTGATTTTAAGCTCCAATTGATCCTTGCTTCTTTCCTTCTTTCAATTAACATTGACCTAAGCCATAATCATCCAAATTCAACGTCATAAATAACTAAATCCTCAAAATTTATTTCACAAATCACAAAGCCATACTAGCCTCAAGAGATCTAAATCAAAATTCTCTCATTTTTCCAATTTACAAAATCGGGCCTAAAACCCTACTTCACAATTTTCCAAAATTGACCATCACAAATCATACAATCTTTCAATTGACTTAGGAATTCTTCAATTCCCCACATATTCAAGCTATTGGAGAGAAAATCCCCAATTTCCCCAATTGGCCTAAACCCCCAATATATCAATTTTCAAATTAAACCTCACTTAAGGCATAAACATCAAAATTGACTTAAGAAATCTCAAATTCATCATTAATCCAAGCTATCTAAAGCATCAATTTACAAAAACCCCAATTCACAAATTTGGGCAAAACCCCCAATTCACAATTAATCCAAAATTAAACATAATCATAACCTATTCTCTTCAATTAACCTTAGGAAAACTCAATCCATAACCATGTTAAACTAAACCAACCAACAAATTCATCAAAAATTCAAAACTTGAACTTTCTCTCACTTACCATTTTCTCCACCATTTTCGTTATTTTTGAGCTCCAAGACAAGCTTTCCTTCTTTTCCATCCTTTCTCTTAAAAAAAAACTTGAAATCATCCTTGAAAGCTTGTAAAATTTCAAACTCCACCCTATCTTCTCTTTTCTCCTCCTTCTTCTTCGTGGCCGACCATTTCTTCTCTCTTCTCTTCTCTTTATTCTTCTTTCATTTTGTTCTGATTTTCCAGCCAATTTCGTGGCTTAACCTTGCTTAAAACGACATCCCCTTTTGTGTTTCTGCCATGTCACTTAAGTGAGGGGTAATTGACCAAGTTGCCCCTCCTTTTAAGTGAAATCCCAAAATACCCCTGCACAGGATTTTCAAAATCTGATAGCTCGCGTCCTGTTTTCGAGCATCTAAACAAAATAATTTGTACAAACTTTCTTCTTGAAAATTGTTCCACTAGATCATACGAATCCAACGTCACCGACCGCGCTCAATTCGGATCAAAAACGAAGAATTTATAGTCAAAATAGTGTCGGACCTTCACAAAATCCGAGACTGAACATTAACATAACTTCAGTCCAGAAATTGACAATCTTAGGGATGAACTTAAATTTCTATCCCTTCACATGATTTGTAGCCCCATATCTTAATTTTATTTGGCCTTAAGAATCAACTCAATCAGAGTTGTACAGCTCCCGAATTTCGCAAAATACCGAACCATGTTCAGAAAATTATCCAACTTATTACCTATAACCAAATCTCCTACTTTGGTTCAATCAATCTCTTTCCATTTAATCTCCTAAAAATCATAATTCTTCATAAAAATGAAATTAATTATTTTAGGAATCCAACGCTTCGAGAATCAACTCAATCGGATGTCGGACGTAGGAATTATAAGCAAAAGATTACAAAAGGGATCGGATTAAAAACAAAGTAATGAAACTTCAAAACCGAACTTTTCAAAAATCATATCTCTCGATCCCGAACTCGAAATTTGACAAATTTGGTATCAATAAAAATATCAAAGGAAGCTCTACAACTTCCCTGAAGTACTCAAAATCAAATTAAGTCTCGAAAGAGGAAAAAACTCAATCAAAGATTCTGTCCAAAACAGCTTTTCCTAAACGACTTCCAATTTTTAACAGCTTTTCCTAAACGACTTCCAATTTTTAATCGCTCATAACTCCTAGCCCCGATATCGAACAATTGCAAACTTTATATCAATGGAAAGATAAAAAAATCATCTAAAATTTTCATGAAGACCACTTACTCTAATTCAAACTAAATCCGTACGACGAGTGGCCTCAAAGAATAGAACACACAAATCTATACTTAATAGCATTTTCAAAACAAAACATATCTTCAGAAAATCATATCTCTCAATCCCGACATCAAAAAATAGCAAACTTTATGTCCACAAAAAACTCTCGACAGAGGCTACAATTTTCATGTTGATCATTTTCTCAAATTTTGCCTAAATCAAAAAATTAACTTTTTCTTCAAAAAGTCAAACTCCAAGCGAACTTTGACTGATTATAACTCTCACTTCCGATATCGAAAAATATCAAACTTTATGGTTACAGAAAGCTCTTGACATAAACTACAAGTTTTCAGAAGACAATTTTCTCAAATTTTGCCTCAAACAAAAAGTCAACTCTCTCAAGTCAAACTTTCTATCTTCAAAAGTCAACTTTCTTAAAAAAAAATTCAAATTCTCTCACTTTCTTTCTTTATTTCTTGATTTTCCACTCCCATTTCAATTAACTCATTCTCTTTCCTCTCATAATTCATATAACTTCATTCAAATATCAAAGTCCTCAAAACTAAACAATTCTTTTCTCATAAATTTTTCTTAATTTCAGCAAATTTTCTTAAATTCATAAATTGTCTCACCAATTTCTTTCTCATTAATATTCATTTTAATATTTCTAATGATCATCAAAAGTTCGGGGTCCAACATTTCTCCCCCTCTTAAAAGAATTTCGTCCTCGAAATTTATACCTAGTCATCAAGTAACACATCTGCCTAACCATAGTCAAATTACTTTCTTATCAATTTCCCATCACATACATTCTTAACTTAATCACTATTTCTGAATCTTAATGAACCTTAAGGGACCATCCATCTTTTGTCTCATCTTGCAAGGATTCACTTCCTCTTTCTTTAAAGCATAAGCATAGTCAAAATCAATTTATCTCCAATCTCATTTGTATTATCACATTCCTAAAATTGGTCATGATTCTCGTCACTGAAATGAACAATCAATTTAATTCTCCGAATATTTCAGATATACCTTCATATCATTTAATCCTATCCTTCCAGTATTTCTTATTTCATCTCATAAATGTGTAAAGTCAAGTCATCCAAATTCATCTTAAAATTCTCATCGCATAATGCCATCATGAACTTCAAATCTCAAGTTCACTAACACACGCCTAAAATCAATCAAAGTTCTTAACCTCACTCAGACAATCACTAAATTCATTCTTCATAACCATATTGCCCAAGTATGATCATAATACTGAGCTCTGATACCATCTATGTTGGGACCCGATCCGGGAACCAGATCCCAACCGAAAAACGAAGAACGAAGGAAACGAAAGCGAATGGCAACGGAAATTTCACAATGACATTTCGAATCGGAAAATAAAGCAATCGATAAAACAAAACGAAAGCGGAAGCAAAGCGATTGCAAATCGAATACAGATTGACGGCAGAACGAAAATCGAACAAAAACTTAACAAAGCAGACCCGACATCCGAGAACAAAGAACGGAGAAAAGCGTCGCGTTGGAATTCCTAGACTATCCATATCCGAAATCCGGTATAATTTTTTTTCTTTTTCTTTTCTCATTTCTTATATCTTTAGGCAATCTCATCCAAATCAAACAAACAATTTCCACTTTTGGAAAATCATTCTCATGCAAATCTCAACATTCATACATAATCTTATATATATCCATACAAATCTCAAAATTATATTTTTATCCCAAATTTTATCAAAAATTCGGCAGCATAACGGCTGCATTTATTCTAACCACAAACATGCAAAGTATCAAAAAACACACTTCTAAATCCCCAACCAATCACACAATCAATCAAAATCTACCGGACCCTCCGTCCGGGATCTCAGCAAATAAACACACTCCTATATCTAAACCACTTCAAAACATTAATCATGTCCAATTCCAATACACATTTCAATCTTAAATTCCATATACAAATTCCTAAATCAAAATCATTATCATACACAATTTCATATACAAATTCAAGACCATTCACAATACTCAACTTTATATGCAAGTACACTTTCCCAAACTTATCTTAAGCCATATACATATCCATACTAAAATCCAAACTTATACAAATATCGAAATTGACGTCTTGACCATCTTTCATCCGATCTCCGTCAATACCGGAGACGGGATGAAAGGAGGGGTGAGCTCAGCTCGTGGATAACACATTTATAAATTGACAAATAAGCAGAAATCAACTTTTCATAAGCTTTTTTCCAAAAGGGCTAATTTTTCAAACTTTGTAACTTTTCAAAACGGTTTCCTCAAACCTTTCAATTTTCCAAACTTTTCATAACAAAACTGACTTTTTTTTCCTTTCTCAATTTTTTTTAAACATGAATGCAGCACACAGAAACAAATCAAAACACGTAACATATCAAAATGGTCTCGTTCGGTCCGAAGCGAGCGTCATCGCACATTCCGTCTAGCGGTCATGTGCAGCTGTGAACAGAACGTACTACATTTTCCCGCATTGCGGTCCAGTGTAGTCGTGAAGGGAGTCCGAATTCGGAGCTCCGTGCCACTAGCGGGCAGCCGGGAGAAGGCTATAACGAATAGAGCGGTCAGATCGACTCACAAGGACCTGACCAAACCAACTTAACACATAAGCGAAAACGAAAGGTCGGAATGCCTGAAGGCACTTTTCGAAAACTTGCTTTTCTTCAAATTTTTCATATTTTCACATAATGTCAAACTTGACATACTCACATTCACATATCACATCAAGACATACAATAATTCACATTCACTAATTTAATCACGTATCAATTCAAATCATAAATATGAATGCAATGTATTTCTTTAAAACATAACTCAAACAGATACATATTCATAATGCACATTTTCAAAATTTATCTAACAATTCAAAATCATGAATTTCTTCAATCTTGTAATTTCGAAAATCATTTCTAAAATAAGGCATTTAATCCTTCTTTCAATCATTTACATAAACATAAACAATAATTTATCAAAAATCCATTTTCGCCTTCTTTAAAGTTTCAAAACTTGCTTTTTTTAATTTTTCAAACTTTCATGTATAGCTTACAAATCAAAATATAAATATGCTACCTACCTCGAATTAATGCCCGAAACTTGATTTCAAGCTCCAATTGATCCTTGCTTCTTTCCTTCTTTCAATTAACATTGACCTAAGCCATAATCATCCAAATTCAACGTCATAAATAACTAAATCCTCAAAATTTATTTCACAAATTACAAAGCCATACTAGCCTCAAGAGATCTAAATCAAAATTCTCCCATTTATTCCAATTTACAAAATCGGGCCTAAAATCCTACTTCACAATTTTCCAAAATTGACCATCACAAATCATACAATCTTTCAATTGATTTAGGAATTCTTCAATTCCCCACATATTCAAGCTATTGGAGAGAAAATCCCCAATTTTCACAATTGGCCTAAACCGCCAATTTACCAATTTTCAAATTAAACCTCACTTAAGGCATAAACATCAAAATTGACTTAAGAAATCTCAAATTCATCATTAATCCAAGCTATCTAAAGCATCAATTTACAAAATCCCCAATTCACAAATTTGGGCAAAACCCCCAATTCACAATTAATCCAAAATTAAACATAATCATAATCTATTCTCTTCAATTAACCTTAGGAAAACTCAATCCAAAACCATCTTAAACTAAACCAACCAACAAACTCATCAAAAATTCAAAACTTGAACTTTCTCTCACTTACCATTTTCTCCACCATTTTTGTTATTTTTGAGCTCCAAGACAAGCTTTCCTTCTTTTCCATCCTTTCTCTTTAAAAACAACTTGAAATCATCCTTGAAAGCTTGTAAAATTTCGAACTCCACCCTATCTTCTCTTTTCTCCTCCTTCTTCTGCATGGCCGACCATTTCCTCTCTCTTTTCTTCTCCTTATTCTTCTTTCATTTTGTTCTGATTTTCCAACCAATTTCGTGGCTTAACCTTGATTAAAATGACATTCCCTTTTGTGTTTCTGCCATGTCACTTAAGTGAGGGGTAATTGACCAAGTTGCCCCTCCTTTTAAGTGAAATCCCAAAATACCCCTGCATAGGATTTTCAAAATCTGATAGCTTGCGTTCTGTTTTCGAGCATCTAAATTAAATAATTTGTACAAACTTTCTTCTTGAAAATTGTTCCTCTAGATCATACGAATCCAACGCCACTAACTGCGCTCAATTCGGATCATAAACAAAGAATTTATAGCCAAAATACTATCGGACCTTCACAAAATCCGAGACTGAACATTAACATAACTTCAGTCCAGAAATTGACAATCTTAGAGATGAACTTAAATTTCGATCCCTTCACATGATTTGTAGCCCCATATCTTAATTTTATTTTTCCTTAAGAATAAACTCAATCGGAGTTGTACAGCTCCCGAATTTCGCAAAATACCGAACCATGTTCAGAAAATTATCCAACTTATTACCTATAACCAAATCTCCTACTTTGGTTCAATCAATCTCTTTCCATTTAATCTCCTAAAAATCATAATTCTTCATAAAAATAAAATTAATTGTTTTAGGAATCCAACGCTTCAAGAATCAAATCAATCGGATATCAGACGAAGGAATTATAAGCAAAAGATTACAAAAGGGATCGGATTAAAAACAAAGTAATGGAACTTCAAAACCAAACTTTTCAAAAATCATATCTCTCGATCTTGAACTCAGAATTTGACAAATTTGGTGTCAATAAAAAGATCAAAGGAAGCTCTACAACTTCCCTGAAGTACTCAAAATCAAATTAGGTCTTGAAAGAGGTCAAAAACTCAATTAAAGATTCTGTCCAAAATAACTTTTCCTAAACGACTTCTAATTTTTAATCGCTCATAACTCCTAGCTCCGATATCGAAAAATTGCAAACTTTATATCATTGGAAAGATAAAAATATCATCTAAAATTTTCATGTAGACCACTTACTCTAATTCAAACTAAATCCGTACGACGAGTGGCCTCGAAGCATAGAACACACAAATCTATATACTTAATAGCATTTTCAAAACAAAGCATATCTTTGGAAAATCATATCTCTCAATCCCGACATAAAAAAATAGCAAACTTTATTTCCACAAAAAGCTCTCGATAGAGGCTACAGTTTTCATGTTGATCATTTTCTCAAATTTGCCTAAATCAAAAAGTCAACTTTTTCATCAAAAAGTCAAACTCCTAGCGAACTTTGACTGATCATAACTCTCACTTCCGATATCGAAAAATATCAAACTTTATGGATACAGAAAGCTCTTGACACAAACTACAAGTTTCCAGAAGACAATTTTCTCAAATTTTGCTTCAAACAAAAAGTGAACTCTCTCAAGTCAAACTTTCTATCTCCAAAAGTCAACTTTCTTAATTTTTTTTTCAAATTCTCTCACTTTCTTTCTTTATTTCTTGATTTTTCACTCCTATTTCAATTAACTCATTCTCTTTCCTCTCATAATCCATATAACTTCATTCAAATATCAAAGTCCTCAAAACTAAATAATTCTTTTCTCATAAATTTTTCATAATTTCAGCAAATTTTCTTAAATTCATAAATTGTCTCACCAATTTCTTTCTCATTAATATTCATTTTAATATTTCTAATTATCATCAAAAGTTTGGAGTCCAACAAAAATATCCCTAGACACAAGTGAGATGAGCATATACACTATATCCCCAGTGATTCTCTTTTGTTCAATCTCTTGTACTTGAATTCTTTGAATGATTGTTTTATTAGCACTCTTTCACTTTTCTGTGGTTGATTCCTGAAGAAATGAATTGCGTCAACTTCCTTTTATTGTTTTAAGCATGGCAGACATTTTCTTTCCCTCTTGAATTCTTTTTGACTGTTGTAAACTTTGTCCAGGAGTACAAAGGTCTAAGTGTTAGGCCCCAATTTTTTTTGTTTTCTTGAAGTTATTAAGCATGAATTATTTTGATTTATGATTTATGGTTTAGTTTGATTTTATGAAATTATTAGTGGAAAATTAGGATTTATTGAGATTAGTATGGAATCAGTGTTTAAAAGAGTAGAAATGAGTAAGGGCGAAATGGGCAAGATACTTAAGTTATGAGATTTTAGACTAAGTAAGGAAGGGTATTTTGGTCCTTGTGCATCTTGTAGGTTTAAGAAATTAAAGAAAGGAAAAAGAAAAGGAAAGAAGAAATAGAAAAGAAGAGAAACGAAGGAGAGAGTCGGTAGTGAGAGGAGAGGAAGAAGAGGAAAAAAGAGAAAGCTTAGGTTTGAGGATTTTCGACAGATTTCAAGCATCCTTAAGGTAAGTTATACTCTTCTGCACTTGTTTAGGTTGAATCTAACCTTTGTTTTGCTGGATTGAAGGAGAAATCGTGGAGTTAGGGTTTATGGTGAAGATTTCTAGATTTGCTTGGGTTTGCGTTTTTGTTGATGTTTTTGAGCTTAGAATGGGAGTATATGAGTTGATTTATGGATTAGATATGTTGGAGAAGGAGAAGGGGAAGTTGTAAGGTTGAAAATGGCGGATCTGGGTTTGGGAAGACGAAGCTCCCGACCGCACGTCGCGACGTCAAGAAGGTCTGACGACGCGCTGCGACGTGCGTGAAAGCCTGACGCCATGACGTCTTGAGGAGAAGACGCCATGACGAGCAAGAGGCCTCTCGTCGCGATGAGCGGGCCTCGTCGCGGCGAGCCCAATTTTTCAGAATGGATTTATTTTAGTGTTTTGATCATATCTTTTTCTACAGAAGTCCTTTTGGGGTGATTTTAGAGGCGTTGTGAACTAGAAAGATAGATCTACAAGTCTTATGAAGTGATGAAATTATGAATTGGTTTCTAACATTATGGAATTTTAGATGGAAGTTAAGATTGGAATTATGGTTTCAACATGAGATTTTGAATAAGATTTTGGTTCTTATTTTAGGAGATCAAGAGAGGCAAGAGGCTCAAGAGGAAACTCATTCCTAGGCAAGACAAGCAAGGAATTCAGGTGGGTTCATGTTTATAATAGAGTAATTAAGTACTCATTGTTTAGTTCAAATCAAGCAAGATCTCATGCATTTACATTACATCATCCACGATCGCATTGCATACTACCATGAATGATTCTATTCTGCATTGTAATTTGCATTCATGATTATTATCAAGATTTTCACAAAGGAGTGTTTTCCTTTCACGAATACAAGTACATGAATTCAAGTTTTACGAAATACAAGACAAGCAAGATTACAAGCAAGTGCCAGTTTGGCAAACAAGTTTACAAGAATACGAATTATGCATACTTATGTGGGTTTGTGGTGTCCCTCACGATAGTCAAGTGCACATTGACTCACGAAAAGGCTTCTCCCGCCTTCCCGACTGTGGCACAGGGTTATCCTACAAAAATTCCCTCATAAAACTACGTCTACACATCAACATTTCGATGGCATGAGTAGTACGTCACGAACCTGGGACACCCAAACCATCATGTTATGTGCTATGTTTTGTTATGTGACATGCATCATGATTTGTTCAAGAATCAAGTATTTTTCAAGAAATGACTCATACATGCTCAAGTATCATGATTTCAGCAAGTATTACGGCAATGAGATAGTTTTGAATATTTTTGCTTATTACGATATTATAAATATGTTCCCACGAGCTTTATAGCTCACCCCCTCCAATCTCCCTATACAGTGTGTGAGCCGTAGATCGAGTGAGTCACGAGTTTCGGCAGCACTCCCATTTTCATTTCATATGTTTGATTATGTTCCAAGATTTTAGTTTCATTTCAAGTATCATTGGTTCAAGAGTGTTTTATACTTTTGGCTCTTGAACTCAAAGTTGTAATTTGATTTGAGATAATTCGTAAGGCTTGATGAAACTCTTCTTTGGAGCATGAATTATGAATATGTTTAAAAGTATGAAAGTTTCACGATGGGTCCATTGAACTTTCGATGGTCTCCTTTTCTAAATCGTTAAATTGCATGTTTGGATGTGATTGTTTAAATTATGCATGAAAGCGGGTTTCAAGCTTACTTTCCAGCAGGCCCATTAACCTTCCGCGGGCTTTTCTTTTTCTTTTAAATGTATGAATCTCACATTTTCCCGTCACGCTCTCATGTCAGACGTTGGGCTCCGACAGTGGGGTCCAACATGTTTGGTATCAGAGCGCCTAGGTTTTTGATCTAGGGCTGCATGACATTGCTTTCAAGGAATTACTTGCATTGTTTTACACGATTGGAACTGTTTTTGCATACTTTCAAAAGTGTCTTACATGAACTAAAGTTCTCAATGGTTTTCTATTCAAGGAGTGAACATGCCACCTCGAAGGAGAACTCGGGGAGCTACGACTCGATCTCATTCTCGTCAAGGGAGTACGGATGAATCCTATGTTCCTCAGGATGTCAGGACACATTTTGTTCCGATTTCAGAGGCACCTAGTTTGCAACAAGAAGTGCCTCCTCCGCCTCCTCCTATGCCTCAGGGAACTCCCATGGATCCGAATTTCTTTCAAGCCTTTGCTCAGGCTTTCACGTATGCCATGAGACAGGGATCGTAGATGCCGATGCAAGCTCCAGTAGACAAGAGTGGGCAATATGATAAGCTTCGGAAGTTTGGGGCTGTGGATTTCAGTGGGACTACAAATCCAGAAGAGGCAGAAGCTTGGTTGAAGAGGACCGAGAGGGTTCTAGTTCAGATGAGATGCTCTGGATGAGGATAGCTGGATTATCGGTCGGTTTGTTGCAGGTGATGCTTTGCATTGGGAATCAGTGCCCCGGTCAAAGTTGTTCCTTGGTCTTGACATGGAGGGACTTTGTGGAAGTGTTAGGAAGAAGTATCTCTCCGTGGTCTATGTGCAAGAGAAGGCCAGAGAGTTTCTGAATCTGATGCAGAGGGACATGAGTGTGAGCGAGTATGAGCTGAAGTTCACACAGCTTTCCCGATATGCAGGCAACATTGTGGCAACAGAGGAAGACAAGTGCTGCAAGTTTGAGGGAGGTCTTCACTTGATCAAGGAGAAAGTCCTGATTCACAATTTCTGTGACTACCAGCAGTTGGTGGATGTTGCTCTCCAGGCCGAGAAGCTGGAGAACATCAGGAATGAAGCGAACAAGAAAAGGAAGAATAGGGAGCAAAGTTTCAGAAAGGGTGCTAGTGCTTCATTGCCTGAGAGGAGCACGAGGAGCTCTTTTAGTCAGAGTGAAGTGGGTAGCAGTGGGGCTACCAGGAACAAGCAGGTCAGGGCTGTTTCAGGCCAAGCCTCTAATGTGGGAGGCACAGGTAGAGCTGGAAGGAGCGGGTTCACCTACCCGTTATGTGATCAGTGTGGGAAGCATCGCCAGGGAGAGTGCCTCAGATCACTTGGCATTTGTTTCAGATGCGGAGAGAAGGGACATATAGCCAAGCATTGCCCACAGGTACCGAGACCAGAGGGGTCACAGTTTCAGGCTCCTAGGCGTGCAGAGACAGTGGGAACCAGGCCAGTTACTAAGGTAGGCAATTCTGGGACTGCGACGAAGACTGTTAGTTGGAACCCGACCCGGAGACCGGACCCCAACTGCTTAAAACCTCACACTATCACTCTTTCTTTAATTCCACGTTTATTTGACCTGTCTCCAGAGCCCAATTTCCTGAGTCCTGAAGCCTTGTGCTTATTACCTTGCAGGGTCCTTAGCTGTAACTCCACATTCGTGGCGAGCGCACACTATGTAAATACCAAAATCAAAGGTTGACTTATTCATAAGAATTGTAGCTCTATGCCTCAAGTTTGTTTTGCAACAAGAATCACCTCAAACGGAGTTGTATAACTCAAGATATGCTTAAAAAGCCTAAATGAGTTCATACTCTAAATATGATCTCCAAATCGACCTCTCACTTACTTTAATGCAAACTTTTTCAATTTGACTCCAAATGATACAAATTTTTCTGGATAGGAAGATATATGTCTTAGTAATATAATGGTTTAAGCCTCACCTCAATTGGAGGTTGGAGGAGGGATTTATTCCCCAAAGAGTCAAGTATGTTCATGCCCTAAATCAGTTTGAAACTATTTTGGCGCGATCACTATAACTTTTGATCCATAAATTGGATTTCTTTTGTGTTTGTACCATTAGAAAGTAGACATCTAGGTCTACAACTTTCATGAAGACCATAAAACGAGATTCAGCCTCTAAAAATTTGAAAATGCACCATCTTTCCCGTACCTGTCCGTTAAACGGACAGACAGGTACGGATGAAATGGTACCAAATGGTTCGCAAATGTCCGTTAAACGGACATGCAAGTCCGTTTAACGGACACGGGCAAGGGAAGGGGTGTTTCTACACCCGAGGCTGTCCGTTTAATGGACATTCATGTCCGTTTAACGGACACGCAAATTCCCAAAACTTCAAATCTTCATCCAATGCATCTCAAACTTCAACCTAACTTCATAACCATTTATACCCTTCCAAATTTACTCATTCCAAAACCTAAACACTTCATAACATCTTAAAGTTCAAGTTTAATTCATCAACTTCAAAATCTCTAGCTCCATTGATTCATCAAATCCTGGATTTCAATCACTTTTCATCAAAGTCATCATAAACTAATAAGCTACATGAACAACCAAAATGGACCTTAGTTGTTATCTTTCAATTGTCATAACTTCTTGCTCCAAATTCTAAAAAGTACATATTATACCCCAATGGAAAGATAACAAGATGTTCTACAACATTCAAGAAGGGTGAAAATGTTAATTTCATCATTAAGTAGGGTAAAAAGCCACTCAAAAACACTGCTCACTAAAGACCAATATATCAGTAACATGGCTAAATGAACAGTGACTAATGTGATCTAATCCTCATAACTTTTTAACCCCAAGTCCAAAAGAGACAAATGATATACCCTTAGAAAGATTTGAACTTCTACTACAATCTTCATGAAGACTCTTTGTTCCAATTCAAACCTTAAGAGGACCTAATACTAAAAAGAAGTTCTGGTCAAATTTTACAACAATTTTGACAGCACCTCCACTAAAACTTTAACTAACCAATCTTCATTCCTAGTACCTCCACCTGCACAAAACTTAACATCCAACCTCATATATCATAACTCAATCACAAGAGTATCTCCATACTCAATTCAAGGCAACAATCCACACTCCTATCATTCTAATCAAATCCAAACTATAAAGTAGTTCATTTTCCCTTTCTTGTCAAATTCAATCCATACAATGATACATTGTGATAAAGCATATATGAATTGCACAAAATACATTAAAACTCAACACTCTTGTACTTATATAACAAATCTGAGTCATTACAACGCTTTATAGGGCATTTAGCCCGATTACAATCCAAATGTCAAATGTCGACGTACATATTGAAACAAATCTCCAAATGAAACCTAATGCTTCATATCAAAACAAAAAGACTTCTAAGTTAAGAACATTGAAGTGATGCCTCAATCCCAATACTTTAACTCGTATTCCCGCTCGTTACCTGTGGAGGGAAAAAGGGGGGTGTGAGCTCGACGGCTCAGTGGGTAACAGCTTAATAATTAAGAAAATAAGCCAAAAACGTTCTTTATTTTTCATTCTCAAAACAATTTTCAGATTTATAAAAATCTTTCAAACTTATCAAAAACTATTTACTTTGGTCAAAAACACTTTCATTTCATCAAAATTCCTTGTTTTCAAAACCAATATCACATTGATCGGAACTTTATAAATTTATCAAAACCTTTTTGAAAAAACTCATTTCATCAAGCAATTACACATCAAGATCATATAAGCATGGAGAAAACAATAAGTCAATTAATCAAAAGCATTTATCAAACAACATAACTCACAAGAACTACATAGACAAGCATACCACATAATCGATATAAGATGGTTTGGGTGGATCCAAACAGACGTACTACACATTTCGCAAGCGGTCATGTAGCCGTGAACACATGAAGGAGTCCGTGAGGAGTTCCATTGCCACTTAGCGGCAGGGGAGAAGGCTATAATTTTGACAGGTGCACCTATCACACATGAGGGACCACCACAAACCCAAACAAGCATGCATATCATATAATTCATACAATTCATAATCATTAGCCACAATTGGCTCTTGCAAATTTTTACTTTCACATAATTTTCCCAAATTGTCGTTTTTCCAAAATCAAGTATCCAACTTTTTCACTTCACAAATCATTTCACAATTATTTCCCAAAATGTAAAACATCTCATACTAATTCAACCCATCACAAAGAATCATTTATACAACTTTATAAACCATTTAAAAACATTAGATAACATTTATTTTAAAACAAACAGTAGCCTATAATCTCAATCATTAAAACATTACCCACCTTAATCCTTCAGCCTTGCAATGAGTCAATTGACTTTGCTTCTAGCTCTAATAACCTCTCATCACCTTCATTAAACAATAATAACCCAATTAACATGATAATAACCCAAATTAAACAATTCTAGGATAGGAAAACATGGGATTAAACCTATCTAACTTAACCCAAACCTTACCCAAGCTTTAAGCATTAAAAACCACTCATATAACCATAGAATTCATCATTTTTCTTACCTTGAGAGGAGACCCACGAAATTTCTCCCTCTCCTAGCTTTGATGAAAACTCTTAAACTTTTCTTTCTTTCTCCTCCTTAAACACTCCACCACTCTTCAATAAGCAAGAAAAATCCCAAAGACCTACCTCTTTCTTCTTCTCTCTTCTTCCTCTTCTTCTTCTTCTTCTTCTTCTTCTCTTCTCACGATGACTCACTCTCTCCTTTCTTTCTTCTAGAATTTTCATGGTCCCTCTTCCAATTTCCTAACACATGGCTTTTTAAAACTAAAACCTAAGCTAAACTCTCCAAAACTACGTAGTTTTGGCCATCCCTTTATAAAACTTAACAATTTTCTATTTCTTCCTCTTCATCCACGCAACCCATCACTTTCTTCAATTATCTTTCATTCTTTTATGACTACTTAAAGACTATAGGGCCCTTCCTTATTAGCCTTCAACCTTAACAACATATGCTAACTTCCTAAATTGCCCTCAAGCCATCTTATTCCTTTAATTTCTAACAACTAATTCAACTCTATTTTAGACTTAATCCATTATTTAATCTCCATTTCTTAAGAGCTAAAATCTCAAAATAATTTAAACACTACCTCAAAATAATTTAGACATGCTTAATTACTAAAAAAAAAATTCAGGGGCCAACATTTCTCCCCCTCTTAAAAGAATTTCGTCCTCGAAATTCATACTTATGCAAACGTCAAGCAATACTTTGTCTTTACGCATGTCTTCCAAATAATCCTAGTCATTTGCTTATTCAAATTTCTTACCACATATATTCTTAATGTTTTTCACCTCTTATCTTAAATACCATCCATATCATAACCAAACACCAAAATGGGATCGGTCCTATCGGGCTACCGAGTCCCGGTATGGGATAAACCCCCGAAAACCTTTTTCAGCAATATCGATGTCGCGATCTCATCGGGACATATCTCGATCTCATCGGGATCCATTTAATCCTAATGCTCTCCATTATGGAACTCTGTCCAATACTATTTTACGAATTCTCTGAAACACTCTTATGCGTGTGACCCTTTAGGTTCCCGGTTATGTTGGCCACTTAGATTAACAATTAATCTGAGCAAGTCATGAGCGGCGTCTAGCAACACATCATGACCCCTAATTGACCGGAAAGTAATTGGTTTGATGAATTCATCACGAACCAGATCACGAACCCTTCCATAGACAATTACCGTGCAATTCGTCCTTTCATCATCCTATACCCCACTTGGTTATGAGTATGGTCAAAGTGTCAACTCTTACTAGACTAAGTCTAGCCTAAGTGATATCGGTTCTGCCTTAGACTCATTACTTTATATGTCCATGAAGACACTCTTCATGACATATTTATGCTCTGCCGAGACTTAAAGTAATGATCCCGACAAGAGGTGTGGTATCTCTTCGCTATCACGAAGTGATGAATCCTCTATTGGCTACTCAACTACCTTGAATACCTCAAGTGCACCCAAGCACCACCCTATGAGTAACCTCGAAAGGCAACAAGGAATGGAGTCAAAGCACAAGATCAAGATTCAAGATATCCTTGAGTACCTCAAGTCTAAGGATACTTGCACCATTGCTATGATGAGATTATCACTGACATTAGAATAGGACATCCATGTGATGATCTCATGGCAAGTCATCCAATGTACTTACTACCGCTAGTAAGCATCCACATGTCAACTCTAAATATCCCATATTTACAGCTTCGAGATCCACCGCTGATCCAATCAAGGAGTATAACATATGTTAGTCGTCCGGATTAATGATGTCCAGCCTCATTAATCCTATAACTAGGAGAATTTAGATATCGACATAATTGCACATGATAGGAATCTCAGGATTATGATCACATCATAATTTCCTTCATGCTATGTCATATATCATGGACTTCATTAATTTGATTAAAGATCAATATCAATTCATAAAGAACATCAAATGAAACATGCCTTTCTTTATTTATTCATAAAGTGCATACATGACTATGAACAAAAATGCTAAAGGGATTGCCTTTAGGCACTACTCTAACAATCTCACTAAGATCAGATATGCATAAGTCGACTTACACTGTATACAAGTCGACTTGTTAGTATCGAACGGTATAAGTCGACTTACATCTCAATACAAGTCGACTTACACCTACAAATCTCCCACTGACCTAAAGCCAATCGCCTTGGTATCTAATACCATAAGCGAGTACATGAGAATCAAAATTCTTACGTGACAATGGCTTCATCAACGGATCAAGCAATGTTCGCTCAGGAATTCTCTCGATCTCGACATCACCTCCGCAATGATCTCTCGAATCGATGATATCTGCATGAGTACGTGTTTAGATCGTTGGTGAGACCTGGTTCCTTTACGAGTAATAGCCCCATTGTTGTCACAATACAACCAGTATGGGCCCATCACGACTAGGAACCACACCAAGTTCAAGAATGATCTTCTTGATTCAAGCGACTTCCTTTCTTTGCCTCGATGCAAAGAATGTACTCGCCTCGGTCGTTGAATCACCGTCGTCTCTTGTTTGAACTCTTCCAACCGATCGCTCCGCCGCTCGGTGTGAAAACATAACCTGATTGGGATTTTGAATCATCCTATCGATTGAAAATCGCATCCGATGCTCGCTCACTGGAGATTTCCATCTCCATATATTAAGAAAACATTCTTAGTCCTTCGCAAGTACTTGAGGATATTCTTGATACCACCCAAGGACCCTCACCAGATCCGATTGGTATCCGCCGTGACACTCGTGAGCATACGATACATCGGGCCTTGTACATAACATAGCATACATGATCGATCCTGCTGCGCAGACGATACGGATCTCGATCCATGCGCATCCTCTCATCTTGTGTCTTAGGACACATAGATTTCGAGAGTGTTATCCCATGAGACATGGGAAGAAACCCTCTCTTGAATTGCTCCATGCTAAACCTCTTTAGCAATTTGTCTATGTACAATGATTGTGAAAGACCAAGCAACCTCTTCGATCTATCTCTATAAATCTTTATCCCGAGGATAAAAGTTGCTTCACCAAGGTCTTTCATCGCAAATTGTTTGGACAACCAAATTTTGACTGATTGTAGCATCGAGACATCGTTTCCTAGTAATAATATGTCATCCACATATAGTACAAGGAATACGATTGCAGTCCCATTAACCTTCTTATACACACAGTGTTCATCCGGATTTTGTGAGAAACCAAACTCTTTGATTGACTCATCAAAACGGATGTTCCAACTCCTAGATGCTTGTTTCAATCCATAAATGAATTTCTGAAGCTTGCATACCTTTTCGCCATAGATGGAAGTGAAGCCCTCTGGTTGTGTCATGTACACATCCTCGGCCAGATTTCCATTAAGGAAAGCTGTCTTCACATCCATTTTCCATATCTCATAATCATAATGAGCGGCAATGGCTAGGAGTATCCGAATGGATTTAAGCATTGCTCTGGGTCAAGGTCTCGTCATAGTCAACTCCTTGTCTTTGACGAAATCCTTTCGCCACAAGCCTTGCTTTATAAGTAATCACATTACCATCCACGTCGGTTTTCTTCTTAAAACCCATTTGCACCTATAGGTTTTATCCTTGGTGCATCAACCAAAGTCCATACTTGGTTTTCGTACATGGAATCCATTTCGCTTTCATGGCGAAAGCCATTTTTCGACTCTGAACTTTTCGTAACCTCTTCATAGGTAGCAGGCTCATCATCTTCTATGAGCAATACGTCATTCTGCTCACTTAAAAAATCCATATCTCTCGAGAGCGGTCGTATCCTACTTGACCACTTAACTTTGTGTGTAATAGAAGGTTGAATGTTACTTCATCCGAATGAGTGATGCGGTCTGAGTTCAGCAGTTGATTCAGGTTCTGTTTGAGCATCTTGAACTTCTTCAAGTTCAACTTTGCTCCCACCGCCTTCTTCAAGAAGAAACTCTTTCTCTAAGAAGACAGCATGCTTTGAAACAAACACCTTTTGTTCCTCAAAAGGTAGAATTGATATCCCATGGTCTCTTTAGGATATCCTACAAACCAACACTTGTCGACTTTGCTTCAAGCTTATCTCGACCAATCGACTTCACGTAAGCGGTGACAACCCCAAACTTTCAAATGAGAAAGATAAGGTTTTCTATTAGTCCACATCTCATATGGAGTAACATCAACTGTCTTAGAGGGAACTCTGTTTAACAAGTAAACAGCTGTCTCTAGTGCATACCCCCAAAACGATTTTGGTAATCGTATAAACCCATCATTGATCGTACCATGTCCAACAAGGTTCGATTTCTCCTTTCAGCCACACCATTGTCTTTGTGGTGTGTAAGGAGGAGTCCATCGAGATAAAATGCCATTATCTTTGAGATAATCCAAAGCTGTTGGTCTAAGTATTCTCCACCACGATCGGATCGTAATGCCTTGATACTTTTACCAAGTTGGTTTTCTACTTCATTTCTGAATTGTTTGAACTTTTCAAACGCTTCAGATTTGTATCTCATCAGATACAAGTACCCATATCGAGAATAATCATCGATAAAAGTAATGAAGTAACGACAACCACTTCTAGCATGGATGGACATCGTTCCGCATACATCCGAATGTATTAGGTCTAATACTCCATCGCTCGCTCACCCTTTCCCTTGAAGGGTAACTTAGTCATCTTGCCTAATAAACAAGATTCGCATGTGTCATATGATTCATAATCAAATGACCCTAAACTTCCACTCTTATGGAGTTTAGCGATGCGTGTCTCATTTATATGGCTGTTCGACAATGCCATAAGTAAGTTGACTTTAAATTATCTCTTTTATGCCGCTTGGTGTCATTGACATTCATAATTGGATGAGACATATCTAATATGTAAATTCCATTGCATAATGTACCAAGATTATAAAGCATTCCATTAGAATTAATAGAACAACCATTGCTATTAAAATTCAAATGGAAACCAATTTATTTAAACAAGAAATGTATAATATGTTCTTTGTCAAACGGTACAAAATAACAATCATCCAATTCGAGTACAAACCCAGTGGGAGAGACAAAACATAGGTTCCTACGGCTAATGCAAAGAACTCTTGCTCCATTTCCAACACGCAGTCTAGTTCTCCTTCACGAGTCGCTCATCGTCCCTTAGGCCCGCGATATCATTACATATGTGTGAGCCACAACCAGATCAAATACCCAAATGTTGTAATCGAAAAGATTAACCTCAATGACATACATACTGAAGTAGTTGAGGCATCCGATGCCTTCTTCGCTTGGTGACTCAGATAGACTTTGCAATTAGCCTCCAATGGCCATCTTTACCACAATGGAAGCAAGTTCCTTTCGGCGCCTTCCTTGGTCTTCTTCTTGATGGCGCTTCCTTTGGTTTCTTGGCCTTCTTCTTCTTTGGGTTCTTTTTCTTTGAACCGTAAGAAGAAGCACCACCATTAGCACTTGATTACTATCATTCTTGATAGTTCCGTCATTGTCTTGAGCAAATTGATCAACTCAGGTATTGTTGTGGATATTTGGTTCATCCGATAGTTTAACACGAACTGTGAATAACTCTCGGACAATCCAACCAGAATTAAGTCTATACCTAACTCATAATCCATTACAAAACCTAAGACGACCAATCTCTCAATATAGCCATTCATCTTCAGGGCATACTGCACAGCAGATGTCCCTGGAGCCATTTTTATGGTGAAGAGAAGTCTTGAGGTCTCGAACCTTTCAGACCGAGCTTGCTCATCAAACAGCTCCCTAAGATGAAATACTATAGTGTGAGCATCCATGGACTAGTGTTGCTTCTGCAGCTCTGGTGACATCGAGGCAAGCATAATGCAAGTAGCCATGTCACTGTCCTTTAAATGCTTACGATATGCCTTCTGATCCTCATCAGAAGCATCGACATCAGGTGCATCTGGAAGTGGAACATCTAGGATGTATCCCAGTTCCTCAGATCTGAGAACAATTCTCAGATTCCTTAGCCAGTCAAGAAAATTCGGTCCAGTTAACTTGTTGAAATCCATTAGCGAGCGTAAGTTCACACTGGAAGACATCTTCAACCAACCTAAACGAAAAGAGAGAAAGAATGTTAGAATAAGAAAAGATGCATAATCATAAGGACTTAAATGATATGCAAAAAGCTCCCACTAGTTTCATAGAATCCATAACCCTCATTACGAAGCCAAAGAAACAAGATGACATAATGTCCTAGTAGGTTGATATCCGATATTGCTAAGAATGACCTTGGGTTTACCCAACAAGCCACAACTTAGGTCAATCGGTAGGTATCGAACATACCAATTGCATCATCGATAACCGACATTAACCATGACCTTGGGTTTACCCAACAAGCCACCTTATGTCTCGGAGGTATCGATATACCAATTACATCTTAGACACAACTATCGATCGTCTATCAACTTGTTGATGTGTGCACTTACATTGGGTTATCAACTCTTTGATGCGATACATCGATGTATGCTACCCAATTTCGCCTCGTCCACGTTGACCTTGAGTTTACTCAACAAACCAACGCTTAGTGAAAACCAACCCATTAATCCAAAATCGCATTTTCATGGTTCAACATATCCGTATAGAGCGAGCTTGGGTTTGCCCAACAACCTAACCCTATAAGAACTCTGGTTCTTACCATATTAATGGAAGGCGTTAGTTTTCATATACCGAGGAGGGATTTCGAACTCTAGACTCCAAGCTAAAGGATTATAGTCGCCGGGACTATATGGAATGATTTAGGTTTCATCAATCACATTGAATCTTTCCTTATAATCATCCATCATCCCTCTTGAGATGTCACAAGTCGACTTACAAAGAATGCAAGTCGCTTTATGCCCTCGCTTCACGCACAAGTCGCCTTTATATCATGATACAAGTCGATTTATGGCAAGACTTTGAACAAGTCGACTTATGTCCTCAGATAAGTCGACTTATCCAACTAAAATTGCTATTATCTCTAATCGCTAATTCCTCAATCCATGTAATCCCAATTCTCAATACCATCATACCTAGGTAATATTGTTAATTTGATGTACCAATGAACACTTCATTGTTACATGATTGCCATATATAGTCAAACCATACAAGAAAAGCTTAAAAATGAGTCATTACTCATAAATATCCAAACAATTTAGGAAACACCAAATTATCACCCTAAGCATCTCTAGCTAGTCCATACGTTATCAAATTACTTCGGCACAAGTCACAAAAAATTATGACGGCCAAAACAAGCAAGATAATGAAATACACTAACGAGACGCTAATGTGACCTATTCGGCATCCGAAAATTCTTGGAAAACCAAATTCAAGCAATTCAATTTGGAAAGCATACTACATCAATATGACTCATTTTCAATCACATTAAAAATGGTCCAAGGCATTGGAACTGAAAAATACACATTCAATTATGCCAAGCAAAACAGTCCCAGCAATGTACACAAAACTGCCAAGTACTACACATTGCTCGAAATAATCATTGAAACAATTTCAATAAATTATGAGAAAATTACACAGGTTACTAAATGTTCATAAAATGCCTCATGAAGTTTTTTAGGATTTATAGACATAAAAAACTCAGTCAATCTAAGCAACAAAACCGATTCAAAATCTGTGTTCATCAACACAGCTATTCCCAACATCATAGAATAAATTCGTGAATAAATAGTAAATCACCTTGAAAACACTTTTCCATCCACATAGACATTCAGAAACATCTTTGGGACATTTTGGTGAAGGCCAATCCGAAAAATAATTTTTCTAGAATTTATTATCGAATTTATACACATGCCTGTTCACAGAATGTGTCACAAAACATCATCTAGAACCTTAGGGAATAAAATAGCAAAACTATATCAAAACAAATTGATAAATTCTCATCTTTCACAGACATATTCTATAACATGCTATGAACAATTCTGGGCAGAAATTTTTCAAAAAACATATCCCTATAATAATTCGAAATTTGGACAGCATGCATGCATCAACGTCAAATTCAAATAGAAAGTCCGACCTAGCTAGGGTTTTAGCTTCATACACGACACAAGTGGCTCTGATACCACTGTAAAAAAATCCGGGAAGGTACATCACATGTACCAGGTGCGGAAAACAAAAATTTTTGTCACCGGGACCTTCCCGAAGGCCAGGATCTATGTGTCAGTATAAAGACTCAAACCTGAATAGCCAATAGAGACTATCTCTAAAGGTATCCACGCAGAGATCAGAAAACCTAACCGGGACAAACCCTTTTGACCCGGGAATAGCTAGAACAAAGTAAAGGCTGCTAGACCCTACCTCTGTCCTATGGAGAGCTTGAATCAATGGAGAAGAAAGCTTGATGGACGATGGTGTGAAGAGAAGAGCTTAGGTTTTTCCAAAAATCCTTTCTTCTTACTCTTTTTCAAAACCAACGAACCATCCTCTTATGTCTAACCTTTTCATATGTCTTTTTAACACTTAAAAGACACATTCAAGGCTTATGGTGGAGAGAGTCCCACGTAAGCCACTTTATATATATATATATATATATATAAAGTTAAATCATGTCCTCTCCTCCTCCATGCCACGTTTTCAACATATATATATATATATATAAATATAAATTAATTATTTAATTAATTAATCATATATATATATGTATATATATTATCAAGTGGCCTACCACACTGTGGGTCGGTCCTACAAACCCTACCGAGTCCCGGTATGGGATAAACCCCCGAAAACCTTTTTCAGCAATATCGATATCGCGATCTCATCGGGACATATCTCGATCTCATCGGGATCCATTTAATCCTAATGCTCTCCATTATGGAACTCTGTCCAATACTATTTTACGGATTCTCTGAAACACTCTTATGCGTGTGACCCTTTAGGTTCCCGGTTATGTTAGCCACTTAGATTAACAATTAATCTGAGTAAGTCATGAGCGGCGTCTAGCAATACATCATGACCCCCAATTGACCGGAAAGTAATTGGTTTGATGAATTCATCACGAACCAGATCACGAACCCTTCCATAGACAATTACCGTGCAATTCGTCCTTTCATCATCCTATACCCCACTTGGTTATGAGTATGGTCAAAGTGTCAACTCTTACTAGACTAAGTCTAGCCCAAGTGATATCAGTTCTTGTCTTAGGACTCATTACTTTATATGTCCATGAAGACACTCTTCATGACATATTTATGCTCCGCCGAGACTTAAAGTAATGATCCCGACAAGAGGTTGTGGTATCTCTTCGCTATCACGTAGTGATGAATCCTCTATTGGCTACTCAATTACCTTCAAATACCTCAAGTCGCACCCAAGCACCACCCTATGAGTAACCTCCGAAGGCAACAAGGAATGGAGTCAAAGCACAAGATCAAGATCCAAGATATCCTTGAGTACCTCAAGTCTAAGGATACTTGCACCATTGCTATGATGAGATTATCACTGACATTAGAATAGGACATCCATGTGATGATCTCATGGCAGGTCATCCAATGTACTTACTACCGCTAGTAAGCATCCACAAGTCAACTCTAAATATCCCATATTTACAGTTTCTGAGATCCACTGCTTGATCCAATCAAGGAGTATAACATATGCTAGTATGTTCGGATTAATGATGTCCAGTCTCATTAATCCTATGACTAGGGAGAATTTAGATACTGACATAATTGCACATGATAGGAATCTCAGGATTATGATCACATCATAATTTTCTTCATGCTATGTCATATATCATGGACTTCATTAATTTGATTAAAGATCAATATCAATTCATAAAGAACATCAAATAAATGAAACATGCCTTTCTTTATTTATTCATAAAGTCTGTACATGACTATGAACAAAAAACGCTAAAGGGGATTGCCTTTAGGGCACTACTCTAACAATCTCATGGTACTGTACATGCATAAGTCGATTTACACGGGTATACAAGTCGACTTGTTAGTATCGAACTGGTATAAGTCGACTTACATCTCAATACAAGTCGACTTACACCTACAACATCAACTCATAATACGTTCATATGAACTAATTCACAGTGGCTTAGAGAATTTCTTTTTCTTTTTTTTTTAATTTGAGCACACCTGAGCAAGGTGATACCTTCAGAGACGATTTAATTTTCACTTAATAATTTACAGCGCTTAGGTCTCAGTTCATATAACTCTTATGTCAATCTCCCGTATTCCATATCCTTGCTGTTAATCAACTTAATTCATTTATCTTTCTTGATCACCTAATTTCTAATACCTCTTCAATCGATCTGACAGTCAAACATTTTTAGGCCTTTCTCATCGCAATACAAAAGCGATGTCTCTTTCTATTGTCGAATTCCTCATACTGTATTCTATTGAAAAACACAATGACAATGATTGTGATGCTTAAAGTCAAAGAGTACCATACATTGATCTTATGTTCCTACAAACTCTGAACTATAAACTTTAAGCATATTTCCGGTAGTTAAACCGTCGACAATTTAAACCTTTAGTCACTTGACATATTTCTTCTAGGATGTATAACTTAAATCACCATTACTTTTTCTCACAGTCTCTTTGCTTCATTATCTTTTCCGGTACGCATACTTCTTATCTCAATCACCCGGTATCATTTTTTTTTCTACTCAAACTCAAAATTCATACTCATTTCCAATTACTTGGTAAGATTCACAATTTCTGAATCTTCAATTTGCGCTTGGTTCACATGAACTGATCTAAACTTTTAGTGTCTAATCATTTTGTCTAAAATTCAATTCCACATTCTACACTCTTTATTGCACTAGATTTAATAACCTCTATCTCCAAAATTTATGAAACTCTGCTATTAATATCTCTATCTCATGCATTTGATCATAACACTAGCTTTACCAGTATAGCACTCACTTATACAATCATAATCCTTCGGATAACTCTCTCTATTTCTTCAGTCTCATATTCAATTTTTTTCAACTAAAGCATCTTTATTGATTTCACATACTTCTTATTCACTCACTATATATCCTTCTTCTCATTTAAACTTGACATTCTTATCTGTATTCAATTTCACAATCTTTTAATCCTTAATTTGAGGTAAACCAAACCCTCTATTCTATGCTTTCTTTTGTATAAGTTTTGATAACCTCTATATCGCATTTGTACTTAAGGCATCTTGCATACCACTTAGCTTCACTTGTACTTTCTCGCTAGAACAATCGTAGCCTTTTGGTATTTATATCAATCTCCTGCGTCTTATAACTATTTCTCCCAATTTATTGAGTATTTCAAATTTTTATGATCTACACTTGCATATTTATATTTGAGATATTTCTATCCATATACTATCTTCAAACTTTCAAAAATATTCATTAATGTACAGTTCTAAATCATGTATCTAATAGTCAACTAAAAGAACTTCAATTGTCTCCAGACATATGAAATCACTTTGTCACGCTACATTGTATTTCAGCCAAATATCTTATACCACGTCAGTGTATACTATAAAATCTCCAAATCTATACAATATAATTTACCTTAACATGGTTCCTTCAAAATTCTTTTTACTCACGTTACTCATACGCTTTACACATTTTTCTCCATGTATTTAAACTATTTTTCTCAATTCTTCAAATGTCTTTAATACATCTTCAATATCATAGTGTTATTAGGCATTTGCTAACTCAAGCAATTTTTATCGAATTTCATATGCCTCTTGATTAGCTCTCGGGATTCCTGAAATAACTACTCCTTAATGAGGTACATTGTCCCACTTTCTTTTCAATTGCCTACTGTCTTCATTCTGCGAATAATTTTCTTCATTCCTTGAATTTCCTCATATCTCTCTTGGACTTATTTATTTACGTACTTAACTTCTTGATTTTAAGACATTCATTAAGTTGTGTTTGTATCTCCTCAATATACTTTCACATAATGTAACTTGAATGTACATACTCCTCATACTAGCAAATTCGTGTCTCCATAGATTCAATAGTCCACTCATGTGACCCCTTTTCACCAAACAAAAAATACATATTCCTTTATGTTCAGTTCGTTCATTGGTCATCCTTCATATAAATTATCTGATCTGCTCATTCTAACTTAACAAAAATTTGCCTTCTAAAGAGGGTTTCTTGTTACCATTATCTATACTCTGCAAGAAATCTTGATCAATCACTTATTACTAACTAATCGTAATACCCTGGAAAGGCCAATTTCTATCTTCCTCACAAAGTCACAATGTTCAAAACACCCAAAACCCAAAGAAGTAAATAACATACTAATTGTCATACATGCTTGGGTAGCGTCATCAAATTCATCCTATTTTGATCACTTACCAATTCCCTGGTCTCCATTAATCCCAGATAATATTCTTCTCAGATCACTTTGTTTCTCATTGTGACATCTTTAACAAAATCTCAATCTATTCCCACATGATCATTATGAGCTCCTTCATATTTTACTATAAATTACCCCTCAAACTCTAGACTATGGAAGCTATGACTAATGATTATCTAATAAGTCATAAGTTTTTTTTCTTTTCCTCTATCATCCCCACATATATTCATATATATCTGTATATTACCTACGTGCTTAACATTCTCACTTGTGTATGAGGAAGAGTCATTATACATATACTCACAATAACAACTATTTAACTTCCTAGGCCTTGTACTAATATCACCTTCATTCATATACCCTTCCCATTATCCTTCACACTGCAACTTACATATATCAATTTACCATTGATTCAAAAATCATCACACAATTTATAAATATAAGAAAAATTATCATACAACTTGCATATCAAACATATAGCACATTTTTCAAATCAATCACAAGTAAGAAAAGAAACTTTTTTTTTAAGGTAATTGAAAATTTTCATTCTCTTGATTCAAAACAAAACAACCTTTTATTTCTCGATTCGGAACAAGAAAACTTAAAGGCTCATTACTCAAATTATAAGCTTGTACCCACTGAGGTTCCGATATTTGCTATGTTCATGAAGTCCCACTTATTAACCTCATCTTCCACTTGTCCCCCTACTTTTCCTCAATCACTTCACAATTGTCGATACATAATCCTATCAAACTCTTTGCTAAATTTATTCCAAACATCGAAAGAAATATCGATACGCACTCGATCGAGATCGAAATCATCAAACCGTTAAGGACGCCAACTTAACAATCCGAGACTCCAATTCTCAACCAAAGACTTTCGACTCCTCCAATGTAATGGCATTGAATCTCTATTTACCATATTTACCCAAGCATTGTTTCTCCTTTCTACTAATTCTATCAACTGAAACTCTTAACAAATTCTTTTATGTGTCACTTATACACATGCGCCCATGAATGATCCTAATACTGGAGCTCTGATACCATAAAAGTTGGCACCCGACCCGAAGACCGGGCCCCAACTGCTTAAAACCTCACACTATCACTCTTGCTTTAATTCCACGTTTATTGGACCCATCTCCGAGCCCAATTTCCGAGTCCGAAGCCACATGCTTATTACCTTCGCAGGTCCTTAACAGTAACTCCACATTCGTGGCGAGCGCACACTATGTAAATACCAAAACCAAAGGTTGACTTATTCATAAGAATTGTAGCTCTATGCCTCAAGTTCGTTTTCCAACAAGAATCACCTCAAACGGAGTTGTATAACTCAAGATATGCTTAAAAAGCCTAAATGAGCTCATACTCTAAATATGATCTCCAAACCGACCTCTCACTTAATTTAATGCAAACTTTTCAATTTCACTCCAAATGATACAAATATTTGTGGATAGGAAGATATATGTCTTATTAATCTAATGGTTCAAGCCTCACCTCAATTGGAGGTCGGATGAGGGATTTATGCCCAAAAGAGTCAAGTAACTCATGCCCTAAATCAGTTTGAAACTATTTTGGCGCGATCACTATAACTTTTGATCCATAAATCGGATTTCTTTCTTGTTTGTACCATTAGAAATTAGACATCTATATATACAACTGTCATGAAGACCACAAAATGGGATTCAGCCTCTAAAAATTCGAAAATGCACCATCTTTCCTGTAGCTGTCCGTTAAACGGACAGGTACGGGTGAAATGGTACCAAATGGCTCGCAAATGTCCGTTAAACGGACACGGGCAAGGGAAGGGGTGTTTCTACACCCAAGGCTGTCCGTTTAACGGACATTCATGTCTGTTTAACGGACACGAAAATTCCAAAAACTTCAAATCTTCATCCAATGCATCTCAAACTTCAACCTAACTTCATAACCATTTATACCCTTCCAAATTTACTCATTCCAAAACCTAAACACTTCATAACATCTTAAAGTTCAAGTTTAATTCATCAACTTCAAAATCTCTAGCTCCATTGATTCATCAAATCCTGGATTTCAATCACTTTTCATCAAAGTCATCATAAACTAATAAGCTACATGAACAACCAAAATGGACCTTAGTTGTTATCTTTCAATTGTCATAACTTCTTGCTCCAAATTCTAAAAAGTACATATTATACCCCAATGGAAAGATAACAAGATGTTCTACAACATTCAAGAAGGATGAAAATGTTAATTTCATCATTAAGTAGGGTAAAAAGCCACTCAAAAACACTGCTCACTAAAGACCAATATATCAGTAACATGGCTAAAAGAACAGTGACTGAATGTGATCTAATCCTCATAACTTTTTAACCCCAAGTCCAAAAGAGACAAATGATATACCCTTAGAAAGATTTGAACTTCTACTACAATCTTCATGAAGACCCTTGTTCCAATTTAAACCTTAAGAGGACCTAAAACTAAAAAGAAGTTCTGGTCAAATTTTACAACAATTTTGACAGCACCTCCACTAAAACTTTAACTAACCAATCTTCATTCCTAGTACCTCCACCTGCACAAAACTTAACATCCAACCTCATATATCATAACTCAATTACAAGAGTATCTCCATACTCAATTCAAGGCAACAATCCACACTCCTATCATTCTAATCAAATCCAAACTATAAAGTAGTTCATTTTCCCTTTCTTGTCAAATTCAATCCATACAATGATACATTGTGATAAAGCATATATGAATTGCACAAAATACATTAAAACTCAACACTCTTGTACTTATATAACAAATCTGAGTCATTACAACTTTTTATAGGGCATTTAGCCCGATTACAATCCAAATGTCAAATGTCGACGTACATATTGAAACAAATCTCCAAATGAAACCTAATGCTTCATATCAAAACAAAAAGACTTCTAACTTAAGAACATTGAAGTGATGCCTCAATCCCAATACTTTAACTCGTATTCCTTTCGTTACTGTGGAGGGAAAAGGGGGTGTGAGCTCGGCGGCTCGATGGGTAATGACTTAATAATTAAGAAAATAAGCCAAAACGTTCTTTATTTTTCATTCTCAAAACAACTTTCAGATTTATAAAAATCTTTCAAACTTATCAAAACCTATTTACTTTGGTAAAAAACACTTTCATTTCATCAAAATTCATTGTTTTCAAAACCAATATCACATTGATCGGAACTTTATAAATTTATCAAAACCTTTTTGAAAAAACTCATTTCATCAAGCAATTACACATCAAGATCATATAAGCATGGAGAAAACAATAAATCAATTAATCAAAAGAATTTATCAAACAACATAACTCACAGTAACCACATAGACAAGCATACCACATAATCGCATATAAGATGGTTTGGGTGCATCCAAACAGGACGTACTACACATTTCTGCAAAGCGGTCATGTGTAGCCGTGAACACATGAAGGAGTCCGTGAGGAGCTCCATTGCCACTAGCGGGTAGCTGGGAGAAGGCTATAATTTTGACAGGTGCACCTATCACACATGAGGGACCACCACAAACCCAAACAAGCATGCATATCATATAATTCATACAATTCATAATCATTAGCCACAATTGGCTCTTGCAAATATTTACTTTCACATAATTTTCCCAAATTGTCGTTTTTCCAAAATCAAGTATCCAACTTTTTCACTTCACAAATCATTTCACAATTATTTCCCAAAATGTAAAACATCTCATACTAATTCAACCCATCACAAAGAATCATTTATACAACTTTATAAACCATTTAAAACATTAGATAACATTTATTTTAAAACAAGCAAGAGCTTTATAATCTCAATCACTAAAACATTACCCACCTTAATCCTTCAAATTTGCAATGAGTCAATTGACTTTGCTTCTAGCTCTAATAACCTCTCATCACCTTCATTAAACAATAATAACCCAATTAACATGATGATAACCCAAATTAAACAATTCTAGGATATGAAAACATGGGATTCAACCTATCTAACTTAACCCAAACCTTACCCAAGCTTTAAGCATTAAAAACCACTCATATAACCAAAGAATTCATCATTTTTCTTACCTTGAGAGGAGACCCACGAAATTTCTCCCTCTCCTAGCTTTGATGAAAACTCTTAAAATTTTCTTTCTTTCTCCTCCTTAAACACTCCACCACTCTTCAATAAGCAAGAAAAATCCCAAAGACCTACCTCTTTCTTCTTCTCTCTTCTTCCTCTTCTTCTTCTTCTTCTTCTTATTCTTCTCTTCTCACGATGACTCACTCTCTCCTTTCTTTCTTCTAGAATTTTCGTGGTCCCTCTTCCAATTTCCTAACACATGGCTTTTTAAAACTAAAACCTAAGCTAAACTCTCCAAAACTACGTAGTTTTGGCCATCCCTTTATAAAACTTAACAATTTTCTATTTCTTCCTCTTCATCCACGCAACCCATCACTTTCTTCAATTATCTTTCATTCTTTTATGACTACTTAAAGACTATAGGGCCCTTCCTTATTAGCCTTCAACCTTAACAACATATGCAAACTTCCTAAATTGCCCTCAAGCCATCTTATTCCTTTAATTTCTAACAACTAATTCAACTCTATTTTAGACTTAATCCATTATTTAATCTCCATTTCTTAAGAGCTAAAACCTCAAAATAATTTAAACACTACCTCCAAATAATTTAGACATGCTTAATTACTAAAAAAAAATTTCAGGGGCCAACACTGTCACTACAAGAAAAATAGTGTTTAGCGACGGAATTTACCGACGGAATTTATTCACGGAAAAAGACTTCGAAAATATGGTCGTCGATAAATTTATCGACGGAAATTTTCCGTTGGTAAACTTACCGACGGTCGATAAATTTTTCTGTTAGAAAATTAGCAACGGAAGGTAAATGTACCGACGGTAAAATTTTCCGTTGGTAAATTTACCGACGATTTTTTGTTCAGTCGATAAATTTTTCTGTCAGAAAATTAGCAACGGAATTTATAATTCCGTCGGTAATTAGCGAAGGAAAAAATTCTGTCGGTAAAATCCAATATATTTACCAACGGAATTTTTTCCGTCGGTAAATTTGCTGAAAATTATTTTTTAAAATTTATCTGCAAACTGTTAGTTTCTCTAGAAGCCACCTTGGAGAGAACTTCATTATTTCAAGTAAAAGAATTAAAATATTAAAATTCATACTAAAATAGAACTAAAAATAAAAAGCTGAAATCATTTTTTCAAATAACAAACATTTCATCAAACACCCTACATGCATCAGAAATTTATGAACACATCACAACTAAAATCACGTTTTGTCCCTTCTATCACTAACATTTATACCTTAAAGTTGTTTTTGAATAATAAAATACATAAATAAACGAAAGTAATAAATACCCAAATTAACTTTCATCTAATATATGAAAAAACACATGACAGTAGTTGCAAAAATACCTCTACGAGGACACGATGACAATAGCTAGAGAAGACAACATCTTTGAGCAGAAAAGGAGTCTACAACAGAGAAATGAGCTAAAAAAAAACGAAGAGAAGATGTGGGAAGAAGGAAGAAGAAAGAAAAAAGAAGATAGAAGTGGGAGGGAGATGTCGGGTGAGCTTATATTTAAAAAGAATTTACCGACGGAATTACCGACGGAAAGTTCCGTTGCTAAATTAAAAATTTTATACCGCCAATAATTTCGCCTTTTACCGACGGAAAAAAATTCAAAATTTTTATTCCGCCAAAATTTCCTCCAAATTTAGCGATTTTAACGATACCGTAGGTAAATTCGTCCCTAATTTTGCCGCCACAATTCCTCCAAATTTAGCTTATTTAGTATTAGTACCGCTAAATTACTCATTTTAGCGACGAAATATACGTTCAGTCACTAATTTCCAACGGTATATTTTCCGTAGTTAATAAATTGTCGACGGCTATATTGTTTCATCGCTAATGTCCGTCGCTAATTTTTTCGCGATAAATTTCCTCCAAATTTAGCGACGAATATTAGTTCCGTTGCTAAATTTCCATCGCTAATTTACATTTTTCTTGTAGTGTGTTCCTCCAGGAAGGCCAAGGGGTCAGGCGCCGGCAAGAGTGTTTGCCATGACCAGGGAGGAAGTTGCAGCCACACCTGAGGTTGTCACGGGTATGGCTCAGTTACTTGATTTAACAGTATTTGTGTTGATTGATTCTGGTTCCACGCACTCTTTTTTTCTGCTAGCATAGCATTGCATGGTATGAGTTCTGTGCCTTTGGATAGGCCTTTGATTGTTAGCACTCCTTTAGGGAGGAATGTGGTGATCAGTCAGGTGTATGAGCAGTGTGAGCTCTTCATAGATGGTGCTAGATTGATAGTGGACTTACTACCGCTAGACCTTAGAGGGTTAGATGTTATCCTGGGGATGGATACTATGGAGAAGTATCTGGCCAAGCTGGATTGTGGTCAGAAAGAGGTAGAGTTTGATCTGGGCAATGGTGAGAAGGTGATCTTCAGAGGGGACAGGAAGACACCATCACCAAGACTAATTTCAGCTATGTTAGCTGAAAGGATGATGGGCCAGGGATGTGAAGCTTTTTTGGCGCATGTTGTAGATGCCGATGTGCATGAAGGGAAGCTAGAGGATTTCCCGGTTGTGAGGGAGTTTCCAGATGTTTTCCCGGATGAGTTACCAGGTTTGCCGCCGGTGAGAGAAATCGAGTTTGCCATTGACTTGATTCCCGGAACCGCGCCTATTTCTATCCCGCCTTACAGGATGGCTCCAGCTGAGTTGAGGGAGCTTAAGGAACAGTTGGAGGAACTGTTAGAGAAGGGGTCTGTCAAGCCTAGTTCGTCTCCTTGGAGAGCACCAGTGCTGTTTGTTAAGAAGAAGGATGGATCATGGTGGATGTGCATTGACTATCGGAGGCTTAACAAAGTGACAATTAAGAACAAGTATCCGTTGCCACGGATAGATGATCTGTTTGACCAGTTGTAGGGAGCTAGAGTTTTCTCCAAGATTGATCTCAGGTCAGGCTATCATCAGCTCAGAATCAAGGAGTCTAATGTAAGCAAGACAGCATTCAGGACCCGTTATGGGCACTATGAGTTTTTGGTTATGCCATTCGGTTTAACCAATGCTCCAGCTGCTTTCATGGATCTTATGAACAGGGTCTTTAGGGAGTTTCTGGATCAGTTTGTCATAGTGTTTATAGATGACATTCTGGTGTATTACAAGAGTGAAGAAGAGCATGAGGAGCATCTCAGGATTATTTTGCAGACTCTTAGGGAGAGAGAGCTTTATGCTAAGTTCAGCAAGTGTGAGTTTTGGCTTCATGAGGTGACTTTCCTTGGACATGTGATTTCACAGGATGGTGTACATGTTGATCCGAGAAAAGTTGAAGCAGTAGTAAGTTGGCATGCACCCAAGACAGTGACAGAGGTAAGAAGTTTTCTAGGCCTTGCAGGTCACTACAGGATGTTTGTAGAAGGATTTTCCATGATAGCTACTCCGATGACCAAGCTATTGAGGAAGAATCAGAAGTTTATATGGACTGATGAGTGCCAGAAGAGCTTTGAGGAGCTCAAGCTCAAGTTGACAAGCGCTCCAGTGCTAATTTTGCCTTCTGGTGATGAGGGCTATACAGTGTACAGTGATGCCTCGAGGAAGGGTTTAGGTTGTGTGTTAATGCAGGGAGACAGGGTGATAGCATATGCTTTAAGGCAACTGAAGCAGTATGAGTTGAATTATCCGACTCATGACTTGGAGTTAGCAGCAGTGATCTTTGCCTTGAAGATTTCGAGACATTATCTTTATGGGGTTCAAACAAGGATCTTTACAGATCACAAGAGTCTTAAGTACTTACTGAGCCAGAAGGAGTTGAATTTGAGACAGAGAAGATGGATTGAGTTACTCAAGGATTATGATTTGTTGATTGAGTACCACCCAGACAAGGCGAATGTAGTGGCGGATGCTTTGAGCAGAAAGTATTCTATTGCTCATGTTCAGTCAGTTTATCTTCCTTTATTGGAAGAGATGGCTGCTTAAGATAAGCTTGAAGCGGGAGGAACCAAATTGCCTCTAGCTAATTTGAGGTGAGGCCTATACTCCGGAGAAGGTTAAGGAGTTGCGAGCACAGGATGCTGATTTAAGCAAGCTTAGGAGGAAATTGAGAATGGTAAGGTTTTTAAGGTAGTAGTGAGAGAGGATGGACTCATGGCAGTGGGGATGACTTTGTATTCGATGCAGGAAATTAAGGATGAGATTTTAGATGAGGCACGTAATGCGCCTTATGCCATGCACCCAGGTAGCACCAGGATGTACAGAGATTTGAGAGAGCATTTCTGGTGGAAGGGCATGAAGAGGGATGTAGCAGAGTATGTCAGTAAGTGTCTTGTGTGTCAGCAAGTCAAGGCTGAACACCAGGCGCCTTCAGGCAAGTTAAGGCCATTGTCTATTCCTGAGTGGAAGTGGCAAAGAGTAACCATGGATTTTCTGATGGGTTTGCCTAAGACTAGTAGGAAGCATGATGCCATATGGGTTATAGTGGATCGGTTGACGAAGTCAGCCCATTTTTTGGCAATCAAGCAGACTGATTCTTTGCATGTGCTAGCCAGAAAGTACATTGATGAGGTAGTGAGATTGCATGGAATTCCAGATTCCATAGTTTCTGACAGGGATCCTCGGTTCACATCGATATTTTGGGGAAGCTTGCAGGAAGCTTTAGGTACTAAGCTGCATTTTAGTACGGCATTTCACCCTCAGACGGATGGTCAATCTGAGAGGACCATTCGGACACTGGAGGGAATGCTTAGAGCATGTGTTATGGATTTCAAGGGAGCTTGGGATGAGCATTTGCCATTGGTCGAGTTTGCTTATAACAACTCGTACCACTCTAGCATTCAGATGGCTCCATATGAGGCTTTGTATGGATGGAGGTGCAGGACTCCTATATGCTGGGATGAAGAAGGAGAGAGGAAGCTAGTCAGACCAGAGTTGATTCAGATGACTGTGGAGAAAGTCAATCTAGTTAAGCAGCTGCTTAAGGCAGCCCAGACGGAGACGAAGAGTTACACTGATACTCATCGGAAGGAGATGGAGTATGAAGTTGGTGAGAAAGTGTTTCTCAAGATGTCTCCTTGGAAGGGGGTATTACGGTTTGGAAAGAAAGGCAAGTTAAGTCCAAGATATGTGGGTCCGTATGAGATTCTTGAGAGGATCGGACCTTTAGCTTCTGAGTTGGCGTTACTGTCGAGTTGTCTCGGATCCACGATGTCTTTCACGTTTCCATCGCCGAGGAGGTACAGATCAGATCCTTCTCATGTCATCCGAGTTTCGTACATTGGTTAAGAGATGACTTAAGTTATGAGGAGATTCCGATGGCGATCTTGGACACCAAGGAGAAAGTCCTCGTGAATAAGATAGTTCAGCTCGTTAAGGTTCGTGGAGGAACCATGCGGTGGAAGAAGCCCACGGGAGCCTTTGGACGCCATGAAGGAGAAGTATCCGTGTCTTTTCGATGATTCGTAAATTTCGAGGACGAAATTTTTTTAAGAGGGGGAGAAATGTTAGGCCCCAAATTTTTTTGTTTTCTTGAAGTTATTAAGCATGAATTATTTTGATTTTTGATTTATGGTTTAGTTTGATTTTATGAAATTATTAGTGGAAAATTAGGATTTATTGAGATTAGTATGGAATAAGTGTTTGAAAGAGTAGAAATGAGTAAGGACGAAATGGGCAAGATACTTAAGTTATGAGATTTTAGACTAAGTAAGGAAGGGTATTTTGGTCCTTGTGCATCTTGTAGGTTTAAGAAATTAAAGAAAGGAAAAAGAAAAGGAAAGAAGAAATAGAAAAGAAGAGAAACGAAGGAGAGAGTCGACAGTGAGAGGAGAGGAAGAAGAGGAAAAAAGAGAAAGCTTAGGTTTGAGGATTTTCGACAGATTTCAAGCATCCTTAAGGTAAGTTATACTCTTCTACACTTGTTTAGGTTGAATCCAACCTTTGTTTTGCTGGATTGAAGGAGAAATCGTGGAGTTAGGGTTTATGGTGAAGATTTCTAGATTTGCTTGGGTTTGTGTTTTTGTTGATGTTTTTGAGCTTAGAATGGGAGTATATGAGTTGATTTATGGATTAGATATGTTGGAGAAGGAGAAGGGGAAGTTGTAAGTTTGAAAATGGCGGATCTGGGTTCGGGAAGACGAAGTTCCCGACCGCACGTCGAGACGTGCGCAAGGCCGCACGCACGCCGCGACGTGCATGAAGGCCGCACGCCGCGGCGAGCAAGAGGCCGCACTCCGCGATGAGCCCAATTTTTCAGAATGGATTTATTTTAATGTTTTAATCATATCTTTTGCTAAAGAAGTCCTTTTGGGGTGATTTTAGAGGCGTTGTGAACTAGAGAGATAGATCTACAAGTATTATGAAGTGATGAAATTATGAATTGGTTTCTAAGATTATGGAATTTTAGATGGAAGTTAAGATTGGAATTATGGTTTCAACATGAGATTTTGAATAAGATTTTGGTTCTTATTTTAGGAGATCAAGAGAGGCAAGAGGATCAAGAGGCTCAAGAGGAAACTCATTCCTAGGCAAGACAAGCAAGAAATTCAGGTGGGTTCATGTTTATAATAGAGTAATTAAGTACTCATTGTTTAGTTCAAATCAAGCAAGATCTCATGCATTTACATTACATCATCCACGATCGCATTACATACTACCATGAATGATTATATTCTGCATTGTAATTTGCATTCATGATTATTATCAAAATTTTCACAAAGGAGTGTTCTCCTTTCACTAATACAAGTACATGAATTCAAGTTTTACGAAATACAAGACAAGTAAGATTACAAGCAAGATTACAAGCAAGTGCCAGTTTGGCAAACAAGTTTACAAGAATACGAATTATGCATACTTATGTGGGTTTGTGGTGTCCCTCATGATAGTCAAGTGCACATTGACTCACGAAAAGGCTTCTCCCTTTGCCTGACTGTGTAGCGTGGTTATCCCACAAGGATTCCCTCATGAAACTACGTCTACACATCAACATTTCGATGGCATGTGTAGTACGTCACGAACCCGGGACACCCAAACCATCATGTTATGTGCTATGTTTTATTATGTGACATGCATCATGATTTGTTCAAGAATCAAGTATTTTTCAAGAAATGACTCATACATGCTCAAGTATCATGTTTCAGCAAGTATTACGGCAATGAGATAGTTTTGAATATTTTTGCTTATTACGATATTATAAATATGTTCCCACGAGCTTTATAGCTCACCCCCTCCAATCTCCCCCATACAGGTGACGAGCCAGAGATCGAGTGAGTCACGAGTTTCAGCAGCACTCCCGTTTTCATTTCATATGTTTGATTATGTTCCAAGATTTTAGTTTCATTTCAAGTATCATTGGTTCAAGAGTGTTTTATACTTTTGGCTCTTGAACTCAAAGTTGTAATTTGATTTGAGATAATTCGTAAGGCTTTATGAAACTCTTCTTTGGAGCATGAATTATGAATATGTTTAAAAGTATGAAAGTTTCACGATGGGTCCATTGAACTTCCGATGGTCTCCTTTTCTAAATCGTTAAATTGCATGTTTGGATGTGATTGTTTAAATTATGCATGAAAGCGGGTTTCAAGCTTACTTTCCAGCAGGCCCATTAACCTTCCGCGGGCTTTTTTTTTTCTTTTAAATGTATGAATCTCAAGTTTTCCCGCCACGCTCTCATGTCAGACGTTGGGCTCCGGCAGCGGGGTCCAACACTAAGTGTGGGAGAATTTGATTGAGCCAAGTTTATATTATAAATTGGCTACATTTTCATAGTTTCTTATGCATTAGTTGACTCCTAATTGATGATTTTTGTGCTTAAATTGATTCCTCATACCGATCTCTTTTAATTCACAATTTTCCAGTAAATTGTCATGATTTGATACTAATTTTTCTATAATTTTCATGAGGACAATTGATACTGCAAATTGTTATTATTTTATTGCAGGAGCAAAGGAGTCAACACATCAGGAGGTCAACATTCATGAGGTCGTTCCGCACATCGCGGCTAATATCAATCCACATGTCACGGCGAGCACATCACTTCCACACATCGCGACGTATGATAATCCGCACGACGTGACGAGCAGGCAATTCTACACATCGCGACGAATTTTCATTTATACGTCGCAACGTATGAGTGGATATCCGACCTTAAATGGAAAGTTTGTCTCACTGCTCTGACCCGACCCGCACCCACCATATAAAAACCTTGCTATTTTTAAGTTAAAGCAGACTTTTGGATACTGAGAGACTGGAATATGCATACTCGGATGATTACATTCTACTCCACCATCATTTCCATTTTCATCACCGTCGACCTCCATCATCATCATCGCCACCGCCACCGTCGATATCAATTGCTGCCATGAGTTTCGCTCCATCTTCAGCAGTTGAGAGACAGACCAGAGCTATGCGTAGCTAAGCCACATTTCCTCTTGAAGATGTAGCAATGGCTTGAGTTCACCGGAAGCTTCAAAGGGGAGTAATCATATAATGTCTAAAGTTTAGTTATATTTGTGTAAACTCTGAGTTAGAGATTGCATCTGTATAGCTAGATTAGCAAGGTTATAGTTTAACCATGTGATGAACACTATGTTGGGATTTGGACAAAGTGATTTGTAGAATTTTTGATGCTTAATATATGAAGTCTCATATATGTCATTAGATATTGTATTTACTCTCTTCATCTGCCTAGTTGTGTTTGATTAAGATTGTTGTGTTTTTATCCTTTTGACCGATTGCATTTACTTGTCTAATTTTCACACTAAGGTTTGTAACAAAGATTTAAATAATGGAGTTCATTAATTAAATCTTTGGACCTAAAGAGTCCTTTAGGGTTGATCTTTCGAAACTTAGTGGATTCTATCCCCGAAAATTCATTTTTGAACTGTGATAGCCTACGCCCATTTTCAAGAGGATTTTATCAAATTGATTTCTATCTGATTTTTGTTAATTGCATTATTTCCAAAATTCCAAAAATATTCGTTTATACTTTTTCTTCAATTTTGATTACTTTTATCAGTATTGACCAAAATACCAAACCCCCATTTTATCAACTTTGATTGCAATTTTTGACATTTAGACTAGCTTAGACCTTTTTCGCTTGGTTCCAATTAAGTGAGACAACCCGAGGATTGCAACCTATACCACAATCTTGGAACTTATTATATTTGACCGGTTTCCAAGGATCGATCGTAAGATCGAATCGACAGAGCCGCGATCAAAGTTCAAATGAATTCTTTCCTTTTGGTCAGCCGTTCATCTGGTCCGTGGAATAAGATTACCATCTTCATCTACTGGTGTATATGGTCCATTCTCTATCACATCCCAAAGGTTACATGAGTATATTCTATGAACAGCCGCATTCTATCTTTCCAGTAATGATAGTCTTCTCCGTTGAATGCTGGAGGTCTAGTGACTGAGGCACCTTCTGCAATGTATATATGTGATTCTGCCATTATCTTTGATCCACACTTTGCTACAATGATCCTTGGATACCAGGCTCTGATACTAATTGAAGTAAATCACACGTTATTACAATGCTTAAAATACGATATACTAATACAAGAGAATGGGGGGTTTGAATTGTGTATTTCCCTTTTTGAAAAATCTTTTCAGAAATCATTTTGTTAAGAACAAGTTCTTTTACAGAAAGCTTCGATAAGTTCGAATTAATGAAAACTTGTTTTGAAATCTAAGTAATAACAAAACTTTGAACTTAAAGAGATATAGAGTAGAGAGAAGTCGACACAGCGATTTTATACTGGTTCACCCCAAACCGTGGGCTACGTCCAGTCGTCAGAAGTCTTTCTCAGATTTCACTATCTCTTCAACGTTTACAAGTATTCTTTCCGAGCCTCTTCAGGTCTCTACACTCAATATTTTTTTTACTCTTAGCCTCTGCAGGCTATCTATACTACTTTTTTACAAAAGTGTTTGAACTCTATTACAGTAATACTAGCTCTCAGCTATTTCGCACAATAATCTCACAACACAAGCTTTTTCGTTCGCGTACACGTGAATCAACTAACTTTGCAATCTTCGAATTTGACTCATATTTATAGCCTTCGTCTGTAACTGCTTCTTGATTCTTGAATCTTGCTTCTTTGAATCTTGAATCTTGAAAGAAACGGTTAATCATTTGAGTTCTTTAACTAACTCGAACAGACTCTTGCGTCTGTTTTTCTTTCTTCGTCTGCTTCTGTTTTTGAATTCTCCGTTTTGCGTATGTTTTTCGCAGATCTGTTTTTCGCGTCGCTTTCAAGCGTCGCTTTTTCTTTCTTAAATACATTTTTCAACTTTTGCATCGCTTTTATTCGCATCTGTTTTTCAATGCTCGCTTTTTCAACTTCATCACTTTTTTATTCTGGCTCGCTTTTTAATTTACGATCATTTTTTACATTCTGCATCTACTTTTTCTTTCTTAATTGTTATTCATCAAAATCATATATATGTAAAGTCTTTTTGACTCAACATCAAGTACTAGTGATAATCTTATATAATTCAAATTTTGAATGTGATTCTATTAGGAACCCTAAAATTCCAAATTAAACACTTTAATTCTATTACGCACTCCTTTTTCTAGTCACACTAGAAATGCTATGCTCAACTTAGATTAATTCTAAATTATTCCCTAGGGTTTCCAAAATTTTTGAACATCAATTAGTAATTTAAAACATCCTTAGATCATCTCAATTTTATCAATACAATTTTGGCACAAGCCAAAAATATCTTGACGGTTAAAATTATAAAGATAAATGAGTTAACCTACTAGACATTAAAGAGACCGATTCAATGTACAAAAATTTTGTAGGACCATAATTTCAAAAACATGCACTTAGCATGCTACTAGCATAAAAATAACACATTTCTTATCTCATAAAATAAATTTTAAGGTCTTATAACTGAAACACATACATATAAGTTATCAAAACAAGTCAGTCCCATCAGCTTTCCAAAAACTAACCAGTGTTGACTTTGACTTGATCAATTAATTGAACCAAGTTAAATTAATTCTAGAAAATTTCCAAGGTCTTGTATACATTCTAAATGTGCCAAATAAAAATTTTAGAAAGTAATTCCTGGGAACTCTTTATGAACTAAGTGGAATTTTCCAACACATCATATGTACAGTAACACTTATCTTACACCATAGCATGCATGAATAATTGAGAATAAATAATCAATCACTTAAAAAAAGGTGTTATGCATCTCATACATATGGAAACAACACATGTGCATGTTCATGAAGGAAACTAAAAAAAAAATTTCTAAAATTATTTTGGAATTTACAAGCATGCATGTTCATCAAATTTCTAGAATTTCCCAGAACTTCATACATACATCAAGTTCAAACTAAAATTGTAATAAAATAGCAAACAAAATTAAATTACATCTTACTTTGGCATAAACATAATACATCATCTTATAAACATTTATGTGAAAGAAAATCAGAAAAACAAAACAATTTTCTACAATTTGTATGAATTTTTTGAAATCAACATGCTTGCCAGTCACAACCTAGCAAACATTTTACACATGCTCAATAGATCATCTTATACATGCATAACTAGCTCTGATACCACTGTAAGGGAGCTATGGATCCATGCATCATATACATGGAAAGGCATCAGAAGTGTCAGAACCAAAATTCTAACCCCACGACATCCCCAAAAAATACAGAATCTATATGCATGTATAAACATATTACAAGAACACAAAATTACAGCATATATACCTTGCAAATACTCATCCTTTCTTTAATATTCTCCTTGTTTGGGTTATAGCAAATAGCAAACACATTCCTTGGCCTCTATGGAACAAGAAAAGATGACAAAAAATTAGAGTGTAAGGGTGGTTAGAGAACCAAATATGATGAGTTCAAGTAGATGCATTAGTAAGAGTTAGATCAAGACCAAGCTTTATATAATTAATCTCATGCAACAATTGCTTAAAATTGCAGGAATAAATCTCAAGATCACTCCTCCCAACTTCTAGAACTCTTCTAGAGCCTTAGCCTCTCAATTGAGTGTATTTTATGGCTAAAAATCGTGTTTACATAAGTGACGAACTCACTTATGTACCATCTGTTATTAAGTCGATCATAATCATGGCTTGCTTAATTAACAACCATCCACACTTGTTTTTCATCCAATCTTTTATGCGTGTGACCCTTAGGTTCCTAATTATTTTGGTAACTTGAATTAACTCTTAATCTGAGAAAATCATGAAAGGTTATGATGCCAATTTACCAGAATGTAAGTGGATTAATACTCAAACTCTTTAATAGTTAATTATTCAACTTATGAACCTTTCTGATTGAGCCCAAGTTTATCATCTAAATTGGCAACACTTTCATGACCTTTACTATACTTTTTGACTCATAATTCTTGATCTTGTGCTTAAATTAATTCTTCAGTGTGCACTTTTATTTTATGCAATTTGATAGTAAAAATTGTCACAATTGGTATTAATTGCACTTATTAGTTTTTCTAAGAACAATTGATACTGCAAATTGCTATTATTGATTGTAGGAACCTTAAGGAAAAGGGAGTCAATGTGTTGAATTGAAGTCAACAGGAGATCAAAGCCTTTGGGAAAAGTTCACCGCGATGAAACATGAAGAATCTAGGCTAAGCTTTTGGGAAAATTTTGTCGAGGTGAAGATTAATTCTTTTGCCGTGGCAAAGGATACAGAAAACATGCAAAACCTTTTGAGAAAAGTACGCCGCAACGAGCTTGTCTGTTGCCATGACGAAACGTCAAAAACCTAAACATATTTGGAAAAATCTCTCATTGTTCTGATCCGACCCGCCGCCCAACATTTAAAAACATGCCAAATTAGGTTATGCATTTATTCTTTACAGAGAAAACCTGGCATTTCTTACATAGAAACACTTCATCTCTCACTCTCGACCTTTATCCATCAACATTTTTCACTTCTCATTTTCAATCTCATCATTTTGTTGTTGTTGCCATGGATGCTATCGTAGTGTCTACAGTTGTGAGTGCTCCCGGAGATGTAGTGATGGCTTGAGATCAATGGGCTTCAAAGGAGAGTAGTTCATTTATGTTTGACTACATTGTTATGAACTCCTAAGTTAGGATTTGTACTTTATAGTTGGATTTTTTTTATTATAGTTTAATCAAGTATTGAACTATGTATTGTGTTATGGATTGGTTGATGTAGAACCTTGAGCTTTAATATATGAAGTTTCATATATGCCTTTTTGGTGATTGTGTTAATCCTCTTTTATCTGCCCAGTTGTGTTTGATATTGAGATTATGCTTGATCCAAATTGACCACTTGCATTAACTAGCCCATTACACACACTTAGATGCATTCAACAAGGTTTTAAGAAATGGAGTTCATTGATTAAAACCTTGGACTTAAAGAGTTCTTTAAGGTTTACCATTACAAAACTTAGTGAATTTCGCTCCCAAAAGATTTGTTTTGAACCATGATAGCCAAAGTTCATTTTCAAGAGGAGTTTATCATATTTGATCATTTTTTGAGTTTTTGCTTTTCACTTCCCAAAATTCCAAAAATACCTCTTTATACACTTTTCTTTCATTTAGCTCAATTTCCTTAGTTTTGTCAAAAATCCAAAACCCCATTCTTAACCAATTTAGTTCGCATTCCATGACAATTAGGCTAGCTTAGATCATTTGCACTAGGTTCCGATTAAGTGAGACGACCCGAGATTGCACTCTATATTGCAATCCTTGGAATTAAATTTTTGATTCAGTTTGCAAGGAAGTAATCAAAAGACTTAACTAAACATTGATCAAAATGGCGCCGTTGCCGGGGAACCAAGCAATTAGTTTTCTTTAGGTTAGTCATTGTCATCTTTGTTTGTCGTTGATAATAGGAACCTTTTCCTTTATATTCATTTTGGATAGTTTAATTTCATACTTGTCCATAGTATAGTTTTTAATTTTTCTTTGCATAGCATACATTTTGAAAACACAAACAAAAGCATACTTTCACAGTTAGATTTTTCATACTTAGCATCTTTCATACATACCCATCTTCATACATACTTTTACACTCCATACACTCACATCCTTCACATCTCACCTTTTATTTGACTTTGCGCGATTGTGAGTAAATTTTGTTACAATTTCTTTCATTTGAATTGTTTTTGTGCATGCCCTGGAGAGTTAGACTTGCTCCTTTCCTACTTGAGATTGAGAGACGCTTAAGGAAGATTAGAAAAGAGAACCATTAGGGAGGCAACAACTTCTGATGTGAATTATGATCCATTTACTGCTGCTTGTCCTAATTTTGATGTTAACTTTGAAGTGAAAGGATTACTTATTAATTCTCTTCCTAAATTTCATGGTTTGGTAGGAGAGGATCCCTACATGCACCTACAATCCTTGTCTATGATCTGGTAGAGTATGAAATTAGTGGGAGCTTCACTAGATCAAGTTCTATGGAAGGTTTTTCATTTGTCCCTGGAAGGAAAAGCATAGGAGTGGTACTTCATCGATGAGGAAGGAGATTTATTCAGCAAAGCAAGATTATGATGAGTCTCTTTATGATTATTGGAATCGTTTCCAATACCTACTGTCTGTAGGAAAATCCCAGGAGGTACATCACATGTACCGGCAGCGGAAAACAAAAATTTTTGTTCCCGGGACTTTCCCGAAACCCAGGATCCAGGTGTCGGTATGAAGACCTCAAACCTGAATAGCCAATAGAGACTATCTCTAAAGGTATCCACGCAGAGATCAGAAAACCTAACCGAGTCAAACCCCTTTGACCCGGGAATAACTAGAACATATTAAAGCCTGCTAGAGCCTACCTCTGTCCTGAAGAGCTTGAGATCCACGTTGGATCATGAGCTTGGAGAAGAGAACTAACGATGATGCTTGTGAGAGAAGAATGAAAAACCAATTTTTCAAAGATTTAACTCTTTAAACCTTTTTCTTCTCCTTTCTGGGACTCCACCATCGACAGCCACCTCCACAAGCTTCCTTTTTCTTGCCTTTTTAACAATTAAAGAAGACTTAAAGCTTGTGAAGGAAGGTCATACACGTGAATGGTTCTTAACCATTCATTATTTAATAAATAAACTAAGCTTTTGAAAAGTCAAAAGCTATCATCTCTTCTCCCAAATTCCAACGTGCAAGGTGGCTTGATTTATATAATTAATTAATTAATTATTTAATTAATTAATGATATAAATAATTGTTAAGGTCCAGTCAAACTGGGGTCGGTCCTACCGGCCTACTGGGCCCCGATGCTGAAACAGCTCCGGAAACCTTTCTTAGCAATATTGATGTCGCGATCTCATGGGACATATCCCAATCCATCGGGATCCATTTAAATCGAATGCTCTCCATAATTGGAACTCGTCCAATTACAATTTCTGATTCTCTGAAACACTCTTATGCGTGTGACCCTTTAGGTTCCAGTTATGTTGGCCCTTAGATTAACAATTAATCTGAGCAAGTCATGAGCGGTATCTAGCAACACATCATGACCCCCAATTGACCGGAAAGTAATCGGTTTGATGTATTCATCACGAACCGGATCACGAACCCTTCCATGAACAATTCTTTGTGCAATTCGTCCTTTCACCATCCTATACCCCACTTGGTTATGAGTATGGTCAAAGTGTCAACTCTTACTAGACCAAGTCCAGCCCAGTGATATGGTTCTCGCCCTAGGACTCATTACTCTATATGTCCATGAAGACACTCTTCATGACATATTCACTCTGCCGAGATTTCGAGTAATGATCTGACAAGAGGCCATGGGTATCTCTTACGCTAATCCGAAGTGGTGAATCCTTTATTGGGTACTCAATTATCTTCGAATACCTCAAACTGTACCCAAGCACCACCCTATGAGTTACCTCTGGAAGGCAACAAGGAATGGAGTCAAAGCACAGGATCAGTATCCAAGATAGCCTTGAGTACCTCAAGTCTAAGGATACTTGCACCATTGCTATGATGAGATTATCACTGACACTTAGATAAGATATCCATGTGATGATCTCATGACAGGTCATCCAATGAACTTACTACTACTAGTAAGCATCCATATGTCAACTCTAAATATCTCATATTTACGGTTTACGAGATCCACCGCTGATCCAATCAAGGAGTATGACATATGCTAGTCATGGGATTAATGATGTCCGGTCTCATTGATCCTATGACTAGGAGAATTTGAATCTTGACATAATTGCACATGATAGGAATCTCAGTAGTATGATCACATCATAATTTCCTTCATGCTATGTCATATATCATGGACTTCATTAATTTGATTAAAGATCCAATCAATTCATAAACAATGTTCATGAACATCAAATTAATGAATTATGCATTTTCTTTATTTATTCATTCGATGCGCATCATTGTGAATAAAACACGCTAAAGGGATTGCCTTTAGGGCGCAAATAAACGATGCAGATCCTTGAATAAGTCGACTTATCCAATGTACAAGTCGACTTATTGGTACCGAGCAAGCATAAGTCGACTTACACATGGTACAAGTCGACTTACCACATACAAATCTCCCACTTGACCTAAAGCCAATCGCCTTGGTATCTAATACCATAAGCGCGTCCATGAGAATCACAATTCTCCTGTGACAATGGCTTTGTCAACGGATCAGCAACACTTTGCTCTATGGGATTTCTCTCTATCAGGACATCATCTCGACTAATGATCTCCCGAATTGGCGGAGTAGATGTTCGGATCGTCGATGAGACCTTGATTCCTTTGCACACTAGCCCCATTGTATCACAATACAATCCTATGGGCCTATCACGGCCTAGGGATTAGATCAAGTTCGATAATGAACTTGATCCAAACCGCTTCCTTTATGCATCTCATGGCTGTGTACTCTGCCTCGGTTGTTGAATCAGCAGTCCTTTCTTGTTTTGAAACTCTTTCAATTGACCGCCACGCTATTCAGTGTGAATGTATATAACCTGATCGTGATTCAGAATCATCCTTATCAGATTAAATACTGGCATCTGAATGCCCGCTCACTAGGAGATTTCCATCTCCAAATATCAAGAAAACATCCTTAGTGCTACAAAGATACTAGAGGATATTCTTGACAGCCACCCAGTGACCCTCACTAGGAGCCGATTGGTATTTGCTCGTAACACTTAAAGCATACGATACATCGGGCTTCGTACATAGCATCTTTTCATGCTAAACCTCTTTAGCATCTCATCTATGTACGATGCTTGTGAAAGACCAAGCAACCTTTGATCTATCTCTATAAATCTATATCCTAAGGATATAAGTTGCTTTACCAAGGTCTTTCAAGGCAAATTGTTTGGACAACCAAATTTTAACTGATTGCAGCATAGAGACATCGTTTTCGAGTAACAGTATGTCATCTATATACAACACAAGGAAAATGATTGCAGTCCCATTAACCTTTTTATACACACAATGATCATTCGGATTTTGTGAGAAATCAAACTCTTTGAGTACCTCATCAAAACGGATATTCGAACTCCTGGATGCTTGCGTCAATCCATACATGGATTTCTGAAGCTTGCATACCATTTCGCCATCATAAGATGTGAAGCCCTCTGGTTGTGTCATATACACATCCTCGGCCAGATTTTCGTTAAGGAAAGCTGTCTTCACATCCATTTGCCATATCTCATAATCATAATGAGTGGCTATGGCTAGGAGTATCCTAATGGATTTAAGCATTGCTACTAGGCTGAAGGTCTCGGCGTAGTCAACTCCTTGTCTTTGACAAAATCCTTTGGCCATTAGTCTCACTTCATAGGTAATCAGATTACCATCCATGTTGGTTTTCTTCTAAAACCTCTTTGCACCCTGTGGGTTTTATCCTTCGGTGTAACAACCAAAGTCCATACTTGGTTTTCATACATGGAATCCATTTTGATTTCATGGCACGAAGCCATTTTCGGACTCAGGCTGCTCGTAACCTCTTCATAGGTAGCAGGCTCATCATCTCATATGAGCAATACGTCATTATGTTCCCCACGAGAAATCCATATTTCTCAGGAACAGAGCGTATCCTACGTGACCTACGAAATTCGTGTGTAATAGAAGGTTGAACTGTTACCTCATCTATATGAGTGACAGTTTCAGGTTCAGGCAGTTGATCTATGTTTGTTCGAGCATCTTGAACTTCTCCAAGTTCAACTTTGCTCCCACTGTCCTCTTACAGAAGAAACTCTTTCTCTAAGAAAACAACATGCTTTGAAACAAACACTTTTGTTCCTAAGCAAGGTAGAATTAATATTCCACGAACAAACACTTGTCAGACTTTGCATCAAGCTAATCTGACTGTGTCCGCTTCACATAAGCAGGACAACCCCAAAATTTCAGCTGAGAAAGATAGGGCTTTCAGTTAGTCCATATCTTCATATGGAGTAACATCAAGCTCGTCTTTAATGGAACTCGTTTAACAAGTAAACAATTTGTCTCGGCGTATACCCTAAAGCTGCAGTAAAACCTATCATCAATCGCACTATGTGTAACAAGGTTCGATTTCTCCTTTCACCACACCATTGTGCTTTGCGACGTGCAAGTGGAGTGAACTGAGATAAAATCCCATTATCTCTGAGATAATCCAAAACTGTTGGTCTAAGTATTTTCCACCACGATCAGATCGTAATGTCTTCATACTTTTACCAAGTTAGGTTTCTACTTCATTTCTGAATTATTTGAACTTTTCAAACGCTTCAGATTTGTATCTCATCAGATACATGTACCCATATCGTGAATAATCATCGATAAAAGTAATAAAGTAACAACAACCATTTCTGGCATGGATGGACATCGGACCACATACATCTGAATGTATTAGGTCTAATAATCCAGTCGTTCATCCTTTCCATTGAAGGATAACTTAGTCATCTTGCCTAATAAACAAGATTCGCATGTGTCATATGATTCATAATCAAATGACCCTAAACATCAACTCTTATGGAGCTTAGGGATGCGTGTCTCATTTATATGGCCAAGCCGACAATGCCATAAGTAAGTTGATTTTAAATTATCTCGATTATGTCTTTCCGCGTCATTGACATTCATAACTGGATATGACATTTCTAATATGTCATTTCTATTGCATAATGTACCAGTACCATAGAGCATTCCATTCGAACTAATAGAACAACCATTGCTACTAAAAGTCCAATGGAAACCAGCTCTAATTAAACATGAAACATACAATATGTTCTTTGTTTAAAACAGGTACAAAATGTCAATCATCCAATTTGAATACAAGCCCAGTAGGGAGTAACAAGACATAAGTGCCTACGGCAAATGTAGCAACTCTTGCTGCATTACCTACACAAAGGTCTAGTTCTCTTTTATGAGCTTTCTACTGTCCCTGATGCCCTGCATATCATTTCATATGTATGACCGACATCCGGTATCAAATACCGATATGTTTGGATCAGGAATAGTATTAACCTCAATGACAAACATACTTGAAGGAGTAGAGGCATCTGATGCCTTTTACTGCTTCAGGGACTCCAGATAGATTTTACAGTTTCGCCTCTAGTGGCTAGACTTGCCACAATGAAAGCAAAATCCTTTTGGGGCAGAATCTTTGGTTTTTCCTTGATGGCACTTCCCTTTGGTTTTCTTCTAGAACCAGAAGAAGAAGCATCCACCACTAGCACTTGCTATCTCTCTGGATAGCCTGCTCAGCTGTCATGAGCAGATTAATTAGCTCAGGAATTGTTGTGGATATTTGGTTTATCCGATAGTTTATCACAAACTGTGAATAACCATCAGACAATCCAACCAGAATTAAGTATCTACTTAACTCATAATCCATTACAAATCCTAAATGGCCAATCTCTCAATATAGCTATTCATCTTCAGGGCATACTATACAGCAGATATCCCTGGAGCCATCTTTGTGATGAAGAGAAGCCTTGAGGTCTCGAACCTTTCAGACCGAGCTTGCTCAACAAACAGCTCCCTAAGATGAAATACTATAGAGTGAGCATCCATGGACTCGTGCTGCTGCTGCAGCTCTGGTGACATCAAGACAAGCATAATGCAAGTATCCATATCACTGTCCTTTAGATGCTTACGATATGCTTTCTGATCCTTATCAGAAGCATCGACAGCAGGTGCATCTGGAAGTGGAACATCTAGGACATATCCCAGTTCCTCAGATCTGAGAACAATTCTCAGAGTCCTTAGCCAATCAAGAAAATCGGTCCAGAAAGGAGAGCATTAATTCACACTGAAAGACTTCTTCAATAAACCTAAACGCGATAAAGAGAAGGAATGATAGAATAGATATGCCTGCATGATCATAAGGACTTGCATGATATGCATATGGCTCCCACTAGTTTCCTAGAATCCATAACCCTCTTTACGAATCCAGAGAAACAAAGTGACATAATGTCCTAGTGGGTCGATATCGACATTCTTTGAGAGTGACCTTGGGTTTACCAACAAGCCACAACTTAGGTCAATCGGTAGGTATCGGTCATACCAATTGCATCATCGATAACCGACTTTGAGAATGACCTTGGGTTTAGCCAACAAGCCACCTTAAGTCTCGGAGGTATCGATATACCAATTACATCTTAGACACAACTATCGATCGTCTATCAACTTGTTGATGTGTGCACTTACATTGGGTATCAACTCTTTGATGCGCATACATCCGATATATGCTACCCAATTTCACCTCGCCCACGTTGACCTTGAGTTTACTCAACAAACTAACGCTTCGGTGAAAACCAACCCATTAATCGAAAATCATATTTTCATGGTTTGAACATATCCGTATAGAGTGAGCTTGGGTTTACCCAACAACCCATCCCTATAAGAACTCTGGTTCTTACCATATTAATGGAAGGCGTTAGTTTTCATATACCGAGGAGGGATTTAGAAACTCTAGACTCCAAGCTGAAGGATCATAGTCACTAGGACTATATGGAATGATTTAGGTGTCATCAATCACATTGAATCAATCCTTATAATCATCCATCATCCAACTAGAGCATGTCATAAGTCGCCTTACATCAATTGCAAGTCGGCTTAAGCCACTGCCCACACACAAGTCGACTTGTCTGATATAAGTCGACTTATGCTCCTGCCCACACACAAGTCGACTTGTCTAATATAAGTCGACTTATGCAAAAACTTTGAACAAGTCGACTTATCCAGAAAACAAGTCGACTTATCCAAAAAAACAAGTCGACTTATCCTGCAAACAAGTTGACTTATCCTGCAAACAAGTCGACTTATGTAGCAAACAAGTCGACTTATGCTGAAAACAAGTCGACTTATGTAGCAAACAAGTCGACTTATTCTGCAAGATTGCTATTATTTCTAATCGGCTAATTCCTCAATCAATGCAATTCCAATTCTCAACACCATCATACCTAAGGTAATATCTGTAAATTGATGTATCAATGAACAATTCATTGAACCATGAAAGCCTTAAATAGTCAAACTACATGAAAAGCTTGAAATGAGACAAAACTCATTCATTTCCAAACAATTTAGGAACACCCAAATTATCATCCTAAGCATCTCAAGCTAGTGTATACACTCTCAAAACTACTCCGGCACTTGTCACAAAAATTGTGACGGCCAAAACAAGCAAGAAAATGAAATGTACTAACGAGACACAAATGTGACCAATTCGGCATTCCAAAATTCTTGGAAAAGCAAATTCAAGCAATTAAATTTGGCAATCAGACTACATGAAGATAACACCTTTTTAATCACATTAAAAATGCTACAAGGCATTGGAATTGAAAAAGCAAACTCAATCAAGCTAAGCAAAACAGTCCCAACAATTTTCACCAAAACTGTCCAGTTCTGTACATTGCTTGAAATGATCAATGAAAAAATTTCAATAAATTCTGAGAAACTTATATAGGTTACTACATGTTCTGAACATGCTACCTGAATGTTTTCAGGATTTTAGGCCATCAAAAAATCAGTCAACCAAAATAACAAAACCGATTCCAATTCTGTGTTCATCAACACAGCAATTCCCAACAGCATAGAATAAAATCAAAAATAAATATCCAATCACCTTGAAATCCAATTTCCATGCTCACAGACATTCACCAACATCTTAGAGACATGTAGGTGAAGGAAAATCCGGAAAACGATTTTTCTAGAATTTATTCTTGATTTTATACTACTGTCTGTTCACAGAATCGTTTCAAAAACAGCATCTGTAAGCTTAGGGAAATAATTAGCAAAACTATATCAAATCAAATCAATAAATTCTGAAAATTCGTAGACATATTCTCTAACATGTTATGAACATTCCTGGGCAGAAAAGTTTCGAAAAATATATCACAATATAAATTCGAAAATCAGGCAGTATGCATCCATCAACATCAACAGCACTTAGGGTTTCTGATCTAGCTTCGGTTTTTGCTTCATACACGACACCAGATGCTCTGATACCACTGTAGGAAAATCCCGGGAGGTACATCACATGTACCGGCAGTGGAAAACAAAAATTTTTGTTCCTGGGACTTTTCCGAAACCCAGGATCTAGGTGTCGGTATGAAGACCTCAAACCTGAATAGCCAATAGAGACTATCTCTAAAGGTATCCACGCAGAGATCAGAAAACCTAACCGAGTCAAACCCCTTCGACCCGGGAATAGCTAGAACAGATTAAAGCCTGTTAGAGCCTACCTCTGTCCTGAAGAGCTTCAGATCCACGTTGGATCATGAGCTTGGAGAAGAGAACTAACGATGATGCTTGTGAGAGAAGAATGAAAAACCAATTTTTCAAAGATTTAACTCTTTAAACCTTTTTCTTCTCCTTTCTGGGACTCCACCATCGACAGCCACCTCCACAAGCTTCCTTTTTCTTGCCTTTTTAACAATTAAAGAAGACTTAAAGTTTGTGAAGGAAGGCCATACACGTGAATGGTTCTTAACCATTCATTATTTAATAAATAAACTAAGCTTTTGAAAAGTCAAAAGCTATCATCTCTTCTCCCAAATTCCAACGTGCAAGGTGGCTTGATTTATATAATTAATTAATTATTTATTTAATTAATTAATGATATAAATAATTGCTAAGGTCGATCAAGCTGGGTCGGTCCTACTGCCTATCGGGCCCGATCTTTCAAACGACTCGGAAACCTTTCTTAGCAATATTGATGTCGCGATCTCATGGGACATATCCCAATCCATCGGGATCCATTTAAATCGAATGCTCTTCATAATTGGAACTCGTCCAATTACTATTTCTGATTCTCTGAAACACTCTTATCGTGTGACCCTTTAGGTTCCGATTATGTTGGCCACTTAGATTAACAATTAATCGAGCAAGTCATAAGCGGTATCTAGCAACACATCATGACCCCCAATTGACGGAAAGTAATCGGTTTGATGTATTCATCACGAACGGATCACGAACCCTTCCATGACAATTCTTGTGCAATTAGTCCTTTCACCATCCTATACCCCACTTGGTTATGAGTATGGTCAAAGTGTCAACTCTTACTAGACCAAGTCCAGCCCAAGTGATAACAGTTCTCTTCCTAGGACTCATTACTCTATATGTCCATGAAGACACTCTTCATGACATATTCACTCGCCGAGATTTCGAGTAATGATCGACAAGAGGCCATGGGTATCTCTTTCGCTAATCCGAAGTGGTGAATCCTTTATTGACTACTCAATTATCTTGAATACCTCAAAGCGCACCCAAGCACCACCCTATGAGTTACCTCTCGAAGGCAACAAGGAATGGAGTCAAAGCACAGGATCAGTATCCAAGATAGCCTTGAGTACCTCAAGTCTAAGGATACTTGCACCATTGCTATGATGAGATTATCACTGACACTTAGATAAGATATCCATGTGATGATCTCATGACAGGTCATCCAATGAACTTACTACTACTAGTAAGCATCCATATGTCAACTCTAAATATCTCATATTTATAGTTTCTGAGATCCACTGCTTGATCCAATCAAGGAGTATGACATATGCTAGTCTGTCCGGATTAATGATGTCCAGTCTCATTGATCCTATGACTAGGGAGAATTTAGATACTGACATAATTGCACATGATAGGAATCTCAGTAGTATGATCACATCATAATTTCCTTCATGCTATGTCATATATCATGGACTTCATTAATTTGATTAAAGATCCAATCAATTCATAAACAATGTTCATGAACATCAAATTAATGAATTATGCCTTTTCTTTATTTATTCATTCAGTCTGCATACGACTGTGAATAAAACGCGCTAAAGGGGATTGCCTTTAGGGCACAAATAAACAGTACCATCCTTGAATAAGTCGACTTATCCAATGTACAAGTCGACTTATCGGTACCGAGCAAGCATAAGTCGACTTACACATGGTACAAGTCGACTTACCACTTACACTGTCCAGATGCCCCCGTCGCTACATACCTATTGAGCAGTTAGTGCAGTACTTTTACGATGGGTTGAGGAAGGCTTTCTTGGAGAAGTATTTTCCAGCTTCCAGGACTTCATCGATGAGTAGTAAAGCAAGATTATGATGAGTCTCTTTATGATTATTGGAATCATTTCCAAGACCTACTGTCCAGATCCCCCATCACTAGATACCTATTGAGCAGTTAGTGCAGTACTTTTACGATGGGCTGAAAATTCAAGATAAAGGAATGTTGGATGCAACATCAGGAGGTTCTTTGATTGATCTTACAGCTTCAGAAGCATGGGATTTGATCAAGAAGATGACTCTGAATCATCAACAGTATAGTGTGAGAGATACCAGAGGAGTACATGAGTTGGGAGCTTCAATAACCCAAACTAAAAGAATGGAGAGTCTGCAGTCTAAGGTAGACTCATTGGAGAACAGAATCACTTCACAATTGTCTTTCATCACTGTAGAATTGAAGAACATGAATTTGCATAGACCATCATCTTCTATGGATCTTACTGCACCCAGCTGTAAAACTTGTGGGTCGGTAATGCACATAACTAGTGTTTTCCTAGGTCAGTATGAGGAGGTGTTAGAAGTGTATCCGAGAAGAACGAATCAGAAATGGAACCCCTACTACAACACTTACAATGAGGGTTGGAAGGCCAATCCTAGATTTAGTTAGAGGAATGAAGAGAGCAGAGCTTAAAACAAATTTTAGCAAGGAGGGGGAGATGGTATTTCCACTAACCAGTTCCCCAACTAGTAGCAAGCTCTGACTATCCCAACTAAAGAGGACACGAATCAATTGCTGCAAAATATGATGACTTTGATGAAGGAAGAGAGGAATTCTAACACCAATGAATTCAATGCATTAGCTACTCTCATCCAGCAGGATTCCTCTAAAATAGCTACTCGGTTTAATGCCTTAGAAAAGAGAATGGAGCAATAAGAGAATGGAGCAATGGGGGAGACAAAGGCAAAAAATATCAATTCTTATGTGACTTAATTGTCCAACAATTTGAGTGAGAACCAAGCAAGAAGTAGTGGAACAATTCCTTCTAACACTGTGATGAATCCAAAAAGTCTGAATGCAATAGCCTTGTGAAGTGGGAAATAGGTGCGATTTAGTCATCAAGAAGAAGAAGCATGTGATGAGGAGATTGAGAGTGAAGAAATGCCTCTGCCAAAGGAGAAAATCAAGAAGTCTAAAAGATTCAAGGAGTAGTCCTTATTGAACGAAAGGAATTCTGCATCAAGGGACAAAGGAGCTATTTCAAAGAGTTCCAAGGACAAAGCTGAGCATGGTGAATCAAGCAAGCATGAAGCCAAAGGTAAGGAGGTAAATCTTCAAGACCTTCCTTTTCCAAATTCATATTTAATGAGTAAGTGTATGACTGAGATTAAGCATGAAAAGGATATAATTGACCTGTTTGGAAAAGTCAAAGTTAATGTTCCCTTGCTTGATTTAGTGAAAAGAGTTCCAGCCTATGCTAAGTATCTTAAGGACTTGTGCACCAACAAGAGGAAGTTTAGGCTCAATGAGAGAGTCCAAGTGAGTTCAAATATGTCAAACCTATTTAAACCTCAAATACCTGTCAAGTGTCAAGATCCTGGATCTTTCACCATTCCATGCACAATAGGGAAAGTTACTATAGGAAGAGCCTTGTTAGATCTGGGGGCGCAATTAATGTGATGCCCAAGTCTGTCTATCAGTCATCAGGGGTTAAGAGTTTGCAACCCACATCTGTTCTGCTACAATTGGCTGATAGATCATTTAGTCATCTAGTGGGGATTATCGAAGACATTTTGGACTAGGAAAAATGTTTGGTTTTTCCAACAGATTTTTATGTGCTTGATATGCCTTCTGAAGTTGTAGCAAGACACTTTTTTAATTCTAGGGCGATCTTTCTTGAGGATTGCCAGCACCATGATCAGTATGAAAGAAGGTAAGATCACCACAGAGGTGGGCAATCAACAAGTTAGTTTTAATATGTATGAAGCTATGAAACTCCCTATGAGGACTATTCACTTTTAGGGGTGAACATGATTAATGTTGCTATAAATGATGCCCACCATAAATGTGAATTGTAAAAGGATTCCTCCGACTCTAGATTACCTTCACTTGATCTTGGGGAAAGGTTTTCTATCCATTTTTCAGGGAAGCAGGATGGATTGGACACAACTGATTATCAGGAGATGGATTCCACGTTAGAAAAAAAAGGGAATGATCTTTTCTCTCTTGAACTTTGTAAGTTGATTCCTTCTATTATACAACCTCCTGTGCTTGAGTTGAAACCCATACTAGCTACCTTAAAGTATGCCTTTCTTGAGTCTGAAGAGCGTTTACCTGTCATAATTGCCAATACCTTGTCACCCACTGAATAAAAGAGACTCCTTAATGTTTTGAAGGAGCATAAGAGGGCTATAGGGTGTACTTTAGCGGATATACCAGGAATTTGCCCAGCTATTTGCACACACAGGATTTTATTGAATGAGGGTTCTAAATCTGTGTGGCAACCTCAAAGGAGACTAAACCCATTTATCTTAGATGTGGTCAAGAAAGAAATCACGAATTTGTTGAGCGCGGGGATCATATATCCCATTTCAGACAGTGAGTGGGTTCGCCTAATACATGTAGTGTCGAAAAAGAGTAGGATAACTGTTGGATCGGAAAAAGAAAGCATGCTATATTTGGAGAAATAGTAGATTTCAAAACTTTTAAGAAATCATTTTTCCAGCAGAAGCAACAAATCCAAAACATCATGCTAATCCATACATGATATGGTATAAGGATAACCAAAATATAAACAAGATGAAGAGTATTATCGACTCCTTTTCTACAACTTTAAATCCTCGCTACGCTATCCTCTCCTTCTTCTTGTATCTAAATCCTTTGCTTTTAAATCTTTTCCTTTAGCAATCTATCTTCTCCTTGTTATTATATCCTCAACCAATGTACATCTTTCTTCTTTAATCTAATGAATGCTAATAGGTTACATGTTAACATTAAAAGATAACCATTAAACCATTTAATGGTAAGTTCATAACTCCATTTAATGATGATAAACTATAATAAAGACCATCTTTATTTAGCATTTTAATGTCAAATGTGCATTTTTTTTAGTTGATTTAGGCAGATTTTGCTAAATTGGTATTCATGAAAGTTGTAGCTTTTCTTGTTAGCTTTTTATTTCTCTAAAGTATGACATTTTTCGATATCAAGGTTGAAAGTTATGATCTGTTGAATTTTGGATGTTATTCCAAAGATTCATGTGCTTTGTTTGTGAAAATGTCCATAAGTGTAGGTTTTGCAATACTGTGCTATGAGGCAAATTCTGGATTATTATGGTTTGAATTAGATCAAGTAGCCTAATTGAAATTATAGAGGAATTTCTTAGATTTTCAATGATGTATAATATGCTATTTTGGATGTGAGGAGAGAAAGTTATGAATTTTTGAAGTTTGGATGTGGTTTAGGGTGAAATTATGGGGGAAGAAACTTTGATTGAGATTTTGACCCTTTTTGAGGTTGAATTTGCTTCCAAGGTTTCATGAAAGTTGTAGCATGTGTTCTTATCTTTTCATTGATATAAAGTTTGGAATTTTTTACCAATAGAATAGGAAGTTATGATTTTTTAGAAGATGTGTTATTGTTTAGGATGACAATTATTGGATAGTAACTTTTATTGGGATTTTGACTCCTTTAGAGTTGGAATTTGTCAGTGAGTCCTTCATGGAAATTGTAGGGCCTTTTGTTATCTTTCCATTGATACCTAATTTGTCAAATTGGGACTCTTGAGTGAAAAGTTATGTATTGTGGAAGAAGAGAGGAAAAATAGGTGGAGAAGAAAAAAAAGAAAAAAATTAAAAAGGGAGCAGGCGAGGGAGCTGGCTCGTGCCTCGCGAGGGTGAGCATACGCGCCCTCGCGAGCGCCTGAGTGCGAGGGAACTTCTGTTTTTTTTTTAATTTGTTTCTAATTCAACCCTTTGCCTTCTTTTGTGTATAACTTTTTCATCCGACCTTCGATTGACCTGATTTTTGAAGCGTCGGATTCATAAGACATTTAACTACCTCTCCATGAGAATTTGTGATTTTTGAGATTAAATTGAAATTGATGGATTGAATCAAAGTGAGAGGGTTGATTATAAGAATATGAATTGATTATTTTTCGGGACATACTTCAGTGATTTGACAATAATTGGACTTATAGAAATCCAAATTGAGTAATTTTGGTGTCTTTGGAGTTCAAAAACTTAAGGGAATATTTCTGATAAAATTTATGGAATGATATCGGGATTGTCACGAACTTGTATTGTACACATTTCAATTCCTGCATGTGCATTATTATACACTTTTGATTGTACACTTTGTCATATATGTGTATTTTAATTGTTATAGAGAAGCAATTGGAATGTCAACCTACAGACGTTGCCGGGACGACTTCCAGGCACTAGCTTTGAAAGCAGTTGGGGGGTAACCTAGACGGTTCTCTCAATTTTTATTTGCTTATGTTTATGAATATATATTCAATAATGGTTGATTGTGATTGGATTGTGGATTCCGGACAGAAGGTCCGATGACTGTGTACTGGGGTTTGCATTATTGAAGTGCTACTTGTATGTGAATTTGAGACCTACATGATTATAATGTGATTAATTGTGACATATGCATACGTTCATAATAATGTGATTGATTGTGGCGTATGCATTTCATTCAAGGATGCATATTCAGATAATGACAATTGTGACCGGAGCAGCCACCGATTAGAGCTTAAAGCTCAATGAGTGAATTTGAGCTTTGAGCTCAACACTAATTTAGAGCCTTTGGCTCAGCGCTAAATGAGCCTTATATGGGATAGTTCAAGCACTTGGTCACAACACCGTAATAATTGAACTAACGTCACATGAGCATTTCATATGCATCTTATTGAATGTGTTTAATTGAGTGAAAAGCATAATTTCTTATGCTTAAGTGGTAGTGTGTTCCTTTTGTTAAATGAGATATTGTGATATAATTTGTTATATGAATTGAAGTGTTGAATGAATTGAGTGAACCATCGATGATGGTTACCTCATTGAGTTTGCAAAACTCACCAAAATTGCAACGTTATTTTTCAGGACCGAAAGTAGACTCCTAGCTTCAGAGGGACTTTTCCAGCCGTGTAGATTGTGTCTAACAAGAGAAGTCATGGCTCAAATGTCAGTAAGCTGGGACTTTTGGATGACTTAGATAGATTTGTTACTTTTTCCTCTTTTATGTAGTAGTTTTGTAGTAGGTTTTTGATTGATGTACAGACAGTAAAGGATGATAAATGTGTAAACTTTTGACTTTGATGGAATGAAATGAGGAAAAAGTTGGTTTCAAAATATTTTGGTTTTCTATTAATGCTTTATAGATGAATAATGTTATGATGCCATATGAAGTGAATGTAATGACCGAACGTAGCTCACCCTTATCGTAGGATATATACCAGAATGACCTGCGGGCGTCCCGGTGTGTACCCTACGGTAAGGGGGCATTACAACTGAATAGTTTTTTTTCCAATGACCCATCTCATCACAGTGGAAACACTTTTCTTTGATGTTCTCTTTGGCCTTATTTTTCATGCGTTTGGCCTTGACCATTGTTTGGGCCTTCTTTTTCATTAGACCCTTCTTCTTTTCCTTGCCCTTATCCTTGGGCTTAGAAGAAGAAGCTACATTAGCTTGGCCTATGAGCCTTAATATTCAATATCTCCTCCGTGTTCTGAAGGGTATTCATCAACTCACTCAAGATGTAATCCCTGCTATCGAGCTCATAGTCCAACTTAAACTACTAAAAAGAAGAGTTTAAACTATTAATGATCATAATCATCTGTGTGTCCGCATCCATATTCACCCCAAGCATCTCAACCTCAGTGACCGCAAAGATTACCTTCATCATATAATCCGGCACCGGTTCACCAGGTTTCTTTCTGAGATTATGAAAGGTTTGGATAGCTTTCACTCTTACAGACCTAGTCCTCACACCAAACATCTCATGTAGGTGATGGACCATTGCACTAGCAGTTTTTATACAAGCAATTTGTTTTTGCAACATACTGCTGACAGAAGCCAAAATATAACATTTAGTAGTCTTGTCAGCATTCTGCCAACGCTCATGTTATTAGACTTGCTCAGGAGTTGAATCTCCACCCAGAGGTGTAGGCTTATTTTTAGTTAACACCCATGAAATACGTTCATATTGAAGAACAATGTCAAGGTTACATCTCCATTCGTTAAAATTGTCTCCGTGTTCCAATTTGTTATTAGTCAAGAGCAGGGTGAGTGGATTCATTTTATGGTTGATTATGTTTGAAAATATAAATTATTAAAACATGACCATACTAGTCAACAATTAATGGAACTAGCTCTGATACCAATTGCTGGATTTGAAAAAGAAAGCATGCTATATTTGGAGAAACGGTAGATTTCAAAACTTTTAAAAAATCATTTTTCCAGTGGAAGCAACAAATCCAAAACATCATGCCAATCCACACATGATATGGTATAAGAATAATAAAAACATAAACAAGATGAAGAGTATTACCAACTCCTTTGCTACAGCTTTAAATCCTCGCTGCGCTATCCTCTCCTTCTTCTTGTATCCAAATCCTTTGCTTTTGAATCTTTTCCTTTAGCAATCTATCTTCTCCCTATTATTGTATCCTCAACCAATTTGGTTTACCTCTTGTTCTTCAAGGACAACTAGGTTAACAAAATCATTTGGTGGGAAAGGAGAAGAAATGTTTGAATGAGATTTTTTTAGAAGAAGATGAACCAAAAATGAGACTCTTTCACTTGGTAATTTCAGTTCACACTTGCATGAAAGGAGAGAGAGCGACTAAAAACTTGCAAGAATTCTTTCTTACACTATCAAATTTGGTTATGCATGGAATGGAAGAATAGAGAGGCATATAATGCATCACTTCTTTCATTAATCAATCATAAAGCAACCAATAAATGAGACTCTCTTCATTTAACTTTAAAATGGCTATATGAAAAGACCATAACCTAAAATTGAATTACCAATTCTGGTTTTTGTAAGAAGAAAGAAAGAAGATGGTCCATCCAATGTACATCTTTCTTCTTTAATCTAATGAATGCTAATAGGTTATATGCTAACATTAAAAGATAACCATTAAACCACTTAATGGTAAGTTCATAACTCCATTTAATGACGATAAACCATAATAAAGACCATCTTTATTTAGTATTTTAATGTCAAATGTACAGCTGCATATTTAACCTATGAAAACTGAAAATGCTACTTCCCTCTTTAAAAAATTTGTTTTAATATAATTAATCTAATCAATTACATTAAACCAAAATCTAGCCCATTTCTAAATGTACATTTGGGTTTTTAATTAACCATTAATTAGAGCAAGCCCAATATTCAATTATGGGCTTCTAAAACATCCATTTATATTCTTACTTAGCTTGATAACCTTTCTTAAAGCCAAGTGGGGAATCTTATTGGACTTTGATAATTTAAGCTCCAATAAGCCCAGAATTAATTTAATCTCATTAGAATTAATTCTAGATTATTAACTAAATGTCATTCCACTAAAGACAATTAGTTGAACTATTGAATTATTAAATATTATGAGAACACATATTTCATGTCCAATTGCAAATGCTTGAAAGGCTTGCAGGCAAATCACATTACTATTTTTTAGATGGTTTCTTCGAGTACTTTCAAGTACCCATTGCACCAGAGGACCAAGATAAAACCACCTTTACATCTCCCTTTGACACCTTTGCATATCGAAGGATGTTTTTTGGTTTATGTAATGCACCAGGAACCTTCCAGCATTGTGTGATGGCTATTTTATGTGAATTTTTAGAAGAATGCATGAAAGTTTTTATGGATGATTTCACAATCCATGGTGATTCTTTTGATGCTTGTTTATTGAGTCTTGCAAAAGTTTTAAAAATATACATTGAAAAGAATTTGATTTTGAACTTCGAAAAATGTCATTTCATGGTCAATGAAGGTATAGTGTTGGGTCATTTAATTTCTAGCAAAGGGATTGAAATTGATAAAGATAAGATTGAGGTTATATCTTCTTTGCCTTATCCTGTCTGTATGTGAGATATAAGATCATTTTTGGGCCATGCAGGATTTTATAGGCGGTTCATAAACGATTTTAGAAAAATTTCCTTACCTCTCTCCAAGCTTTTACAAAAAGAAGAAAATTTTGAGTTCGATGATTCTTGCAGACATGCCTTTGACACATTAAAATCAAAGCTCATTTCAGCACCCATTTTAGTTTCTCCTGATTGGAACCTAACTTTTGAGCTTTCATGTGACACTTCTAATTATGCTATAGGGGCTATGTTGGGCCAATGAGAGGAGAAACTAGCAAGAGTTATTGCTTATGCCTCGAAAACACTGGATCCAGCTTAGATAAACTATACAGCAACTGAGAAAGAGCTGTTTGAAATAGTTTTTGCTTTAGAAAAATTCAGATAATATATGTTAAACTCACATGTAATCATTTTTACTGATCATGCAGCCATTCGATATCTCCTCAAAAAACCACAATTGAAGCCTAGATTGATACGATGGACATTTCTTCTCCAAGAATTTGATATCGAGATAAAGGATCGAGCTGGGGCGATAAATCACGTAGCTGACCATTTGAGCAAGCTGCCCGACGATACACAGGGAGTGGACTCTTCTGAACTAACTTGTGATTATTTTCCTGATTCAGTCCTATGTGCTTCAATTTTCAAAGAACCTTGGTATGCACATATCGTCAATTATCTTATGACTGGAGTAACCCCTCCTTTTATGTCTCAGGAATAGGCTCAAAAACTAAAAAGCGAAGCTCGACATTACATTTGGGATGCCCCTCATCTATGGAGAATGTGTAGTGACCAAGTAATTTGAAAATACGTGCCTCATGAGGAATTTGACGCTATATGTTCAACTTGTCATTCAATGGTTTGTGGTGGGCATTTCAGTGCAAGGAGAACATCTAGGAAAATTCTAGATTTTGGTTTTTATTAGCCTACCCTTTTTAAAAATTCATTCAACTTTTGTCGGTCATGTGAAAAATGTCAACGTTTTGGAGGGTCGGGAAAATGACATGAAATGCCACAGTAACCTTTATTATTTTGCGAAATCTTTGAAGTTTGGGGAATTGATTTCATGAGCCCCTTTCCCCCATCTTTTGGCTTTGTGTATATCCTTTTAGCCGTTGATTTTGTGTCCAAATGGATAGAGGCTATTCTTACTAGAAAAGATGATGCCCAAGCCATATCCAAATTCCTTAAGTCCAATATTTTTTGTCAATTTAGGATTCCTAAAGCTGTGGTTAGTGATCGAGGGACACATTTTTGTAATAGAGTTATTAGTAACTTGTTTTCCACATTTAGAGTCATTTAGAAAACCTCCACTGCATACCACCCATAAACCAATGGTCAAGCTGAAATTTCGAACAGAGAGGGGAAGCACATCTTAGAGAAAATAGTCAAACCATCAGAGAAAGATTAAAGCCTTCACCTCGAAGAAGCATTATGGGCCTATCGCACCACCTACAAATCCCCATTCAACATGTCCCCTTACCAGTTGATCTACAAAAAAGCTTGTCATTTACCCTTGGAGTTGGAGCATAAAGCTTATTGGGCAGTTAAGCAATGCAATATGGACTTGGAATCTTCTGGTATAGAGTGGAAGTTGCATCTCCAAGAACTAGAGGAGATAAGGATAGAGGCATATGAACATTTGCACCTCTACAAATTAAAGAAAAAGATGATGCATGATAAAATTCTTCAAAGGAAAAGCTTCAAGGAAGCGGACAAGGTCTTGTTATTCAAGGCTCGTTTTACCTTTAAACATAGCAAATTCAATATTCGTTGGGATGGATCATATTTGGTCACTGAAGTGCACAACTTTGGCATGAAACCACTAGTGCACAACTAAAAGTAAATGGCCACCTCTTGAAGCTCTATCATGGGAACCAAAAACTACCATAAATATCAGGTTCCTTCTCTCCTTCACTTGTTTATTTACTTTTGATATTTACCTAGTTAGATTTTGTTTTATTGTATTACTTGTCTTGCCAAGTGTGGGAGAGAACCATTTCAGTAGGTAGCTAGCTATATTTTTATTTTCATCAGTAGCCTCACATTCCAGTAAATTTCCTTTTGTCTCTTAATGTCGCTACTCTTTATCTCTTATTTGTTACCGACATAACTCTGTTACTTATTCTTTTTCATCGAGGACTGTTGGGACCCGATCTCAGGACCGGACCCCAACCGGAAAACAAGGAACGGAAAATAGAGAACAAAGCGGAAAACAAATTGGATCGAAAGTCAAAAGCGAAGAACGACGAATCGAATAGAAATCGAAATTGAAGCAAACAAAGTGTTCAATTGGGAAGTCATAAGCGGAAGTGTCGAAAGCGAGTCGACGGAATCGATTTCAAATTGAATCGAACAAATCGGATAACAAAAATGCAGAACAAAGGAATCAAAAGTGAAACTAATATCAGACATTCGCAAACAAAAGCTTTAGAAAAGAGTCGCGTTGCGCTGGAAACCCTAAGAATAGTCCGAAATCGGTATAATTTTTTTTTCTTTCTTTTCTTTCTCAGAATATTCATTCCTTTTTCTCTTCATTCAATCTTATTTTGAAAATTCATCCATTTTAATCTCAAGTTCCTTTGCCAAAATTTTCCATAACCACAAATTACTTGACTTCTCGAAATCAAGTATATCTTAATCTCATATTCAATTCTAAAGGTTCTGATACGCTTACACAAATCCCAAAAATACATCTATATTTACTAAAACTAATTTGCCCGTTAACAAAAATCGGGCAGCATAACGGTTGTAATTGTAACAACCCAAAAATCTGCACATAGCAAAACACACTTCTAATATTCCAAAACATAACACCAATTCCTCGGACCTCCCGTACGGAACCCAAAACACAATCATATTCAATCTCAATCATATTCACAATCATATATACTAACCACAATTTACTTACATAATTCAATTCCATAATCATACACAACTCAATTCAATACATGAATTCATCAATCATCTACATACCCATACTTCATACACAAACTCAATTCCGAACATAAATTCATAATTTCTTTACATTCCGAAATTTCACAAAGTACAGAACAACAAAATCGAAGAACATCTTGACTTTCTTTCGTCTAATCTCCTGCTCGAATACCTAGAGATGGGGATGAAAGAGGGGGTGAGCTAAAATAGCTCGTGGATAACATATTTATAAATTGACAATAAGCAAAATCCATTTCGTAAAACAATTACCATTAAGTAAATTTTTCACAAATTTATTTCTTAAAATTTTCCACATTTTCAAATCATTTATATTTAATTTCCAAAAATTTCTCGATTTCAAAACTCAATTGCTCATTTCTCAAAAATTCTCACATTTTTCACAAATCATGCACAATTTCCAAAAACTTGAATGCTTCACATAATAAATGCATCATAATTTAAACAAATCAAAAATCACATAACACTTTAGAATGGTTTGGTTTCGGTCCAAATGGAATGTACTGCACAGTCCCGCATAGCGGTCCTGTACAGTCGTGAACTTATGGGAGTCCGAAATCGGAACTCCAGTGCCACTAGCGGGTAGGTGGGAGAAGCCTTTTAAAATGAGACAGTGCACTGACTCTACCTTATGGGACCTAACTAAACCCACATAACACATATCATACTCGAAAATCAAATTGTCCGAAGGCACATTTCGAAACTTTAGTTTTCATATTTTCATATCGTGTCGTACTAGATACACTGACATTACAAACTCACATAAATTCATATCGTAATAAAAAGATTAGAAAAGATACAACAATTCTCATGAAGGGCTTAGAAGCAAAAATCCATCTCTAACTAGATCAAAATCTCCTCATGTTGTGGCTGCTCTGTTTAAGGGCATTAAACCAACATATAACCTGAACCTTAACCATAACTTACAAATTCATAACTTTCAATCCCTACATCCAAAAGTAGCATATGATCCCTCATTACAAATCTAAGACATGCCTCTACAACTTCCAAGAAGAATTTAAAACCTAATTCGGCCATTAAGGGGGTCTAAAGTTGCTTCAAGTTTCTGTCCCATTTGGAAATTATCCTAAACATGACACAAAGTTTGAAAAATCATATCTTTTGATACAATAGTTGAAAAATGTCACATTTTACCTCTATGGAAAGATAAAAAGATTATCTACAAATTTCATGCAGAGTGCAAAAGTCAGTTCAATCCTTAAAAGAGGTAAAAACACTCTCAAATTTTCTGCCTATAAAAAGACCAATGGAACAGTAAATTGTCTACATGAACAGTAATTGTTTTCTTTCCAATCTCATAGCTTTTTACTCCTAACTCCAAAAATTGCACATTATACATCATTGCAAAGAATAAAAGATGATATACAAGTTTCATGAAGGGAGAAAAAATCAATTCAATCATTTAAAGAGGTAAAAACACTCCTAAAGCTACTGCCTATATATTCACCAATGGAACAGTAACCCTTACCAAATGAACAGTAACTGTGATTTTCTCAACCTCATAACTTTTTATTCCTACCTCCAATAATTGCAAATTATACCTCATTGGAAAGGGGAAAAGATAATCTACATTTTCTATGAAGAAAGTAAAAATCAAATCAGTCTCTAAGAGGGTGAAAAACCCCTCTAAAGGTACTGCACAATCCTAAACCTTATAAACAGTAACTGAAAACTTTCAACCCTTATAACTTTTTCATTTTAAGTCGAAATGTGACAAATTATATATCATTGGAAAGCTCTAAACATGTTCTATAATCTTCAAGAAGACTTATCAATCCAAATCAAGCTCTAAGAGGGTCTAAAACCTAAGTGAAGTTTCTGTCAAATTTTGCAAAAATTTTGACAGCACCTCCTTTAAAAATTCAACTAGCCAATCTTCAATTTTCTCATCCAAACTTCATATACTTGCACAAAACCGCTTCAATATCCTTCATCCTCAATCTCCCAACTCCAAACCAATTTCAAATAATCCCTAAAACTATCTCAAAATGGCAGCAACCCCAAATTACTCATTCATCCTTTTCTACTTTCACTTTCCACATGAATTAACTTCAAAATATCTCTAAATACATTCCTCAAATTCTACCTCATCATCAACAATGAACTGAACAAAAATACATACCCATATAACACCTTTCATACTTGAAATCAAAATGCCCGGAGGCACCTTTTAAATAAACTAAAATCTTATACTCATGTTCTATTCAAACACAAATTCATTCAAATGTCACAACTTCAATCCAATTCACATAACATAACAAATTCTCAAACATTCAAGAATGCAACATTTAGCAATTATTAAAACATTCAAACACAACGATTCAATTTTATCAAAATATTTAAAAATCAATGAATGTCACAATTATCAATTCATTCATAAACAAAGAATTTCAGATAATTTTTTTCCACTTTATCAAAAACATTTTAAAACAATAATTTTAATCATTCGGAAATCATAATTTCAAACATTAATCATCATTTTTCAAAAATTTACATAAATGATAATTTATCAAAAACCCAAATTTTTGCTTTCTTAAATTTTCAAAAATTTATATATAGCTTACAAATCGAAATATAAATATGCTACCCACCTCAATTCCATGCTAGAAACTTGATCCACACTTTAATTCTCCAAAGCCCTTCTTCTTTCCTCCAATTTAAAATTTCCTAAGCCATAAACATCTAAATTGAACATCATAAAAATCATAATCCTCAAAATTAACTTAAGAATTCACAAACTCATCATAATTTCAAGCCTTCTAAATCAACAATTTTCAAAAACCCCAAACCATAAAAATTAGGCATAAACCCTAATTTCTAATTATCTAAAATTGAACATCATCATAGCATAATCACTTAAATTAACCTTGGAAAACTCAATCCCATAACAATCTTAAGCCAAATAAACCAAGATCTCATCACAAATTAACAACATCTCTTACCTTCTTCCTTCTCTCTCATTTTTGGATTTCTTGGTCAAAATGGAGCTTTCATCTTCATTCTCCCTTTCCCTCTTGAAGAAGCATAAAAAACCCCTTGGAATCCAATAAAAACCGAAAACCCTAGCAGCTCCTTCTTCTTCCTTCTTCTCTATCACCGAATCTCTCCTTCTCTCTTCTCTCTATCGTTTTCTTCTTTCTTTTATGTATCATTTTCGTAACTTTCTCCTTCATACACGACAGCCACATCATCCTTTATCATTAAGTAAGCACAAAGACTTAATTTCCCCTCCATAATAGCCTTAAACCATAGGAACTTCAGTGAACTTCCATAATTGCCCTTCATTTAACCTTTAAACACTGACATCTTGCCTCCAGATTTTGAGCCGGTAAATGAAATAATTTGGCCAAACTTCCTTCTAAAATAATGTTCCTCTATGTCTCATCTTTAAAATGACACCAAGAAATCTCAAATGGGTTCCGAAACTAAGGAGTTATGGCCAAAATACTCGTTCAGCTCTTACTAATCCAAGACTGAAAACCAAACTCAACTTCCATTTGGAAATTGAAAGTCTTAAGGGCTAAATTGAAATTCGTGTCCTTCATATGATTTGTATCCCTATGTCTTAATTTTAGTTTTCAAAAAGAATTGGTTCAATTAGATCTCTATAGATCCTGAATTTCGTGAAATACTGAACCATGTTCAGAATATTATCTAACTCATAACCTTTAACCAATCCTTTGACTTTGATTCAATCAATCTCTTTCCATTTAATCTCCTAATAATCATAAATTCCCATGAAAATGTATCTAATTGTCTTAGGAATCCAATGCTTCAAAAACCAAGTCAATCGGATGTTGGACGGAGAAATTATAAGAAAAGGATTGCAAAAGGGTCGGATTAAAAACAAAAGAACAGAACTTCAATCTATTGATAAAACCAAATTTTCAAAAATCATAATTCTTGATCCTGAACTCCAAATTCGACAAATTTTCTATCGATGGAAAGATAAAAGGAAGCTCTACAACTTCCATGAAGAACTCAAAAATCAATTTCATCTCTAAAGGGGTCAAAAATCTAGTCAAAATTACTGCCCTGTTAAACATCACCTAAACAAACTCCAAACTTTCAAATTTCATATCTTCCAATTCCCACATCCAAAAATTGCATACTTTATAGCGTCAGAAGGATTGACAAACAAGCTAGAACTTTCATGAAGACCACTTACTCCAATTCAGACTAAATCCGTACGACGAGTGGCCTCAAAGCCGAGTACACGCAAATATACACGTATGGTCATTTTTACAAAATAAACTTTGACTGATCATAACTTTTACTCTCGATATCGAAAAATATCAAACTTTATGGCGACGGAAAGCTCTTAACATAAGCTACAAGTTTTATGAAGATTATTTTCTCAAATTTAGCATAAATCAAAAAGTCAACATTCTATGACCAAAAAGTCAAACTTTTCTTAATTTTTCATATTCTCACTCTTTTCTCTTTATTTCTTAAATTTTTAACTCCATTAAAGCAATTTATTCACTAACAATTTCATTTAAACTTCAAACGCCATATTAGGCCATACCATAATATAAACCTCAATAACAAAAGCATTTTTCGCCTATCTTAATCTCAGCTAACTATTCATATTCAAAATTTTCTTTTTATTTATTCATTCTAATTTCCTCATTTTCATGTCACTTGACACTTCAAAATTTCAAGGAAAGTTTGGGGTTCAACAAGGACAATGTGTTATTTAAGTGTGGGGGAGCTTTTCCCATCTTATATCTCTTGTTTGTGCGCCATTTTTCCCATTTATATGTTTGTGTTTGTCAATTATGCATACTGTTAAAAATTTTTAAACTTAGTGATTGTGGAATTGAGTTTCTGCCATTTTTCGCTGCGACAGTGATTGCTTGACACGTTCACCGCGGTGAAATCATCTTTTGACGCGACATCATACTGTTTCAACACCAATTTATTTTAATAAATTTGTTTCAATTTAACAATTCTCCCACATTCGAATCTTGTCACTTTTGTTTGTCAAAGAATTTATAAGTTTCAAAGTGATTCTTGAGTTTTTGAAAATACTTGCCATTCTTTAAATGATAATTGGATTTGGACAATTTTATTTTCGATGTTTTCAACACAATGTAAGTGAAGGCATGCTGATAAAATAGCACCTTATATTTTTAAGAGTTGAGATTGTTCATTGAGAAATTACCCTTGTTGGAAGGATATTTGGGCCTAATTTTTTTTTCAATTCTTGTGTGCATCTGCTTATTTCATATCTCTTTAGAACTTGTTTCAATTCTTAATCAAAGCTTTATGAACTAGAATTTTGTTAACATGATAGAGGCATTCTTTCAAAACCCCTTGGCCCAAACACATTCCCATAAACACATATCCATTGCTAGCCCCTTAAGCCATTGTTTTTTAGTACATGCACGCATCTTTATGTGGTGTCAATAGGTTATTTTGCATTTCATAAAAAAATAAGGTGTTCTACTAGTGTGTTCTACAGAGAAGAAAAGAAAAAAAGTAACAAATATATTTTTATGTATGTGTTATATTTATGTTCTCAAAAGAAAAGAAAAAAAGAAAGAAAAGTATCATTTGTGTAAATATTGTCTTACTGTTGACATCTATTTCATAATTATAGTGCATGTACTCATACTTTTTCTTCCTTCGTCCACTTCATTCATTTCATCTGGCCTTCCGGGCATTACAACCTTAAAAGGTCCTCTTGATTTTCAGAATTATAGTTCTTGTAGTGGAGAAGCAGGACTGTTACAAGCTTATGGTAGAGAATAGACTAGGCAGATTCTAGAGTGAAAATATCCCTAAAAACAAGTGAGATGAGAGCAAACACCTTAACTTGAGTGAAATCTCTTTTGTTCAATCTCTTGGATTAAACTCTTATAGTGTTTATTTTCTTGGCACTCTTTCAATCTGCTTTGGTTGATTTATGAGAAAGTGATTTTTGCCAATTTCCTATTATTGTTTTAAGCATGGTTAGAATTTTTCTTTTACACTTGTGTCCCTTTAACTCTTATAAACTTTGTCCAGGAGTACAAAAGTCTAAGTGTAGGGGGGTTTGATTGAGCCCAAGTTTATTATCTAAATTGTCAACACTTTCATGGCCTTTACTATACTTTTTGACTCCTAATTCTTGATTTTATGCTTAAATTAATCCTTGAGTGTGCACTTTTATTTTATACAATTTGATAGTAAAAATTGTCACAATTGGTATTAATTGCACTTCTTAAATTTTCTAAGAACAATTGATACTACAAATTGTTGTTATTGATTGTAGGAACCTCAAGGAGAAGGGAGTCAATGTGTTGAATTGAAGCCAACAGGAGATCAGAGCCTTCAGAAAAAGTTCACCGTGGCGAGCCCATCTGTCGTCACGGCGAAACACGAAGAATCTAGGCTGACCTTTCGGGAAATGTTCGCCGTGGTGAAGATTAATTCTTTCACACCAGCAAAGGATCCAGAAATCACGCAAAACTTTTCAGGAGAAGTACACCGTGACGAGCTTGTCTATCGTCGTGGTGAAATGTTGAAACGCTGAACATATTTGGAAAAATCTCTTTCTGTTCTGACCCAACCAGCTGACCCAACATTTAAAAACATGCCAAATTAGGTTATGCATTTATTCTTTACAGAGAAGAGTCAACACTTCTTACACAGAAACACTTCATCTCTCACTCCCGACCTTCATCCATCAACATTTTTCACTTCTCATCATCGCTCTCATCATTTTATTGCTACTGCCATGGATGTTATCGGTGTGTCTACAGTTTTGAGTGCTCCCTGAGTGATGCTTGGCTAAGTACCATTTCCTCTTGAAGATGTAGTGATGGCTTGAGCTCAATGGGCTTCAAAGGGGAGTAGTTTATTTATGTTTGTCTACATTTTTATGAACTCCTGAGTTAAAATTTATGCTTTGTAGTTGGATTTTCTTGATTATAGTTTAATCAAGTGTTGAACTATGTATTGTGTTATGGATTGATTGATGTAGAACCTTGAGCTTTAATATATGAAGTTTCATATATGTCTTTTTGGTGATTGTGTTAATCCTCTTTTATCTACCTAGTTGTGTTTGATATTGAGATTATGCTTCATCCAAATTGACCACTTGCATTAACTATCCCATTACACACACTAAGATGCATTCAACAAGGTTTTAAGAAATGGAGTTCATTGATTAAAACCTTGGACTTAAAGATTTCTTTGAGGTTTATCATTCGAAAACTTAGTGAATTTCTCTCCCAAAAGATTTGTTTTGAACCATGATAGCCAAAGCTCGTTTTCAAGAGGATTTTATCATATTAGATCATTGTTTGAATTTTCATTTTTTACTTCCCAAAAATAAAAAAATACCTCTTTATACATTTTTCTTTCATTTAGCTCAATTTCCTTAGTTTTGTTAAAAATCCAAAACCCCACTTTTAACCAATTTAGTTCGCATTCCAAGACAATTAGGCTAGCTTAGATCATTTTCACTAGGTTTCGATTAAGTGAGATGACCTGAGGTTGCACTCTATATTGCAATCCTTGGAATTAAATTTTTTATTTGGTTTCCAAGGGAGTAATCCAAAGACTTAACCAAACTACAATCATTTTCTATAGTCAATTACTATTCAATTTGTCACTTCACCATCCTATAACCCATTTGGTTCGGAGTATGGACTATATGTCAACTCCCGCTAGATTAAATATGTAAGATCTAATCCAAGCGATATTAGTCCTTGTCCTAGGATCTCATTACTTTATGTGTCATTGAAGACTCTTCATGACACATAATTGCTCTTGCTGGAGACTCCCTAATAATGACCCCATAAAAAGGTCGTGGATATCATCTCCTTCTATTAGGAGTGGTTAAACATTTATTTCCTACCTAATTAGCTTTAAATACCAATAGTTGTACCAATCACCACCCTATAAGCGACCTCATCTTGACGTAATAAGGAATGGCGTCAAAGCATAGGATCAGTATCTAAAATATCCTTGAGTACGTCAAGTCTAAGGATATTTGCACTATTATTATAATGACATTAATCACTGACATTTGATAGATCATCCATATGATAATCTCATAGCAGGTCATCTGATGTACTTACTACTCTTAGTAAGCATCCATATGTTAACTCTAAACATCTCATGCTTATAGTTTATAAGTATTGCTTCCTAATAAAATCAAGGAGTAGGACATGTGCTAGTCTATCCGAATTAACAATGTCCTATCTCACTAATCCTATGACTAGGGATAATTTAGACACTAACATAATTGCATATGATAAGAATCTCATTATCATGATCTCATCATGATTTGCTTCATGTTATGTTTTGTATCATGGACTATTGGGGTTATGTAAATATAGTATCCTGGAAAGCAAGTGTATTTACATATAATTTAATCTTCTTCCAATTATTTTTATTTTGTAACGAAAATATTTATTATTAATAAAAAAAGAGTTTGGTTTTATTTGTATGAGCATAATATAACCAGTCATAAGGTACCAAGATTCTTTTGTAAGTAATATACATATACATGGAGATGTATGGGAAACATGTATATTATTAAAATCTAAATTAGTTTATTCACAGTTGAATATTTAAGTTGGTTCCTTGATTATGGTTTAGACTACAGTGTTGCGATTTATCTCTATGTAAGTAGAGTTTACTTCAAGGGAATGATGAGTTTCATATCATGATAGTAGTTGACTATCGATAATAGCACTATTAAATGAATTTGGAATCACATAGGTTTTTAAAGAATAAAGTATGTCGTTTCTTTAATATTAAAACATACACTTTAGCATTTTTTATTACAAACCACAATCTTAATGAGTGGTGAACTCATATGTGTTTTATTATAATTATTGAAATGATCAGAATGGATTTTTACAGAGTATCAATCTAGTGTCTGCATGTTGGAATTATTAATTGAAACATGTATTAGGGAGCATTAACTCAAATAAAGAGTTTATAGTGATATCATCAGTTATAGATGTTTTATAGAGATTGGTGATTAAACTAGTACTTGTAGTTTGATGGAATAACTACCTATCAAGTCTTAATACCAACATGAGATCTTGTGTGTTAATCACCATAACGAGTAAAGCGAGAGATCTAGAAAGAAAAATCAATTAAGGTCAAAATGGTAATTTCTCCTTTATTGTGTGGATGGCTATAGTAGAGTTTACAATTGGACATCTAATTTGAAACATGTGTTCTTATAATATTTAGTAATTCAAGAGTTCAGCTAATTGTCTTTAGTGGAATGACATATGGTTAATAAGTTGGAATTAGTTCTAATGAGATTAAATTAGTTCCGGGCTTATTAGAACTTAAATTATATAAGTCCAATTAAATTCTCCACTTGGCTTTTAGGAAAGGTTATCAAGAAAATTAAGAAAAATAAAAAAGAGGTTACTAGAAAGAAAATACAAAAAAGGAAAGGACCAAATTAGATTCAGAATAATAAGAACAGAACATTTTAATTAACAGTTAATTAAATTGAAGCCAATGATTAAATTTTGGGCTTACACTAATTAATTGTTAATTAGAAGCTCAAAATGAACATTTAATATTAGGCTGTATTTTGATTTGATTTGATTAATTAGATTAATTAAATTGAAATAGTATATAGAAAGATAAAAGGAGGGCAAAATCGAAATATACAATGATGCAGATTTTAGTTTTATATGGCTAAATGGATAGCTGCATATTTAGCATTGAGTTATTAAATATAAGGTTGGTTTTTATCGTGCTTCATCATCATTAAATGGTTTAATGGTGTCCTTAATAAATGGTTTAATGGTCTTATCATTAAATGGTTTAATGGTTGTCATTTAATGTTGGCATGTAGAAAAACATATAAACTTTTAGCATACATTTGATTAAATAAGGAATTATTGCATTTGTTGCTCTCTCTCTCCCATCTTTCATCATATAATCAAAAATGATAGTGTCTTTTTTTTGTCTTTTCATTTAGCCGTATTAAACAAATGAGAATGTCTCATTTATTTGCCTCTCTTTCATTTTAATTAAAAGAAATAAGTGGGGCATACGTTGTTTAGTCTTCCACTCCTTTCTTTCATGAGCTAGCCTAAATTAGGAATGAGAGTGTCTCATTTTCATTCTTTCAACTAGTTGATCATAAAAGGAAAGCCTCTTTAATATTTCTTCTCCTTTCCCACCAAAGGATCTTGCTAACCAAGTTGTCCAAGGAGAACAAGTGTTAGATCGAATTGGTTGAGGATACAATAGCAAGGAGAGGATACAATAACAAGGAGACGATACAATAACGAGGAGTCAAAGTAGTAGCAAAGGAGTCTGTAAAGTTTCCATCATGTTTTTATGTTATTTATTTTCTAATACTATATCATGTATGAATTAAAAATGTTGATTTGGTTATCATGCTTCCGTTGCATTTTAATTTTGGAATTTTTTTTTGAAATCTACCGTTTAGTCAAATCTAGTATGATATTGTTTTCTTTCCAACATGGACTTCATTAATTTGATTTAAGATAGACATCAATTCATAAATAAATGAACATCAAATTAATGAAAATTGGCTTTCACTTCATTAATCAAAATAAAGTTTATACAAACTGCTAAAGGTGATTGTCTTTAGAGCACTGCTCTAATAATAATATCTATATTACTAATCCCACCAAATATCATTTCTCACTCCCTTACTATCTTTGGACTCTTATTATTCACTATTCCACTTATTTCAATATATGTCATCTTTCTTGTAAAATTTAGCAGACATTTTTCTAGAAGGAAGTTTTGGCAAATTCCTTTAAATTGATGATTAGAAACTTGTCCTAAAGCATGTACACTTAAAGATATTTTTACAAAACAAACTTTGACTGATCATAACTTTTATTCTCGATATCAAAAAATATCAAACTTTATGGCGACGGAAAGCTTTGTGTTTTTCATGAAATTTTGGTTTAGAAACATTGGAAATGATATGTGTTTGTGAGTGATAAACTTAATTTGGATGATTGCATGATTTAATTGATTCAATTTTGGATTTATGTGAGTTAGGGTTTAGGTCAATTTTGTGATTTGGGGATTTTAGAAATTCTTACTTTAGATAGCTTGGAAACATGATGATTTTAGGTTTCCTATAGTTAATTTTGAGGATTATGCTAATTATGATGTTGAATTTGGATGATTATGGTTTAGGGAATTTTCATTTGGAGGAAAGAAGGAAGAAATGGAAAAATTGATGCCTTGGGCAAGTTGCTAGCATGAAAATAAGGTGGGTAATGTATTTATATTTTGAATGATAAGCTACTATTGTGTTTTTGAAAAATCAAGAAGCAAAATGTTTATAAATATTATTTATGTTAATGTATGAACATTATGATTTTTGATTGACGAAATTCGTTGATTTTGGAATGATTAGAAAATGACTACAATTGTTTCGGACTTTTCTTAAATAACAGAAAGCTTGTGTTTCGTTTTCCAATTGGGGTCCGGTCCCGAGATTGGGTCCCAACAATCAAATTGTTGGAGGGAAGATATATCGTTCCTTAACATTATTAACTAAGATGGTGGGAAGTTTTTATCAAGGAACTTTTCTACAATAGTCTCCTAATTATTGATTGATCTAACTAGTCATGCTTTAAACTAATGCTTTGTTGATCCATCAGTGTAAATGGCAATAGCCTCAAACTAATAATGTCTTCGATCAGCCCATTAATCTTGAGCATATAACATATCTCTAAAAAGTTACTAATATTTGTGTTAGGATCCTTGTCAGGTAATCTATTAAATTTTACACTTTAATGAAGCATCCAGATTATGTTAGGATTAATAATAAAATAGTAAGCATTTCTTACGCCTCATGATGCTTAATTGTGTTTCTAATAGAGATGGTTTAACATATTCCATCATTGTTCTCCTTTTTTTCTTCAAACTTTTCAAGTTGCAATTCAGGTTTATCCATAATTTCTTACTAGGTCCATTCCTTCAATTATGATGTAATATTCTCTCAATTTCTAAATCTTCATAGAGAAATATAGAATGTCAACTTTTATCATATACCATAATCTTCCCTTTTAATAAGAGTAAAAATAAAGAAAAATAAAAATTAGATATAAAAAATTACAAAGAAATAAATATAATAGTAATAAAATAACAAAACAACTATAAAACTTGAAAAATATTAAATGGGTTTCCTAAAACTAGTTATTTTTGGTAATGATGCTATTTCTTTTAGTGTATAGTGTTATTCTTTTAATACTAAAATTTTTCCTATTATAAATATATAACTTACTAAATAGGTAAGTGTACCAATTGTTGATAAGTAATATAATGGTAAGTAATCCTACAAGGAAGTCGTATGGATAGAAAAACTTAACACTATTAACTAGTGTAAAGATAATACATGGAAAGATAGTGTTTATGAATTTTTAATAAAGAAACATAAAATAAACTAAACTAACTTCAACTATAGCCATAAAATTAAATAATAAGACAATTAACTACATCTAAAAGAGTACTTCCCTAGTAATACTTTTAATTTCATGATTTAGTTAACCTAAATTTGATATATCTTTCGATTAGAATAACTTCCTAGAAATTGAAACTGCACTCACTCAAGCTACAACATTTACTCATTGATTGGTTAACTTTTATCTCTACCAGTACTAACACATCCTTGAATATTAGACCCCTATCTAAACATACAAAAAGTTTTTGGCCACAAAATATATTCAAAATAATAAATGAAAAGATAAAAATAGAGAAATCATAATAGAAGTAAATTTAGATGAACTCACTAATTTTGCTAACAATTTGATCAACTAAAAATATGTCTAAATCTTGATTCTTTAATAGAAATAGTTTAAATTGATTGCTAAATTGTTGGAGAAGTGTTACAAAGACTAGCTTAAGATTTTGGAGAGAAAAGATACTTCTTTATGGTGGTTTCTATAAAATTAATCTAACGTCCCTTAAAATTTAGGTTTTTTGCACTTAAATACAGTTTACTTCACATAAGCAACAGTCTGTTCCATGATTATAGCGTAGATCCTTGGTGATTTCTTGGGGTAATAGACATTTCCTCTAGTAAAATTGTCTTTCCAAAATATAGATCCCGTTATCTTCTTGAAGATGAAATACATAATCTCTAGGGTAACTGTTGGACCCTGAATTTTTTTTATTTTATTTCCTTAAGCATGTCTAAATTATTTTGAGGTTTTAGCTCTTAAGAAATGAAAATTAAATGATGGATTATGTTTATATTAAATTAAAGTATGGTGTTAGAAATTAAATGAATAAAATGGTGTAAGTGCATTTTAGGAAGTTCTTTTATGTTTGTAAAGTCTAAGGCTTTCAAGGAAGGCTTCTTTGGTCTTTTTAGTTTACTTAAAATGAAAAAGAAGGAAACAAATGAGTAGGAGCCATGTGGAATGAAGAGGCCCACGAAATTTAAATGGAAAAACAAGTGACTTGACCAAAACTATGTAGTTTTGAGGTTGAGTTTAGGTGATTAAATTAAAAGACAAGAGTTAATGCTAAGGAAAGAAGAGTCACGAAAATTCTAGAAAAAGGAGAGAGGGAGAGTCGTATAAGGAGAAGAATAAGAAGAAGAAGAAGAGAAGAAGAAGAAGAAGAAGAAGAAGAAGAAGAAGAAGAAGAAGAAGAAGAAGAAGAAGGGAGAAGAAGAAAGGTTAGAGCTCTAGTTTCATCTTGCTTTAGAAAGGAGAGGGAAAAGGAGGGGAAAGGATCAAGCTTCCATTAGAAGCCAAAGAGGATTTTCGTGGGTTTCATCTCAAGGGTAAGAAAATGTGATTTCTTTTGAAATTTTAGATGGGTTTTAGTGAAAATAGCTTAAGTTAGGCATGGGTAAAGTTAGATAGGCTTTTCTCCATGTTTTCCTCTCCTAAAAATGCTTAATTTGGGTTATCATCATGTTAATTGGGTTATTATTGTTTAATGAAGGTGATGAGAGGTTATTAGAGCTAGAAGCAAAGTCAATTGACTCATTGCAAGGCTAAAGGATTAAGGTGGGTAATGTTTTAATGATTGAGATTATAGGCTACTGTTTGTTTTAAAATAAATGTTATCTAATGTTTTTAAATGGTTTATAAAGTTGTATAAATGATTCTTTGTGATGGGTTGAATTAGTATGAGACGTTTTTACATTTTGGGAAATAATTGTGAAATGATTTGTGAAGTGAAAAAGTTGGATACTTGATTTTGGAAAAACGACAATTTGGGAAATTATGTGAAAGTAAATATTTGCAAGAGCCAATTGTGGCTAATGATTATGAATTGTATGAATTATATGATATGCATGCTTGTTTGGGTTTGTGGTGGTCCCTCATGTGTGATAGATGCACCTGTCAAAATTATAGCCTTCTCCCGGCTGCCCGCTAGTGGCAATGGAGCTCCTCACGGACTTCTTCATGTGTTCACGGCTACACATGACCGCTTTGTGGAAATGTGTAGTACGTCCTGTTTGGATCTACCCAAACCATCTTATATGCGATCATGTGGTATGCTTGTCTATGTGGTTACTGTGAGTTATGTTGTTTGATAAATGCTTTTGATTAATTGACTTATTGTTTTCTCCATGCTTATATGATCTTGATGTGTAATTGCTTGATGAAATGAGTTTTTCAAAAAGGTTTTGATAAATTTATAAAGTTCCGATCAATGTGATATTGGTTTTGAAAACAAGGAATTTTGATGAAATGAAAGTGTTTTTGACCAAAGTAAATAGGTTTTGAAAAGTTTGAAAGATTTTTATAAATCTGAAAGTTGTTTTGAGAATGAAAAATAAAGAACGTTTTTGGTTTATTTTCTTAATTATTAAGCTGTTACCCACTGAGCCGTCGAGCTCACACCCCCCCTTTTCCCCTGCACAGGTAACGAGCGGGAATACGAGTTAAAGTATTGGGATTGAGGCATCACTTCAATGTTCTTAAGTTAGAAGTCATTTTGTTTTGATATGAAGCATTAGGTTTCATTTGGAGATTTGTTTCAATATGTACTTCGACATTTGACATTTGGATTGTAATCGGGCTAAATGCCCTATAAAGCGTTGTAATGACTCAGATTTGTTATATAAGTACAAGAGTGTTTATTTTTAATGTATTTTGTGCAATTCATATATGCTTTATCACAATGTATCATTGTATGGATTGAATTTGACAAGAAAGGGAAAATGAACTACTTTATAGTTTGGATTTGATTAGAATGATAGGAGTGTGGATTGTTGCCTTGAATTGAGTATGGAGATACTCTTGTGATTGAGTTATGATATATGAGGTCAGATGTTAAGTTTTGTGCAGGTGGAGGTACTAGGAATGAAGATTGGTTAGTTAAAGTTTTAGGGGAGGTGCTGTCAAAATTGTTGTAAAATTTGACCAGAACTTCTCTTTAGTTTTTGGTCCTCTTAAGGTTTGAATTGGAACAAAGAGTCTTCATGAAGATTTTAGTAGAAGTTCAAATCTTTCTAAGGGTATATCATTTGTCTATTTTGGACTTGGGGTTAAAAAGTTATGAGGATTAGAACACATTCAGTCACTATTCATTTAGCCATGTTACTGTTATATTGGTCTTTAATGCGCAGTGTTTTTAAGTGGCTTTTTACCCTACTTAATGATGAAATTAACATTTTCATCCTTCTTGAATGTTGTAGAACATCTTTTTATCTTTCCATTGGGGTATAATATGTACTTTTTAGAATTTGGAGCAAGAAGTTATGACAATTGAAAGATAACAACTAAGGTCCTTTTTGGTTGTTCATGTAGCTTCTTAGTTTATGATGACTTTGATGAAAAATGATTGAAATCCATGATTTGATGAATCAATGGAGCTAGAGATTTTGAAGTTGATGAATTAAACTTGAAGTTTAAGATGTTATGAAGTGTTTAGGTTTTGGAATGAGTAAATTTGGAAGGGTATAAATGGTTATGAAGTTAGGTTGAAGTTTGAGATGCATTGGATGAAGTTTTGAAGTTTTGGGAATTTGCGTATCCATTAAACGGACATAAATTTCCATTAAACGGACAGCCTCGGGTGTAGAAACACCCCTTCCCTTGCCCGTGTCCATTAAACGGACTTGCATGTCCGTTTAACAGACATTTTCGAGCCATTTGGTACCATTTCACCCGTACCTGTCCGTTAAAAGGACATGGCTGTCCGTTTAACGGACATCTACGGGAAAGATGGTGCATTTTCGAATTCTTAGAGGCCGATTCTCGTTTTTTGGTCTTCATGAAAGTTGTAGATCTAGATATCTAATTTCTAATGGTGAAAAAACGAAAGAAATCCTATTTATACATAAAAATTTATGGTTATCGCGCCAAAAGCACTTCAAACTGATTTAGGATGTGAACATACTTGATTCTTTTGAGCATATTTCCCTCATCCGACCTCCAATTGAGGTGAGGCTTGAACCATTAGATTTATAAGGCATATATCTTCCTCTCCACCAAATTTGGTGTTATTTTGATCCAAATTGAAAAAGTTTACATTGAAACAATTGAGAGGTCGGTTTGGAGATCATATTTGGAGTATGAGCTCTTTTAGGTTTTTAAAGTATAACTTGAGTTATACAACTCCATTTGAGGTGATTCTTGTTGCAAAACGAACTTGAAGGTGTAGGGCTATAGTTCATATGAATAAGTCAACCTTTGATTTTGGTGTTTACATAGTGTGCACTCGCTACGAATGTGAAGTTACAGCTAAGGACCCTGCAAGGTAATAAGTACAGGGCTTCAGGACTCGGAAAATTGGGCCCTGGAGACGGGTCCAATAAACGTGGAATTAAAGCAAGAGTGATAGTGTGAGGTTTTAAGCAGTTGGGGTCCTGTCTCCGGGTCAGGTTCCAACATTTATGGTATCAGAGCACCAGTATTAGGATCTTTCATGGGCGCATGTGTATAAGCGACGCACATAAGAAATTGTTAAGAGTTTTAGTTGAAAGAATTAGTAGAAAGGAGAAACAGTGCATGGGTAAATATGGTAAATATAGATTCAATGCCATTACATTGGAGGAGTCGAAAGTCTTTGGTTGATAATTGAAGTCTCGGATTGTTAAGTTGACGTCCTTAACGGTCGGATGATTTCGATCTCGATCAGAGTACGTATCAACATTCCTTTCGATGTTTAGAATGAATTGAGCACAGAGTTTGATAGGATTATGCATTGACGATTTTAAATTGATTGCGGAAAAGTAGGGGGACAAGTGGAAGATGAGATCATGAACATAGCAAATTTTTATGGTTTTACGAAGATGAAATCGGAACCTCAGTGGGTATAAGCTTATAATGTGAGAAATGAGCCTTTAAGTTTCTTTTTCCAAATCAAGAAATAAAAATTTGTTTTTGAATCAAGAGAATGAAATGCTTTCAATGACTTCAAAAAAAAATGTTGCTTTTCTTGTTTGTGATTGATTTGAAAAATGTGCTACATGTTTGATATGTAAGTTGTGTGATGATTTTCCTAACAATTATAAATTGCGTGATAATATTTGAATCAATGGTGAATTTATATATGTAAGATGTATTGTAATAGGATAATGGGAAGATTATATAAATGAAGGTGATATTAGTACAAGTTCAAGAGGGTTAAATTATTGTTATTACGAGAGTATGTAAATGACCCTTTATCATACACAAGTGAGTATATTAAGCACATAGGTAATATATATATAAATCTATGTGGAGATGATAGAGGAAGAAACTTATGACTTATTGGATAATTGTTAGTCATAGCTCGCATAGTCTAAAGTATGAGGGGAAATTAGAGTAACATATGAGGGTGCTCAAAATGGCTATGTGGAAATAGATTGAAATTTTGTTCAAGATGTCAAAATGAGAAATAAATTGATCTGAGAAGAATATGGTATAGGGATAATGGAGACCAATGAATTAGTAAGTAGGCAAAATAGGATGAATTGGATGACGCTACCTAAATATGTGCGACAATAAGTATGTTCTTTACTCCCTTGGGTGTAGGGGTGTTTTAAACATTATGACCTTGTGGGGGAGATAGAAATTGGTCTTCCCGCGATATTACGACTAGTTGGTAATAAGTGATTGATTAAGAATGTATAAAGGGTATAGATGATGGTAGCAAGACACCCTCTGTTGAAGAAAAAAATTTTTTTTTTGTTAAGTTAGAATAAGCAAATCAGATAGTTTATATTAGGGATGATCAATAAAAGAACTGATCATAAAGGAATATAGAATGATTTATCAAGCAGGGAGGTGGAATATGTTATAGATTCACGAATTTGCTAGTATGAGGAGTATGTACGTTCAAGTTACATTATGTGAAATTATGTTGAGGAGATGCAAAACCCAACTTGATGAATATCTTAAAATTTCAAAGTTAAATCTGAAAATAAATTACAATGTGTGGAGAAATATGTGTGAATTAGCAATCATGAGATTAAGTCCAAGAGAGATTTGAAGAAATTCAATGAATGGTAAGGAACGGAGAAAATTATACGTGGAAAGAAGTCAAGTAAGCTATTGAAAAGAAGGTGAGACAATGTACCTCATTAAGGATCAGTTATGTAAGGAATCATCGAGGGCTAATCAAGAGGCATATGAAATTTGATAATAATTGCTTGAATTAACAAATGCCTCATCGCACTATGGTATTGGAGACTAAAGAGATTCAAGATTTGATGGTGTATTTAAAGAATTGAAAAAAAAAATAGTTTGAATACAGGGAGGGAAAAAAATGTGTAAAGCGTATGAGTAACGTGAGTAAAGAGACTTTTAAAGGAACCATGTTAAGGTAAATTATATTGTATAGATTTGGAGATTTTATAGTATACACTGACGTGGTATAAGATATTTGGCTGAAATACAATGTAGCGTGACAAAGTGATTTCATATGTCTGGAGACAATTGAAGTTCTTTTAGTTGACTATTTGATACATGATTTAGAACTGTTACATTAATGAATATTTTTGAAAGTTTGAAGATAGTATATGGATAGAAATATCTCTAATATAAATATGCAAGTGTAGATCATAAAAGTTTGAAATACTCCATGAATTGGGAGAAATAGTTATAAGACGCAGGAGATTGATATAAATACCAAAAGGCTACAATTGTTCTAGCGAGAAAGTACAAATGAAGCTAAGTGGTATGCAAGATGCCTTAAGTACAAATGCGATATAGAGGTTATCAAAACTAATACAAAAGAAAACATAGAATAGAGGGTTTGGTTTACCTCAAATTAAGGATTAAAAGATTGTGAAATTGAATACAGATAAGAGTGTCAAGTTTAAATGAGAAGAAGGATATATAGTGAGTGAATAAGAAGTATGTGAAATCAATAAAGATGCTTGAGTTGAAAAAAATTGAATATGAGACTGAGGAAATAGAGAGAGTTATCCGAAGGATTATGATTGTATAAGTGAGTGCTATACTGGTAAAGCTAGTGTTATGATCAAATGCATAAGATAGAGATATTAATAGCAGTGTTTCATAAATTTTGGAGATGGAGGTTATTAAATCTAGTGCAATAAAGAGTGTACAATGTGGAATTGAATTTTAGGCAAAATGATTAGACACTAAAAGTTTAGATCAGTTCATGTGGACCAAGCGCAAATTGAAGATTCAGAAATTGTGAATCTTACCAAGTAATTGGAAATGAGTATGAATTTTGAGTTTGTGTTGGATCCCGAACCTTGAAGCGAAAATCTAGAAATAATAAATGAGATCAAATGAGTGTTTTGTGTGTAAATTATGTTATATATGAATATGATATTAGAATGTGATTTTATGCATGGTTGATGAGCTGAAAAAAACCTTAAGCATAAATCATGGTTATGTTATATAAGTGAGATATTAGAAAAAGGCAAGAGAGGATCTTGGTGAATGACAAGATATGATTTAAATGTAAGCAATCTTTTGGATTGAGGTTGATTATTGGATTGATTACAATGTCAAAATTAATTGGTTGAATGAGATTAAAATAGAAGAAATGAAGTTGGCAAGAATGATAAGTTTTGCATGTGGATAGAAATGTGTATGTTGATTTAAGGGAAATTAGGGAATAATTGACATATAATTGACCAAAGTTTCCTTCTTTGAAGTATTAGCTTGCTCTTTTATCTTTCCAAGGAGATCAATTATGCATGTTTTCGAGATCAGAGTTAAGAATTATAGTTGATACAAGTTAAGATGTTATATAAAGATTTATGTTTTGTGACAGCTTTGATGAATGTTTGAATTTTGAGGTTTTGATGAACCAATTTAGTTGAAATTTGAGGATTTCATGAATTGAAGTTGTTTCTTGAAGTGTTCCGAAGTGTTTAAGCCTATGAATGAGTAAATATGTGAAGATTTTAAGTGTATGTGATGGTAGTTTGAATGTGAGAAGCATTGGAAAAAGGTTGAAGAGTGTTTGAAAATTGCATGTCTGTTAAACGGACATGGAAGTCCGTTTAACGGACAGCCTCGAGTCAAAAGGACCCCTCCCCATGCATATGTCCGTTAGGCGGACATGGGTGTCCGTTTAACGGACTGTCTCGGATGGTTTGGTGTTGTTTTGGCCGTACGTTTCCGTTAAACGGACATGCCTGTCCGTTTAACGGACAGCTACGGGTCTGTTGGAGAAATTTGCGATTTACACTAGTTTTGAGGCCGAATCTTGCTTCGAGGCCTCTAATACGAGTTGTAGATCTTGATCTTATATTTTAAATGGCACTAGAACGAAGTCATTTGGATATTTCTGCAAAACGTTATGGCATTTGCTCCAAAAGAGTTTCAAATCAATTTCTGTTTTGAACATGTTGAGTTGTTTTGATCATAACTCACTCACCCGACCTCGGATTGAGGCGATTCTTGAACCATTGAATTTCTAACACATGTATATTCCTATCCATAAAAATTTACATAAATTGGAGTCAAATTGAAAAAGTTAGATTGAACCATATGATGATCAGAATGTTTTGCCTCATTCTGAGCTTGCTATTTTCCTCCCTCATTCGACCCTATCACATCATTTGCTTATATCTTTTCCGTCCGACATCCGAATGACTCGGTTCTCGAAGCGTTGGATTCCTAAGACAATGAAGTTCATGATTATGTGAAAATTATGAATTTTAGAGATTTAATTGAATAAGATTAATTGAATCAAAGTGATACAGGAAAGTTATGAACATAGTTCAGTATTTTCGCGAATTTAGGGATCTGTGGAGATCCGATTGAAGCAAGGTTTGAGGAGAAATAAAGTTAAGACATGGGGCTACATTTATTATGAAGAAATGAAAATTTATTTTAGCCTTTAAGAATGTGTATTTGTGGAAAGAAGTTAATTCAAGAAACTGTGCTAGTAAAATGATACGTCAGACATGTTTGGACTATAACTTTTGATATAGTGCTCCGAATTGGACGATTCTTGAGGCATTATAAAGCTAAGACATAGAGGCAAAATTCTATAGACGGAAGTTTTGGCAAATTCCTTCATTTAGATGTGAGAATAATTGTCCAAAAGTGAACATAACTTGAAGAAATATTCAGGGGAAGTTTCGGAAGTTCACTTAAAGATTAAAGTCTATAGGCTTAAGAGGAGGGGCAAAATGGTCTTTGGACATTATTTTAAATGAGGTGGCATATAAAGAGGAAGGCTTGGTCGTTGGATGAAGGAAGAAACTCGAGAATTCCAGAAGAAAGAAGAAGAAAGAAGAAAGAGGAAGAGAGAAGAGAAGGAATCGTGGGAGAGAAGAAGAAGGAGGAAGAAGAGGAAGATTTCTGGGTTTTTCAAGCTTGTTTTCCATGGGTTCTTGAAGGAAAAGAGGGAAGGAGAAGAGATCTACCCTTCAAGCCAAAGAAAATTTCGAAAATGGGAAGAGAAAGGTAAGAGTTAAATGTTGATCTTTAAGTTTTAAGTAAATTTCTGGTTTAGATCACTTGAAATGGGTGTGGGTTTGTTAGTTATAAGATCAATTTTGATGCTTAGGCCTTGAGAAATGGTTGATTGTGTATGAGAAGTATTAAGGGTAATACCTAATTGTATGAGCTGGAAAATTTTGAAGTTTTTGGTTTAGTTATCATGGATTTAGCATGGGTTTGTTGATGATGGAAACAATTTTGAGATATATGATATTTATGATTTTAGATTAGGATGTTTATGCTTAGGTAATCTTATATGGGAAGAAATAGTGAAGGAAAGACCAATGTGAGGATTGGACCAAGCTTATTACATGGATATGAGGTGGGTGATATGTTTATTTTTTAAATTATGAGCAAATTACAAATTGTGGTTTATAAGTTATTGTTTTATAAATGATTTAGTCAATTGTTTTTGTCATGAATTATGAAGAAATGTAAAAGGCATTGTTCCAAATGTTTTCGAAAATTCTGAAATGTTTGGACAATCTTTCCATAGGTGACTTAAATGGTTTCATAAATGAATGTTTTTGAGTAACTTGAAAAATATGAAATATGCATTTAAATTCATGATGTTGCATTCATGGATAGTTTGAGAATATGTTTATATTTGTATATGAATGTATGTAAGCTTGCAAATGTGTTGAATATGACCTTACATGAAAAGTTGAATTTCCAAAATGTGCCTTCGGGCAACATGAGATTTTCAAGCATAAATATGTGTTACATGGGTTTGGTTAGGTCCTTCATGTGGAGTCAGTGCACTGGTCTCATTTTTAAAGCTCCGGCTGCCCGCTAGTGGCATAGGAGTTCCGTTTTTGGACTCCCCATGTGTTTCACGGCTGCACATGACCGCTTGTGGGAATGTGCAGTACGTCCTGTTTTACGGACCAACCCAAACCGATTGATGTGTTATATGTTTTACTTTGTCTAGAATGTGTTGCATTTATATGTAATGCATTTCATGTGCACAATGGTTTGAAAGTTTGACGAAATGAGAATTTGGATTTTCAACTGTGAGAGTTTTACAAAAACTGTTTGTAAAGAATTATGAAAGTTTTTGATTTGAAAAGTTTTTGAGAAATAACCCCCCACTGTTTTCGATCAACAGAAAGTAAGGTTTGAAAACGTTTTTGCTTATTATTTGTTTAATAAATATATTATCCACGAGCTTCCGAGCTCACCCCCCCTTTCATCCCCATCTCCAGGTGTTCGAGCAGGAGATTGGATGAAAGACATCAAGATATCAGTATTTGTATATGTTTTGTACTTTGTGTTATTGGTTTAAGATTCTTAGAAATGGTCTATGGCTTGGAATGCCATTAGAGTATTGTAAGCTTTTGGGTTCTTAATGTATTTTGAGTTTATGATATTGTATAAACACTTGAGTTATGAAATTGGGGAATGTGTATTGGCTATGGAATGTACATTTGGGTTTTGTATGTAAAATTGTATTGAGTTAGGAATGTATTTGGGGTATATATGTATGACATAGATAAATGTATTTGATATTGGGATATAAATTGTATATGAATTGTGAAGACTTATAAATTAAATTGGTTGAGTTTGATGGAAGCATGAAATTTGTATATGGCAATTGTTTATGAGTTTGAATGTGTTGAATATGAATTGATATGAAAATGACTTGAGGTGGTTTAGAATTTAGGTTTGCGTTGTTGAGATCCGGATGAGGGTCCGGTAGATCATGATGTATGTGTATCTGTCTGGAAGTTATAGAAGTGAGTCTTGCTATTTGTAGGTTTGGGTTTTGTTTAAGTGCAGTCGTTATGCTGCCGAATTTTATATAGAAATATAGGGATAAGTGAAGTTATGTATGAATTTATTGACATGAGTATGAGATAGTTATGATAAGGAACGCGAATGCGATGAATAAGAAGAATAAAGCAACTGGCGATTAATATAAGTTTAAGGCTAAGTCCAAGTATGATAGATGTAAAGCATGCTTAAGAGAGCAAGAGAGAAAAAAAATGTACATCGACTTTCGGATAGGTCAAGTCATAAGGGTTTCCAACGCGACAAGTTTTTATGTTCACGCTTCGGACGTCGGAATTTGAAATTCTATTCGAAACCACCATTTGGATACTTGGTTTTTAAGTTCTTTTTCTAGTTGCAATTGAATTCATTTGGTATCAGATTTGATCCGTTTGTTTCGCATTCGTATTCGATTTCTGTCTGTATTCGATTCGACTTATTTGATATTCGATTTCAGTTGAATTTCGATCCTATTAACTTTGCATTTGTTTCGTTTCATTCGCTTTGGCTTTCGATTTTCTTTCCGTTTCAAGAGTGTTTATGAGAGATCTTGTTCAGTTTAAGCAATGAAAGCGTATTAAGTGTTTAAGCAGTTGGGTCTCGGAAACGGGATCCAACAGTTTGAGTAGAAAAAAAATGATACTGGGTGATTGAGATAAGAAGTATGCGTACCGGAAAAGATAATGAAGCAAAGAGACTGTGAGAAAAAGTAATGGTGATTTAAGTTATACATCCTAGAAGAAATATGTCAAGTGACTAAAGGTTTAAATTGTCGACGGTTAACTACCGGAAATATACTTAAAGTTTATAGTTCAGAGTTTGTAGGAACATGAGATCAATGTATAGTTCTATTTGACTTTAAGCATCTTAACCGTTGTCATAGTGTTTTTCAATAGAATACTATATGAGGAGTTAGAAGATAGATAGAGTCATCGCTCTTGTATTATGATGAGTAAGACCTAAGAATGATTGACTGACAGATCGATTGAAGAGGTATTAGAAAATAAGTGATCAAGAAGGATGAATGAATTAGGTGGATTCACGGCAAAGATATGGAATACGGGAGATTGACATAAGAGATACATGAAATGAGACTAAAGCGACGTGAATTATTAAGTCAAAATTGATTTGTCTCTAAAGGTATCACCTTGCTAAGGTGTGCTCAAGTTAAGAAAAGAATTTGTTGTTCGCTATGAATTGATTTGTATGAAAGTATTATGAGTTAATGCTACTGACAAAAGGGTTCAAAATATGATATATGTGAGTATATTAAGGAACTATTATTGTGATAAGATTATGATGTTATTGACACAAGAAGTGCGGAAAAAAAATTTTGTGAGTGACCTGAAGCATAAGGAGGAACTAGTTAAGAAAGTAAATGATCAAATAATGAATTTAAAGATCGAATGAGTCTACTGAGCATTATCATTTGAAAGAAAGCTTTCGAGCAATGACGTTAAATGAGAAACGGAGGAGTATCCTTCACTCCTAATAAATTCGATAAGAAATATTGGGGGTTGGATTTGATATGGATGGTATTTAAGATAAGAGGTCAAAAACTTTATTGATATGTGTGGTGAGAAAGTTGAATATGAGAATGACTCGATTTATTTGGAAGACATGAGTAAAGAATTTGTATTGCTTAACGTTCGCTTAAGTATGTATGAATTTCGAGGACGAAATTCTTTTAAGATGGAGAGAAATGTTGCTGAATTTTTTATTTATTTATTTCCTTAAGCATGTCTAAATTATTTTGAGGTTTTAGCTCTTAAGAAATGGAAATTAAATGATGGATTATGTTTATATTAAAGTAAAGTATGGTGTTAGAAATTAAATGAATAAAATGGTGTAAGGGCATTTTAGGAAGTTCTTTTATGTTTGTAAAGTCTAAGGCTTTCAAGGAAGGCTTCTTTGGTCTTTTTAGTTTACTTAAAATGAAAAAGAAGGAAACAAATGAGTAGGAGCCATGTGGAATGAAGAGGCCCACGAAATTTACATGGAAAAACAAGTGACTTGACTAAAACTATGTAGTTTTGAGGTTGAGTTTAGGTGATTAAATTAAAAGACAAGAGTTAATGCTAAGGAAAGAAGAGTCACGAAAATTCTAGAAAAAGGAGAGAGGGAGAGTCGTATAAGGAGAAGAATAAGAAGAAGAAGAAGAGAAGAAGAAGAAGAAGAAGAAGAAGAAGAAGGGAGAAGAAGAAAGGTTAGAGCTCTAGTTTCATCTTGCTTTAGAAAGGAGAGGGAAAAGGAGGGGAAAGGATCAAGCTTCCATTAGAAGCCAAAGAGGATTTTCGTGGGTTTCATCCCAAGGGTAAGAAAATGTGATTTCTTTTGAAATTTTAGATGGGTTTTAGTGAAAATAGCTTAAGTTAGGCATGGGTAAAGTTAGATAGGCTTTTCTCCATGTTTTCCTCTCCTAGAAATGCTTAATTTGGGTTATCATCATGTTAATTGGGTTATTATTGTTTAATGAAGGTGATGAGAGGTTATTAGAGCTAGAAGCAAAGTCAATTGACTCATTGCAAGGCTAAAGGATTAAGGTGGGTAATGTTTTAATGATTGAGATTATAGGCTACTGTTTGTTTTAAAATAAATGTTATCTAATGTTTTTAAATGGTTTATAAAGTTGTATAAATGATTCTTTGTGATGGGTTGAATTAGTATGAGATGTTTTACATTTTGGGAAATAATTGTGAAATGATTTGTGAAGTGAAAAAGTTGGATACTTGATTTTGGAAAAACGACAATTTGGGAAATTATGTGAAAGTAAATATTTGCAAGAGCCAATTGTGGCTAATGATTATGAATTGTATGAATTATATGATATGCATGCTTGTTTGGGTTTGTGGTGGTCCCTCATGTGTGATAGGTGCACCTGTCAAAATTATAGCCTTCTCCATTTTGCCCATTAGTGGCAATGGAGCTCCTCACGGACTCCTTCATGTGTTCACTGACATACATGACCGCTTATGGAAATATGTAGTACGTCTTGTTTGGATCCACCCAAACCATCTTATATGCGATTATGTGGTATGCTTGTCTATGTGGTTCTTGTGAGTTATGTTGTTTGATAAATGTTTTGATTAATTGACTTATTGTTTTCTATGCTTATATGATCTTGATGTGTAATTGCTTGATGAAATGAGTTTTTCAAAAGGTTTTGATAAATTTATAAAGTTCCGATCAATGTGATATTGGTTTTGAAAACAAGGAATTTTGATGAAATGAAAGTGTTTTTTACCAAAGTAAATAGGTTTTGATAAGTTTGAAACATTTTTATAAATCTGAAAGTTATTTTGAGAATGAAAAATAAAGAACGTTTTTGGTTTATTTTCTTAATTATTAAGCTGTTATCCACTGAGCCGTCGAGCTCACACCCCCCCTTTTCCCCTCCACAGGTAACGAGCGAGAATACGAGTTAAAGTATTAGGATTGAGGCATCACTTCAATGTTCTTAAGTTAGAAGTCATTTTGTTTTGATATGAAGCATTAGGTTTCATTTGGAGATTTGTTTCAATATGTACTTCGACATTTGACATTTGGATTGTAATCGGGCTAAATGCCCTATAAAGCGTTGTAATGACTCAGATTTGTTATATAAGTACAAGAGTGTTGAGTTTTAATGTATTTTGTGCAATTCATATATGCTTTATCACAATGTATCATTGTATGGATTGAATTTGACAAGAAAGGGAAAATGAACTACTTTATAGTTTGGATTTGATTAGAATTATAGGAGTGTGGATTGTTGCCTTGAATTGAGTATGGAGATACTCTTGTGATTGAGTTATGATATATGAGGTCGGATGTTAAGTTTTGTGCAGGTGGAGGTACTAGGAATGAAGATTGGTTAGTTAAAGTTTTAGGGGAGGTGCTATCAAAATTGTTGTAAAATTTGACCAGAACTTCTCTTTAGTTTTAGGTCCTCTTAAGGTTTGAATTGGAACAAAGAGTCTTCATGAAGATTGTAGTAGAAGTTCAAATCTTTCTAAGGGTATATCATTTGTCTCTTTTAGACTTGGGGTTAAAAAGTTATGAGGATTAGAACACATTCAGTCACTATTCATTTAGCCATGTTACTGTTATATTGGTCTTTAGTGAGCAGTGTTTTTGAGTGGCTTTTTACCCTACTTAATGATGAAATTAACATTTTCATCCTTCTTGAATGTTGTAGAACATCTTGTTATCTTTCCATTGGGGTACAATATGTACTTTTTAGAATTTGGAGCAAGAAGTTATGACAATTGAAAGATAACAACTAAGGTCCTTTTTGGTTGTTCATGTAGCTTCTTAGTTTATGATGACTTTGATGAAAAATGATTGAAACCCATGATTTGATGAATCAATGGAGCTAGAGATTTTGAAGTTGATGAATTAAACTTGAAGTTTAAGATGTTATGAAGTGTTTAGGTTTTGGAATGAGTAAATTTGGAAGGGTATAAATGGTTATGAAGTTAGGTTGAAGTTTGAGATGCATTGGATGAAGTTTTGAAGTTTTGGGAATTTGCGTGTCCGTTAAACGGACATGAATGTCTGTTAAACGGATAGCCTCGGGTGTAGAAACACCCCTTCCCTTGCCCATGTCCGTTTCCGTTAAACGGACTTGCATGTCCGTTTAACGGACATTTCCGAGCCATTTGGTACCATTTCACCCGTACCTGTCCGTTTAACGGACAGCTACGGGAAAGATGGTGCATTTTCGAATTTTTAGAGGCCGATTCTCGTTTTTTGGTCTGCATGAAAGTTGTAAATCTAGATGTCTTCTTTCTAATGGTGAAAAAACGAAAGAAATCGGATTTATACATCAAAATTTATGGTGATCGCGCCAAAATAGTTTCAAACTGATTTAGGATGTGAACATACTTGATTCTTTTGGGCATATTTCCCTCATCCGACCTCCAATTGAGGTGAGGCTTGAACCATTAGATTTCTAAGGCATATATCTTCCTATCCACCAAATTTGGTGTCATTTTGAGTCAAATTGAAAAAGTTTACATTCAAACAATTGAGAGGTTGGTTTGGAGATCATATTTGGAGTATGAGCTCTTTTAGGTTTTTAAAGCATAACTTGAGTTATACAACTCCATTTGAGGTGATTCTTATTGCAAAACGAACTTGAGGTGTAGGGCTATAGTTCATATGAATAAGTCAACCTTTGATTTTGGTGTTTACATAGTGTGCGCTCGCTACGAATGTGAAGTTACAGCTAAGGACCCTGCAAGGTAATAAGCACAGGGCTTCAGGACTCGGGAAATTGGGCCCTGGAGATGGGTCCAATAAACGTGGAATTAAAGCAAGAGTGATAGTGTGAGGTTTTAAGCAGTTGGGGTCCGGTCTCCGGGTCGGGTTCCAACAGTAACCCCTATATCCTAACCATTGATCGCTTTGTTTTCTCTTAGATTTGCATACAGTCACTAATATAGTCGTGCATTAGGCCATATCATTTATTAAACTTGATCTTCTTAATGAACAAATTAGTACATGAGGCAAAATCAAGACCATGTTTGTTAGACCCCATTTTCGAAGCCCAACAATCAATTTGGATACCAAAAGATATTTGACCTGGGTCTTGAGATGAATTCCAAGAAGACCATTCAGGTCAGTTGTGAGAGGGTGATGTGAAAGAAAAGTGGAAAGTATTACATTTAGATTAAAAAAAATCTCAGTGTGGTAGCAGTTCACTGCAGTGAACCTGAAGTGAATCACACGTTAATACAATACTTAGAAAACGATATAAGAATGCACGAAAAGGGAGGGTTGAATTGTGTATTCTCCTTTTTTGTAATTCTTTCAAAAACTATTTGTTAGATATAAAATTCTTTTACAGAACTTCCGATAGATTCTAATTAATCAAAACTTTGAAAAACTTTGTTTACAAACTAAGTAATGATAAAACTTGAATATAAAAGAGAGATAGAGTAAGAGTAGTTGACACAGCGATTTATCCTGGTTTACCCCAAACCGTGGGTTACATCCAGTCCTCAGAATTCTTTCTGAGATTTCACTATCTCTTCAACTTTTACAAGTATTCTTTACGAGCCTCTTAAGGTCTCTATAGTCAGTATTCTTTCACACTTAGCATCTGTAGGCTTTCTGCACTACTTTCTCACAGAAAAGTGTTTGAAAACTTGTTACAGTAAAATAGCTCTCGGCTAATTTGCTCAGTATGCTTTTTTAAGATCGCGTAGATGTAATTCAGTCAATTTTTCAACTAACTTTGTAATCTTCAACTTCGACTTGTATTTATAGCCTTCGTCTCCAACTGCTTCTTGATTCTTGTTTCTTGATTCTTGCTTCTTGAATCTTGTTTCTTGAATCTTTAAAAGAAACGGTTAATCAGTTGAATTCTATAACTAACTTGAACTGACTCTTGCGTCTTCTTTTTGAATTCTGCGTTTGTCTTTCTTTGTTTGTATTTTTTTATGTCTGTGTTTCTACGTCTGCATTTTTTACGTCTATGTTTCTGTGTCTGTATCTGCATCTGCATCTGTATTTTTGTTCGTCTGCGTCTTCGTCTTATTTTTATTCGTCTGCGTCTGTTCTTTAAATTCACGTCTTCGTCTTTTTTTATTTTGTGTCTGTGTCTGCGTCTTCGTCTTATTTCTATTCGTCTACGTCTTCTTCGCTTCATCTGTATTGCTTCGTTTGTATTGCTTCGTCTGTTTTTGTTTTTCTTTTATTGTTCTCTTTGTTATACATCAAAATTATATCTAAGTGAAGTCATCTTGACTTAACAATCTCCCGCTTTTTGATCATAACAAATTATATACAAAAAGAAAACAAAATATAAAATACAATGTTTATAAAAGAAACAAAAAAAAACTTATCTTCAGAATTCTTCTTTTCTTTTCTTTTCTTCGTTTGCTTCACTCACACCTTTTGAAATTCTTTTCTGAGCATTTTCTTCTCCTTCTCTGCTCATTCCATTCTCCCCCTATTTGTTAGAATAAAAAATGATTAATGACGATGGCTCTTCAACAGTTCTGTCATCATCTTCTTCAAATCATTCATCGTCTCCTTTATTTCGTTGACTTCTCCGCATAATTTGTCGATTTCACATGAGGCCAATGGTGAAGAGGATTGATCATTTTCTGCTGAGGGTGAAGTGAACGCAATTGTTGTAGCATATGCGTCCGAGGGAGGGATGTAATCTTCATTAATCTCAATAGTTGGTGGACGAATGAATGTATTAGATTTAGGAAGATCTAAGTCATACAGGGCAGGTAGTATAAGCAGCTGTCTTCCTTGCAGGGGTATGCCTTCAGCTTGTATAGATAGAGTATTAGATAAGGGCCTAATACGAAAAACTGTCTGGACAAGTGATTCAACAAATGTCTCTGTTATCAGTCTTCGCCTTACTGGACAGTCTTCATTCTTGTCTGTAAAGCTACAGCTAGCTCCGTTTGAAATCTCTGTCGAAGTAGATGCCTCTTCAATTTTTCACACTTCTTCTGCAATTTGATCTACGAACAGATCATCATTGATTTCTTCTTCAGGAAATAGCTTCGATTTCCCTTTATTCAAATCTAAAGGGTATCTTGGCTGAATGTCTGGTACAACCTTTATTATCGACTGTTCTGTAACGGGATAAATAGTGCATGGTCTGCTGGATATTTTCATGGGGTGTGGCTTTGAAGATGCATCCCTCAAGACATCGTAGAACATCTTTTCGTCTTCTTTCAGTAAATTCCATGTGTCACTATTTATTAAAATAGGTTGTACGACAGCCATTACCTTCTTCTTTGGTTGATTGCAGATGGCAATAGCAGTCCTCCTCTTGGTAACAACTTCAACCATTCTGATCTTCAACTTGTGTCTTCTCAAAATTCTTGAATAGTTGTATAAAGTTGGACTAGATTCATCGGATTTCTCCTGTGGTATCTGAACCAAGTTTAGTTCTGCTGCTGCCTCTGGTTCTACTTCAATAGAATTCTCCTAAACCAGGCTTATCTCCTCTGGTTCCTCCTATTGAGCAGTGGGAATTTCCTGAACTCTACTATGGTCAATTTCTTTTTCTTTTTGAGCAGCATTCAGGGTATCTTTCTTTCGACTAACCTCCTCAGCAGTGGACACAGTCTTCTTCCGACTAATCTTCTTAGTCTTTTCTTCTGCTTCAGTCAGTCTTGACGATTTCTGCACTTGAGATTTTACTTTTTTCAGACTCAGATTTTCTCTTCTTCTTAGTCTCTTTAGCCTTTTTGGTTGTATCTTCTTCTAGAATAGAGACTAGAGACCTTGTTGCTTTGGGTGCACGAGATTGAGAACCTTCTGCTTGACTCTGCTCTCTGGCTCACTTTTCTTCTTGTTCCCTTAGAGTCCGAATCCTCGGTGATCTCTTTGCCTTTTTCGTAATTTCACCCAAAAGATTTTCCCTTTTTCTTTTTGATGTACCTTCTTCTGTCCTCCGAACTGTGTTCACTTCGCTTTGAGGACTTGCCTGTTTTATCAACGGTCTTCTGATCATTCTTCTTATTTCATCTGCAGGCAATCTTATACTTACTTGAGATTGAGATCTTGAAGCGGGATTCTTCTTCGATACACGCTCCCCCTTAGTTCTTGTTCTCCTTGAAGAGTCTGCTTCTTCTCTACTCACTGTCCTTAGACCCATTCGTCGTATCGTGATTGAGTCAATAGTACTCTTCACAGGTAAAATCCTTCTATTTCCTTTGTGTAGAAGGACTCCGGATTCCTAAAAAATCCTTGTAAGAAGCATGCCATAAGGATAGATGTTTGTATCCTTCATCCCCTTAATCATATAATGGAGGATTAAGAAGGGTAAGTCAATAGGATTGCGATTCAGCAGGTAGAACAAACATTGTTCATCCAGAGTGCTCACCAAATGCCTTGAACCTACTCTGGATAAAATGCAATTAAACAAAATAGCATGAAGAATCCTAGCTTTTGGGACCAAACTCGAAGTCTTCCTCTCCGAAGGGTCATTCACTCCATACAACTGTCTGCTAACATCTTCTTCATTCATGTTGACCATTGTCATCCATTTATCCTTAGTTGACAGAGTCTCACCAACCAATGGACAATCGGTCACCATCCTTATCAGCTCCTTTGTCACAAGAACAGATATACCGTCTATTGAGGATACAATAGTGTTGTCTACAAGTTGAGCATTCTTCCAAAAATCAAATACTTCATCGGTGAACACTGGTTCTTGAATTTGGAAGAAATTCCTCTAACCAGCTTTTTCAATCTCAGGTTCTACGTCCATTCCATCCTTCCTTAGCGACTCGAAATCCACATGTCTTCTGAATATCATTGCTGCCTCCATTGTTTCAGAACGAAAACTAACTCTGGAAAGCTTTTCTTTTAGGGTAGGATGATTGAGAGAATTTGGAAAGCAAGATGAACTGTCTGTAGATGAGAATAACCGCAATGATTTCAACTTCAGGCTACTTGAAGGGTCTTATCACGCATGCCCTAGAAACGTTGGGATCGTGAAACGTTTCTCTCCGAAACTTCCTTGTCAGAGAAGTTACGAGCTGTAACTCACTGTTTCTGATGCCGTTAATTTTGACGTCCCTTTAGCCTGACTGTTTGCTTAACATCACCATGTTAAGGTTGCGTCTGATCTTCTGGAATCGTTCTTCACTCAATGGTTTAGTGAAGATGTCTGCCCACTGATACTCTGTTTCGATGAACTGTAGTTTGTAAGTACAAGTCGACTTGTACTACTGATAAGTCGACTTGTTCTTGAAAAGTACCAATAAGTCGACTTGTACATTACATAAGTCGACTTATTCAAGGACGGTACTGTTTATTTGTGCCCTAAAGGCAATCCCTTTAGCTGCTTTTATTCACAAATGATGCGCATGAATGAATAAATAAAGAAAAGGCATAATTCATTAATTTGATGTTCATGAACATTGTTTATGAATTGATTGGATCTTTAATTAGATTAATGAAGTCCATGATATATGACATAGCATGAACGAAATTATGATGTGATCATACTCCTGAGATTCCTATCATGTGCAATTATGTCAGTGTCTAAATTCTCCCTAGTCATAGGATTAATGAGACTGGACATCATTAATCCGGATAGACTAGCACATGTCATACTCCTTGATTGGATCAAGCAGTGGATCTCAGAAACTGTAAATATGAGATATTTAGAATTGACATGTGGATGCTTACTAGCGGTAGTAGGTTCATTGGATGACCTGCCATGAGATTATCACATGGATATCTTATCTAGTGTCAGTGATAATCTCATCATAGCAATGGTGCAAGTATCCTTAGACTTGAGGTACTCAAGGATATCTTGATATCCGATCCGCATTTTGACTCCATTCCTTGTTGCCTTCCAGAGGTAACTCATAGGGTGGTGCTTGGGTACAGCTTGAGGTATTCGAAGATAATTGAGTAGCCAATAAAGGATTCACCACTTCTGGATTAGCAGAAGAGATACCCATGGCCTCTTGTCAGGATCATTACTCGGAAATCTCTGGCCAGAGTGAATATGTCATGAAGAGTGTCTTCATGGACATATAGAGTAATGAGTCATAGGACGAGATCTGTTATCACTTGGGCTAGACTCAGTCTAGTAAGAGTTGACACTTTAACCATACTCATAACCAAGTGGGGTATAGGATGGTGAAAGGACAAATTGCACGGTAATTGTCTATGGAAGGGTTTGTGATCTGGTTCTTGATGAATACATCAAACCGATTACTTTCCGGTCAATTGGGGGTCATGATGTGTTACTAGATACCGCTCATGACTTGCTCAGATTAATTGTTAATCTAAGTGGCCAACATAACCGGAAGCCTAAAGGGTCACACGCTTAAGAGTGTTTCAGAGAATCTGTAAAATAGTAATTGGATAGAGTTCCAATTATGGAGAGCATTAGGATTAAATGGATCCCAATGAGATTGGGATATGTCCCGATGAGATCGCGACATCAATATTGCTAAGAAAGGTTTTCGGGGCTGTTTCAGCACCGGGGCCCGATAGGCCGGTAGGACCGACCCTAGTTTGACTGGACCTCTTAGTAATTATATATATGTTAATTAATTAAGTAATTAATTAATTAAATCATATATATAAAGCCATGTGCACGTTGGAAATGGAAGGAGAAGAGATTAGCTTTGACTTTTCAAAGCTTTCTTACTTTATTCATTAAGAAATGAGTGGCTATTAAGCTACACACTTGGCCATCTCTTATTAAACTCTTTTAATAGTTAAAAGAGAAAAACAAGAAGGCTAAGGAATGGAGTAGTCGACGGTGGTGCCAAGAGGAAAAGAAGAAATGGAAGCTTAAGAGTTAAGTTTCCTTTGAAAATGGTTTTCATGTCTTCTTCTTCAAGCATCATCACTTCTCTTCTTCTCCAAGCACAAAGTTTCAACGTGCTCCTCAAGCTCTCCAGGGCAGAGGTAGGGTCTAGCAGCTCTTAATCTGTTCTAGCTATTCCCAGGTCAAAGGGGTTTGATCCGGTTAGGTTTTCTGATCTCTGCGTGGATCACCTTTAGAGATAGTCTCTATTGGCTATTTAGGTTGATGTCTTCATACGGATACCTGGATCCTGGGTTCGGGAAGGTCCCGGGAACAAAAATTTTTGTTTTCCGCTGCCGGTGCATGTGATGTACCTCCCGGGATTTTCATACAGTGGTATCAGAGCGTCTGGTATCCCGTATGAAGCTAAAACCTAAGCTAGATCAGAAACCCTAAGTGCTGTTGATGTTGATGCATGTGTGCTGTCCAAATTTCGTTTTTCTATAGAGATATGCTTTTCGAAATTTTTCTGCCCAGAAATGTTCATAACATGTTAGAGAATATGTCTATGAATTTTCAGAATTTATTGATTTGATTTGATATACTTTTGCTAATTAATTCCCTAAGGTTACAGATGCTGTTTTGTGAAATGATTCTGGAACAGGCAGTAGTATAAAATCGAGAATAAATTCTAGAAAAATCTTTTTCTTGATTTTCCTTCACCTACATGTCTCTAAGATGTTGGTGAATATCTGTGAGCATGTAAATTGGATTTCAAGGTGATTGGATATTTATTCACGAATTGATTCTATGCTGTTGGGAATTGCTGTGCTGATGAACACAGATTTTGAATCGGTTTTGTTATTTAGGTTGACTGAGTTTTTGATGGCCTAAAATCCTGAAAAAATGCATGTAGCATGTTATGAACATGTAGTAACCTATATAATGTTCTCATGATTTATTGAAATTTTTTCATTGATCATTTCGAGCAATGTACAGAACTGGACAGTTTTTGTGAAAATTGTTGAGACTGTTTTGCTTGGCTTGATTGAGGTTGCTTTTTCAATTCCAATGCCTTGCACCATTTTTAATGTGATTAAAAATGTGTTATCTTGATGTGGTATGATTTCCAAAGTGAATTGCTTGAAGTTACTTTTCCAAGAATTTTTGAATGTCGAATTGGTCACATTAGCGTCTCGTTAGTATATTGCATTATCTTGTTTGTTTTGACCGTCATATTTTTATGGCATGTGCTGAAATAAATTTGATAATGTATATGCTAGCTAGAGATGCTTAGGATGATAATTTGGGTGTTCCTAAATTGTTTGGAAATTAATGAGTTTTGACTCATTTCAAGTTTTTCATATAGTTTGACTATTTAGGGCTTTCATGAATCAATGAATTGTTCATTGATACATCAAATTTATCAGATATTACCTTAGGTATGTACGTGTTGTGAATTGGAATTGCATTGATTGAGGAATTAGCCGATTAGAGTTTTTAGCAAATTTACCTGGATAAGTTGACTTGTCTATAAAATAAGTCGACTTGTTCAAGGTTTTTGGGATAAGTCGACTTGTCTATAGAATAAGTCGACTTGTTCAGGATCTCAAAATAAGTCGACTTGTAGTACCTTATAAGTCGACTTGTTCACGGCAGAGTGAAATAAGTCGACTTATGTCATACAAGTCGACTTGTGTGTGGGCAGAAGCATAAGTCGACTTGCATTTGATGAAAGTCGACTTGTGGCATGCTCAGGTTGGATGATGGATGATTAAAAGGATTGATTCAATGTGATTGATAAAACCTAAATCATTCCATATAGTCCTGGCGACTATAATCCTTCAGCTTGGAGTCTAGAATTCGAAATCCCTCCTCGGAATATGAAAACTAACGCCTTCCATTAATATGGTAAGAACCGAGTTCTTATAGGGTTGGGTTGTTGAGCAAACTCAAGCTCACTCTATACTGGATATGTTGAACCATGAAAATAAGATTTTCGGATTAATGGGTTGGTTTTCACCGAAGCGTTAGTTTGTTGAGCAAACTCAAGGTCAACGTGGACAAAGGCGAAATTGGGTAGCATACATCGGATGTACGCGCATCAAAGAGTTGATACCCAATGAAGTGCACACATCAACAAGTTGATAAGAGCGATTGATAGTTGTGTCTAAGATGTAATTGGTATATCCGATACCTCCGAGACATAAGGTGGCTTGTTGGACAAATCCAAGGTCATTCTCAATGTCGGTTATCGATGATACAATTGGTATGACCGATACCTACCGATTGACCTAAGTTGTGGCTTGTTGGGCAAACTCAAGGTCACTCTTAGCAATGTCGGATATCGACCCACTAGACATTATGTCACATCGTTTCTCTGGATTCAGAAAAGGGTTATGGATTCTAGGAAACTAGTGGGAGCCATATGCATGTCATGCAAGTCCTTATGATCATGCAGGCATTTCTATTCTATTATTCCTTCTCTCTATCGCGTTTAGGTTGATTGAAGAACTCTTTCAGTGTGAATTTTCGCTCTCTATTCTGGACCGATTTTCTTGATTGGCTAAGGAATCTGAGAATTGTTCTCAGATCTGAGGAACTGGGATACGTCCTAGATGTTCCACTTCCAGATGCACCTGCTGCCGATGCTTCTGATAAGGATCAGAAGGCATATCGTAAGCATCTAATGGACGGGGACATAGCTGCTTGTCTTTATGTCACCAGAGCTGCAACAGCAGCACGAGTCCATGGATGCTCACTCTATAGTATCTCATCTTAGGGAGCTGTTTGATGAGTAAGCTTGGTCTGAAAGGTTCAAGACCTCAAGGCTTCTCTTCATCACAAAGATGGCTCCAAGGATAAGCATGCAAGATGCCTCAAGATGAATGGCTATATTGAGAGATTGGCCGTCTTAGGATTTGTAATGGATTATGAGTTAAGTAGAGACTTAATTCTGGTTGGATTGTCTGCTGGTTATTCACAGTTTGTGATAAACTATCGGATAAACCAAATATCCACAACAATTTCTGAGCTGATCAATCGCTTTCATGATAATTGAAAGGTGCTATCAAGATAGATAGCAAGTGCTAATGGTGGATGCTTCTTCTTCCGGTTCAAAGAAGAAAAAGGCCAAGAAACCAAAGGGAAGTGCCAACAAGAAGAAAACCAAAGTATTCTTCCCAAAAAGGATTTTGCTTTCATAGTGGCAAGTCCGCCACCAGAGGCTAAACCGTAAAATCTATCTCGAGTCCTTGAAGGTAAGAAGGCATCAGATGCCTCTACTTCTTCAAATATGTTTGTCATTGAGGATAATACTATTCCTGATCCAAACATATCGGTATTTGATACCGGATGTGGCTCATACATATGAAATGTTATGCAGGGCCTCAGGGACAGTAGAAAGCTCATAAAAGGAGCACTAGACCTTCGTGCAGGTAATGAAGCAAGGGTTGCTACATTAGCCGTATGCACTTATGTCTTGTTACTCCCTACTGGGCTTGTATTCAAATTGGATGATTATCATTTTGTACCCGTTTTAAACAAAGAACATATTGTATGTTTTATGTTTAATTAGAGCTGATTTCCATTTGACTTTTAGTAGCAATGGTTGCTATATTAGTTGCAATGGAATGCTCTATGGTACTGGTACATTATGCAATGGAATTGACATATTAGATATGTCATATCCAATTATGAATGTCAATGACGCGAAAAGACATAATCGAGATAATTTAAAATCAACGTACTTATGGCATTGTCGCCTTGGCCATATAAATGAGATACGCATCGCTAAGCTCCATAAGAGTGGATGTTTAGGGTCATTTGATTATGAATCATATGACACATGCGAATCTTGTTTATTAGGCAAGATGACTAAGTTATCCTTTAAAGGAAAGGGTGAACAAGTGAATGGAATATTAGACCTAATACATTTGGATGTATGTGGTCCGATGTCCATCCATGCCAGAAGTGGTTATTTTTACTTCATTACTTTTATCGGTGATTATTCACGATATGGGTACATGTATCGATGAGATACAAATCAAGCATTTGAATAGTTCAAATAATTGAAATGAAGTAGAAAACTAACTTGGTAAAAGTATGAATACATTACGATCTGATCGTGGTGGAAAATACTTAGACCAACAGTTTTGGATTATCTCAGAGATAATGGGATATTATCTCAGTGGACTCCTCCTTACACGCCGCAGTACAATGGTGTGACTGAAAGGAGAAATCGAACCTTGTTAGACATGGTGCGATTGATGATAGGTTTTGCACAGTTTTGGGAATATGCGCTTGAGACAGCTGTTTACTTGCTAAACATAGTTCCATCAAAGACAGTTGATGTTACTCCATATGGAGATATGGACTAACAGAAAATCCTATCTTTGTCATCTGAAAGTTTGGGATTGTCCTGCTTACGTGAAGCGGACACAGTCAGATTAGCTTGATGCAAAGCTGACAAGTGTTTGTTCGTGGAATATCAATTCTACCTTCCTTAGGAACAAAAGTTGTTTGTTTCCAAGCATGCTGTTTTTTTAAAGAAAGAGTTTCTTTTACAAGAGGACAGTAGGAGCAAAGTTGAACTTGGAGAAGTTCAAGATGCTCGAACAAACACAGATCAACTGCCTGAACTTGAAACTGTAACTCATGTAGATGAGGTAACAGTTCAACCTTCTATTACACACAATTTCGAGGTTAAGTAGGATCGCGACTTGTTCTAGAGAGATATGAATTTCGTAAGGAACAGAATGACGATTACTCATACGAGATGATGAGCCTACTACCTATGAAGAGGTTCGAAAAGTTTAGAGTCCGAGAAATGGCTTTAAGCCGTAAATCAAATGGATTCCATGTACATAAACCAAGTATGGACTTTGGTTGTTACACTGCAGGATAAAACCCACGAGTGGTGCAAAGAGGTTTAGAAGAAAACCAACATGGATGGTAATTTGATTACCTATAAAGCAATGCTTTTGGTTAAAGGATTTAAATCACGGATAAAGAGTTGACTATGACGAAACCTTGATTTCGTAGCAATGCTTAAATCCATTAGGATACTCCTAGCCATTCTTTGCTCATTATGATTATGAGATATGGCAAATGGATGTGAAGACGCTTTCCGAGAGGAAATTCCCGAGGAGGATGTATGACACAACCCGAGGGCTTCACTTCCATCGATGGAGAAATGGTATGCAAGCTTCAGAAATCCATTAATGGATTAAAGCAAGCTTCCAGGAGTTGGATTATCCGTTTAGTTGAGTCAATCAAAGAGTTTGATTTCTCACAAAATTCGGATGATCATTGTGTGCATAAGAAGGTTAATGGGACTGCAATCGTATTCCTTGTGTTGTATGGAGATGACATACTGTTACTCGGAAACGATGTCTCTATGCTGCAAATCAGTTAAAATTTGGTTGTCCAAACAATTTGCCTTGAAAGACCTTGGTAAAGCAACTTATATCCTTGGGATATAGATTTATGCAGATAGATCAAAGGTTGCTTGGTCTTTCACAAGCATCGTACATAAATGAGATGCTAAAGAGGTTTAGCATGAAACGATGCTATGTACGTGGCCCGATGTATCGTATGCTCTAAGTGTTACGAGCAGATACCAATCGGATCCTGGTGAGGGTCACTAGGTGATTGTCAAGAATATCCTCAAGTACTTGTGAAGCACTAAGGATGTTTTCTTAATCTATGGAGATGGAAATCTCCTAAAGAGCGGGCATTCAGATGCCAATATCTAATCTGATAAGGATGATTCTGAATCATGTTCAGGTTATATACATTCACACTGAATAGCGTGGCGGTCAGTTGGAAAGAATTCCAAACAAGAGAGGACTGCTGATTCAACAACCGAGGCAGAGTACCTGCCGCATGAGATGCGCAAAGGAAGCAGTTTGGATCAAGAAGTTCATTATTGAACTTGATCTAGTCCCTAGCTGTGATGGGCCCATAGGATTGTATTGTGATACAATGGGGCTAATGCGCAGGCAAAGGAACCAAGGTCTTATCGACGATCCGAACTCGTACTTCGCCGATTCGGGAGATCATTAGTCGAGATGATATCTTGATGGAGAGAATTCCCACATAGCAAAGTGTTGCTGTTCCATTAACAAAGCCATTGTCACAGGAGAATTGTGATTCTCATGGACTCACTTTTGGTATTGGATACTAAGGCGATTGGCTTTAGGTCAAGTGGGAGATTTGTAAGTACAAGTCGACTTGTACTACTGATAAGTCGACTTGTTCTTGAAAAGTACCAATAAGTCGACTTGTACATTGCATAAGTCGACTTATTCAAGGACGGTACTGTTTATTTGTGCCCTAAAGGCAATCCCCTTTAGCGCGTTTTATTCACAAATGATATGCATCGAATGAATAAATAAAGAAAAGGCATAATTCATTAATTTGATGTTCATGAACATTGTTTATGAATTGATTGGATCTTTAATCGATTAATGAAGTCCATTATATATGACATAGCATGAAGGAAATTATGATGTGATCATACTCCGAGATTCCTATCATGTGCAATTATGTCGTTGTTCAAATTCTCCTAGTCATAGGATTAATGAGACCGACATCATTAATCCGGATAGACTAACACATGTCATACTCCTTGATTGGATCAAGCAGTGGATCTCACAAACTGTAAATATGAGATATTTAGAATTGACATGTGGATGCTTACTAGCGGTAGTAGGTTCATTGGATGACGCCATGAGATTATCACATGGATATCTTATCTAGTGTCGGTGATAATCTCATCATAGCAATGGTGCAAGTATCCTTAGACTTGAGGTACTCAAGGATATCTTGAATCTCGATCTGCATTTTGACTCCATTCCTTGTTGCCTTCGGAGGTAACTCATAGGGTGGTGCTTGGGTACAACTTGAGGTATTCAAGATAATTGAGTAGCCAATAAAGGATTCACCACTACGGATTAGCGAAGAGATACCCATGCCTCTTCGTCGGGATCATTACTCGAAATCTCGGCGGAGTGAATATGTCATGAAGAGTGTCTTCATGGACATATAGAGTAATGAGTCATAGGGACGAGATCTGTTATCACTTGGGCTAGACTCAGTCTAGTAAGAGTTGACACTTTAACCATACTCATAACCAAGTGGGGTATAGGATGGTGAAAGGACGAATTGCACAGTAATTGTCTATGGAAGGGTTTGTGATCCGGTTCTTGATGAATACATCAAACCGATTACTTTCCGGTCAATTGGGGGTCATGATGTGTTGCTAGATACCGCTCATGACTTGCTCAGATTAATTGTTAATCTAAGTGGCCAACATAACCTAAGCTTAAAGTGGTCACACGCTTAAGAGTGTTTGAGAGAATCAGTAAAATAGTAATTGGACGAGTTCCAATTATGGAGAGCATTAGATTAAATGGATCCCAATGAGATTGGGATATGTCCCGATGAGATCGCGACATCAATATTGCTAAGAAAGGTTTTTGAAATTGTTTAAAGATCGGGGCCCGACAGTAGTGGTAGAATGATTCAGTTTGATCGACCTCTTAGTAATTATATATATGTTAATTAATTAAGTAATTAATTAATTAAATCATATATATAAAGCCATGTGCACGTTGGAAATGGAAGGAGAAGAGATTAGCTTTGACTTTTCAAAGCTTTCTTACTTTATTCATTAAGAAATGAGTGGCTATTAAGCACACACTTGGCCATCTCTTATTAAACTCTTTAAGAGTTAAAGAGAAAACAAGAAGGCTAAGGAATGGAGTAGTGACGGTGGTGCCAAGAGGAAAGAAGAAATGGAAGTTTAAGAGTTAAGTTTCCTTTGAAAATGGTTTTCATGTCTTCTTCTTCAAGCATCATCACTTCTCTTCTTCTCCAAGACAAAGTTTCAACGTGCTCCTCAAGCTCTCGGAGATGTAGGTAGGGTCTAGCAGCTCTTAATCTGTTCTAGCTATTCCCGGTCAAAGGGTTTGATCCGTTAGGTTTTCGATCTCTGTGTGGATCACCTTTAGAGATAGTCTCTATTGGCTATTTAGGTTGATGTCTTCATACGAATACCGGATCCGGGTTCGGAAGGTCCTGTGAACAAAAATTTTGTTTTCCGCTGCGGTGCATGTGATGTACCTCCCGGATTTTCCTATGAGTTTAACCACCTTCCTCCGAACATAGTCTCGAAGTGATGTCGACTTGATGTGTTTCACTCTAATGCCGGATCGGATTCTTTGACAAATTGATTGCACTGGTGTTGTCGCAATAGATTGGAATCTCCTCTTCTTAAACTGAATAGTCTTCAAGTTGATATTTGATCCACAAAGTTTATGAACAACAGCTTGCGACAGACATATACTCTGCTTCGGCAGTTGATAGAGCAATTGAGCTTTGTCTCTTGCTTGACCATGAAACTAAGTTTGAGCCAAGAAAGTGACATCCTCCACTTGTGCTCTTCCTTTCGATTCTATCTCCGGCATAGTCTGCGTCGCAATATCCGATTAACCTGAAATCTATTTTGCTGATTCCAATAATCTTGCCCTGCTGGTTGTCTCCGAAAGTTACCAAACCTCCCTTCTTATACTGAAGATCTAGGAACATAGACCTTCTTCTAGTCATATGTCGCAAGCATCCACTGTCTAATTACCAATGGTGCTTGCTGGATCTTCCAAGGAAGGATATCTGCAGGAGAAACTATTTTATTTTTTTGGTACCCATATTTTCTTGGGTCCTTTAGGGTTAGTAGTATGCACATGAATAGTTATTTGATGCATATTACTAATACGTTGATTAACATGAGATTTATTATAGTTTCTCTTTTGAGAGAAAAAGTTCTTATAAGGATGAGACTTCTTGCCTGTAAACCCTAATCTGGTTTTATCACTTGGATGTCTACATTTTTCAAGCATCTCATTCATTTTCTTTGTGCTCTCGGTGAAAAGTAGCTAAATTAGCTGACAGAGTCTTAATTCTTAGTTCCAGCTGATTGATCTCTTCTGATCTATCTACGACTTTCCTTTTCTCCTCTAATTGCTTCTTTAGACAAATATTTTCTCTCTCTATTACTTCCGTCTGTTTAATATTTTCTGTATACTTTTTCTTTAACAGTTTGTACTGTTTCAAAATAGCACGAGAATCTTCTAACAATTCTGAGTAGGCATCATGCAAGTTATCGTAATCAGATTTTACCTCCTCATCACTTTCTTCCTCGGCTACCAGGCAGATGTTTGCATGTTCAGACGACTCGGAACCTATATCTGACTCTGATGAATCTTGGTCCTCCCATGTTGCCATCATGCTTTTCTTGCCTTCTCTACTCTTCTTGGGTTTCTTCTTTAGAGTTGGACATTCGGACTTGTAGTGTCCAAGATGATTGCACTCGTAACAAATGACAGATGACTTTTTGGGTTTAGCTTCATCTTTGCCATTCTTCCTGAAGGTCTGATTTCCTTTGGACTTCTTCTTCCACATGCGTCTTATCTTTCTAGAGATGAAGGATAATTCGTCATCTTCATCACTTGACTCTTGTTCTGATTGGCTGGAGTCGTCATTCTTTGATTCTTCAATCTTTAGAGCTTTTGATGACTTCCTCCTTCTTTGAGTCTTGTGATTCTTTTATCTGGCCTTCAGCGCTATCGACTTGTCCCGTTTGGGCTTGTCTTCAGCATCGAGTTCAACTTCATGAATCTTCAAGGATCCAAGCAACTCGTTAAGCTTTAGCACACTCAAATCTTTGGCTTCTTGTACAGCAGTAACTTTAGGTCTCCACCTCTTCGGAAGACTTCTCAAGATCTTTTGAACATGGTCTTGATTGTTGTACGTTCTTCCAAGAACTTTCAATCCATTGACAATTGTTTGAAATCTTCCAAACATTTGATCAATAGATTCTTCATCTTTCATCCTGAAAAGCTCGTACTGGTGCACAAGAATGTTTATCTTGGATTCTTTAACTTGGTTTGTGGCTTCGTGAGCAATAGACAATGTGTCCCATATCTCCTTCGCGGTGTCGCATCCGTTGACTTTATCATACTCGCTCCTACTTAGGGAACAGGTCAAGAAGAACTTCGCTTTCGAGTTCAGTTGTATCCTCGCCTTTTGGTCAGCCGTCCATCTGATTCGTGGAATACCATTCCCATCTTCATCTACTGGTATATAAGGTCCATTCTCTATCACGTCCCAAAGGTCAACATGAGTAGATTCTTTGAATAGCCGCATCCTATCTTTCCAAAGAATGATAATCTTCTGTTGAATCTTTGGAGGTCTAGTGACTGAGGCTCCTTCTGCGATGTATATATGTGATTCCGCCATTATCTTTGATCCACACTTTGTTATAGTGATCCTTGGATACTAGGCTATGATACCAATTGAAGTGAATCACACGTTAATACAATACTTAGAAAATGATATAAGAATGCACGAGACCGGGGGGGGGTTGAATTGTGTATTCCCCTTTTTTGAAATTCTTTCAAAAACTGTTTGTTAGAAATAAAATTCTTTTACAAAACTTCCGATAGATTCTAATTAATCAAAACTTTGAAAAACTTTGTTTACAAACTAAGTAATGATAAAACTTGAATCTAAAAGAGAGATAGAGTAAGAGTAGTTGACACAGCGATTTATCCTGGTTCACCCCAAACCGTGGGCTACGTCCAGTCCTCATAATTCTTTCTGAGATTTCACTATCTCTTCAACTTTTACAAGTATTTTTTACGAGCCTCTTCAGGTCTCTACAGTCAGTATTCTTTCACACTTAGCCTCTGTAGGCTTTCTGCACTACTTTCTCACAAAAAATTGTTTGAAAACTTGTTACAGTAAAATAGCTCTCGGCTAATTTGCTCAATATGCTTTTTTACGATCGCGTAGATGTAATTCAGCCAATTTTTCAACTAACTTTGCAATCTTCGACTTCGACTTGTATTTATAGCCTTCGTCTCCAACTGCTTCTTGATTTTTGTTTCTTGATTCTTGCTTCTTGAATCTTGTTTCTTGAATCTTTAAAAGAAACGGTCAATCAGTTGAGTTCTGTAACTAACTCGAACTGACTCTTGCATCTTCTTTTTGAATTCTTCGTCTATCTTTCTCCGTCTGTATTTTTTTACGTTTGTGTTTCTGCGTTTGCATTTTTTACGTCTGTGTTTCGCTCAGATTCGATCGCATCTCGTATTTCGTTAAATCTGCGTCTTCGTCTTATTTTTGTTAAATCAGACTGTTCTTTCAATTCGCGTCTTCGTCTGTTTTTATTTTGTCTGTGTCTGCGTCTTCGTCTTATTTCTATTCGTCTGCGTCTTCATTGCTTCGTCTGTATTGCTTCGTTTGTATTGCTTCGTCTTCTTTTGTTTTTCTTTTATTGTTCTCTTTGTTATACATCAAAATTATATCTAAGTGAAGTCATTTTGACTTAACAGAACCCATGAAGTTATCTCCATGGACCTTTAAAAAGTTTGCGGCGGCGTAATTCATACTTCACCACGGCGAAGACACTTTCAGAAAGATTCGCCGCGGCGAAACCCTTGGAAATTGAAATCCACAAACATTTTAAACAAACACATACATTCAAATCTAACCATCCAACTCACCCACCAGACAAACATAATCATACACAAATGGAATTTGAATTCTTCATTTCCTTACTAATTAAAAGACTTTAAGCGAATACATATCATCATACACATCAAAACTTAAAACAAAATACATAAGGATGCTCGATGTTGATATGGTTATAAAGCTAACCAAAATCACTAACTTAGTATAAGAGTCTCTAACTTTCTTGGAGTTTCTGATTCCTTGCAAGGATCAACGATCTTCTCATTCTACATCTGAGGAGTAGAAGGTAATGGGGTGAGCTGTGAAGCTCAGTGGCTTATACTTTTATAGCCATTAGCAACGAGCCACATATTCAAGCATATATACATATACATGTAGCAATTCAATACTTCACAATTTAAACTCACAACTCATTGTTACCAAGATGTCATCATAAAGAACATGTCACGTAATTAATTCATCATAGCCTAACACTCAATTATGCATCATGCTTAACAAATCAATGATGAATGCACAACAAATGGCTCGAGAGTTCTGTGGAAAAAAACGGATAAACTGAAGTTTATACCGTAAATAAAATAGGTCTGATTTCTCAAGATCTTATGGCCTCAAGAGGGTAGGCGAGAGAAGGCTATATGTCGATATGCATGTGACTAACGAAATGTTCCTTTCTTTCCCAAACACAATCAAATTTCAATGCTTAACTCATTTCAGACACATTCGTACTTTTCATACTCATCGTGTTTTTTCCTCTTTTAATTTATATAAAATTCCATGAAATAACGTGATCACAATCACAATGTAATTTAACAATTTCCATAATTCAAAACAAGCAATTTAACACACAACATAGAAGCAAACAAGATAATTTTCCCATACTTCACAATAACTATAAATATATTACCCACCTAATTTCGCTTGACAATCCAAGTTCAATGTTGTCTTTCCTCTTGCTCTTGGATTGAGCTTCCTTAGTTTCCTATAAAAAACCAAATTCTCATTCAAACAACATTCAAAGGAAATTTGTAAATCTTCAATAATAAAAAATGTTAAAATTGACTATAATCCTTTCAAAACCTAGACTTTTAGGTCAATTTTGCATGATCGTTATGATCAGGTAAATGAAACAATTAGGCTATACTTACTTCTAGAAAAATGTTCTTCATTGTCTTAAGTTTCAAATAACACAAAAATCATTCAATTTTGGTTTATTAATCCGAAAGTTATACTCCAAACATTTTCGGACTGCTCTTATACTAAGATGATATTCTATGCTCAACTTCCTTCCAAAACTTGATATCTTTAGAGACTGAATTTAAACTTAATTTCTTCATATAACTTGTATCCCTGTGTCTCGACTTTACTCCAAAGCAAAAATCACTCCATTTGGATATCTACACAAAAAGTTATGCTCAAAATATTGAAATATGTCTAGTGTTGGAAAGTTTGCTACGACGAATTTTTCCAGAAAGGAAAAATTTGCCCAAAATCAGAAGTTTACCGCGGCGAACTTCACCCTTCAAGTTGACTGCGGCAAACTAAAAAGTATTGGCCATGGCGAACTTTGACAAAGGCAACATGTTTCATTTTCTAGATTTTCTTCGCACCTTTCATATATAATCCATCTTAATCCTAAACCATCCCTTCTACTTCATTTTCAACTCCATTTTAACCCGAAAATCATTCACAAATACATCATAATCTATCTTTGATCATTAACCCTAAAAGATTAAAACATTTACCTATATCATTCATCAACAACTTCCTACACACATTCAACTTCATATAACCATACTCATGATATTTAAAGCATAACTTACTTGATTAAGCTCCAAATTCTTCAAACTCTTCAGGATCTCCAAAAACGCTAACTTCCTTCTCTCCTTTTCTTCTTTTCTTCTCACACCCATGACACTCTCCTTCTTTCTCTCTTCTCACTCACAATTTTTTCTTCTTCAACACTCTTAATAATAAAAAAATGTCCCTTTTTCCCTCTAACATAAGCCTTATGTCCTTTAACCCTAAGTGATCTTCCAATTCTACCCCTTTTTTCATTTAATCCATCTACTTACCTTAGGCCATAATTTAATACCTTAACTCAATTCTAAAAATAATTAAACAATTAAATAAATAAACGAATCATAAATAACTAATTTACAAATAAATCAATAAAATAAAATAAAATTTTAGGGTCCAACAATTCTCCCCCTAAAAGAATTTCGTCCTCGAAATTCTTACCTAAGTCTATAAAAGGTGTGGATACTTCTCCTTCATTACTTCCAAAGCCTCCCATGTTGCCTCCTTCGTCGAATAGTTCTTCCATAAAACTTTATCTAGCTTCACAACCTTGTTTCTCAAAACTTTTTCCTTCGAATCTAGGATCTTCACTGGTTGCTCCTCATACGTCAAATCCCCCCTTAACTGAACCCCCAAAGGTTGAACTATGTGTGTAGAATCGAACCAGTACTTCCTCAACATTGATACATGGAAGACATTATAAATCTTAGACAATTCAGGGGGCAAAGCTAACTTGTTGGCTAAAAGACCAATCTTCTCAACAATCTCATAAGGGCCTATGTATCTCAGACTAAGCTTGCCCTTTTTACCAAACCTTAAAACCCCTTTCCATGGAGCAGCTCTAAGAAACACTTTGTCTCTAACTTCAAATTCCATCTCTTTTCTATGTGCATCGACATAACTCTTCATTATGTCTTGAGCTGCTTTAATTCTCTATGTCACCAATTTAATCTTATCAACTATGACTTGCACCAACTTAGGCCCTAAAAGCCTCCTTTCAGCTTCCTTATCCCAACAAATAGGAGTTTTGCATCTCCTACCATACAAGCTTTATAAGGTGCCATCTGAATTCCCGAATGATAGGAATTATTGTAAGAAAATTTGATTAAAGGCAAATGATCATCCCATGAGCCCTTGAAATCCCTAACATAAGCTCTTACCATTGCCTCCAAAGTCTGTGTTGTCATCTCCGATTGTCCATCAGTATGTGGATGGAAAGTTGTACTAAAGTGCAACTTAGTTCCCAAAGCCTCCTGTAAGCTTTCCCAAAATCTGGAGGTGAACCTGGGATCTCTATATGAAACTATGAAGCTTGGAATCCCATGCATTCTTATTATTTCATCTACATATTTCTTCCTCGAAGCATTCAAAGAATCTATCTGCTTAATTGGCAAGGAATGTGCTGACTTAGTTAACCTATCCACTATCACCCATATTGCATCATGTTTTCTGTTGGTTCTGGGCAACCCCATCAAAAAATCCATCGTAATCTTTTCCCACTTTCATTCAGGAATAGACAAAGGCTTAAGCTTGCCTAAAGGTGCCTGGTGCTCATCTTTGACTTGTTAACACACTAAGCATGTTTTAGTATACTCCGCAATAACCTTCTTCATTCCCTTCCACCAAAAGTGCTTTTTTAAATCTCTATACATTCTTGTACTCCCCGGGTGTATTGCATAAGCAACATTGTGTGCCTCATCAAAAATCTCATCTTTCAACTCTTGCATTTCTGGAATACATAATCAGTTACCTACTACTATCAATCCATCTTTTCTTATCTCTATTTCAGAAGGTTTACCATTTTTAATCTCTTCTCTGAGCCTGCTCAAATACTCATCCTGTGCCTGAAACTCCTTAATCTACTCATTTAGCACTGGCCTTACCCTAAAGTTAGCCAATATACGCCCAGATTTAGCTTGCCTCAATGTTGAAGTTTGGCTAATTCCTTTAACAAAAGAACATACACTGTCTCCATATGTGCCATAGTCGATTTTTTACTTAATTCATCCGCTATTACATTAGCTTTCCCCGGGTGGTAGTCTATCATCAAATCATAATCTTTTAGTAACTCTAACCATCTTCTCTGTCTCAAATTCAACTCCTTTTAACTCATCAGATACATAAGGCTCTTATGGTTTGTAAATACTTTAGTAGTAACTCCACACAAGTAATGTCTCCATATCTTCAATGCAAAAATTATGGCAGCTAATTCCAAGCCATGGGTAAGATAACTCACCTCATATGGCTTTAATTTTCTAGAAGCATAAGCAATCACCCTATCTCCTTGCACCAATACACAACCCAATCCCTTTCTTGAGGCATCACTATATACTATATATCCATCACTACCTGAAGGAAAAGCGAAAATCAGTGCACTCATCAATCTGTACTTAAGCTCCTCAAAACTCTTTTGACATTCATCTGTCCACACAAACTTCTAATTCTTCCTTGTCAATTTGATGAGTGGAGCTGCTGTTATCGAAAATCCCTTCATAAAATTCCTACAATATCCAGCTAAATCCAAGAAACTCCTCACTTCAGCTACATTCTTAGGTGCTTCCCATTTCACAACTACTTCTATCTTTCTCGGATCTACGTGCACTCTTTGTTCTGAAATCACATGTCCAAGAAATGCCACTTCCTTTAGCCAAAATTCACATTTGTCAAATTTGGTGTACAACTCATTCTTCCTCAATGTCTTCAAGGCAATCCTCAAATGTTCCCCATGGTCCTCATCATTCATGGAATAAATCAATATATCATCAATAAATATAATAATAAATTGGTCTAAGAAAGACTTAAAAACTATATTCATTAAATCCATGAAGGCTACAGGTGCATTCGATAACCCAAAAGGCATGACTAAGAACTCAAAGTCACCATACCGTGTTCTAAAGGCAGCCTTTGGCACCTCAGACTCCTTTATCCTTGACTAGTGATAACTTGATCTCAAGTCTCTCTTAGAAAAGACTCTTGCCCTTTACAATTGATCAAACAAATCATCTATGCGTGGGAGCAGATATCTATTCTTGATGGTGACGTGGTTAAGCTTCCTATAATCCACACACATCCTCAATGATCCATCTTTCTTCTTCACAAAAGGATCGGAGCTCCCCAAGGTGAAGAGCTCGGCCTTACATACCCTTTCTCCAATAATTCTTCCAATTGCTCCTTAAGTTCTTTTAGTTCCCTAGAGCCATTCAGAAACGTGGAATTGAGATCAGTGCAGTACCCAGAAGAAGTTCAATAGAAAACTCGATCTCCCTAGGTGGTGGTAGTCTTAGTAATTCCCCAGGAAAGACATCTGGGAATTGCATAACCACAAATAATTCCTCTAACTTTCCTACATCGACCTTCGTGTCTACCACATAGGCCAAAAATGCTTCACACCCTTTTCTCATCATTTTCTTTTTTGTCAAAACCGAAACAACTCTAGGCGGGCTTGCTTTTCTGTCTCCCATAAACATCACCTTTCTACCATTGTCCAACCTAAACTCTACTATCTTCCGTTTGCAATTCAAATTAGCATTATACCTCTCTAACGCGTCCATGCCCAAAATCACATCCAATCCTCCCATCTTGAATGGCATCAAATCCACTAATAACTGTTCCTCGCCAATATATATCTCACAGTCTCTATGAACATAGCTACTAACAATATACTAGCCGATTGGAGTACTCACCATCAGTGGAGTATCCAATGAGCTCAAATCTCTATTATACACAGTTCTACCTGATGAAACAAAAGAGTGGGTAGACTCCGGATCAATTAAAACAACAACATTAGCATCAAACAATTAACCATACCAGTCACAACTTTTGAAGTGGCCTCTGTATCCTCCCGTGTCATTACAAACACCCTAGCCGGTGCTTGCCCTTTGGTCTCCCTAGAAGACTCACCCTTTTTGTTGTATCAGAACTGCCCACTTCAGTTGTAGTCTTATGTCCCACAGTCTCAGTTCTCTCCGAGCCTTACATCTGAGTTTTCTCCTATCTTGCTTGCTGAGGGCACTCTCTAACCATGTGCCCTTTTTTTCCACATTTGAAACAAGCTCCTGTCGGTCAGTAGCACTCCCTCAATGGATTTTCCCATAGTGATAAAATTTGGGGGTGGATAATGTATTTCCCTTTCTCCTTCTATTGCCTCCAACTGTTGAGGCCTGCTGAGAAATGGTTCTCATCTGTCTCAATCTACTTGCACCACTGCTCCTCTCCTCAGATTGTATAGGGAAGGTCCTGGCACTCCTCTCAGACATAGGAGTACCACCTCCCCTCTTGTGTTATTCTCTCCCCTTTCTCTTCTTATTCACGACGCTCTTTATGTTCTTAATGTTTTCAACCCTCAATGCTACTTCAACCAGCTGTTGAACGTCACAGAAGTTTTGCACCACTACTTTTTCTCTAATGCTAGGTGCAGTCCTAATTCAAACCGACAACACTTAGCTGCCTCACTTAGCATCATCTTTGCTACATATTGGGATAACTGTGTAAACTGACGCTCATACTCACTTACTGTCATTGCCCTCTAGGTGAGACTTAGAAAATCCCTCTACTTCTGTTGAATATATACCTCAACAGATACTTCTTCTTGTGCATTGCTAAGAAATCTTTCCATGCTGGCATTGGCAGTCTCATCTGACTCCCCGACACACTTTCCCACTAATGCAGAACATCTCCTTGAAGTAATCTAGTAACATACACAACCTTCTCACCATCCTCACATTCCATCTAATCTAGTATCCTCTCGGTCTTTCTCAACCAAGTCTCGACTTCTTCTGGATCTGTTGTTCCATAGAAATCTACTGCCCCATACTTCCTCAACTTATCAAACTGTTTCCCCTTCTTAGCTGGTGCCGGAGCAGAAGTCTGTGGCATATGACCCATGGCCTAGACAAATGCCTGAGCAAAGGCTTGAAACATCCTCGGATCCAAAAGAGGTATTTGCTCCTACGAAATATGTGACTCTTTTGTCGGTGATTAAATAGGCTCACTACCTCGCCCCACCGAAGCCTCATCATTTCCTGGGGATACTAACTCATCAGTACTCTCCTCTCTTAGCAAAGAGTCAGGTGCAACTAATCCTTGCAGAATTCCTCATGTCCTTCTACGAGGTGGCATTTTACTCCTTCATTGGAAACACTAATGATTAGCTACATTTCAATCTTATCCTACATGTATGCATGATATGCATGTCACTTAATGCAATCAATCAATTCACAATGCAATCAATAATGACATAGCATACAATTCATACTGTTACGCATTCTAAGCCTAAGAAAAACCAAAGCTCTGATACCACAAGATGTTGGACCCCATTTCTAGAGCTCAACAATCGATTCGGATAATAAAAAATATTTGACCCGAGTCTTGAGACGAATTCCAAGAAGACCGTTCGGGATAGTCACGAGAGGGTGGTGTGAAAGAAAAGTGGAAAGTATTACATTTAATATAAAAAATCTTAACGTGGCAGCTTGCCACGGCGAACCCATGGAGTTATCTCCATAAACCCTTAGGGAAAAGTTTGTTGTGGCGTAAGTCATTCTTCGCCACGGCGAAGACGCTGGACGAAGCCCTTGGAAACCAAAGTCCACAAACATTTTAAACAAACACATATATTCAATTCTAACCATCCAACTCACCCACAAGACAAACATAATCATACACAAATGGAATTTCAATTCTTCATTTCCCTACTAATTCAAAGACTTTAAGCAAATACATATCATCATACACATCATAACTTAAAACAAAATACACAAGGATGCTCAATGTTGATATGCTTATAAAGCTAACCAAAATCACTAATTTAGTACAAAAGTCTCTAAATTTCTTGGAATTTCTGATGCCTTGCAAGGATCAACGATCTTCTCGTTCTACTCTTGAGGAGTGGAAGGTAATGGGATGAATTGCGAAGCTCAGTGACTTATACATTTATAGCCATTAGCAGCGAGCCATACATTCAAGCATATATACATATATATGTAGCAATTCAATACTCCACAATTTAAACTCACAACTCTTAGTTGCCAAGATGTCATCATAAAGAACATTTCATGTAATTTACTCATCATAGCCTAACACTCAATTATGCATCATGCTTAACAAATCAATGATGAATGCATAACAAATGGCTCGAGAGTTTTATAGATTAAAACGGATAAACTAAAGTTTATACTGTGAACAAAACGAGTCCGATTTCTCAGGATCTTATGGCCTCAAGCGGAAAGATGGGAGAAGGCTATATGTCGACGTACATGTGACTAACGAAACGTTCCTCTCTTGCCCAAACACAATCAAATTTCAATACATAACTCATTTCAGACACATTTTTACTTTTCATGCTCATCATGCTTTTTCCTCTTTTCATTTATACAAAATTCCATGAAATAACGTAATCACAATCACAATGCAATTTAACAATTGCTATAATTCAAAAAAAGCAATTTAACATATAGCATACAAGTAAGCAAGACAATTTTCCCGTACTACACAACAACTATAAATATATTACACACCTAATTTCGCTTGATAATCCAAGTTCAATGTTGTCTTTCCTCTTGCTCTTAGATCGAGCTTGCTTGGTTTCCTATAACAAACCAAGTTCTCATTTAAACAATATTCAAAGGAAATTTGTAAAGCTTCAATAATAACAAAATGTTAAAATTGACTATAATCCTTTCAAAATATAGACTTTCAGATCAATTTTGCATGATCGTTATGACTAGATAAATGAAGAAATTTGGTTAGACTTCCTTTTAGAAAAATTTTCTTCATTGTCTTAAGTTTCTAATGACACCAAAATCATTCAATTTGGTTAAGTAATCTGAAAGTGATACTCCAAACATTTTTGGACTGCTCTTATAATGAGACGATATTCTATGCTCAACTTTGTTCCAAAAATTTATATCTGTAGAGACTGAATTTAAACTTAATTTCTTCATACAACACGTAGCCCTATGTCTCTAGTTTACTCTAAATCAAAAATTACTCATTTGAATAACTACACAAAATGTTATACTCAAAATATCGAAGTATGTTTGGTACTGAAAAGTTCGTCGTGGTGAATTTTTCCAAAAAGGAAAAATTTGCCCAAAATCAGGAGTTCGCCACGGCGAACTTCACCCTTCAAGTTGGCCGCGGCAAACTAAGAAATGTTGACCATAGCGAACTTCGACAGAGGCTACGTAGACATGTTTCATTTTCCAGATTTTCTTCCCACCTTTCACATATAATCCATCTTAAACCTAAACCATCCCTTCTACTTCATTTTCAACTCCATTTCAACCCCAAAATCATTCACAAATATATCATAATCTATCTTTGATCATTAACCCTAAAAGATTCAAACATTTACCTATATCATTCATCAACAACTTCCTACACACATTCAACTTCATACAACCATACTCATGATATTTAAAACATAATTTACTTGATTATGCTCCAAATTCTTCAAACTCTTCAAGATCTTTAAAAACCCTAGCTTCCTTCTTTCTTTTTCTTCTTTTCTTCTCACACCCATGACACTTTCCGTCTTTCTCTCTTCTCACTCACAATTTTTTCTTCTTATACACTCTTAATAATCATAAAATGTCCCTTTTGCCCTCCAACATAAGCCTTATGCCCTTTAACCCTAAGTGACCTTCCAATTCTACTCCTTCTTTCATTTAATTCGTCTACTTACCTTAGGCCATAATTTAATACCTTAACTCAATTCTAAAAATAATTAATCAATTAAATAAACAAACGAATGATAAGTATGTAATTAACAAATAAATCAATAAAATAAAATAAAATTTCGAGGTCCAACAATGTTCCTTAAATAATTATGAATTTTTTATGTTTTTATTTTTTAATGGTTGAATAATATCATCATAAAGGCCAACTTGCATATGTACTTGAAAAGATGTGAAAAACAAAGTAAAGGTAAAATAATGGAGCATTAAAGTAAAGAACATATTTAACAAAACATATACATAATTCATGCATATTTGACAAGCCTTTTTAAGTTATCCATAATAAATGCTAATTAAGTTATAATTTTAGCATGATTTTGAGAGATGAAATCAAGGAAAAATTTGAAAATTTAGAGTTTCCCTTAAGTTACACAATAGTGTGGAGGTGTACACAGCCATGTCCATAACCATATAACTTTTTGGGACTATATTTTGTCATGATTTGTGCATAATTAAAGTGGTTTGAGGGACATGGTCATACAAAAACTACGTGGGTGACCATCTCTACTCTAAAACCCCTAATTTTTTAGTAATAAAAGGGAAGAATGAAGAAAAAATAAGAGGTTTTTGTAAAATGTTCATAGGAGGCTCAAAAGATGCTCAAGAAATATAAATTAACGTCTTCAAATGATACAGAGAATGAAGAATGAGTAAGGAAACACATTTTAAGTGGATTTCCATCAATTTAAAGTAGATTTCATAAAGATTAAGAGGGATCTTGTCATGATTCTTTTATTTTTTATTTTTCTTTTAGTCTTGATGTTATGATTATGAACAAAACCTTTATTGGTAATTTGATTAGATTAACCATGGGATTGACCTTGTATTGATTTTATTTTAACTTAATTCATTCTTGAGTTTCATTGAGATTCAATTATATGTTCTTAATTATTCTTAAATTAATATTGCTAGCGTATTATTTCATACATGATTTTATACAATTAAGATTGGAAAGTTTTTGTATGAATAAATCTACTATAATTAAAATAAGTTTCATGCAAACTTATAGATACGTCAATATAAATACTCTAAATTAGGGTCAAACCTAATAGTGAAATTCACGAATCAATTAATGCATTCTTTTTTGGGACCCCGCCCTTGTGAGTCACGTGCTTGACGTCCTACATGACATCTGGACGCGCATCTCACAAGGGTGGCGTGCCCACACAAATTAAACCTAAAAAATGAACTCATTTCACCTACTTTCGAACAGATTTTGGGAAACCTAAAAAAGGAATTTCAATTATACTTCTTCATAAAATTTGTTCCCCATTGTCTTAAGTCTCCAATGACACCAAAATCATGCAATTTGGTGCAAAAATCTAAAATTTATAGCCCACACAATTTCGGACTGTTAATAAACTGAACCAACACACTATGCTTAAATTCCATCTAAAAATTGAAAGTCTTAGAGTCCGAATAAAAATTCAATCTCTTCATAGGATTTGTATCTCTACGTCTCTATTTTATTTAGAAATAAGAATAATCTCTTTTGGGACTCTATAGATCAAGATATCCTTGAAATACTGAAGCATGTTCATTAAAATGTCCAGTTCATGCTCTTCCAATTGATACTCTTACATTGATTCAATCGATCTTTTTCAAATTAATACCAAAAGCTATAAATTTTTAGGGAAAGATAGAGAAATGTGTTACGAA